>CAKJTW010000014.1:30000000-31283500 GCA_917880005.1 Nanger dama
TCCTTCCTCCAAACTGCAACCAGAGTGAATTTTCTAAAAGACAAGTCTGGCAATACTCACTCCTCTGCTTAAAAACATGCAACGATTCACATTTGCCCTCAAAATAAAGGCAGAGGACTTACAAGATCTGGGGCTGAACCTACTTCTCTGGCCTCACATCTTGCTTCACGCTGTCTTGTATTTTATGCTCTAATAAGATTGAATCGCTTATTATTCTCTTCATCAAGCCATGTGTTCCATGCCTTTGAGCCTTGCACATGCTGTGTCTTCTGCCTGGAATGCCCTTCACCACTGCACCTGCCCTTGCCCCCTCACTTGACTTAGCTCTTTCTTCTGCCAATGCCAGACTCACTCAGGAACCTCCTCTGACTCCTCTCCCAGACCTTTGTACAGCGGAGGTGAATTCTCCCCTACTTTTCACCCCCTGTTTCTACAGCATGGTCCACATTGTCTCAAATGATCTGTGTATTTCTCTCTCTCCCTTCCAACCAGAGTCTATGTCTTATTTATTTGCCCTTGTAATCCCAGTGGCTGGCATTCAACAAGTGCTTAATAATTGCTTGTTGCACCTAACCGTAGTCTGGGCTTCTTGGTACCTCCTGAATCATACAATGTGGATGGGATAGGGGTGGCCAGAGTGACCCCCCTTCCTGCCAGCTCCCTCGCCCTCCTAGCAGCTGCCCCATCCAGACACTCCCTTGGCCATACACACCTCATCCTGCCCCCTGGTGGCCTCTCTCTGGACAGTGGACTGGACAGTGCCTCCTCTTTCCAAGTGGCGTCCCTCATGAAGTCCCTGGCCCAGGGGGCCGAACCATCATCTGCACCATCCACCAGCCCAGTGCTAGGCTCTTTGAGATGTTTGACAAGGTGAGGGTCTCTGGGACTCAACGGTGACTGACCAGCGATCGGGAGAGGGCCGGGGGGTCAGTCAAGGTGTGGTGGGACCTGCCTGACCCACCTGTGCTGTTTTTCTTGCCCTTCTCTTTCTGCCTCAGCTCTATATCCTGAGCCAGGGTCAGTGCATCTTCAAGGGAATGGTCACCAACCTGATCCCCTATCTGAAAGGGCTCGGTTTGCACTGCCCCACCTACCACAACCCAGCTGACTTCAGTGAGTAGGGGCCTGGTGGTCCAGGCTGGGATATTGTGGTGGGCCAAATCCAAGGGTCCAGATCATGTACTTGGACCTCCTGGGGGCAGAGATCTCACTGTCCCCTGCCTTCCACACACACTCAAGGAAGGGCTGGCTTGCCCTTGGGAAGCAAGGAGATACCTTAGCTGAGTGCACCCCCTCTGTGTCCCCCAGTCATCGAGGTGGCCTCTGGCGAGTATGGAGACCTGAGTCCCCTGCTGTTCAGGGCTGTGCAGAATGGGCTCTGTGCCATGGCAGAGAAGAACAGCGGCCCTGAGAAGAATGAGGTGCCCACCCTCTGTCCCCCTTGCCCTCTGGTGAGTAGGGGTGGAGGGAGCAGGATGCAGAGTTGGGGAGGGGAGACAGGACTGTGTACATGGCCCAGCCAGAGAGGCTGTGCCCCAGAGGCATCCCAATCACTGGGTACTAGGAAGAACCCAGGACTTGGACTAGACCTACTATTAGCTGTGTGACCTTGGACACATTACTTAACCTCTCTGAGCTTCGGCTTTCTCATTCATTTATTTATTCAACAAATTCTTACCAAGCAACTGTAGTGCCACCTGGTAAGCAAGGTTGAATCTGTCTCTGGCCTTGTGGCCAGTGTGGTTTACTGTTGTCTTTAACTTGGGGGTGATGATACTTATTTCACAGGCTTATTGGGAGGACTAATATACTTATTTCACAGGCTTATTGGGAGGACTAATTAGATTAGTCACACAAAGCTCTTCCTACTCTAGCTGGCTCTTTTCCTTAAATGAGATACTGTGACCCCAGGGGACCAAGAGGGTTATTGTTGCTGTTTTCATCATTACCACTGTTAAAAATAGTATCATGAAACTGGTTGCATAAAGGGAGTATGCCCTTAGGATAAATGTATTCAATGGATTAAAATTTCCCCAGAATGACTGGGAATTCCTTGGCAGTTCACTGGTTAGGACTCTGTCCTTTCACTGCCTAGGATGTGGGTTCAGTCCCTAGTCAGGGAACTAAGATCCCGCAAGCTATGCAGCTCAGTCAAACAAAATAAAGTTTAAGAATAAACAACTGATCTATTCATAGCCACCACAGGTGTCCTTGACTCCCCTTCTGTCTCCTCCCTCCCCACTTCTGTTTACTCCCTCTTTGTGTCTCTCTGAATCTCACTCTGATTCACACCTCTAAGGCCAGCTTCCAGGTACCCAGCTCAATGGTGAATTCTGGAGGACCCTTGTCCCTGGGGACAGGCTCAAGGGTTTTCCACCAACTGAGCTGGCTGCATGGTGGGTGGGTGGGGCAGCCCCTCACCTGATCCAGTTTCCTCTCCCCAGGAAGTGGATGCCATTGAAAGCCACACCTTTGCCACCAGCACTCTCACGCAGTTCTGCATCCTCTTCAAAAGGAACTTCTTGTCCATCCTCAGGGACATGGTGAGACATCAAGTTGGAGGAGGGGGAGGCTGGTGTTGGCCTGGCCTTGTGTGGTGTAGGATCCCAGCAGTGGAGGTGGTGATGGGTTGCCCTCCCAGCAGCGCCCCAGGGCTCCCGTGGGTCTCTGTGCCCGTGAGGGCACACCCACGTTCCTATGCAAGTGTGACTCACCCATCCCTAGCCTGTGATCCACCCTCTCTCTTCATGATCACCCCTCACACAGGTCCTGACCCACCTGCGGCTCATATCCCATGTGGTGATTGGCGTGCTCATTGGTCTCCTCTACCTGCAAACTGGCAACGATGCCAACAAGGTCTTAAACAACACCGGCTGCCTCTTCTTCTCTATTCTTTTCCTCATGTTTGCTGCCATGATGCCAACTGTGCTCACCTGTGAGCTGAGATGCCCTGGGCATGGGCGGGCGTGGGGAGCATGGGGTAGGGTCAGGGTGCTATGCCTCATCAGCCTGTGTCTTCAGTCCCCTTAGAGATGGCAGTCTTCCTGAGGGAGCATCTCAACTACTGGTACAGCCTCAAAATATATTTCCTGGCCAAGACCATGGCTGATGTGCCCTTCCAAGTGAGCCTCTTCCTCCTACCTCCCTGCTGCCTCCCTCCTATCTTGCTCCTTCCATCCCTGCTTCCTGCCCCCGCCTCAACCTTGTTACGTGCCATCCTTTCCTTCACTTCCACTCGCTTAGCAAGAGGTGGTGAGTACCAACCATGCACCAGGCTCTTTGTCAGGCACTGAGGATGCAGCAACGATAATGACGGAAGTAGTCTTGACCTCATGGAATTTATGTTCCAGTGGGAATAAGCGAGGACAAAAACAACACAGGATGAAAATAACAGCCCTACAGATGACTCTTACTCAAGGCAACAGAGAGCAGCGTGGGCTCTGGAGCCTTGCTCTCCCTGTTAGCTGTGAGACACTGGGCAAGTCACCCAATCTCTCTTGGCTTCAGTGTCTCCATTTGTAAAATAGAATGATGATAATATCTACCTTGGGATTGTTTATGAGAATGAAATGAGTTAATACAGGTAAAGTACTCAGAATAGTGCTGGGCACATACTGAAGTACCCAATAATGTTAGCTGGGTTTGATTGTTATGGCCACTACCACCCTCTTCCAAGCAACAGGGTCACCCTTTGAGCAAATTAGAAGAGGTGTTCCTTCCCCAGGGTGAGAGTGCATTGTGCCAGGGTGAGAAGAGTAGAAGCAGGGGCTTGGCTTCTGGTTGCCTCTTGGCTGAGGGCCTCATACAGGGAACAACCCTCACTCCTGCATTTGATAGTCTCGGTACCTGTTGCCCAGGAACTGATGGGGACGCAGGGCTCCCCAGGTGGCGCTAGTGGTAAAGAACCCGCTTGCCAATGCAGGAGACATGAGAGACACAGGTTCAGTCCCTGGGTTGGGAAGATCTCCTGAAGGAGGGTATGGCAACCCACTCCGATATTCTTGCCTGGAGAATCCCATGGACAGGGGAGCCTGGTGGGCTATGGTCCATAGGGTTGCAAAGAGTTGGACACGACTGAAGTGACTTAGCACCTACAGTGGGACAAAAGGCTCTCATATGTAAAGGAATTAACAATATAAAGAATACGCTGGTCCAGATGGGATGGATCTTCCAACAAGTCATCAGGCCTGCATGGGTCTGAGTGGGCCTGATGGAAGATGAATGAGGTTCCTAGAGCTAGGGAAGGGGACCCATGTCAGGTTCGTGTGACAGCACGAGCAGGAGTACAGAGGACCAGGCGTGGACACTCTAGCAATAGCTGTCCTAGAGGCTCCCGCCTGGGTGGAGTGGAGGGTCTTGGCCACCGCCCAGCCCCGTGCCTGCTCCCCAGGTGATATGCCCAGCTGTGTACTGCAGTATCGTGTACTGGATGACAAGCCAGCCGGCTGAGACCAGCCGCTTCCTGCTCTTCTTAGCCTTGGGTGCCTCCATGGCCTTGGTGGCCCAGTCTTTGGGGATGCTGATTGGAGGTGCCTCCAGCTCCCTACAGGTGAGCGGCTGGCAAGTGGGGACCCCCAGAGAGGGGTCGGAGTCTGGTGGGAGGAAGCAGGGGCTGGCCTAAGGAATGGGATGGATCTCTGGAAGCCTGGGCATCCTCTAACCCCGGTCCTGAGTCTGTCCTGGTCACCCCTGTGATGCCCAGTCCCCTTCCCTCCCCTGCAGGTGGCCACCTTTATGGGTCCCGTCACCGCCATCCCTGTCCTCTTGTTCTCCGGTTTTTCGTCAGCTTCAAAACCATCCCCAGTTACCTGCAGTGGAGCTCCTACCTCTCCTATGTCAGGTCAGTACCCCTTCCCTTACCATCCACCCCTGCTCCTCCTTGCAGGAAGTGAGAGATTGCACCTGGCCTCTGGCAGTTTGCCCAGGTGTCAGGGGCCCTGTGCTCTGCGTCCTGCTCTGATGCCTGTGATTGCCTAGGTATGGCTTCGAGGGTGTGTTACTGAGCATATATGGCATGGGGCGAGAAGACCTGAGCTGCCTGACGGAACACTGCCCTTTCCAGAAGCCAGAGAACATTCTCCGAGCCATGGACGTCGAAGATGGCAAGCTCTACGTGGACTTCCTGGCCTTGGGCATCTTCTTCCTGTTCCTGCGGCTGCTGGCGTACCTTGTGCTCCGCTACCGAATCAAGTCTGAGAGATAGAGCTCTGCTCTGGCTTGGGCCCCAGCCCTTTGGGACTGTTTTAACCTTGTAGACTTGGGCCCTCCCCCTCTCTCAGCTCCTTTGCAGGCTGGCTGGCAGACTGCGCTCCCAGCCTTGGCCCTCAGGGTGGGGGTGCCAGGCCTCTGTGCCATGCCCAGGAGTCTTTCCAAGTTGATGCAGTCTGTAGCTTCCTCCCTCCTCTCTCCAACACCTGCATGCGAAGACCACTAGCAGGCTGCCACCCTCCTTCCTGCCCCGCCCCCAACACCTTCCTCTGTTGTCTGCCTGGGAGACCCTGGCTCTCCAGGCCCCTCTTACAATTGACCAAAGTGGCCCCCCCTTTTGGGTCCCACCACACAAATGTTTGTAAACTGGCTGTTATAAGGTTGAGCTTCTAGAGCTGGGTCCCAGTCAGGTCCCCTGGATGTCCTGTTGGAACAGGGCAGGGACAGGCTCTGGAAGTCTCTTCTTCCTTCTGCTCACCTCTCTCCACCCCTAGACCCTAGCTGATCTGGACAATCTGTTGGGACAGGTGTCTGGATCTGTCTGGACCGTCCCTCCCAGTCCTAGGGGTTGGAGAGGCCTGGCGCCTTGGACTGTCCCCCGGATCCCTCGGGTTGGGGCTGGGCCTGTGGCTCCTCTGCAATAATGTCTCTGTTTCTTCCCCATCTGTTGCTGGAAGTGGAGAATGCACTTTATTCCAGGGTGGGGGTGAGGGTGGGGTGGAGGCGGTGGTGGTGAGTGGACAAAGACCCAAGCCTCCTTTCTTGCTGTTCATGTGGTCCCTCCCCTCTCCTGAGTTACAGGCACATATACACTACACAAACAGGCAATCTCAACCCTACACACACTCGCCGTCCCCCGATGGCTCAGAGGAAGGGTGATGGTGGCATGGTGGTGGCAGGTGCTGTGGGGGGGCAATGCCAACCTCTTCCTGGGGCTCCCACTTTGACTCTAAGGATGAGGCTGATGCTGCCCAGGCCGTCTCCAGGAGCTGCAGGTGTCTACCCCCAGTCTTCCCTCCTTCCCAAGCCTGGGGTGGCACAGGGTACCAGCTCCCTGGCGTTCAGGACCCCACACAAGCACAAAGCGTGAGCATAATTTGGACATGGTCACTGCCACCCCATGGCTCTTCTTTTGTGTGTCAAGCTGGCAATGTCACTCCTCCACCCCTTCCACGGCCACTTGCTGCTCATTCAAACTCCTGTCCCTATCCTGTTACCTGTTTCCTATCAGCCAAGGTGGGCCCTGGGTGTCAGAGCAGCATGGCCGGGGCACCAGAGTGACAGATGCACCTAGAACGTGTCTGACTTTCCTGGGATGGCGGGGGTCCAGGCTCATTCTACTTCTGATTCCCTCTTCCCTTAGGGCACTTGTCACTCCTTCTTCCTGTGCACATACCTCTCTACCTTCTTTACCCTGCAACGGATTCTCCCCATCACACAGAGATGCCCATTGTATTTGTGGGATTTCACTCATTATTAATAAAACCTATATTTATACAGTATGCTGTGTGGAAATGTGTGTGGCTCTGGCACTCAGTACCATGGGCTATGAGGTGGTCTTCAAAGCTCTTGGCAAGAAGTCTATGTGCTTTAGGGAGCTGTGGCAATGGATGGGAAGTCCTAGATGGAAATCAAGCTGGTGAGTGTGTAACTTATGAGATATCTGTATTATGCTCCACATCTTACAAATGCTTGTGTTCACTATCTCAAGGGAGTCTCAGATCAAACCTGCATTATCCCTCGTGACAATCCATTTTGCAGATAAGAGAGCTGAGACTTGGGTTGAGTAACTTGCCAAAGGGCCCTGAGTTAATGGAAGTGGGAATCAGCTCTGGCAACCAGGTCTTCTGCCTCCTGCCTCATCCTTGGCATCAGCTGATGATGCTTATTTATGGTGGATCTGCAAGCTGTGTGCTTCCCAGGTGGCACTAGTGGTAAAGAATCTGCCTGCCAATGTAGGAGACTCCAGAGATGTGGGTTCGATTCCTGGGTGGGAAAGATCCCTTGGAGGAGAAAAGGCAACCCATTCCAGTATTGTTGCCTGGAAAATTCCACGGGCAGAGGAGCCTGGAGGGCTTCAGTCCATGGGGCTGCAGAGTCAGACACAGCTGAGCATACACATACATACACACACATGCAAGCTCTGTGCATGGGTTCTGTGTCTGTTGCATGGGTGTGTTCTTGCCTGACTGATAGCTGGCTCTCTTTTCAGAACTCACTGAACCCTGGTTCCCCGATTGTGCCTATGGGAGAGAGGGAAGTGTTAGGAGTCATGAAGGCAGTGAGAAGCAGAAAGCTCCAGGGGCCTAAGCCCCAGGATAAGAGTGGCAGGGACCCCACTGAGCTCAGCACAGCTTTCCCCATTTCCTCTTCACTTCTTTCCTATTGAGCCACACTTCCAGGGCCAATCCATCAGCCATGAGCACTGCTCTGCTTGAAACCATTTGGTGTTGTCTGGGGGCTCCGAAGACTCTGGTATCATAATTTTTTTATGTCTCAGCACAGAGAAGATAGAGAGAAATGATTCATTAGAATAGGATCCTCGTGAGACTTACAAGCAGGTGGGCAAGGGATGCTTCACCCAGAACTTACTGGGCTACAGTTTTACTATCAAAAGAAAAATGAGGAAGGGGAGAAGAACTTCTTTGTCTTTGACATCGTGCTTCTATCATCCGCTCCTTCTCCAGGTTGAGCAGGGGAGTTTTCTTGTCCCTATGTGGTCAAGCTAGGTCCACAAATTATGGACCAAATTTTGTTTATGTGTGCAGAGAGCATGTCTTAGGAATCATTAACCATTGTTGTCTTGTTTTGGAGCATGTCTTGTGGTTCTGTTGCATGGTTTCACTACTAAATAAGCCTGTGTGGTTTTGTGGTTAAGCAAACCTGCTTTCTTGAGTACCCATTAACTTACAGGGGTCTCCCATATTTCTTTACTTACAATTGCCTAGTGGGATTATCTATTTAATCACCTACTTTGTCCCTGTATTCCGTCTCTATCACTGTGGCCTGAGATTTGAAGTAGGCAATTGGCCTGAGATTTGAAGTAGGCAATTGTCTGGAAGGCCTTAAGGGCTGGTAGCAGGATTACCCAAGAAGGAATACATTGTCTCACCCTCTTCCCTCCTGATCCTGAGCTTGGGGATCCGCTTGGGGAGCCCAATCTATGACTGGCTGGGTGCTTGGCTGGAGATGGACGAACTGAGTTTCTTATGGGGGTGGGCGTGGGAGTTGGGAAGGAGGAAGTCTGAGTCCTAGCTCCCGGCATTCTAGTTAGCTTTAAGGGCCACTCTGGGTGCCACCTTCTCTGGCATAATGCCTATAGATGGCTCCCAAAAGTCCAGAAGGCACAAAATCCCACCACTACATAGTCTTACGGTACTTCATTTTCACTTTCTCTCTCTCTTAATATTTATTTATCTGGCTGTACTGAGTCTTAGTTGCAGCATGTGGGAGCTAGCTCCTGACTAGGAATTGAACCCAGGGGCCCTGCATTGGGAGTACAGAATCTTAGCCACTGGACAATCAGGGAAGTCCCTTCTTTTTCTTTTAAGATGAAATTTAAAATACTTTCAAAAGAGTAACACTTCTAAGTTCACACATTTGTACATTCCCTTAGGACCTAAAGGAAATGAACAGCCATTCCAGAGCCAGCAAGGGCCCTTCAGGCACAGAGAACGATCGTAGAGTGGCTCACCTAATTGCGAAGAAAGCACTTTTGTTTCTTGCAGCAGCCCCTGTGGCTGAGAAGAGGAGTATGATCATTTCCTCCATTTACAGAGAAGGAAACCAAGGCATGGAGAAATGCTTTGAGCAAGCCCTCAAGTTGCAATGCTCTTGTCACCGAGAGCCTTCTCAATTTCTACTCCCAGGCCCAGTACCCTGCGGAGGTGCGGGGCAGCTTTCAAACATGTCTTGAAATGGACCCACTCTCCCTGAATGCCAACCTTCCTGGACCCAGAGATCGTTTCCTTCAGCACGGTGCCACCTTCTGTGTCAGGGCCTGTGCAAGGTGCAGGAGGGCAGGGATGACCCAGTCTCGTCTCCATGCTGTGGCTCTGCAGCACCTGCCGCCCCATCCTGAGGTCAGACGACAGAGCACGTGCCTGCAGCGTGACTCACAGTGCTTCCGTCTGCAAGAGGCCAGTCAAATTATGCCATTAATAGAGCTTACATGGTTGCCATACCCGCTGAGGGGGCAGGGGATAGAAATGGTTTGTTCTGTACTAGGTCCAGTAACACAGCCAGAGGCCTGTCTGCCTCACGTGGCTAGGGAAGTAGAGTGAAGCTAGAGGAGCCCCCCAGGCCCTAAAACTGCATTCACAGGGTCACTCTGCCTCCTCTCCCCTCACCCCTTACCCCTCCCACTCCCTATTCAGAACTCTGTTGAAATCAAATGTGTTGTTTTCCTGCTGTCTGGAATGCCCTTTCATTCCTTGGTTTTTTAAGAAAAAGTTTAATTGATGTATTATTGATACAATGTCTCAGGTGTATATCAATGTGATTCAGTTTTTATATATATATTAAATTATATATATATTCTTTTTCAGATTCTTTTCCATTATAGGTTATTACAAGATACTGAATATAATTCCCTGTGCTATTTGCTGTTTATCTATTTTATTTTTATTTAAAAAGTATTTATTTATTTATTTGGCTGTGCTGGGTCTTAGTTGTGGCAAGTGGGATCTTCCATCTTCACTGAAGCACGTGGCACCTTTTTAGTTGTGGCATGTTGGATCTAGTTCCCTGACCAGGGATTGAACCCAGGCCCCCTGCAGTGGGAGTCTTAGCCACTGGACCTCCAGGGAAGTCCCTGCGGATAAATCCCTGTTTTATATGTAGTAATGTATATCTGTTAATACCAAAGTCCAAATGTATTCCTCCCTTCCCTTTCCCCTTTGGTAACCATAAGTTTGCTTTTTATGTCTATTTATTTCTATTTTATAAATAAGTTCATTTAAAAAATTAATTTATTTTTAATTGGAGGGTAATTGCCTTACAATATTGTGTTGGTTCCTGCCATACATCAGCCTGAATCAGCCATAGATATATATATATCCCCTCCCTCTTGAACCTCCCTCCTTGTATCTTTTTTTTTTTTAAAGATTCTGCATATAAGTGATATCATATGATACTTGTCTTTCTCTGTCTGACTTACTTCACCTAGTATGATCATCTCTAGTTCTATCCATGTTGCTGCAAATATCATTATTTCCTTGTTTTTTGGGGCTGAGTACCATCTTATTTTTTAAGATCCAGTTCAAATGTCACTTCTGGGTCACAGTCAGTTAGTAACTTCCTCTCCCAAACTTTCCTAAGGCTTCTATCTGCCTCTGAAGTACGGTCTTTTGGGTCCCCTAGAGGGGAGCTGCTCTGGTCTGGTCCTTGTTCTGAGGAAGGAATTCATAGGGCCTGGACTCCATCTTAGGCCTGTTGATGCTGATCATGCTTGGCCACCTTTCCAATGGACTCTGAACTCTGTTTTTAGTGCCTATGAAAACAACAGAAGGATAAGACCCCCTCCAGACAGGGGAACTTTGAAGATCATATCTAGATGACTCATCACCTAAGAGAAAACATACACTAATCACCCCTTCCTCCAGACAGGCCATAAGTTTTTCTGTATCTATCGGAGTGTAACCTCGGGTTTATTGATTATTGGCTAACTGACTGTTTGAGCACATGAGCACATAGCACGTGAATGATGGGTTATTGGGACTGTATTTTCCTTGGTTTATGTAAGTCTCAAGGAATTTGGAGTGGTGGGTTCAGACACATATACATGGGGTATAAAAGATTTTCACAAATGCTGGTTGGGGTCCTTGGCTAAGAGAAGACTCTGCCTTGGGCCCCCCGGTGTAATAAACTGCACTCCACTATCTGCGTTGTCCTTCTGAGTGAGTTTGTTTCCCGAACACGTGGCTACAACAGTTCTTCTTGTTCTTGTTGTTCAGTCTTAGCCCAATACCACATGTTGGTGAAAGAACAGATGTTTACATGTATAAGTAAACAAGGAAAAAAAAGTAAACAAGGATGGAGGGTAGAGATTGAGTCAGGAGGTAGATGGGCTCCAGGCTAGACATTTACAACTGGGTTCCTGTTTGCATTTCATGGGGCTGGAAGAAGCAGGCTTCAGCCTGGATAGTTAACAACTGTTTGCAATTCCTGATATAAGAGATAAGTAGGCTCCAGTTGAGGAATTTATAATCAGCCTCCCTCCAGTCTTTGTCAAGGTAATAGTCATGGTAAGAAGAAAGATGTGCAAAACTCTGTTCGAGTAAAGGATTAAGGGATCTCCACTCTCCCCCTTTTTGGGATACTACACATGCCCAGAAAGGCTCCTTGAGGGTCAAAAGTCAGGGGATAATTCCAGGCAATAATGAATGAGTCTTATGCCTCCCAGAAGCTTTCACTTTGAGATAAATCTTGACTGAGGGATGCATGTGCAACCAGGGGAGGGTCTCAGGGTAGGTCAGGTGTAGAAAAAGAAACCAGGTAATTGGCTGAAGGAAGACAAAGACCCAGAAGAACTGATCTATATAAATGACTTCGCTGCTATTTTACTGCACTCTTCCTCTGTAAGGGGTACGCCCCTTCTTTCCGGGTGTACATCTCTGCCTTGCTTTTCTGCCTTAACTAAACAAACCATTTCTCTATATGCTCTCCCACCTGTTGTGCTGTCTCTGATGATACTTTGTACGACAATTTCTGCCTCTGTGATAAGTGTATTTTTCACTGGGGGCAAAGATGCAGGGAAAAATGTTTTCTAGCCTCTAGCCCTTGTTGGTCTGTTGGCTAGGATTCCTGTTTATCATCCAGGCTACCCAGGTTCAGTTCCTGGAGAGGGAATTAAGATCTTGCTTCAAGTCACTGCTCACTGCTGCCTCGCTGAAATCAAGATCACAAAGCCCTCTTCCCAGCCCTGCCTGGCTGCCTCTCTACCAGTTCCCTACTGCACACCTCTGTTCAATGCACACCTGTGTTTGCTTGCAGAGGCATGCCCTGGCTGTGGGTGGCGGGTGACGCCTCCCTCAGCTTCAAGGGTCCTGAGCATGCCAGGTATGGAAGCACAGGGACGAGAGTGGGGGTTTTGAGGGCCAGGAAGCCCGGGGCTAGGCTATAACTGGGTGCCAGACAAGAAGGGCAGTTAGAGGTGGGAGCAGTCCCTCAAAATCCCAAGATCTCTACCAGGAGGTAGGCTGAAGCAGTGAAGAGGCACAGAGGGAAGAATGTTCTGGGGATGAGGGAGTGAGATCGCCTTGGGAAGGTCCAGGGGTCCGAGGTAGGAAGACCCAGGGTCCAGATTCTTGTTCTGGTTCTTCCAAGTTGGGTCAACCGGCGGTGCAAGTCATTTCACCTTTCTGAGCGGCAGTGCCTTCATCTGTACAATGGGCGTCGCAACAAGCCCTGCCTGAGAGATGGTGACTAATGGGGTGAGATCGTCGCTCGGTGACCTGCAGAAGACAGTTCCAGCGACAGGGCCCGCCCGGATGCCGGGGTGTAAGCACGGGAGGCGCGGGAAATGGCAGGACGACTGCGGAAGTCCCCGCCCCGGGCCTACTCTCCGGGACCTCAGCCTCTCTCGCTATCTTCCTCCTTCAAGGCCCAGAGGCCCGGAACGCTCTCGCGCATGCCCGCCGCCGGGCAGGTAGCCAGAAAGGGCAGGGCTCCGCGCAGGCGGGCGGGGCGGGCAGGAAGCGCGGCGCCGCGCCGGGGCCTCTGCGAGTAAGCGAGACTCCGGCGGCGACCGCTCCCGGCCTGGACCGCGGCGGGTAAAGGTCTAAGCAGCGGGGGCGGGGCTGGGCTGGAGCCGCAAGGAGCTGGCTGCCGGGGTTGCGTCGGACGCAGCGGTGCGCTGAATGGTGGCTGTCGTGGCGGGCTCTCCCCTTGGGTCTGAACCAACTTAAACAAGGAAAGCTGGGGTCCCCGATTAAGAGCAGGAGCTCTGGATTTGTGCGAGCACAGACCTGGTACCTTTTCTGCGGTGCCCCCTTCTTTTCTCACTGCTCTGGAGACCAGGGGTGATCCTCCGAAGTTACCCTCCCCACCCCCGCCCCCACCACGAGTCCCATTTTGAATCAGAGACTCTACGTCTGATTTTTTCCCACTGAGCTAGTTTCCCCGAGCTTTTCCAGCTTGCCAGGGCCGCCTCTTAACCCTTCTTCTGCAACCGGGACTCCAGGTCTGAGCCCCAGCCTGCACCTCCACTGGTTGGCCCTGCTGGCAAGAGGGCCCAGTGCACCCACTTCTCCCCTAAGTGTGTCCTGCCCTTAAGGAGCCACATCCCAGTGGAGACCGGCTGCCAAATAGCTGTGTGCTTCATTTAAGGGAACTCAGGGATGGGGAAAAACTGCCCAGGAGAGAGGGACTTTAAGCAGTTTTTAAAAGCTTGGGTAGGATTCTGGCGACCATTCCAAGCTGATGGAAGAGTATAAATAAAATTAGTAAAGTGCAAGCAAGATTCGGAAAGCCTGGTGGATAAGGCACAGGTCAGGGGCATTATCAGAAAAATAGCAGTTGTGGGTCAGGTATTTGGACTCCATACAATCTAGGATTTTAGGGAGGTGATTGGTGGCTGGGATGAGGGATGGGAATGGCATGGCACTGAAGGCAGAGAGAAGGTAAAGAGAAGAGGGGGTCCCCGGAAGTCTGGGGAGGGTCTGAGTTAGCACAGGGGTGGGAGGGATGATGCAACGGAACGGGCTGGCAAAGAATGGGGAGGAGGAATGACCAGTGGTTGAAGGAGGAGGGAAGAATTTGAAGACAAAGGGGTCAGATTTCAAGAAGAAATCATGTGATTGGGAAGGTGTGCGGTAAAGTAACTGAACAGGGACGAGGGATGCTGAGTTCAGTTCTGCGAGCATGCATCTTGAAGCACAGGCAGGATGTCCATATGGAGACACCAAGTAGGAAGTCCTTCATTCATTTATCTATTATTTATGCCAGCCTGAAAAGCAGGTTAGATAAAAGTCACAGAGAAGATAAAACGGTCAAACTATTCAAACTCAGCTAAAAAGACCCGATAGCTACAGAAAAACTTTAGAGGAGAGTGGATGATTGTTTACTGGGAACTGTTGGCTCAGAAAAGCTTCTGAACATGAACACAGAACTCCTATGAGTTGGCTGGAAGCCAAGCAAAAGAAGAAAGAGACAACAAGGGGGACTTCCCTGGTAGTCCAGTGGTTAAGACTCCGCGCTTGCATTGCAGAGGGTACAGGTTCCATCCCTAGTCAAGGAACTAAGGTCCCACATGCTTTGCGATGCAGCCAAAATAAATAACTTTTTTTTTTTAAAGGACAACTAAATAGTTCATTAGGTTGGAACTCAAGAGAAAGGCGATCATGAAGCCATAGGGTAGAGGCAGTGGGTGACAGGAGATAAAATGGGATCACTCAGGTCGGGGAGGTGGAGGAGGCAGGTCTGAAGGCCAGGCCAGGGCTTTGGTGACACTGACGCTAAGGAAAAGCTAATGTTCTTTTGAGGAGGAAGGCCACCCTTTGGCCTGCTTGGGGATGTGGGGTGGGAAAGTTGGGGTGTGTGGGGTCCATTCATACCATTTTTCCTGCAGGGGAACAGGCTAGAAGGAGGTGTGCTCAGTCCCACAGGCTCTGATCTTTTCTCCTGCCATGAGGTGGGGCTGCCATTTGCCCAGGGCCTCTTGGAGCCCTGGTCTGGGAAGAGTACTTCAGCCAGCAGGTGAGCAGGAAGCAGGGGTTTCTGTTTCCAACTCTCCTTTCATCTTCAGAGTCCAGACGGCACCCCCAGGAGAACAGGGATGCAGACACCAGGTGTGCTAGTTCCAGCTCTGTGATTCACTAGCTGTTGACCTTGAACAAGTCACTGCACCTCCCCATCTTCCTTTCTCCCATCCTAAACTAAGGGAGTTGAACTGGAAGATCTTTGAGGGTCCCTATAGCTACATAAGCCCAGGAACACTTGTCTGACTTCATTTTGCATTAAATAGATAATTATTGAGTGCCTGCTGTGTGCCAGACAGACCCTGTCCTTAGTTCTAAGTAGATAATTATGAACAAAACAGATATGATCCCCGCTCTCATGGAAGAATGGGTGTGAGAATGAATGTTAATGAAATAATTACATAATGAAATATAATAACTGCTGCAAAGGGGCAGTTTGTGATGCTATGAGAGTAAATGATGATGGGGGTTGACGTAGATGTGGGGGTCTGTGTATGTTGAGCTAATGTGGGTGAGTTCTTGATGCTATTTCTTCCTTCTTCTTTCTGTAGATGAACGTGTCCCCTTCCTGATTCACTGGAGTTGGCCCCTTAAAGGGGAGCACCCTCTTGGGTCCCCGAGGTGAGGCCTTGGTGTCATACTTTAGGACACATCTGGACACAGAAGAGTAGCCCAGGAAGGGTCAGGACTTGCAGAGAGCTTGATGCCCTGGGGAGAGGTTGGTCTGCCGGTGGGTAGAGAGCGTAGAGAGTCAGCTACTAGACCTAAAGAGGAAGTTGGCTTATATCATCCATGGTGCAAGTCACAGTGGTCAGCCAGAGGAAGAACTGGTGGAAGGTGGGCGGAGTCCAGCAGAGGGCAGCCTGAGTTCCAGGCAGGCAGGGAGCAGTGGGGAGCTGGAGGGCTAGGGGTGAGACCTCAGGCCCTGGGAAGGGTGTGAGAGAGTCAGACGAGGCTCTGGACTTGGATGTCCATGGTCAGGGCTGGATCTCAGGAAGCCAGAAGTCTATCAGCTGAGGCAGGACTGGACTCTGAGCCTCTGTGGAGCCTGAGCCCAACAGCCAAGCCTCAGCTCACTTCCTCTCTTTGTTCACAGGGCCTTTATACGCCACAATGGAAGCTCAGTGGGCAATGGTCCTTCATGCGGGAGGCACGGACAGTTGTTCCGGGGCATTGCTGCATCTGGTAAAGGGACTGGCTCCTCAGTCAGCCTGAGGAGAGGGGCTGCTGGGATCCCAGGGGGTGTGATGGGGTCGGGGAGGGTGGGGAGAGAAGCAAGCAGGAAGGTGGTATAGAGCACTCATTACCATTGGCCATCTGTGGACCCACTCTCCCTGCCCTTATTATCCACCTATCTGTGTGCCCTTTCCTGCGACACTTGTGCAGTGCATACTCACGATGTACAAAGCACTGGGAGGGACACATCATCCCTCCCTTCAACACACTGCCTCTAGCTGTCAGGGTGATCACACACAGATAACCGTGCAACCAGTCAGCCCAGACTCACCGTCACTCATCCCATGGCTCTCCACTTCCTGCCACAGGGGTCTGAACTTCCTGGACATTCTGAGTGAGTCTTGTGTGTCCAGCACCATTTTGGACCCCAGCATCTCTTGACTTGGCAGCTTGACCCTACCATTTCCCTAAGCTCTTGTGTTTCCCCGCCCCTCTCCCTGACGCCCCCTCTCCTCTTGCCTTCCCATTCAGAAGCTCTCCAGCGGCACCGCCACAATCTGGCTGAGTGGTTCAGTCGGCTGCCCAGGGAAGAGCGCCAGTTCGGCCCGACCTTTGCACTAGACACAGTCCATGTAGACCCTGTGATCCGTGAGAGCACCCCTGATGAGCTGCTGCGCCACTGGCTGAACTGGCCCTGGAGCGTCAGCCACCCTCTTCTGGGCTCCCCCCGCTAGCCCTGTCTCAGCTCTTTGACCCAGATGCCTGTGGGCGCCGGGTGCAGACGGTGGTGCTTTACGGGACCGTGGGCACAGGCAAGAGCACGCTGGTGCGCAAGATGGTCTTGGACTGGTGTTATGGACGGCTGCCAGCCTTCGAGCTGCTCATCCCCTTCTCCTGTGAGGACCTGTCATCCCTGGGCCCTGCTCCTGCCTCCTTGTGCCAACTTGTAGCCCAGCGCTACACTGCCCTGAAGGAGGTTCTGCCTCTGATGGCTGCTGCCGGCTCCCGCCTGCTCTTTGTGCTTCACGGCTTGGAGCATCTCAACCTCAATTTCTCATTGGCCAGCACCGGGCTTTGCAGTGACCCTGAGAAGCCAGAGGCACCAGCTGCCATCGTCACCAACCTGCTGCGCAAATACATGTTGCCTGAGGTGAGTGTGCCCTGCCCCAATTTGCTGTCCCTAACTTGCCCCCTAAGGATTTTTGTGTTCTGGGTCCACATATTTAATACAGAGGAGCGTAGGCTCTGGGTTAGTTCAAATCCTGCCCTTCTGCTTCTGAGCTGTGGGACTGAGCTGGTCAGTAGCTTCTCCAGGCTCCCACTTCCTCCTCTCCTTGAGTTGCATTGATCAAATGAGATGCTGCATATGAAGTGCTTAGCACGGTGCCCTGGATCATAGTGGTTCCACAGTAAGTCTGAGTTATTATTACTGAGGTCATCATCATCTTCACCCTTGGACTCTCCTCCCTGGCAAGTGAGGCAATGAGGACACCAGAATCTTTCTTAACCCTCTACCATGCCCTTCCCAGGCCAGCATTCTGGTGACCACCCGGCCCTCTGCCATCGGCCGCATCCCCAGCAAGTACGTGGGCCGCTATGGCGAGATCTGTGGCTTCTCCGATACCAACCTCCAGAAGCTCTACTTCCAGCTCCGCCTCAACCAGCCAGACTGCGGGCCCGGAGCTGGGGGTGTCGGTCACAACGGCTCAGCGCGACCACCTGGTGCAGATGCTGACACGGAACCTGGAAGGGCACCATCAGATTGCCGCTGCCTGCTTCCTGCCCTCCTACTGCTGGCTCGTCTGTGCCACCCTGCATTTCCTTCATGCTCCCACGCCGGCAGGCCAGACCCTCACGAGCATCTACACCAGCTTCCTGCGTCTTAACTTCAGTGGGGAGATGCTGGACAGCACTGACCCCTCCAAGTTGTCCCTGATGGCCTATGCGGCCCGAACCATGGGCAAGCTGGCCTCACGAGGGTGTGTCCTCCCGCAAGACCTACTTCTCCGAAGAGGACGTGCGCAACTGCCTGGAAGCCGGCATCCAGACAGAAGAGGAGTTTCAGCTGCTGCGCATTTTTCGCCGAGATGCCCTGCGGTTTTTCTGGCCCCGTGCGTGGAGCCAGGACACGCGGGTACCTTCGTGTTCACTGTGCCTGCCATGCAGGAATACCTGGCTGCCCTCTATATTGTGCTGGGTTTTGCGGAAGACGACTCTGCAGCGGGTGGGCAAGGAAGTGGCCGAGCTCGTGGGCCGTGTCGGGGAGGATGTCAGCCTGGTCCTGGGCATCATGGCCAAGCTGCTGCCCTTGCGGGCCCTGCCGCTGCTCTTCAACCTGCTCAAGGTAACAGCCCCAGGACCCTCGGTTGCCAGTCCCCATCCTCGCTGTTCACCCCTGCTCCTCTCCCAGAAGGAACCTGTTTTCCCTGAGTAACTGTGAATCTCCTTCTTGGCTCTGTTTCAGATCTGGGCAATCTGGCTTTTAATGGGATTGGGGTATAAGGAAGAGGGAGAGAGAAGCCGTAGGCTGGGGAACACTTGGAGGGGCATCTGAGGGTGCAGGAACTTTATTAATAACAATCCCATCACTCTGATGATAGGTTTTGGCAGGTAGTTTATTATCTCTCCTTCTAGTCTTCGTTGCTGGGCTGCAGGGGTCACTACAGTCCAGGGTTTATCCTGTGCTTTGCAGGTCCAGAAACCCAACTGTATCTATTCCTCAGAGGTGATTAGACTCTGGGAGTGACGTCTCATCCTAACTTAATCACCAGAGACAGGTTTATAAAGCAGATGCCGTTTTATTCATTTATACCAGGAGGATAAATGGCATTGGTAATTGATTTAGAACAATCCATCCAGGGTGCAGGTCCACTCCAGAAACCAAATTACAGGCCTGAGGACTGTGCTGTGAGCAGTGCAGATGCACTAAGTCTTTGATGGGAAGAAATATCCACTCTCAGCTGATGTCTGCCGGATGCCTTGTAAATGAAACACTATTCTAATCCTTTTTATAGATGAGGAAACTGGGGCTCGCAGAGGCTAAGTAACTTGACCAAAGTCACTCAGTAAGTAGAATAACTGGGATCTGAGTGCAGGTTTTATAGCTCCGAAGCCTGTGCTTTTTCTGCTAAACTTTACTGATGTATTATAGATATTTCTGTGAAGCTGTGGTGCTTTGCTGGTAAACCCGGTCCTCTGTAGAAATGTTTCAGTTACCTGTCTTAAGGAAGCAAGGCCTTGGTACGTGGACAAAATTTTAACAAGTTTTCCTTTTTATAGGCAGCAAAACGTCAGGGTTAAGAATAGGGATTCTGTAACACAGCTACCTAGGTTCAAATCCAGGCCCTGCCACTTAACTAGCTGTGTGACTTTGTACAAGTTACTTAATCTCCCTGTGTCTCAAGGTCCTTATCTGTTAAATGGGAATAATGTGTGTGTTCATTCACTTGGTCATATCCAACTCTTTACAACCCCATGGACTGTAGCCCTCTCAGGCTCCCTGTCCATAGGATTTTTCAGTCAAGAATAATGGAGTGGGTTGTCATTTCCTACTCCAAACTGGAAATATAAAGTATCTGTATCATTGGCCCAATATGAGGATTAAATGTCTTCATCTGCAGATCCTGACACATAGTAAGTGCTATTTAATTGTTTGTTAGGGACTTCCCTAGTGGTCCAGCGGCTAAGACTCCACCCTCCCAATTCAGGGGGTCCAGGTTTGATCCTTAGTCAGGGAACTAGATCCTACATGATACAACCAAGGTTTTACATGCCGAGAGTAAGACTCAATGCAGCATAATAAAAATAAATAAAAAGCTTAAAAATTTTTTTTGCTGTTAAACATAAACAGGCTCAGGCAGCCCATCCCTTCTCACAGCATCAACCTAGGCAGGAAGGTAATGGCCATTGCTGAGGCTGCTCCACCCCTTTGAGGATGTACTTGCTTCATCTGGATCGCAGTGAGGTTGTGGTTTCCTGACGGGATTCAGAAAGCCGCTCAATTACTTGAGCGGGCACCACACCCCCAGCCGCTCTTGGAGGGAGGGTTGCCTAGCAGAGGTTGGGTCCTATCTGTGTCTATATGAGCCTATTGATTCAGCTTCCCAGAGTGACTGTTCTTGTATCTTGTGTCCAGATGATGGTTGGGGGAGGGACACTCTACATCCATGTGTAACAAGGTACATCCTTGCCTGTAACAAGTGAAAAAAACAAAAGGCAGGCATTAGAGGTTATTGTTCAGTTGTTCAGTCGTGTCTGACTCTCTGCAACCCCCATGGACTACAGCACATCAGTAGAAGAGGTGCCACAGAACAACCTCGTGGCTCTGGCTGGAGGTCCTTTCTTCTCAGAACCATTGCAAACATGGGAGGTGATGTCACCAACCTCCCAAACATCCATTTTTTTCGACAGATATTTGAATACCTGCCGTGTGCTAGATAATGTGTTAGATTCCGAGGAGGAAACCTAACAGGACCCCAGGTTTTTGTCTTTTTTGATCATGCAGTCTCAACACAAACATGTCAGCGTAGCCATATGATTAAAAATCTTGTGAAGTGCCTGGAAAGGCAAGATCCAGGTGCTGCAGAAGTGTGTAAGGTGGGGACCTGATTTAAGGGGATAAGGAAAGCTGCTCTGTAGGAAGGGCATTTAATCTGATCCCTAGAGGATTAACCAGGAGAAGCACTGGGGGAAAACACTCCAAGAAGAGGATGTAGCTTTGAAGGAGGAAAAATCTTAGCACTGTCAAAAAGACAGAAAAGAGAGAGAGAGAGAAGCAGAGCGGACAAGAGCAGAGTGAGTGAGAAGCTGAGATGAAGGCACTGTGGTTGGCAGGGGCCTGTCAATGAAAAATTAATCAATTGTCCATCTGTTGCAGGAAGGAGGACCCTTTCCAGGGCCTGAGAGTGGGCTCTTGTCTAACTCTTGGAAATGAATTGTCTGGGGAGACACATACTGACAAAGCAAGAGGCTTTGTTGGGAAGGGACGTCCAGGCAGAGAGCAGTGGGAAAGGGGGGTGGAGAGAAGCAGAACTGCTCTGCACTGTCACTCACAGTCGCAGGTGCTATGGTGATGAGATTAATTTCTGGGTTGTCTTTGGTCAGTCATCTTGTTTGGCCCATATTTAGTCTGACTCAGGGTCCTTCCAAGTGGCGTGTGCATCTCTTAGCCAAGATGGATGGCAGTGAGCAGGATTCTGGAGGTTAGTAGGACAATACTATGGAGCTGGCATCTCCTCCCTCCTTTTGGCCCCTCCCAGATTTTCCAGGTTAGTTTTTGGCAGCAGCACCATGCTCCTCTTTGGGACCTCCTACTGTGAGATGACCCATGCAAGTGGTCATCATCGTTCTGGTCAAGGAGGGCTGCTTCGGTCAATGGTTCCGTAACATATCTAAGAAAGAAATGGAAATTTTAATTCAAGCCAATCTGAGGATTATAACCTGGGAGACAGTCTCTCCGAGAGTTCTAAGAACTATTTCAGAGGTAAAGAGGGAAACCAGTATATATTCTGTTTTGTTGAAGGGAGTGTGTGTGTGTGTCTATGTGTGTTTAGTTGTCTCAGTCATGTCGTGACCTCATGGACTGTAGCCCACCAGGCTTCTCTGTCCCTGATATTCTCCAGACAAGAATAGTGGAGGGGGTTGCCATTTCCTTCTCCAGGGGATCTTTCTGACCCAGGGATTGAACCCACATCTCCTGCTTGGCAGATGGGTTCTTTACCACTGAGCCACCAGGAAGCCCCATCTAGTCATGAGGAACAGACATCTTAGTTAATGGTTTTAGTGCTTTCCTAAGTATGGAAAGATGCAAGAATCCAGGTTCATAAAAACTTCTCCTGAAAATATCTAAGGACCAGTTCTGTCAGTCTCAGTCCAGTTCAATCGCTCAGTCATGTCTGACTCTTTGCGACCCCATGGACTGCAGTACACCAGGCTTCCCTGTCCATCACCAACTCCTGGAGCTTGTTCAAACTCATGTCCATCGAGTAGGTGATGCCATCCAACCATCTCATCCTCTGTCGTCCCCTTTTCCTCCTGCCTTCAATGTTACCCACCAGCAGGGTCTTTTCCAGTGAGTAAGTTCTTTGCTTCAGGTGGCCAAAGTATTGGAGCTGTAGCTTCAGCATCAGTCCTTCCAATGAATATTCAGGACTGATTTCCTTTAGGATGGACTGGTTGGATCTCCTTGCAGTCCAAGGGACTCTCAAGAGTCTTTTCCAACACCACAGTTCAAAACCATCAATTCTTCCATGCTCAGCTTTCTTTATAGTCCAACTTTCACATCCATACATGACTACTGAAAAAAACCATAGCTTTGACTAGACGGACCTTTGTCAGCAAAGGAATGTCTCTGCTTTTAAAATGCTATCTAAGTTGGTCGTAGCTTTTCTTCCAAGGAGCAAGCGAATTTTGATTTCATGGCTGCAGTCACCATCTGCAGTAATTTTGGAGCCCAAGAAAATAAACTCTGTCACTGTTTCTACTGTTTTCCCCATCTGTTTGCCTGAAGTGATGGGACTGCATGCCATGATCTTCATTTTTTGAATGCTGAGTTTTAAGTCAGCATTTTCACTCTCCTCTTTCACTTTCACTTGTCAGTTTAACCAGAGCGCAAATTGCCTCATCCTGATCTTTGCCCTGAATTCCTTTCAAGGTTATTGTAGGCCAGCAACTGCAGTGGCTAATGACTTGATTTTGATAACTGTGTGGTAGGCAACGTTCTTTATTTTACAATCCCTTCCCTTTCCATCTTAGTTTTGATCAAAGTTTGGAGGCAGTTGTGACCGATTTGTTCCAGGGAACTAGGGCTGCTCATTCCCAGGCCAGGCAGGGATTTCACTGATGGGCCACTCAGTGTGCCCTTACCGGATTAGGCCTTATTAACAGTAGCCAAAATCCTCTGACCTGCCTGTGTTACTAGTCTGTTATGATCCAGAAAATGATTCCTTCTTGTTGCTTCATCCCATATCTAGACTTACAACTTACAGTCATTCATCTTATACAACTGTATATTTGATCAGTATTTCAAGTTGCCTGGCCTTCCCTAGTGGCTCAGTTGGTAATGAATCTGCCTGCAATGCAGGAGACTCAGCCAGGTAGGGAAGATCCCCTGAAGAAGGAAAGAGCAACCCACACCAGCACTTTTGCCTGGGAGAATTCCATGGACAGAGGAGCCGGGCAGGCTGCAGTCCATGGGATTACAAAGAGTCAGATGAGACTGTGTGATTAACTTTCACTTTCAAGTTGCCTAATCATGAATTTTATCTGAAGCTCAGTCACACGGTAATTCAGCGAAAAACAGTCTTATAAAATAGGCAAATACCAGCAAATTTGGAAAACTCAGCAATGGCCACAGGACTGGAAAAGGTCAATTTTCATTCTAATCCCAAGAAAGGTAATCCCAAAGAATGCTCAAACTACCACACAGTTGCACTCATCTCATATTCTAGTAAAGTAATGCTCAAAATTCTCCAAGCCAGTCTTCAGCAATACGTGAACCATGAACTTTCAGACGTTCAAGCTGCTTTTAGAAAAGGCAGAGGAACCAGAGATCAAATTGCCAACATCCGCTGGATCATCGAAAAAGCAAGAGAGTTCCAGAAAAACATCTATTTCTGCTTTACTGACTATGCCAAAGCCTTTGACTATGTGGATCACAATAAACTGTGGAAAATTCTGAAAGAGATGGGAATACCAGACCACCTGACTTGTCTCTTGAGAAACCTATATGCAGGTCAGGAAGTAACAATTAGAACTGGACATGGAACAACAGACTGGTTCCAAATAGGAAAAGGAGTATGTCAAGGCTGTATATTGTCACCCTGCTTATTTAACTTATATGCAGAGTATATCATGAGAAACGCTGGGCTGGAAGAAGCACAAGCTGGAATCAAGATTGCCAGGAGAAATATCAATAACCTCAGATATGCAGATGACACCACCCTTATGGCAGAAAGTGAAGAGGAACTAAAAAGCCTCTTGATGAAAGTGAAAGAGGAGAGTGAAAAAGTTGGCTTAAAGCTCAACATTCAGAAAACTAAGATCATGGCATCCAGTCCCATCACTTCATGGGAAATAGATGGGGAAACAATGGAAACAGTGGCAAACTTTATATTCTGGGGCTCCAAAATCACTGCAGATGGTGACTGCAGCCATGAAATTAAAAGACGCTTGCTCCTTGGAAGAAAAGCTATGACCAACCTAGCGTATTAAAAAGCAGCGACATTATTTTGCCAACAAAGGTCTGTCTAGTCAAGGCTATGGTTTTTCCAGTGGTCATATGTGGATGTGAGAGTTGGACTGTGAAGAAAGCTGAGCGCTGAAGAATTGATGCTTTTGAACTGCGATCCTGGAGAAGACTCTTGAAAGTCCCTTAGACTGCAAGGAGATCCAACCAGTCCATTCTAAAGGAGATCAGTTCTGGTTGTTCATTGGAAGGACTGATGCTAAAGCTGAAACTCCAATACTTTGGCCACCTCATGAGAAGAGTTGACTCACTGGAAAATACCCTGATGCTGGGGGATTGGGGGCAGGAGGAGAAGTGTATGACAGAGGATGAGATGGCTGGATGGCATCACCGACTCGATGGACAGAGTTTGAGTGAACTCTGGGAGTTGGTGATGGACAGGGAGGCCTGGCGTACTGCGATTCATGGGGTCGCCAGAGAGTCGGACATGACTGAGCGACTGAACTGAGCTGAACCTAATAGCATTGATAAGATCATAAGTAAGCATTGAAGCTAAGATCTCCCATGAGGTGAGGCCCAGTATGCTCTCAGGTCATCTGAGAAATCTTGTTTTGCATCAGTTGCTATCTTTAAGGAAAATGATATATTGGCATTTTACATAAAGTTCACCTAAGGTGTTTGCATATATAAGGTGAAGTGTAGATCATCGTGACCCCTTAGAGGATTGAAAAAGGAATGTTATCTTCAAAGAAGTCACATAACTGATGCCAGAAAAGAAACTGACCTTTGTGGCAGGTATTTTTGCCATTGAGGAAGTCTAGTTAAATGTAGAGTGGAGATGCACAGTGCATACCAGAAGGAAGGGAGGAGGCCCAAATGGGCAGAGAAAAATTTTATGTTTAAATTTTTCTTGTCTTACCTTAAAATATGAATTTTATTTCATCAGGTCAAGTCATGAAGGGTCTGCAGTAGGAGTGACATCAGTCACTGCTGCTGTGATGACAGTGATGATGTTGAAGATGGTGATGTATTTATGCCACCTGGCAGCCCGCTCCAGTGTCCTTGCCTGGAGGATCCCAGGGACGGGGGAGCCTGGTGGGCTGCCATCTCTGGGGTCGCACAGAGTCGGACACGACTGAAGTGACTTAGCAGCAGCAGCCTGGGACCAAGCTAGATGAATAGTATATGCTAATTTCTTCAAGCTAAATGCATAATATATCTTAATTCTTTTCCACCAACCCTGAACTTGGAAACAGAAAGGGTGTTAGAGAAAAAGAAAGAATTTCCTTATGTCTACAGTAAGTGAGACAAGTGTGAGAGATGACTCCACAAAGGTCCAGCTGGGGCCAAATTATGCAGTTTTCTATTTCACATGGGCAGCAGGGAGCCACGGAAGGTGCTGCAGGAGGGGCAGGTGATGTGATCTGACAAATCACGCTCCGGTTTAAAGGAGATTGTGAGGCTTAGCGGAGAAGACAGTGGCACCCCACTCCAGTACTCTTGCCTGGAAAATCCCATGGATGGAGGAGCCTGGAAGGCTGCAGTCCATGGGGTCGCTGAGGGTCGGACATGACTGAGCGACTTCAATTTTACTTTTCACTTTCATGTATTGGAGAAGGAAATGGCAACCCACTCCAGTGTTATTGCCTGGGGAATCCCAGGGATGGGGGAGCCTGGTGGGCTGCGGTCTGTGGGGTCGCACAGAGTCGGACACAACTAAGTGACTTAGCAGCAGCAGCATTGAGGCTTAGGCAGGAAGGCTTAAAGGCAAGCAGGAGGCTGCACCCGCCCCCCAATCCTCCACACTGCTTCCTTCCAGGTGGTTCCACGAGTGTTTGGGCGTGTGGTGGGTAAGAGCCGTGAGGCAGTGGCCCAGGCCATGGTGCTGGAGATGTTCCGAGAGGAGGACTACTACAATGACGATGTCCTAGACCAGATGGGTGCTAGTATACTGGGCGTCGAAGGTCCGCGGCGCCACCCGGACGAGCCTCCAGACGATGAAGTCTTTGAGCTTTTTCCCATGTTCATGGGCGGGCTTCTGTCAGCCCACAACCGGGCAGTGCTGGCTCAGCTTGGCTGCCCCATCAAGACCCTGGATGCCCTGGAGAACGCCCAGGCCATCAAGAAGAAGCTGGGCAAGCTGGGCCGGCAGGTGCTGCCCCCCTCGGAGCTCCTGGACCACCTCTTCTTCCACTATGAATTCCAGAATCAGCGCTTCTCTGCCGAGGTGCTTGGCTCTCTGCGCCAGCTCAACCTGGCAGGCGTGCGCATGACACCCCTCAAGTGCACGGTGGTGGCATCTGTCCTGGGCAGTGGAAAGCATGCCCTGGATGAGGTGAACTTGGCCTCCTGCCAGCTGGATCCTGCTGGGTTGCGCATGCTCACGCCTGTCTTCCTGCGTGCCCGGAAGCTGGGGGTGAGGGCCTGCCCTCCTGCATGGGCAGGGGAAAGGTTCTCGGGAGACCAAAGGGAGCGAGGAAGGACCAGGGGGTGGGGTGAGTCTGGTGCGGGTGGAGGTGACAAGAGCCACGGAAGGGGACGCAGCTGCGGACTACAAGCAGTGCATGATGAGAGAGGGTCCTGGTGGGTGGGCAGACTCCAGGCTGAACTCCTTCCTTGGTTTCTTACCTCCCCTCTGGCCACCTTCTGCTCTAGGTTGCAACTCAACAGCCTGGGCCCCGAGGCCTGCAGGGACCTCCGCGACCTGCTGCTACATGACCAGTGCCAAGTGACTACCCTGCGGTGAGTGCCTGTGCAGGGGGCTCCATCCTGCTGGCCAGCTGTGGTCAAGGGTGGGCTCTCCATTTCCCAACATGCGTGGTGTAATAAGCAAGGCAGGAGGGTAGACCCTGACCCACCCTCCTTACCGCCCCCCCCTCCGCCCCATCCTCCCTGTCTAGTACAAGCAGCTAGGCAGGGGGAAAGTACCATGGGTCATAGGTGTTAAGTAAGCCTCTCATGTGGCTAAAATCAGCCTGGGGCGGGGCCAGTGGAATAACACCCAGGCCAGTTGCCTGGTAACAGCACCACTGATTCCCTCCCAGGATTTTCCCTGTTGCCTCACGAGTTTGACCCTGATGCTGAGCACTCAATAGATGCTCCCAAAGCGCTGACTGGTTGACTAGCAACCGAGATGCCTGGGTTCCTGATTTCAGGTTGGAGTAAGGGGAGATGGGTGGGAAGAAGGAGGGGTAATTGGGAACAGAGGGCAAAGCAGGAATTGGAAGGGAGTGAAAAAAGAGGAAGAAGGGAGGAGGAAGGGGGAGAGGGAAGAGAGGTGTCACAAGGAGAATGGAAGGCAGGAGGAAGGGAAGGAGAAGCCAGCTTCCATCTCACTCTTCCTCCTCTGCAGTGAGCTTACCCCTATTTCTCATTTCCTGGCCTGCATCCAGGCTGGTCTCTGCCCCAGGCGATGTATCCTTTAGGCCCAAGTCCCGCTGCTCAGCACAGGGCATCTGCTAGCTCTCATAACCTTAGACTGCTTGTGGCCCTAGGCTGTCCAACAACCCGCTGATGGCGGCTGGTGTGGCCCTGCTGCTGGAGGGGCTGGCAGGAAATACCTCCCTGAAACACCTGTCTCTACTGCATACGGGCCTTGGGGATGAGGGCCTGGAGCTGCTGGCTGCCCAGCTGGACCGAAACCAACAGCTCCAGGAGCTGAACGTGGCCTACAACGGCGCTGGTGACTCGGCGGCCCTGGCCTTAGCCAAGGCTGCCTGGAAGCACCCATCCTTGGAGCTGCTGCAGTGAGTTTTCCTGCCCCTCCCCCACCCTGTCCCATTGCCCCACCCCCAATCCGTGATGGGCCCTTCCCCTGCCCTGATTCTCCACCACTGTTTCTCTTAGGGTCCTAGTGGCCTGGTTCCTATGGACTCTGGTCCCACTGAATTGTAGTGCCATCCCTGGCTCCCAGTGGCTACCGGCCTCCGTTTCTGGAATATTGCAGACCCTTTCCCCATCGCATTCCACAGCTAGGGGATGAGTTCTGAGACCCCTCGCTTTCTGTCCACCCCGCCCTCCGCCTTCCTTCTCGGAACCCACTGAGTGGCATCTACTCTGCTCTCTCCCGCTAGTCTCTACTTCAATGAGCTGAGCTCAGAGTGCCGCCAGGCCCTGCGGGACTTGGGGAGCGCTGCAGAGGGCGGTGCCCGGGTCGTGGTGTCACTGACGGAGGGGACAGCAGTGTCCGAGTACTGGTCGGTGATCCTGGGTGAAGTCCAGCGGAACCTCAACAGCTGGGATCGCAGCCGGGTCCGGCGCCACCTGGAGCTGCTGCTGAGGGATCTGGAAGACAACCGGGGAGCCACCCTTAATCCCTGGCGTAAGGCCCAGCTGCTGCGGGTGGAGGGCGAGGTCAGGGCCCTCCTGGAGCAGCTGGGCGGCCCTGGAAGCTGAGGCTGTGACAGCAGTGTGTGTCCCCTGGCCCCAAGTCCTTTCTGTCTGTGACTCCCTAGCTTCCACTACTACTTCTAGAAAGATCCCTTCTGGGGATGGATGGAATGTGCACACAGGTGTGCCAGTTGCTCTCCTAGGGCATGTCCAACCCCTTCGGCTAGAAGGACGGAAAGATGTGGCATTTGGTGGCCACGTTGTCCCTTAGCATGTGTACCTGCATGCTAAATCGCTTCAGTTGTGTGACTCTTTGCGACCCTTTGGGCTGTAGCCCACCAGGCTCCTCTGTCCATGGGATTCTCCAGGTAAGAATACTGGAGTAGGTTGCCATGCCCTCCTCCAGAGGATCTTTCCAACCCAGGGACTGGACCCAAGTCTCCTGTGTCTCCTGCATTGTAGGCAGATTCTTTACTGCTGAGCTATTCAGGGAATACATCTGTCCTGTAGCAATACCACCAAGCGCCTCTCCGATTGTGCCACCAGGGGGCACTCTTCTCATGTCGGACTTGCTAGGGGCATTGCTATCCAGATGTGTTGGAGGGTTTCTGCGTCCTGCCTTTATGTTTTCTGGGGACACCCAGGTTGCCAGCAGCCACTTTCCTCTCTCACTGGTGCTGTCTCCTCACCATCATCCCCCTTTCACCAATGGTACCCAAGCTCGGTGGCCCCTAGGGACGTGGGCACTGACTTGCTGCTATTAAAGAGCTGTGTCTTCCAATTACTGTGGCCTCTATTTTGCTTGTTGCTTTCAAGAAAGGATACTGTTCTTGGTCATTCTGGTTAAACCACTGGCCACTTTCTGTTGCAGATGTTTCTTGGGCACTAAGTTCAGAGGCAGCGAGGGCTGGGGAGGGGCTGTTCCATGAACTAGATGTTGGGGTGGGTGGATGGCCTCGTTGGGCTTCTGTCACCCGTGTCATACACTTACCCCAGGCTTGGAATTACAGTGACCAGCAATTATAGTGACCTTTCTCTGCACAGAGGGGGACCTGGGACAGCAGCAGAGCCTCCTGAGAAAGTCAGGGCTCAGGAATGGGGCGGGAAGGACATACACACTTCCCCCAGAAGACAAGACTCTCCTCCCTTAACCATTACCCAGCTGCTTCTAAGGCAGTGTCTTGAAGTAGGCGGGACATGGGGGCGGGGGTAGATGGGAGGATCAGCTGGTTTCGATGGACCTTGTCCTTACACTGGGCGCTGGGTCGCAGATCCAACCATGGAGGCAGCTGCAGGTAGGAGGCTGGGAGAAACCCTCCGGAGGGGACTTCAGGGCAGAAGGTGGATTGGAAGGTTTTGGGACTAGGACACACTTGGTACTGGGGCTTGGAGCCCTGAAAACAGACGAAGTTAGGAGGTGAGAGGTGAGTGAGTGGATGTGTCTGCCTTCCTGGTCCACGCCCTATACTGATATGCTCAGATTTCTGTGTATATCAGAAGGCCTGGGCCAGGGAGTGGAAGGAAGGGGAAGGGAAGACCCTTTGGAAGCAGAACATAGGGCGAGTCCTGAATTTGGGGGTTCCCTAAGTCCTTTCAGTTAACAAGCATGGAAGTGGAGTCTCCGGGGGAGACTGCCTCTCGTCCCCTCACCCCCTCTTTGCCTGGCAGATCTTCAGGACACAGCCTCCTTGGCCCTGTAAGTGCCGTGCTGTGAAAGACTGGGGCAAGGAGAGGAGGGAACTGAAGTTGGGGAGGCTCATCAACTGCCTTTGGCACCTCAAGGCGAGCCTGGGACCCAAGTCTGGATGTCAGCTCTCTCTTACCTGCGTGACTTGCCTCCTTGCAGGAAGTTTGAGTTTAACCCAAAGCTGGGCATTGATAATCCTGTCCTCTCCCTGGCTGAAGACTACGACCCTTCTGGTAACCTCCCCCCAACCCCTTGGGGGCAACCACTTCCTTTCCCCAGAGCCACCAGGGCACCACAAAGCATCCTGTTTCCTTGGAAACCACTCACTCTCTCCCTCTGATGACAGCCTTGGTGGGGAGTGACTACCTGGAGGAGGAAGGGGGCTGGGCTTTTTCCTTCTGTCCCAGCCACTCTGCCTGGGCTGTGTTCAGCCCCACTACCTGACACCTAACTGGGCAGAAGCCTGTTTGCTGTTCAATCACACAGGCAGGGGCTACCAGGCACAAGGTGACTTGGGTCATGTCCCCTTTCCTCCACCTTTTCTGCTGCCCACCTACCCGTCCAGATCTCTGGAGCCTGGAACGGCCTCGCTTCTACCTGCTGAATAAAGAGGAGGGCAGGACTTTTGGCTTCCACCTGCAGCAGCAGCCGGGCAGGGCTGGGCATGTGGTGTGCAGGGTGGAGCCAGGCTCTTCCGCCCAGCTCCAGGGTCTTCGAGAGGAGACTGGATCCTGGGGGTGAACAACCACGTCGTGGAACATGAAGATTATTTGATGGTGAGGTTGGGCTGGAATCCCGGTAGTACGAGGGAACATTCTGTAGCGCCTGGGGGAGACAAAAGCCTCTTGGTCACCTCCCTGGGTATGTGGGGGTGACATATCTCCCACATGGGAGGTGGGAGGGTGGGGGTCACCTCCCCCATCTCCCAGAATTTAGGGATGCCCCAGGTCAGAATGGCTGGATGAAGGCCTCCAGAGAGCTGGTTCCCATGGTGAAGAGTGTAGCTTCCAGGGAGGGGACCTTCATAAGAGGGGCCGGCCCAAGCCCACCCTGCGTGCCTGCTGTTCAGGTGATACGCCGGATCCGGGCCAGCGGGCCTCGGGTGTTGCTGACAGTTTTGGCGCATCACGTGCACGAGGTGGCCCGAGCTCAGCGGGGGAACAACACCCACCTTTGTCCCCCTCTTGGCCAGGGGGTCCGGCCTCGGCTGTGCCACGTAGTGAAAGACGAGGGTGGCTTTGGCTTCAGTGTCACCCAAGGTGAGCTTAGAGCGCGGGAGGGGTCAGCAGGGGGGCCCCTGAGCCCTGTTGTGGTGGACAGCAGGCAGAAAGTCACTCTTTGGGCTTCCAGGACATCGGGGTCCTTTCTGGTTAGTGCTGAGCACTGGAGGAGCAGCTGAGCGGGCAGGGGTGCCCCCTGGGGCCCGTCTGCTAGAAGTGAATGGGGTCAGTGTGGAAAAGCTCACACATAACCAACTCAGCAGGAAGGTATGGCTGGTTCCTCTTGTCCTCACCCCTCTGGGCTTGTCCCTGTCTCGGGAAGCAGACTCTCAATCTCCCAGTCTCATCTTGTACGTCTGTCACCATCCTTCCCTTTCCACTCTGTGCTTGCCACCCTCCCTCCCCTCCTGAGGGCTTCATTCTGGGGCCTGGGAAGAAGGGCTGGGAGGGGGTGCCTGCTTCTGCCCTCCCTCCCCAGTCGGTTGATGCTGATGACCTGCTGGGTCCCCACAGCTTTGGCAGAGTGGCAAGCAGGTGACCCTGCTGGTGGCAGGGCCAGAGGTGGAGGAACAGTGTCGCCAGCTGGGAATGCCCCTGGCTGCTCCTTTGGCAGAGGGGTGGGCACTGCCCACCAAGCCCCGCTGTCTGCATCTCGAGAAAGGGCCCCAGGGCTTCGGGTTCGTGCTCCGGGAGGAGAAGGGCCTTGACGGTCGCCTCGGTGAGTGGGAGCCCTGGGGATGAGGGCAGGAGGGCAGGCCTTGGGGTGGGCACACCGGTGTCTGCATCCACTGCTCAGTACACACAAGTGGTGGCCCTGGCTGAACCCCCAGCCCAGGGCCTCTTCCTCCTGTGTACCCCTGGGGCAGTCCCCCAGTGTGCACACAGTGGCCTGGGCTGGCACTGGGGGTCGCTGCAGGGGAAGGAGCCATGAGGATGTCTGCATCCCAGGTCAGTTCCTATGGGAGGTGGACCCAGGACTGCCAGCAGAGAAGGCCGGGATGCAGGCTGGGGACCGGCTGGTGGCTGTGGCTGGGGAGAGCGTGGAGGGGCTGGGCCACGAGGAGACAGTGTCCAAGATCCGGGCACAGGGCTCCCGTGTCTCCCTCATTGTCGTCGACCCCAAGGCTGACCGCTTCTTCAGTATGGTGCGAGCTGAGGGGCTGGGGCTAGAGACGGGGCCAGAATGGAGCAGGGCTCAGGTTAGGGAGAAGCAACGGGTTTGTTCTCTTCCTCTTTTCCAGGTTCGCTTGTCTCCGCTCCTCTTCTTGGAGAGCACAGAGGCTCCTTACTCTCCCGGGGTAGTGGCTCAGCCTCTGTGGTTGAGACCAAGAACCCACTTGTCGAAGACACAGCAGTGGCTCCTGTCCCATGCAGCTTCCGCCAGTGCTTGCTGTACCCTGGGCCTGGCGGTGGCTATGGCTTCCGACTCAGCTGTGTGGCCAGCAGGCCTGGTCTCTTCATCTCCCAGGTGACAGATGCCCCGGGCACCTTGAATGTTTTCAATCCTTTGTCTCTTGATGAGCCTTCTTGTGCTTCCCTCCCAGAGCCCCAGAGTACCCAGCAAACTTTTCTGTGGTGTTCCAGGCTCCTCTAGACCCCACCTATTCCACCAGGTGACCCTAGGAGGCTCCGCTGCCCAGGCAGGGCTGCAAACAGGAGACATGATTCTGGAGGTGAACGGGTATCCCATGGGTGGAGAGAATGACCGGGAAAGACTTCAGCAGCTGGCTGAGGCAAAGCCACCCCTATGCCTGAAGTTGGCGGCCAGATCTCAGCAGGGCTTGGAAGCCTGGATTCCCCCAAGGTCCAGAGAGGTGAGGAAGAGGAGATGGATGAACTGTGAGCAGCCAGAAGAGGAGAGGGCGTGGTCAGAGAGGAGGGCAGAGCGGGAGGCTACAAGGTGAAGCAGTTTGGGGGACCCTGGTTGGGACTTTAGGCCAGGGTAGGTGGGAACAGAAAGACCCCAGAGAAGAAGCCCTATTCCTGGGCATTCCAGTGCATGTGGGGACAGGGAAAAGGAACTCTTCTGTTCCCTGAATGACTTCTTCCCTTCTTTCTTTGCTTAGGATGGGGTTCTGGCCTCAGATCTGCTGTAGCACCCCATGCTGAGCAATGATCTGCCCAAGCTTCCCTGTCTTCACCCTCCAGCCTGAGCTGGTGGGAGCTGAGATGCTCTCTTTAAACCAGAAGCTGCAGCTTTAGGACTCCTGATACCTCCAGTCACAGGATTGTTCAAGGTCTCTCTCCCTTTCCATGGCTCCACCTCCTGGAAGAGGGTGTGGTCAGAGCCCTCAGGTGGGCCCATGAGGGAGCTTCCCATTTGATTCTGGAGGAGGTCATGTGGGGTCTTTGGGAGCTGTGCCCCAGAGATGAAGATCTGCTTGAGATGAGCAGTGTGATTTTGTGATTTATAACAAGAAATATATATTAGGTCTTCCTATCCTTTCCTGGCAGAGAGCTTCTAAAATCCTTGGGATTTCCTAAGTAATAAGAGTGATAAAGGTGTCTTCTGTTATTCATAATAAGGCTCGTTCAATTACAGCTATCCTTGTTAATGAGGTACCTTTTGGAAAGCACCTAAGAATGGGGCACTGGTTTCCAGGGGAACCGACCATGTGATTAGCAGGCTGGAACTTTCAGTGCCACCCTCACCCTCAGTCTCCTGGGAGGGGACAGGGGCTGGAGGTTGAATTAATCACCAGTGATCAGTGGATTGATTAATCATGCCTACATAATGAAGTCTCCATAGAAACCCAGAAGCACAGGTTCAGAGAGCTTTCTTTGTTGATGAACACGTGGAGGGGCAGAGGGTTGGCACACCTGGAGAGAGTATGGAGCTTCCATGCTCACACCCCACCACGTGTATTTCTTGCATCTGGCTGTTCTTGAGTTGTGTCCTTTGTAATAAAATGGTTATCTAGTAAATAAACCATTTCCCTGAATTCAATCACTCTAGCAAATGATGGAACCCTAGGGAGGGGGTTGTAAAAGCACAAGTAACAACCTGAACTTAAGATTGGTATTCAGGTTGAGGGCAGTCTCCTGGGACCGAGCCCTCAACCCCTGGAATCTAATGCTATGGCCAAATAGATAGTGCCACAATTGAGTTAAATTGTAACACAAAAGTTAAATTATGTCCACAGAGAATTACTTATTGTGGGAAACCTCCCCCCACCCCCCTTTTAAAATGTGTTATAGTTATTTCTCTTGGAGAAAGTTTAAGCACATGGTGGTGCGGTGGTTTAGCTGCTCCGTCGTGTCCAACTCTTCTGTGACTCCATGGACTGTAACCTGCCAGTCTTCTCTCTGTCCATGGGATTTTCCAGGCAAGAATACTGGAGTGGGTTGCTATTTCCTTCTCCAGGGGATCTTCTTAATCCAGGGATTGAACTCAGGTCTCCTGCATTGGAGATGAATTCTTTACTAAGCTACCCAGGAAGACTTTTAAGTGGCATAGCTAAAAGGTACACAGTTGTGCACAGTGGAAACAATTGTGCGTAGTGAGTAGAATCCTGATGCTCATTTCTACCTAAACCTCCACCTGTTCTACCTGAAAGATCAGTCTGTAAGGATGAAACACAACTTACTGAAAGGAAGAATCTACAGAGGGTGAAAATGAACTGTTTCTAGCTGTTTCTATCATGGTGAATATATTCTGTTATTCCCAAGAGACGGCAAAACAGTTAGAATATATTTGGTTATTCCTACTTTATACAAAATTAATTAAACTAAATAAACTTTTTAAATGACATTATAAATTCAATACAAGGCAATGCTGGGAATTCTTTTCAAAATCTCCCCCTTCCATATTTAACCAGAAATGAAGTAGAACTGAGAACGTTGTAGTAAAATAAAGGAGAAGCAGAGAATATTCTCTTTTCAGGTGGGCTGTGGGGCTGGCTAGGATTGAAGCCATCTGGAACTTGCCCTAAGCATGACTCCAGGATGTTGGGTTTATTACAAGAATTTGGAGACTAGCTGCACCTTCCCTCTGTGGGCACCTGAGGATTGTGGGGGCTGGTGCCTAGTCACTGTTGGTCCTTTATAGAAATGGCCTTTATCCACAAATCTGGCTGCCTTTGTTGGTGGCTGGTGGGGATAGGGTGACCAAAAGGGCTCCAGGCTCAAGGGGTGGGACCCAGACTAGGAGAGAAGTTGAGACCTTGTCAAATTTCTGTCTTCTTATTCCATCTTCAGGGTAATGGGTCAGTCCAGAACTGAGATATTCCCATGAGAGGCACTCCTCTCTGCCTAAAAAACACAGCTCACAGTCCTGCTGAGGTCTACATCAAGACAGCTTTATTGCTAGGGCCTCAAAAGGCCCCAGAGACTAGAGACTCACAGCTTCAAAGATCCAGGGAGTTGAGTCCAAACTGGCGGAGCTGCTCCTTGAGCCTAGCATGAAGTCTCAGCACAGCCCCGTCCCACTGAGGCTTCACGGCTCTCAGCTTTGCCAGCAGCTGGTCCAGGCTGTCCTGCAGACACCGAGCTTCAGTCTCAGGAAGGGAGAGGGTAGGGTAAGGGGTGCCCCCCAGCCTGGTCTGTAAGCTTTCCCAGCCAGTGTTTTCTTCCAAGCTCTTATTCTTAGTGGGTAGGCATGGTTGTGTCCCCTTAAGACAGAGCAGAATCCCCTGGTGGAGATGCTTCTTTCCCTTCCCCCTGGTCTGTCACTGTCATACTCGCTGGGATCTGTGGGGAAGGGGGAGGGCTGGGCACTGGGATGGCTGGTCTTCAGAGGGTAGGGCTTACATGTAAGATTTCCTCATACTTGGCCTCCATGTCTGCCACGTGGGCCCGAAGCTGAGCCAGAGTCTGGTCCCGCTCTCTGAGGGCCTGCTTGGCTTCCCTCTGGGCAGCCTCAGCCTCCCTCTGGCACAATTCTGGGAGAGATGGTGCCAGGGGGGAGGATGAAAGAGGACAGGATTGTGACACTCTGCCTCTGAACAGAGTCTCCCACCCGAAGAGCACAACATGAGTAGGACTGTTCCAGACTCCCCCAGAGCCGTCAACTTCCCCTGATTCCTATAAAAGAGCTGACATATACCGTTAAGGTACTGGAGAGGGTGGGGGTGCTTGGGACAAGAGGTCTGGCTACCAAATCAGGTTGCCATTCACTACTTGGGTAACATCTGACACATCTCTAAGACTCAGTTTCTTCATCTTTATAGAGAAAATGACATGCTTCACAGGTGTGTTCTGAGAGTTAAATGTGATAATGTGAGGACTTCCCCGGTGCCAGTGGCTAGGACCCTGCGCTCAGGTTTGATCCCTAGTTGGGGAACTAGATCCCACACGCTGCAACTGAGTTCACATGCCCCAGCTAAAGATCCCACATGCTCCCAACTAAGATGGGGGCAGCCAAACAAACAAATAAATGAAAATACATTAAAAAAATGTGATAATGTGTGGGAAAGCACCTAGTATGTAGGAGGTGCTTAAAAATGCTGATTGCATTTGAGATAAGACAAAGATTAGGAAAGGAACTTGTGGGAAGATAAGCAACTCTTGGATATCTAAAGCTAAACTAAAGCTACTTTAGGATAAGAAAACTTTGAGGCCAAAATTGTGGAAAATCCGTGCCATGCTAAAATTTTTCAACTCTGTCCTGTTACCAAGATGGAAGAGGACAAAAGCTTCCTGTTTTTGTTTGTTTGTTTTGCTTTCTTACTTATTTAGAAGCTCATTTATTTATTAGCAAATAGTTATTCAGGACCTACCACACATTAGGTCTTGAAGATACAGAGGTAAGTAATTCAAACAGTTATATTCAAGCTTGCTTTCATTCTAAAAACCAGCCAAACTAAGAGAGAATGTGTTTTGCTTGTGACAGACATGGGGGCAGTGCGGAGTAAGAACTGTCTTTAGAGAGACCATTGAGAGAGGGAGGTGCAGTGAGAGTTAGGTCTTCTTCACTTAGAACTTCAAGTTTAAGATTGGGTATTTTTTGCTATCCTGAACCTTCTGTTGCAAGTGGTAGAAGAGTCAGTGGGGGAAGACAGTATGAGAGCTTGAACTGCCGTTTTCTAAAGAAAGACCATTCTAACTCCACCGCTTCAGGCTGGACTACATCAGTGATCCTCTGAGAGAAAGTGCTGTGAGGGAGGGTATGCTGTGTGTGCTTGCTAAATTGGTTAGTGTTCGACTCTTTGTGACCCCATGGAATGGGGCTGTCCAGGCTCCTCTGCCCATGGGATTCTTCAGGCAAGACTACGGAGTGAGTTGCCATGCCCTCCTCCAGGGGATCTTCCCGACCCAGGGATGGAACCCACGTCTTTTAAGTCTCCTGCATTGGCGGCCGGGTTCTTTACCACCAGGGCCCCCTGGGAAGCCTACCTAGCTGCTCCCGAAGGCACTTCACTTCTTCCTCCAGCTGCCTGCTGCTACTCTGCATCACCTCCTGCAGGCTCTGGTACTGACGACTCATCTCTGGCAGAGTGGTGGGTGGCCAGGGACCCAGGTGGGAAGAGAGCAGTGGAGAAAGGACAGGAAGTTGTGGGTGGGGAGGGCTCTGCTTGGTCCAGTGGACAGGTGCATAAAGGTTCTTTGGGGGGCCTTCCCTGGTTAAGACTTCACCTACCAATGCAGGGGATGTGGATTTGATCCCTGATCTGGAAGCTAAGATCCCATATTCCTCAGGGCCAAAAACCAAAACATAAAACAGAAACAATATTGTAACAAATCCAATAAAGGCTTTAAAAATGGTCCACATCAAAAAAAAAAAAAAAATCTTCTGGATTCTTGTGGTGATCTGAGAAGGTAGGGACAGAGCTAGAAACAAGATACCCATCCGCTATGCCAGCTCAGTATGTGAATTCAGGCCCTCCTTCCCACCCACTCCCATGGGAGGAGTGAGATAAAGGCTAGGGCTGCGTTTCATAGCCCACGGGACAGCAAGCACAAAGCACTGCATGTCACGAAAGGTTCCAGCCCAAGACCACAGAAGGCCCCCTCAGGATTCCTATGCATGCTGGGAGGGCTGAGGCTAGGTATGGCAGTTCGAAGTCCTCCTTGTCTCCCTTTCTAGCATCCTTGGGCCCTCCCAGTTGTCCTCTTCTGGGCCCCTGTCTCCTGCCCATCTGCTCGATCAACCTCACACCTGCATATATGGCCTCCCCTTCGCTCCGGGCCCCCTCCAGTTCAGCCTCCAGGTCTTTGATCCTCTGCTTCAGCTGGTCTTCTGAAGCCTTGGCTCGGCGGGCTTCATCCCTCTGCAGAGCTGTGAACAGTCCAGAGCAGCCCTCTGCACTGGCTGGGGGCTCCACTGAATCAGCCCCTATGGCCTTGATGGACTCTGTCCACCTTCAGAAACCTGGCAGCAGCCTGCCAGTCTCTCATTGTCATTCAGTTTCCCTTCCCCGTCTCAGAATCCTACAGACTCTGTTACTAAAAGGAAAAACTCCCTCTGTGTTCCATAAAAGTTAGCTTTCTTTATCAACCCTCACGGCCCACCCTGTCCTCATGACCCCAGCTCTTGACAGTCTTTTCCCATTAGGGGGTGGTGAGAGATCAGCTCAGCCTTCTACCATCATTCCAAAACTGTAAGCTCCCAGGGATACACAAATGCCCACTGTCTCTGTTGCCCCCAGAACTTCCACCCTTCTTACCCAAGCGGTCTTGGAGCACCTCCTTTTCCAGCAGTGCCAGCCTGTGCCTGGATTCAGCCTCCACATCTGCCCTGGCAAGATGGCAGACCCTCAGCTTGTCAGGATCTCAGCCTTCCCTACCCCCTCCCATCCTCCTCCCATACCCTGGACTTCTCTTTTTTTTTTTGGTGGGAGATATGAGGACCATTAAATGAGGGATCTCTGACAGCAAAGCCTAATGAGTTCACTACCCAGCTCCCAGTAGGTATTTGGAAGATTGTAATGAATATACAGGAAAGCACACAGCCAGAAGGGATTCATGGGTGCTGATTTTCCCATGTTCCCAGCTCCATGGCACCCGAATATGGATATAAAGGGGGAAGGCCAAGACAGCTCCATCTTGTCACGCAGAGGGCTGAATTTTCTCTGGAGGTCTCTGAGCCAGAACAAGGAGAGGCAGGGAGGCACCCACCTCCACCCAGTCTGACTCACCAGCACCTGCATTTCTTTTCTTCTTCTGGGCCCCAGCTTTTGTCCCTTTTTCTTTGGTCTTAGGTGGCATCTCCTTCCTGTCCTGGAGGGAGGGAGGGGGCTCATATTTAGGTCAGGACATGAGATGCTCTCCTGACTCCCTAGACTGAACCAGGAGTCCCAGGAGAATTAGTGCTCTCATCTCCAAGTCTGTCTCTTACACTTTCCAGAAGCTTCACTTCTTGGTTTCCTTGGAAACTTAGGCAAGGCTGGGGCCAGGGAGAAGGATGAACCCATTTCTCTCTACCAGTCAGGCTCTAAGTACAGAAATCATTCCTCTCAACCCTCTTTCAGAGAAAATAAAGCTCAGTACCTGGCCCCTTCTCTCTTCCCATCATCCTTACCCTGCCTCTTCCTTCCTCCAAGACCCTGACTTGTCTCTGTTGTATCTCCCTGTGGCGTGACCCACTTTCCAGGAGGGGCAGAGAAAAGGCCCAACCAGCTAGGAGTTGGAGGAGGAGATTGTGTTCTGGGACCCAATCCAGAGTGGCAATTTCATTTGGGGGTGGGACTGAGAACTGGAAGGCTGGGCTTCTGGAGGTTGCACGTTGTCCAGGCAACTGGGAAACATGGAGTTGATAGGAAGGTACATGCATGCTTGCTCAGTCGTTATAATTGTGTCTGGTAGAAGGGGCTAAATACAATGCTTAAAATACCAAGGTCTCAGAGGGCCAATACTCTTCTTGTCCCCAGATCCTAAGTGTAGTTTGAGGAGAAAGGGCTTTGGAACTGATTAAATATGATTCACTTCTATGTAGCACTGCCTGCAATTTGGACACTTACAAATTACAGATTTACACACCCAAAATAATGCTATTGTGCTGATACAGAGGAAAAGAACTGAGAGTAGCCATTTGGGGTGATTTACATTTCCCAAAGTCTCGTCAACAAAGTGACATTATTAAATAGGCTTAAAATTGAAGAGCCCTTTCAGGAAGGTATTCTATGGTGAATGAGGAAAGGAAATTCAGGAGATGGTGGTTGAGAGAGTTTCCTATTTCAGATAAATGAGACACAGAGGAGAGTTAGACCTAGGACCTCAAGGTGCTGTGCTAAGTCACTTCAGTTGTGTTCGACTCTTGCAACCTCTTGTGACTCCATGGACTGTAGCCCTCCAGGCTCCTCTGTCCATTGGATTCTCCAGACAAGAATACTGGAGTGGGATTCCATGCCCTTCTATCCTGACATAGATGCAAATCAAAAAGAAAGGGTACTGGTTAGAGACAGGAGCTTCTGAGTTCTCATCCTTACCCTTCTCCAGATATGTACATTTGGGTAAGTCATTTTCCTTGCTCAGCCTCAGTTTCCTAAATCTTTAAATCTTTGATTTTGTAAATCTTGAAAGGCTTGGATTTTCACCAGGTATTTACAGGGCTATCTTCTTTTATGGTGACTTAATATATATTTCCTCCTTCCCCCTATTCCTGTCTGTGGTTGATTTTCAGACAGATGCTGAGAAAATAACCAGCTTGGTTCCCTGTGGCATTGAGTTGATTTGGGCTCCCTCTAGTGGATTTTCTTGACCTTCTACTGAGTCTCCTGAATTTTTCTATTTAAATTATTTATGGGGCAATGTTGGGGGCACCCCTCATTAGGGGTGCTGCCTAGCATCTTGCTGGAGTCACGAATAGTTGGAAAAATAAATCTGGGGAAGGGAGAATGCTGAGTGGCTTGCCTTGGTTAGCTGTTCCCTCCCGAAATCCCTCTCCAGCCTTTTGCTATTGGGAGCCTTTGTTGTCTGTCTGCCACCCAGATTTGTGAACACCAAAGTGGCTAAAATAAAAACAGCAGAAACTTCAGGGCTTTCCCCCTTGTGGATTTAGGGAACTGCAGACTCTTTCTTTAGATATTTCTCTGTCTTCTTCAACAGTTGTGGTCAATTGCCTGTTATCAGAAACAGATCTGAAGAAACAGCCATGAGATCTTGGGGGCCAGGGGTGCGGTGGGGGCTGGAAATTCTTCTTCTAGGTAGTAGCAGATTCAGGCAGAGCCTGAGGATATTTACTTGTCACTTTCACAGCTGCAGGATACCTCTCTGACCCCAGGGACATTTTACAGAGTAAAGGGAAGAGCCAGCCTTGTTCTTCGCGATGCTTACTGTTCCTCTACTTCAGTGTCAGAAAATCTTGCCCACATGTCCCAAATCAGAAGAAGGGTTTTCTTCTAACCTTGACACATGTTTTCATTTACTCCTGCCCTCCCCACACCACCCCACCCCGCCGACAACCCTCTCTCCCCATGAAGGAAAGCAGTAGAGGTCTCTGTCCTGTCTTTCCCCTCATCCAGAATTCTGTGCTGGGGACTTTTCCATAGAACGATTAGTGTCTCTGCTAGGCTGAGGCAGGGAGTCACATATTGAGGAAGAGATTACAGAGAATAAACAACATATCGTGTCTCAGAAGAGCATTTACTTTTCAAATACGTTCAGTCAACTGACTTTCAGGTGCAGAATGAGGATGTGGTTTGGGGTGAAGGTGAAGTGGAATAAGAAGAGTGCCACGGATCACATGATGCGATACAAACTGAGCCAGCTCTAGAATCATCCAGGAATGAGAATGACATTGTGCTCCACGATTCAATCTCTAGTACAGTTTGAAAACAAGCCAAGTGAAAATTGGGAAAGAAAGGTCAATCTTTCGTTCTTTTTTTTTTTTTTTTTATTACCTCAGTTCAGAAGTGAAAAGAGGAAAGACCATTTCAGCAGAATTCTGCCTTCCTTTAAATAGGATCCCATTTTGGGGTTTTAAAGAGACACAGAGAGAAGGTCACCCTCTCTACTTTATTCAGGTGTGAGACATAGGTCATCATGCATTAAAAGAAATAAGGGTTGCTGCAGCAGGAACAAAGTACAAATTACCCCATCCCATTCTATAATATACAGACCATACTGAACGTATTACAAATTGGAAGCCTTAAACCAAGCCAGAGATGGTGTAGATGAGCCACAAGCTCATATGCAACTCTGAGGGTAAATTTATCACCCTGAGAAATCTATACACAGGTCAAGAAGCAACAGAACTGGACATGGAACAACAGACCGGTTCCAAATTGGGAAAGGAGTACGTCAAGGTTGTATATTGTCACCCTGCTTTTTAAACTTATATGCAGAGTATACTATGCGAAATGCTGGGCTGGATGAAGCACAAGCTGGAATCAAGATTACCTGGAGAAATATCAAAAACCTCAGATATGCAGATGACACCACCCTTATGGCAGAAAGTGAAGAAGAACTAAAGAGCCTCTTGATGAAAGTGAAAGAGGAGAGTGAAAAAGTTGGCTTAAAACTCAACATTCAGAAAACTAAGATCATGGCATCCCATCAGTTCATGGCAAATAGATGGGGAAACAATGGAAACAGTGACAGACTTTATTTTTTTGGCTCCAAAATCACTGCAGATGGTGACTACAGCCATGAAATTAAAAGACGCTTGCTCCTTGGAAGAAAAGCTATAACCAACCTAGACAGCATTTTAAAAAGCAGTGACATTATTTTGCTAACAAAAGTCTATCTAGTCCAAGCTATGGTTTTTCCAGTAGTCATGAATGGATGTGAGAGTTGGACTATAAAGAAAGCTGAGTGCTTTTGAACTGTGGTGTTGGAGAAGACTCTTGAGAGTCCCTTGGACTGCAAGGAGATCCAACCAATCCATCCTAAAGGAAATTAGTCCTGAATATTCATTGGAAGGACTGATGCTGCAGCTGAAATTCCAATACTTTGGCCACCTGATGTGAAGAACTGACTCACTGGAAAAGACCCTGATGCTGGGAAAGATTGAAGGCAGGAGGAAAAGGGGACAACAGAGGATGAGATGGTTGGATGACATCACTGACTCAATGAACATGAGTTTGAGTAAGCTCTGCTAGCTGGTGATGGACAGGGAAGCCTGGTGTGCAGCAGTCCATGGGGTCGCAAAGAGTTAGACACGACTGAGTGACTGAATTGAACTGAACTATACTCTATTAAATCTAGGATTTGACTATGAGAGGGAAAATGTCCCCTTGCATGTCTACAGTGTGCTAGGTACTGTGGAAGACCAAAGCTGATAGGACAGTATAGCATAAGTTAATGCCTGCATGTGTGCCCCGCTGCTCCAGTTGTGTCTGACTCTGTGACCCCTTGGACTATAGCCAGCCAAACTCCTCTGTCTATGGGATTTTCCCAGCAAGAATACTGGAGAGGGTTGTGATTTCCTCCTCTAGGGGTTCTTCCAGACCCAAGGATCAAACCTGAGTCTCCTGTGTCAAAAATGGATTCTTTACTGCTAAGCCACTGCAGAAGCCCTCAAATTAATGTGTGATAGGTGAGAAATAGATGGTTATGGAAATTTAGAGGAGAGAAGGATTATTTTAGCTGGAGTGTCTGATGAGGAGAACAACATTTGAGCATAAAAATGGATTGGACTTCATTGCACTCCTTAGGCAGAGGGAATGCTCTGAGTAACGGTGATGAAAAAAGAATTGTGGTATTTCGTGACTTGGTGAGTCACCCAGCATAGAATATATGTACTAGAATAGTATAAAACTGCAAGGTAATTTGGAGTTAGATCATGACTATTAACTTCATTAAGGAGGCAATGGGGAGTGCTGAAAGTTTTTGGGTTTTATGTTGTCAGAAGTACACTTTAGGAACACTGGTCTGGTGACAGAATGGACTGAAAGTGGCAGGGAAATCAGTAAGGAAAAGGTTTCTATAGACGCAGTGGGAGGGAAGGAGGGCCTGCAACTAAGGATGGATGCATCAGGGGTGGGAAGTTTTGACAATTATCTAAGAGCTTTGCCTGTATTTTTCCTTTAGCCATTCTAACTCTTTCTAGGTAAGTACTGATTAATGGAAATTCTACTGATAGGAAATGATAATTCTGACTCCACAATCAATCGTAGATACAGGCCACTGAGTTACAAACAAGAATGTCTGGCTGAAGAGCCTTTGAGTTCAGAGATCTTTTTCGCCCCTCTCTTCTAGGATCATTTGATAAGCTTAATTCCCTAATCAGTCAAGAGCTTTGTAGAAGAGCCAGGTGGGGAATCTAAGGCGGAACTGAGTACTTATTGACACACCAGGGCCTGCAAACTCCCAAAGCTGAGGCTCAGCATTAGCAAATTAGGGCAGGGCACTTCCTTCTTCAAGAGGGAAGTTCTGTTTTTTCAAAGTTCTTCCAACGGAACTTTGAGACTAGAAAAGTGGAAGTGACTGGGAACTGCATTGCTGTTCCTGGGAGGGGCATGGTCTCCTCAGGCCAGGGCTCAAAGCTCAAGGTTTCTGTGGTCAGGGCCTGATACTGGCGGTGCCTACCCACCTGCAGAACAAGGTGCTAAGCAGGGGAATCTTAAGGCAAAAAAAGGGGGAAGTTTTTTTTTCAGAAGGTCAAAGGGCCTGGAAGAACTCATGGCCTGATGGCGCTAGCCTTTCTGAGGTCTAATCAGGATGCAATGATCTGCAGCATTTCCATTCCTGTCCTTGGTCCTGACTTAACTAGGAGTTTAAAACTCTAGGGAGTGGAGGAAAAAACTTCCTTTTTTCTTCCACAATGTTAGGAGAAGCAAATAAAGTTCAATTTCCTAATTTGTCAGGTGTGGGGTAAAGACAACATCGAGATTCTTTCCATGGCACTTAATTTTTCTTTTTTTTTAACAATTGGGGATTCCCAGGTGGTGCAAGTGGTAAAGAACCCATCTGCCAATGTAGGAGTCATAAGAGATGTGGGTTCAGTCCTCGGTTGGGAAGATCCCCTGGAGGAGGGCATCAGGACTGAAGCGACTTAGCATGCATGCACATGTTCTCTTAAGGCTTCCCAGGTGGTACTAGTGATAAAGAATCTGCCTGCCAATGCAGGAGATGTGGGTTTGATCCCTGGATGGGGAAGACCCCCTGGAGGAGGTCATGGCAACCCAGTCCAGTATTCTTGCCTGGAAAATCCACGGACAAGGGAGCCTGATGGGCTACAGTCCATGGGGCCACAAAGAGTCAGACACAACTGGATGAGCACGCACACTCCCCCCACCCCCAAAACACACACTCTTCATAATGTAGAAAGGAGCTTTTACAAAGCCAGAGGTTTAGAAAAAGAAGTTCAAGCTCAGATGTCATTCTAAATTTAACTCCATCAAATTCCCAAATCTCCTTTCTTCTAAAATCCTTTCCAAGAATCATTATAAGTAAAATAGTGCAGTAGACTCCCTCTTCAGAAGACATTCAGTATAAAATAGATAATCAAAAAGACCTACTCTGTATCACAGGGAACTATACTTAATAGTTTGTAATAACCTATAAGTGAAAAGAATCTGAAATATATTAATAGCTACATATACAACTGAATCACTTTGCTGTACACCTGAAACACAACATTGTAAATCAAATATACTTCAATTAAAAATAGAAATAAAAATAAGAATTCAAATGATCCCTCACCACAAGACTGAAACAGACATGAAACTGAAGGTTGACTCACAACTTAGGCATCAATTTCTTCTATTAAAGTAGAGGTTCATGCGGGTAACCCTCTGAAAAGAACCACTCAGAATCACTAACTCAGAAGAGGTTACAATCACTTTGTGGGAGAACTGGTCGAGGCCCTTGTTCTGGTTCTGATTAACCAGCGGAACTTTCTAGCTCTACCCGTCTTAACTTAAACAGCCCGACAACCTCCTCCAGGGCTGATAACCCACAGCCCATAGGGAACATGGAGGGCCGGCTTCTGCCTAGTGCGCAGACTCCACGTTAGCCACGCCCCGCCCTTTCCCCAACTCTTCCAGCAGGGGGCGAAGGGGGACGGTTCCGCCTGGGCCCGCCCCCCGGGGGCAGGGACGGGGGAGGTGGCGCGGAAACTTGGCGGCGGCTTTCCGGGCGCGGTGACTCGGGAAGGGGGAGGCGCAGGAGAGGCCGCTGCTCAGTCCAGGCGCGGCCGCTCGCTTCTCCGAGCCCCGCGCGCTCCCCCGGGCTCGCGCTCTGTGAGGGGGCGCGCCCGCGCGGACTCGCGCGCCCGGCGCCGCCCACTCCCCTCCCCGCGGCCGCCCCTCCCTCCGCCGGACGGCCGGCGGCGGCGGCGGCGGCGGCGGCCGGGAGAGGCCCCTCCTTCACGCCCTCCTTCCCTCACTCGCAGCCGAGCGGAGCCGGCGGACGCGTCTGGGCCCTGACCCTCTCCCGGGCCATGGCCGGCAACGTGAAAAAGAGCTCTGGGGCCGGGGGCGGCGGCGGCTCCGGGGGCTCCGGCGGCCTGATCGGGCTCATGAAGGACGCCTTCCAGCCGCACCACCACCACCACCACCACCTCAGCCCCCACCCGCCGGGGACCGTGGACAAGAAGATGGTGGAGAAGTGCTGGAAGCTCATGGACAAGGTGAAAGGCCCTGCGGAGCACCCGCGGGAGCAGGGGTGGGCGTGGGCGGAGGGGCTGAGGGAGGGGAAGGAAGGGACGGAGGAAGCTGGGGGAGGGGACGGGTCGTGCGAGGCTGGGGAGGCGAGGAGCCGGGGTGACGGGGCCGAGGGCTGGGGGCTGTGGGGGTAGGGAGCAGATCAGGAGGACGGGGGGTCGGCGGAGGGGGAAGGGCTGCGGTTGGGAGTAGGGGGGGAACGTTGAGGTGGTGTGTTTGGGGTTGCGAGACAAAGATGGGGTGGGGGCTGGGGGAGGTTAACTGGGGAGCCACCGGGGCGGAAGTCTAGTGGGGCTGCAGAGTTTGGGGCTCTGCGCAGGATGTAGGGATGTGGGTCACGGAATTGGCCCCGGGAGATAGGAGGGAGGGGGCGGTGAGGAAGAGCGCTTGATTTACCGGCTGGGACTGAGCTGGACGGGCTCTAATTAGGGAATTGGGTTTTACGGGCTCTCATGGAGAGACCTGGGGTCCTGACAACTCCGCGGGCAGACTGCTCTGGGTGAGCGTACAATTGTTTTTTTTTTTTTCTCCTCTTTTTCTCATTAAGATGTGACAGAGATAAAAGAAATGGGAATGTTTAAATGGACCGAGGAAGGAACTTTCCTCCACATCTAGCGCTTGCTCAAGTTTTTCTCTTCCAAAACATTGGATGGGATCCATTGCTGGTGCTGAGATATGCACTGATTAAACCACAAGTTCTGGTTATAACCTTTATCTTCGGAGAGATACTTGACCGAGTGGGTTAAGCAGCAGATTCTGACTCCTTCCAGAACTTCCTCCTCACACACACTGCTTTTTGTTGGGTTCTACTTGTTTTGGTAATAGATCCTGACTCCTTATTACAGAACCTGACTTTAAAATTGTTAGATGAGCTGCTTTGATTACTTTTTTTTTAGCAAGTGTGAAAAATAACTTCACTTTAAGCTCGGCATTTGACAGAATTCTACTTCCTTATAATATGTCTGTATAATGAAAGATAGTAGTTAGTCCCAAGCCTAACGGTTTGTTCCAGAGCATTCAATTTTTCCTTTCTGTTTTTCAACATTTATCAATAACTGATTTTTGCAATATTCATTCTGCAGATGAAAAATGGTTAGAAGGACCAGGCATATATTCTAAGAATGGTGTTATTTCCTCCACAGTAAATTGGTTTTCTTTGGTTCCTCTCTGAGCCTAGGTTCCTCTTCTGTTAAGTTTTTCATGGATTGCTTTGGACTAGAAACAGCTAATAAAAGTGATTATGAAGCACTTGGCAGATACAAATGTGCTGTAGAAATACTTAATAAGTCCTGTGTGAATTAGCGCTCCTGTAGTGCATACCAGTGGCTTCAGAAGCTACTTTTTCAGGGCTGGTTTTTCTCAGGTTAAGTAATTGGTATTGTAATTACTGTTACAATGCTAATTTCATTCTTAGAAATTGCAGTAAAACCATTACAGAAAGATAGGCAGTTAAGGGAATTTTAAGTGCATTGATACTTTAAAAAATATATTGAATATATTCAAAATCTGAAGATTGTAGGTTTGCATTTTGGGGATTTAGAGTTGACTTAATAAGTTTCTCCTGAAATTTGCGTTTCTAATTAGTTTCTCATTTGAGACACATGTATCAACCTGCAGTGTATCAAGACTGTATTGATTAGAGACCTCTCCTTAAAAATAAAACTTTTTGTCAAACTCTAGAGTCTCTGTAATGTGGTCCTTAAAATGATTGCCCCCACCCCTTAAGCCTTAACTCCATCTTTTTAAAGAATGTGTAGTATGATTTCTTCTGCAGAATGTTTAATTATTTGGGAAGAATAAAGACCTGTTTTGAGTCAAAGGCTTTTCAGGTTTTGATAGTTGAAGGAAAGTAGGCTTCTACCTTTTCCACTCTAGTGTAGGAAGAGCGGTGGTTTTATTCTTGTGTTGATTGTTTTGAAAGATGATTTTTAGTAGTCTGTGCCCTGTATCACATGTTACTGGTTGTGCTGAAATGAAAGCTTCGTTCTTCTGCTTTCCAGATTTTCTGAATACTCCTGTAATGTTGTTAGAGTGTGCTCTTTTACTCTTGATTTTTTGAGCATAAATGTTTTCTTTTTCCACTTTATTGTTGACAGTCTTAATGTATCACTAACCCTTCTTGACTTCATGTTGTATAATATAAGTGATGGAGAACTTCGTGTTAAATCCACAAATGTCCCACTCATTTATTGAATTTAGCTCTAAGTCACCATCTCTTACCTGTTTTAACCTTGTCGTTAAAGCTAGGTGACTATTATTCCAGCCTGTTATTAATCAGCTTATTGATTTAGTACTGGAAACTGTCTCCTCTCCTCTGTATTTGATATACAGGGATGGAGAAGTTGGCCTAAGTCACGGGTTCTGGTCAGTGGAGGTTCAATTTGCAATTCCATTGCAAAACTTGAACTCATTGTTGGAAAAATGCTTGTGCTAGGATGCTTGTTATTAAACAGAAGATGTGGTTCAGTCTCTATAGTTTTTTTCTTTTTTTCTTGCCATCCCAGTATATTGTAATTGATATTTGTGAAGCTACCCGTATGTGAAGAAAGTGGCTAGTAAGGAAATAGACAACTGGCTAGGGGGTAGAGAAAGCAATCATATAATTGCCTTAAGTGTAAATAGGGAAATATCAAGTATTTAATTTAGTGAGAGACTCAAATTTCCATTGTGAGATAGAGTGGGAGTTGACAAACTTTCTGTCACGGAACAGATAGTAAATACTTTAAGCATTGCTGGCCACCTATGCAGTTCAGATAGTAAATACTTTAAGCATTGCTGGCCACCTATGCAGTTCTATCTTCTTGGCTGCTGTTGTTTTTACAACTCTTTCAAAATGTAAAAGCCATTCTTATCTTGCAGGTGTACAGAAAAATCCATGACGTTTTAGTTTGTCCACCACTGAAGTATAGCATCATGCTGGCAATATTTTAGGTCCCTGCTATGTTTTTATTTTAAATTAGCTTACGTTCGTAAAACCTCTAGGTATTGATTTATTTAATGGAATATAATTTATTGGAAAAATGCTTTCCTTTAAATCATGGGTTTGAAAAAACTTTTTAAAAAGATAATCCTTCTACTACTTACCTTTTCTGGCTTGCTGTAAAAAAAAGCACCTTAAGTAACTTCTTGTATTTTGGAAGTAAGATGCACGTAACAGAATTTATGAATCCGTATGTTTCATTGGATTGCTTTCTCCCTTCCTTTTCACCTTTCCCCTATGTTTGCATGCTCACTAAATCCCAAGGATAGCACTACGTGTAAATTCTTGCATTCCAGGAGATTCCATTATAGTGATAAGTGACTAAGTAAGGATGTTCAGCGAGATATGGGATCTCTTAAGTTTAAACATCACGTACAGGGACTTCGCTGGTGGTCCAGTGGTTAAGACTCTGCACTGCAAGTGCAGGGGGCATAAGTTCAGTCCCTCGTTGGGGAACTAAGATCCCACATGCCACGCAGTTTGGCGAAAAGATTAAAAAAAAATGCACATATTTCTTCTCTATCCTAACCTCTCAAGATGTAAATATCACGAGGACAACAGCTGTAATCTCTTTATCTCCTGCAGTCTCCAATCACGAGGTCTTACACAATAGTAAGTACATTTGTAAATATTTGTTAAATGAAATTGCTTTGTGTGTCCCCAAAGGAAAACTGAAAGGAAGAGGTATGCAAGTGGTAATCATTATTAATTACAAAAATTTCTTTCACTAGTTCTTTGGCAATATCATTCCTCTTTTTGGGTACTTAGCTTTGAAGAGGTTATTTTACTTAGTTAATAGGGAGCTTGACTTAGGAATCCAGGATTACCCACCTCCTAAGGCTTATTTGGGGCTTGTACTTTGGAAGGAAAGCTATGACAAAACTAGACAGCCTGTTAAAAAGCAGAGACATCACTTTGCCAACAAATGTCCGTATAGTCAAAGTTTTTCCAGGAGTCAAAGTATGGATGTGAGAGTTGGACCATAAAGAAGGCTGAGCACCAAAGAATTGATGCTTTTTTGAACTGTGGTATTGGAGGAGAGTCTGGAGAGTCCCTTGGACAGCATGGAGATCAAACCAGTCAGTCCTAAAGGAAATCAACCCTGAATATTCATTGGAAGGACTGTTGCTGAAGCTGGAACTCCCAATACTTTGGCCACCTGATATGAAGAGCTGACTCATTGGAAAAAGACTCTGATCCTGGGAAAGATTGAGGGCAGGAGAAGGGGAAGACAGAGGATGAGATGGTTGGATGGCATCACCGACTCAGCGGACATGAGTTTGAGCAGACTTGGGGAGACAGTGATGGACAGGGAAGTCTGGCATGCTGCAGTTCATGGGGTCACGAAGAGTCAGACATGGCTTAGCAACTGAACAAGGCTTAGTTATTTCCTACATACAGTAAGTTCTCAGGTATACAACAGTCTTGATAATGAAAGTCATTTTTCAGAAAGTGACCTGTGTAGGTATACAACAGCAATCCTCATGTACACTCTCACACCACCATTCACACACAAAGTAGATGTTTTCTTAAATGATATTAACATGATGTTTAACTAGTACCATTAAAAGAAATATCTACTTTTAAGTTAAGGATTTGTGTCTTTTCAAATTATGTGTACTGGTTACTTTGCATGGTTACTGTGGTGGCTTCTACATGTTATTTTTCCACGATACTTAATTCATGTTATCTGTGGTAGCATTTTTCACTTTTTATTTCATCTGTCTCTTCCTCCACTAGATCTCTTCAAGATCAAGGCTTTGTCTTAACTTCAGTTCCTGTGTCTAATATATAGTATTATACTTGCTGAATGAAGCGCAGACATTTTAATAAAGTAAAATGAGATTGAAACATGCTCCCTTATTTTCTGTGTGATTAATTAGGGGGATAAGGTAGGGAAGTTTTTTTTTTTTTGAGTGTTGAATTAAAATAACATTTGCTAAAAGTAGTTTTTACCTTCTTTTGGTTTTAAAAGTGATACATAGTCATTGTAAAAAGATGTTGTTTTCAAACCTGTTAAGAATTCCCCCAGTGGATGTAATATTCTCCCTTAATTCTTGTGAGATGTGAGCTCACTAAGCATTTCATGTGATTCATGATAGAAATTTTGAAGGGTTTAGGCTGGGAAAAAAGATAATCTGCTCTGTTCATTTTGTGGCTTTGGTTAAAGTTTTTGGTGACTCTTGCTATAATGAAACCTGTTTTTATTTTATTTTATTTTATTTTGTATATCAAAGTTCATAGTGGCTTTATTTTTAATAGCTAAAAGTTAGAAGCAATCCAGATATCCATTGATACGTGAATGGATAAACAAATTCAAGATATCCATACTATTAATTCAATTCAATATAAATTTAAGATAAATACTGTTAAGTTGGTGCAAACATAATAGCGGTTTTGGACCATGAATTTTAAATCACTATGAAGTGAACTCGCTCAGTCGTGTCCGACTCTTTGCAGCCCCGTGGACTGTAGCCCACCAGGCTCCTCCGTCCATGGGATTCACCAGGCAAGAATACTGGAGTGGGTTGCCATTTCCTTCTCCAGGGTGAAACCTGTTCTTAATATGTTGTTAGCTGTATACACATGGGCAAGTTGGTTCCCCAAGTCTACTTTCAGTGGAGTTCATGTTACAGTCAACCATATGAGAATGTCCTCTAATGACTAACCTAGAGCATTCAAAGAAAAATGAACTAAGTATTAAAAGAAAAATGGTCTAAGTATTTGTTTGAAAACTGAGCCTAAATTTCATTCACATTTTCCAGTGAAGTTATTAATTCTGATCTCTATTAGGTTTGTTGGAAGAGGGGAATTATAACAAGCAAGTCATTGTGAAATGTTTTCATGATTAGCACATTTTGTGCTGGAAGGAAATAGGTGGGAGTAGTCAACCAGGAGCACTGGAAGCCAGCCTCAGCTCTGTCCCCACAATGTTCCTTCCTGCAGCAGCTTCCAAAAGGAGGAGGGGAAAGGGGTGATGGCATTCATGGTGCACACCCATGGGGAGTCAAGCCCTAGGAGATGGAAGGTCACTACTATAGAAGCTCCTTAATCAGCAGTGACTAGGGGTCTCCCTCTGCAACTTCCGGGACGGGTGGCAGGTCTTACTCAGTGGTGTCCACTACCTCGGGCGCCTCCTTACAGCCACCCCTGCCTTCCCTGTGGCTCTGGGATCAGCCATGAGGAAATCTTAAAATGAGGCCAACCCGCTGCTACTTCAGTGAGGGGGATAGGATCCTAATTCCTGCCTCCTTTCTTAGGCCTGGGCTTCCCTGGTGGCTCAGTCAGTAGAGTCTGCCTACGATATGGGAGACCTGGGTTAGATGCGTGGGTTGGGAAGATACCCTGGAGAAAGAAATGGCAACCAACTCCAGTATTCTTGCCTGGAGAGATCCATGGATGGAGGAACCTGGAGGGCTACAGTCCATGGGTCACAAAGACTTGGACACGACTGAGTGACTTTCACTTCTTAGACCTATCTGAATAGCAGTATACAAACAAGTATAGCACTCTTTGTGAGAAACAATTTATGGATCATAAAATATATAGAACAAAATGTAAGTCTCCCTTTAATCCCCTACCCCTAAACTACTATTCTCTCTAGAGGTAACCACTGTCTACTGTTTGGGGTCCATCCCTCCAGTTCCTTTTTCTAAGCGGCTCTGAACAAGTTGTTGCCTTCTTAGCATTTAGTCACGAAGACTGACAACTAATAATTCCTTGGAGCAGTTTACAGTTCACATCTGCTGATACAGTAAAAATTTCAAAATAATGTGTCTTATGAGATCGAAACAAGATTCAGAGAAATTAAGATAAGCCACCCAACTCATAGTTTTGTTTTTTAATGTGGATCTTGAACTGGTGTTCAGACTCTGTTAAGTGAGTTTTATATAAACCAGTGCTTCTCAGACTTTAACATAAATTTCAGATCTGTGGATCTTGTCTGAATAGGTCTGAGGTGGGGCCTGAAACTCTGTTGCTAACATGGATCATACTTCAAGAAGCAAGGCCCCTTCCATAGTTACTTTTATTTTAGATAAGTTTGACAGATTTTATTAAAAAAAAAAGTGGAGTATCTTATTTATGTTTAAGATATTATGTTCTTAAATTTGATAAGTAGTATATATAACGTTTTTAATACATATAAAATACATTGTTAAGCAAAAGTGGGATTTTTAAACAAAAATGCTTCCAGAAAGAAAAGATTATCTACATTGATACAACATGTAGGTCTCCTTGAATTATTTTTTTAAGTTTTATTTAAGATTTTATGATATGGGTGTATATATATATGTTTATTTAACAAATCAGTGATAGTCTTCTAGGTTGTTTCTGATTTTTAATATTAGAAACTGTTACAGTGACAATCTATTATGCAGTTTCTAGGTATTCTTCAGAATAAACTTCTAGAAATGAAATGTACTGGGTCAAGGGAATCATACATTAAACTTTGAAAAGTATGTATTGGCACATTGCCTTCCAAAAATCTGCTTTCATCCACAATCCTTGTCTAGTTTATTGATTTAAATATGGTAGCTGATTCCTAGTCCCTTTAGGTGAAAACTGTGTTGGCACCTTTCCACATCACATTTTCATTGAACTTCTTGCTGGGTGCTAGGGAGTTAAGAATGAGCCAGTGCTCACATTTACAAACTAGAGATACAACTGAAGTTATACCAGCTGAGGAATCCCAGCCCTGCTCCCTATACCCCACACTTTGGGAACCATTAGGCAAATCTTTACCTAATCCTTGACCAGAAAGGGAACTGGAACTGGGGAGGTGCTTTAGACCAAACTGGAAATTCTACAATATCCTAATTCACAGTTGTGCTCTAATTAGGGTCTGACATCAAAAAATGTTGCTAAAATCATTTAATCTCTAGTTCATGCTAAGTATTTGGTTTTGAAGTTGCATTGATAAGTCTGGGGAGAGAATTATTTTTTCCTTTTAAAGACAGAATCCATACATAAAAACTGCACAGTTAAGCTGTAAGCACATGTCAGTTATTTAATTTTCTGTTGACTGTATTTTTGTCCTGTAATTAATGTGATAAATGGAAATAATGAGACTGGTAATTAGTTGTAAGTGGCAGAGTGTTTTTAATAAATAGTGTTGGGAAGTTCAGTTCAGTTGCTCAGTCTTGTCCGACTCTTTGCGACCCCGTGAATCGCAGCATGCCAGGCCTCCTTGTCCATCACCAGCTCCCAGAGTTCACCCAAACTCATGTGCATTGAGTCTGTGATGCCATCCAGCCATCTCATCCTCTGTCGTCCCCTTCTCCTCCTGCCCCCAGTCCCTCCCAGCATCAGGGTCTTTTCCAATGAGTCAGCTCTTCAATGAGGTGGCCAAAGTATTGGAGTTTCAGCCTCAGTATCAGTCCTTCTTATGAACACCCAGGACTGGTCTCCTTTAGGATGGACTGGTTGGATCTCCTTGCAGTCCAAGGGACTCTCAAGAGTCTTCTCCAGCACCACAGTTCAAAAGCATCAATTCTTTGGCTCTCAGCTTTCTTCACAGTCCAACTTTTATATCCATACATGACCACTGGAAAAACCACGGCCTTGACTAGACGGACCTTAGTTGGCAAAGTAATGTCTCTGCTTTTGAATATGCTATCTAGGTTGGTCATAAGTTTCCTTCCAAGGAGTAAGCATCCTTTAATTTCATGGCTGCAATCACCATCTGCAGTGATTTTGGAGCCCCCAAAATAAATCTGCCACTGTTTCCACTGTTTCCCCATCTATTTCCCATGAAGTGATGGGACCAGATACTATGATCTTCATTTTCTGAATTGAGCTTTAAGCCAACTTTTTCACTCTCCTCTTTCACTTTCATTAAGAGGCTCTTTAGTTCTTCTTCACTTTCTGCCATAAGAGTGGTGTCATCTGTGTATCTGGGTTATTGATATTTCTCCCGGCAATCTTAATTCCAGCTTGTGCTTCATCTAACTGGGCATTTTGCATGATGTACTCTGCATATAAGTTAAATAAGCAGGGTGACAATATACAGCCTTGATGTGCTCCTTTTCCTGTTTGGAACCAGTCTGTTCTTCCATGTCCAGTTCTAACTATTGCTGCCTGACCTGCATACAGGTTTCTCAAAAGGCAGGTCAGGTGGTTTCCATCTCTTTCAGAATTTTCCACAGTTTATTGTGATCCACACAATCAAAGGCTTTGGCATAGTCAATAAAGCAGAAATAGATTTGAGAAGTGTTGGGCAGAAAGTGAAGAGAAACTAAAACAGCCTCTTGATGAAAGTGAAAGAGGAGAGTGAAAAAGTTAACTTAAAGCTCAACATTCAGAAAATGAAGATCATGGCATCTTGTCCCATCACTTCATGGGAAATAAATGGGGAAACAGTGGAAGACTTTATTTTTGGGGGTTCCAAAATCACTGCAGATGGTGATTGCAGCCATGAAATTAAAAGACACTTACTCCTTGGAAGGAAAGTTATGACCAACCTAGATAGCATATTCAAAAGCAGAGACATTACCTTGCCAACAAAGGTCCATCTAGTCAAGGCTATGGTTTTTTCCAGTGGTCACGTATGGATGTGAGAGTTGGACTGTGAAGAAAGCTGAGTGCCAAAGAATTGATGCTTTTGAACTGTGGTGCTGGAGAAGACCTTGAGAGTCCCTTGGACTGCAAGGAGATCCAACCAGTCCATCCTAAAGGAGATCAGTCCTAGGTGTTCTTTGGAAGGACTGATGCTAAAGCTGAAACGCCAATACTTTGGCCACCTCATGTGAAGAGTTGACTCATTGGAAAAGACTCATGCTGGGAGGGATTGGGGGCAAGAGGAGAAGGGGACGACAGAGGATGAGATGGCTAGATGGCATCACCGACACGATGGACATGAGTTTGGGTGAACTCCGGGAGTTGGTGATGGACAAGGAGGCCTGGCGTGTTGCGATTCATGGGGTTGCAAAGAGTCGGACACGACTGAACGAGTGAACTGAACTGAACTGGGTAGTAGTTATGGTTCAGATACCTGGATGGGTTTTGATAAATCAACAATGGAGAATAGTAATTAGAAGTAAAAGACTTTTTTTTCCTTGGGGCTATTACTAGTGATGATATGTTTCTCTTAAAAAATACGGGTTTCTGATTTCTCCTTGAAAAAAGTCCAGAGTTGTTTTCACTTAAAAGCTTCACTGTGTAGTTACACTTGTAAAACTTAAAATCTCTTTTAAGTTTCTAAGTTGAATAGTTTCTAAAATTTGAAGCTTTAAGAAGACTTTAAGGAATTAATTGATCTAACTCTTAATTTGTAGAAGGAGAGAGTCCCAGAAAGATGAGTAACCTGGTCAAGTTCACATAGCTAGTTAATGTCAGTCACCAGACTAGGACCCAGGTCTCTTTGCTCCTAGTCCTTTCTGGTATACTTCCTGTTCTCTTGAGCAATTGATTCTTTAAAACTATAGTCAAATTTTCTGTGTTTTATGTATACAGTTCACCATACTGAATACTTGCTTTTGAAGCATAGTGGTTATTTTAATCATGCTTTTTATCATACGAAAAAGTTTGAAATGAAGAATGCTTCCATAGATAAGTTAAGGTTAATCATTCATAGTCTGTAAGTTATACTAAAACTATAAGCTTATAGTTTTCTGCCTAACTAGAAATTTAATTCCTTAGTATTGTAGAAGATTCTGTGTTCAGAATAGAATTAGGCAATTTCCAACCATAATTTATTCCTCTTTATTGTAATCATAGCACTTTCCAATTTTTTTTTGTTGTTGTTGACCATTGAGCCCTTGGCAGAAGCAAAGGGAGGTGCTAGGCCAGTAAGGAAGCTATTATGAATGGAGTATATGGCAGCTGTACAAGTATATTGTTGGTTTCCCGGAGCTGAGTGTGTTTCTTTTTGACATTGTTCTGAGTGATGCTGTAAATGTACAGGCAGAAGTAAACAAAGGAAGCCATTTTTGCTATTCCAGGACTTGTAAAGCAAAATAAAATTAGTCAAATGGAGAATAGACAAGGAAAATATCTTTAAGAAATTTTTTTGGTGAAGTTTTAAAGCTCAGAATGCTCATTTGTACTTTAGAGGTTAATGAAAACTAAGTGTTCAAAATTATTTGCGACCCCATGGACTGTAGCCAACCAGGCTCCTCCGTCCATCCATGGGATTTTCCAGGCAAGAGTACTGGAGTGGGTTGCCATTTCCTTCTCCAGGGGGATCTTCTTGACCCCAGGGATTAAACCCAGGTCTTCGCATTGTAGGCAAGACGCCTTTAATGTCTGAGCCACCTTGTATCCCTAAGTAGTAAAGGCAGGTTCTTTTGGCTTTTGATGTTTGTTAACTGTTGAGTTGAATTATTCACAAAGTCTTTGGGAAAGTTTTCCCCTAGAGGCTCTAAATATTTAGGGAATTTTTTTTTCTGGAGATTTTAATATCAAAAAAGTTACTCTACCTATATACTTTCTTTATGGTCTGTGTTAGTGCTAAAGACTCAGAGTAGTCAGTGGAGTGCTGATTTTCCTGGTCATGTGATGGTTTATCTTTGAAATATCTTGAGAAAAGCAGATATTTAATCTATAAACGATCTTTATGAGGTCACATTCTAAGGAGGGACTGGTAACATTCATGGGATGTACCATGGGATGGTGGTGGTTCAAAAATGTGAACTAATCAAGTGTTTAGGAGACGTTTTAAAACTCATGATATTTTAAATCTGTTTTTGTGAGGGGTAATATGGTTTTTCAGTTCATTGTCATTAACAGCATTTATTGTTTGCTTACTATAGGTTGGGCAGAACAATTTTAGTTTAGTTTTGTTATTGGAAGGAAGGATACCTTTTTTCCCAGAGGTATTAGGCATATACTGCATTTTAGCCTGAATTCTTAATGTTAATACATTTGCTTTGAAATAGAATATAGGAGAAGGCAATGGCAACTCACTCCAGTACTCTTGCCTGGAGAATCCCATGGACAGAGGAGACTGGTAGGCTACAGTCCATGGGGTCTTGAAAAGTCTGGCACGACTGAGCGACTTCACTTTCACTTTTCACTTTCGTGCGTTGGAGAAGGAAGTGGCAACCCACTCCAGTGTTCTTGCCTGGAGAATCCCAGGGACAGAGGAGCCTGGTGGGCTGCTGTCTATGGGGTCACACAGAGTCAGACACGACTGACAAGACTTAGCAGTAGCAGGGAGAATATATGAGTTAGGGGTGTGTGGCCTTGGATATAATAAATTTGAAGGGACCTCTGCTTTATTTGAACCTTTGAAGGAGTGGATGCTTGTACTTTTTGCAGATTGTTGGTCACCCTATTCCTGGGAGGCTTGCTGCCTTTTGTCTATCTTTTGGTTACAAAGTAGTCTGAGACCATACACGTTTGGAAGGCTACCTGCGGCATGGCCAGGATGGTAGAAATAACGGTGTCAGTTTCTGGGAATTATCAAAGGTTATGTGAGGTCTAACCTGTCTTCAATAGATAATTCCTGTGTAACCTGCAGATAAACCTGGTCAAGTTGTATGGAAATGGGGAGGGATGAGCCTTAAATGTCTGCTTTTTTTTTTTGAAATTGTGCAGTCCCTTCATAAACACTTATTATGAGATGAGTATTGTTGTCTTACAGGTAAAAACTGAGGCTCAGAGGTTAAGAAATTTACTGAAAGTAAAAGACTGAAATAGGACATTTTGATGCGACTATTTGGTATAATCTTGTTGTATTAAAACATTTCAATTCAACAGATAAAAACTTATATTTTAGGCTTTCTCTTACTGTCTCCTTTTAATTCCCTGATGCTCCACATCTCTCTGTTAATGACCCTCTTCACCTTGCTCTTTACATTTTAGTCTTGCTGACCGCTCTATTCCTCAGATCCAAACCCGTTCCCACTCTAGGGCTGTTGGATTAGTTGTTCTCTCTGTTTGACCTACTCTTCTGCTGATTCTACATGACTGGCTCCTTCCTGTAATTTTAACTGAGCCTAAGTTCACTATGCTACAGTGTCATTCAGTATTTCATTATTATTCTATTTTAATTATCTGCAAAGAAGCTGATATTTTTCTTATTGATTTTCTTTTGTTGTTTATTGCTTGATTCCTCTCAGATTCAGGATTATTGTATTTTCACTTCTGTGTCCCAGTGCCTGACATATTTGTTGAATGGGTACATTGAGAAAAATCAAAACCAGGTGCAACCTTCTTAAATATTTGTGTCTGTTTCAATCTGTCCTGACTCCTTTTCTTCCTGTTTTAGGAGAAGAAGGTGTCCCTTCTTTTATGGTATTAGGTGTTTAGTGTTCCTGGCTGGGTTGTAGACCCCATTTAATTTATCTTCTCTTCTGGCTCTTTATCCATGTGAAACACATTCAGTAGTCTCTGAAGATAAAAACCTTCAGTCTTGGCCTCTTAGTCTCAATGTCACTCTCCCCGAACTCCTTCCATGGACCAATTTAAGAACTTACCATTTTAATTTTTATTATAAAATATTCTCAGTCATAAATACCTGCCTTACAAAGGAGATTTTGGAATGTAATACTTATAAATCAAAGGCTACTTTTTAAAAATTAGTATGAGTTCATAACTCTGTTGCATTTCAAGTATATTGTCTTCTGAGGTAGAGTCCTGTTTCTTGGCTGTGTTGTTGCCTTTTGGCTTGAAACCCTTAATAGGATGAGCCGCTTCCTAAAACACTGTTAAAATATTCATAAATCAGATATTTTTGTTGATTCAGCTTGTCTTTATTTGCTAGGCTTATATAGGGCTCTATTTGAAGAGTACAGGAAATGATGTACAGAGGATAAAACATTTAGTTTAAAATTTTTCATATGCTCTTACATCATTTGAAGAACAATTAGTAATTAAATTGGAATTTTGCAGTTGTTCTAGATGGACCTAGTGACTCCAAAGTTGTTCATTGCAGTGATATTTGTAATAGTGAAGGCTTAAAAACAATATTAATGTTCAAGTGGAGGGGATGGTTGAAGATGTAGTATGTCCATGCTGCTAAATCGCTTCAGTCGTGTCCGACTCTGTGCGACCCCATAGACTGCAGCCCACCAGGCTCCCCCATCCCTGGGATTCTCCAGGCAAGAACACTGGAGTGGGTTGCCATTTCCTTCTCCAATGCATGAAAGTGAAAAGTGAAAGTGAAGTCGCTCAGTCATGTTTGACTCTTTGCGACCCCATGGACTGCAGCCTACCAGGCTCTTCTGTCCATGGGATTTTCCAGGCAAGAGTACTGGAGTGGGCTGCCATTGCCTTCTCCAAGTATGTCCATAGAGTACAATCATTTAGATGTCTTTAAAAAGTTTATATAAGCTTTTGGTGACACAAGAAAATAGGCATTTAAAAATATGAATTAAAGCATAGGAAGTCAGATTTCTTCTACCAATGTTAGACTAGGTTGTTTGGAACCAAATAATGCTGCTGGCAACTAGAGAAGCTAGAAGAGGTCAAAGAGCTATAAAGGCAGTGAGGAATTAGAGGCCAGGATCTGGAAGATAAAGAAGGCTTTGAAAGGTAAGCCTGATTTTTGAGGCTGCCTTGCCCATGAGATCATTGTTGATTCTGAAAGCAATAGGTGAAGAGGCCAAGTAGAATTTTCAAAATGTTCATGTCATGGAGGCCAAAAACTGGAATTAGGGCCTGCCAAGGTGGAGGGAAACACTCTAGATTTGAGGGTCCAGTCTCTGAGGGCCTGAATTATAGGAGTAGTTTACTTCTGTCTTTACAGGGAGCTGAAGACTGAAACTCTGCCTTTTAATATAAATTTTGGGTTAGATTAAGACGACCTGGAATTCCCTGTGTCCCTAGCTAATCTGTTTGCTAGAAGCAAAAGTAAATCCTTTCTGGATAATATCATCCATAGCCTCAGATTATCTCTATAATTTTTTATATACAGTGTTCAGTCCTCAATAAAAATTAGGAAGGCTTACGAAAAGATAAACTACAATGAACAGGAAAGATTGATAATAGAAACATACAAGGGATACAGATATTTGAGCTGTCAGTCATGGGTTTGTATCTATGATGTCTTAGAAGAATTGAAAGTGAAATTGATAATTTTGTCAGAGATCTGAAATGGTAAATAATGAAATAGAAATTCTAGAACTGAAAAACAGAAGAACTGATTGTTAAGAACTCAGTGGTTGGGTTTAACAGTATAAAGCTGAAGGAAAAACTAGTGAAGTGGAAGATAAATCAGAAAAAAATCTAGACTGAAGCATTGAGAGACAAAAGGATGGAGAGACATATGGAATACTGAGTAAAGTTCTCATGGACAAGTACTTGAAGTTGAGAAAGAGAATAAAGAGAATGAGGAAGAAGCTGTATTTGATGGAAAATCTAACCCAAAATTTATATTAAAAGGCTGAGTTTCAGTCTTCAGTTCCCTGTAAAGACAGAAGTAAATTACTCCTATAATTCAGGCCCTCAGAGACTGGACCCCCAAATCTAGAGTGTTTCCCTCCACCTTGGCAAAACTGGTGAAAATGAAGTCATAAACTAAAAATGTGTTCTCAACACCAGGAAAAATCCAGAGTAAACTGCACTGAGGCACATTATTAGTAAAGCCTGAAGAAAAGAGAAATCTTATAAGCAACCACAGAATAAAAGTCATTTTATATTCAAAGGTGCAGCAGTGAGACTGTCAGCATGACTTTTCAACAGGAACAGTGGTATCCAGAAGGCATACCTCATTTTATTGCACTTAACAGATAATACATTTTTTTATAAATTGAAGGTTTGTGGCAGCTCTGTGTTGTCAGTTGAAGATTAGCAATTTTTTAGTAATATTTTAAAATTAAGGTATGTATATTATTTTAAAAGACACGTGACTATTGCACACTGAATAGACTGCAGTATAATATAAAGATAGCTTATGTGCACTGGGGAACCAAAATTGTGTCTGAGTTGCTTCATAGCAGCACTCCCTCCATTGGAGTGGTTTGGTCTGGAAATGGTGGTATCTCCGAGGTATGCTTGTAGCTGAGGAGAATTTACAGCCCATAGCCTATATCCTAAAGGGCATAGGGTGTTCTTTAGGCTCAAGGAAAATGATTTCAGATGCAATGAAGAGAATGAAAGGTGGTTATGTGGGTAAATATGAATGAATATTGTCTGTATAAAATAATAAATAGTAATAATGACTTATGAACTCGATAGGCTATTTGGTATTAAAATGTATGATAGTAATAGCACATGACTTGAAAAGAGTAAAAGGAGTTAGTGCTCCACGTCCCTTGCATTGTCTGGGAAGTGTAAAAGTACTACTTGATATAAGTTTTCATGAGTCAGAGTGCATTTTATAATTACTAAGGTGTTCATTTAAAGAGTAGTAGAATGTATATTTGGCAAGCTAATGGCGAAAATTGGGACAATAAACGCGTTAACTAAATGAGGGCTAGAAAGGGGAGGTAAAGGAATATGAAATGAAAGACATATTGGAAACAGTAAATTATTTTATTACTTACTATACTGTCAGAACTTATTAAGTGAATCATATGAAATTGGCAGTATTTGACCTGCAATAATAAGTTTCACAATTAAAGTGTAAACAGGTCAAATTAGTTAAAACCAAATATTGTCAGGATGGATTCAAAGGAAGCCAGTTATATTCTGCACAACAAAATCATGCCTTAAGTGTAAGAATACTTTTTTTTTTTTTTTTTGCGCACAGCTCAGCTTGCGGGATCTCAGTTCCCTGATCAGGGATTGAACCTAGGCCATGCAGTTGAAAGCCCAGAATCCTAACCACTAGCCCCCCATTTGTAGACTTTTTGATGATGGCTAGGAAATCCCAAGAGTCAGACACGACTGAGCGACTTCACTTTCACTTTTCACTTTCATGCATTGGAGAAGGAAATGGTAACCCACTCCAGTGTTCTTGCCTGGAGAATCCCAGGGATGGGGAAGCCTGGTGGGCTGCTGTCCATGGAGTCGCACAGAGTCAGACACGACTAAAGTGACTTGTCAGCAGCAGCAGTCTAATTGGTGTAAGGTGATTCCCTCACTGTAGTTTTGATTTGCATTTTTCTACTAATTAATGATGTTGAGCATCTTTTCATGTGTTTGGCCATTTGTATGTCTCCTTTGAAAATGTGTCCATTTAGATCTTCCTCTTATTTTTTGATTAGGTTGTTTGTTTTTTGAAATTGAGCTGAATGAACTGTTTGTATATTTTGGAGATTAATCCCTTGTCAGTTGCTTTGAGAACATTTTCTCCCATTCTGTGGGTTGTCTTTTGTTTTGTTTATGGTTATGATTTGTTTTTGTGTCTTAAGTAATACTTCCCCTTTGAGATCATAAAGTTTAACAAATATTTTCCAAATTTTTTTCCTAAAATCTTCAAAGCTTTTTCTCTGCACAAAATCTTTAATTCCCGGAAATTTACTTCTTATGTGTAAGGGATATATTTTTTCCATATGGATAACCAGTTTTCCAGTAGTTTTTCTCTTTAACTGATTTGTGGGTTTGTTTTTTTTTTGGCCATGCCTCAGGGCATGCAGGATCTTAGTTCCCTGACCAGGAGAGGACCCGCCCCGAAGTAGAAGTGCAGAGTCCCTAACCACTGGATCACCAGGGAACTCCTCTTGAATTTATTTGTAATGCCGCTTCTGATACTGAATTTCTATACGTGTATGTCTCTGTTTGGTCTCTCTTCTTATTCATTTGGTCATTTATCTGTCTTTGGCCGATATCACATTGTTTTAATTGTAAGATATGAAAGAGTCTTGATAGCCCATTGGGTAAATACCTCCAACTTCAAAATAGGCTTCACTGGTTTTCGTTTCTTTTTATTCCATGTGAGTTTGGGATGAACTTGTTAAGTTCTGTGAAAAAGCTCTTTGAGGTTTTGATAGGAAGTGCCCTGCATTTATATACTTACTTGGGGGAGAAGTGACATTTCCTTAAACATGATACAATTCTTCCTTAATTTTTGTTTTTACGCTCTTCAGTAAAGTTTAATAATTTTCTTCACAAAAGTCTTGCACATTGTTAGATGTATTCCTAGAAGCCTTAAATTTTTATTTAAGCCATTTAAAATGACAACAATTAAAATCATGTTTTAAAATTATTTATAAAATATTTATGAATGCTGTTTTGGTTTATTGGTTTTGAATTCAGGTTATTTTTGAATCCAGTAACCTGTTAAACTATTTGTTTCTAATGGTTCTCCTTTATTTTAATCATGGACAGTTATATCAGCTGCAAATAAAATAAAATTTATTTTTTTCTGTTACTTAAATTTTTACCACCTATGTATGCATATCTCAACAATTTAATGGGATATCTTTGTAACAGTAGTGTAGTCATATATGTGTAACGGTATTAAGTATATTTTGTTTTCTGGTTTCTTTAGATCTGTTTTGAGAGGAGCATCCATGTGGTAGTGTGGTGGTGGTGGTGGTGTAGTCACTAAGTCATGTCCAACTCTTACGACACCATGGACTGTAGCCTGCCAGGCTCTTCTGTCCTTGTCCAGGCAAGAATACTGGAGTGGGTTGCTATCTCCTTCTCCAATGTCGTAGTGTATTATTGCTAATAAATATACTACAGTTTATCCACTCTATTGCTGATGGACATTTGGGTTGTTCTTAGTTGTTACATATTTTTGTATGTGTATCCTAGTATACCTTTCCAGGTGGAGATCTGCAGGTTGGTAGAGCATATAAATCTTTTAGCCTGACAATATAGTGCTGAACTGTTTTTCAAGGCGGTTTTATTAGCTTAGATTCCCACCAGTAGTATTTGAAGGTCCTTACTCCTTTCCAGTGATTAGCATTATCAGTTTGGTGTGTGTAGTGGTAGTTGTGAGCATATGACTTTCATTTTAATGAAATTAAAATGATTAATAAGATCAAGGACCATTTCATATGTTTAGTGGTTATTTGGATATCTTTTTTGTTGTGTTCTTGTTCAAGTCTTTTGTTCATTTTGTATTAGGTTGTATCTGCCTTACTGATTTGTAGATGCTCTTTATATATTCTGGATATATATATGTCTTAATATATACATATTATAAATATCTTCTCTGTTTCTGTACATGTGTTTTCACTCTTTCATGGTATCTAGATGTTCTTTTAAGTATAGTAGACTTTAATATTTTCATTTATTGCTAATGTATTTATGATCCTGTTTCAGAATTTTTTCTCCATCATGAGGTAATGAAAGATAGTTTTCCTATCTTCTAAAGCTGCCTTTCACATTTGGGTCTAGAACCCATCTAGGTTTTTTGTTTTGTTTTGTCTTTTTTTTGAAGAGTGGATTCTTTTTATTTTATTTATCTTAAATTTTGGCCATGCTGTATAGTACATGGGATCTTAGTTCCCTGGCCAGGGATCAAACCTGTGTCCCCTGAATTGGGAGTACAGAGTCTTCACCACTGGACCACCAGGGAAGTCCTTGATTTGTTTTGTTTATTATATAGTATAAGGTGAGGGTTTAGTTTGACTTTCTTTTTTTCCTGTGTGATTGTACCACTACTGTTTTTGGAAAGATCATCACTCCATTGTGATAAGTCAAGGGTCTATATGTGTGTGGGTCTATTTTTTTACTGAAATAGACGTTATTCCGCTAATTTATGTTTTTTTCAGACACAGAATAATCTATGTAAATGGAAAGTGCTAAGTAAGAATAAGAATGAATACAAATTATTAATCATTATAACAAATATAAAATATACTAAACTCACCAGTCAAAAAGACAAAGATTGTTACATTGGATTAAAAAAATTTGACTATATGTTTTTTAAAAAGAGGCCTACTTAAAGCTAAGAACTCAAAAAGTTTAAAAGAAGGTAAAATGAATTACCAGGCAAACATTCTGAGAGTCTTGCATTTAAATGGGAAGAAATGGTGTCTTGAAAGAGTTGGTTTCAACTCTTTGCTGGGTCCAAGAGTCTGTGCTCCTGTCCCCCAGTGGTCATCAAAGCTCTAGGCTCCAAGGTTTTCCTCCCAGGGCAGCCATGTTCTTTATTTGTGCTCCTGGAAATTTTCTTTGTTCTGTTATGGGATGAGCCATGCATTTCAAAGGAACTTGCTGTACTTCGTCTAGTGTTTTTAGGCATGTGTGTGGGTGTCTCCCCCCAATTGTTTAGTCTTCTGTGTGTTATCTAAACTGTTAAATACAGTTTTAAGAACCCACCCTTTCGGGGACTGCTAAAAGTGATTGCCTGTAGGGGGTTGTTATGGATCATTTCTTATATTCTTGTGCATTTTTCATATTTTTGCAAAAGAGCACATATTTTATAACCTTTTAAATTTCAAAAGGAAGTTGCCCGTAAGATCCTCCAAGTAATAGTCCTTCTTTTCCATTTGTTGCAGGTGGTACGGTTGTGTCAGAACCCAAAGCTGGCGCTAAAGAATAGCCCACCTTATATCTTAGACCTGCTGCCAGATACCTACCAGCATCTCCGCACTATCTTGTCAAGATATGAGGGGAAGATGGAGACACTTGGAGAAAATGAGTATTTTAGGGTGTTCATGGAGAATTTGATGAAGAAAACTAAGCAGACCATAAGCCTCTTCAAGGAGGGGAAAGAAAGAATGTATGAGGAGAATTCTCAGCCTAGGTAATGGAGAATACTACACAAATATTTATTCAGGTCTGTGACTGCCCGAATGGGTAACACATAGAAATAGTTGAGTTGGTTTTAATTTTATGTCAACAGAAATAGAATGCAAAGTTAACATTTTGACTTAAAGCTGTGTTTTGTGTTAAAGGTTGCCTTGGAGGGTAGTGATCCATCCCTAGCTCTGATTATTCATTTACCTCTGAAAAGTGAGTGACTTACAGTCAGGAAGATGAGCTGGAGACAGGCAGTTTTTTAGAGATCCGGAAGTTTGTGGATAGGTGAGAGTTTGAAAGAAAGGAGTTGGAGTTGACAGTAAATAGTAAGGGGTTAGATTTGGACCATGAACTGTGGCCCGCCAGGCTCCTCTGTCCATGGGATTCTCCAGGCAAGAATACTGGAGTGGGTTGCCATGCCCTCCTCCAGGGGATCTTCCCCCATCTAGGATCAAACCCGTGTCTCTTACATACGTCTTCTGCATTGGAAGGCGTGTTCTTTACCACAGGCTCCATCTGGGAAGCCTCATTTGCCTGAGCTGTTAGCATATTAAGTAAGGTTATAAGTTGGGGATAATAGAAAAAAATTAGCTAGTAGTTTGGATAACTTAAAAATAAACCTAAGTGAAATGACATTTCCTTTATAGGTAAAGTAGATTTTCAAATAGAGAAGAGTAGAATACTTTTCAAATGGAATTGGCAAAATGCAGTTAATTCAATAAGTATTTGAGGAGCCATTAAATATTCTTTTGTAATTATTATATGCTAAAAACTGTATTGGTGGTTCCGTATGTTATTGGCTTGGTTGTTGTAAATTACGCATTGAGAGAGAAATAGATTGATTGCATGTATCGTATAGTTGTGTTTTGTCTAATCGGAATTAAATATTAAGTCACCTGGAACAAGTAATAAGATATAAATTCTGTTAAAACTTTTAGGGAGTAACTTACTCTTGAGGAATGACTTGAATTGGGAGGGACAATAATTTCCGAGGGCATTCAGTCAGTGTGTCAAGGAGTAATTTACTAAATGGTATCCTTGTAGCCTTTGATTCTGTTGGCTTAGATTCTGGGAACTTTCATCTCTCACTTAAAATTTTACCCACATCATTACTCATGTTAACTTTACTGTGACAAATGACTCAGGTTTGGTCTAGAGTATTAGAATTTTCTCTTAAGATTTCTGGTGACTGAATTCTATTTGTAGGAACTTTTATAACATCTAATTTATATGAAAATGACCTTTGTCTACTTAAATTATTTAAATTTTATGGCTTTTGTTAAAACCATGACTACTTAGACATTCACTAATTAGTCATTTTGTATTGCTAAATTAAAATAAAAGTAATTTTGGACTTTATTAAGTACCATAACTTAAGAGTAATTTTATTTATCATCCACAGTGTACTAAGTTCTAATTCTAGGAAGTGAAAAGAAGAGTTAAGCATTTAATTCTGATGTCATGTGATAAATGCTTTAATAAAAATATGTACAAAATGCTGTATGAACAGTTTTGCCTAGTGGCATCAGGGAATGTGGCACAGAGAAAGTATTATTTGAGCTAGATTTTGAAGGATCTTTTGAAGGAATTTTCTAGGCAGAGAAGTGAAGCAAAGGCCTTTAACACAGTGGTGTGAAAATGCAGGCTCTGTTTAAAGAACGTGAGCAGTCTGGTTTGGCTAGAACTAGGGGAGATAGATAAGCTGGAAATACAGGTTGGAGTCAGATTGTAAAGAGCTGTTTTTTAACCTCTAGAATTTCTCCTGTTGATAACGTGCTGCTATAGAAAAGGTTTTATTTATTTATTTTTTGAATTGTTGTTCACTTGCTAAGTCACGTGCAACTCTTTGTGACCTCATGGACTGCAGCTTTTTTAAAATAATGAAACAAAAATTGTAGATTTTTCAATCTTTTTGGAGCACACTGAACATTGACTTTTTTTTTTTTTATGACTGATAGTTCATCACTGAGAGGCAGGATAGTCTGCTGGTTAAGAAGAGGATTAACTTTGAAGCCAACTGCCTTAATTTGAATCTTAACTTTTCCACTTACTTAGTGAGCGACTTCACTTTGACTTTTCACTTTCATGCATTGGAGAAGGAAATGGCAACCTACTCTAGTGTTCTTGCTGGAGAATCTCAAGGACGGGGGAGCCTGGTGGGCTGCTGTCTATGGGGTCACACAGAGTTGGACATTACTGGGGTGACTTAGCAGCAGCAGTGTGATTCCTTGATTTCCTCATCTGTAAAATGAGATAATAATACAACTTTTCTTGTGCGGAATTTGATAAGTAAATGTTGGTACTTAAAACAGTGAATTTTCTTGTTGGGAATTTGATAAGTAAATGTTTGATACTTAGAACAGTGATGGGTATATGGAAAATAATGAGTGAGTTAGCTCTTATTATATTAATCATCTTCATTACTTTTATTACTATAAACATAGATTGTTGTGCCAGGCTGTTTGTCATTGGTAAGCATAACCTAATGGGACTTCTTGAATGGTGCTAATGATAAAGAACTTACCTATTAGTGAAGGAGATATAAGAAACAAGTGTTCGATCTCTAGATGGGGAAGATCCCCTGGATAAGGGCATGGCAACCCACTCCAATATTCTTGCCTGGAGATTCCCATGGACAGAGGAGCCTGGTGGGCTATAGTCCATAGGGATACAAAGAGTCAGACATGACTGAAGCGACTTAGCAGGCACACATACAGGCAATGAAATGCATAGACCAGTTTGCTCTTACTACATGGCTTCACAAGATGCTTGTACGTTCTTTTGCTTAAAAAAAAAAATCTTACTGTCAGTATGTCTGTTGGTATCAATTTCATTTCCCCTAATATAAAGCTTTTAATCCACTATAGGCTTTGACCATGCAACCAGGCTTGTACAAATTATATATAAAGTGGGAATAAATAAATTTGAGGTGACAATACAATTTTTTTAGTAAAGGAAAATATATGGCTTTATGATCTTTGTAATCTGTATTTTGGTTGTAAGGAGGCTTTTTTCCTATGCAGTTTTAAAAATTGAGATAGAATTCATATACCATAAAATTCACCCTTTTATTAAAGTATATAATTTAGTCGTTTTTAGTGTGTTCACAAAGTTGTGCAACCGTCACTACCACTTAATTCCAGAACATTTTTATCTCCCCAGAAAGAAGCCTCATTTTTATTAGCAGTCACTCCCCATTCCCTACTCCTGCTTCTCCCCAGCCCTTGGTGATCAATATTTATTTTCTGTCTCTGTGGATTGCCTGTAATAGACATTTCATTTACATATGGCCTTTTTGTCTAGCGTTTTTGACTTAGCATGTTTTCCCATTCATCCATCTTATAGCCTAGATCATTACTTCATTCCTTTTTATGGAAAAATTATATTTATATTGTATTTGTGTGTGTGTGTGTGTGTGTGTGCTAAGTCATGTCCAACTCTTTGCGACTCCATGGGCCATAGTCCACCAGGTGCCTCTGTCCGTGGGATTTCCTGGGCAAGATTACTGGAGTGGTTTACCATTTTCTTCCCCAAGTGTCTTCCTGATCTGGGGATCGAACCCGTTTTTCCTGTGTCTCCTGCATTGGTAGGCGGATTCTTTTCCACTGTGCTACCAGGGTATTTATATTGTATTGTAATTATATTTTATTGATATTATATTGACATTTTGATTACAGACATTTGGATGGTTTCTATTACTAATAATGCTGCTGTGAACATTTATGTGCAATTTTTTGCGAGACTGTTTTCAGTTCTATTGGATATATATCTAGGAGTGGAATTGCTGAGTCATATGGTAATTCTGTATTTAACATTTTGAGGAACCAGCAAATTGTTTTCCACTGCAGCTGCACCATTTTACATTCCCCAAGCAATGTATAAAGGTTCCAACTTCTCACCAATACTTTTTTTTTGTTGTTATAGCCATCTTACTGGGTATGAAGTAGATACCCATTGTTTTGATTTTCGTTTCCCTAATAAGTAATAAAATGAGCAATCTTTTTATATGTTTATTCTCTGCTTCTGTATGTTCTCTGGAAAAATGTCTATTTGAATCCTCTGCTTGTTTTTTTGACCTGGGTTACTTGGCATCCGGTTCTATCACTTCATGTCATGTAGAAGGGGGAAAAGTGGAAGCAGTGACAGATTTTATTTTCTTGGGCTTTAAAATCACTGCAGACAGTGACTGCAGCCATGAAATTAAAAGACACTTGCTCCTTGGAAGGAACACTATGACAAACCTAGACAGAATATTAAAAAGCAGAGACATCACTTTGCCGACAAAGATTCATTTGTTGCTGCTGCTGCTAAGTCACGTTAGTCGAGTCCAACTCTGTGTGACCCCATGATGGCAGCCCACCAGGCTCCTGTCCCTGGGATTCTCCAGGCAAGCATACTGGAGTGAGTTGCCATTTCCTTCTCCAGTGCATGAAGTGAAAAGAGGAAGTGAAGTTGCTCAGTTGTGTCCGACTCTTTGCGACCCTATGGACTGTAGCCTACCAGGCTCCTCCGTCCATGGGATTTCTCGGGTAAGAGTACTGGAGTGGGTTGCCACTGCCTTCTCCAAAGGTCCATCTAGTCAAAGCTATAGTTTTTCCAGTAGTCAGGTTAGGATATGAGAGTTGGATCATAAAGAAGGCTGAGTGCCGAAGAATTAATGCTTTTGAATTGTGGTGCTGGAGAAGACTCTCGAGAGTCCCTTTAACAGCAGGGAGATCAAATTAGTTGATACTAAAGGAAATCAACCTTGAATATTCATTGGAAGGACTGATGCTGAATCTCCAGTACTTTGGCCACCTGATGCAAAGAGCTTACTGTCCGGAAAAGACCCTGATGCTGGAAAAGATTGAAGGCAAAAGGAGAAGGAGGCATCAGAGGATGAAGCATCGTTGGCTCAGTGCACATGAATTTGAGCAAACTCTGGGAGATAGTGGAGGATATGGGAGCCTGGTGTGCTGCAGTCAGTGGGATCACAAAGAGTCAGACATGGCTTAGGGACTGTACAACAGCTTGTCTTTTTATTGTTGAGTTTTAAGAGTTCTTTACATATTCTGGATACTAGATTCTTATCAGATATGTGATTTATAAAACTTTATTCCTATTCTGTGAATCATCTTTTTTACTTTCTTGGTAGTATAATTTGGTAGCCTTTCCCTTCTTCAGGGGATCTTCCCAACCCAGGGATTGAACCCAGGTCTCCCACATTGCAGACAGATTCTTTAACAGCTGAGCCACAAGGGAAGCCCAAGAATACTGGAGTGGGTAGCCTTTCTCTTCTCCAGGGGATCTTCCTGACCCAGGAATCAATGAGGTCTCTTGGATTGCAGGCAAATTCTTTACCAACTGAGCTATTAGGGAAGCCCAGATTCTTATCAGATATATGATTTATAAAACTTTATTCCCATTCTGTGGGTCATCTTTTCACTTTCTTGATAGTATCATTTGAGGCACAGAAGTGTTTTATTTATTTATTTGATTGCACCAGATTTTAGTTGCATCACACAGGCTCTTAGCTGTGGCATGTGGGATCTAGTACTCTGACCGAGGATCGAACCTGGGTCCCCTGGATTGGGAGTGCAGAGTCTTAGCCATTGGATTACCAGGGATGTCCCTGAAGCATGAAAGTTTTTAATTTTGATGAAGTTCAGTAATTTTTTTCTTTGATTCCTGTGCTTTTGATTTCATAGCTAACAGTGAAAGTGACAGTGTTAGTAGCCCAGTTGTGTCTCACTCTTTGTGACCCCATGGACTGTACCTCTGTTCATGGAATTCTTCAGGCAAGAATACTGGAGTGGATTGCCATTCCCTTCTACAGGGGGTCTTCCTAATGTAGGGATCAAACCCAAATCTCCTGCATTGCAGGCAGATTCTTTACTGTCTGAGCCACCAGGGAAGCTTCATAGCAAAGAAACCAGTACCTAATCCAAGATCATGAAGATTACAGTTATGATCATTTTGTGTTAATTTTTGTTTATGATGTAAGGCAAGGGTCTAACTTAATTCTTTTGATTGTGGTCATTTAGTTTTTCTAGCACTATTTGTTGAAAAGACTGTCCTTTTCTCACTGAATGAAGTTGGCATCCATGTTAAATTAATTGACCATGTGTGTGAAGTTGTATTTCTGGGCTATTTTATTTCATTGGTCTATATGTCTATCCTTATGCCTTCCCTGGTGGCTCAGATAGTAAAGAATCTGTCTGCAATGTGGGAGACTTGGGTTCAGTCTCTGGGTTGGGAAGATCCCCTGGAGAAGGGCATGCCAACCAACTCCAGTATTCTTGCCTGAGAATTCCATGGGTAAAGGAGCCTGGTGGGCTCCAGTCTATGGGGTTGCAAAGAGTCAAACACAACTGAGCAACTGACTTTAGCTTTCTGTATATATATCTTTATGCCAGTACCACATCATCTTAATTACTGTTCCTTTGTAGTAAAGTTTTGAAATCAGAAAGTGTAAATCTTCCAATTTCGTTGCAATTCCTTCTTCCAATTCCTTTTTCTAAATTGTTTTGGCTTTTTGAAGTCCCTTGAGATTCTTATGAATTTTAGGATTAGCCTGCCAATTTCTACCAAAAGGGCAGCTGGAATTTTAATAGAAATTGCACAGGACCTTTAGATCAGTGCAGGAATTACTGCTATACCAACAATGCTAAGTCTTTGCAATCTATGAACGTGGGATGACTTCCCACTTATTTTGGGGTCTTTAATTTCTTTCAGCAGCATTTTGTTTTCAGTGTACAAATCATTTACCTCTTTGGTTAAATTTATTCCTAAGTACTTTACTCTTTCAGATGCTATTATATGAAATTGTTTTTCTTAGTTTCATCTTTGGATTGTTCATTGCTGCTGTGTAGAAAGAATATGGTTCAGTTTTGTGAAGTTTTGTGTTTGATTTTGAATCCTGTAACTTTGCAGAAATCATTTTTTGGTTCTGGTAGTAGTGCTTTGTTTTTTTTTTTAATGAATTCTTTAGAATTTTCTACAAACAAGATCATGTCATGTGCAAATAGAGATAGTTTTACCTCTTCCTTTTCCATGCAGATGCTTTTAATTTCTTTTTCTTGCCAAATCACTTTAGCTAGAACCTCATGTGTTGGATAGAAATTATGTTGAATAGAAGTAGTGAGAACAGACATCCTTGTCTTGTTCCTGATATTAGGAGGAAAGCTTTCAGCCTTTCATTACTGGGTATGGTGTTAACTGTGGGATTTTCACAGATGCCCTTTATCAGATTGAGAAAAGTTCTATTTCTTTAATTTTTTTTTAATCACAAAAAAATATTATAGGCCTTTTATGATTTGCTCCTGGTTTTTCTTCTTGGGAAACGAAAATTTGTGGACTCTGGAAATCTTAGAAAAAGTGAGTATCTTGAGTTGCATTAAGGACAAGAATGCAGGCAAGCCCAAGGAATAACTGAAATCAGGGTTGAGAATGCTGCCAGGACATTACCTGCATTCTCTCAGTGCAGATTAATATCTGAATTGTGTGGAAATCTGGTCTCTGCTAGAGGCTTCCCAGGTGATTCAGTGGTAAAGAATCCACCTGCCGGTGCAGGAGATGTGGGTTTGATCCCTGGGCTGGGAGGTCCCCTGGAGAAGAAAATGACAACCCACTCCAGTATTCTTGCCTGGGAAATCCCATGGACAGAAAGCCTGGCACGCTACAGTCCATGGGGTCACAAAGAATGAGACACAACTCAGTTATTGAGCAACAGCTGGCCTCTGCTAAACCCAAGATTTACATCTTACAGGTTTCCACCATAGCAGAGCATCTGTGTCTTGATCCCCCATTTGTTTTAGGCTTGGTGTAGACCAGTTGATTATCTATCGACCAATCAACTCTAAAAGAAAAACTTAGTTCTATGATTAATCAAACATGGGCGAAGTGTCACTTCTAAACTAAGTCTGCTACAGCTTGGGGACATATCTGTTCCCTTAAACATGTACATGAGGGAATTTGTTCCCTGACTGGATGTTAAGGAGCTTATCCCTTAAATATTCTGTAGAAGAGTATACATAAGTATCTCAGTATACAATACAGTTACTTCCTGTTTTTATTTTAGAAAGGATATTAGATGAATTAACTTCTCTGAAGACAAATTTGCCCTTATTCTTCTTAGACTTTATACAAAATGAATTAAGTGAGAACCATAAGCTGCTTTCTTGCCTTTTATCTTTAATTCTGGTTTTTGCACCTGTTTTCCTTAGTGTGCAGGATGTTATAGTAGAAGCTGAGTGGGATTATATGGTAGTGTTAAATTAAAAATTATCTTACTGTATTGTCATTGTCTTATTGTATTCATTTTGGAAGTTAGATTAAACTTTTCTGTTGCATGTATATTATCTTTTTAGAGGTGGTTAAAACTGAAATTATCAAAGTTTGGTTTTGTTATATTCAACCAGGAAGAATTCAGAAATAGATAAAAGCTTATGTGCTAACCATTCATTAAAGAAAAAATCAGTTCAGTTCAGTCGCGTCTGACTCTTTGCGACCCCATGAATCGCAACACGCCAGGCCTCGCTGTCCATCACCAACTCCTGGAGTTCACTCAGACTCACGTCCATCGAGTCAGTGATGCCATCCAGCCATCTCATCCTCCGTCGTCCCCTTCTCCTCCTGCCCCCAATCCCTCCTAGCATCAGAGTGTTTTCCAATGAGTCAGCTCTTCTCATGAGGTGGCCAAAGTACTGGAGTTTCAGCTTTAGCATCATTCCTTCCAAAGAAATCCCAGGGCTGATCTCCTTCAGAATGGACTGGTTAGATCTCCTTGCAGTCCAAGGGGCTCTCAAGAGTCTTTGAGTATTTTCTCTGTGGTAGGCACTGCTCTAGGAGCACTGATAGAGCAATAAACAGAAGATAGTCCCTTTTCTCATGATGCTTATTGCGAAGAGTTGTACATGACTTAATGATTGAACAATACAATTATAACCTTATGTTCTGTCTCTTTACATTTGCTTCAAAAATATAACCACTGAACCAGTATTCGTTTGGTTTCCAGGTTATCCTCCAGTGGAAGAGTGGTGATTCACAAAGAAATGGCCGAATTTGTTCCTGCTGTAGTTTTTCCCTAGTAGCCTGAAAATAGCTGTCAACAAGAATGGCAAATCCTATTGGTAGATAATGGTGGCTTAGATTTGTGTTGAGGAGTTTGGGCAGAACTTGAGGTGTTTTAAAGCTTGCAGATGACTTGTAAATGCATTGGATTAGGTTTCTGGTTTGAGCACGTGGATGATGTAATGGGAAGCCATGGAAAGGTATAAATAACAAGGGAAAGTCATGATCTGATTTTTGTTTTACAGTGCTAGTATTGGCTGTTGTGTGGGAATGGGTTAGGCTTGTGGAGGTAGCAGTGATGAAAGTAGAGGGAATAGGTTAAAAGTTTACTGCTGTAGACCAGATAAGAGATGAGATAAATTAAGGATGAGAAAGTTGAAAGGAAGGAAAATTGAGTGGACTCAATAAGAATTGCTAGTGGATTGGACAAGAGAATGGTGAGAAGAGTGGGCAGGGAAGAACCAAGGATGCTTTGTAGGTTTGTGGTCATTAACTCTGCCAACTGGTGGCAGCATTTACTAAAATGGAGAATTCAGAGTAGAGATGGGAAAAGTAAGTTGAGAGTAAGGGAAATTAAGAGTTCCATTTTGGACAACTTTAAGTTTGAAATATTCATGAGCCATCTAAGGTGATACATCAAGCAGGCAATTGTGTATATTAGAGTTTGGAGTTTAGAAGGAGAGATCTGGAACAGAGAGAGAATTTTGGTAATATTCAGAATAGTATCTAAAGCCAGGACATCTGGTTGGGGAGAGAAATCATCAAAGGAGACTTAAGAGGGGGCACAACTAAGGAAGAAAGTAGAGAATAGATTAAAATAGCCAACACAGTAAAAAACAAAAAAAAAAATTCTAAAATGGAACCCTGCTATGCTGTTGGTAGAACTGTAAATTGGAGCCACCACTGTGGAAAATAGTATGGATATTCCTCAAAAAAAAAAAAAAAAAAACTAACAAAAATGGAATTGCCGTATGATCCAGCAATTCTACTCCTGGGTATTTATCCAGAGAAAACAATAATTCAAAAAATAAATGCACCACTATGTTCATAAAAGCACTGCTCACAATAGCCAGGACATAGAAACAACCTGAATATCTTTGAACAGATAAATGGATAAAGAAGATGTGGAATACATACGCACGCATATGCACATACACATCGTGGAATAGTACTTGGCCATAGAAGAATGAAGTAATGCCATTTGCAGCAACACGGATGGACCTAGAGATTACCATATTAAGTGAAGTCAGTCAGATAAAGACAAATACTGTATGATATCACTTATATGTGGAATCTAAAATATGATTCAAGTGAACTTATCTACGAAACAGACACTCACAGGTATAGAGATCAACTTGTGGTTGCCGAAGGAAGGGAGGTGGGGTGAGATTTGGGAGTCAGCAGATGCAAACTAGTATATATAGAATGGATAAACACAAGGTCCTACTATGTAGCATGGGGAACTATATTTAATATCCTGTGATAAACTGTAATGGAAAAGAATATAAAAAAGAATGTATATATGTATAACTGAATCTCTTTGCTGTATGGCAGAAATTAATACAACATTGTAAATAAACTATACTTCAGTTAAAAAAAAAGAAATATCCTTCCTTCCCCTCTTCAAACTCTCTCTAAATACAAAACTAGCAAAGGAAATAAGTAATCCGTGAAAGAAGTGGATTGCAGGCAGATTCTTTGCTGCCTGAGCTATGAGGGAAGCCCTTCCATCAATTTGTTAGTCGTGAAAAATTTCCTTTTGGCCTGTAAAATTGGCAAAAGACAAAAAAGGAAAATCTACTTATAACTAATGTTTCAAAGGAGGGGGTACAGGAATGAGAGTACTCATACCTGGCTGTGGTAGAATGAAACTGGTTTAACCTTTCTGGAGGGTGATTTATCAGAAAGAACAGAGAAGCAATTAGGGTTAAAACGCAGTTACGAAGCTATTCATTTAGATGCTGTATATAAAAGGGAAGAACTGGAGACAACCTAAATGTCCAACATAAGATAAATTACATACACAAGAGAAGATAAGGTGTGCTATGTAGACATAAAAGTTTCTGTCAATAAAGATTTTTGATAGGCTATATATTAAAGAAATAGTAAAAATGTCAAAAGCTACACATTTCTAATTATAAGATGAATAAGCCCTGTGGATATAATGTACAACATGATGACTATAATTTTTTATAAAGGAAAAGAGGCTACAGAATTGTATCTGTAACTAATAAGATCACATTTTTATAAAATGTATTTAAGAAATACAGAAAAAACATGGAAGGAATGATACCAAAATATCAACAGTAGTTATTTGCAGGTATTGGAATTAGAGGTAATTTTAATTTTCTTTCTATTTATATCTTTTCTCAATTTTCTCCAATTAATATATAATCAACCAAATTATTTTTTGAAAGAAGAAAAAGATGTGATACTTCTTAGGTGACAACTTGGATTTACAAGGACAAACCTGAACTTCCCATTTCTTGTAGTAACATGATTGGTAGGTTCAATTGAGTTCAGTGCACCTAGTCAAAGTCCCAAGTTCTCAGCTTGAGAGGCTATAGAACTGGGCTCAAATGGACAGGGTGAAGTTTAATGAAGGTGAAGAGTCACATTTAGTTCTTAACACCATCCTGTACAACTATAATATGACAGCACTTGTAGACCAGTTAATCATAAATTACTGTGGTTAATTGTTAATATTGATAATAAGATCTTAAGAAATTCTAATGTAGGTGTATGGCTGAATATTGGTGCCTAAAGTACTGTTTGTTTTAAAACAAGTATCTACATTGTCGTATAGAGCTGTTAATTGATAGTTTTTTCCTCAAAGAAGACCTCAAAGAACTTTCATGTATGTGGATTATGTATCTATCAATATTTACCATATTCATTCATTTCTTAAAACCAAGAAATTGAAAATATTTAAAATAACATTTAATAATAAGCCCATCACATATTAACATAAAATATTTTTAAACATAAAAATATTTTAATAGAAAAATTTTTTTTCCTTTTTGGCCACATCATGTGGCTCCTGAGCAGCTACTGAACCTGTGCCACAGCAGTGAAAGCCTGGAATTCTAGCCACTAGGCAACCAAGGAAACTGACCACTAGTTCCTAAGGGAACTCCTTGGGAAATATTTTAAAAAATAAGTATCTCTCCATTTTCGCAAATCTCTTAAACTGCCTCAGACAACATTTTATACTTGGTTACATCAAAATTCATTGGTCTGTCTTGCATTTGGAAGGAATCTTTTACCCATGCATGGTTTTATAGCATCATCCCTTGATCACTTGGAAAATATTGATTCACTAGGTTATGTAGATTTTCCAAGTGTTGACACATGACTGTATAATCACATTCATTAGTTAAATATCGTTAGAAAAGTTTCATTTGGAAGCTGTTAAGCTCATAGTGGAGGATGGGCGATCACTTGTTTTCCTTGAAGTGACAAGTAACTTTGCTTATTTTGGAGAAACTGCCAAATAGCTGAGTCTGAGTAACCATACTTTGTCTATTAGTCATTCTTTCAAGCAAAAATGGTGTTCCATGCCATATGTGAAAATCCCACAGCTAACATTATATTCAGTGGTGAAAGAAAGCTTTCACCTAAAAGCTGAAAGCTTTCCACTAACATCAGAAGGGACTTCCCTGGTGGTCCAGTGGCTAAGACTCCATGTTCTCAATGCAGGGGGCCCAAGTTCAATCCCCGGTCAGGGGACTAGATCCCACATGCCACAATTAAGACCTGGCATAGCCAAATAAATAATTTTTTTTTTTTTCAAAAGAGAAATAAGACAAGGACATCTGATTTCACTGCTTCTGTTCAACATGATTTCTGTTCAGCATATGAAGTTCTAGCCAGAGTGATTAGGCAAAATAAATTAAAAGCATTCACATGGAAAAGGAAGAGGTAAAACTATCTCTGTTTGCTCATGACATGATCTTGTTTGTAGAAAATCTTAAGGAATCCATTAAAAAAAAAAAAACCCACTACTACCAGAACCAATAAATGATATCTGCAAAGTTACAGGATTCAAGATCAAACACAGAACTGAATCGTATTCTTTCTATAGAGCAACAATGAAAAATCCAAAGATGAAACTAAGAAAAAACAATTTCATATAATAGCATTAGAAAGAGTAAACTACTTAGGAATGAGTTTAACCAAAGAGGTGAAAGATTTGTACACTGAAGACAACAAAATGCTGCTGAAAGAAAGAAGGCCCAAATAAAAAGAAAGACATGTCATGTTCATAGATTAGGAATGACTCAGTATTGCTAAGATGGTAGTACTACCCACATTGATCTAAAGGTCCTGTGCAATTCCTGTTAAAATTCCAGCTGCCATTTTGGTAAAAATTGACAGGCTAATCCTAAAATTTATTAAGAATCCTAAGGAACTTTAAAAAGCCAAAACAATTTAGAAAAAGGACAAAAGTGGAAGATTCACACTTCTTGATTTCAAAACTTTTACTCCAAAGCTACAGTAATCAAGATGATGTGCTACTGGCATAGGGATAGACATATAGACAAATGGAATGAAACAGAGAGCCCAGAAATATACCTTCATACATATGGCCAATTAATTTTCAACAAGGATGCCAAGTCTTTTCAACGAATGGTGTTAGCAAAACTGGATAACCACAATTAAAAGGATGAAGTTAGACTTTCACCTTATATTACATATAAAAATTAGCTTTAAATGATCAAAGACCTAAATTAAAGAGCTAAATACCAAACCCTTAAAACAGGTGAAGATCTTCATGATGTTGGATTGGGCAGTGATTTCTTGAGTTACAACACCAAAAGCGTTATAGACCAAAAAAAAAAAATTTGATTGATTGGATTTTATCAAAATATAAAAACTTTATCCATCAAAGGACACTAACAAGAGAATGAAAAGACAACCACCAACTGGGAGAAAATATTTGCAAAGCCTATATTAGATAAGGGATTTAAATCCAGAGTATGTAAACAACTACAACTCAATAGAAGCACACACACGCGAGCGCACACAAACCCAGTTCAAAAATGAGTAAAAGATTTGAATAGACACTTCTCCCAGGAAGTTATGTAGTTGGCCAATAGGTTCATGAAAAGATGCTCCATGTCATTAAGAAAATGTAAATAAAAACCACAAGATACCATTTCACACTCTTTAGAGTGGCTATTATGAAAAAGTGAAACTAACAAAAGTTGTTGAAGAGACATTGGAATCCTTTTCCATTTCCAGTAGAGATGTAAAATAATGCAATCACTTTGTAAAGAATCTGGTGGTTCCTCAGAAAGTTGAAGTGGAATTACCATATGATTTACTGATTCTGCTATCTACGCGCAAAGAATGAAAAGCAGGGACTTAGATATTTGTGCACCTGTGTTCATAGCAGCATTCTTCCTGATAGCCAAAAGGTAGAAACAACACAGGTGTCCCTCAGTAGATGAATGGACAAGCAATAGGTGATGTACTCATGTGATGGAATATTATCCAGCTATAAAAGGAAATGAAATTCTGATACATGCTACCACATGGCTGAAACTTAAAAGCACTGTACTAAGTGAAATAGATACAAAGAGACAAATATTGTAAGATTCTGCTTATATGAGGTATCTAGACTAGGCAAATTCATAGAGACAGAAAGTTAGAAATGAGGTTACCAGGAGGCTGGGCAGAGGGAGAGTAGGTAGTTATTGCTAACATTTCTGTTTGGAATGATGAAAAATTCTGGACATGGGTAGTGGTGATAGTTATACAACATTGTGGATATACTTAATGCTACAGAATTGTACATTTAAAAATGGCTTGCAAAAGAAGATATTCCTCAAAAAAGCAAGTTCTTCAACTAACTAAACATGGCACAAATGCTTTTTGTGAGGACAACTGTTATTACAGCGAGAATGCTTCTGGGGTACTTCTCATTTGGTCACACGTATTTTTAAAAATATTCTCAATATTCAAAATCTAAAGAAATTAATGATATTTCCTGTTTCATCAAGGATATTCTGAAGTGCCGTTAGCACTTTTTAAAATTTTACTGCAAATCATGGTGATGAATACGGTGCCTCCATGTGCAGTTCAGGGCTCCCGCCTTGATTCAGCCAGGACACCAGCAAGACACAACTTACCATTGACTGTGTCTTTGGTGCAAGTGTCAACCCAGTGGAAAAAATGAATCGTGTCACGTCTTAAGTAGTAGTATGGAAATAGTTTTAATGTTGCAAACTCTCTGAAAGAGTCTCAAAGACCCCTAGGGATTGCATAGCACACTTTGAGAACTATTATATTGATATACAAGTTTTAAAAGTGCTACAGCCATGTTATAGAGAACTGAAAAGTAGTGCAAGGAAAAAAATAGTGATTCATGCTGCTGTTATTTTTATATAGTTCCTTTTAGTCTCTTAAAGAGTGACTTGATGTTACACTGTTCCAGTACTGTCTTATAATTCTGGAGCAAGGCAGGCTAATCTTAATCCTCTTTTATGTTTGAACCATTATACATTTCAAGGGAACAGAATATCAAGGCTGGTAAATAGGTTTTAATAATCGCTGGTCCTATAGCTAGGGTGTAGCTGCTTAGATTGTTGTTTTGGGGAGTTCAGTGGGTAAAGGTTGGATTAGAAATGTGGAATAGAAATGTCTTCCTTGGACTTGGGAGAGAGATAGGACATTGTCATAATTTGTTCTTTGTACTATTTTAGTCTAAAATTCATAGTTTTAGAAAATCTTTATCTAATGTCTTCAGAAAAAAATTTTCTTTTTTTTCCCCTTAGGTACTCCATTTATGTGTATATTTGGCTACTTGATGTCATCTCATAGGCCACTAGTACTCTGTTGTTCATTTTTTTCCCAGTGTTTTATTTTGAGGATTTTCTGTCACTATGCTTTTGAGTTAATTAATCTTTTCTTCTGCAGTAGTTAATCTGCTGAGAGTCCCTTCCATTTTAGTTTACATGTCCAGAAGGTAGGTTTAGATCTTTTTATGTCTTTCATATCTTCAACATTATAAGAATTTCTCTGCCTTTTTGTACAAATATAGTTAAAATAATTATTTCAGTATTCTTGTTTGTTCTGTCATTGGTGTCACTCATAGATTTAATTCTGTTGATTTGTTTTTATCCTCACTTGCTTATTGCTTCATTTCATGTTTGCTGATTTTTGATTGGATGCTAGACATTATTAATTTTACTGTGGTAGGTGCTCTGTACTTCTGTATCCTTATAAATATTCTTGAGCTGTATTTTGGGATATAGCTGAATAATTTGATCCTTTTAAACTTTGTTAGGCAAGGCCAGAATAACTTTTTTTAAAAAAATAACCTTTTAAAAATTGAAGTATAGTTAATTTTGTACAATGTTGTATTAAGGTATATATCAGGTGTAATTATATATATATATATATATATATATATAGAGAGAGAGAGAGAGAGAGAGAGAGGGAGATTTCAGATTCTTTTCCATTTTAGATACTGAGTATAGTTCCTTGTGCTATACAGTAAGTCCTTGTTGTTTCTTTTATGTATGGCAGTGTGTATATGTTAATCCCAGCCTTTTGATTTATCTCTGCTCCTCCATTATCTCCTTTGGTAACCATAAGTTTTTTTCTTATGTCTCTGAGTCTATTTTTGTTTTGTAAATAAATTCATTTGTATCATAAGTGATATATGATATTTGCTTGACTTAGTCTCTAGGTCTATCATATTGCTGCAAATGGCATTATTTTGTTCTATTTTTAGCTGAGTAATATTCCATTGTGTGTGTGTGTATATACACAGACATAAATGTGTTGTTCAGTTGCCCAGTTGTGTCTGACTCTTTGCAGCTCCATGGACTGCAGCGTGCCAGGCTTCCCTGTCCCTCACTATCTCCTGAAGTTTGCCCAAGTTCATGTCCATCGTATCAGTGATACCACCCAGCCATCTCGTCCTCTGACAACCTCTTTTTCTTCTGCCCTCAATCTTTCCCAGCATCAGGGACTTTTCCAGCGGGTCGGCTGTTCACATCAGATGACCAAAATACTGGAGCTTCAGCTTCAACGTCTGTCCTTCCAATGAGTATTTGGGGTTGATTTGCCTTAAGATTGACTGGGTTGATCTCCTTGCTGTCCAGGGGACTTTCAGGAGTCTTCTCTAGCACCACAGTTTGAAGGCGTTAATTCTTTGGCACTCTGCTTTCTTTATGGTCCAGCTCTCATGGCCATATGTGACCACTGGGAAGACCGTAGCCTTGACTATATGGTTGGCAGAGTAATGTCTCTGCTTTTCAGCATACTGTCTAGGTTTGTCATAGCTTTCTTGCCAAGAAGCAATCATTGATTTCATGGCTGCAGTCACTAGCTGCAGTGATTTTAGAGCTCAAGAAGAGAAAATCTGTCATTACTTCTATTTGCCATGAAGTAATGGGGCCTGGTAGCTCAGCTGGTAAAGAATCTGCCTGCAATGCAGGAGATCCCAGTTCAATTACTGGATCGGGAAGATCCCCTGGAGGAAGGATAGATTACCCACTCCAGTATTCTTGGGCTTCCCTGGTGACGCAGATGGTCAAGAATCCACCTGCAGTGCGAGAGACCTTTTTGATCTCTGGGTTGGAAAGATCTCCTGGAGGAGGGCTTGGCAACCTACTCCAGCATTCTTGCCTAGAGAAACGCAAGTCACAAAGAGTCGGACACAACTGAGAAACTAAGCCTAGCACAATGGGACCAGATGCCATGATCTTAGGTTTTTTTAATACTTAGTTTTAAGCTGGCTCTTGTACTCTCCTCCTTCACCCTCATCAAGAAGCTGTTTAGTTCCTCTTCACTTTCTGCCATTAGAATGGTGTCATCTGCATATCTGAGGTTGTTGATGTTTCTGCCACTTACATTGATTCCAGCTTGTAACTCATTCAGCCCAGCTCATCTCATGGTATGCTCAGTGTATATATACAAACAGGGTGAAAGAAGATATATAATAGTCTGTAGGTCCATCATGTTGTTGCAAAAGGCATTATTTCATTCTTTTTTGCTGAGTAATACTCCATTTTGTGTGTGTGTGTGTGTGTGTATACATGTATACATGTTGCTTGTTGTTGTTGTTTAGGTTGCTTCCATGTCTTGATTATTGTTAATAGTGTTGTTATGAACACTGGGGGCATGTATCTTCAAATTTAAGAGTTTTCTCAAGATAGATAAATAGCTTTTAAACTAGCTGCGTGTCAGAACTACCTGTGCTCTCTGAATTACAAGATTCCTCCTGCCACCTCCTATGTGAGAACTGGGGCATGTTCCTGTACTCCTTTCATATGGGTCGTTCCCAACCTCAGGTTGCCCTTTGCTCATCAGGGCTCAGCTGTGGATTTCCTGAGCTTGTGCTCTCTATGCATGTCTCCTTTCTTGTATTCTGTACAGAGAACTTCAGCTGCTGTGGTTTCCCCAGACTCAATTCTGTTTTTTTCAACTAAAGAGACGGTCAGATTCTGCCTGGGTCCCCCCTCCCAGTACTGAGACTTGGAAACCCCAGGCAGTAAGTGTAATCAGTCGTAAGAGTTCACCTCCATTTGTTTCCCCTCTCTTAGGGATCACAGTCCTCTGTTGCATGATGTACACAGTCTGGAAACCAATATATTCTGTCCAGTTTTTTAGTTCTTTCAGAGAGGGCATATCCAGTCCCTGCAAATTCCACCTTGGGTGAAAGTAAGAGTCTCAGTCTAAAATTTAATTTGGGGTTTGGCTTTTCCAAATTCAAATATCATTAACATTTATCATGTGATTGCTGTATGCCTGAAAAGTTCAAATGTGGTCTAATCTTTACTGACTCCCTATCTCACCACACATATCAATTGGGCACTCTCTTTTATGTTGCACAAAAAGAGCATGACCTTTGCCTTTTCACTTTATAGATGTGGAATCCAAAGCTCAGAAAGTTAGACTACGTAACCCAAGTGTATGAAGTTATTAAGTGCCAGGGCCTGTTTAATTTAAGCTAGTCTCCCAAGTGTTTATTAACAATTACTTTGGTTTTCTTGGTTTGAATTTAAAGGAATAATGATTGTGTGTTTCATTGCATGTTACAGAAACGATCCCTTGGAGGCCATATTTCAAGTAGTATATGAAATGGTAAACTACATAAACTTGGGGAAGTTAAAACATTTTAATAGACCTGTCTTTTGAACAGGCAAATATTCAATATTGTGATTTACTACAAGATTAGGTATTCACATAGCAAGAGAATTTCACTCAGAATATTTCTAACGAAACATAGGCTTGATTATACAGATAAAGAGAGAATATAAAGGTACCCTGACCCTTGCCTCCCCTCAAAGAGTCAGTGATGACTTTGTAAGACCAGAGCAGTACAGAGAAGTAGGCAGTGAATGTTGAGAAGAATGTGCGAAAGCCTTTTGTAATCACTTAGCTCTAATAGTGCCAACCAAGAGTTGCTCTAAAACCATAATACTTGTGAAGTCTACAACTGCATTTAAATTAGGACATCTTAAAGAACAAACTCAAAAGCTGGCTACAAGAATGTCTTTTTGCCAGACTGTAGTATACAAAGCAGCAAATGCTTGCTAGAGATACCTAGTAGCATGAAAATGTTAGAAACATAGTAAACCTGAATCCTGGAAACATATATATATATATATATATATTTAGTTTTACTTGCTGTTTATTGAACCTGAAGTGTCTGTTTTGTTCAGAAAGCCTAAAACCCTTTCTTTGTTAAAGAAATGGAATAAAAAACTCCCATTAGCATTTTTCTTTTCTCTTTGTTTAAACCCTTCCCTATTTCTTTTACATGCAAAACACTCATCCTGCTTAGCATCTAATGAAATATATCTAAATGATTTAAGGGAAATAGATGGGGAAACAGTGGAAACAGTGTCAGACTTTATTTTGGGGGCTCCAAAATCACTGCAGATGGTGATTACAGCCATGAAATTAAAAGACTCTTACTCCTTGGAAGAAAAGTTATGACCAACCTAGACAGCATATTCAAAAGCAGAGACATTACTTTGCTGACTCAGGTCCGTCTAGTCAAGGCTATGGTTTTTCCTGTGGTCATGTATGGATGTGAGAGTTGGACTGTGAAGAAGGCTGAGAGCCGAAGAATTGATGCTTTTGAACTGTGGTGTTGGAGAAGACTCTTGAGAGTCCCTTGACTGCAAGGAGATCCAACCAGTCCCTTCTGAAGATCAGCCCTGGGATTTCTTTGGAAGGAATGATGCTAAAGCTGAAACTCCAGTACTTTGGCCACCACATGCGAAGAGTTGACTCATTGGAAAAAACTCTGATGCTGGGAGAGATTGGGGGCAGGAGGAGAAGGGGACGACAGAGGATGAGATGGCTGGATGGCATCACTGACTTGATGGACATGAGTCTGAGTGAACTCCGGGAGCTGGTGATGGACAAGGAGGCCTGGCGTGCTGCAATTCACAGGGTCACAAAGAGTCGGACACGACTGAGTGACTGAACTGAACTGAACTTGTTTCATTCTTATTCTTATGGTATTTTTCTTATTTATATTTAAAATAATTAGTTGAATGTTTTATTTACCCTGTAACATTGAGCCAGATTGTAGCAATCCCTTTTCTTCTATTCTTCTGATCTAACTTAAAAGGGCATGAGTAAAAGCCACCTTTTAGTGGCTTTTTAGGAAAGAAAATCTTTCATCATTATTTCTATTAACAATGAGTTTGAACTAAGTTCTCTGTTTTCTTAAAAATAATGTTGTTTATGCATTTATTTATGGCTGTGCTGGGTCTTTGTTGCTGCGTGGGCCTTTCTCTAGTTGCAATGAGCGGACGCTGCTCTTAGTTGCAGTGTGTGGACTTAATGCAGTGGCTTCACTTGTTGCAGAACTCAGGCTCTAGGGCACGTGGTCTTCAGTAGTTATGGCACCCGGTCTCTGAGCATAGGTTCAATAGTTGCGGCACATGGACTTATTTATTAGTTTGCTTTGTGGTGTGTGAGGTCTTTCCAGACCAGGGATTGAACCTGTCTCTCCTGTATTGGCAGGTGGATTCGTTACCGGTGAGCCACCAGGGAAGCCCCAAGCTAAGTTCTCTTGACATGAAACATTGTGAAGGGCTCTTTAGGCCTGTATATGACTGAATATTACCTATTTTATTTTTTATTACTAGATTAAGGTTGCATAGATTTGATGAGTGATTAAGGCACTGCTTAATACCACAGGACCTAGGTATTTGATTATTTTTTAAATTAGAGATATACACTCATTGAAAAATTATGGGAGGGGGAAAATGTTAAGAGAAATGTCATACATATACACTTCAAAATAGTTATAATAAATTTTATGTCATGTATATTTGTCATTACTTTTAAAAAGAAATGACATGATTCAAAGGCTACTAAAATTTTCTTTATGCAAGTATTCAGCAAGTATTTTTTAAAATTTATTTTAATTGGAGGCTAATTACTTTACAGTATTGTGTGGTTTTTGCCATACATCAACATGCATCAGCCTCGGGTGCACATGTGCCCCCAGTCCTGAACCCTCCTCCCACCTCCCTCCCCACCCCATTCCTTTGGGTTGTCCCTGAGAACCAGCTTTGAGTGCCCTGCTTCACGCATTGAATTTGCACTGGTCATCTGTTTTACATATGGTAATATACATGTTTCAGTGCTATTCTCTCAACTCTTCCCTCCCACGCCCTCTCCCACATAATCCAAAAGTCTGTTCTTTACATCTGTGTCTCTTTTGCTGTCTTCAGCAAGTATTTTTTTTTTTTGAATTTAATTTAACTTTTGCTTTTTGGCCATGCGGTACAGCATGTGAGATCTTGGTTCCCCAACCAAGGATTGAAACAGTCCCCCTGCATTGGCACACAGAGTCTTAACCACTGGGCCGCCCCAGAAGTCCCAGCAAGCATTTTTGAAATCTTGCTCTCAGTGCATTCTAGGTGAACATCAGGCTTGAATTCATAGTTGGAAGGATGAGCCTGTATAGAGACACGTATTTTCTTGGTGTCTTGTGGAGAGAAGTGCTCAAGCACAGTTGGCTGTGTCTTGGGAATGAGCCCAGGAAAGGGGCTCAACCTCTTGCATTGTACCCCTGCACTCTCTCTATTTATGGGAGTCAGTGTGGAAGTGAGGGAAAAAGTATATTTGGTGCCACTTGTTTATAGGAGTTGCTGAGAACCAGTTGCCTGGTAACTAGAGACTTTGAAGGTGGCGGTTCCTTGGGAAGATGTTAGGAGGAGCCCCTGGTCCTAGTTAAGCTCATTGCCAAGCAATGCAGAAAGAGCAAGATGACCAGTGAGGGGTCAGATACAGTAATCTGGGAGGGATGGTCGTTGTTTGTACTAAGGTAGTAACTGAACTGTGGTTGAAATAAAAAGTCGCTGGATCAATAAAATAATTACATATATATACACATATACACATGTTGCATATGAGTAGCTTATTCCTCTGTTTGCTAAGTAGAGTTCTATTCTATGGGTTTTCCACAATTTGTTTATCCATTGATGTATATTTTAGTTGTCTCCAGTTTTTGGCTACTATAAATGCAGCTAACAGGAACATTCATGTCCAAGTCTTTGTGTGGATATATATTTTAATTTCTTTGGAGCAAGTATTTAGGGTGATATGTGTATGTCTGTGTGTGTATATATACATATATACATACACACACACATATATATTTTTTTAATAAGAGAAGCCTGCCACCCCTGTCCTTTTCTGACTCCATCCTACATACCCCCATACTTCCAAAGGGAGAAATTCCAAATCTTTTCAAAACGGTGTTTCAGTTTCTTTTACACTTTTAGAATTTTATTGAGATATGACTGACATACAGCGTTATGTAAGTTTAAGATGTGCAGTATGTTGATTTGATAAAAGCTCCATTTCATTTTGATTATCCCATGTGAGTGAATTGGCAGATAGGTCATTCTCAATAGTGTCCACGGCCTTATAGAGATATTCACAAATCTATTTCCCTACTTGCTACCTCCTTCCCAGGTTTCCTGCGAGACAGGCCATAGTAATATCTTTCAGACATCTCACACTCAACATGTCTGAATTCTGAATGTATCCTCTTCATTAGCAAACCAGCTTCCTCTTCTAAGTTCCCTCGGTTAGGATTATATAGTGGTGACAGGCATTAGTTACAAGACTGACTCTTGGATTAATTTCTTTCAACTAAGGTTTCTTTCATCTATAAAATGGGGGTAAGAGCAGAATCTGTCTTAGAGGATTGTGTGTGAAAATTATTTAAATAATAAAAAATATAAAATGCCTGACACACAGTAAGCCCTTTAAAAATATTAGCTTTATCGTATATGTATGGCTGAGGCCCTTTGCAGTTCACATGAACCTACCACAACATTGTTCACTGGCTATGAAAGAAAGTGAAAGTCGCTCAGTCCTCCAACTCTTTGCAACCCCATGTACTTCTCCAGACCTGAATACTGGAGTGGGTAGCCGTTCCCTTCTCCAGGAGATCTTCCCAACCCAGGGATTGAACCCAGGTCTCCCGCATTGCAGGGGCATTCTTTACCAGCTGAGCCACAGGGAAGCCTGTTCATCGGCTATACCCCAATAAAAAAACAAAAAGTTTTTTTTTTAAGTATTAGCTTTATTAACATATTATTTTTAAGACCCTACTTTCAGCTACACAGGCTCAGTTTCATCATCTCTTCCCTCCTACTAATCATCTCATTTTCTTGGTTTTACTTCTGCAGTCTCTTTCAAATCTGTCTAATTTTACTGCCCATTTTTGGGGCTCACATTACCTTTCTACTGCAGTACTATCCTGATTGAGTTTTCTGCTTTTGTCATTTCCTCTCTGTTTCATCTTGCATACAGCTGTCATTTATGGCCTTGAAACAGATTTGATGCCACCCTCAGTTCCAAACCCTTAATGACTTCCTGCTGCATCTGTAATCTCTCTCATCATGGTAATTAAATCTCTACATTTTGAGTCCTGCCTGTGTTACTCAGTTTTATCACATGCTGCCATGATTCTACATTCTAGCCCATGCTCAGTCGCTCAGTGGTGTCTGACTCTTTGCGACCCCATGGACTGTAGCCTACCAGGCTCCTTAGTCCATGGAATTTTCCAGGCAAGAGTACTGGTGTGGGTTGCCATTTCCTTCTCCAGGGGTTCTTCCTGACCCAGGGATCGAACCTGTGTTTCCTGCATTGCAGATGGATTCTTTACCCCTGAGCTGCGGGGAAGCCCATGTCCATCTATTTGCCGGTCCCTGAACATTTTTCTACTGAGCCTTTGCTTTGGTCATTACCTTGACTTGGAATCCCTTGCCCTTCCACATTGTCTTTCGAAATCCCATCTATTCTTTCAAGTCCAAGAAGCCTCCTAAAACATACTAGTTTTAATTAGTGGTTCTCGCACCCATGCTCTTTTGACACTTTAGTCTACTTTACTTTACTCTAGTCCTCAGCAAAGTCTGCCTAAATGTGTGAGTTTGCTTTGATAACTGGTCAGGGCCAGGAAGACCTTCTTTCCTGTGTTATCTGACATTGTCTTTAACTATAGCTTTTTAATAAAGCCATATTAAATTTTGTAAAATGCTGCTAATTAAATATACTAACTAAAATACTAACACCAGAGTTGTACAGACATAGATTCTTGAACTTGAGGAGAATTATTTTTCATGGAAAATGCATTGCAGAAAATGGCAGTGATAAAGATTCTCTGATTTTGATGCTTCCACATAGAGGAGATTCATTAGATATAGAAAATTTCTTCTTTCCCAGCTTTTGAGAACAGCAAAATCTTGTAGTTGCTCAGTGTTTGTTCTGGGAAGCCATGTTTTTGAAATGGAAATGGATGTCTGATAAATCATATACTCAGGAGTTAAATAATTAATGACAATTTGATATGCTTTTTACGTATTTGATTAGATTCTATTAAAGCTGTCTCTTCCTCGGTATATAATTTGTCTGTGTATCTGTATATTTTAAAGTTTTTTTTTTTTTAAATTCACAGGATAAAACTTCTGAAGTTGCTTGGTAGTTTTTGTCACTTGTTGAGGGGTGTGAGAAGTTTTGGAGATTTCTGTATTACGTTACTGATGTATTTGTATATTCTCTACTGGTGTAGAGAAATAGTGGGCTTCCCTGGTGGCTCAGACCGTAAAGAACCCGCCTGCAAGAGATGAAAGTTCGATCCTTGGAGGGCATCTTCTCCAGGAAGACCCCTTGGAGAAGGGAATGGCTCACCACTCGAGTATTCTTTCCTAAGAAATCCCATGGATGGGGGACCTGATGGGCTGCAGTCCATGGACTCACAAAAGTCAGACACAGCTGAGCACCTAAGCATGCACACAGAGAAATAATAATCAGTTCTCAGGGTTAATTTGCTTTTAGCTGCTGACAGATGCTCCAATGTATGTAACTTACATAGTTATCTTTCAGAATTTGGGTTGAGTAAATTCAGAGGTTATTTTGAAAGATAGGGAAGTCTGATTATATTCTTGACCTCTTTAGGAAATAATGATGATAGTACCTTAAGTTAATGTAACTTAGTGAACATTTGCTGAATGTTTCCAATGAATTTTAAGCTGTTTTTGTTTTTTCCAAATGCACTAAAAACCAAAGGTATTAACTTACAAATACTATGTTTTTATAGTGTGTGCTTTAATGAGAATATCACATTAATCATTTAAAAATAATGACGAGTATAAGTGGCCTGTTTTACATGAGTTAGGAAAGAAGGAATGTATCTGTGGGAAAAAAATAATAAATCTTTTCCAGTAGTAAGTGGAGAAGCATGGCAAATCCTTAGTGCTTTAACTCAGGTGGTCAAAGTTAATATCACCAGTGATGTCCTGGGACTTCATGTACCCTCCAGTATTATGTGATGAGATAGGCACCTCTGTGGTATTGTGACCATAAAGCTGATAACCCCAATCAAAGCATGAGAAAAACATCGGCTAAATAGAAACTGAGACACATTCTACAAAATATGTAACTGGTAACTCCTCAAAAAACAGTTTAAGATCATGAAAAATAAGGAATGACTGAAGAACTACTACAGACCAGAGGAGACTAAGGAGATGTGTGGATAAATATAATGTAGTACCCTAGATTAGATCCCTGGATAGATACGGACATTAATGGAAAAAGTAACTGGTAAACCCTGGATAAAGTCTAGGGTTTAGTTAATAGCACTGTACTGATAGTTTCTTAGTTTTGACAGATGTACCACAGGAATATAAGATGGTACTATTAAGGGAAACCACTGAATGAGAGGTATATGGGGGAATGCCTTGTACCATCTTTTCCGCTTTTCTGTAAATCTAAAATCCCACAATAAAAAGTTTATTTAAAAAATAAGGAATATTTTTCAATCCTTTAAATTTATGGACTAAGTGCAAGGCAGTGTGCTCACCACTGCAGAGGATAGAGTGTATAAGACAACTTCACTGCGCCTGCCCTTAAGGAGCTGTCATCCTGTTGGGGAATAAGACACCTGATACACAGTGGAACATGATGAAGCCAGTGCAGAGTATGAACAAGATGCTGTGAGGCGCGGCAGGCGTGTGTCTGCGTTTGAAAGTAGACACTAAATGAAGACTGAGAATACATCTCTGAGAAGATAGCATTTAAAACGAATTTTGAATGGGCAAGATTTCTGTAACCGTAGTCATTGGAAAGGAAATGATACATATCACACCAGCAAGCCTGGGCTCTTGAATCACAGACCTGCTCTGTCACTTCCTAGCTCTGTGACCTGGACAGCTTATTTGATGTTACTAAAGTCTTTGTTTCTCCTTGTAAAATAGGATTAGTAATTTCTCTTTCAAAGCACTATTATGAGAATTAAATGAGGTATACATGTAGCTTAACAAAGGATCTGATGCATGAAAAAGTGCAAGTGTTGGTTGCTCAGTCGTGTCTGACTCTCTGAGACCCTATAGACTGTAGCCTGCCAGGCTCCTCTGTCCGTGGAATTCTCCAGGCAAAAATACTGGAGTGGGTAGCCATTCCCTTCTCCAGGGGATCTTCCCAACCCAGGGATCGAACGTAGGTCCCCCGCATTGCTGGCAGATTCTTTACTGCCTGAGCCACTGGAAGAGCCTATCTGATACATAATAAACTCTTAATGTTACTGTGAGAAAGAGAGACATAGATTATTGATATAACACTATCACCATAGGCCTGGGGCCTGGAAAATATAGAATGTTTTGGGAAATACTGAGTAGTATATGTCTGGAAAAGTGAATCAGGACCATACTGTGCATGCTTAGACTTATAAGTAGAGTACCTTGAACATTTTTAGTAGTTATTGATAAATCATTGAGGATTTTGGTGAAGGGAGATTAAGGAGATTGAGTCTATGTTTTAAGATTGTAATAGAATTAGAGGGTCATGTTGGAGATTGTTTTGCAGGCTGCTCCCTTTCCCTTTACCTGGTGAATGAGATTAGTGTTTCTTCAGGTTTAAAATTCTATGAAATGGCTCCAAATGCTCTGAATAATACTGTTCTAATCTGTTACCATGTAACTTGAGGGGTCTCAAAAGCATGACCATTAGTATATTATCAAATACACTTAATATGTGTTAAGTGAAAAAGGTCATTGATATTTTTAGATATATTGGCTTAGTATTTTTTTTCAATAGGTGATGGTTTTTGCTTCCCCTCCCCCCTCTTTTTTTTTTTTTTAGCAGCTTAAGCAGATAAGAGTTAAACAGTACTTCATTGACTTCCTGTGAAGCTTTGCTGAAAGAAGTTCCGTTGTATCTATTTTTAAAGCTGATTACTGTGAGCAGAGGATGCTGCTATTGAGTTATAAATGTCATCTCAGTGTGTTCTCACTCAGCGTTCTTTGGATGACACTGGTGTTTGCATATAAAGTTTTGGAGTTTAATGAACAGAAGAGGCAACACAGTTATCCCTGAAATGGTACCAGTAAATGAAATACTTGAAAGCATTGATCATGTCACTGTTGAGCAGTATGATTATTTCTCATCATCTGTGTAGATTTTACAGCTCACACCATGACTGAGTGGCAGAGTGAGTTATATTGTGACCTTATTTGGGAAATACTTTACTGCTCCAAAATGGTATTGTATAATGGTGTGCAGCTTGTTTGTCAATCATTGTATTAAGTGTTAATCATTCTGAAATTTACTCCTGGGAAGCACAGGATCATTGAGTCTACAGATACTATTAAAATAGATTATTGGGGTTTTCCCCACCAATGTTTTATTATAAAATTTTTCAGTCATACAGAAAAATTGGGAAAAATTTTTACAATAATTATATACCTATCACCTAGGTGTTACAGTTACCTAAATTATTGTTTTCAAGAGGAAAGTTCTACTTTCTTTGCTTTTTAAAAATAAAAGTTTTGAACTTTGAACCATTTTTACATGTGACAGTATTTTCACTTAACTGGGATGATTTTTGATCTTATTTTTTCAGAAATGATAAAATTCTTTGAGTAAAATAATTCAGTACATATTCTAGAATTTAGTAGACCCCTAGTACTAGAGTAGACAACAATATTTGAATTTATCCCCGTATATGGTTAACTTTTAAAATTCTATAAGATGTAAGTTTATTAAATTTTTGCAGGCAGAAATAAAATGTACTTTTAAAAATCTTGTTTCTTGACATAATTTCTAGCCCGCTGTCATATAAAGGTAAAGTGCTGGCTTGCTTTCTCTCATGACTTCAATCTTATGCAGTTAAACTGCTGAAGTTAAGGTTTCTTTTCTAGTTTCAAATCAGTGATAATAACATACATTTATACATTTTTATAAGTGTTAAGATACCTTTGGGAGTAATTGGTTCCAGTTTCCTTGTATTACATTTGAGTCAGTGGAGGCTCAGAAAGTTTAAATAACTGTTGCAGGACGCAGTAAGTTAATGGGAGACCAGGAAGTACATTTTAGATTTCTAGTTGTCTTTTCCTCCTGTTTTTTGGCCATGCTACGAAGCATGTGGGATCTTAGTTCCCTGGCCAGAGATTGAACCTGTGCCTCCTGTAGCGAAACATGGCGTCCTAGCCACTTGACTGCCAGTGAAGTCCCTAGTCGTCTTGACTATTACCATATATATTTTCAAGTACTCTTTTGTAGAAAGAATAAACAGAGCATACTTGTCAGTTATACAGTTTAGCCACTGAATGACAGCAGCTGACTGTCAAAATGTAGTTTCAGAAAAAGTAACTATGAGAATATCTTTATGAATACATTGGACTGATTGTTTTGTAAGCCATCATTAAATTTTTTTTCTGGAATATCTCAGTCTCTTAATATTAATTTCTCAAAAGTCTTTTTCTTGAAACTTTTTTGGGATGGAACATTCTCATTATAACAAAAAAGAATAGTACTGTTCTCTGTATTTAACTTAAACATTAATAGATACACTTTAATGTAGAGGGTTAATACATCTCCCCATACTATGTTCTTTTTCCATTTACTCTTTGCAAAGTACTTTGTGGCCAAGAGTAACATGGCAACTTGTATTTTGTGTAATAGAAAATTCATTGGTTGGCCTCCTTTAAGGAGTTTTCTGTTTGTTTCATATTAATATAAAGGCTACTTTCCAACACTGTCTTGCTTGATCTGTAGAAATGATGATTGTGGTTTCTGTCAGGTTGTATTTATCTTTTAACTTTTGAAGCTAAAACAGAAAAAATGGTTATTTAATTTTCAATATCCTTATGTATTGCTGACATGTACATCTTAGTCCCTTTTAACTGATAGTATACATGGAAAAATGTATACCATTACATTAGGCCTGAGGTACAAAGGTATTTGGCTTTTAGAATAGGACCTGAGGTGGGGGAGGAGAACTCACACCAGTTCTGAACTTTTAAAAATTGACACTGCATACTGAATTAGCATTGATTCTGGGAAAGTTGTAAGAGGAAAAGAGAAAAGAAAGATGGAAGCTATAGAGTAGAATTTGCAGTTACTTAGATGTGAAGGTTAGTGTTAAGGGTAGTAAGAATAACTGCCTTCAAATACTGGATTAAAGAAAAGCTTTTGCTGCCACTCAAAGTTAAGAAAGACAGGTTTTGTCTTCAGTGTATTTACAAGAAAAGATTGAATAGTTGTATTCCTCTGTGGATCTTTGGAGAAATGTTAGAACACATTGTATAAGTTGAAGTAACTGCTGACAGAATTTTGAGATGTAATTTCTTGCTTGTAATAAGCCCAAATATCCATCATGCTTCATTGCTCTAAGCTTACAAGTTTAGACAGATTTTGCTGGTTAAATTCTGCCCTGAAGGCACTGAACCATAAGCCTACTGCCTTAAAATGTTTTTGAATAGAATTGCAACTCAGACCACTTATCAAATACTCTGATCCATGCATGGGCTTTTATAGTTTCTTTTTTTTCCTTTTAAGAAGTGTGATGCTTATGATGCACATCTCTGGTGGTTTTAAGAAATATAAGCTGGCTTTTTGGGGGATGCATCCTTGAATATGAAAATGTTTTAAATTGATTTTCAGTAACTATTTCAGCCAGCACTTCAGATTGTTCTTATGTACCTGGTGCCATTATATCCTTGTGGTCAGTAACTTTCTCCTTGTTGTGGCTTACTCCACAAATTAAAATAACTTTGGCCCATCGTATTTTGGTTCGTGTATTTTATCTCTGATCCAGCATAGTACTGGATACCTGATAGATTCTTAGTGGAAAATTATTTGAAAAGTCAAAGATATCGACATGGCCCAGTCACCCACTGGCTTCCTACCTTCACTTCAGAATTGGCTTGAAAAATCACCACTCAGAGAGGACTGTATACGACCATCCTCTCTAAAGACGGCAACCATACAAGCCTCTCTTCACATGCCCTGCTTTGTTTTTCTTCAAAGCCTTTTTCTCATACAACCCTGATACCAAGGAAATGGGAGTGCTCTAAAGCCAGGAATTCTGTCTTGTTCATTGTTGTATCCATCCCTTGCGCCTAGCACATAGTATGCAGTCACACATTTTCTGGAGGTGTATTAAAGGTTAGAAATGATGCCAGAAGGATATAAATATACATCAGAAATAAATTCAGCCCTCATGTACACAGATAACTGTAGTGCAGGATGGGTTCAGATGACATGGAGAAGAACTGCAGTGAAAATACTCAGGGTATTTTAGAGGTTTGTTACTTCCAGCTAGCCTCTTAGGAAAGTGACATTTAAGCTGAGTCTTTTTCAAGTTAAGGAACAAATACATAGTGATTCAGAGATGAAAAAGCGAATCAGGGTAGTATGTATAAGAAAAGGTAAAATGAGAAAGAAATGCAGAAAGGCAAAATGGTTGTCTGAGGAAGCCTTACAAATAGCTGAGAAAAGAAGAGAAGCTAAAGGCAAAGGAGAAAAGGAAAGATATACCCATTTGAATGCAGAGTTCCAAAGAATAGCAAGGAGAGATAAGAAAGCCTTCCTCGGTGATCAGTGCAAAGAAATAGAGGAAAACAATAGAATGGGAAAGACTAGAGATCTCTTCAAGAAAATTAGAGATACCAAGGGAACATTTCAGGCAAAGATGGGCACACTAAAGGATAGAAATGGTATGGTCCATTTCTGGTCCAGAACAGAAGCAGAAGATATTAAGAAGAGGTGGCAACGACACACAGAACTATATAAAAAGATCTTCATGGCCCAGGTAACCACGATGGTGTGATCACACCCTAGAGTCAGACATACTGGAATGTGAAGTCAAGTGGGCCTTTGGAAGCATCACTATGAACAAAGCTAGTGGAAGTGATAGAATTCCAGTTGAGCTATTTCAAATCCTAAAAGATGATGCTGTGAAAGTGCTGCATTCAATGTGCCAGCAAATTTGGAAAAATTCAGCAGTGGCCACAGGACTGGAAAAGGTCAGTTTTCATTCTAGTTCCAAAGAAAGGCAATGTCAAAGAATGCTCAAACTACTCCACAATTGGACTTATCTCACACGCTAGCAGAGTAATGCTCAAAATTCTTCAAGCCAGGCTTCAACAGAATGTGAACCGTGAACTTCCAGACGTTCAAGCTGGATTTAGATAAGGCAGAGGAACCAGAGATCCAACTGCCAACATCTGTTGAATCATCGAAAAGCAAGAGAGTTCCAGAAAAACATCTACTTCTGCTTTATTGACTATGCCGAAGCCTTTGGCTCTGTGGATCCCAACAAACTGTGGAAAATTCTTCAAGAGATGGGAATAGCAGACCACTTGACCTGCCTCTTGAGAAACTTATATGCAGGTCAAGAAGCAACAGATAGAACTGGACATGGAACAACAGATTGGTTCAAAAGCGGGAAAGGAGTACATCAAGGCTGTATATTGTCACCCTGCTTATATAACTTATATGCAAAGTACATCATGCGAAATGTCGGGCTGGATGAAGCACAGGCTAGAATCAAGATTGCTGGGAGAAATATCAGTAACCTCAGATATGCAGATGATACCACCCTTATGGCTGAAAGCAAAGAAGAACTAAAGAGCCTCTTGATGAAAGTGAAAGAAGAGAGTGAAAAAGCTGGCTTAAAACTCAACATTCAGAAAACAAGATAATGGCATCTGATCCCATCACTTCATGGGAAATAGATGGGGAAACAATGGAAACAGTGACAGACTTTATTTTGGGGGCTCCAAAATCACTGCAGATGGTGACCACAGCCATGAAATCAAAAGATGCTTGCTCCTTGGAAGTAAAGCTATGACCAACCTAGACTGCATACTAAAAAGCAGAGACATTACTTTGCCAGCAAGGGTTCATTTAGTCAAAGCTGTGGTTTTTCCAGTAGTCATGTATGGATGTGAGAGTTGGACTATAAAGAAAGCTGAGCACCGAAGAATTGATGCTTTTGAACTGTGGTGCTGGAGAAGACTCTTGAGAGTCTCTTGGACTGCGAGGAGGTCCTACCAGTCCATCCTAAAGGAGATCAGTCCTGGATGTTCATTGGAGGGACTGATGCTGAAGCTGAAACTCCAATACTTTAGCCACCTGATGGGAAGAGCTGACTCGTTGGAAAAGACCCTGATGCTGGGAAAGATTGAGGGCAGGAGAAGAAGGGTTCGACAGAGGATGAGATGGTTGGAGGGCATCACCAACTCAATGGACATGGGTTTGGGTGAACTCTGGGAGTTGGTGATGGACAGGGAGGCCTTGTGTGCTGCAGTCCATGGGTTGCAAAGAGTTGGACATGACTAAGTGACTGAACTGAACTGTATATACGTGTTAATCTCAAATTCCAAATTTATTAACGCCTCACTCAAGGAAGGTTAGTTTAAGTCTGAGAATGTTGCTTGAGGTGCTAGCATTTGATTGGAGAAATACAGTAGGCAGTTGAAAGCTACCAAGGCCTAAGATTTGGGAATCTTTTGCAAAGCGGTTTTTGAATCCTTGAGTTAGTAAAGGAAGAATCAAGAAAGTGCATGGAGAGAGAAAGGAAATGGAGAGCAGATTCTTCAGTTCAGAGCAGATTCTTGCGAAATAGCTATTTTAGGAGGATAGAAAGGAAAACCAAAGGAAGAACAAAAGCAAGTAGGAGAACCAAGAGAGGATGACACTGGAGAAACTAAGGAAAGACATTTTCAGGAAAAAGTAGGATTCAAACTGTTTCTTCTTCTAAAAGGATCTCTGTTGTAACTTTGTAATATGCGTATTTTCTGTCATGTATGTTACTCTGCTGTACTGTTTAGCATAGCTCTTTACACATAGTTCTCAGCAATTTAGCATATCTTAAGGGAATCAGAACTCTCTTGCTTATCTTTACGGATTAACATTTGGGAAAATGTTATGTAAATATTAAGGTTTAGTGCATTGTGCAGTCTGGTGTCCTGCTGAAGACTTTGGGAAGTCATTGGGAATAATTTGTGCTTTGCAGATTTTCTATATTATTATCTGTGATATATATATACATATATATATATATACACACACACATATCAATAGTCTCTTTTTGTTTCCTGTTTATTAAAACAGTAACTGTCCTAACCAGCAACAGTTGAAGACTCTTAAAATATACCAAAAGGAAAACAATTAATGGAGTTTAGGGATTGGATAAGTGATTGTGTTTTTCAACTTACTTACTTACTTGAGCTTTACAACTTACTTGAGCTATTTGGCATATGAATTATTTTAGACTGACTTCAATGAATATTGCTTTTATCACTTTTTTGGTGCTTTCAGAAATAGGAAAATTAGAAAGAGTAAAACCTGATTCAAGTGCAAAAGACAAATACCAGAAAACTTAAGCTGATTTGTTGAAAAGCTGATTAGAAAGATTTCAGAAATATTTTGCTGAAAAATTAGGGCTATAGGAACTTGGTGCAGCATTTTATCTAGGAAAGACAAAGATGGGACTAATGGTGAAAAGAAAAATCTGTGTTAAGGAGAATTTTGAGGCAATAAAATTGATCATGGATTGACTTGAAATTTTATTGTCCACTTGTATGACAAGAATTGACTTTTTAATACATAAATACTAATTGTTGAGGCAAGGGAAAATAAGCAACTGCAATAGTAGCTGGTTTGGTGAATAGCAATATCTAAGACATCTGTATCTTGTTCTGTAGCAGTACCGTTAAAGATTACCGAGATAATCTGATTTAAGTACATACCTGAAAGTAGAGACATCATCTGGTGTATTGAATTGGTACTTTATAACCACAACCATTAAACAGAGGTGGTCAGGCTAAAGTTAACTTGTTAAAATATAGTAGTAGCATGTGCACTTATTTAGAAATTTTTACATGGTTTGGATGTTAGCTTTTAGTTTTTGATAAAGAAAAAGAAGTTCCTTAAAGAGGAAAACTTACCTCTTTTAGGTCTGATTAGTGAAAATATTTGTTCTGGATATTTAAATAGTCCTCTTTATTGAGGATTTAAAAATTTTTTTAATTTAGATGAGTTGGGATGATTTAAATATCCAGATTAGTTTATGCAAAGCAGGAAATAATATATTTTGCTTTTCTAACATCTCTTTTGTGAGTGAATGGTTATAGCAGTGTACAACTTCTTACAGTTTTTGGTTGAGTCCTTTTTATCTATCAGCCTAAAAAAGGTAGATTTGTTCATAGAAATTTATGCTCAGTTATTAGGCCTGATTAATTTAAGATTAAAAGTCTTGAAATAGATTACTGTTAAATTTTTTTTTTTCTTACCCCTTAATGCCTATTTGAACGGAGGAACAGGAGTGGACTTTAGTGAATGCTGCAGTCTTTCTTGAATTATAATCACACACCTGGTGTAGTGGATTCAGCACATTTAAAATAAAAATAATTTTATGTGCTCATTTAACCATCGCACTTCTGATCATTTTTAGGCGAAACCTGACCAAACTGTCCCTGATCTTCAGCCACATGCTGGCAGAACTAAAAGGAATCTTCCCAAGTGGACTCTTTCAAGGAGACACGTTTCGGATTACTAAAGCAGATGCTGCAGAATTTTGGAGGAAAGCTTTTGGGGAAAAGTAAGTGTCAAAATAATGAATTTGAACTATGAAGAACTGAAGCTTGTGTTTTGGGTTTTTGTTTAGTTTGAAACATAAAAATAATGAATATATGCGTAACTACTTCCCAACTGTGGTAAGTATTAGCCTAGTTTTTGTTGTTGTTGTTCTGATCATGTTGAGTTTTTTTCTTAAAGAAGTAGGTAGACCTTTGCAGTTCTGTTGAAACCCATGCTGTTCTCTTTTTTCCTCATCCATTATGCTGTTAATGAACACATACATTTCAAATTGTTTGCTATTGCAAGCAGTGCTACAGAAAAGAAAGTTGTATTTCCTTTATATGCAGGGGAGAAAACAAAATTGTATTTGCTTTCATATGCAGGAGTTTCTCAATACTTACATACTTAGGAATGGAATTGCTGAGTCAGGGGGTTTCACATCTTCTGCTTTGCCAAACATTGCCTAACTGCTTTCCAAAGTGGTTGTACCAGTTTCTATTCCTCTGAGTAGTATGCACATGTTCCAATAGCTCTGCAGTTTGGCTAACTCTGGTAATATGAATTGGTATCATATTTTGCTTTATATTCTTAATGACAGGGGAGCTTGAGCACCTTTTCACATTTGTCACCTGCCTAGATTCTTTTTCTGACTTGGCTGTTTCTGTTCCTGACTTGTCTGTTTTCCCTGGTGGCTCAGATGGTAAAACATCTGCCTGCAATACGGGAAACCCAGGTTTGATCCCTGGGTTGGGAAGATCTCCTGGAGAAGGAAATGGCAACCCACTCCAGTATTCCTGCCTGGAGAATCCCAGGGACAGAGGAGCCTGGTAGGCTACAAGTCCATGGGGTTGCAAAGAGTCAGACACGACTGAGCGACTTCACTTCACTGTTTTCCTATAGACTTGTCTTTTTCCTATTGTAAGATACTAATTCTTTGTTAGTCACTAACATTAGAGATGTCTGTGGCTTGTGTTTCCACTTTGTTATATTGTCCTTTTTATTAAAAAAAATAATTTATTTGGCTGTGGTGTGTCTTTGCTGTTGCACAGGCTTTTCTTTAGTTGCTGCAAGCAGGGGCTATGCTCTGATCGTGGTGCATGGGCTTCGCACCGCAGTGGCTTCTCTTGTGGAGCACAGGCTCTAGGACATGCGGGCTTCAGTAGTTCAGGTTCCGGGGCTTTAGAGCACAGGCTCAGTAGTTGTGGCACAGGGACTCACTCAGCTGCTCCACCGCATGTGGGATCCTCCTGGAATAGGAATAAGGATTGAACCCATGTCTCCTGCATTAGCAGGCGGATTCGTTACCACTGAGCCACCAGGGAAGCCCATGATTTAAGTATTAATATAAATATTCTTAAATATACTCTGAAATTTTAAATTAAAGAACTGAAAAAGTAGAAAACAATAAAAATTTTCAGTTGAATATACAGATCCTAATGTAAGTCTCTCCTTGAATGTTTTTTTTTTAATTTCAATATAGTTGATGCACCCTGTTAAGTTAGTCTCAGGTATATACTGCATATTGATTTGATGTATGTTAAATGCTTGCTTTATTTTAAAAAATTGTGTTTAAGCATCAGATACAGAATAATTAGTGATTTTAAAAAACCTAGTTGAAGAGGATAGGCATGAGTTTAACTTTGTTACTTAGTAACTGTCTACTTTAGAAAAGAGTTTGAATTGCCACTTGATCTCTTTCTTTCAGGCAGGTGAATACATAAAGGCAATGAGATTTTACTTTATTTATTTTTTTAATCTTGAGAAATAGAAATCCCGCAGTATCCTTTGCTAGCCACATCTGGAGTTTAATCATTCTTTTGTTAAATAATTTCTTCATTTGTATCAGAACTCTTTTCTTCCTGTACCTTAAGCTTTATATTCCTCAAGTCTAGTCCTTGATAGTGTGAGTTCCTCAAAAGAATCAGAGTGTTTTATGTGCTTTTAAAAGGTTAGTTTAAACACAGTGAGTGAAGATCTGGCTACAGGTTACATCTCTAATACAAAAAGGATAAGCTCATCTCTCTTCCTGCTTCTCTAATACAACACATGTCTGAAGGTGAGAAAGGGGATTAATTTGTGGCACTCTGCCAAAGAAAAGTGGGAAAAGATGTCTCTGTTGTTAATTTACTCATCAGGAAGTTAAGAAACGTATCATTTATGCCCTTTCTGTTATCAATGCAAAATATAATTCAGTTTCTCTAAGAAAATTAAAGTGGATTTTGAGAATTTAAAGAGACTGTTTTCCTTGACTGTAGTAATGCCTGGAATTATCTGCTGTCTTATTCTTCACCTTCTCTCTCACCCCCAACCCGAATCCTAGGACAATAGTCCCTTGGAAGAGCTTCAGACAGGCCCTTCATGAAGTACATCCCATCAGTTCTGGACTGGAGGCCATGGCTCTGAAATCCACTATTGATCTGACCTGCAATGATTATATTTCAGTTTTTGAATTCGACATCTTTACAAGACTCTTTCAGGTAGGATGCTAAAATGTTGGCTGAACTAATTATTGCCACTTTTCTGAAGGGTAACCTTTTAAAAAAATAACATTTGGACATTTGGGAGTTTGCGTATTATAAAAGTATTTTTATTCTAGAAACTGTAATTTTAAAAAGGTTAAAACTACTCTGTATTTTATATTTATGTATATATGTAAAAAGAATACCTATATAATCTGCTTATTCTCCTCGTATTTATAATCTTTCTCTGTTGTTAAATATTCTTCTTTGCATCATTTTTTTTCCTTTGCATCATTTTAATGGTTGTATTTTACCCTAAAAATGGGTATAATATACTTCCTGAGTTCAGTTACTGGACATTTATGTATGTTTCCAGCTTTTTCTCCTGTGGTATTAAAATTCTTGACTAATATTGAGATACATTGGTGGTTCACAACTCCTTTCCTTTTCTAAAAATAATGTGTATATATGCTACCCTGCATAAACCTTTATTTGGAACTTGTTACTTGCACATCAGGCCTTGCCCTGTTTTCTCTGTTTTTGTCTGTTGTTTAACCTCATCATTACTCTAATAGCTCCAGCAGGTTAGAGCTGCTTGAAAATTTTCTGTATTTTGCACAGTTAGGCTTCTCCCTATGTGTTATTTTCTTCTTAGCCTTTTAATATTTTTATTTCCCAAACATGTTTATCTTCCTTTAAAGTAACAGTATGGTTGAAAATTTGTGACACTAAATGGAGAATTTATATTTGAGCTTTGAGGTAGTTTTTCCTTTTGTTCTTCATTGCTCTGAGGCTGGTTGTATGTTTGGAGCCGGATGGTCTGATTGGTCTCTTGTTTCCTTAGCCCTGGTCCTCTTTGCTCAGGAACTGGAATAGCCTTGCTGTAACTCATCCTGGTTACATGGCTTTCCTGACATACGATGAAGTGAAAGCACGACTCCAGAAATTCATTCACAAACCTGGCAGGTCAGTGGAATGAAGCAAAGAGGCTTATTCACCTGAATTTTATTCTGTGACCTTTGCTGAAAAGGAGGAAACATGATCTTTTACTAGTTCCCCAGTGGCTACGTTTCTGTGGTAGGATTGATGTCTGTTTATCAGAGGACTTGACTTATTCAGATACTATGATTTGGTAAATGCTTTCAAGCCACTTAAGAATTAAGCTTTTGTGCCTTTTCCTTTTGGTGTGGAGTCACTGAAGAATCTATTATTGATGGCCTTTTTGATTTTTGTCTCTGTCTCATCTTCCACCGAAATGCAAGCGTATGTAATCAAGGTTTTGTTTCTCTCTGTTTTCAGTTACATTTTCCGGCTGAGCTGTACTCGTCTGGGTCAGTGGGCTATTGGGTATGTCACTGCTGATGGGAACATTCTCCAGACAATCCCTCACAATAAACCTCTCTTCCAAGCGCTGATTGATGGCTTCAGGGAAGGCTTGTGAGTACCTACTGTTTACCATCTGTTAGAGCCTAGGAACGTAGGGGCTGTGAAACTGCATCATTAATGACTTTATTCCAGGTTTTCTCTACAGTTTAAGATTCAGGAAACATATTAACAGCTTATATTTGCATTTTCAACTTCTGTAGGACTTCTGTTTTTATTTAAAAAGGATTCCTTGAGTGAAATTATTTTTTCCTCTGCTATTTCCGTTGTTACCGAGTAGATTTTATCTTTCTTTTTTTCCCACACATTAACTTATTTTCAGGTCTATATTAGATTTTAGAATATATAGTACTCTCCAAACACAGGGGCCTTCCCAAGAGCTCAACAGGTAGAGAATCTGCTTGCAGTGCAGAAGACACAGGAAACATGGGTTTGATCCCTGGGTTGGAAAGATACCCTGGAGAAGGAAATGCCAACCCACTTGCCTGGAGAATCCCATGGACTGAGGTGCCTGGAGGGCTAAAGTCCAAAGGGTCACAAAGAATGACACAAAGACAGGAGTGAGCTACAACACTGACAACATCAGTATTGTCCTCCAATCACTGATATTCTTTCTCCAGGGCACAATGCCACAGGCTCTATTTTAATCAAGGCGTTGTGAAGGGCCAGATAGTAAATATTTCACCAGTCTTTGCAAACCACATAAGTCTGTGTCACTTCGTGGTGCAGTGGTTAAGAATTCACTTTGCAGTGCAAGGGACATGGGTTCAATCCCTGGTTGGGGAACTAAGATCCCACAAGCTGCAGAGCATCTTAGTTTCCACATGCTGCAACTAGAGATTTCAGTGCCACAGTGAAAGATCCCTCATGACACGGTGAAGATCTTCCGTGCTGCAATTAAGACTTGACTCAGCCAAATAAATAAATAGATAAATATTTTAAAAAATGTATTTCTATACCAGTTAGCAGAAAAGGTTACCAGTTATTTGACTAGGCAAAATTAGGATGACTTAAATGTTCCTGATGGCAGCAGGCTCAGGCCTTCATCCTAACTTCATTTTAATTCAGCAGAATTTCTTCAGGCTGTGGTTTTTGTAATCTCTGCTAATATTTATGACTTAAGGTCCTATTTATTCTAGAATTCCTATTTCTTTGGGAATTCAGATTGATTATCAGTTGGTAACCACTAAGAATACTAACAGTTGACCAGGTATGAGAAAACTACTTATGTTTTAAAGAGATTAGGAAAATCCATTTTCCATTACACATCATTTTCTACAGTAATGTTAGAACTGAAAGGGGTACTTCACCAGATGTCAGAGCAATTTGATGCTAGAAGCTTTCTGGTAGTTGATCTCAGTGGCTTAATTTGCTTCTTGTTACTTTTCTTTCAAATTGGTGTCTCTTAGTGTTAAATCTGTAAACAAGGGTGTTTTAAGGTCTTTGGCTGAAGCAAATGTCGTTTTTTTACATTGAGAATTCACACTTTAATCTGTGGTCATCCACAGATAAAAATAGGAGGTGGTAAGTTATGCCGCACAGACTAGGTCTTTTAGTCTGTGTCTAAGATAGTTTTTCCTTTTCAGAATGTTGTTTAAAAAAAGAAAAACACGAAGAATATGTGACATAGACTTATGTGGCTTGCAGAGCCTGAAACATTTACTGACTGGCCCTTTACAGGAAAAGCTTGTCAACCCCTTAATTAAAATAGAGCCTGTGACACCCTGGAGAAAGAATATCAGTGTTTGAAGAGTATCTTCCTAGAACTGATCTGTGTTATTTAATTTTTTTGAAGTAATAATAAAATTTCTGTTTGCACTTCTCCTAAATTTCCCTTTTAGAGTGAGAGAATTCCTAGATAACATTTGTCTGTAAGCAGTGATAAATTGGCTTCAGTAGACCCCCAAGACTGGTTACTCTTTTTACAGCTATTTGTTTCCTGATGGACGGAATCAGAATCCCGACCTGACAGGGTTATGTGAACCAACTCCTCAAGACCACATCAAAGTGACCCAGGTGAGTTTTGTTTTCCATTTTAATCATATTTCTAGACCCAAGCTTCTGTATATTACTCTGTAGAACTGGCAGAATTATATTAAGTGATTGGAATACTTAAAATTTTAAACCATCGACTAGATTAGTGAATTTATGTGTGTGTGGTCTCTTTTTAAACCCTGTTTCTTAAAATAGGATCAAGACTAGGTGCTTTCTGTTTTACCTGTTCACTGTTGTGACACTCCATTTCCAGGCAAAAGATTAGTATTTCAAGTAACTGTCTTCAGTTTTCCTATTTTTAGCATTTATAGTTGCAGTCATTCATTTGTTCATTCAACAAATATTTGTAGCAGACCAAATAATCTCTCTTTCTTTTTAATCAAAGGAGCAATATGAATTATACTGTGAGATGGGCTCCACATTCCAGCTGTGTAAAATATGTGCTGAGAATGATAAAGATGTGAAGATTGAGCCCTGTGGCCACCTCATGTGCACATCCTGTCTAACATCCTGGCAGGTATGGATCCAAACCATGCTTTTTCTCAGCTAAATAATCACAGTGAAGAATTGGGGATTGAGTATCCTTTATGGATATAAAGAATGGTTTTGGGGTAGGTTCTAAACTTTTGGTGCTTTTTTCATTTTTAGGCACTGTATTTTTAGTGGACGAATGTTTTAAGAACTTTGAGATGTGTCTGTTTCCTTTGTAGGAATCAGAAGGCCAGGGCTGTCCTTTCTGCCGATGTGAAATTAAAGGTACTGAGCCCATTGTGGTTGATCCCTTTGATCCTAGAGGAAGTGGCAGCCTGTTGAGGCAAGGAGCAGAGGGAGCTCCCTCCCCAAATTATGATGATGATGATGATGAACGAGCTGATGATTCTCTCTTCATGATGAAGGAATTGGCTGGTGCCAAGGTAAGTCTACCTTTAATAGATTGTGGCAAAACTATCATCAGCTGTGTCCTAAAGCAGTAGATCACTTAACAACATCTAAAATACAAGGAGTAATAATAGCTAATATTTACTGAACATTTACCATGTGAAAGAGAACTGTACTAAATACTTGACTACTTTAACTCATAATCCTATACTTATCCATATTCATATAACCCTGTGAGTAGAAGCTATTATTATTCTCATCCAGCAATTGAAGAAATCAAGGAACAATGAGGTTAAGGAATTTGCTGAAGGTCATACTACTAGTAAGTTGAGCCAGAATCTGTGGCCAGGCATCCCGCCTTCCAGGCCCATGCTCTTACTGTCTCTATCTTAGAACTGGGTTCTACTCGGATAGCTTGATGGAGAAAATGAAGGAGGAGTAAAATTGGAGCATGTCTTGCTACTGTGACTAGAATATTTTCTCCTTGTTTTTTTCTCTAGTGGAGTCTTGGCAATGGAAAGTTAGGTTTAGGCAGGAGAAACAAGGCCTTATTAACAACTAAATAAATGGCAACTAAAGTGATTGGAGGGTGGTAGGAGGTGCCGTACAGAGACTAAACAAACTAGAAAGGGCCTAGTAGAGATAGGGAAGATAAAGGCCAAGAAAGGATGTGACCAAATTCTGTTACATTAGTGATAGGATAAAACAGATTGATTTGCTAATTCAAAGTAAGGCAGTCACCGAAGATTTTAATAAATATAGGGCAGACAGAGGTTCTAATATGCTGTCAGTTCTCGAGTTTAGGCTGTTACAGCTTTCATAGGAGGCATATTTTGGTACAGAAGAATCTTTCTTTTGTATCAGCACCTGGCTGCCTGGTGCATGGTAGGTGCTCAATAAATCCTGAAAAGGTGGGTGGGATTCTCTTCAGTGATTGCGTCCCATTTGTCTCTTCCTCTCTGTACTCAATGCCACTGCCTTATTTCAGGCTCTCAGAGCATAGGTTCTCCCTGTTTCCAGAGTCATTGATCTACAACACACACCTTGATCATCTCATTCCTTTGCCTCATGCTCTTTAATGACTTCTCATTACTTAGTGGGTTAGTCAGTATATTCTCTGTTCTAGGCACTTTGCCCTGATAATCCTTTCCACTTTGTGTTTTATGGAAGCTGAATCATCAAAGATTTCTCCATGCTTTTGTCTTGATAGTTTCTATGTAATTTAGCTCAGTTTTCATATCCTGAGAAATCTTTCCAGACTATACCCTGCTTCTCCTACCCCTAACTCACACATATTTACCCAAATATAATCTAGGTCTGGCTAAGTGTTTCTGGGATACTGTGAAATGTCTGCCATAGAACTTAACACCTGGCAATAATTTATTATAAGTATTTCCTGAAATTGTATGGCAGTCCATGCCTGGAAATTCCATGGCAGTGGTTACAGTTCCTTGCTTCTACTGCTGGGTTTGATCCCTTGTTGGGTAACTGAGATCCCACACACCATGTTGTGTGACCAAAAATAATCATTTCCCATTGTCAGTTCCTAGAAGGCAAGAGTCACCTCTCATTTGTAATTGGCTACTCACAAGTGAGCACATAGTAATTGCTTTGTATGTTTGGGAATTAAAAACGTATTGAAACAGGAATTGATAAATGTGTCTATGCTATATGGATAGCTGAGGAAATCTGGATGAGGAAATCTGGACTATTTGAGTAGTACATTTTAAATTTTTGAAGTTGACCCTTATGAGGCGTTCTTTTGCAAGTCTGTCTGTAGGGTGAATTTCTAACAGTCAGATTGCTAGATAAGAGTATGTCCATTTAAACTCTTTGAGAGAGGAGAGGGATATAATTAGTGGTGGAGCATATGGAAATTTCAGAAAGCAATGGTATTTCGTTTTTTTTTAGCTGAAAGGTAGGTTCTCTGTGGGTGTTTCATCTTATTCTTTGTACCTTATAGTTCATTATCTACTTTGTATGGATAAAATATTAGAGTAAAAATATCTCTTAACTTTTCTTGGACAGACATTAAAATTTGTTCCCTGTATTTTTGTCCTAAGGTCACTCCTAAAGTATATGCGACTATGAGAGGACCTGCTTCGTCATATCCCAGTAGCTTGTTGTTTTGTTGCTTAATTTTGATTTGTTTTTAAAATAGTGACTCTACTTTAAAAAACATCCTTGTGATAAATACACATGGTTTTTTTTGTTGTTGTTTAAAGTTGAAAAGAATTGCTTAAAATGTCGGTTATCTGCTTCCATCTCCTCCAGCTCCTCTGTCCCATTCAGATTTTTCCATTCCTAAAGCTATTCCTTAGCCATAGGCTATACTGCTTTCTCCTGATTTTTCGATATTAGTTATGTGTTTAGAAAAGGATTGAAATCTCTTATCTTCCTCCTTCCTACTCCCTAACTTCCGACTGTAGTTAATTGGAATGTTTTTTTGGTTCAATCCGTATTCAGTGTTTAAATGATTTTTGCTCCCTATTGTTTCAAGTATATTCTATAATGTGATTACTTTTGCTTTGTTTTACAACCTTTCACTTTTTCTAAAATAATTGATTTGTTTTTATTTCTTTAGTTTTCAATTTGTACCTGTCACTACCAAACATCCTCTTGATATAATTTTCTGGAGAGTAAGTTCTGTGCATGTGGTTTTTCACTGGGTGTGCTGTATTCTGTCACCCTGAGGTCTCTCTTCACCATCATCATGGGACTTCATTGCCTCTCATCTGTGTTGGATTTCGTAACTCCCATGTTTTTCTGTTTCTTGCTTTAACTTCCTTGTTTGAGTAGAGTATGCTCTCAAAATAGCATGTTGTGAAAAGGTGAGAGGTGAAATTTTTGAGACATCTGATATCTTAAAAATGTCTTTATTCAGCCCTCAAACTGTCTAAATATAGACTTACTGGGTTGAAAAAAATTTCACCTCTGTGAATTGTTGCAGGCTCAGTGACTTCTTGACAATATGCTAGTTTCTAGCATATTGTTGCTCTTTGGTGCCTCCTTTCTCTCTGTCCTCAGAAGCCATAGAATATTTTCTTTATCCTTGATTCCCTGAAAAAGGTGTTGTTATTTGGCTGGTTATGGGTTTCTTTTCTTTCTTTGGACTACCTATGTAATGAATACTTTCTATATGGATATTTATATCCCTTAGGTCTTGCAAATACTTTTTTTTTTTGTAATTTCTTCCTCATATGCATTGTTATCCTTTTCTGGAGCTTTATTATATGTTAAGATAAAAGAACATTTTAGGGATTGGTTATGATATTGAGGCATGAATTGAAGAATATGATTGATAGCTCAACTGTCTGCCCTTTAGGGATGAGAAGGAGTGATGGATGGTGGGGTGGGGGGGGATCAAAATAGGCAGAGAGGGCCTTCCAGACTGAGAAACAACTTGAAGAAAGTTAAGGAGGTAGGAATTCCAAAATAGAGAATTACTGAAAATGCTCTTGGTTAGGGAGACCAAATTAGACTTGTGAAAGCCAGGTAGGAAAGTGACATTTTATGACATGGGAAAGTAGGAGTTACTGATGGATAGTTTTTGAGCTAGTGAGGATTTAAGGATGGTTAAGCTGGTGATGGTGAACAAAATGATTTGGCGAGATAAGAAACTAGAAAGTTGAGAGAATCGTTAGAAGGTGGTTTTGATAAATTAGGTCTGAGGTTGGTGAGTAGAATGAAAAGGAAAATATAGATATGCCATTCTTTTGTGGAAAAATAACAAGATACAGTGAAAGAAAGAAAGTGAAGTCACCCAGTCCGATTCTTCGCAGCCCCATAGACTGTAGCCTGCCAGGCTCCTCTGTCCATGGGATTTTCCAGGCAAGAATACTGGAGTGGGGTGCCATTTCCTTCTCCAGGGGAGTCTTCCTGACCCAGGGATTGAACCTGGGTCTGCCCGCATTGTAGGCAGACGCTTTACCGTCTGGGCCACCAGGAAAGGTGCAGTGACTGACTAGATATTGGTGATGGAGGGAGAGTGAGTGTGGCTTTTCACTTTCTTAACCCTTGAGGTGCGGCGCTGCCCCTGCTCCATTGGCGTGGAGGCCGTGTTCTTATGTGTGAGTCAGAACAAGCAACCTGTAATGCAGGCTTTTCCCCCTCATTCCCCTCTTGGCATTAATGATAGGACTTAATATGGAGATGGTTGTTTTTCTGTCATTTTACATAAGTGCTTGTAATACATATTTGCCTATTTTCCATCTGTTTTGCTTTCAGGAAATGCAAATGCAAAGTAGTATTTTGTATAAATTCTCGTATATCTCTTGACAGCCTACTTGGACAAGCTTATCAGCTATTCATCACCCTGCTGTGGGCAGGGAAATGGAAAAGGTTATACATTTATTTGTTTCTTTGATTTGGCACAATTTTTGGAATACAAATTGACAAAAAAATCATCCTTTTAATTACTGAATCAAAATAACATTTCTTTGGAAGAACACAAGATGCTTTTTAATAATACCATCAATCACTTTATCTTATAAATCTCTTTTTTCTTGGAATCATAATAACCTCTGGAGAGTTTATTTACTTTGATTTTTTTCTTCATTCTGCTCCTTAAGCATTATTTTCCTAGATGATTTGTTGAGAGATTAATGTGTATCCCTTTCTTTTAATATGACTTTCGTTTTTTAATCTTGAAAAGATTTTTCTTCTTCTGAAGATTAAGAGATACGAAATCATAAAGTTTTTTTTTAATTGTCAGCTTAGAAGCTTCTTACAGCACAGCAGTTTCTAGATATAAGCTTTGTAGCTTGTACTTTTGGTACTTTTGTGGTACTTTTGTGATTGAGAGCGCCCTCTTATGGTAACATATAAATAATTCAGAAAGTACTTCTGTAAGCCAAAGTCAAGCTCATTGGTATATTCACTGTTCATACTGTACTTCTTTACATATTTAGGAGTTGAGAGTTACCCCTCCTCCAAACAAGAATAACCTGTTAGGAAATTTTTACTTGTATTAGGTGGAACGACCTCCTTCTCCATTCTCCATGGCCCCACAAGCTTCCCTTCCCCCAGTGCCACCACGACTTGACCTTCTGCAGCAGCGAATATCTATCCCTTCAAGTGCTTCTGGTCTTGGAACTGCTTCTAAGGTAAAGCATTATCCATTTCTCCAGTTTTTTCTGATTCTTTTTGTGGATTAGTGGAATTTGATTACTTCCATCATGCTTCCATAGGCTCCTTCTGGCTCTCTTCATAAGGACAAACCATTACCGATACCTCCCACTCTTCGAGATCTTCCACCACCACCCCCTCCAGACCGGCCGTATTCTGGTGGAGCAGAAACCCGGCCTCAGAGACGCCCCTTGCCTTGTACACCGGGCGACTGTCCTTCCAGAGACAAACTACCCCTGTCCCCTCTGGCCGCATTGGAGAAGCGTCATGGCTGCATCGGCCAATCCCCAAAGTACCAGTAGTTGCTCCAAATCCTAGTGACCCCTGGACAGGGAGAGAATTAACCAACCGGCATTCACTTCCGTTTTCATTGCCCTCACAAATGGAACCCAGAACCGATACGCCTAGGCTCGGAAGCACATTCAATCTGGATACCTCCATGGTGAGTCCTGATTATTATTGAAATTACTGATCTTAGTAACAAATATTTATGGATGACATTGATGGGGAATGTTCTGTGGTATGTTTTATACTGGATTCAGAGATAATATAATTCCTGTTTTCAAGAAATATATCTGTTAATATGTTTGTTAATGCAACAAGCATATTTCTGCCATGAGTTGTATAAATAAAAAACATTTTAATTTTAGAGAAAGAAAAGATTATTTCCAGATAGAGCAATCATGAGGGCTTTACGAGAAGAGTGGCATCTGAATTTTAAGTATCCTTTCCAAAGTGGATACTGTTTTAAGATAGACCTACAATGACAGAAATGCTTAAGATGTATTGTGGAATAAGAAGTGTTTAATTTGAGAGGAGGAGAAGTTTTGTGTATCAGAGTAGGAAAGGGGGCTAGAAAGGAACACTGTTGCTAGACTAGAGGGCACTCTCCCAGAAGAATTGGAATTTATTTGGTATAAATGAAGAGTACATGAAGATTAAATTAGTGCAGTAATGTGACCAAAATGATGGCTTAAAGAGCGGAATCTAGGAATAGAATGCAGAATGGATTAGAAGGAGAATGGATTGAAAGAAGACAGGTTAGCAGTCCATTGGATAAGCAGGAGATAAGGGATAGAACTAGGGGTGGGAGTGGTGTATTCCTTCTTTTGTTGGTTCTTTATGCACTCAGCAAAAAATCTTGCCCTCAAAAAATTTACATTCTACTGGAGGAAGGATAGAAAATAAACAGGATAAACTATAAAATAGAAAAGGTATTGGATGCTGATGAATGCTGTGGAGAAAAATAGGGTGAAAATCGTGTAGAGAAAGCTGGAGTTGGGATAGGGAGGGACATGAAGGGGTGACATACATTTCTGAGCAAAGACTTGGAGCAATAGGGGATGGAGGGAAAGCAGATGAGTTTGAGGAAGTCTGTGGTTGTAATCACAGAGAGATTCCACATAGCTGGTACAGGGTAAACGAGAGGGAGTTTACCCTGGTCCAGGAGCAGAAGGGGGGATCCTGATTAGAGACTTTAGGGAGCATGAAACAAAGACCCAGTGAGACTTGAAAGCAGTTGGTCGGTGGAAAAAGGATGAGATATTGCATATACATATATACAGATATACACACACCCCAGAGGTTTTTAACCTGGCTAACTAGGGATAGACATATTAAATTTGACACGAGCCATTAAAGGAAGAATTGGCCAGTGGATAGTTAGAAACCCAAGAAGAAGATCGCATTGAAGGGTAAAGCTGAGAAATGCTATGGTCCTTAAATGAACTATGTATTTCTTGGTTGAAAGGGAAGGGGGAAGGAAACTTAGCATTTAAGTGGCACATATGAGATAGGCAGTCTTAATTAGTGAGAATGGATTAGGTTTGACTTTCAGTGGCATCAACATAGAAAAATACATAGATTTTGAAAGCTAGACTGGTATTTGTGCAGACAGCCAGTTTCCTCAAATCTTTCTAGAATTAAAACATACAGTTCCCATTTCCTTGCCTCATTTTTAGATCTGTCCTCCCTAACCCTTATGTTTGAACCTTCAGCTATACTTCTGTCACATATAATAAACCCAAAGCATGGCATTGAGGATGAGGTTTCTGTCTATATGACTGTTTTGTTATTTTGAATAGATTAAATAAGAGGAGATGCTTAGCTATATTAAGAACATTTTGTTGTTGTTTTTTTAAACTCTTTTCTTTCCAGAATACGAATAGCAGCCCATTAGCAGGTGCAGAGTGTGAGCATCCCAAAATCAAACCTTCCGTATCTGCCAATGCCATTTATTCTCTGGCTGCCAGGTAAGTTTCCTAAAACTATATTTCATACAGTGGAGTTGATACTTTCAAACAGCTTGTTTATAGGAAATTTAGAAAACCCAGAGGGTTGTAAAGAAGAAAATAAAAAACGACCTGTATTTCTATTATTTAAAAATTATCATGTATTGGACTGTTTCTTTCCATTATTTTCTCTGTGTATATGTACATGGTAGGAATGCAAAAGTAGGAAGTCGAGATATCTGGAGTAACAGGCAAGTTTGGCCTTGGAGTAAAAGTGAAGCAGGGCAAAGGCTAAGAGAGTTTTGTCAAGAGAACATACTGGTCATAGCAAACATCCTCTTCCAACAACAAAAAATGAGAGGGAACTTTGAGACCAAAAAAGCAAAATAAGGTACAACGTGGAGTGTATTGTGGAAAATTCCATATAGGCAGGATATTGGGCAGACAGCCATCCAGAGGCACTTGTAGCTGCACTGCACACCACTGAAAGGGGAACAAGGGAGTGAAAAGGGGCTAAAGCTAAAGATAGAATCTGACTCCTAAAGGAGAAGTGTGTCTGCAACAATAGGAACCCAGTGGGGCGAGCTGCGGGGAGAATCTCTTGCCGTTATTCCTCACAGACCATTAATCATCTATGTCAGCCGAAGCTATTCTTCCAGTTTTCATATCAGATGAGACAAAGGTAAAGGTTGGTAGGGAACTTAACTGGCTTGGGCATATTCCTTGTGAGCGGGCTAAAGCCCAGTCACAGAGAAGGGGATGGCGTGGGACTGCAGGTGTAAGATGGAGCTCACAGAATGGAGCCAGTATGGTTTCAGCTACACAGTTATTCAGGAGTATATCATTTAATTTCCACAGTTTTGTTACTTTTCAGTATTACTTTTTTTTTTTTTTTGATTTGTAACTATCTGTTGTGATTAGAGAAAATATTTTGTGATATTTTTAAAAATCTGTTGAGATTTAGTTTGTGGCCTGACATATTGTCCATCTGTAAGGTGTCCTGTTTGTATATGAGAAGAGCATGTGTGCTGTTATTGTTGAGTAGAGTGTTTCTGTGTTTGTCTGTTACATCTAATTGGTTTATTGTATTAAGTCCTTTGTCTTTACTTATATTTGATGTGTCTTTACTTATCTTTTATTTGATTGTTCTGTCCATGATTATGAGTGGGGTGTTGAAATCTCCAGTTGTTATTGTAGAGCTGTCTGTTTCTCCCTTCAGTTCTGTCAGGTTTTGCTTCACATATTGATATTTGGATGGTCTATCATTAGGGGTATCAGTTCAGTACAGTCGCTCAGTTGTGTCTGACTCTTTGCACCCCCATGAACCGCAGCACGCCAGGCCTCCCTGTCCATCACATTTCCCGGAGTCCACCCAAACCCATGTCCATTGAGTCGGTGATGCCATCCAACCATCTCATCCTCTGTCGTCGCCTTCTCCTCCTGCCCCAAATCTTTCCCATCATGGCTGTCTTTTCCAGTGAGTCAGCTCTTCGCATCAGGTGGCCAAAGTATTGGAGTTTCAACTTCAACATCAGTCCTTCCAATGAACACCCAGAACTGATCTCAGGTGTATACATGTTTATAATTGTTAAATTTTCCAGTTTATATAATGTTCTTTGTCTCTTGTAACCTTTTTTGACTGAAAGTCTTTTGTGTCTGAATATTAGCGTAGCTCCCTCCTCCCTTCTCCCTGCACCTCTTTGGCTACTATTTGCACAGAATAACTTAATCCATCCTTTGGCTTTCAGCCTGTTTGTGTCATGGAGTCTCAGATGAGCCTCTTATAGATAGCATATCATTGGATCGTGTGTTTTAATCCAATTTGCCAGTCTCTGTCTTTTGATTGGAGAGTTTAGCTCATTTATATTTAAAGCAGTTACTGAAATAGAGGGACTTCTATCATTGTGCTGTTTGTTTTTTGTATCCGTGTAGTTTTTTGTACCTCATTTCCTGCATTGCTTTCTTTTGTGTTTAGTTTTTGTGTGTGTGGTGAAATGTTTTAAGTTCCTTTCTCATTTCCTTTTGTGTATATTCTATAGATTCTTTCTTTGTGGTTACCATAGGGACTATACGTAACATCCCAAAGCTATAACAGTATAATTTGAATTTATACCAGCTTAACTTCAGTAGTATGTAAAGAACTCTGCTCCTTTACTGCTCCACCTCACCCCTTTGGTTGTTGAGTCACTAAATTACATCTTTATATATTGTGTGCCCCTAGTTCTTTTAAACTAGATTACGATCTAGTTCTTTTAAGTGCATTAGTTTCCTAAAATTTATACAGAAAGATTTGGAGTTACCAACCAAAGTTACAGTAATACTGGCTTTTACACTATTAATTATGGATTTTTTTTTCCTTTTAAATGCATTGGTCTGCTAACCATGTAGAAAAAAAAGGTACAGTTACAAATCACCCTTACAACAATACTAGCTTTTATAATTGTCCGTGTATTTACTTTTATGCAAGTCTTTATTTCTCCATACAACTTGAAATTACTGTCTAATGTTTTCATTTCACCCTGCAGGACTGACTTGGGCATTTCTTGTAGGGCAGGTCTAGTGGTCATGTACTCCCTCAGCTTTTGTTTATTTGGAAATATCTTGATTTCCCCCTCAATTTTGGAGGCAATTTTACCAGATACAGGCATACCTCAAGAGATATTGTGGTTTGGTTCCAGACCACTGCATTAAGGTGAATATTGCAGTAAAGTGAGACACCGGAATTCTTTGGTTTTAGTTTCCCAGTATATATAAATGTTATGTTTACACTATGCTGGGGTCTGTTAAGTGTGCAGTTGCATTATGTCCTACACACACACACACCTTAATGTAAAATGTTTCATCGCTGAAAAAAATCTAACCATCACCTGAGCCTTCAGCAAGTCATAATCTTTTTACAATGGTAGTATCAGAGATCACTGGTTACAGATCACTATAACAAATATAATAATGAAAAACCTTGATTTATGTTGAGAATTACCAAAATGTGGCACACAGACATGAAGTGGAAAAATGCTGTTAGAAAAATGGTGCTAGTAGACTAGCTCGATACAGTTGCCACAGGTCTTCAGTTTATTAAACAACAACAACAACAACAAAGTGCCGTCTGTGAAATGCAGTAAAATAAGATATGCCTGTGTAGGATTCTTGGTTGAGAACTTGTTTTCTTTTAGCATTTCGAATATATAAGCCGACTGTCTTCTGGCCTTTGAAGTTTCTGATGAGAAGTCTGCTCATAATTTCATTGAGGATCCCTCATGTGTGATGATTTGCTTCTTTCTTTGTCTTTGTCTTTTAAGAGTGTGAGTCTTTTTGAGTTCCTTTTACTTGGAGTTTGTTGGACCTCTCAGATGTTTGTGTTCATTGAGTTGGGAAATTTGGGGCCCTTATTTCTTCAACTATTCTCTCTCTCTTCTTCTAGGATCCCCACAGTGTGTAAGTTGGTCTTTTGGTGGTGGTATGTCCCACAGCACCCTTAACTCTTTTTGGTTTTCTTCAGTCTTTTTTTCTTTCTGTTTATTCCTCAGCCTTGATAATTTCCGTTATTCTCTCAAGTTGACTGATTCTTTCTCCTTGCTGCTCAAGTCTACCTTTGAATGCCTCTAGTGATCTTTTTTTTTCATTTCACTTGTACTTTTCAGTCTAAAATTTCTTTCTTGTTTCTTCGTAGGTGTTTCTGTCTCTATTGATACTTTGATTTTGTTCCACATGGTTTTCTTGATTTTTCTCCACATCTTCCTTTAAATCTCGTGGCAGTTGCTTCAGCCGGTGTGGGAGGGACTTAGAGCAGTGCAGGGAGGTGCAGCAGCGGCGGCTACTGCTCCTGCCCTTTGTCAGCACCTAGGGCTTCCCTGGGGGCTCAGATGGTGAAGCGTCTGTCTACAATGTGGGAGACCCAGGTTCAGTCCCTGGGTTGGGAAGATCCCTTGGAGAAGGAAATGGCAATCCACTCCAGTACTATTGCCTGGAAAATCCCATGGACAGAGGAGCCTGGTAGGCTACAGTCCATGGGGTCGCAAAGAGTCGGACATGACTGAGTGACTTCACTCACTCACTCACTGTGAACAGGAGCAGCAATCCATGATCAGAACACAGATTCCCAATACTTGAGGGGCTGAGTCCTTTTTGTCCACCTTAACTCCTGAATGTTATATGTGGGCTGCTCCAGGAACATTTGTAGAGCTGCCTGCCCTGTGATAAGGGCTGGGAATGGATAGCTGCTACTATGCTCAGAACTGAAATTAATAGCAATGTAGCATCCTGACCTTTACCTGGCAGTTACAAGCCTTCAACAGACTCTGGAGTTCCAAAATGGTTATATCAGACAAGTTCTACCATCTTCCTAGAATCCTCATTGAGTATCTGCTTTTTGTTTTGTTGCTTTCTCTTCTTATATTTTTTTCTTCCAGCTTTCTTTAGGCTTTATTTGTTATTTATCTAGGTCCGTGAGCTGGGTGCTGTGTTAATATGCTCAGGCTGCCATAACAAAATACTGCATACAGACTGGGCAGCTTAAGCAGCAGAATTTAATTTTCTCATAGTTCTGGCGACTGGAAGTCCAAGATCTATCAGAATGTCAGCATATTTGGTTTCTGGTGAGGAATTTCTTACTGGCTTACATGCTTGCACAACCTTCTCACTATGTTCTCATATGGCTTTTCCTTCATACCCATGTCGAGGGAGAGGCATAGAGAGCAACAGCAGGCTCTCTGGCGTCTCTTCCCTATCAGGACACCATCCTGTTGGGTTGGGGCCCATCCTCATGACCTCCTCCAGCCTTAGTTACTGCCGCAGGTGCCCCATGTTCACGTATAGCCACACTGGGGATTCGGGGCTCAGCACAGTAGTTTTGGTAAGGATACACACAGTCAGGCCATAGCAGATGCTGTAGCTGTAAACCGCAGATTTTGATATGCCTTGTTTTCTTTATCATTCACTTCAAATGTAGGATGATTTTCCCTTTGTGCTTTCTTCTTTGACTCATCAGTTGTTTATATGTTCCCTGATTTGCAAATACTGGAAGATCTTCTAGTTATTTTTCTGTTCCTGCATTCCAGCTTCCTTCCAGTGTGGTCAGAAACCAGACCCTGTGATTTAAATTTGTGCTACTTGTGGGACCTTCCTTACTGACTAGTTTATGGTAAATTCCATATGTGTCATTACCACCTTCATTTTATAAAAATGAATATTCTGCAGTTGTTGGGCACAACATTCTGTATATGTTGTTTGTTAATTGTATTCAAATGTACTATTTCCTTGCTGATTTTTTTTTAAAATTTACTGTCAAATACTAAGAGGCATTATGTTAATAATTCCACCTATAATTGTGGGTCTCTGTTTCTTCTGCTTATTTCTGTGTGCTTGTATGTGTATTTAGTCTATGTAATTAGGGTACATAGAAATTGAGAATTACTGACTGAATAATCATTGTTCCTGTTACTCCATTCACTCTCTGATTGTCCTTCTAACCAGCTTTAGTCTGCTTTATTGTTATTGTTCAGTTGCTTAAGTCCTGTCGGACTCTTTGTGACCCCATGGAGTTTGACTTACATTAAAATGTCTATCATTGTTCTAACCCCTGGACTCAGCTCTCTTTTAGTGTTTGCTTGAACTTTTTCCATCCTTTTACTTTTAACTTTCCTACTGAAGGGATGTTTCTCATAAGCAGTATATATAAATATACTTGTTGGCTCCCCCCCTTAAATCCAGTCTAGCATTTTTGTTTTAAAATATGTGTTCCCTACTCTTTGCCCCATTTTTCCTGTCTTTGCTCATTCCCCCTGCCCCCCCACCCCCAGTTTATTTCTTTGGGAGTAAAATAGTTTTTATTATACCATTTCACTCCTTATATTCTTCTAACAGTTATCCTCGGGATTCCAACATATACCCTTGACTTGTGATCATTAGAGACCACTTGGAATCAGGGCCTCTTAACACTTCAAGGACATTTAAGTTTCCATGTATTTATCCTCTAGTATTTTAATTTCTTCCTGCTTTGCTGCCATTCCATCTGAAATCTTTTTCCTTCTGCCTAAATAACTTCCTTTAGAGCAACAGAGGGAAAGAAAGAGGAGGGTGTGTTAGTATATCTTCTATTAATGGATTCACTTAAATTTTCTTTGACCTAAAATATCTTTCATCTTTCATTTTTTAAAGATATTTTTTCTAAATATAGTACGTTCAACCCTTGAACAATTCAGGAGTTAGGGGCACCAACCCACTATGTATTGGACTATCCGGATATGACTACAATACACCCTCTGTATCCACAGTTTTGCATCCAAATTCAACCAACTGTATGGACTGTGTAGTACTATAGTATGCATTTATGGGGAAAATGTGCATGAAAGTGGACCAATGCAATTTAAACCCATGTCTTTCAGCACTTTAAAAACATCATCACACCGCCTTTTGACTTTTATTGTTTCTGTTGGAAAATGAGCGTAACGTTGCTCCTTTAAGGGTAATGTTTCTTTTTCTGACTACTTATAACACCTTTTTGTCTTTGGATCTCAGCAGTTTTACTCTAATGTGCCCATGTAGTTTTTCTTTATACTTAAGGTTTTTGAGTTTATAGATTTTGTTATTTGATGTTTTTAATCAGTTTTAGAAAATCTCAGCCACTGGGAATTCCCTGGTGGTCCAGTGGTTAGGATTCTGTGCTCTCACTGCCAAGTGTCTGGGTTCAGTCCCTGGTTGGGAAACTAAAATCCTATAAGCCGTGCAGTGCAGCCCCCTTGTCTCCAACTGCCCCCCTCCCTTCCAAAAAAATCAGCATGGAAAATCTCAGCCACTATTTCCTTTTTCTTCTTTAACATTTTTATTGGAGTATAGTTGATTTACAGTGTTGTGTTAGTTTCCAGTGTATACTGTTTCTTCAGAAGACTGAAACAGTGCAAATTTCTCTTCTGTGACCCCAGTTACCTGAAAGGTCAGTCTTCATCATACCCCATACCTCTTTTGCTCATTTCCATGTTTTCCATTCTTTTTCCTCTCTTTACTTGAATTTGAATAGTTCTTACTCTATTTCCCTTGCCTAATCTTTTTCTTTTTTTTTTTTTCAGTTTCTAATCTGCCCTGGAATCATCTAACAAATACTGTGTTTTTAGGTTCTAGACTTTTCATGTATAGCTTTCTTATAAAATTCTTTTTTCTTGAACATATAAATTATAACTATTTTAAAGGCCATATTTCAACTTTGTCTCTCTAGTTCAGCAAGACAGCCAAAGTACTACTGCTTTTGCTTGGTTTCTCAGAATCTTGTCCCATGCATACATGGTTTAAGGATTCACAGTAGCTCTAGGGAAAACTGCAGGCAGCATTTCAAACCTGTGTCTCTACTGTTTCCCTTCTCCAGGATTTTTGACTCCTTGTGTCTTGGCCATCGTGGTATTCCCAGATTCCAACCCCTCTCTCCTCCATCTGTTGAAAACTACATCGAAAGCCCAAGTTCAGAACCCCTACTACGGGGCTTATTGCAGTGTATTCTCCTTGCCTCTGGAAAGAGAATGTGCTTCTGCTTCTTTCCTTTGTGTGGTTTCCTGCTTTTATAGCTGGCTTGTCACAGGCAGCCGGTCAGACAGTACTTGCTACTTGGCCATGGCTGTAGGGATGTTAAATTCATTTATGTTTGAGATCAATATAGTGTTATGTTTTCCCTTTTTTTTTAACTTAGCATTATATATTGGGCACTTCTTCCTTTCAGTTAAAAAGTTCTTCAAAATCCTCACTTTTAATGGTTGCATATTATTACGTAACATGACTGTTTTGTTGTTGCTCAGTCCTGTCTGACTCTCAGCGACCCCATGGGCTGCAGCACACCAGGCTGCCCTGTCCTTCACTATCTCCTGCAAGTTTATGACAGCATATATTTAATCATTTCTGTTGTTGGTTATTTATTTTATTTAAAAGCTTTTAATGTAGTGACTTTACTTCAGTGTCTCTTTCTACATAGCCAGAGATGGAGCCAAGGTAGAATTACTGTGACAGAAGAATGTAAATATTTTAAAGTATGTATTGCCAAAATGCTTAGTGAGAAAATGGTGCAATTTTATATTTTATTAACATCAACAAAAAGAATTGTAATTAAAATTTTTGGATTACCCTTTTAATGATCTTTTTCTCTTTATGAAAATAGTATTTATAAGAATACTTTAAAAACACAAGTGAGCAATGCTAAAGAAAGTTAGCAGAATCTTACCACCTAGAGTCAGACAGTAATTGGCAATAGGTAATATACTCATTGCCATTCAAGTATTTAGAATCATGCTTGCTGATTTTCGAATTACTTCAGGTAATTGCAAAGCAGTTCATCCTTTCTGTTTTCTTTTTCTGTTTTTTTATTCTTCGTCTTCCAGACCTCTTCCTGTGCCAAAGCTGCCCCCTGGAGAGCAGTGTGAAAGTGAGGAGGACACAGAGTATATGACTCCTTCCTCTAGGCCCGTGGGACTTCAAAAGCCAGAAGTGAAGTGGCCTCCGGAGATAGCGCAGAGTTCACGGTAGGTTCACAACAGTCCTGTTTGGGAATTCAGTTGACACCAACTCACTCACCTGCTTGGCTTGCTGCCTACACATAGCGTTATCCAGCCAAAAATAAAGCAGAAAGATGTGTGTAGCTGCTAATGTTTTAAGCTTCTTGCAGCTGTAAGCAGTTCCACTTAACGTTTCTTCAGCATCACAATAATTTCAAAAACATACACAGCTGTTACTCATAATAGGAGTCAATCTTATGATATTTACTAGTAGTGACACTGGTGAAGGGAGAGTGTTATCTTGATAGAATCAGGGTCTAGAGAAGTTGTGAATAAGTGACTCCTGGTAAGATTGCAGATAACAGAGTTCTGTTTCTGAAGATCATTATGTCACTTTCCTTCCGGTCCAGAACGTGTGACTGTGACCAGCAGATCGATAGCTGTACATACGAAGCCATGTATAATATTCAGTCCCAGGTGGCGCCGTCTGTCACAGAGAGTGGTACCTTCGGTGAGTAGTCATTCTGCTACTTTATTTATTTATTTAAATTTATTTATTCATTTGGCTATGCTGGGTCTTGGTTGCAGCACGTGGGATCTTTAGTTGTGGCATGCAAACTCTCAGTTGTGGCATGTGGGATCTTATTCCCTGACCAGGGATCAGACTTGGGCCCCATGCATTGGAGACACAGAGTCTTAGCCACTGGACCACCAGGGAAGTCCCCAGTTTTGCTGCTTTAACAATCACTGATGTGCCAAAGGAATGAGCTGGTAATATCTGGCCACTGAGAGCTTGATCTAAGTGGAATATTCTTAAATAATTTTCTTTGCAAAATATCTTTGATCTATGGCAGTAAAGGCCTTTTCTCTCTTTTATATCTCATTCACACAGCCAGTTCCATTTGGGTTTTTCATCCTTCCAGGGCCTGGCAGCCCTTGTGTTATATGGCCTGGACCTGCAGTGCTGGCAGCTAGCTCCTCTTACTCCCATTGCTTTTCAACATTGATGAAATTCTTGTGTGTGTGGGTGGTGAATACTCAATTCCCATATTAACTAGCTTACCAAGTTGAAAGTTCAAGAAGGCAGTACATACAACAGGGCCCTTTGGCTGATCTTCCAAGGTGAAATGCAGATGAAAGTGTTGACTGAATGCTGTCAAGTGGTGCTTGAGTCTTGGATTTCAGTGGCTGTTAACCTTGGCCAGGGTAACTTTTGACATATTTAGAAAAGTAGAGCTGCAGGATTGGTGCAGATTTTAGGTTCCTTGTTTTTTTATTTCTACCCACAGGGCCACACAGTGTTTGGCCCATAATGGATATTCAGTAACTGATAACATATATGCTCGATGAGTGGATGTCCCTGTCCTGAAATGTTAGAGAAGTACGTTAGAAAAAGAGGGTAACTGCACAAACTTTTCTCTAGGTGATGGGAGTTTGGCTGCAGCCCATGCCAACGCTGGCCCTGAGGAGTCAGAAAATGAGGAGGACGGGTATGATGTCCCCAAGCCACCCGTGCCTGCAGTGCTGGCCCGCCGCACGCTCTCCGACATCTCCAACGCCAGTTCCTCCTTTGGCTGGCTGTCCCTGGAAGGTGATCCCCCAACACGTGAGTCTCCAGGCTCCCTCAGGTTTATCTAGAAATGCTGTATGGCTCCCTATTTATATCAAAACAAAAATGGCTGCCTAGTGACAGTCAGTAGCCGAAAGGAATGGACCAGAGTGGGAGGAAAGCTGGTCCTGGGACCCAAATTTGGAAGTTAAAGCTGACTTAGACTCTTGAGAATTTTGCCTGACTTAGAAATAAGGTTATTCCTTACAACCTGGCTCTGCCTATGCTGGGGGTAGTAGGCTTTCTGGCTCATCTGAGCATGCGTGATGACAGTGATGATTCAGCTTGATAATTTGGAGCACACATTCCTGACTTCTAGGCCCTGTCCTGCTGGAAGGGAGGCGTACTGGCTCTGGAAAGCACACTGAGTGGGCCTGGAGCCAGCCCACATTTGGACCTTGACTGTGAAGGGCTGTCCTTCTTGCACCTGTGGCCGCTTGGGAACGCAGCAGCCAGAGTTTCTGTCACTTTAGTAACGGAAGACAGCCTTTGGGACAGCTGGTGAAAAAAGATACATGGCATCCATTGCCCAAACAGGCAGTGATTCCCTGCCACCCAGCCTAGTTTAATGCTTCTTCAACTGTGACCTCGGCTTATTTCTGTTCCTTGGTTTGTAAAAGGAGAAATCTAGTGTCTGCTCTGGCCCCTCAGAAATATTTTTTGACTCATTTAGGCAGTAATGCATGTGAAAATGTGGGGCTCAGTGTACAGTGTGTTGCAGATGTTGTATGTGCAGGGCAGCGTGGTCCCCGTCGGTAGGGCAAGTGCATAGTGTCTTTAGAAGGCTGTCCTGCCATGAGAGGAAGGCTGTACAATAAAACCCTTAAAGCTGTAAAAACCCAGCCGTGTGACTGAAGAACACATGGAGCCGACTGACAGTGGGTCAGTAATATCTCATCTAGCAATGGCACCCCCACTCCAGTGCTCTTGCCTGGAAAATCCCATGGAGGGAGGAGCCTGGTGGGCTGCAGTCTGTGGGGTCGCTAAGAGTCGGACACAACTGAACAACTTCACTTTAACTTTTCACTTTCATGCACTGGAGAAGGAAATGGCAACCCACTCCAGCGTTCTTGCCTGGAGAATCTCGGGGACGGGGGAGCCTGGTGGGCTGCCGTCTGTGGGGTCACACACAGTCGGACACAACTGAGGTGACTTAGCAGCAGCAGCAGCAGCAGCAGCAACAGCACGTTGTTATTAGATGAGGCTTTCTCCCCACCCCCACCCGCCTCCAGATTTGCAAATATTCTCTTTCCGATTTCTTCCAGACTTCTCTGAGAGTGCCCAGGTTCCTGAGAGGCCACCCAAGCCGTTCCCTCGGAGAATCAACTCTGAACGGAAAGCAGGCAGCTGTCAGCAGAGCAGTGCTGCCGCCTCAGCCGCCCGCCTCCCCGCAGCTCTCCAGCGAGATCGAGAGCCTCCTGAGTCAGGGCTACTCCTATCAGGACATTCAGAAAGCCTTGGTCATTGCCCACAACAACATTGAAATGGCCAAAAACATCCTCCGGGAATTTGTTTCTATTTCTTCTCCGGCCCACGTTGCCACCTAGCACACCCCCTCCCTGCAGCAGCTTAGAGGACCGAGGAGCCGGGAGCTCTTGCTCAAGTAGCACCTGAAAGGGTGGCTAGGTTCCTTTGGAAACTTCACAGTGAGATCTTGCCCTGTCTGTGGGGTATCACATCTGTGGTTCCAAGATTTCAAAGCAGTGGACTGAGGACCGAACAGCTAGGAGGCTTCATTCTTTTCTTTGTTTTAAGAGTGCATTTGAAGGTGTCCTTCAGTTCCCACTTGGAAAGAGTGGATTTTTGTGAAATGGTAGCCTACCTGGGGAAACAGTCCAGAGAGCAGAAGTACTGTGCTGTAAATCCTAATTGAGGACTTAAGACTTTCTTGGGTTAAGGATATGGTTGTGTGCATTTTGTCCGTCTGTCTGTGGTTGTGTGTGTCCTGTGATTATAAGATTAACCTGCTGTGTGTAAATTCCAGGCGGGGAATTAGCACAAGAGATTTAGGAAGGAATCTTAAAGACTTCCATCTACTGTGGTTTTCTCCCCAACCCCAGCGTGTGTTACAACTCAGACACTCCCCTCTGGCTTAGATTTCCATGTGCATAGCTGAAGTCTTGTATTTTTAGAACACTTCCCCCCCGCCCCCACCCCGCTCTGTCTTTTCCCTGTCTCCTCCGCCCTCCTTCTCTTTAGTGTCCGTCATTGGCAGTGGGCTTGCTGTATCAGCCTTACTGACGCCAAGCAGCTTATAGGATGTTCTTTATACTGTGTGATGGTGGTGTTTTGTTTGGTAGATAGATGGGAAAAAGTACTGTTGCTCTGTCACTATGGTCCTGTTTGATACTCGCAGTGAACACTGGTCACTCCGAAGCACTGTTTCTATAGGAACATTGAATCTGTTTTTAAAAAGATGTTTTAATTATCGTAATTACCTAATGACTGATATGAGATAGAGGCCTTCAGATACATTCCATGCTCTCCCCAGAAAGTAGTCTGCGGGAGTCAGTTGCCTTGGTGCCAGGTATGTGTTCTAATGTAGGTCATGAGATTTTCTACTTAATGGAAAGGGGAAATCATTTGTTTCCAGCATGGCTTTCTGGCCCAAATACCATGAAGCACTTAGGAAGCTCCGTTCACACGCTCTCTACCTTGTTATACATAAAATGCACACAGCAGACAATAAAGATTTCTCTCTTCAGCTTTTCTTCCCAGTGAATTTTAGCTTATATGGGTGTCTCCCTGTGATAATGAGCCAGGTTATATTTTCAGAGATGAGTTTTTTCTTTCCATTTTAAGGAGTCGGGGGTATTACTCCAGGGTAGCACAGCATTCTGCTGATAGTTAGCACCAACCCTACACTGGTGCTGCCTGCTGCTGCTGCTGCTAAGTCGCTTCAGTCGTGTCCGACTCTGTGCAACCCCATAGATGGCAGCCCACCCGGCTCTCCCGTCCCTGGGATTCTCCAGGCAAGAATACTGGAGTGGGTTGCCATTTCCTGGCGACTCGCTTTTCTCTTTGTGCCTATGGCTTTGGGAATGTAGCATTTCCTTCTTCCTCCCCGTCCCCATTCTTTTTAGCTCTCAGATGCTCTTTAGGGACTGCGTTCCCCACGGTCTTCAGACATCACTGGTGTAATCAATGCCTTTACTGCACTCAGACAACATTGACAAGCCCTGCAGCTTGTGCCCTTGCCAGCTGGTAAAGAAGACTCGGAGTTCGTTGGCCTCTCCTGTAGATGCTGCCAAGGGACCTCTTGATTTCAGTTAGTTCTCCAGCCTGAGCCTTTTAACTGACTTCCCTGGCAGTGGGTAGCCTTCCTCCTGGTCAGAAACAAGCCTGCTCCTCGATAAACCCACCTGCCTCACAATCTAAAACCTGGTTTTGTCTTACAATCCAAACAGAAATGACTTTGCATGTGTGTTTTCTTTCCCATGTTATCATCGTTGGACTTAAAACTTTTCCTAACTCTTTTCTTGGCTTTCACTTCCTCTTAGATCTTTTGTTTTTCTCCTCTTGCCTCCGAACCATTTACATTCCCAGAGTGGATGGTTTGGGGATTCTTGCTTAATTCCCATGGTTACCCATTGTCTTCTCTTTATGGCAGAAAATGACACAGCCCCCAGCAGATTGCAGGAGGGACTGAATCCAGGTGGAGGGGCAGAGGAAAGCGCCAGAGAGTAGGAAAGAGGACCCTAAAAGGACCCTAGCATCTCCCGCTCAAAGCCAGTATAGTGTTTCACTTGTGGTGGCATTCATTTTGCACTTTGTTTAGATGTGGAAGGCCTAGGTGAGGAACTAGAAAACCTGGCAGCGTGCATGCCTCTGCTGCTGGAGTTTTTCCTCATCTGCAGATACTGCCTGTAGCCTGAAGATCTGTCAAGAGAGCAAAGCAGTGGTTCTGCAAGTCCTTCGTCTTTTCAAAGTGCATGCAGAATCTTTTTGAAGATTATGTCCTTACGTATATATCTAAAGGCAAGCTTATCTTTTTTTTTCCATAATGGTTCATTCCATCATTCAGTACTCAACAGTTCATTGAGTACCTGTGTGGTTCATTGGGTCAGCCCTCAAACTCGGTATTGAACATATGCACCATTGCTTGGCCTGGTTCTTAGCTTGTTGGTTGTTTATCTGCAGGCACTCGGGGTCTCAGACCTTTTGGTGAGAGGTTCCTTTGGGTGCTCTGAGTTCATGCCTGGGTCTGAGCCTGAGATTGCCAGGTGAGCCTCAGGCAAGTTTTTGCATGGCTTTTGTTTTGAGGATATTTTCAAAACCAAAATTTCTTAAATTTTCCTTTGAGGCACCAGTCACCCATTCTTCATCCTCGGTTTGTGTGGCAATTTTTAATTCTTTGGTTCTGCTCTGAATTTAATTAAATTGCCCTTTCATAAATGGGCTTTGAATTTTGCCATTTGGAACAATCACATCCCCTTTCTCCCTCTAAATTACAAATGGTTCCTCCTCTGTTAGCTATCAGGTAAGTAAGGTAAAAACCACTTTGCTGTCTTCCCTTTGCTCAAATGCATTAGGCTCTTCAGTTCAACCCTACTTTCCCATGTCTCCCTGGACTGCTTTCCACAGCCCTCCTTGATGCTAGGTGGCTGTTTCATCCACTGCCTCTGCCATAATCCTTCCATTAAAGTCAGGGGTTCTCAAGGTGGAAAAAACCTGTGGGCTCAGTGATATACCTACCTCCCTTTAGGTAAATAATAGATTCGGCAGTCTGTCGTCTCAGCATTTATCTGTTAATATTTATATCAATAGTGATATACACCTGTGGGTGGCCATTCCCTCCCCTGACTCTCTCTGTGCCCTCAACCCTGCTCTGCGTGTTGTGCCATCCTTCTGTTCTTCTGCTTCTCATGCAGACTCTTAACACCAGGGCCCAGGGCGTGGGATAGTACTGCTAGTATCATTTAGCTGTTTTGTGGATTTAGAAGAAAAATTAGGGGGTTGCTATTTCTCATACTTAAAATATTTATTTCCTCTATAGAAAAGTAAAATATATTTTATGGTCCAAGCAGAAACCTCACACATGAATTTTGTATATTTGCTTGCAAAGTAGGGACCAGCTGTATGTTCCCTTTAACAAGATCTAGACCTTTTTGCATGTGACCAGCAATGGTGTTAGTGCAGAATATTTTCCTACCTCATGTCATGAGAGGCAGAGGGGTACAAGCCCTCTTCCCAAACTGTAAATCTCCTCTCTTGCTGTTGGCCTTTCTGACTCTGCGGTGACCACTGCCCATGGAATAATAATATTCTGACCATTGGCCTGGCTCTCACAGAGTATGTGTCATTCAGCAGGTGGTTATGAGTGACTACCATGAGCCTGAAGTTCCCGCTCTGTGTTCTCCCCTGCCACCACAGGGCAGTTTACTGATGTTGAGGAATTGTACTTGGTCTGTCTAGCATGTGCATTTGGCCCTAAAATACCCATTCCCGATTCGATTGTGCAGTTTATAGTCACAGCTCTGTGCAGACATATGTTTCCTTATAGAGCTGTCTTGATTAAGAATCAGTTCAAGATGCTCCCCTTAACCCCTGTTATCTTCCTATAGTTTTGACAGTGTCTGGGAGATTCCTCCATGTAAGTCTCATGGATTACCCACCATTTTTAGGTGTTTACAGTCTGTTTGGTGGGTCTGTTCATCGGCTCAGAGTTGCACAGTAGGGCAGTCAAATGTTTAAGGAAAGCATCTACCTACAGTCCCCTTTCCACCCTAGTGCCTTCCTTGATCTTTTTTACTCAGCTGCTTGTATTCCTATTTCCCTTTATTAGGAAGTTTTCTTATGACCCTTCTGGGACCTCTTATGAACTCTCATCCTGTGTGGAATTGGTTTTCAATCATTCCACAACCTTTCTGCTAATCCTGTGTCTCTTTAGAAGGGCCGAAGTTGTGAGAGGAGAATGAGCACCTGTCTCTGGGTCCTGATAGTCCACCAGTTGTTTGGTCTCCCAAGAGCCAGGCAGTGAGGTAGACTGAACTCAGTTCTCAAAAATGTCAGCCTGTATCTCTAGGAGTATGGAGCTTAGAGACCCTGGAACTTAGTGTAAGAGTCAACACGTTATTCTCTTGGATTTTCATGCCCTAGAAATTCGATCTGAAGTATTATCAGCATAAAGCATTACTCTTACTTTGATCTCAGTCTGCATTAGCAGCCTCATGTTCGAAAGGCATGTTGCCACTTAATGCATGGAGGAGGGCCCATAGTGGAAGAAGGTCAAGGCTGTATGTTTGACCATCCTGTTTAGCAGTCCTTCGGATACAAGAAACAGAAGAATTCAAGCAGAAGAAAGGAGGGAGTCATCAGGATGCAGAATATCTCCCAGAACCCAGCGAAGCAGTACAGTTGATTCTGCATGCAGCTGAGAAACTTTGCAACTTGACCTTTGTCCTCCAAGTAAATCTGTTTGTCATTAATGTGTGGCCCTCAAATCAGAACCCTAGTCCTCAAGTCCTCATGACCCCCAGTTCTAGGGAGCATCACTTTAACAGATACCCAGCTCCTCTTGTTCATATTCTCAAGGAAGACTGTCATCAGCCCAGCATATTGATCAGGTGTGGACACCCAACCAGTCAGCCTTTGCCACACAGGGTGGCAGCCGCATGTTCAGGTGGAAGAAGGGGCAGTGGGAGGTTCTGACTGGAGGTAAGAGAGACCCTAAATCATTTTGGGTTGGCCAAAAGTTCGATCAGCTTTTGTGTGTGATGTCATGACATGAAAACCCAGATGTGCTTCTTGGCCAAACCAATACTTTAGTAGGAAAGTTTACCATAGTGCTTTCTCGAGAGGGGAAAGGCAGGCGTGGGACTGTGTCTGAGACACTGAAGAAATGCTTAGGTTAACGTTAACTTGGGTTACTGTCTTCACTGTCTCTTTATCGCCTGTTTTTCTTTCCTCTATGAGTCCTGGCGTCCGAGATTTCTTATCTCTTTATTCAGGACCCGTTTCTTGTGTTCCGGAGCCAGTCTGTTCTTAGGTGACATTTCTTAGCCTTCATTTAATCTCAGGTTTCTGGCTGTCTTTCAGTTTCTTCAGAGAGCAGATCACAAATTCCCCATCACCCCTGCTCGTGGACTTCTGGACTCTCTTCAGGTTTTAGTGCTGAGAACATACTCATTCTCCGGGTGCGTGGCCTCAGTCCTTCTGAGGACCCTTCTCCCCACCCTTTCATCTAGTCTTTCCTCTGCAGTGATGTCCTTAGGCAGGCCTTCTGCGGTACCTCAGAAACTGCTTTGCGGTAAGAATTTATGACATTCGGACAGTTGCCAGGATGTGAATTAGGTATAGATTCCAGTTGAGAGTTGCTACTGAGAGCTCTTTCGACAGGATGCATCTGTCCTCTCTGTCTGGTTGCTTCCTTTGTCGTCCTGTAGTAAAGCCTTTATTTGTTGGTTTTTAAAAGCCATGTTTCTGCTTGCCTGAATCTTCTGATCTTATTTCTCTCATCCCAGAGCCTGTCCCTTGTTATTAATGCATTTCATAATTACTTATAACTTTTTTAAACTACTGGAGTCATTTGATGTACATCGAAGTCACCTAAGAATCCAAAGATACACGCTGAGGCCCCTGGTGAAGGCTGGGGCCTGTGTGTTTGAAATTCCCTTCTAGGCTCCAGAATTCAGGGGCAGAGGGACAGCAGTGCCTCTTGCCTTCACCAAGTCCTAGGAAGTCTGGGTTGGTTTCAGAGAGGGAGCACCAGTGTTTCTTGTTTCCACAAAATAGCCCAGGAGTGAGTGGGGGAGTTAGGGTGGGGAGAGCCAGGCCTGCCTGGAGGCCTCCTGCCTGTCTATTGGAGAACGCGGTGCCAAAGGGCCAGCTGTTGACTAACAGACTAACAACTGTTTTGATATCTCACTGCCCCTTCCCTTGTTCAGTGCTTGAGAAAAATGTAGCTGACCACTCGCTGTGTGTGTAGAGAGCAGAGGCTGAACGCCAACGTACTGATCTGGCAATGGAACAAATCAGAGTTCTCATGCCCAGCCCCAGATTCTTATTTGGCCCCCAAAATGTGAGGCGCCCTTCACAAATTCTCCTTCTGCCGCTGGATCACTTTGGGAGGCCAGGGGATCCTGCTCGGTACCGGCTGTCTGAGCCTCCCCAGGCCTGGCACCGCTTTCATGCTGGGTCCCCACGTGGAGTATGTGTGTGCCTGCACCCAGCACTCTGACATAGGTGCTAACGTGCCCTGTGTGTCAGTCCCCTCCTCCCCACCTCCCTCTGACCGCGTTTTGTGGCTGAGGAAGCTGCGCTTATGGCTGTCAGGAAGCTGATGAGGCAGGGGACTGCTTACACGGCTGTAGACCACTTGCATTCTCTTCCTTGGCTTCTTCCTTCTGCTGTCGGGGTGAGTGAGCCTGCAGGTGCCAGGCCCACACGAGTGGACGCCTCCTGACTTGCCTGTCTCAGCCTTGTTTTAGTGTCTTGGCCTTGGCCTCCTGCTGAAATGTGTGGCAGGGGCGTGGCAGCTAGGAGGTACCTCCTCCCTCTGCTTTCTGGCTGTGGTGGCTTGGTATTTTTAACCTTATATATCTTTTCCTTTATTCAAAACAAAACAATTTTTAGCACACTGAAAAAAAAAAAAAACCAAACATTTTGTGCCTTTCTAAGGCAGCACTGTATCCCAGGCTGCATTTTAGGACTTAATATGGAAATACCAGAGTCTTAGCTCCTCTACCTTGAGTGTCATTAGTTCTCCAGTCTAGGGGAGAGGAAGTGTCTCCGTGTGGCCGGGGTGGTGGCACCCAGGTGCAGCGGGTCAGCGGTCCCTTCTCCCAGCCACAGTGCTGAGTTGGAAGAAATGAGCATTGTACCCCAGGATGGTTTGGTTGGCTCCAGTCAGAATCTTAATTGTCAGGTTGGATGTTCTCGTACTCAGGAGGAGACAGAACGTTCCATGACTGCCAGGTATCCTCTGGACCATCTCAAGTGACCCAGCCTCCCGATCCTGTCAATGACCCAACTGCATGGAACAGCGTAGGGTGGACTCCCGAGAAGAGGAGGTTGTCTGTCTTGTCTTGTCTTGATGCTGGATCCTGAACTGGCTTAGACCTCCTGCCTCTCTCTGAAGACTTGGCTTTCCTTTCATTTGAAAACTTCAGTCGTAGAGCATTAAGCAGATAGCGCCTCTGCAGGGGGCGAGTTTCCCCTGGGCAGGGTGGCGAGGACCACGTACCAGAAGCCTGTCCTCAGTATGATGGCCACTGTAGGTTTCAACAACAAAAGTTTTCTCTATAATGACGTTTTACTTGTCTCTTTCCCTCTTCTCAGTTCTTCCTTGCCTTTAACTTAATAAAGAATTGGGAGATAGAAACAGTTCTTTTCAAAGTCCTCCTTTATTCAGGATTTTGACATTCTTGGCCTGGGTGGGGCTGGAGAGAACTTGATGCTTTCTCCAGAATGAAGAGTCCCATTTGTATATCAGTGTTAAAAATAAAACAAAATGAAAACTTAGATGAGATTTTTGTGGACTATTTTAAAATGTGTCATTAATATAAAAAAATTATATTAGCAGTATTTAATCATTCTCACCTGTAAAGAATAAAACAGAAGGTAAATATTCTTACAGAGAATAGCAGAGCTTTAAGAGTCATTTTCATTTTAAGTCCATTTTGTTTTGCCAATGTATTAATGTTTAGAGGTTCTGTTATACTAATGTTATTTATTAATTTTTTTCACTTCCATACACAGTTAACTAAAGAGCTTTTTCAGGCACCCATGTCTGTAAAAATATTTTTAAATAAAGTTTCTTTTGTTGTAGCAGACCAGAGTTCTTGCGCATTCCTGGGTCAGGGAGTAATACCTTGGGAAACTACAGGGCCAGATGTATAACCCCACCAATTCATTACCAGACGTCTGTTCTGCTACCTGGAGGGCTATATAAGCGACAGGAAAGGGGCAAAAACTCTGCCGACAGCTCACTAGGCTCTGCAAGCTGCCTTGATCAGGGCAGCGCTGCTGCTAAGGAGCAAGCTTATCCTCGTGTTAGAGCTCAAGCCCTCTGCTGAGAAGCAGAGATGACCTCTGGTCCCTGCTCCCAACTGCAAAGGGCTCTGTGTTCCTTTTGGCACGGTTCCAACTGCAGGCCTGAGGCTGCTGTGGTACCCATGATGAATAAAAACAGTGTAAGATTAAGGGACAATTAAGCTTTATTTTTCACTATATATATATATATACACATGCACATATATAAAAGGAAACAATTTGCAAATTTACAACCTAACAAAACTATATATACACACACGCACGCACACACACATACACGCCCCAAAGCTCTAGCCAGGCCCATTTCTCATCTCCAAGTACCATTCTCCCATTAGAACCCTGGTGCTAATATAACTATAGCCTTAACCCTTGTAAAAGATACCCTGGACCTCATCTCCAGCCCCTTACCCCCAGAATTCAGTCACAACGTGATTCCTAGAGAGGGTTGGGGGAGCCAAGTGAATGAGGGTGCTCGGGCCCAACGGCCTTCACTCTGGAAAGCTGTGCCCGGCATCCTCACTGACTATCCTGTAAGGAACAAGACCAGGTCCTAGCTTCTGCCCACGGAAAGAAAGGAGTGTCACAAAGGGACTCCAGGAACAGGCAGGCAGCTGCTTCCATTTCCGGGGGGTGGGAGGGTGTTTCCCCAGAGCTGAAGTGAGCAGCAACCATCACCCACGGAGAGAGGCCTGGGCTCACCGCAACCACACTTCAGCGATACGACTGGATTATGAAGCCAGTCCTGGAGCAGGAAGTCAGCTCAAGATAAATAGGCTACCTAATTTGGTTGCTGGTAGAAGACAGGTACTTACATCCATAATATGTAAAGAGAAAACAAGTTCTGTAAGAAACTCTCCTATGCATTTCTGGGATACTGAGGCCCCTCCTTGGTCTGAACAAATTGAGACCGTGGTGGACAGGCCCCCAAAGAGGGGGCCTCCAGGGCCACACGAGTCTTTCTCAGGACAGCTCAGGTCCCTGAAACGTGGTCTGCAGGTGAGCTGGAGGGGGTCTTCTCCACTTCAGTAGTCCACTTTAGAGGCTTTGGCGACCATCCTGAGTGCTGGGGAGGAGGATGAGCAGGGAACAGAGGAGGTTCCAGGCAGGACAGGGAGCGCCGTGTGATTGAGCGGCTAGTGCCTCAAATCGATGTATTTCTCTCCCTAAAGAAGGGTGAAAAGCAGAAGTGAGGCAGGAATTCGGAGACACAGACCAGGGTTTAGGTGTGAGCACTAAAAGGGAGGAGGGACTGAAGCCACAGCTGATGGACTAGGTGCAGCGCCTGGAGGGAAGAAGCCAGGGTGGGGGCGGGGGGTGGCAGGGCAGGGAATGAGAGATGAGACCCCAAATCACACTGGGCCGCACGTCACACCTAGTGATGTGAGCCACCAGCGCCGTTCAGGAAGTGGTGATGGACTGGGTCCTGCTCTTGGTCCTGGGAGCTACCTTCTCCGGGGTCCCTCAGCCACCTGCCTGGCCCTACCAGCTGTGAATAGTGTTAGGGAGGCGAGGTGGGAGCTGCTCCCCGTTGGAGATGGGGAAGGATGAAGGACAGAGTTAGTGTTCAGCAACCATCAGCCCCTGCTGCTCCCAATCCCTGAAGACTGTCAGGCTCTGGCCACGGGAACTGCCTCCTACCTGGTCTCCTGGAGCCCTCTTGTCACCGCTGCTGCCCTGAAGGAGGCCCATCTCTTCTGGGAGCTTATCTGACTTAACTTCAACTACAGATTCGCTCTTACGAGACGGGGGCAGCGTGCTGGGAGGAGGGAGGGAGGCAAGAGGTTGGCAACTTGAGGGCAAGGGAAGGGGGGGCTGTCAGGAGGGATGGGGCACTGGGTGATGACGGGCCCTTTGGTGTTCTGGGCCAGCTGGGGAAGGGCAACAGGGAAGAAGGGAAGCGGTGTGGTGGAAGGAGCTGAGTAGTGGTGGGAAAGCAGGTGTCCTGCTCCTGACAGGCGAGTGGGCCGGGGGGTGCTGGCAGGGGAACGTCCCTGAGGAGGCAGCAAGCTGGCAGCATGAGATGGGGGGGTGTGCAAGATGCCAGGTACCATGCTTACATCTCTTGTTTGCCTGACCGTCCACATGGCAGCTTGCCCTTCTTGTAGAAGAAATAGAGGACAGCGCCCAGCAAGGCCAGGACTAGGACGCACACGGTCACAGCCACGATGACCACACCCTTGCTTTCCGGCTCTGTCAGCTTTTTCTCTGTTCCACAAAGACACTCAGAGTCACTCCCTGCCCCAGGCTGCCACATTACCATCACCACCCTGCCCAGTCCAGGGCTGATGGGAGGTGGGCAGCTGCCCAAGGCTCCCCTGGGCTGGGCAGGGCAGAATGAGGATGCCTGGTCCAGCCCAGCTCACCTGTTGAGGTGCCGTTGGCTCTGGCAGGGGGCCGACAGTGGAGGTACTGAGGCTGGTGGTTCTGTTGGAGTCTGGGGTGGAAGACATGAAATGGATTGGGGTCAGGGGTGGGATAGGAATGAGCCTGCCCCTACCCCCTCTGCAGGACCCAGCCCTTACCCAGCTCCAGGAAAATGATAGTGGTGTTTCTACCCAGGAGTTGGAGGCCACGCACTCAGCGCCTGTCTCCAACAGCTCTGGGGTCACCAGGACGTTGAGGACACTTAGGACACTCTGCGGCTCCTGGTCTTGCTCACTTGCCTACAAGGAAGGAGACGCAGCTCAGGGGTGGGTGGGGGTCGGGCGGTGGCCACAGAGCCTGCAAGGGGATGGCCCAGCACCTGGGAGGCTGCCGTGTGCCCGCTCACCGTGCCGTGGACGCTCCACACGATGCTGGGCCGAGGGTGCCCCGAGGCTTCACAGGACAGATTTAGCACTGAGTTCTCCTTCACCCACATCTTCTTCTCCCTTGATGCCATCCACGGGGCCCTGCGTGAGGGCAGGGGCGGGTTGGGACAGCACACTCTGCCCGCCTGCCACCCACTCCCGCACCAGAGTGCCCTGGGGCAACAGGTGATTTCTGGCCCCCAAAGAGCTTGAAAACACTGACCAACTCGAGGGCCTCACCAAAAATGGCCACGTTGACCAGCTGGGAGCGGTTCAGGCCGGGAACGCTGGGCACAGAGGCCAGGCAGCGGTAGCCTCCCCCCTTCCTCCCGTTTCAGGTTGTGTAACTGGAGCACCTGCCCCTTTGCCAGTAACTTGCCTGTCTGGGGTGAGAGATGGGTCAGAGGTCACTCCCAGACCCACCCATTCCCCCAGAGCCCTGGGCCCACCTGGGTACCTTTTCTCTCAGCCACTGGAATTGAAGGTCCTGGTTGCTCTCAGCCTCACAGTTCAGGGTGAGGCTGCTGCCCTCCTGGCTCTCAGGGGCTGTGGGGCTCACCCGGACATCAGACACATCTGGGGGTGCAGCAGTGGGGTCAGGCAGGACAGGGTGGGTTGGAGTCCCTCTTGCCCCAGCCTGGTCCCCCTGTCTTGGGCCCCCAGCCCCTCACAGTTCACCACCAGCTCCTGTTGGTCACTCTGCAGTGATGTCGTGGTCTCCAAGTCCAGGCCCTGACATTCATAGCGGCCACTATGCTCCTTCTGGGCAGGGTCCAAGACCAGGACCCCGTTGTCATCAGTGCTCTCTTCCTCCATCTCCCTGGTGTTGAGGTTCTGGGAGAGGACGAAGGCGTGATCAGAGCGGACCTCCAGCCACTCCTGCATGCCTGCCTCCACCCAGAACAGAGGGCCCCGCACCTGCTTGATGATGCTGAAGTGGGGCTGGGGGTTGCCATCAGCCAAACACCTGATTTCCACACGGTCCCCCTCCTTCAGCATCCCCTCGGGCTCCACTTCCAACCACACTCTCTCTGCCGGGTCTGCACAGGCAAAGGGGACAGTTCTCAGCCCAAGAGCAGCCTCTGCGCCGGGTGGGCAGATGCTCACAGGACTCAGCCCCATTGTAAAGGGTCGGTACGCACAGAAAACAGGGACGGTGACCTCCTTAGACTCTTTCATGTGGTTCCCACTGGGCAGCCGGTAGCTGAGCTCACAGTAAAACTGGGCATCTTTGTCCTCCTTGGACACCTGTGCCTGCAGAACGCTGCGCAAAGTAAACAGACCACTCGACTCCTCCGTCTGGGATGACTGGATGTGGACCCCTGGGCAGGGAGGAAGGGGAGAACGGTTCGATGAGTCTCCGCCTCGCCTCCATCCCCACCCTGTGGTATCTTGAGTCGGGGAAGGAATGGCAGGAGAGCCCTTGTAGAGGGCCATGGACCATTACGAATGCCACCTGCAACCCTTCAACCCAGCTATTTACTGCTAGTTATCTACCCCAAACACACGTGGGCACTCATACAAGCGTGTGTAAATGATACTGCAGTGATTTAAAAATAAAGAGAAAACACTCTGGACATCTACTAACCAGAATGAATGGTTAGCTAGATCATATTATAGCTATGTTATATATTACACTATAGCTCAGCCATGTGAAGTGCTGGGCAGTGGGTAAACAGGTAGATCTAAACAGAGCGATCCAGCAAGATTTCCAGGACTTGTCAAAAGGGAAACAAAGTGTAGGGCAGGCCGTGCCATTCACATCAGGGTTCCTCCACCTCAGCACTGAGATCTGGAGCCAGAAGTACTCTGTGCCCCGTGGGATGTTTACAGCATCCTTGGCCTCACTAACCCCCCACCAGATGCCAGTTGCATCTCTCTATTTGCAACAACCAAAAATATTTCCAGACACTGCCAAGTGTCCCAGAGGAGAGCAAGATCAGCCTTAGGAGAGAACCACTGATTTAAGTAATAAAAAACAAAACCCTATATAGTCCTAGATATATTTACATGTATGAGTAAGGACCTAGAAATAGGCTTGAAAGAATACATACACACTGACAGCAGAGATATTTCTGGGAGGGGGTCTGGGGCAGGAAGGAAATTTTCCTTCTAGATTTTCTGTACAGTCTGAACCCTAATGATAACATTTTCATGGATGGCTTGTGTACTTGAAAAAAAAACAAAACAATAGTGACTTCCTGGCGGTCCAGTGATTAAAGACTCCATGCTCCCAACACAGGGGTCATGGATTTCATTCCTGGTCGGGGAACTAAGATCCAGCACGCCTCACAGTGCAGTCTAAAAACAAAGTTAAAGTGCAAAGCGGTCCCCATATGGTGCCACAAGCATGGCTTCTAGGGGCAGAGAGGATGACTTACGGTTCTTTTCCTCCTTCAGGGACTGGCCGTTCTTGTACCAGGTGACTTGAGGAACAGGGTACCCATTCCTTCCGACACAGGTGGCAACCTAAGGAGGGCAGGGTGCGAGGCTTCCCTAACTCTGTGGCCCGGGCAAGCTGCCCCCTTTTAGCTCCTGCCTACCCGCCTCCCTCAACCCTGGGTCAATCCAGCAGACCTTACCTCCACAGGCTCCTCACTGTTCACGGAAATGCCCAAGGTATTGACCTGGATGCTTGGCTCCTCCGGAGCTTCTACAAGGGAGAGAGATGGGAAGGCGTGCGGGACCACCGCTTCCCATGCCCCTCGCTGCCCACAAGGCACGGACAGGGCACTCACTGTAGACACGGAGCCGGATGCGGTGCTCCTGAGCCCGGCGCTTGCCCTGGCACGTGAAGATGCGGTCATCGTGGGGGGTGATGCCGGTCAGGACCAGAGTAGTCCCTTTGTCCTGGAGGCTGAGCCGGTTGTGGTACTCCCCAGGCTCACTCTGGCCCTGGCCCTGACGCACACGGAAGATGAGCATCCGCTTCTCCTTGTGGACCTGAGCGGAGGCAGCAGGGCGGGGGTGAAGGTCCTGGGGCTACACGAAGGGCAGGGCCTCCCGCCCCTGCTGCCCTCTTCTGCACTCACAGAAAACCAGTCCACGTGGCTGAGGTTGCCCTGGGCGTGGGAGAGGCCACACTTCAGAAGGGCCGTGTGGCCCACTTCTGCCTCCACCAGCTCAGGCTCCGGCTGCTCGGCCTCTCCGGGCACACCTGGGGGGATCGCGGGGGCACCAGCAGCTGTGTGAGCTCCAGCTGCTCATCATGCCCTTCGCTCACACCCGCTTGCAGCAGCTGTTCTCTCTGACAATTCAATGAGGGTTCGAAGGGCACGCTGTCCTCTCTAAGCCTCAACCACTCTGTTTGACCCCTCAACCTGGGGACTGGCCCTCTCCTGGCTCAAGGGAGCTGGGGATGGACATTTCTGGTCATTGGAGCAGAGACCCTGAGCACCAGAACTCCCAGATGAGGCTGGCAGAGGGTGGGCCCCTTTCCTTCCAGGCCCCCTCCTCCCTGGGTGAGCTCAGAGTGAGGGAATGCAAGGCACGTGCCAGGCCCAGGCACACAGGCCCTTTTGTCCCCACACCCAGGGCAAGACATCACTACTCTACCCTTTGCCCCTCAACGCCCCTCCATAAGACCCCAGTGGGCAACCCTGGTCGGGAGACTCTTATCTTCTACTCTGTAAGCAGCACCTCTGTGAATTCCCACACTCTCAGGGGACCCCATCCTGGGAGTCTTGTGAGTACAGGAGGGGTCAGAGTCATGGAGGGGCCAGAATTTCTCCCTGGGGTCGGGGTCAGGGGTAAGGGCAAGGGCCAGGCAGTGGGCAAGAGTGACGTCAGTGGTGCCAGTGTCCTGCCCGCCCCACAAGGAGGTGATGTCACTCCATACCATCTGGTTGGACTCGGGTGCCTGGGTGGTTGCCCTGGGCTGGCTCCCATACAGTGAGGGCAGATGAAGTGGTCTTTAGCCCAGAGCAAAAGCCTCAGCTCTCTGACTCGGTTTCCCCAGAGCTAGAAGAACGGGGCAAGGTGGGGCTGGACCTTCTGCAGCACTGGAGCCCCATGCAGCCCTTTCCCCTCCATCCCCCAGAAAGGCTTTGAAGGCAGCAACTGAGGGTACCCCAGGGACACTGTTGGCATGGGCACGAAGCCATGGCATTGGGTATTGCCCAGACCTCCCCTTTCCCAGCCAGCCAGCGGCTAGAACCCGGGAAACGGAGCCAAGAGAAACGAGCGACACCACTGCGGCCATACAAGGGTAGGGGTGAGCCCGGCAGCGCCCGGCTTCTAGGCAGTTTCAGAGAAAAACTCCGAGGTGCAGGGGCCCTTTTCCCACCTGAATCTGGTCCCATTCCGGGACGTGTAACAAGTCTGGGGCGCTCGCACTCTGGGACGCCGCGATCCCTAGTCCCTGCCACCTGTGACCCCGTCACCCGGGTAGGCGCGAGGGGACCCATACCGCGCTCCAGCCTTTGCCAACGCCCTGGCAGGGCGGGGAGCCGCCGTTCTTCCCCCCTCTCGCTCACCTCTAGCCTGGCTCGAAGCCCAGGCGGGAGAGGGAGGGGTCGGTGCACCCCTCCAGCTAAGAAAGCTGCGTTTTCCAGCAACAGGCGGGCGCGGAAATCAGGATTTGGGGATGCGCTGTAGTTGCCCCTCCCGCCAAGGCTCCAATCTCGCTTCCCGCCCCCGCCTCCGAGAAAGCACCTGAAGAAAATCTCTCCCCAGAGCCCAAAGGGACTCTGCTCCACCCCTTCCCGCTGCAGGCAGCAGCCCCCTCCCCGTCTCCCCAGTCCTGCTCCCGGGAAGGTCTGGAACAGAGGCTGCAAACTGGCCACAAAGAAGAGTTGTACGCGCGCAAGGCGCCGGGTGCCGGGGACCCCGAGAGGAAGAGCGCACGCCGCCGCGCAAAGCCCCGGCCCCCGCCGGGATGCAGGCTCTGCTCCCGGGCACGCTTCGCCGAAGACCGCCCGGCCGGACCGTTCGGGGTGCGGGGCCCCAGCGAGCTCACTCACCCGCGGCGCGGCGAGAGCAGCAGCAGACGGCGAGCAGGAAAGCGCAGATGAGCCCGGACCGTCCCATGCTTCCCGGCCGCAGGGCGAGAGCCAAGTGGGGAGCTCGCGGCCGCCGGGGGCTGACGTCAGGGGGCGGGGGAGGGGGGCCCGGGCGCCCGGGCAGCCCGCCACGCCCCGCGCAGCCCACCCCCGCCCGGCGCGCCGCAGCCCTAGGGGGCGGGCCCGGCGCCGAGATGCCCGGAGCTGCGCCGCCTAAGAGTGCGGCGCGGGGTTAGGCCGGAGCCTTCCTCCCAGCCCCCAGCTAGGGAACGGACAGGGGGCGGTGACAGGTGTCTCAGAGGCGGCAGCAGGGAGATGCTGGCCCGGATGCTGGAGTCCCGCCGGGTCAGACCCCGCTTAGCCCCGGCCAGCCCGCGTAGCCCTGGGGGACCTCCTGGCGGAGGAGCCACTGGCAGGTCCTTGGTGTCCTTGATGGGGACCTCGCTCCCTTTAAGCTCTTCTGCCCGCCGCCTCCTCCACTCCCCCGGACCTCTGCCCCAGAGAAATCGGGCTTCCCAGAACGGTTGCACCACTGCGGCGGCCGCTGACCTGGCACTGCCCCGGCACTGCCCCCCAATCCCTGCAGTCCTGGCCGCTTTGAGGGAAGAACCCTGGGCCCAGGGCCCACAGAGCCAGAGGCATCTGTACTGAGGAGTGGAGACGGCGCGCTAAGGCTGGTCCCTTCACTCCCCAGCTCCTGCAAGTCTCAGACCAGAGGAAGCAGGGAGGGGCTGAATTCAGGGCCCGAAGTTGTCACACTTGTCCCACCCAGCCTGGATCTTGAGGGTTCTGCTTCTTCTGGCTTCACTCACTGAACCCAACCTGGGACTCAGTTTCCCCTGAATGAAGAAAAGAGGGAGAAAAATGAGTTAATGGGCACAAGGTCTCCAGCTTGCTCCCCCCCACGCCTGTTGCTGTCGCTGAGGGTTGACGGAACCCCCTGTAGCAGGGCTCTGGCCCCCAGCAGCTGAGGGTGGGGGATTTGGAGGAGGAATCAGAACTGACTCCAGGCTGCCCTGCCCAAGTGGAATCTGTCCCAGCGAGGCGGGGGACCTGCATCTCCCCTTATTTCCAACGCCTGGGTCATCGGGCCCCTTGAACCTGAACTGAGGCTCTAGGGAGTGAGACTGACTCTTGTCTCATAGAGACAGACCCTCAGCTCCCTGACCCTGGGAAAGGGGTCCACATCAGCTGGGACCCCTCTAACTGGGATGGTCTAAAGGGGGGCCTGGATTTGGAATAGAGTCCTGTCCTAGGCAGAGCAGCCTTGCCGCTGGTTGGGGGAGGGGCAGGGTGAGGCAGCAAATGGGCAGGTGGCTTAGAGGATGCTCAGGGATGGCGTTTTGATGACGCCGAGATGACTCTTGAGCCACATCAGCCCTCATCTTTTAGATCCTTGCTGATCCCCTCCTCCGTCTCCATTAATTTTCAGCCAGAGGCCATGCCAGGCAGGCCAAGCCAGGGGCCTGGAGCCCAGGGTGGGGGTGGGGGGGGTAAGAGAATGATGGTGCTTCCTCATCCCCCAGAGTGAATGTATGGACTGGCCCGGGGCCCAGAATGGAATGGATGCGTTTGTTTTTGTCTGCAGGGGCAGGAATGGGAATGGCTGAAGGATGCTGTTTGCCCTGGCAAGCTCAGAGCTGGGCATAGTATTCTGCTTCCCTGCCTCCACCCCCCTTCCCTTCTCTTAACACCATTAACTAATCATTCTCCTCTCTCCAGCCTGAGAGCAAAGCCAGCTAACCACCAAGGACGGTCAGTTCAGAATCCTTCCGTTGTGAGAAGAGTGAAGCTAGGAGGGGGCGGTGGAGCTGCCTCTGCGGTGACAAGGAAGTGAGGATAGAGCCCAGGGTGACCTCTGTGTCCACATGTCCCCACCAAACTAGCACAGAGACTGTCCTTTAGAGAAGCCAGTAGCTTAGGTGCTCTGGGCTGCCAGGTGGTGGGTGGTAGCGGTCAGGGGGCAGACAATCTCAAGAAGGCTCCACTGAGTGGGGCCTGCTAGGATTCCAAACCAAAGAGATCAAGTCCTTGGAGAGGCTTCAGAGGGAACTGGAGGCAGAAGAAAGCAGAATGAGGGCAGCACAGGGTGAAGAAGCAGGAGGTAGAGGGTGTCTGAGATGGGCATCTGCAGGAAAGAGAGGAAGCAGACGGGGAAGAACTTTCAGTGAGAGAGGATGGAGGTCCAGCAGAAGGGGCGCGCCAAGGAGGCCACTGTGGGCTTTCCATCTGCAGACACTATTGTGCCTGGACTCGGTGGAGTCAGCCTTGCCCAGATGCAGGCCAGGATCAGCAGAGCCCCAGACCAGAGCCCTAAGTTCCCTGCCTCATTTCTCTCCAGAAGGAATGGGTAGGAAGGCTGCCTTCTTCACTCTCACGGCAGACCCAGGGGGCGCAGAAGGCCCTTGGTGTGTCTCTTGGGCATAAGTCTGACCACAGGTAGAGAAACTGAGGCTGCGAGGGTGGTGGCCATGGTCTGAGTCCCTCAACTGCTGTCTCTGGGGTGAGTGGGGGCTTTCATTTCATTGTACAATGTGGGACCACCCCTATCCCCTACGTGGAGGTGGAGGTAAAAAGACAAGGCTAGTCCTGCCCCAGGGGGTTACCCCTGCTGGGGTGAGATTAAACCCAGGAGTCCTCTCTCATAGTGGGTACAGTGGTCTCCCACCAACCCCCTCGGGTGGAGGGGCCTTATCCAGGAGGATATGAGAAGGGCAGGCTGAGCAGAGGAAGGAAGCTGATAAAGCCAAGTTTACATCTGCAGTAAGAGAAGACGCTATGAGGTGGAGGGGGTGGGCCAGCAATATTGGCGATGACTGAGGCTGGGGAATTCCCCCCCCCGCCCCCCCACTCCGTCCCTGGCCTAAAAATAGGGTTCAGTCTGAGTCTTTGGAGGGGAGGTAAGAGAATTTTTTTCCAGTGTCGGGGGCTCTGAGCTGGGAGGAGACTGTGCTAAGGGATTGAAAAACGGGGTAGGAGGAGGGTGGGGGGCAGTTGCTGCTGAGGCAGCCTCGGGCCAGGAAACCGGATACTGGGGGGCTGGGTGGAAAATGTTGGGGAAGAGATTGAATAGGGGGAAGCGGCCCCTGTCTTGGCCGGACGTGGTCTCACCCATGTCCTTCGCACCTGACTCCAGGCAGGAAGGAGATGTGGCCTGGACTGAGCTGCGCCCCAGAAGCGCCATGGGCGAGGAGGAGAGCGACTTGTGCTGCTGGTGGTGGGTGGGGCGGGGGGAGATGGGAGGGGCTATTTTCAAACTTGGAGAAACCGTCCGTGAGTTCATCTCCACCCTGAGTGCTGGTGGAGGCAAAGGCCCCATTGTACAGGGGTCCAGAGAAGGGGCGGGGGGGGGAGGTGGCACAATGACCGGGATTATATCAGAGCCGGTGGGGGAGAGGAGGGCGCGGGAGGGGCGTCTCCATCACAGCTGGCCTACTGAACTCCGGGGTCGAGCCAGGCTGGGGCTGGGACAGGGGGTTTTCCCACTCTCACAGAAGCCCCCTCTTGGGGAGGTGGGATCTGTCTCTGGCATCCGGTGTCGCATCCTGGGGAGGGGGCTGTGGGTGGGATTCCCACAGCCTGGCTTTCCCAGGGACACTGCAGGGTCCGTTCCCAGGCTCCCAGCATTCCAGCGACTCCCCTGGGAGGCTGCCGGCCTCTCCCAGCCCCTTCCCTGCTAAGGGGGGTGGGGGAGAGAGGGGAAAGAGGATGTGGCCGCATGGGGACTCTTCCTGGGGATTAGGGACCCGTAAACCAGAGGGAGGGTTCGCAGTGAGTGCGGTGTGCAGAGGGGGACCCATCCCTCCCGTCCGAGTCCCCAGCCCTGTTGAGCCGTCCCCTGGGCCTGGACTGTCCCCTCTAGTCCTCTCCAACCCTAGGGCCCTCTCCCTCTCTACGTGGGCTGCCCTCCAGCACCCAAGGCCTCAGCCCAGGGGATCCCAGGTCCTGCCGGGAAGGCGGGGCATCCGGCTGAGCTTGCCCCAATCCAAACATTACCATAAATGCTCAGGCTGCTGCTGGCTGGGCGGGGAGGGGCTCAGGCTGGGGACCTTGGGGGCTCTCCGGAAGCCCCAAATCCGGTCTCCAGGCCTTTCCCAGCGAGGGCCGGTAGAGGTGATTCAGTCTCTGCTTTGGGAAAAGGAGGGGGAGCTGAGTTGAGGGTGGGAGTCGGGTAGAGTTTGGGGAGAGAGCCACATGACTTGGGAGTCCCTGAGCACTGCCTCCGGGGGTGGGGGGAGGGGGCCGCAGTGACCTCTGGATGGAGGGGAAGGGAGGATGATCCAGCCAGGATTTCAGCCTCGGGCAGGGCTGGGGGTTCCTATCAGCTGTGATAAAGGATTGTCTTGCTTCTGGTCCTGGGTCTCTGCTCTCTGGCCTCTGAGGACCCAAACGTCTTCCCACTTCTTCCTCCCATCCTAAATTTGGAGAACAGAGCAGGCTGGGGGGCAGAGAGGAGGGCAAAGGGCCGGAAGCTGGGAGCCTACATCTCTCCCCCTCGGGGAAGTTCACATCCGCTCCCCAAAATACCACCATCCAGGAGGAGGAGTGTCCCCAGAGAGCTGTTTAAATTTTGACTTTGAGTTGTCCCTGAAGAAGGGCCAGCTGGTGTACCTAGAGGAACCTATAGGAAGCCTTGTGATCCCAGATTCTGCTACACACCTGGAGACACCTAGAACTATGAACAACCCAGGGAGAGCCCTGGAGCAGGGGGAGCCTTGTTCCACTGCACTCTGGCAGGGCCTGTGACCCCTTCTGTTGTTGCCACAGCTGGCCTTGGAGGTTGCCAGAGAGGTGGGGGGGAGGGGAACAGCAAGCTGGGGGGAGAGGGACGCTGAACCCTGTCTCCAGGGTCTGCGGCCTCAAGGGAACTTGAAAAGTGGAGAGAACACAGGATTTGGAGTCAGAGAAAACCCCCAGATCAGGTCAGACTGGGCCTGCGTTCTCCCTGGCACCTCCCTTCTCTGTCCCGATCACACTGGACAGAGCTAGTTCACCTCTGGTCCCCACTGTGTGAGCACGCACGTGTGCCCAGTCCCTTTAGTCGTGTCCAACTCTGTGTGACCTCGTGGACTGTAGCCCGCCAGGCTCCTCAGTCCGTGGGATTCTCCAGACAAGCGTACTGGAGTGGGTTGCCATGCTTTCCTTAAGGGGGATTCCTGACCCAGGGATCGAACCCACATCTCCTGCATTGTAGGTGGATTCTTTTACCAACTGAGCCACCACAGAGGCGCTTGTCTCCAATACCTGGCTGTAAACTCCGTGAAGGAATTGGTGGCTTTGAGATCTCCCTGCCACTTAATTAACTAATCTTGGGAGAGTGGCCAAACCAGTGACTGTTGAGAAGGGACGTGACAGTGCTCGGAATAAGAGAAGAAGCTACTCATAGCTAATATTTTCACAGGGCTGTACAACTCAGCCATGACTTAAGGGTCATTTTCATTGCTAATGTTTATCTTGATCTTTGCAACAAAAAATGAGGAAACTGAAGTGAAAAGAGTTATATGACCTAAAGTTGCACAGCCTGTGAGTAATGGAGCTACATTTTTCTCAGTGTGGTAAAATTCGCATAACCTAAAACGTACCCTTTTAACCACTTTAAGTGTACAAGTCAGTGGCATCAAACATGTTCACAATGTTATGCAATCATCACCCTTGTCTAGTTCCAGAACTTTTTGATCACTCCAAGGAACTAAAAGTTGAACCAAGATTGATCCACCTCCCAAATATGGGCCCCATACCTGTGATAATTTACAGCTGGATTAAGTAAACACATCATGGAAAAGAAAGCAACAGATTGAATACCAGCGAATTATGTGGTATAAACAGGAAATGCAACAGGGATTCATAAGAGGGAACATCTATGAACGGTGCCTGCACTAGCCAGGAAAGCCTTTCTGGAAATGTGGAGGCTCCAGCGAAAAGTCAAGTTTAGATAGGGAGGAATGAGGCTAGAACATTCCAAGCAGAGCAAGTGGCACAGACAAGGAGAGAAAGGGTGAGACTGAAGACAGGGACAGCCACAGTGACAACTGCTTCTTCGGTATTAAAGAGTTTCAGCATCAGCATCTGCCTAGAAGGTCAGGCTGATGTGGGGAGGCTGGCAGACGTGAATTGCTGTTTGCATAGCCAGCTCACCGCTTTCACTTTCATTGTATGTTTACTTAGAGTGTCTTGAGGAGAGCTTCAGCCACTGCTACCACCTATTGGCACCACCTTCATACACACAGCTGGTGCTAAAATAAAGCGTTACACGGCTAGCTAGAGATTCAAGAGGGTAGAGGGTGCATCCACGGGAAAGGCTGGGCAGATGAGGTGGGGGTAAAGTCATGGGGGAGGACTTTGGATCTTAAGATAGAAGAGGCAGTGGGGACCCACCGCAAGGTCTTGAGCAATGATGTGACGACATTGGAATTGAGGTTTATAAGGCTTTCTCCATCCTAAAGGGAATTATCCCAAAGGAAGTCAGCTCAGCCTAAAGGAAATCAGTCCTGAATATTCAGTTGAAGGACTGATGCTGAAGCTAAAACTCCAATACTTTGGCCACCTGATGCGAAGAAACGACTCACTGGGAAAGACCCTGATGCTGGGAAAGATTGAAGACAGGAGGACAAAAGGACGACAGAGGCCGAGATAGTTGGATGGCATCATGGACAGGATGGACATGAGTTTGAGTAGGCTCCAGGAGTTGATGATGGACAGGGAGGCCTGGTGTGCTACAGTCTATGGGGTTGCAGAGTCAGACGACTGAGCAATTGAACTGAACTGAACGGTTTCTCTGGAGAAGGCAATGGCAACCCACTCCAGTGTTCTTGCCTAGAGAAGCCCAGGGACGGGGGGAGCCTGGTGGGCTGCCATCTATGGCGTCGCACAGAGTCGGACACGACTGGCCGATAGCAGAGGGATTTCTCTATTTCTTCTTGCCTGAGAGCGCCCCCTGGTGCCCCTAATTTAAATTGTTCTCTCATCTCACGGAAAGCAGGTAGGATGGGGGGGATGGAAAAACAGAATTGATCAGTTGGAGAAGCCAGAGTCTTAGGCTTCGTTTCAATTCATACTGAGTGATGCCAACACTGCGGTACAAATAGAGGTGACGTGTGCACAGAGAGGGTTTGCTTTGAAGGAAAAGGGCATTGTGGCAGCTCCCTTCTCTGTCTCATCATTGAACTAGGATGTCGTGTGTCAGATACTGAGCTTGGGGGCGGAGGATGGGATCATAATTAAGACAAGTTTCATGGGCTTAAGAGATTTGTACTCTAGTGAGGGAATGCGTGCTCCGCTGCTTCAGTCGTGTCCAACTCTTTGTGACCCCATGAACTATAGCCTGCCAAGCTCCTCTGTTCGCAGGATTTTACCAGGCAAGAATACTGAACTGGGTTGCCAGGCCCTCCTCCAGGGGATCTTCCTGACCTAGGGATGAAACCTGCCTCTCTTGCATTGCAGGCAGATTTGTGAACGCTGAGCCACTGGGGAAGCCCTAGTGAGGGGGACTGACAAGTAAACAATTAGAATATAATGTGCAAGTACTAGGGTGCACAAATGCATACAAACAGTTACTTAACTCAACCTTAGGTGGTCAAGGAAGGCTTCCTGGAAGAGTTGACACCTAGCTTCATTTTAATGGATAATGGCAGGTAACCGGGTAAATAAGGTATGGTAGCATCCTCTGTGCAAGAGACCGCTAGTGGTTGGTTCATATCCTGCAAGGGAGGAATGAATTTAGTGAGGGATGAGGCCACTGAGTTGGCAACTGGATGGAGAAGGCAATGGCAACCCACTCCAGTACTCTTGCTGGGAAGGTCCCATGGATGGAGGAGCCTGGTAGGCTGCAGTCCACGGATCACTAGGAGTCGGACACGACTTCACTTTCACTTTCATGTATTAGAGAAGGAAACGGCAACCCACTGGAGTGGGTTCTTGCCTGGAGAATCCCAGGAATGGGAGAGCCGGGTGGGCTTCCGTCTATGGGGTTGCACAGAGTCGGACACGACTGAAGCGACTTAGCAGAAGCAGCAGAGGCCAGATTACAGAGGATTTGTAGACCCTGATAAATGGTTTAGCACAGCAGGTGTGTATAAATGGTTCTGAGCAGGGGAACTCCTGCCAATCAGTTTAGATCCACCTGAATTTAGGCAGAGGGACAGAATCAAAGGTCTCATTTTTCTTCTTTCTTTTAACTAATGAATTAGGCTGTGGCAGGTCTTAGTTGTCTCATATGAGATCTTCGTTGCCAAATGTGGGGGTTTTTGTTTTTGTTTTTAGTTGCAGCATGCAGGATCTTTTTAAAATTGCAGCTTGTGGGATCTAGCTCCCTGACTAGAGATCAGCCCAGGCCTCCTGCATTGGAAGCGTGGATGGAGTCTTAGCCACTGGACCACCAGGGAAGTCCTCCCAAAATTTCCACTTTCTAAGGTCCTCTCTCCCCTCCCAGATCTGTCCTGTCTCTTGGTGACTGAGGTTGGAAACATTCAGCCGCTTCTGGGGAAGCTGCTGGTTACCTGGGTTATACCTGCTGTACCTGGGGTATGGCCTTATTTTAACTTTGAACATGCCAACCCATCTGATCATAAAAGCTTCACACTAGAATAAAACATAAGCTTGGGAGGAATCTGGTCCCTTATGTCACCCACCATGACTGAGATTCTCTTGGCAGCCTTCTCTCCCTATCACATCTGACTTGAGATGGGACACAACACTTCTGAGTCCCCTATCTGCAATCCTTGAGTTAAAACTCCACTCAGTGGAGTACTGTGCAGCTGTTAAAAGGATAAGGACACTCCCTATATGTTGATATGGAATGATCACTGGAATATAATTTTATTTATTTATTTGAGGCTCATTGACATTTTAATTAAGATATGGTTGGTGTGGAATATAGTTCTAAATTTAAAAGCTTGATATATAGTGCTATATGTGGAATGCTACCTTTTGTATAAAAATAGATAAATATTTTTATATGATCAACATCTATTTGTACTTTCAAATAGAAGTAATTAAAGGACCAAAACCTCCAATACTTGTGTGGCCAGGTCAGATACAAATGAAGGTTCACATATTATATGTCAAGCTGTTTGAATTATTTGAAGGATGCTGCTGCTGCTGCTAAGTCACATCAGTTGTGTCCGACTCTGTGCGACTCCACAGACGGCAGCCCACCAGGCTCCTCTGTCCCTGAGATTCTCCAGGCAAGAACAATTTGAAGGCTAGCTAACTCTTAAACATGCTCTGCCCTCTTACCTTGACAAATAAGCTTTCTAATGACAAAATTAAAAGATATATAATGGCACAGTTTTTGTATGACTTAAAGTCAGCAAAATATTCAAGATAATTTAACTCAATTTTCAACATGCATGCCTGGGTGTCCTCAAGAAGGGCCAGCAATATTTGGATGGATAATAAAGTCATGTGCAACTCATAAGTTATTATATAATATTCCATTAAATAAAATGCTCTTGTCTTCATTTTGGCAAAATCCCTAATTACTTTGTATAATAAAAATCTCATAATGGATATTCTGTTGCTAGGAATGCCAAGTTAATTTACTTTTCTTGAGTTGTTGTTTTTAGCTATTTAACAAATAAATTTCAATTTAGAGAAACGTTGCTCCAAACTGAAATTATTACTAACAATTTTAAAATAATACTTGGATTCAGAACTGAATCATAAATTTTGCACCTCACATTTAAACATTATAAAGGAGTCACAGATAATAAATATTTTATCCTTAAAAATACTTTTTCATCATTTAAGTCTTTATCATAATAATTTTCAACAGCCTTTAAAGCAATATCTAAATCCATTTGGTGTTTAAATTTTACTGCTTGCAAATTATTCAATGCTGAGCTCTTATTTTTAAAAAATACCAGAGTACTATTTTGTTACATTTCTTAAAATCTCTCTGCAACTGAAGCTGTAATTTGAACTTGGCCAAAAGTTAGTCTCAAAAGAAATTAGTTTGGGGATTATTTGCATGTGAGTCTTTTCCTTTATGCCCTTGCAAACATTTTTATTTCCTTGTTTTAGCTTCTCTTTTTATATATTTAATTTTATTTTGAAATAATTTCAAACATTCAGAAAGGTTGCAGAGATAGTGTAGACTCCCTATATACTCTTTACTTAGAATCAAAGATGATTATTATGTTTTGCACAGATTTTGCTTTTTTCTTTTTGGCCAAGCTACCTGGCTTGTGGGATCTTAGTCCCTCCACCAAGGATTTGAACCCACACTCTCAGCAGTGAAAACTCAGAGTCCTAACCATTGCACCACCAAGGAATTTCCCAGATTTTGCTTTTTTATTCTCTGTAAATTAAAATTTATATTAAATTTTAAATAAAATTTTTATTTGATGTGTGTGCTGCTGCTAAGTCGCTTCAGTTGTGTCTGACTCTATGCGACCCCATAGACGGCAGCCCACCAGGCTCCCCCATCCCTGGGATTCTCTAGGCAAGAATACTGGAGTGGGTTGCCATTTCCTTCTCCAATGCATGAAAGTGAAAAGTCAAAGTGAAGTCGCTCAGTCGTGTCTGACTCTTTGCGACCCCATGGACTGCAGCCTACCAGGCCCTCCATCCATGGGATTTTCCAGGCAAGAGTACTGTACATATGTATAATTGTTCTAAATCATGAAAGTAGATTGCACACAGTGTGCTTGTAGGTCCCTTTATACTTCAATATTTCCTGAGAAGAAGGATATTGTCCCATATAATCACAGTACAGTTATCCAATTTAGAAGATTTAAACTGATACAAAACATTAGTCTATAATCCATATTCCAGTTTGACAAGAGTCCCAAACGTCCACTGTGGTGTTGGTCTTTTCCCTCTAGAATAGGATGCAGTCCGTTTTCTCTACTGTCTTTAGTCTTCAGGTGTCGTTATTTCCTATAATCTGCAACAGTTCCTCAGACGTTGCCTTCATATTTGTCAATCGGGTTTGTCTGGTGTAATCTTGTGCATGAAGTAGAGTTATGCAACCCAGGCTGAAATATTATATAAGTAATACGTACGTTAGCATCCCGTAATGGTGCTGGTCTGAACCAATTTTTACCATGATGGCTTTATTTATTATGATTTTTTTTAATTTTTGGCTATACCCCATAGCATGTGGGACCTTAGTTCCCCAACCAGGGATTGAACACCCCACCCCACCCCCCGCCGCATTAGAACTGCAGCGTCTTCACCACTGGACCAGTCGGGAAGTCACTCTGATGGTTTGAAATGACAGTTTTCACCCGTCAGCCTCCCTCCTTCTGTATCACTCAGTGTTCCATTGTAAACAAGAGCCCTCCTTTCTAGTTTTTTATTTATATTCTTTGTAAATATATTTGGACTCATGGACTCCTATTTTATTCAGTGGGTTTTATTCCATTACGGTCCTTATTCATTTTGATGCTGAAATCAACCCAGATGTGACCACCTTTAATCTGGCTTCTGCATCCTCTGACTCAGCCACCCCCACCCCCAGTCTGCTGGCCCCTGCCCCCAAATTTTTGGTGCTACTTAATTTCTGGCAGAATTTTCAACCTTCTACCTTCTCTGTCTCAGCCACTATAATCAACTCTCTTCCCCAGGAACCCTGTTTCTTTTAGTGGGGAAGGGTAGAAACCAACATCTGAGTACTAGGTATGCTTCTTGCTACTAGGGTTTTATTGCTTCTAGGTTCTTCCAGTGGGCACTCATAATCACATATACTATGTATGTGATACATCTAAGCCAATATATAGTATATCTAATATATATATATTATTATTATAGAAAGCATGACTTTATACTGGTAACTTACTATTTTGATCCAGTTTCATGGGGTTCTCTACCTTCCTGTATTTCATATTTATGTCTCCCTTTTCCAAATGAAGAACTCTGGCTCCCAGCAATATTTCAAAATTGTCGTACACTATAAAAAGTAAGCCTAGTAAAGTGAGTTCAAGAGGTCTTTACTTCCCCCAGGCTGAGGGTGTATGGTGTGCTGTTTGTCGTCCAGTCATGTCCAACTCTTTGTGACCCCATGGATTGTAGCCCACCAGGCTCTTGGGCCATGGGATTCTCCAGGCAAGAACACTGCTCCAGAGGATCTTCCTGACCCACGGATGGAACCCGGGTCTCCTGCATTGCAGGCAGATTCTTTACCATCTGAGACACAGGGTATACTTCCCTCCTTGCTATGTGGTTATATCATTTAGCTGGGTTCATTTGTTCCTGTTTGCATTCAGTTTCTTTTTTTCTCATGTTTTGATTTAGTTTAATATTTTAAGTGTGTAGGAGATTAACATACTTCTAAAAGTCAAAATGACACAAGAGGATTCCCTGATGGTCCAGTGGTTAGGACTTGGCACTCTCACTGCTGTGGTCCAAGAACTAAGATTCCACAATCCATACAGGCGGGGCCAAAAACAATTTCCAGTATTTTGCAATTGTAAATAATGTGACAATAAATTTTCATTTTGTTGAATGTGTCTTAACGGTACATTCCTAGAGGTGGATTTCTGGGTCAAAGGGTAAAAGCATAGGTAGTTTTTTGTTTGTTTCTTTAATTGTGATTAAAAAAAAATTGTAAAATTTCACTGCTTTGCCATTTTTAAACAGACAGTTCAGTAGTGGTGAGTGCTTTGCCGAACTCAGTCTTTTCAGTGTATCTGACTCTGTGCAACCCCATGGACTGTAGCCCACCAGCTCCTCTGTCCAGGGCATTTTCCAGGCAAGATTACTGGAGAGGGTTGCCATGCCCTCCTCCAAGGGGATTTTCATGACCCAGGGATTGAACCCGTGTCTCTTATATCTCCTGCATTGTAGGCAGATTCTTTAAAATCTGAGCCAGCAGGGAAGCCTGGGGAATTGCAAATTAAAACACTGAGATGCAGTGCACACCTACTAGACTAGCTAAAGATCAAAACGACGGGCAACAGCAAGTGCTGGAGAGCATGTGGAGCGACAGGAACTCTCACTCATTTCTGATCGGAATGCAAAGTGGCACAGCCACTTTGGAAACCAGTTTGGAAGTTTATTATAAAGTGAAACATACCTTTACTATAAGATCCATTAATCATGCTCCTTGGTATTCACGCAAATGAATTGAAAACTTAGTTCTATACAAAACCTCCACATGGATGTTTATAGCAGATTTATTCATAACTGTCAAAACTTGGAAGCAATCGCGATGTCCTTTAATAGGAGAATGGATAAACAAACTGGTAGCTGCATCTATACAATGGAATATTATGCAGAGATTAAAAAGAAGTGGGCTATCAAGTCACAAAAGACATGGAGGAGGCCTGAATGTTTATTGCTAAGAAGATAATTTGAAAAGACTACATACTACATGATTCCATGATATGACATTCTGGAAAAGGCAAAACGAAGAAGAGGGCTAAAGGTCAGTGATGGCCACGAAGTGGGGCTGGAGGGGAGGCAAGAAAGGGTCATCCCTGTGGAGCACAGGAGATTTTTAGGACAGGGAAAATACTTTGCATGATATTGTAATGGTAGGCCATGGTATAATACATCTGTCAAAACCCGTAGGCTCTACAGCAGATTTCAGGTTTTTAAAAATATTTATTTTTACTTATGTATTTGGCTGTGCTGGCTCTTCACTGCAGCATGTGGGATCTTTAGCTGTGGCATTTGGAATCTAGTTCCCTGACCAGGTATAAAACTCCACCCCCCGCACTGGGAACTTGGAGTCTTAGCCACTTCCCTATAGGGAAGTCCCTATAGGATGTACCACATTAAAAGTGAACACTAATGTAAACTATAGACTTAAGTTAGTAATACTAATGTATTAGTATTCGCTCATCAATTGTGAAAAAACAAAGAAACTAAAACAATGAAACTTAGGTTTAGATTCATTAAACTTTTGTCAATATTATTAAGAAACAATCCCTCTCAAATATCTGTGGGTAGCACACATTCAAGAATAATTTCATTTTCCACTTGGGACCATGTGGAAACTATTTGAGAGTTTTCTGTTGTTTTGCTTAACTCTTCAAGTTCTTTTAGTATCATGTGTTAATTAAGTCTACTTGTTTTAATAGCATTTAGCCAATATTCTCATCATGTGAAGAGTGTTGTAAAGTCAAATGTGATATGTATTTTGCTAAGATATTTCATCTTTGGGAAGATCCAGAAAATTATGTATATAATCTTTTTAATGTTCCAAAGAAAGCCATGGTGACCACAACTGAGGTCAGGTCATAGTAACAAATAACTATGTGCTATACATGGCATATGGCACCAAAAAATGTTTCTGGATTTTCAGTGAAAAAAATGACCTTGTTCATCTTTATTTTTACTAACCGTGTCAATCAAAGCATCAACTTACCTTCTACATCCTTTTAAATCAATGCCTAAAATTGTTAAGTTGTTTTTCTTCAGTCCTTCCTGTAAATCAGAATAAGACTAAAGCCAATAAAATCGTGAGCATGTTTCATCTAGACTCATATATAGACAAATTTTAAAAAATATGAATTAATATTACAAATGTTCCTCAGCCACCATTGCACATACCACATTAATTTCTGAGTACTTCTGGAACCACAAATTGGAACAGGAGGAAAAGCAAGAGGATTTGACTAGTTAATTAATGTATTTCTTTTCTTCCCTAAATGCTTCAGTGGCTGAAATCCTCCCCTGGCACAAACCATAGAACTTTGTGGCATTTGGATGCAGTCACCTCATGTTTCCAGGACATGGGTTATGAGATGTGAAGTGCTTCTCTGGGCCTGAACAGTGTTCATTACTAGAGCCAAAGTTTAGGGTTTGGGTTCTCCTGTACCAGTGCCAAGCCTCGGATGCCGATTGAGAGAGGAAAACAGTTTTCAGCGTGTTTGCGATTTGTGGGGCTTAGGGTGTTACTTGAAGGGAACAGGGTGGAGGGGCCAGGGTGAGAGCAAACTGTGGAGCCCTACACCCAGGTCACAGGACAGAAATCTCTGCCACTGATGGAGCCCTATATCTACCGCTGCCATAAGCCTTTGATCTAAGCTAGCCAGCTCCCTGACCCCATATTAGGTAAAATATCCACCCAATGCATCCTAAAAAGTGAAAGTGTTAGTTGCTCAGTGGTGTCTGACTCTTTGTGATCGCGTGAACTGTAAGCCCACTAGGCCCCTATGTCCCTGGAATTCTCCAGGCAAGTAACCGGAGTGGTTGGGTAGCCATTCCCTTCTCCAGGGGATAGATCAAACCTGCATCTCCTGCAGGTAGATTCTGTACCATCTGAGCCACCAGGGAAACGACCATAGCATCTTAACCAATCACTAATGCCACGCTAGTAAAGAAATGCTCGAAATTCCCCAAGCCAGGCTTCAGTAGTACATGAACCGTGAACTTCCAGATGTTCAAGCTGGTTTTAGAAAAGGCAGAGGAACCAAAGATAAAATTGCCAACATCTGCTGGATCATCGAAAAAGCAAGAGAGTTCCAGAAAACATCTATTTCTGCTTTATTGACTATGCCAAAGCCTTTGACTGTGTGGATTACAATAAACTGGAAAATTCTGAAAGAGATGGGAATACCAGACCACTTGACCTGCCCCTTGAGAAACCTATATGCAGGTCAGGAAGCAACAGTTAGAACTGGACATGGAACAAGAGACTGGTTCCAAATAGGAAAAGGAGTATGTCAAGGCTGTATATTGTCACCCTGCTTATTTAACTTATATCCAGAGTACATCATGAGAAACGCTGGGCTGGAAGAAACACAAGCTGGAATCAAGACTGCCAGGAGAAATATCAATAACCTTAGATATGCAGATGACACCACCCTTATGGCAGAAAGTGAAGAGGAACTAAAAAGCCTCTTGATGAAATGTGAAAGAAGAGAGTGGAAAAGTTGGCTTAAATCTCAACATTCAGAAAACTAAGATCATGGCCTTTGGTCCCATCACTTCATGGGAAATAGATGGGGAAACAGTGGAAACAGTGTCAGAGTTTATTTTTGGGGGCTCCAAAATCACTGCAGATGGTGACTGCAGCCATGAAATTAAAAGACGCTTACTCCTTGGGAGGAAAGTTATGACCAACCTAGATAGCATATTAAAAAGCAGAGACATTACTTTGCCAACAAAGGTCTGTCTAGTCAAGGCTATGGTTTTTCCAGTGGTCATGTATGGATGTGAGAGTTGGACTGTGAAGAAAGCTGAGTGCTGAAGAAGTGATGCTTTTGAACTGTGGTGTTGGAGAAGACTCTTGAGAGTCCCTTGGACTGCAAGGAGATCCAACCAGTCCATTCTGAAGGAGATCAGTCCTGGGATTTCTTTAGAAGGACTGATGCTAAAGCTGAAACTCTAGTACTTGGCCACCTCATGAGAAGAGTTGACTCATTGGAAAAGACTCTGATGCTGGGAGGGATTGGAGGCAGGAGGAGAAGGAGACGACAGAGGATGAGATGGCTGGATGGCATCACCGACTTGATGGACGTGAGTTTGAGTGAACTCCGGGAGTTGGTGATGGACAGGGAGGCCTGGCGTGCTGCAATTCATGGGGTTGCAAAGAATCGGACATGACTGAGCGACTGAACTGAACTGAACTGAATGCCACCCTTCCAGTAGGAATTTTCTTGGTCTTGAGGCTATAAAAATTGCCTACTAGCCCTTGAAAAGGGGTAGGATTTCTCTTTAGCCAGCTCTCTGTTCTAATTGCGTCTCCCACTCTAATAAACTTTAGTTTCTTCTCATTCTGCCTCATATCTGGAAACTCTTTTCCAACCTACACACACACCATGACACAAACCTTTTAGGAATATACCTTTTCATATAGTTTGACTTTGGGGATCTGGTAAATGATCTGCATAATTAAAAGGCCAAATTAAATTAAAAAGGAAAAAAATATCAAACTCTTAAGACTATGGCAGTGATATGGATTTTACTGAACACATGATGGGAAGATAAAAGGGAGGGTTATAGGAGACACAGCGCCACAAAGCAAAGCTCCTAAATTAGACAGTCTTTCTGGTTTCACCCCATCTCTTCAAGCCTGAACAACCTCTAAAATCCCCCTCTGTTGTCCCAGCTCGTATCTCTTACCCAGCAGCACAAAAGCCCTGCACTCAGCACAACAGGGAGAAGGCAATGGCACCCCCACTCCAGTACTCTTGCCTGGGAAAATCCCATGGACGGAGGAGCCTGGTGGGCTGCAATCCATCGGGTCGCTAGGAATTGGACACGACTGAGTGACTTCACTTTCACTTTTCACTTTCATGCATTGGAGAAGGAAATGGCAACCCACTTCAGTGTTCTTGCCTGGAGAATCCCAGAGATGGGGGAGCCTGATCGGCTGCCATCTATGGGGTCACACAGAGTCGGATACGACTGAAGTGACTTAGCAGCAGCAGCAGCAGCACAACAGCAGAAACCAGCTGTTGTTGCAGCAGGCCCCTGGGCAGATGCCTGAGCATTTTAGATCATACCACTATAACTTCCATGACACAATTCTGCAAGGATAGCGCCTCCAGGCATTAAGTTTTCTCCAGATCTGGTTTATTTTTTCTCAATCACTGCCACTCACACTCATAAGCAATTTGAACTTCCTCCCTACAATCAGTTGCTGTTGGTTCTTTCTTTTTAAATTTCATTTTATGTATCTATTTAATTATGTATTTATGTATTTCTGGCTGGGTCCTCGTTGCTGCGCAGACTTTTCTCTAGTTGCAGAGAGTGGGAGCTAGTCTCTAGCTGCAGTGCACGGCCTTCTCGTTGCAGTGACTTCTCACATTGCAGAGCACAGGCTCTAGGGCACATGGGCTTCAGTAGTTGCAGCTCCCAGACTCTAGAGCTCAGGCTCAATAGTTGTGGCACATGGGCTTGGTTGCTCATGGCATGCAGGATCTTCCCGGATCAGGGACTGAACCCACGTCTCTTGTATCGGCAGGTAGATTATCACTGGACTACCAGGGAAGCCTGGTGTTGGCTCTTTTGACCAATACTCTCAAGTCTTCCAGCCTCCAAATAGAAGATGGGGATTTCCTTGGTGGTCCAGTGGCTAAGACTCCATTCTCCCAATGCAGGGGACCTGGGTTTGATCCCTGGTCAGGAAACTAGTTCTCACATGCTGCTACTAAGGCCCAGAGCAGCCAAATAAATAAAAATAAACATTAAAAAGTATCTTCAAATAGAGATGACCCCTGCTTTGGCAACAGTGGGTTTGAACTAGCTGTTATCTGAAGCACAGTCCTGGAAGAGAAAGAAATATTATCAAGTCAGTAGAGATAGTGCTTAAGTCCAAACCACAATGATCACCTCAAAGGGAGTGTTTACAGCCTCTCAGAATCAAGAAGTGCCTTGGTTTTCCCAAGCAGTGGGGGGCGGGTGTCATCCCAGCACTTCACTTGCACTGTGGTCACATGGTACTTTGTATTTCTAGCATAGGGATGGGGAACATTTTGCAGTAATTCACCCACAGTAATTCACCCAAAGAATGTTGGCCATAGGTAACATCTGGCTGTCCACTGCTGGAATGCCAGCAGAGTTAAAGCTGTGTCTTGTTTAAGGATGTCTCAAATCACAAAGGTGAGGCCTTGGTCCCAGGCTAATGGAAATACTGTCTTAGAGGATCCTGCCAACTTCAAGGTCTTTCTCGATGCAGAAAGCCAGCTGGTTAACTACACACAGTGTAGGCACAGCAAATTTGCTGAGTTTGATTTTGGACACACTGAGTTTGAAGCACCAGTAGGCTATCCAGTAGCTGTTCAGGAAGCAGCTGGAACCTAACTTTGAAAGACAAATTCAGGCTGAAGACATAGATTTGGGAATCACTGGGAGAGAGGAGAGGGGACCATGGTGAGCACAGAAAGAAGACAGGAGAGGGTAAGGTCCAGAGGCCAAGGGTGGAGGAAGTGGTCATTGGTGTCAAGTGCTGCAGGAAGATAGATTAAAAACACAGTAGTATTCATTGGACAAGTAAAATTTTTGAAGAGGACAGGTTATGGATGGTGGGATCAGGCATCTTGAAGAGGAGATGGGCATTTTCACTAAGATTTCAGATTAGGGGAAAATGAAGAAAAAAACAAAAACAAACCACCAGCAACAATAACCACAACAGACTGTGATATGGGCAGAAAGTTAAACAAATCTTTATATTATTCTTCTTTGTGTAGAGAGATGAACATTTTGTGGCTAAAGTTTAGAGGGAACTGGGGGTAGAAACAGACTATTCTGTATATCAAACAACAATGGAGGACTTCCTGGGGGTCCAGTGGTTAAGAATCTGCCTACCAATGTAGGGGGACATGGGTTCGATCCCTAGTCCCAGAAGATCCACATGACAAGGGGCAGCTAACCCTGTGAGCTGCAACTACTAAGCCCAGGCTCCACAACTACTGAAGCCCACATGCCCTAGAGCCCATATTGGGCAACAAGAGATGCTCCCTCAATGAGAAGCCCGAGTACTGCAACTTGAGAGACCCTGCATGTAGAAATGACAATCCAGTGCAGTAGAAATAAATAAATAATAACAATGGAAAGTTGGAGTCTGGTGGCTCGAGAAAGATGGGAAATCTCAAAAGGAAGAGGAAGACAAAGGGAAAACATGTCTCAGAGAAAACATGAAGTTGGGGCCAACAGATGTGAGAGAGAAGCTAGAGAAAAAACAGGGGAGTTTAGAAATTGCACTATGTTCTAACCTGTACTGGGAGCCACCTGTCTCAGAAAGGTGTGCAGAATATTTCAGCCGTCAATCAGTGGTGCTTTGGGAAAGAAAGGATTCAGGCAGTGTCCAGGGTGGGGTGATGGAGACAGTTTAAGAAGTCTTAAAGACAGTTTAAGAAGAGTTTAATGTGCCAACTAAAAACTGTCATTAGCTACCAGTCACTGAACTTTGACATACCCTGAAGGGAATTCAGAACCAAGAGCAGGAATGAGGCACTCTGTGCTCTGGGAAAAACAGGCAGAACAGGCCTTCAGATAGTTATTTTCAGGAGATTTTATGAACCCAAATTCTTGCACCTTCTTATATCTAAAAAGCACTATAATCATTAATGGAGATATCTGCTTCTCATGACTAGCAGCAAACTTCCTGTGACCAGCAGCAGCCTTCTGTAAAAACATGTGTGAAAAGATTGCACGTCTGCCCAATTACCTACCAAAATTATGTATATATATATATTCAGCTCCCCTCTTACCTCTTCTGAGCAGTTCCTCAAAACTATCCGAGAGACTGTTTGCTGGCCTATAGTCCTCGTTTTACCCTAAGTAAAACTTAACTCACAACTTTCTTGTGCATTGTTTTCAGTGGACAAATGCAAGCAGGAAATTAAAGCAACAGAGGCCAGGGGAGGCTCAGACACCCAAGTATCCTTGGCTTTAGTAGAGAACACCAGGCTCTCAATGTATTTGGGATAGGATCTTAGATATTTTGAATATTATTTAAACATTTTTAAAAGGGATAAAATTTTGAGGCCACTAAGGCTGCCCAGGTGTTTAAGTAAACAAATGAATAGGGCCTGGGCTAGGAGTGTGAGCTATTTCCGGCCTGTGACCTCTTTTTCTTACTGACAATGAAGTAATCTCCTGAGGATGCTGAGAAAACGTGACAGAGCTTGAAACAGTTTGGAAATAGCAGCTTGGGAATCCCCTATCACAATCTGTTTCCCCTTAAACTGCTTGTGAGCAGGCAGGTCTTAAACATTTTTGCATCCCCAGCTCAATACACCACGGAGAAAATGGATGAACGGAGGAGGACAAGTGACTGAGTCTGGCTGTGGAGTTGGTGCAATCCTAAAGCCTGGTTCAGAACAGTGACCACCAATCCGGACTTAAAAAAAAATCAAGGCTGGAGGCGAAGAGAAAGAACAGCGCCCGTAATAGCCCAGTCCAAAGTCCTGTTCCTTTAGAATCCACCTGCCAATGCAGGAGACTCAAGAGAAGTGGGTTCGATCCCTGGGTCAGGAAGATCCCTTGGAGTGAGGTGAGGTGTCGTGTCCGACTTTTGCGACCCCGTGGACTGTAACCTACTAGGCTTCTCTGTACATGAATTCTCCAGGCAAGAATACTGGAGTGGATTGCCATTTCCTTCTCCAGGGGATCTTCCCGACCCAGGGATCGAACCCGGGTCTCCCACATTGGAGGCAGACGCTTTAACCTCTGAGCCACCAGGGAAGCCCATTCCTTGGGTAGGAAACGGTAACCCACTCCAGCATTCTTGCTTAGGAAATCCCATGGACAGAGAAATTTGGCAGACCACAGTCCGTGGAGTCGCAGTCTGACACGACTGAGCCATGGAACACACAAAGTCCTGCTCCTTTAGGGGGCGGGGCTGGGGCAATTCGCCTCTGCCCTTCAATTGACCAATCCCCGCTTCAAGGGGGCGGGGATTTCAATCTGTTTCCGCCCCACCTCTGTAAAGTTCTGAATATGTTTGGGCGCTGTTCAAACGGACCAATGAACGCCCGATGTTTCCTGTGGTTGACTCTCACCGATTGGCCAGAGTCCGTCGCCCCTCCCTCCTTGACATTCCTCTTGCCCCACCTTTTCTCACACAAGATGGCGGCGCCCAGCGAAGTAGAGGCCGCACCTGGGGTTTGCTGAGGCTCGCTCCCTTCTCTCCTGCTCCCTTGGGCGCAAAGCGCCGCGAGCCCAGAGAACGGGGGCCGGGAGGGGACAGGGGCACCTGTGTAGCTGGACCGCGAGCCTGCGCCCAGCCTGCGCCGCCCCCACCCGGCCCCGGCCTCGCCTGATCCCTTCCGTTCCCGGTCTTCTCTCGATTTGACCCATTGCCCGGCCGTGATACGCCACCAGCAGGCCTCCAAAGCTGAGATTTTTCCTCCAGCCCGGGATCACTTCCACTTTAGAGATGTTTGGCTTCTTTCTTACCAAACAGACCGCCTTCAAAACCGGGAGTCCTGGACCGGCACCTGGCCCTCTTTCCCTCCCCTGAGACTCCACTTCTAACCCAATTCTTCCTCAGTTTCTCTCTGATTGGAGAGACCGTTCACTTCCCTTCCAGATTAATCCTTGAGCCCCCTTCCGCCCAAATATTGACAACTCTGACCCCCCGGGAGCCAGACTTCTCTGGGACCAACCCCATAGCCCTATCATGGAGGCTGTGTACTTGGTAGTGAATGGGGTGGGCCTGTTGCTGGATGTGCTGACCTTGGTGTTGGACCTCAACTTCCTGCTGGTGTCCTCCCTCCTGGCTTCCTTGGCCTGGCTCCTGGCCTTCATCTACAACCTGCCACACACGGTACTGACTAGTCTTCTGCACTTGGGCCGTGGAGTCTTACTTTCACTGCTGGCCTTGATTGAAGCTATGGTCCGCTTCACCTGTGGGGGCTTGCAGGCCTTGTCTACGGTACTGTACAGCTGCTGTTCTGGACTGGAGAGCCTAAAGCTCCTGGGGCACCTGGCCTCCCACGGGGCGCTGAGGAGCCGGGAGATCCTCCACCGGGGTGTCCTCAATATGGTCTCCAATGGCCATGCTTTGCTGCGTCAGATCTGTGACGTCTGTGCCATCACCATGAGCTTAGTGGCCTACGTGATCAATAGCCTGGTCAACATCTGCCTCATTGGCACTCAGAACTTCTTCTCCCTTGTGCTGGCCCTGTGGGATGCAGTGATGGGGCCGCTGTGGAGGATGACAGATGTAGTGGCTGCCTTCCCTAGCCCACATTTCCAGCAGTGCCGTGGCCATGTCCATCCTTCTTTGGACCCCGTGCCAGCTAGTGCTGGAGCTCTTGGCCTCAGCTGCCCGCCTCCTGGCCAGCTTTGTGCTTGTCAATCTCACTGGCCTGGTGCTGCTGGCTTGTGTGCTGGCAGTGACAGTGACTCTGTTGCACCCAGACCTCACTCTGAGGCTGGCCACCCGGGCGCTCAGTCAGCTCCATGCCCGGCCATCCTACCACCGGCTCAGAGAGGATGTTGTGCGGCTCTCTCGGCTAGTTCTGGGCTGGGAGGCCTGGCGTCGAGTCTGGAGCCGTAGTCTGCAGCTGGCGAGCTGGCCAAACCGGGAGGGGCCCCTGGAGCCCCCCAGGGTGGCCCTAGGAGGCTGCCCTCAGCCAGGACATGGCAACAGGATGCTCTTCCTGAAGCTGGGCCCCGATCGGAGGCAGAAGAAGAGGAGGTCAGGATGGCCAGAGTGACGGCTGCCCGGGGCCGGGAGAGGCTCAATGAGGAGGAGTCTGTAGCTGGGCAGGACCCGTGGGAATTGCTGAAGGAGCAGGAGGAGCGGAAGAAGTGTGTCATCTGCCAGGACCAGAGCAAGACGGTGCTGCTTCTGCCTTGCCGGCACCTGTGCTTGTGCCAGGCCTGCACTGAGATCCTGATGCGCCACCCCGTCTACCACCGTAACTGCCCACTGTGCCGTCGGGGCATCCTGCAGACCCTCAACGTCTACCTCTGAAGGTTTCCTCCCCTCCCCTCCTGCCCACCCTCCATGCTCCACGCAGCCACCTGCGCTCAGGCCGCGTGCACACCTGATCTCTGGGTCCCGGCCTGCATCCCCTGCTGCCCCCACAGTCATCGTGCTGAGTCTTTAAGCTGCATCTCCAGGACATTGAAATGGGAAACCCGGAAAGACTGTGACTTGGGTAGGGGCAGGATAACAGCTTTTCCTTACTCTGTGTGTCCCTATGATGCCGAGGGTGCTGAGGGTGTCGCTCTGCAAGGCCCCGGAGACTGTTCACTGTGGACTCCCCTCTAGCCAGGGCCCACCCTGATGCCAGCGTTGGGGACTCCCCCGCTTCACTTCTGGTTTTTTTGTTGCAGATTTGTAGGTTCTCTCCCTGCATCCTCCCCACTTCCTTCCCAGCTTCTTCAGCCATGCACATCAATGTTATTTGGGTATTTTGGCAATTCAAGGGCCTTAGAATTATCTTGAACATTTGCTTTCAGCTGGAGCCGCTATGCTCTGGCAAGCTTTGGGGGTAGTATCTCTCAGGTGCCCTTTGAGCTGCTTCTACCTGTCGTGATCTTACAAGGCTCCCTCCTTACCTGACCCGACAGCTGGGGTCAAGAATTACCTGCCAGGTGTGTGTGTATATGTGTATGTTTGCACTTGGCCTTGGGACCATGTACCCTCTGATACCCGGCATCACTGGGAACCTCAGGAGGGATAACCAGATTTCTGTTCCTCTTCCTTTCACTCCCCACATCACAGAGAAAAAAATGACATTCCCCTTCTGTCCGTCTCTCCTTGCCATTGGGGAGGGCAGACTGTGCACATTTCACTAGAGTCTAAATACAGAAGGAGCCAGGGCTGAGGGGCATGCAGCTCCCTGAGGGGTCCGTCTGGCCAGGATCCAATAAATAAAGTTGTGTTACAGCTCTGATGGCCTCTGTGTGCATCTTTGCAAGGGTGAATGGTTGCTTATGGTAACGGATGCTGCAGCAGGGTCTTTCAGTCCCAAATGTAGTTGATGGGGGAACTGGCAGGGGAAGAGCTGCGATAGGGTGCCTTGGGAGTGCCCGTGCTCCGTGTGGCTAGATCTGCTTTTACCTTCTCCAATTTGTGCCCTCTCATATGCATGACTTTTGGAAAGCTCTCCCTATCTTTCCAGGCTTCCCTGGTGGCTCAGTCAATAAAGAATCTGCCTGCAGTGTGAGAGACTTGTAGGGTTTGATCCCTGGGTTGGGGAGATCCCCTGCAGAAGGGCATGGCAACCCACTCCAGTATTCTGTCCTGAATCCCCATGGACAGAGGAGCCTGGTGGGCTACAGTCCATGGGGTTGCAAAGAGTCGGATGCGACTGAGTGACTAAGCATAGCCCTATCTTTTCCATTTTGTCAGAACTGAGCCCTTGGAAAGAGGAATGTGAACTTACCCATCGAGCAAGTTTTCCCTCTAGTGCCACTCTTTCCAGGAGAGAACTTGGGCTCCTGCTGCCTGGAGTCCAATCTATCCTGAGATTCCTGAAGGAGTTGGTGTCTTTGTGTCTCTTGGCAGAGAGGCGCTATGATGGGCTGGAGTATAGCTGTTGGGCCTCCTCTTGGAGAGCTGGGAGGCCTGTCTCTAGCTCATGTAATGGGCCAGTCCCCATTGGTCATAGCAATCCTCACATGACCTGCAAAGGGGTGGGGGCGGGACGGGACACTACCCCATAATTGTATGTTAAATGTAGGAGCATAATGCCAGGGACAGCCTTCTGGAAGGAGGGGATGGGGGAAAGGGGTAGGTCAGGAGGAAACGCTGAGGAGAGGCCCCTCCACTTTTGCGTTGAGAGCCTGAGCTGATGTGGGCCTGGCAAGCCCGGGTTTGTTAGTCATTGGGTTAGGGGCGGGACAAGGCAGGGAGACTTGAAGGGGCTCTGCGGCTAGCCTCAGACTTAGTGGCGCGGACTAGCACAGTGAGGGAGCGTTCCCCCACATCCACCTTGGAGTGGAGAGGCCTGAGGAAGGGCTTTTCTGCCCCCCTTACCCCAACCCTGGAGGGGGAGATGACCAAGGGGAGGCTTAGTTCCTTCCAGTCTCTGTTTAATGTGAGGATAAACGTTTTATGAGAGAAGATAAACTTCCTGAGCTGGGAGCAAATGACCCCATTATCCCCCACCCCCATCTGGAATCCTACTGGGAGACCTCAAAACCCTTCCTCTGCCTAATTGCCCTAGTAGCCAGGAGCTCAAGCTATCTAGGGTCACTGCTGCATTCTGGAACTAGGGCGCCCCCTTGTGGCCATCTCCGAAAGGACCTCTCTAGACAGCCAGGGACACTTCACTCCCCTGGCATCAGGGACAGAGAAATAGTGTTCCAGTCATCCAGGAAACAGGCACAGAGCCAGAGCAGCCATGGGTGAAAATCCCAAGTTCCTTTTTGTTGGTCAGGGCAGGGATGTGTGTGGGCAGCCAGTTCTTATGACATCTTTGAGTTAGAAAAAGGTGTGCCTTCTTGGGTGGCGGGAGTCCCCCAACAGGACACCATCCCTAGCAGGGCGCTCCTGCTTGGGTGGCAGCTCCATGGACCGGCCTCTTCATCACCTGGGCCTGTTTTCTTTGCCCATAGCTCCATCTAGCCTAAGACCCCTCCCTTCTGCCTGAACACTCTCTCCCTCCACCCTGCTCCCATGTCTCCCCATTCTCAGAATCAAAGCATCTCCACCAGTAAAGAGAGACTGAAGCCAGTAGGAGGGTTTTATTAGATTTATTGAATAATCTCTGAGAAAAAGGGCCCAGGAGCAGGAGAGATGAGGGAAGACCCAGAGAGACAGGGGACCAGAAAGCGAGCACCGCACCTTGGGGTCCAGGGCCAGAGCAACTGGAGGGAACTACCAAACTCCTTTGATCTAGGGCAGAAATCCAGCCACTGCCCCATGCTGCCAGCCCTGATCTCAGCCTTGATCCCCATTCCCTGCTGGCAGCAGAACAGAGAGGCCCCCACCCCACCTCTGCAGTCATTCAGGACATTCCAGGGGGCCAGCCCTCCCGGGTGATGAGGCCGTCGGTGTCACCCCCTTCCTCCCCTAGGAGTGAGACAGCATGAGCTCACTTTCCAGTGGGCATCAAGCGAAGACAGGGGAGTTGTGCCAGTCAGAATACACTAGAAATCCAGAGAAGGTGCTATCTGTCTTGATGCTGGCGTAGATGCCAATATAATCCCCCACGCCCACCTGTACCCACACCTGGTCTTCAGGCTCCAGCCTCACCATGGCGCCCCCGGAGAGCGAGGCTGGCTTGGGCCACCCCCCGAAGAACTGGAAGAAAGAGGCGATAGACTCGCCATTCTTGACCAGATCAAACTGCAGGCTAGCCCGGTAGACGGTGGCGTGGACGGCGAAGTAGTAGACCCCGGGCACCTGGCAGGTGAACTTGCCGGTGACGGCGTCGTAATGTCCCTGCTCGTTCACCAGCACGCGGTCGAAGGGTAGGGGCGCGTCCGACGGCGGGGGCACCCGACTCTCAGAGCGCTTAGCGCTGAAGGCGGAGCGCGGAGGCACCGAGCACTCGCCCGCCGGCCCGGTGGCCCCCATGGGTCCCGCCTCTCCTCGCGGCCCGGGCTCCCCACGCGGCCCCGGGAGGCCTGCGGGTGGGAGGGGGAGGGAAGCAGAGCGGTTAGGGTGCGCCCGCCGGGGTCCTCCCACACCCTCCCTCAGCCTCCCAGCCGCCCCTTCCCGGCTGGGGCCGCCCTGCGCCCCAGGGCCCCCGGGGTCCCCGCTTCCTGCAGGGCTCGGCTCTGAGGGTCCCAGGGGTTCCGGCTCCCGCCGCCGAGTCACTCCTCTGCGGCTCCCCGAAGTGACGGGGTCGGGCGGGGACGGGAGCGGCGCCCTCTGGCGTGAACCCCTAGCTCGGGACCCCGCGGGGAAGAGCCGGGCCGCGCTCACCGGAACGTCCCCACCGAGTGCCGCCGAGGCGCCGCTTACCCGGCCTCCCGCCCTCGCCTTTCTCTCCCGGAGCCCCGGGCGCGCCATCGCGGCCGTCGCGGCCGTCGCGGCCCGGCAGGCCCTGGCTGCCGTGGTGGCCTGGCGTGCCGGGAAGGCCCGGGTGGCCCGGGCACAGGCTGGGGATCTTGTTGTCGTCCAGAGGGGCCGAGCCGGTCGCCAGGCCCAGGAGCAGCAGGGCGAGGAGCGGCCTCATGGTGCTGGCACGCGGAGCCCGGACGCCGCGGGCCTCTGGTCGTCTGTGGGCCGGGCAGGACGGGAGTCGGGACCAAGAATCCTGGGACCTGTCTCGGTCCCCACTCCCAGCGCGGCCGGCTCGGTCCGCACCCCACTGCCGTGTTCCTGACCGAGGCTGAGTGGCCGCGTGGGGAAGAAGAAGAGGGGTCCCTAGACCCGGGAACCTCTAAAGCCCCGCGCCGAGGGAAGGACAGACCGGACCTCCCTCCTCCTCCAGCCCCGGCCGGCGCCCAGTCTTTCCCCCAGTCCCCTCCCCCAGCCCCATCTCCCCGCCCCCACTCACGCCCCTCCCGGCGCCCGGGGCTGCTCGCTCTCTCCGTGGCCTTCGGGGCTCTCGCTAATTCAGACACTCCAGGTGACCCACGCGCAGCCTTCCCTGCGCTTCTCTCCAGCCAGGCTCCCCCTGGCCCCGGTGTCTCCCTGGTCCTGGTTCGTTCCTTGCCGGCTCCGCTGCGCTCCTCCCAGACTCCAAGAGGAAACGAGTTGCTCGGGGGCCAAGAGCCCGGGCCGGGAAACAGCAGGGAAATAACTCGTGGTGCCGCGGCGGCCGGCCAAAGTTTGGGGGAGAAAGGAGGGAGAGGTTTGAGGCGGGCACGGAGAGGCAGAACTATTGACAGACGCTCAGGGCATCCATAGCTCCAAGGAGTTGGAAGCAGAGATGATGCGCTACAGAGACCAAGGATAAAAGAGACCAAGGATAAATCCGAGAGAAGTAGAAGCTGAGAACTGAGGGTGGAGGGTTCTAGAGCATTAGACAGCTGGATGGCCAGGGCGCAGAGGAGGCCCTGCCACACGCCTAGACTCTAGATGACATTTTCTGTTGAATAAATGAAAATAGCAGAAGGCAGGGTGATAGAGAGCCTGAAAAACTAGATGGGAGATGGGGAAGGCAGAAGACAGGAAGTCAAGGTCAGAGACTTGGGTGGGAAGGGGTCCAGATTGTCAGTGGTACAGCATGGAGTCAGGCCAGCTGTTCGCAGCAGCTGGGGAAAGTAAAGGGATAGGGGAGGGTCTGGAAGGGTGGGAGGGCCCCACTGAGGACTCCTCTTCCCCTCCCTGGGAGGACCCGAGAGTGGGGGGGATGGGCAGAGTTCCATGGTGGGCCCCTTCCCTCGCTCCCCTGCCTGCCCACCCTGATGGGCAAAGGAGGGTGTGTAGCAGAGGGCAAGGGCCCCGCCTCAGGGTCAGGGCTGGGCACAAGCCTCCAGGCCAGCTGCCTCCGGCAGCCTGTTGCAGTTGAAGGGCCAGGGGGTGCCCAGTAGCACCAGGCCAGACTGGCACTGGCGCTCTGCCTCCTGGCAGACAGAGCGGCAAGGGGGAAGGACACTGCCTAGTGGGGTGCAGTGGGGCACCAGCAGCCCGCAGAGGAGCCTCCGGAAATTCTGGTAGCAGGGCAGGCTTGTCAGGCTCTGTGGAAGGAAGAGAGGAGCCCTCAGACACCCGGCTCCCCAGGTTCCCTCCCTTCCTGGGGGCTCCTCCTTATCTCTGCTTGGAGCACCTTGTAACCTCTGAGGACCTCCACCACCTCTTCCTGGGTGGTCATGCCCACCCAGATGTTAGGGAAGGCCGTGGTGTTGTAGCTCAGACCGACGCACATCTCCACCTGGACAGGCTCACAGGCCAGCTCTGCAAAGAGGGGAGGGGAGGGTCACCCTGGGGAGCACTCACTGTCTGTGTGACTGGGGACAAGTCACCTAATTACCCTTTATGGGTCAGATGGGGCTTGTTGTGAGAACCAAAAGAGATAATATGGAAAGAAAGTGAAAGTGTCAGTTGCTCAGTCATGTCCGACTCTGCGACCCCATGGACTGTAGCCTGCCAGCCTCCTATGTCCATGGAATTCTCCAGGCAAGATCCTAGAGTGGGTTGCCATTGTTGTGAGAATTAAAGAAGTTAACACGGAGAGATGCCTTGTATACATGTCGAGGCTTCCTGTTCTCGGGAGCCTACTCCAAGCATCTTTCGCCAGCCCCGGGCATCATGCAGGCACCTCTGTGATCTCAGGGAACAAGGGTCACCAACATTGGCAGAATCACTAGCCATCTGGAAGGAATTCCTCAGGGCTCACCCACATCTCTGAGGTGGGCCCTGGAGAGAGCCTCTCTGTGTGGCAGAGGCCAGACTGGTTCTTGAAGCCCGAGCCATCGTCTCCCAGATTCCCATTTGTCTTGGGGGTAACTCTAAATGTTGTTGCCATGGCTGGGGAGAATCCCTTCAGGATCTGGTAAAGTGGTCCAGAGTCTGAACAGGGGGCCCTCAGCCCCCATCAGGAAGGATAGGGATAACTGTTAAGATGTGTGTCCATGGGTTTCTCTAAATGGGCACCCAGCCTTCCTAGGCCTGCCAGCCCTGCCCGCAGTGCAGGGCAGGCTCCTCACCTGGGGGTGGGAACAAGGGGCTGCTGCAGTTGTCACTGGAGCAATCTCGCCACGTGCTGCACATCCACTGCAGACTCTTACACCCTCCATCCTGGCAGGAGAACTCTCCGGGCCTACAGGGGTCTGCAGGCACGGGGGGACATGTCTGAATCCCCATGGCCTTCACTGTGCCTAGACCAGGGTCTAGAACCCTTCCCCATTCTTCTGGAGGCGCCCCTACTGCCCACACCCAAGCGCCCAGGACCACCTACTCTCTGTGGCATTGAGGGCCCGGTAGGTGGCCGAGAAGCCCCCAACGCTGAAGCCATGGTCTGTCCTAAAGAGCACTGCCAGCTGGTGGTGCGAGGAGATGAGGCGCGGGGGTGGCTCTGTTCCACAGAACCTGTCCAGAGCAGGCAGCAATCCTGGCATCGGGGACCCCTGGCTGGGCGAGCGTGCATGAGGCCTCTTGCAGGCCTGGGCGGTGGTGGTGGTGGTGGGGGGGTGTTCTGGACAATGCCAGAAGGGATGGGAGGCATAGTCATTGACTCATGGGAGGAAGACACATGTGTTCAGTAGATAAAGTACTAGACACACTGCTTGAACTTGAGCCACTTCCACCTGGGGAAAATCAGTGAGGATTCTGGGGGAAGTGGAAATGGACCCAGGAGAACTAGGAGTGGAAGAGGCCTGGGGAGGGCTTCCTGGAGGAGGCAACGCAAGGAGTTGAGGCAAGAGGGACAGGTACAAAGGTGCAGAAGGACAAGCCTCTTTTTAAAAGAGTGATAACGAGGAGACCTCCAACTTGGTGCAAGAGAGGACAATGAGGCTACTGAATGGGGGTGGTAATTTGTGGGCAGCTTTGACGTCAGGCTGTGGAGGCGGGGGTGTATCCTCGGCTTCTCCCGTGGCTCTGCCCTGTACCTGTCCAGGAGGCTGAGGGCCCCAGAGTTGTGGGCCTCGTACACCTCCACATAGTCAGACTTGCACTCGTCCTGAGCTTCCAGGCTGAAGTTGTGGAAGAGCAGTTCGATGCCATGTCCAGCAGGCACCGAGATATGCCAGGTGCAAAGCTGGGGGAGGGCACAGGTGGGGTAATTTATGTGTTCCTTCTGTTCCAATCGGGGTCCCCAGGCTGAACTCCAGATGGGCTTTCGCTGTTTGCAAGTTGCGTAGGGAGTGGGCAGGCTTGGCCTACACCACTCAACATCGTTGGTGGAAGGGCCTTTACCTTGTCTGGTCTCAGAGATAAGCTTACCCAGCACAGGAGCTGGGTACCTAGTAAGCACTTAATAATGTCCCCTTCCTGTTTGCTTGATCTCTGGTCTTTCCAGGTACAAGGAGTATCTGCCATTCTGCCATGCCGTTCTCAATCGCACTAACCCCGCTGCTCAGGTGTGCCTACACGTGCCCCACTGCCCTCCCCATGGAGCGCTGGCTGGCTTACCTGTTGGTGAGGGTACTGCTGCAGGTAGCTGGGAGCAGAGAAAGTGCCCTCAAGCCCAGTCAGGTTCCCCCACACCCTGTAGAGAGGAGGGCAGGAGGCTCATGAGTTTGCTAGGCTCTGCGCCTTTCGCCAGTAGGCCTGGCAGTGACGGTGGCGAAGAATCTTGTCTGTGCCCATGGGAAACAAGTTCTGGGTCAGATGGATGACCAGGCAGTTTGGAGCTGGGCCAGGCCGGGAGGGGTCCAGCCTGCACCTGGATCAGACAGTACCCGCCCCGAGGCTGATGGGACCTGTACCTGAAAACTTGGCACTGCAGTTGGTCTCGTCACTGCCATCAGCACAGTTGGCAAAACCGTCACACACCGAGTCACGCAGCAAGCAGACGAACTGGTCACAGGGGAACTCCTCGTGGGCACAGCTCCCTGGGGGTAGGCATCTGGATTCAGAACCCTCTAGAATCTCTGCCGCTTTTTAGGGCTGGGAGCGGCTGGAGTTGGCCTGTTGATGGGTAGCTGGGCATTTGGTGGGAGAACACTCACCGTGTCCAGGGGCCACAGCCTGGTACCAGGCATGGAAGCCAGATCCTTCCACACTGCTGTCAGAGATGAAGGCCAGCCGGAGGCGGCTGGCATTGGTATTGAGTGTCGGGGGAGGCACCCTCCCACATACTCTACAAGAAGTCAGATTGGGGGAGATGGTGGCTCAGAGCTCAGGGCAAGCGGGAGTGGAGCCTGCCTGGGCTCTGTGGTCCTCTTTCCTGAAGCCCCATCCTGGGGACGATGTGTCAAAAAGGTTCTGTTCCTTTCTAGCAGAGCCGTGACCTCCCTGGCACCTGCTTGTCCATCCTTGAACCATTGATTCATGGGAAAGACATGTGGGAGCTCCAGCTTCCAGATTTGGAAGCCAAGGTCAGAGAGGGGAAGTGACCTTCCCAAGGTCATATAGTAAGATGGTGGCAGAGCTAGGCGCAGAGGCCAAGTCTCTCCATTTCTTCCTCCCAGTCAAGAGTTTCCCTCTGCACCTCCCTGGTTCTGCTCTCCAGACAGTTGTTCAGGACAGGGGTGAGAGAGTGGGGGTTGGGATCTCCGGGGACAGAGGAACCTACCTGAGGAGGGGCCCTTCAGGCTCAGGAGAGATTTCCAAGCGATCAAAAAGACAAGAGGCCACACTCTCCATGCTGAGAGTTTCAATTTTGAGCTGTATTGCGTGGTCTGTGGCCACCTGGATATGCCACACGCAGTGGGCGTTGGGTGGGTAAGGGTCTGGGTAGTTGGGGCTGCTGAAGAAGCCCCTTGGGCCAAGAAGGAGGCCCCCACAGGCTGCAAAGATGGAGGTGAGTGTTCAGAGGTCAAAAGAAGAGTTGTTTTTTTTTTTTTCTCAAGGTGCCTCTTCCTGCATGCCCCCCTCCTGCCGTCTTGGGCCCTTCGCCAGGAAGATCAGCCCTGAGTACTCACTGGACTGGGGTGCGAGGCTCACTCTTGCCTCTGGTTGCCCTTTAGGGGTTCCAGTTGCCTGGGAGGTGGTGGAGGTGGCAGGGGTAGTGCCAGTGGTGGTGAGGCCTCGGGAAGGCAGTGGACGGTAGGTGGCCCCGGGTGGGGCTGTAGCCTGCAATTCTGGAGGTGACAAGATGGGGAGGGGCCTCAGAGACTCTGGATCCCTCGGGGGCATGGGCAGAAGAGCTCATGGGGTCTCATCCTAAAGCCCTTTTTCCAGCAGGCCCGGGGACTTACGGGCCAGGATGATGGCCACCAGCAGCCCGAGCAGCAGGAGCAGCAGGCTGGCCAGCAGGAGGACACACAGCCAGGAGAAGTGGCAGTCTGGCTGCAGCCGTCGGGGATGCCGACCTGCAGACAGGCAGGGCGGGGTTTTGAGAGTCATCTCCCTAGGGCATCCCTCACCTACCACCCTGAGCTGCCAGGCCTTTATTGTCCTACCCCCGGGTCACCCCTTGAGATGGTTACCATGCCAGCGAGCTCGGGCGCTGCAGTTGGTGTCCTCCTGGAGGGCGGGGAGGGGGCAAGGTGGCCCTGATTCAGGCTCGAAAGCAGGATTGCAGAACTCAGTCTGAAGGGAGAGATCTGAGGGCTGAGGGCCAGTGGCAGTGCTGCCTGGCAGGTGTGCTCACGGGGCACAGCAGCCCTAGGCAGGCGTCTGGGGCTTGTGGGAGCGGCCCTGGTGGCCCTTACCTTGCTCAGCTCTGTCGTTTCCACACAGAGGACGATATCTGAGCAGTCCTTCATGGCTCTAGGCTCTGCATGGCTCTCTGGAGTCCCTGTGACAGCAGCGCAAGACCCCAAAGAGCCCACTTCCTGCCCCAGTCCCCTCTCAAGGGGCAGCCTCTGCTCCCTGAGCCCGAGGGGCAGTCGGGCTAGACCAGCTCTCCTGCTGCCCTAGGCAGATTGGCTCAGGCCACTGGCTATTCTGTCTCCGTGTGGGGGAAGGGACAACAGCCAGAAGGAATTCTCAAAGGCATGGAATGGTCTTTAATCCAACTCAGCTGAGGGTGCTGAAGTCGAGGCCCTGGCACACAGCAGTGGTGCTTAAAGGCACAGGCCGTGACTGAGGACACCCTGCACAGGAAGCTGGGTGCTCTGTGCGGGCTGTGGCGGGGAGCTGGGCACCCCCTTTCTTAATCTCACTGAGGTGTTGAGTGAGTGCTGGGAGGGAATGTGGGCAGTGGGGCAGTCTTGAAAGCATGAAGGAAACTTCAAAGCCAGGTGTAAGGACTTGGCAGCTTCAGAGCCCGTGAGTCCTGAGGGCCCTGGACAAAAACAGCGGCCTTTTGCTTCTTCCAGGCTTCCCAGGTGGCTCAGGGGTAAGGAATCTGCCTGCCAATGCAGGAGACGGGGGGTTCAGTCCCTGGGTGGGGAAGATACCCCGGTGAAGGAAATGGTAACCCACTCCAGTGTTCTTGCCTGGGAAATCCCATGGACAGAGGAGCCTGGTGGGCTACAGTCCATGAGGTCGCAAAGAGTCAGACAACAGTTTAGTGGCTAAACAACAACTGCTCCTTGGGGTCTGGGTGACTGAGGCATTACCCAAGCTGGGTCTTTCAAAGTCCCCGTAAAGCACCCGGGTGCTCAGTGAGGGACGAGAACATGGTGTGGGCGGGACATGGTGTGTAGGGGCTGCTTGTGAACTCGAGGGGTTGGCTGCTGTTTCCTGGGTTGCTTCAGGCTGCGGGAGAAAGGGCAGAGGAGGAGAAGGTGCCTGAGGCCTTGGGCAGGGTCAGGGCAGGCCCTTCAGATGGGCTGTGAATTCTGGTGGGTGGTGCCATCTGCTGTTGCAGGATAGAAAATCTGCCCTCTGCAAACTACATCACTCTGTGCCTCTCTCTCCAAGAGCGAAGTTCTCCTGGAAAATCCCCGCCTGGCTCAGCTGTCCGCAGGGAGACTGGAAAGGGATTGTCATCTGTTTTGACTCGGCCATTCTTGGGCTGAGCTGGGCAGGGCAGGAGGTGGGGAAGCAGCGTAATATTTTTCTACGGTTTGTAGAGTGTCTGTTACATACTAGCCCTGGGCGAGAGGTCCTAAGGGCAATTTCTCTCCTTGAATCTCTGTGAGGCCGCATAATCCTTTTACAAATAATGGCCTACGGCTCCCGGGAGGTTCAGTAACTTCCTTAAGGTCACACAGCTGGTGAGATACCGGGACAGGAGTTGAACCTGGGACTGGGAAAATCCAAAATGCACATTTTCTCAGACACACCTCTGTGCCTCTACACTAGCCCGAGGCAGGTTGGTGATGGGTGGGACTAAGTGAGGAGCCCAGCAGGAAGAGAAGCGGGGAGGCTGAATCTGTGGCCCTGAGGCAGCTCTCCTCACATGCACACATCCAGCTCCTCTCTCTCTCTGTTTTTATTTATTTATTTATTTTAATTTTTTAAACACCAAAAGCATTTTTGTATTGGCGTATATAGCCAATTAACAGTGTGATAGTTCCCAGTGAACAGCAAAGGGACTCATACACACATATACATGTGTCCACTCTCCTCCCAACCCCTCTCCCATGCGGGCTGGCACTTAACGTTGAGCAGAATTTCCCGTGCTATACAGAAGGTCCTCATAGGTTATCCATTTTAAATATAGCAGTGTGCATCAGTCCATCCCAAACTCCCTAACTACCCCTTCCCCTGGCAAACATAAGTTTGTTTTCTTAAGTCTGTGTCTCTCTTTTTATTTTTTAAAAATATTTATTTGGCTGCGCCAGGTCTTAGTTGTACTATATCTTTGATCTTCGTTGACACATGCAGTCGCTTTAGCTGAGGCATGTGGGATCTCATTCCTGACCAGGGATCCAACCTGGAGCCCTGCACTGGGAGCTCAGAATCTTAGCCTCTGGACCACCAGGGAGGTTCCCACCTCCTCTCCATTCACCCGCTGGAGAGCCTTGGGGCATTTTTGTCTAGAGGAGAAAGCTTTCCTGGGTCCTAAGGCTGGACTGTTTTTAGAGGGTTTAAAAGGTCAAAAGTATTGTCCATAAATAACACAGGCAGTATTTGTCCTTCTCTCTTTCATTCCTGAGCGCACAGCATGGTTTCCTGAGGCTGCCTGATGTGGAGCAGGTGAGAATCCAGCCAGGCGTTAATGAGATTTGCAAATATGTAAATACTATCCTTCTTCCTCAGTTCTTTTTGTTTTGGAAATGTAGTTTTATTACTTAGCCATTAAAAAGAATCCATTTCAATCAGTTCTAATGAGGTGGATGAAACTGGAGCCTATTATAGAGTGAAGTAAGCCAGAAAGAAAAACACCAATACAGTATGCTGCTAAGTCACGTCAGTCGTGTCCGACTCTTTGTGACCCCATAGACGGCAGTCCACCAGGCTCCCCCATCCCTGGGATTCTCCAGGCAAGAACACTGGAGTGGGTTGCCATTTCCTTCTCCAATGCATGAAAGTGAAAAGTGAAAGTGAAGTCACTCAGTTGTGTCTGACTCTTCGTGACCTCATGGACTGCAGCCCACCAGGCTCCTCTGTCCATGGGATTTTCCAGGCAAGAGTACTGGAGTGGGGTGCCATTGCCTTCTCCAATACAGTATACTAACGCATATATATGGAATTTAGAAAGATGGTAACGATAACCCTGTGTGCGAGACGACAAAAGAGACACAGATGTATAGAACAGTCTTTTGGACTCTGTGGGAGAGGGCGAGGGTGGGATGATATGGGAGAAGGGCATTGAAACCTGTATATTATTATATGTGAAATGAATCGCCAGTCCAGGTTCGATGCATGATACAGGGTACTCGAGGCTGGTGCACTGGGATGATCCAGAGGGATGGGATGGGCAGGGCGGTGGGAGGGGGTTCAGGATGGGGAACACATGTACACCCATGGCGGATTCATGTCAATGTATGGCAAAACCAATACAATATTGTAAAGTAAAAAAATTTAAAAATAAATAAAACTGAGATTAAAAATAAATAAATAAAGAATCCAAGCATGGCTAAAAAAAAAAAAAAAAATTAAGGGAATTCCCTGGCAGGCCAGAGGTTAAGACTCTGTGCTTCCACTGCAGGGGGTCACTGGTTCGATCAGGTGGTTTAAATCCCTGGTCACAGAACTAAGATTCCACAAACTGTGTGGTACAGCCAAAAAAGAAAGAAAATGTTACTTATGTTAGCGTATAAAAGTTTACTGTTATTTTAAAATTTTATTAAAAATTAATAAGTATTTGGATTCCTTTCAAATTTTAACATGGTAAATATTGATAGCTGTAACAGGCAAGGAGACTTCTTAGAAGAGGTGGACATTTGGTCTAAAGTTGAGAGTTGAGGAACTGCCCTGGTGGCTCAGTGGATAAGACTCCATGTTGCCTATGCAGGGGCCTGGGTTCTATCCCAGGTCAGGGAACTAGATCCCACATGCTGCAACTAGGACCTGGCATAGCCAAATAAAATTTATTTTTAATTAAAAAAAAGTGAGAATTGAAAAAGATTTTAGTAGGTAAAACTTGGGGGTTGGGTAGGGATTCCAGAAAGAGGGACTGCTTAGCTCTGTGGGCCTCTGGAGCCTGGGTTGTAACCCATTTTAAGCAGGGAGTGGCTTGGTCAGAACCGGGTCTCAGAACAGCCCCTGTTTGTGAGAAAGTGGTAGAAAGGAGGCAAGGGGAGGCAGGCAGGGCTGGAAGCTTCTCTCTGGTTTTGCCCTTGCCCACGGCCATGCTCCACAACACCCTTTGCAGTTGGCTGCTTCGTGAAAGTATTCCTAGGAGAGAAGGTAAGCTGCATGAGGCACCAGGGCAGGGGCGGGATGAGGGCTCGGCTAAACAGACAACGAGAGAAACAGAACCTAGACCCTTCACTCAGTGGCTCATTTGACCCTCACAACAGTCCTGGGAGGCAAGGACGGGGGGCGTTTTCCCATTTTCCAGATGTCACTGAGGAGCCAGAGTTGCACAGCTGGCAAGGAGCAGCTCTGGGTTTCAGAGCTGGGTCTATTGGATTCTGATTTTTTAGCTTTTGTTCGTTTTCTTCCTTTCCTTTTTATTTTCTTCTTCCTTCCAAGTTTTTTCTGCAAACCGTGTAGAATAGCGGGGGTGAGAGGGCCTGTGGGCAAGGACCCTGTAGGCGGTGTTTGCTGGAGCCCAGGTGTGTGGAGGAGGCCTGGGCCTTGAGGCCTCGGGAGTGTTTCTGCTGGCGGCCATCGAGTCCCAGGTTCTTGCTTCATTCTTGGCTGCCTCTTGGGCTTCCTTTTCTCCTTTGCAGGCCCCAGGCCTTGGCCTTCTTGCCTCTTCCTTCTCAGGGGTGTTCCCGCCTCCTCGCTGCCTGCAAGGACTTTGTGTCTCTAGCCCTCCCTTTTCTTGCCCCTACAGGGGCAACTGCATGGACTTTCCTGCCAGCCACTGTGGGTAAAACTAACAAGCTAAGGGAAGTGACCCCTTTGTTGCTCAGGTGATTTCCAGACTCTCAGAAACTCCACTGGGCTTTTGCTTTGGTTTCTGTAAAAGCTTGGCCTGCCTGGCTTTCTGTGGCCCCTCCATAACCAGGAAGGAAGGGCAAGGCCAGCTGAAGTTAGCTGTCACCCTCTACACTCTGGCTCACTAGTTCTCCCTCCTACTGGGCCTCTGGCCCCAGACCTCCACTCCTGCCAGATTGGCCTCTCTCTGGTCCCTGGCACACACTGTACCCACCCTGTCTTTGTCCAGGCTTGTCCTCTGATCTGAACACTTTCCTTTTGCTCACTCCCAGGGCCAGCATTCTAGGCATGCATTTAGACTTAATTCTCCTTTACTAAGGAGAAGGTGATGGCATCCCACTCCAGTACTCTTGCCTGGAAAATCCCATGGATGGAGGAGCCTGGTAGGCTGCAGTCCACGGGGTTGCGAGGAGTCGGACACGACTGAGTGACTTCCCTTTCACTTTTCACTTTCATGCATTGGAGAAGGAAATGCAACCCACTCCAGTTTTCTTACCTGGAGAATCCCAGGGACCGGGGAGCCTGGTGGACTGCCGTCTGTGGGGTGGCACAGAGTCAGACACAACTGAAGTGACTTAGAAGCTCCTTTACTAAGTCTGTCAAAACTCTCTCCTCATTATTCACTGCCACCGGTACCCTCTGGTTCCTGGATCTTTAGTCTCTAGGAGCCAGGATGACTGCAGCTGTATCCCAGCCCACCCTCTGCGGTCTCCAAGAGGAAGGTCACACCAAGTACCAGGAAATCAGAAGAGCTCAGCCCTTGGCTTTGGAAGGCCCAGACAGTGCTCTGCGTCACTAACTCTGTGTGGTTTGGGCGATGCTGTACTATACTTATTACATTCCTGAAAAGTCAGAAACACTCTGAGCGGCCAGGGGAACTCGGCATTTGCCAGGGATCACTCGCTATGAGAATCTTAGTGGAATGTTGATGGCACAGTCCTGGACATGGAGGTGAGGCTAGGGGAAACGGACATCCATTGAGTACCTACTATGTGCCAGACTCTCACAGTCACAATTTTGAGTAGCCCTTGTGCACAGATTACATGGGTGGAAACAAGCCCAGAGAAATGAACTACTTTGCTTGGACTATGAATGCTGTTCTCTCTGCTGTCCCCTCTCCTGCCCAGGTGCTCATTTGTGCCTCCAGAGCAGTGAAGGATGGGACCCTCAGAGGTGCGTGGGCCCAGGTATGCAACAGATCATGCTGGTTTGCTCTTGGCTGTATGAACGTGTAAGAATCCCATGGACAGAAGGGGCCTGGTAGACTACAGTCCACAGGGTCACGAGTTGGACACGACTGAAGCAACTTAGCACGTATGAATGTGTAAAGTGAGTTCGTTCCCAGGTTACTGTTCCGCTCAGCTGAACACAGGGTTGGGCAGTTTGCTGCAGAAAGCCCTGAAAAATGCTGTCAATTATTTGACCAAAAGAGCACTCAGATGGAAAGAGAATGGGTGGGGAGTCAAGATCCTCAAGTTGCATTCTGTCCCTGCCACTGACAAGCTGGTGGACTTGAGGTGTCTCTAGAGCTCGTGTCCTCTCTGGCAAGATGAGAATATGGACAAGGTGACCCCAATGGAAAGCAGGATGCATTTTCTGAGCACTGGCTCCTTTAAAACAGATAGACTCTAGGAAATGGAATCAGGGAACCATTGGACTTGCATTTAGGGAAAAAAATGATTTAGAGTGAGAACATTTGAGTTGAGACCTTTGAGAAACTCTAGTCCAATCTCCTTAAATCAGAGATGAGATACCAACACCCAGAAAGAGGGACAGGGACATTCTTGCTCAAGGTCACACAAGAGCAGGAGAAAGGGGAGCTTCCCCTCTAGGGAGAGGCCTGCTGGGATGCCAGCAAAGAATGGGGACCGCAATCCCAGTTGCTAGGAGGCAAAGCTGACAGGTGAGGAAACATGGCAATAGGCTGTTTGGGGACCTGTGCAGCACTAGGACCTGTTGCCACAGGGATGAGAAAGCACCATAGGTTAAGTACAGAAGGAAGGGCTGGCAGCAAGGATGGGCTGATCCCCCATCCTTGAGGGGGCCCTTATCTATAGTCTGTCTGTTCCCCAGTAGAAGACAACAAAACACACAGGTGACTTCTACGTCTCATGAAAAACTGGTCACAGAAGAGGTAGAGCACCTTATGTGGATTAGAGGCTCAGCCATCCCCTTTGCTCAAGCCTAATGTTTCCATTTGGAAGGCCATCCTGTTCACTTGTGGTTTGGGGGAAATTATCTTTCCTAGGTCAGGGCCCTGCCAGCGCATGTTTGGGAGAAATCTCTACCTTGAGTCACTGTTGTTTTCGATCCTACTCAGGAAATGCCCAGACATACCGCCGTCTTGGCCCAGAAGGTGTGACAGCAGGTGCCATTGTCTCAAAGAGGGAGGGGAGGGAGGCCTTGATTTCTTGGTGTCTGGATCATGGGTGGCAGTTGTTACTAGGAAAAATCCCACTAAGACACTCTAAGCTCAACTGGTAGAGACTTAAGTTTCCCAAGTTTTAGATCGTTGATAGAAATGGAAAATCTGAATAGAAAAAGGAGAAAACCCAAGGAACCAAGTCCCTGGGGGCGCCAAGGAGGTCCTTCCTCCGAGAAGTTCAATCTGGTGATGTCTTGAAAACAGTAGAGAACACTTTTAATGTAAACGCAGCTCCTTCCAGGTATTAGTGGGGCACGTTGAGATGTTTCATATGAGGACCAGGCCTTGATCACTCCACACCCAGGCACAGGCCACTCTGCTCTAAGAGCAAACTGTGCTGTCTGTATTCAGCCTCTGCTGGAGACCTGTCTTGGCTCGTCATGGGTCTGTAGAGGGACCTGAGTTGTCAACAGAGAACCACCAGGGTGCCCATACCAGCAGTTGAAAAACAGACTATTTAGAGAGAGGTCTGTTAGAGATTTCCTTGGTGTGAAGCCAGGGTTGTGGTTACACGGGAGAAACACACTGAGGTGTTCAGAAGTGGTGATAGGACGCCTCACCCCTAAATGTTTTGCCCCAAAGAAAAAAGTGTATACATAAACAAATGTGGCAAAAAGTTAAAATGTTGGTGAATCCAGATGAGGAATATTGTGTTCAGAATATGCACTATTCTGGCTTTTTAAAAAACAGAATTGAGATGTTTAAGCTAAAAAGTAAGTAGTTTGCTTTTTCTAGAACTTGGAATTTACAACCTGGTTGAAGCAGTAAGATATCTGGCCACTGACACGCTAGGAGCGCTTCCTGGGTTCGGACCCCTCCCAAATCAAGAGTCCATCACTTATCAGCTTATTTCTCAAAGCTATGATTTATTCTGTACAAGGTTCCACTGTACATCACACATTCATCTACTCTTGCTTACACGGTAAACAAGTGTATACACCAGCCCTTTGGCTCAGGTTCACAGGTCTTCCCTGGAGAAGGGTGTCAGGCCAGTTAGACTCAGGGTGTCTTATTCTGCGGCCTCCTGGAAGCACTGGAGAGTTCTGTCCTCGAGGGGCACAGGCAGGGCCCAGCTGTGTGGGTGTGCAGGGTGCGCCACCCACAGAGCTCTGGGCCTTGGTGCTGAACAGCTTTTCTCTCTGGGACAACAGAGTTTTGCCCGACGACTTAAGAGCAAAATCAAGCCCATGGGGAAGAACCATACAACTGAGGCAAGATGTCCCCAGACACTCAGGCTCCAGCTCCCAGGCTGAACTGCAGCCTGATGCCAAGGGGAGCTGGGGGTGGCATAGGCATCCCTGAGAAACTCGGTCCAAAGGGCCTATGTCAGGAGGCTCTGAGAAGGGAGGTGGGGCAGGGAGGCTGGGGGAGAAGGAGCAAGTTAAGGGGGGAATAAATTAAAGGTGACAGAAGCTCAAGGATCAGGGGCTTGTGCTATCCTTCCAACAGCTGGGGAGTAGACCAGGGCTGGGTTAGAGGAAGCTGGCGGGAAGAGCTTGATACACTATCAGAAGACTTTCCTTTTATCTACTCTCCTCTTTACCTCACTGCAATGCGAAACGAGCCAGGGGCTGTGGATGTGACCCCCAGCTCCCTGGTAGCTCTGGACATGGCACTGGGGAAAAGGGAAGAGGCTGAGGGATATTTCAGGGAGGGGCAGTTACCCCCTGGTCCCCAAACACTATAAGGCACAATTCTTGGAGGCAACTAGATTCCACCCAAAAGATTAAAAAAAAAAAAAAAAAAACCTGTCAGATCCCAGATCTACTGTGGCTGTGCTTGGGCCTGGCCAACTCCCACCTAGCACCACTGGGGGCTAGCACTAGAAAAGTTGTACTTGTAGAAAAAAAAAAAAAACCAGCACAACATCCCAGCTGTGAAGAGGTGTGAAAGAGAGCATCTCCAGTCTGAAAACTTTAGTTACGGTAATTAAAAAAACAAAAAAGTTGGGCTTTTAAAAATCAAAAACAGCTTTGTTCAAAGACGTCCCCTTATCTGTCCCCCTGGAGTTAGCAGCCTTAAGAGGGCTCTTGGCTCATGGGTTTTTCTTGCCCCTGGAAGGGTGAAGCGGGGTCCAGGTAAAGACGGGCAGCATTCCAGGCGGCGATCCTCCCAGGAGCCTCCAGAGGGCGCTGTGCTCTCGGGAGGCCGGGGCTGGGCCGAGGCCAGTGGGCCCGCGGACAAGGATCTTCTCCCCACAGAGGGCTGCGGTTTGTCACACATGGGAAAAGAACCACGTGCTTACAAATGCAGACATGAGAAGCCGAGGGCACCGTGCTGGCTCGGTCTGCGTCCTGCCAATCTTCCCTACCAGGCGGGGTTCGGGGGCACCCGGCTCCCCACTCCAGGCTCCGGCCAGGCTGCAGCAACTCCTGCTCTGCAGCTTCACTTTCCTTTATTTTCCTCTTATTTGTTAGAACTTTTTTTTGCCTTTTTTTTTTGGTCTTTTTAAAAAAACTTAGGCTGTGGGGCCACCACGGGGAAGGGAGGATGGGATGTAGCTCCTCGTTGCTACATGCGGGAGGGCGGACTGGCCAACTCGTAGAAGAGCAGGTAGGCGTCGCTGGTGCGCACTTGGCTGGAGGACATGGGGGAGACGCTGCGGAGAGAGCAGGGCAGGTCAGCCTGGCGGCCGGGGGGCCCGGCAGGCGCGGCCGGGGCGGCGTGAGGGCCCGCCTCTGACCTATCGGACGCCCGAGGCCATCTCCTTCCGGAGAGCCTTCTGCTGGGCAGCTCCGCACCTTTTGGCCCTGACCGCTCCTGGGCGAGGGATGAGCGTCTGACGGCCGGGAGCCCCGCCCGAGGCCAGTCTCACCTGGAGTCGTTGAACGTGTGCCACTCGCCTGTCACCGGGCTGCGGCAGTAGGCTGTGTAATGGCCGCCCATGGTGGTTCCGGAGTGATTGGACACGGCGTACAGGTTGTAAACAGCGTGGTCTGAAGAGGAAGCCTGAGGTGTCAAGCCCCAGGGTGTCCCTTGGGCCCTCCCCCTCCTGCCCTCCCAGTCCTGCGTCTCCTCCCAGTTTCCACCTCTCTCCCCTCAGCCGCTTCCCCCACCTTGGGGCCTCCCATCTGCAGCTCAGACACCCGTGCCTTGGTTCTGTGCTTCCAGCTAAGAAACGCTTACTGGTGTTTTCTGAGGCAAATTCCCTCAAGTCCAGGTCTCTTAGTGGGAAATTCACAAATGCTGTGAGCTTGCTGGTTCGTATCCTGGATTCTGAGAACCGCTTCAGATCTGGTGTTGGCGTGAGTCAAGGAGAGAGTCAGAACAGGAGACACAGCCCCTGAGGGTGACTACACGTCTCAGGAAGCAGAGGAGGGGAGAGCCCAGCGAGTTTTCTTGTCCTAACCTGCTGACCCTCAGCTGGGCCCCAGTCCTCAATCTCTAACGTCAGCCCCTGCCCTGACCATCTGAAGGATACGGAGCACCAAGATCTTTGGGAACCTCTGGATAGAGAACTTCTTTATACACCGTTTTCTGGCTCGGCAGTGACAGCACGTCTGAAAGACATAACAGGACAGAGCTGGGAACAACTCATGGGTGAGGCCAATGGCCGAATGCAGCAATTCCTAGGCTGGTCCACCCCCAAGCAGACTCCGGGAGACGCGCCCTCACTGCCACAGAGAGTGACGTACTGGCTTTTCATCGCCATCAAGCACGTCCTCTTTGGTGAAGAGCCTCATGCAGTCCATTAACGTCACCTCAGGATAACCTCGCTAGGAGAGAGAAGGGAGAGGTCCGAGGTCAACAAAGTGAAAGGGTAAGAGCAAGAGTTTCAAAACTGGGGTGACAGGGATGCCTACCTTAGTAATGGGCAAGAGAGGTCCCAGAAGGGATCAAAGACCGTAGAACAGTAGCCACAATCAGTGCATGTCAGGGAGCTCTTCAGCTGCCCAACAAAGAGATCTGGGGAAGAGACGGACACACGACGCCTAAAGGCCATGGCTCCTTTCTCACTGCTTCCCCCTCAGTCCCCTGGGGGCTGGGCACTGGGAAGCTGGAGGGGTCCTGGGAGAATGGGCTTCTCATGCTCTGCTCAGGCCAAGCAGTTAACAGGGAAGGCAGGCAACCCACCCACGCTCCCCTTGCCTGCACTTACCCCCGATCCGACTGTCTTCCCGTTCTAGATACTTTCTCCACATCTGGCACCCTTTCTCATCATCACTAGGACCCAGAGAGAGGAAGGGAATTGGGTCAGACCTCAAACCATGATAAGTGTAAAGGCCTAGCCATCTAAATCCTTAATATCCAAAATTCTTCTGAAATCATTATTCCCAAAGAAGTTCCCATAGGTCGGGCCCCAGCCGTCTCCTGCTTACGGCAGATGGTCGAGGTTTTCAGTGTTGGACTTGGGCCTCGCTGTGACCCGGTTCACCTCATTGTGCAGCCCGTCCAGAAGGAAGCGAAGAAACTCCTGAGCATCCTGCTGACTGAAAGTGAAGAAAAGGGAGTTAAGCGACACCTCTGGTCCCTCAAATCTGCTACTGCCGCCACCCACTCTTGGGAGGGACACGTCCCCAAGGCCCTTACTTATAGCCGACGAAGCGTGGTGCGTATCTCTGGATCTGGGTTTTGAACTCAGAGGGGCTCACCACGTCATTGGGGGATGAGGTCCATATGGTCTGGATTAGTTTTGCAAACTCTATAGGAAGAAGAAAAGGGCAGAGGGGGCGTGGAGGATAGCTGAGCCATTTTCTCTATTCTGTAGAGTCCCAACAAAAAGAAGCCAGAGGAAGAGAAATGGGAGAGAAGCATGTAACCCTCGACTCCTACAGTAGCGTGGAAAGCGTCCAGGGCCGGGCCCTCACCTTCCATGAGGGCCGTGTGTGCACGGCTGCTGTGGCTGAGGTCCCGCAGGTAGAGTCGCTGCAGGCAGTAGTCTCTCAGCTCCCGCGTGTTGCTCAGGCACTGTAGAATGGAGTTCATGAAGCACTGCGGGAGACCACTGGACGTCAGCAGCGGAACAAAGATCCCTGGCTGGCATGTCTAGCTACCTAACACTCAGAGCCCTCTGGTACACCTGGCCTACAAGTGAGCCTCAAGCCTCCCATAGCCTCAAGTTCCTCTTTCTGTAAGTCACAGTGTTCAAGTGAGGCAAATCCCCACTGCTGGCAAGGGTGAAGTAACTGGTTATTTACTACAGAGGTGTACAAAAGAGTGTCGGGCAGCTGGACAGAGTGGATGGGAAGTGATGGATGTCCTAGGGGAGAAGGATCCAGGAAAGTGACTAAGTTATCAGTTAAAAGGGCGACTGCCCTTTAGCAGTGCTTCCTGCTGGGGTGGGGGTGAGGCAGAGCCCAGTAACTCTGTAAAACATCAGTCAGGAAGGGCAGGTACCAACTGGCCTAGGGGTAGGAGTTAGCTGTAGCCAGCATCATCTCGTTAGACAGTCCCAGTTGAGATGGGACTGAGTCCCACCTTAGGAAAGAAGTGGGCTGGGGAGAACTCACCGTGTTCCCAAGGTTTCGAAGACCAGCCAGACCCTGGGCGCTCTTAGAATTCTGTAAGCAAAGAACATGAGGCATATTCAGGCTGAAGGAAGAGGCCTGGCCTACATTAGGTTCTCTCTGCAACATTCTGCCAGTTGTAGCCACTAGCCTCAGGCTGCACACATGACCCTCTCTTCAACTTAATCTACTTTACATTGTAGGAAAGAGAGGTATAGAATGCCTGTCATTTTCAACACATGACAAAAACATTCTTCAAGATTTTGCTTTTTTAATGTGGTTTTGCTTTCTTTAATTGACACGTAATTACCCTCCATCCTTTATGTTAATACTTTTCATTCTCTGCCATATTGGAGACTGGCGATTATAAGCCAGAGACTAAGAATTCATATACCTGATTCTGACAAATTTCAGGTCCCAAATCCAGGCACTCTCTCAAATGACCTACATTTGTACTCTGAGATGTCTGATATCTAAAGCAGCTGTCATAATGAGCACTTCATGGAGGTCTTCAAAAGTTCAATGACAAAACATCTAAACTGAGTTTAGATCTTCAGCTGGGGAAAACTCCAGTCGGCCTGCCATTCTGAACTGCCAGAGACAGGTGGAATTCCTTCCAGCTGAGCTCAGCTCCTGAGGGCTGTTTAGAGCCTGGGAGAATCCTCCCTGCCTGGTTCAGGTTTCAACATCCTGATCAGCCACTGGCTGGGAATCCTTCTGATGGCAGCTTGCGGCCAAGCAGAGGTCAGCACCTGGCTGAAGGTGCTACTCTTGCTCTTGTACTTCTCGTGGAGACTGGTGAGGGGGTGGGAGAGTGAACAGGACTCTGAGCATTGTTTGTCCAGGTCTCTTGGCTAATCCTGGCCCAACCTCCAAGAAGTCAAATAACCTTTCAGCTCAAAGGGTTAAAGCATCAGCATACAGATGAGCTTGCTACCCTCTTTCTTGGGGAGGGTACCCGGGAGCAGGCAACTCTGGAGCAACACTGGCTGGGGCATGCGTGGGGCCAGCTCAACCCTGATCAGAACAGGAGCCTGAAATAACTCAGCTAAAATTACTCATGCCGTGTGCTGTCAGCAGCTCAAAGCCCAGGAGGTTGTCAGCATAAGGGGGTGGGGTGGGGAGAGGAAGGCTGAAGGAGGGCTTTTCTCAGGAATTGCCCTGCTGATCCCCCACAAGTAAGATGATCCCTCCTTGCCAGTTATCAGGTCTAACACTCACAGGTAGGGAGGGAGGGAAATACCTAAACCAGCAGGCAGACCTGCTGTCCACCTGCAGCTAGAAAGAAAAGCCTATTGGCAGCAGGTGGGGTACAAGCATCACTGAAGATCAGCAGTGTATGGTCCCAAACATGACATTTAAATCTTATTTTTATGACAATCTAAACCCTGATGTTCCAGTCAGTGGGCCACAACAGAGAATTCCCTGGACAAAGACCTTATCAGCGTTTTGAAGTAGACCTGGGGCTCAACAGAAACACTGAAGTCTGTGTTGCTCATTTGGAACTAAACATTAAAGCCTGCCCACACCTGCATACCTGCTCTTCCTCCCCTAGAATACCCACTTGAACACCTCTTTCCAGCAGTGCTTTATCAGTTCTACCCTGCACCCCTCCCCCACCTGCCCCTCATGCCTCAGACATCATCTGTCTAAACAGACCACAGGAGCAAAGCCTTCTACCGCTGGTGACTGTCACTGTCCACCACAGTGGGCCCTCGACTGAGATAGCAGTCACGCAGCACCAGTTGGGGGTGAGGCAATGGGAGGCTGGAGGCGTCTTTCTAATGAAGCATTCCTGTGGTGTTGACACTTCTCTCTCAGAACCAGGGGAGGGCAGGTCAGGAAGAACAGGTCACGATCCTTAAGAATCTAACCCTATGTCTGGCCTGGCTGGTTGAGAGATGCAGGAGGCTCCTTTCAGGCTTCTTCACCAGGACCCTCTTAATTCTGGGGGTGGGGGCTGTGCCTTTGTATAAAATCTCCTGAGCTTGAAAGTGCCTGCCAATTTCCAAGCACTCTGTGTAGAAGGCGAATGGGTATCAGGAGTCAGGGGTGGGAGTGGAGGGGAGAGCAGGGCTGTTCTCTGCCCAGCCAGATATTCTTCTGCCATGAATAGGAAATCAGGAGCTCCAGGGAAAGTCAGCAGTTTCCATTCCAGAGGGGAACAAAATGTCCCAGGAGTGACCTTTCTTACGGGGGAAAACAATCCTACCTCAGGGCTGACAGAGAGAGGCCCAAACTGGAGAAGCTGGGAGAGACCCTGCACACCAGCCTCTCAGCAGGAGAAGGAAATGACTCCAGCTGGGCTGCTGGAGCTCAAGTTGCAAAGAGCTGAGAAAAGTTCGGGAAAAAACTTCCTTAAAATTAGCCATCAGAAGACCTAATTCGACTCAGGAGCAGCCATTGTTCTAGAAGGCAGATGCCACCTCCATGGCTAGTAAACAGACAGTATTCACCGCCTACTGAAGGAGCGAGAGCCCCGCTGCTATGTGAACATGGAGGAAACATCTGGGAACACGGGCCACAGAAGAAAGGCTGATGGAGGTTTGTGTCTTCACACTTGAGACCCCAGGAAAGGGCTTTTCCAGCTTACTTCACCTGTGCCATGAGGGTCAGCCATGAGTCCTGGCTGCAGCCAAGGAGCCTGGTGTGGCCCTGGCACGGGGCAGTGCACGCACTGCCAACACGGGAGCTTGTGCTGTTACATAAGATCTGTCAAGCTCTGGCCCCTTCTCCCTTCCCCGAGGGGGCAGTGCCCAGCTTTTAGCCCCAGCATCACTCTGGGGCAGCTACATCATTGAAGGGATCCAGTGCCCACCGAGCTGAACTGGAGAGGGGAAGGGAGGGAAGGGACGTTGACCTCTTTCCCTGTCTGCAACTCCTTTGCCCTTCGCGGGGTCAAAGGACCCCTGTTGCCCACCCTCTGGGAGAGGGCGTTTTGCGATGAGTGACGGGGAGGCGGTCCCTTTCCCACCAGCCTTTCTTGCTGGCTTTTGGCCTTGGAGGAGTCACACCCGCAGAGTCCAGCGAGCTGCCCGTTCCCTCACACCCTGAGAACTAGTCAAGGTTACGCTTTTCTGCACCTGTCCTGATAGGTGCCAGGAATCTACGAGCCCAAGAGCCACCTGGTGCTGGGGTCGAGGAGAGGGAGGGACCAGGGGGACTCGGGGTGGGGGGGCAGGGACCTCAGCAAGGGGGGATGGGGCCGTGAGTAAGCGTGAGATCACCTGGGGAGGGGGCATTCCTTGTCGGGAGACCCTGGGAAAGGAGGGGAGGGGCTGGGAAGAATCTGTGCGCCGGGCGGGCGCGCGGTGGAAGGGAGCGGGAGGGGGGCACCCCGGTAAGGAGGCAGAACCCCAGCCCTCGGCCTGAGGGTCCCGGAAAAGGGCCCCGCGTACCTTGGCTTTGTTGAGCAGGAGCCCCACGAAGGTGGAGAGCAGCAGGGGAAGGGGAGAGCGGGGAGCGCGGCCGCAGCTCCTTGGCGAGGGCGGGAAAGGGGGGCGGCGGGGGGCTCCTCGGGCAGGGTTACGGTGTACGAGGTGCGCATGCTGGGGGGCGGGCGGCGGGTTCGGCCCCTCGCCTAACGTTGGCCAATAGGGCGCGGGGGAGTACCGCGAGGTCCCACGGCCCGGACGCCCAGGCCAGCGAGGCCGCTACAACACGCCGTCCGCGGCGCCCGGCGGTAACCGCTCTGGCTGGCCGACCGCGCGCTCCTGCACCTCAACCTCCCCAGCACGAGCCGCCAACCGACCGGGAGCCGGCTCTCGCGCTCCGGCCGACTAGAGGCCCCGCCGCCGCCTCGGGCCGCGCGACGTCATCGCCGGGGCGGGGCCGGGTCCCGGCCCCGCCCCACTCGGCCCCGCCCCCGGCCCCCCGGCACGCGGACCGGAGTGAGGCCGCACCCCCGCGCCCTCCACCCCCGGCCCGGCTTCCTCCAGCCCCCACCCGAGACCAGGCGGGCCTGCCCGCGACCGAGACCTGCAGTCCCGGGGGGCAGGCCGGACCCGGGCGGGCAGGACCGGAGCGCGGAGCCCGGGAACCACCTCGGGGTTGGGACTCGGGAGAAACTGCCTTTGAGGCCCAAAGAGGACACTTCTCCAAGGCCGAGTGTCAGCGGGTGAGCTTCCCTGAGGGCAGCGAAAGATTCCTAACTTTTGGAGGGCTGCAGATCATTTTGAGAACCCGATGAAAGCCCTGTACTCATTATTTTCACGAAAAATGCACCCACGCGCAAACTTTTGCACAACATTCTGGGCGTGTGGGTAGGAGGGGACAACTCAGGCCTTCTTGGAGCCCAATATCCACCTAGTCCGTGAGGCTAAGAGGACCCAAAGGTAGATTTCCACGGCTTCCGGACGAACTCCCTGCTCCCTCCAGTCCTAGTTTTTGGCTCACTATCAAGAAAGGCAATGCCTAGATTTTTACATGATGACAACAGGTCAGTGTTCCTTTTGGCCCCAGGAAGAATCCTTTTCTGGCCTCATCTACCCAATTACCCAACTCCATCTCTCTGAGAATCTCAGATTTTGATTTGTTTTTGGGAGGTGGGAAGAAAGTCACAGCACTTGGGGAAACTGGTGCTCAGTTGGTGTGTTGGGTGGAGTGTCCTCTGACCCTAAGGGCAGCAATGCTCGGAGATCAGAGGTCTCTGGGTTTTATTCCTGCTGCTCCACCTGTCTCACCTATCAGGGACCCACACAGAATCTGCCTGGAGAAAGTATCTTGTTTGGAGCTTGACGGCTATTTTTAGCCAGTATTTTTAGCATTTAAAAATACTCTGAGAGGCAGCAGTGTGTGCTGTTACTCATCTGTGGCCTCCTTCTGTTCCTCTTGGCCTGCTCATCCCCACATGTACACGCACACGGCACACACAACCACAGCCACATGGGGAATGTGTCCAGGACACATGTGTGGCTGTACCCCAGGCCTCCCACAGAACAGCACTTATGTACTGTGGAGAGAGGAGCACAGACGGTCACCCCCGTGTTCCTGCCTCGGTGGTGGGAGGAGTGGGCAGGAGGCAGGGCTTCAGGGCATCCTACTAGGTGGTAAGTAACATTAGAAGAGCAGATCTCCAGTCACTGTCCTTGCTGGGATCAAAGCTGGGCCCTGGACAAGATGCATGCTTTCCCTCCATGCTTCCTTTTTCCTAACCACACCCCTCTGAGCCAGTCCCACACTGTCTGCACAGCAAGGCTTGCATTTCATCACATCACTCCCGTGTCCTGACATACCTGACTCTTCCAGCCAGTCCGGAAGCCTGAGGTAGACTTGTCTGTGAGGCTGTGGTCCATAGGCTGGATAGCACCATGGTTACCACCCTCACTCTTCTCTAATCCCTGCTGCCAGTCAACCTGCTTTAGCACATGCCTTCTCTCCTTTAACCAAACTGTCACCAGTGAAGTACTTACTAAATGCCAGGCACTGCTGAGCGCTTTATATACATTATGCCAGTTAACTTGCATAACAGCTCAGTGATAGTGACGCAGTAACTATTACCTCTGTTCTCTAAATGAAGGATCTTAAGCCCTGAGAGGTCAAACAACTTGCCAGGACTGCAAAGCTGGTACATGGCAGTGTAGGGCTTTGAACCCAAATGGGCCCTACAGCAAAACCCATGCTAGCAACAACTACCAGGAGATTCTGGAATGCCCTTCCTGTTCTCTGTCAATTATCTCCTTGTAAATTCTGCTCAAAACTCATGTTTTCCACAAAGCCTTTTCTAATAAACTCCAAATTCTAAACATTCCATTACCGCGTACTCTCGGTTTTCTAGCATTCAGTTTCTACCGTACCAGTTTGTCTTGTCATGTTTATCTTTGTCTTATACATGTTTCTAAGACTTCTGTAAATGGTCTGAGTTTGGGTGTTGATTGTACCATCACATTGATACCTCAAGGGCAGGACTGTGAGTTCTCTTAGTGGGTCCTTAATAGAGGTGTTGAGCTCATCACAAAGGGGGCCAGACCAGGCCGTGCTGGAAGTCCCATTGAGCCTCAGAGGGTGGGGGTCAGTCTGGATTTGCGTGTTGAGTAAGTGATTTGCAGGAAGTGCTGTCAGGTGGCCACCCACTGGAGCGTTCAGCCTGTTTCCCATGACGTAGGCCAGCTACCCTGGGGACATCATGGCATTCTGCCAACCTGCTCTCTCCCTCTTTCCTGGGATGTAGGAGGTCAGGGACATTGCTGGGAGCAGGGAGGCCCAGCTGGGGGAAGGCTCTTGCATGGGTGCCCTTTGAGAAGTCTGGTTGGAGAGAATTCAAATGGGGCCCAATCTCGTCAGGCAGTGTGATGGCTGCTAGACACAGCCATGAAGAACTGTGGTCATTTCTCAACTAACCAGGACCCCGAGAGACCCTTTCTCCTCAGTGCTGTTTCCTGAAGCGGCATGGGCAAAGCAGACAGTCTTCGGGGATCTGAATCTGGCTCTGGCTCTGTGACTTTTGCCTCAAACACACTGAGCTAATCTGAGCAGAACTCCTTGCTGGAGCCCAAGACTGCCATTTCTCAGACCCCGTGCTTGGCCTGCCTCCCCTGGTGGTATTTTCTCTCCTCAAATCCCCCTGGCACGGATGGAGTATTTAAATAAATTAAAGTCAGGTTTAGTTGTGTGAAGACAAGACTACAAATATCTTGCTTTCTCAGCTGTTAGTGGGCAGCCCAGTCCTAGGTTTAGAAACACAGCTTAAACCCTGCTCCTGCACGCACCTGTATTTACCCACGCAAGACGGGACAGACTGGCGGCCTGATTGAACTGGTGGGGGTATCAGGGTCCTTGTTAGGGGTTTGGCTCTCAGCCCTCCAGTGCCCTTGGGGAGGGAGGGCCAGCCAGCTGGACCGAGGTCCCTGGGAAGCTCCTCCTTCCTGCATCACTCAGACCCCAGGAGGCCTAAAGCTCTGTGCTCCTTGGAGCCCCTGGGCAGTCTGGTTTGGACCAGCTGGATTCCAGAGGCCCACACACTTCCCTCTCTCGTTTATGTCTCTGTGTGGGCGCCAGTTTTACGTCTCCATTGAGGTGAGAGGGTGCAGGGAACCACGTGTGCAGCTCCACGCCCTGAACATGATGTTCATTTCTGCAGCAGGATGGTCAGTGGAGCGGCTCTCCCACAGGCAGGGAACATTTTGCCAGGCTCAGATTAACTCCTGCCTTGCTGAGCCCGCCCCCATACCACTTGAACTCACTCACAGAGACATCCATCCCAGAGTGGGAGTGGAGGAAGAAGCAGGGAGCATGGTGCTGGGCACTGATTGAGAAAATGAGCCTGGGTAAGGCAGCTCCACGGCCACCAGCCAGGTCGCAGCCCACATCCGGTCTTCAAGGCCTGGAGACATTAGCGTCTTGCTGATTCTGACCACAAACTACAAACTGACTGCCCTTTCTTTCTCAGCAGCTAGGATCAGTCCTGCCATAGGACCCCTCTGTGTGACCTTCCTAGGCCATGAGCACAGCTTCAGGCCTTCAGGAAGTTTGCCCTCCTCCAGGTGGCCATGTGGGTGAGGACAAGCCCCAGGGTCTCAGGCTGCCAAGCTGGACAAACAGGACAGCAGGGATGCAGTTCAGTGTGGCCGAGTAAACAGTGAGAAGGCCGGGGACAGAGGGGAAAGGTCAGACTTCTCACCCGGGAGTCCTAGGACAGCCGCCGCTGTCCTCCACTTCAGACTAAAACTCCTCCCTTCCCCTCGCTGCTTGACAGCAGTCAAGTCCAAAGTCCCACCCAAGAGGAGAATCACGTGACCTCATCTTATATAATCTCCCTGTCACTGAACAGCTGGAACCCGAGGCTTTGTGAGATGAGTCAGCAGCCCCCCGAGGGGCAAATAGGATCTAGGTAGTCCAGGTGCCCAGGCCGACTGTTCCTAGCAACAGGTCCCAGGGCAGAGGGCAAGGGTGTGGGAGAGGCTGTGTGAGGGCAAGAGGCTGGGCCAGGCTCCGCATCTGAGTAGTAGGTGCCCAGCCCGTGACTTGTGCTCTGGAGGGCCCTGGGCCAGCTCCCAGCTCTTCTCAGGGAGAGGAGAGGGTGCCCTGGGCAGGGTGAGCGCAGGGCTGAAGCTGGCAGGAAGAACTACCAGGGCTCAGGGGAGAGAGCAGCTGGAGTGGGTGGAGCTGAGGATTAGCATGGATTGTAGGGGTTAAAGCACAGCCCTGGCAGGGCTCAATGTGAACAGCTTGTCCTTTCATAGGCCCAGGGGAACAAGAGAGGTGGGGTGGAGGGGGATGTGACCAAGTTGGGGGCTTGGACCTCTGGCTCTCTGCAGGGCCAACCCACCTGGCCTGGCTTGAAGCCCCCACTGTGGGTAGTGAAGGTTTTTTTTTTTTTTTTTTTAAACCAATTCTGAACCAACATACAACTCCTCTGCAATCTATCTGAAGGGGGAGTCTAGGGCACCCTCATGCCCTAGACTGACAGGGCACGCTCCGGGGACTGGCATCTTGTTGGTGCTTAAGCAAGCCAGCCATGGATGGGAGGTGTTCAGAATTCTAGTCCCCTCCACCAGTTCTTCACTCGTGCTCAGCTGAGTCTGTGATATTCCAAGTTCATGTGGGCTGTTACTATTAGCAGGAGGATTGAGTCTGGTTAGATCTGTTCTATTCCCCTGTTGATCCTGCTTCTTTTGACCTGTCAGCTGCCCAGAGAGCCTGGGGCCAGGGCTGCCTCAGAGGAGTCAGATCTCACTGGGGGCCCTGCCCTGGGATGCACTCTCTTACCTTTGTTCCTCCCAGTGGTGGTCCCCTCCCCCCCACTCCAGTCAGCTGCCAAAGGCCCCTTCTTTTCCAGCAGCACCTTTTTCTCCTTGAGTTTAAGGCAGTTCTCCCATTGCATTTTACTGGTTGCAAATTCCTCTGCATCCATGATTTGCTTTGAACCTCATGACATCCCTGGGAGGTGGGCAGGGCAGGCATGACCATTCCCTTTATGGGTGAGGCAACAGTTCAGATGAGAGGTATCCAAGGTTAAAGAGGCAAAGTGTTCTTCCAGCGGCCAAACTGTTCATCCCAGCCTTGGATGACCTTCTCCCTTTCCTGTCACCTATGACACTGAAAAAAACACCTAGGGCGACCTCATGGTGCAACTATTTTTAGAACTTACTTCCCCAAGCTTCCCTGAGGGCAGGGACCACAGCTCACACCTCTCCTGCACCCCCCTGCCCCAAGCACCTGGAAGGCAGAAAGGAGGACTGATATTGATCAAGCACCTACTAAGTGCCAAGCCCTTTCACTCCACAACCTTTGATTCCACACCAGGATCTCTGAAGTGGGAACTATGATTGCTCTCATTTTACAGAGCAAACAGGTTCAGAAGTTCACGCATTTCTCTAAGGTTATGCTGCTAGTAAGCTGAACACCATAAAATGAATGAATGAGATGGGAAGAGCCGCTGATGGAGGTCAGAAAAGAAACTGGACCTGGTTCTAGAAAGAAGTGGTCCAGGCCCCATGAACAGGGTGGTTCTCACCCCAGCAAGATGTGATCAGCACCAGAAGCGTGGGTGAGCGTGGTGAGGGGAGAGGAGTGAGATTAAATCAAGGTCTTACACCACTGAGCCCAAGAGAGGTCTTTCCCAGTTGGTAGTATTGAGCTGACCAGGAAATTGGTTTGGGTTTTTCTGTTACAGAAAAACTCAGATGACCTTTTTCTTGAGGAAGAGCTCAGAGTGAAACACTAGCTCAGTTGTAGGGCTGCTGGTTACTCCTGTGTGTTGTAGGTTGTTTCTGGACAGGGAAAAAGGGATGTTACAGTGGCTGAGTTTGCCCTGGGTCAACCTGCCCACTTCTCTGAGGTCCTCTTGCAAAACTCCCCTCAGGCTGGCCCTAGGGGAGGAGGTTGGGACCAGGGTGTCTGCTGTGGAGATTCTAGGGAGGTTTGGGATCTGCCTGTGTGGGAAGGAGGCGGGCCTGCTCTCAGGGGACTGGGGCTGAGAATGGCTCTGTGGTTTAGTCTGTGGAGGGGAGGTTTTCACACCTCAGTGTGCTTGAAGACTACCTGAAAAGCTTGTGAAAAAGGGCCAGAGTCTCAGGATCTATATCCCTAGAGAGTTTGCCTCCAGGGGCTCTGGATGGGGGCCCCAGACAATTCAGCGCACAGATGATTCTGAAGTAGTCAGTCTGCAGACCCCACTTTTTAGGAACACTGAGCCCCATAAAGAGTCCTTCTGAACAAAGGGAGGGAGCCCCTCAGAGGCCTCTAACACCCAGGCCCCTCCATTGAGAGCCGTTTTCTGATTGATTGCTCCTGAGATGAGCAACACCAGACCTGTGCCAGCCAATCACGCTTCAACCCAAGTATATGTCCCTGAGAGGGTGTCTCTCTCTGAGCTCAGCTCTGCTGTTTGCCATTCCTCGTCCACTCTAGCCCTCCAGCGTAGCCAGCCCTGCCTTCTCAGGGTCTGAATGTTCTGGGAGGCACCAGCTTTTGCAGGTCCCATGGCACTTCACAGGGGGTCCAGCAAGGCTGAGACTCTCTAAGCAATGGTATCAATTTGTCCTCTCAGCACCTTTAGTTTTGACAAGCTTCAAGGTCTGTGTCCCGAAGCGCCGCCCCTATCCTGTAGCCCTGTTCCATTTTTTCTGGACAAGTCCCCTAAACAGCATTTCTTGCTATGGCACAGCTATTGTTTCTAAAAGACACGTGTCCTAAGAGTAGAAGGGTACATAAAGTAATGAAGATGACACAACACCCTGGTCTCCTGCCCAGATGCTTGCCTGTCCTGAACACCCACTCACATCCATGCATCCATCTACCCGCTCACTCCCTGTCTATCCATTCATTCCCCCATATATCTATTCACTCCCCCGTCCATCCATCCATTCAACCATCCATGGGATACGCAGGTCAGCTGAATTCTACACTGAGCTAGGTACACAGTGAGGGATCTGGAGATTTGATTTCTTTCTCATTCTCTGAAAGCTCACCACCTAATGGGTAAACTAATGACTACACAAAAGGAAGAATTGTAGTCAGTGCCCCAGGAGAGATGTTTCAGGGATCAGATGTGGGTGGGTCATGCCAGCCTCACTCAAGAATCCAGCAGAGCCTCTTCCCTTATTTGAACCCAGGCACATTGGAGTAGAAAGAGACTGGATCATCTAAAGCCCTAGACAAGAAGTTCGGCACCATTTTCTCCAAAGACAAACGAGAACTACTCCTGTCTAGACCCCTGGTCCGCAGCCAAGCAGCATCTATCAGAGGAGAGAGCCTCTTCTCCTGATGTCTTACGTTCCAGCGTTAAGCCATGTCTCTGGACTGAGAGATAAAAGCCTGAGTAGGAGGAGAGATGCAGTCAGGGCTGGGGGCCTCTCTTACCACAGGGCACACTGGTGGTCTGGGGATCTCAGCATGCAGTCCAGGATGGGGCAGGGCCTGCAGGGGCCCCAGGCATGTTGGGTGGGAAAGCAGAGGATAAGAGTCGCAGTGTATGTGAGGGTAGCTGGGCATTTCCAAGAGCACTGCAGGGCCATCGTCGAGTGCACAGGTCGTGAAGTGCATTTCCTGGGGAGAGTGGGAGAGCCCCTGAGCAAAGACATCAAGCCACAAGGGCACCAGGTGTGCTGAGATGACTTCCTGGTTCGTCCCCACCTGGGCTATAGGAACAGCCACTGTGAGGCCTGGGAAGGAAAACCTCTGTCTGCGATTGTCAACGTGGAAGCCCTTTCCTCATCAGTGGCTTCCTCCCCAGCCCATCACCAGGTCCCCAAGGGGCAAACTCACCATGGTGTCTCGCCCTGGGGAGCTGGAGCGGCTGGACACAGGGCCTGGCCCTTGCCCTTCTCCCACAGACTGTAACGCCCACTGGGTCGGTAGGTGGGGGTGAGGACTTCGGGGGCTCGTGGGGGAGGGGTCGGGGTGGGCACCTGAGGTGCTCTGGCCTTGCGCCCATAATTCTCCAGGTAGTCGGCCAAGTACTCGGAGCGGCTGGCCGCCTGGTACAGGCCCTGCAGGGCGCACAGCTCCTTGCGAGTGCGGGCCAGCATGGGGCTGCGGCCCAGGTTCCCAGAGTCCAGCCGGTAGCTATCTGAGGTCCGGAGGCTGGAGAAATCCCGGGCCAGGTCTGATTGACTGTTCGACTTCTTCTGGGTCAGGGTCACCCCCTGGTCGCGGGCACTGACAGGCAGGTAGCTGAGAGAGCTGGTGGTCACTCCAAAAGGGAATCCACTGCCCCCGCTGAGTCCACTCCCTGAAGGCCGCTCGCTGCCCCGAGTCTGGCTCTCGGCCCGCTTACCACCCCCGATGACGTCAGGTCTCAGCAGGGGCGGCCTCGGTCATAGTCCAGGATGGAGGGGGGCCATAGGTACGGGGACGAGTGAGATAGCTGGTAGGGGGCTGGGCTTGAAACCAAGCTTCTCCTTCTCCAGGAAGGAGGCAGCCAGGTTGGTTCCATAGGAAGAGGGAGTGTAGGTGCCATAGCTCGATTTGGTGAAAGGCGCATCTGTATAACGGGCCGATTCTGTGTAGCGCTTCAGAGTGGAGGAGAGCTGGGACATCCTTCAGGGCGGCACTCGGTGGGGACTGGGAGCCTCATGGGCTGAAAGACAAGGAAAGCAATTGTCAGAAGGCCTTGCCGGGGTCAGGCTGTTCCCACTGTGCCTGCTCTCCATTCCCCAGTGGCTTGACCTCAACCAGGGGCCATACTTGTCTGTTTCCAGGAAAGCCACTGGCCCACCACTGGGACACACCTCTGCATGTGCGAGTGCACTGGCGTGCAGGTCTCCACGCACCCAGGCATTCACACTTCAGGGAGAGCCCCAGAGCTGAGCAGGCTTTCATAAACCACTCGGGCAATCAGTCTCAGCACTGCTTGGACTGGACGCTCCCCTCAAAGCCCCCCAGCCTGAAAGCAGGGATTGCTCCACTGCAGCCCTTCAAGCAACAAACAGTACTCCAGGGACTTCCCTGGTGGTGCAGTGGCTAGGACTCCATACTCCCAATGCAAGGGTCCTGGGCTCGATCTCTGGTCTGGGATCTCATGTGCCCCAACTAACACCTGATGCAGCTGAATAAACAAAAACAAAAAAGCCCCCAATAGTATTCCAACCCAAATCCCATCTGCTTCCTCTCCTTGGCTTCTTTCTGCAGGCACCCCCGAGATGAGGGATGCTACCGCCCTCACCCCTGGATTAAAAACTGCTGGACATTCCAAGAGTTCAGACTGCTTCCCTCTTTGGGAGCAATCTTTTGGGAATCTTACACTGTTCAGACAGCATGACCTGAGGATCATTTAGCCAGATCCCTGATGAGGAACAGGAGGCCCATGAGACGAGGAAAGGGGCTTAGGTGTGGGTGGTGGTGATGATGGGTGGCTGAGAGGAACGCTTGATCTCAGTCTCCAGACCCAATTCCAGAGTGCTTCCCTGGACATGGCCACCTGCTGCGGTGGGGGATCCTCGTGTGGTAGAGCCCACCCTCTGCACTGACCTGAGCCTTCAGTTCTAAGTGGAGTTAGGGCCCTGCGGCCTCCCAGGGCTTCCCTTATTAGTACCCACAGCAAAGCGATGGTGATAATGACTTGTGCAAAGGGGGCCCCCTAGAGGCTAAAATCCTACACTGCAGGCAGCGCTATCTCCACCCGCAGTCCTTGCAGCTGGGGTGGATCTGCTGAAGGAACACAGAACCTCTGAATTGAGTTTTCAAAGGCCAAATGGGTCGACTTTCTTTTTTTTAAGTTTCACGTCATATATATTTTACCACAAGTGAAAGGGGACATTTCCACATCCATCATCCAATTGAACCTTCCCGCGGGCCTAGGGAGTGGACAGCCACGACCACGCTTTACATAGAGGACACCAAAGTGACCGACGTGAAACGGCTAGAGCCAGGTCTCACCACGGGGACATCAGATTTGGGAGTCTAGCCCAGATTTCCCCTCTGCTGAAACAAGGGTGATCATCAGTTAGGGGCACTGCACCTGTCACCGGCCTGCACTGTCAAGCTCGCTTTAATTGTTGCTACAAAGGACTTGTAGCAACATCCTCCAACTGTTACTCAGACTAAACAGTAAGAGGTTTGCCCAAGCTGTCTTTCAGGAACTTGGAGTCAGCTGTGTCCAAGTGCATGCTCTAGCCAATTAAGACTGGTTAGGACATCCACCCCCCCACCGGGGGCATATGAGAGTGTCCACTCGATGAAGGGTCACCCATCTCATGTTCTCCGTTGTACAAGTGGAAAAGTGCCACTGACTCGCCCAGAGCCACACGCTAGCAGAGCAAGGACTCGTGTCCATGTCTCTCAGATTTCCAGACCAGTGCCCTTCCCACTTTACCTTAACTCACCACCCCCATCAAATTTAGGCTCATGTGGCGACCCCCAGAGTCCCTCCATCACAGTAAACCTGCAGGCTTTATCTCTAATGGAGCCGGAGGGCAAAGGAGGGGTAAGTAAGATCTCTCATTTTCCTTGAGGGTCACAGGAGCTCTTGGGGGCTTCTGGGGTGGTGGGGGTACAGAGCCATCCAGGACTCTCAGAGGAGTCTTGCCCCGTGGCTGACTAGCTGGGTGATTCTGCCGTAGTCATTGAATCTCTCTGAGCCCCAATTTCCTCAGCTGCAAAATCAGTATAGTAATCATCATTATGATTCCTACCTCACAGGGTTGTTGTGAGGAATAAATGAGATAATAACATGTGAAAGCTCTCAACAAAGACAGTGGCTATTATCTCCTCTCCTAGCCCTGCCAGGCAGCCTGGCTCCTCCCTTTGTAGGCCTATAATAATGTCGGGGCTGACTGTCTCCTGGCCAGGCCGGCCTCTGACCGCAGCCCCGGGCTTCGGGGTTCTCCCCACAGCTCTTAGTGAGATGAGTGGGTCGTGGGCAGAATCTAGCTCTTTGGCAGTCAGTGGCTCAGGCAGCCTACAGCCTGCCCTAGGCCGTAGCCCAGCTCATTAGGGCAGAGGGGACCTGGTGCCAAGCCCCAACTGCTGAGTGCCTGGCAGAGAGCTCTAGATACTCAGTCCATGTAAGGTATGGGATAGGTTTCAGGGGTGGGAGGTGAGCAGGTGGCACTTTTCATATAGGCCCCAGGACAGAACTTCCAGTTTCTGCCAGAGACCTCCAGCCATTTTCAGCCCAGGCGGATGTCAGAAAGGCCTGGCCTATAAATGACCATCCACCCTTATTCCCGTCTGGCCTGGCTGGGGGCTCCCTCAACCAGCCGTGTTCCCACAGCCAGCACAACTTTTACCCCTTTCTAGGAAAAGAGAACGGGAGGAGGGCCTGGTGCAGGGCTGGGGGAACCACAAGCTTCCCCTCCCATCTGCTTAGCTTCCTGGGGTCCAGGGGAGGAAGAGGATGAAGGCTGAGGAGGCCAGGGGTGGAGACAGGCAGAGGCTCGGGGTGGGGGCATGGGACCAGTCCTGCTCTATTTCACTTTGGAGAGCTCCATCAATAATGCAAAGTCACAGAGACTCCAGGTCCCAGGAGCTGGGCTCTGGGACACCGAGCAGCCAATCAGATATGCCTCCTACCCCTACAAGGGCCTGAACTCCTGCCTCCTCCCCATGGGTCTCTCTACCCCCTCCCTCAATACAGGGGAATTGGTATTCTGCAGGCAGAGCCCCAAGCTTGCGATCTCTCCTGGCCCTGCTGACGCAGAGGTGCTGGGGCCAGACGGGGAACAGGGACAGACGGCCCTGGGATGGCCCACAGGTTGCCCTGGGCAGGATCAGGGCCAGGAATGGAGCTGCACCACTCGTGGGGGTGCTCCTAAACCCTGCTCTCCTGTCTGCTTCAATCTGCCAGACAACTGACAGGCCTCCCTACCACTAACAGCCCCCTGGAAGCTGTCTTGTCAGTGCTGCCAACTGGCAGAGAGTTCCTCTGTCTGGGGGAGAAGGTCCCCACTGCGGCTGAGGCCTGGAGCATGCCTACCTTCTCCCCCAACCCCCAGTTTCGCTCTTGAGGACAGTGCCAGCACCTTGCAGGTGAGCAGACAGTTTGGGTTGGTGCCCCTTGAGTTACCTGGCGTGGCTGTCTCTGGAGGCTGTAGGAGGCACCCTGGGCGGGAGAGCGGACCAGGGCCCTGGCTATAGCTCTGCTGCACAAGACAGGGACAGGACGGGCACTCACATGGCTGCGAGTCTCCTCGTTGCCAAAGGAACGGCCTGAACTGAATGGCCCTTTCATGGGGCAGTGGGAGGCCAGCCGATTGGCTGTGATCCCCGTGCCCCTCCCTGCCCAGCGTGGGGCCCCTGCTGCCCGACTCCTTTCACTGTTTACCCAGAGCTGGCAAGTACAGGCATGTGGTTCCAGGCAGCACCTCCCCAGGTGCCCGCCACCTCGGACAGTGGGGCAGCCTTCCTGCCAGCCTCCTTGTCTGTACAGGCTCACCAGGGCCCTTTGCTCTTCCCTGTTCTGCCAGGCTTCCCTTTCTTCCCTCTTGCTTTACTCAGTTTTCCCTTCTTGGGAGGTGTGGAGGCACTTCTCCTCCTGAAAGGACGAGGGAACCAGTTGGCCATCACCCCGCCAGCAGGTACAGGGCACCCCTGGACCAGGCATCCCACTGGGTACTTCTTAGGCAGCTTGTCATTTTTTCAGCAGCCCAAAGTCCAACAATGAGACAGCCTTCCCAACGCCCCTGGCTTACAAACATCATTTGAAGGTTTAATTTTTTTTAAACGTTAAATTGAAATTCAAAATACTTTCATTCAAATAGACAAGAAATTTAAATAGTAAAACAGTCAAGTGAAGCATTTAGCATTCATATTTCTGAAGTTATTAAAGCTTAAATCAGCACTAAGACTTCTGGGACACCGCATATTAATCACTCACTTAATCCTCATGACTGCCCTAAGCAACAGGTGCTATTATTATGCCTGTGTGCAGGTGAGGAAACTAGGGTTTGGAGAGGTGGTGTGGATCCCCTGGGGTCACACTGGGACTGGGATCTACCTGGGCTCTGTCTGCTAACGCCTACCTTGAAGCCAACCTGTCGCCCCCTTCTCTCTTCCTTGGCCTTTCCCTGAGCTGGCACAGGCTGGGGTCCTACAGCATGGGGTGAGGGGGTCCAGGTGTCCACCGTCTAGGCAAAACAGCGTGGCAAGTACAGACTCCCAAAGGAGCTGCCCTTCGAGTTTCCACTGCAGGCAAATGAAAGCGAAGCCAGGCGCAACCTGAGCCCCGGAACAATGCTGATCTGCCGAGAGATGGTCCAGGAGGCCTCCATTTCACTCGTGATGCCAAGCTCCTGCATGTCCCCTTCCTCCTACCCTTGTGGCAGCTTGGCCCACTCCCCAGGGTACCCAGACTAGGTGAGTCAGGGCTTAAAGTGAACCCTATCTTCCTGAGGCCACCAGCCCATTACGTCAGCCACTGTCATTTCCTGTTGCTCACGTGAAGGGCTCCCTAACCTGCCCAGCCAGGGGAGGGACTTGATCCCCAGGAATGCCAGGCACTCTTGGCCCCCAGGGTATGGGATGAGTGATGCCCAACATCCTAGGAGCCTTCACGGCCTCTCTCTGCCTAGATCCGCTCTCCTGTCTGGGGTGAAGGCACGCCAGCTTCTGTGGCATTGCCACTGCATGGATAGAAAGCCCCTAGCTGGGCTTCAGACATATACCTCAGTGGGGTTCAGTCCCTTTCCTCCTCTCTGTGTCCGAGGTAGGTGAGTAGGGAATCCCAGTCAGTCCCACAGGTGCTTGGGAACCATCACAGGGGTGACCTCAGAGCTTCCCAAAGCTGCTTGCTAACAACATCGGAATGAGACACTGACTGAGACGGCTGACCTTGAAGGGTAAAGTGGGCTGACAGAGGGGCCCTGTCTCCATCTACACTTTCCCACCCACAAGCCCAGCTGCTGGGACACTGCCTAGACACAAGCGTCATCCCCTAGGTCGAGGGATGTCTTGGCAGGACTGGAACATGTAGGCGGAGGGGGGAGGTTGGGGTGGGAGATATTTGTGCTCTCACAGTTCAGGAGTTCTGTTTACTGCTCTCAGATGCCCAGGAGCCTCAGCCTGGCACTAGCAGCCCTACCTCTCGGGCTGGCACCCTCCGAACCACCAGTTTAGTGCCTGATATGCCTTGGCCGGGAGTCATCAAGGGGATTGGGTCCCTCTCAGTTTCTCCAGATCCCAACAGTTACTCAAGGGCTGGGACGGGGGGAAAAAGAGGTAAAATAAAGAGACTGGAGATTAAAACCAGAATTCTGCCTGGAGGAGAAGAGGTGGGTGGGCTTAAGGCAGTGTCTCTTCAGGGTTCTCCTTCATTTGGGTTGGGAGGGGGTGGGCATCTCTATACCTCCAAGATGGGGCCCCCAGGCAGTATTGGAATTCTTAAATTCTATTTTCTAACCACAACTGTCCCAGGCATTCTCCTGGAAACCCCCCACCCCAGGGGAGAGCCCCAGGCCCCTTCCCTCTCCTCCAGGGCTTCAGCTTCCTTCTCCTGGCCTCCCAGCCCTTGGTCCTGCCCCTGGGTCTTGCCCATAGCACCTCCCAGGCCTGATGGGGTGGCCTCTCACATGCTCCCCCAAACAGACAGGGATCTCTCAAACAGACAGTCCAGGGCCCTCTGGACAACGGCCCTGTGAATTTCGGATACCAAAGGAGCAGTTACTGACCTGTGTCCGGAGACACTGGGCAGGATCTGGGGCTTCTCCTTCCCCAGCAGGGCAGGGAGTGCAGTGGCGAGCCCAGAAGCAGGAGTCTGACTTGGGCCGGGTAATCCGGGGCTCAGGTTACTGACTCGATATATATAGTATCTTATCTGACCTCATGGAGATGACTAGCTCCACTCGCTGGCATTCTGAGCCCAGGGAGAATTAAAGGGGCAGTGGCAGGCCCTCCCTCTTGAGGTGGGTGCCAGGCAAGGAGATCCTAGGAGACTGTTTGCAGGGAGCATTTTGAAATGGAACAGAAGGGGGATTCAAGGGGAAGCAGAATTGGAAAGAGGGTAGAGGGATGGGGGTGGAATTAGGTAAAAATATGGAGAAGGAGGTGTCAGTCACAGAACTAGGGAAGAGGAAGAAGCCCCAGTCCACCTCCTTTAGCTTTGAGATGGAGGAGACCTGGAGGCAGAAAGCAGCTCGCTCAAGGACACAGAGGCAGGGAGAGGCAGAAGGGACCTCTCTCAGGTTTCCAGTTCAAACTCTTTTATAATGGACTTCTAGGCTTGGGCTTTTATTCCAAGTCTTTCCTTTTATTGCCTCAGACATTTAAGTGGTCATTTAAGTGGTCCAAACCTTATTTAGTCTTAAAACAGGAGTAATAATAATGATATACCTCATGGAGGTGAGGAATAAATAATGCTTGTTAATTTCCTGGCACATAGTAAGAGTTCAATAAATGATCATCACTACTATATCGAATACTTCCACTTATAATTAGTGGTAACATTTGTCAGGTGAACCTTGCTAGGGAGAAAAGTTTCCTCCAGGCCACCCTGTGGGAGTGCCCTGTTCTCATGTCAGAAAACTGCCATGGTTTTCCGAGCTGATCCGTGTCCCATAGCTGGCAAGGCAGATGAGGCTTGCCCTATTCCCAGATGTGCAGTCCACCCATCAGAGGAGGGCCAGGCCCACTTGGGCTCTTTCCTTCTCTACCTAGAAAAATATAGCAAGTTTAGCTTCCCCCAGGCTACCAGGAGCAAGCCTGGCTGCTCTGGAGTGCTTCCACTCTACCTGGAGGAGTGTTCAGGATCCCGAACCTACAGAGCCAGGCTGGCTGGGCAGGGTCACAGGAGGAAGGTGCAGGATTCTGAACTTCTCGGATCTTGGTGCTCTTGTCAGCTCCCAGTCTGTTTCTCTTGTTTCTCGATGGCTCTCCCTGGGGACTGGGAGTACCCGGGATGGTGCCTCCCACCCTGTCTCGGCAGAGACTACTGACTCAGCTCAGGTCCTGACGATGCACTTCAGAGGACGCCCTCGTCCCCAGCCCTCATTCCAGTCCTCATTCCGACTCCAGTCTGGCATCATCTACAGCATCAAAGGAATGGTGGCTGCTCAAACCCCAGCCCAACCAGCTCTGCTTTCCTCCACTGTATGTGCCGGACTCTGGGGACCTTTTCCTGCCTGTGCCTGGGGAGATGAGCATGGGCAGGATCTCCAGCTCGGGTCCATTCTAAGAGCGGCCAGGTCAGGAGGCAGATGCTCCTCCTCAGAGGACAGCCAGAATGGGTTGGCCAGGACTTCCTTACGCTGTTGAGTATAAGTTACTTGCCTTGGAGCATCGCGTGCCTGATTCTGGTTTGGGATTGGTGAGAATTTCAAAGATGCCTCTTTCTGGTTTGGGATTGGTGGGAAATCTACCCCTCTTACACTTAACTACTCCCCCTCCCCCCACCCCCTACCCCCTTTGGCAAACTGACCAGAGACAAGCCCCCAGGAGCTTTGAGAGGAGCGAGTAAGAAAGCTGCCACGCACACGTGGGGAGGGGTTTGCCAGGGCCCACGCGTCACTCTCCGCCACATCCCACACAGGGCTCGGAGATACGGTCCTGCCCAAGCAGCGTTTCCTTAGAACACACTGATCAGCACACAGATGGTTCTCCCTGGCACCCTGAGCTGTCGGCTCACACACACAACTGGCACCCACAGCTGGAGATCCTCAGCGCAGCTGGCACTTGCCCTACATTTCTAGTGCCCATTTTGCCCAGGCGGTCGTTGACACCTCACTTTCAGAGCCTCAAACGGCACTGCCCTCCGTATCCCCTCTTCCCCAGTCTCCGACAGGTGGCACGTACCTGCCTATTCTCTGAGGATGGATGAGTCGAGCCGGGCACAAGCATGGAGCTACGGATGAGTCCCGGCTGGTACTGGAGCGGCGCAGTAAACAGCCGCTGACGCAGAGGGCTCCCTGGCCTCGGCTCTTGCCCGCCTCTACCCCACCTCCGCCGGGGGCACAGAGAGGACCTCCCCGGGAAATCGGCGCCACCCAGCGGGCCGCCGCCTCATTGCGCCCGGGGCCGGCAAAGCCACACCTCGCGTCTGGCGTCACTGAGATACGTCACGGCGATTGGCTTGTTCCTATTGTAACGTCATCAGAGCCCCGCCCGACCAGGATCTCCCAGGCGACCGACGTATACAGAGAACCACGTGGAGAAAAGGCACACGAGCTTGGAGGGGGTGGTTGGAGCACCTGAAGTGGACCTGAATATGACACGACGGGACAGCTGGAAGGTATTGGGAAAGAAGAAGGGTCACGGGGAGAAGGCTCAGCGGTGAACCCCAGGGCATACATATCAGCTTTCAGTTTTTAGGGAAGGCTAAATGTTCCAGCTCCTTCCCACCCGACTGGGAGAGGGCCAGTTCTTCTGCCTCTTCCTTTCTTCGTCACCGTTTAAGACACTCTGCTTATTTTACTAACATGAGACGAGTGACTGGTGGTGTTTTCTGAAATGGGTAAACGGTGGCACTGGGTCAGTAGAAGAGATTCTCTTTTTGTCTTTGCAGAAAAAGCCAAAGGAAACTTGATTTTTTTGTCACTTCCATTCTTTGTATATAACTTTCCCCCTTTCCTCTACCGTGAAGAAAACCACACGGCCAGGTAGATTGGTGCCAAGGCAAGTCCAAGGTTTTCAATTTCACCTGGACCATCAGTCCTTCCAACTGTCCTTAGCTGCTTCTCTTGTTCTCTACAGCTGGCATTTGTCCATTACCACTCTCCCAAGTTCCTCCTTGTCTTCTGTTTCCCTGAGGAACTAGGAGGCAATCAGGAGGGAAATCCTTAAAGTTCTGCCTACAAACATAGCTGAATTCATTCTTCCCTCTGCTCCAGGAGCGGTGAGAGCTGTGTTCCTCTTGTGCAAGACAAATATCTTCCAGATCGCAGCTCTTTTGTTTCCTATTGTTACCCTCAAACCGGGTTCCCCTTTTGGTGAGTGTCAAGCCAAAGGACACAACCAAGTCAAAAGATCTGGAGAAGGAAGAATTTATTACTTGCAGCAAGTGAGGAGAGTAGATGGGATTTTTCTCCAAGCAGTGTCTCCTTGAACAGCAAAACTGGGGAAGTTTAAAGCTAAGGGTATATGCATATTCATGAGGGATTGAGCAGTGTATGCATATTCATGAAGGGGCTTAAGCGGAATTCCGCATAGAATTGGATCAAAGGTTAACAAAGAGCCTTCAGTTTGGTTCAGTCCCTCAGTCATTGACTCTGAGACCCCATGAACTGCAGCACACCAGACTTCCCTGTCATTCACCAACTCCCGGAGCTTGCTCAAACTCAGATCTATCAAGTCGGGGATGCCATCCAACCATCTCATCCTTTGTCATCCCTTTCTCCTCCTGCCTTCAGTCTTTCCCAGCATCAGGCTCTTTTTCAATGAGTCAGTTCTTTGCATTAGGTGGACAAAGTATTGGAGTTTCAGCTTCAGCATCAGTCCTTCCAGTGAATAGTCAGGACTGATTTCCTTTAGGATTGACTGGTTGGATCTCCTTGCAGTCCAAGGGACTCAAGAGTCTTCTCCAACACCACAGTTCAAAATCATCAATTCTTTGGCCCTCAGCTTTCTTTATAGTCCAACTCTCACATCCATACATAACTACTGGAAAAACCATAGCTTTGACTAGATGGAATTTGTCGGCAAAGTGATGTCTCTGCTTTTTAACAGAGGGCTTTAGTTGACTGAAGTCAGAGTGTTGGAGAAGGTCAGCATCATTCCCTAGATTCAGACCTGTCTAGGATCTCAGCAGATAGTTATCATCCTCCACCTTGGTGAGGATCTTAGATCCAGCTGAACGAAAAGATTGACTTCAGATTCTTATGTATATCCCTTGAGGAAGAACTAGGACTCTTTTATTAAACTATTGTTTACTATTACTTAACTGAGCAATTGTTTCTTGACTGGTTTTCCTTTATTTCTGCATTCTTTCCCTTCACTTAAGGTCATTGGTCACTGAGACCTGTTCAAGATCTGCCACTGAGGCCAGGCTTAGATGACAAAACAGATTCGGCCAAAAATGGCTTCTCTTCTGTCAAGAAAGTAATACCTAGTTCTCTTTCTCCAGGGACCACCTACTCTGTTTACCTTAGGACCCTTGTTCCATTGCATTTTAGGGATAGCTACTGGACATGCTGGGTAATCTTCTTGGAAGGGGGATACAGCAGTGAACAGAACAGGCAAAGTCCTTGCCTTTAAGGAACTTACATTTTGTAGAAGTAGAAGACAATAAGGAAATAAGTAAACTCTTTAGTATTGGATGGCAGTCAGAGTGATAGAGGCAAATAAAACAGGGACGATGATACAGTGTGTCAGGTGATATCAGAGATAGTCCCAGTGATAAAGTGACTTTGGATAACCCAAAGGAGCCTAGGGAGTGAGCCATCTGGATGTCTGGGCAGAGAGTATTCGAAACAGAGGGAACAGTAATGCAAAAGTCCTGAGGTAGGCCACCTTTGAGGAAGAGAATGAAGATCAGTGCGGTTGGAGTGAAAGAGGACAAGCTAGAGAGTGGAAGACAAAGTCAAAGAGATAAGGGAACACCCTTGTTGGATCCTAAGAGCATTTCAGTGACTTTAACTTTTACTGGAAAGAAGATTTCTAGTAGTCATGTATGGATGTGAGAGTTGGACTATAAAGAAAGCTGAGGGTCAAAGAATTGATGCTTTTGAACTGTGATGTTGAAAAAGACTCTTGAGAGTCTCTTGGACTGCAAGGAGATCAAAGCAGTCAATCCTAAAGGAAATCAGTCCTGAATATTCATTGAGAGGACTGATGCTGAAGCTGAAACTCCAATACTTTGGCCACCTGATGTGAAGAACTGACTCATTGGAAAAGAGCCTGATGCTGGGAAAGACTGAAGGCAGGAGGAGAAGGGGATGACAGAGGATGAGATGGTTGGATGGCATCCCCGACTTGATAGATATGAGTTTGAGCAAGCTCCGGGAGTTGGTGATGGACAGGGAAGCCTGGTGTGCTGCAGTCCATAGTGTCGCAGAGAATCGGACATGAACTGAACTGAACTGAACTTTTACTCTGAGATAGGAGCCACTGAACAGAGGAGGGACGTAGATCTGATTTTTGCTTTAACAGAGTCCCTAGAACCACTGTATGTCATGGCAGTCTGAGCATGGGTTGGAAAAGAATTTCCAGACACAGTATTTCAGAAGGGAGTGAGTTTAGGGTACTTCAAGTGAAGTGGGCCGGCCTTCTGACAGGTCAGAGAGAGTCAACAGTTTTTGTGGGTTAGTAGCTAATTTTTATCGGAGAAAGCAATGGCAACCCACTCCAGTCTCTTTCCTGGAAAATCCTGTGGACAGAGGAGCCTGGTAGGCTGCAGTCCATGGGGTTGCTGAGGGTCGGACACGACTGAGTGACTTCATTTTCACTTTCATGCATTGGAGAAGGAAATGGCAACCCACTCCAGTGTTCTTGCCTGGAGAATCCCAGGGACGGGGGGAGCCTGGTGGGCTGCCATCTATGGGTCGCCACAGAGTCGGACATGACCGAAGCGACTTAGCAGCAGCAGCAGCAGCCAATTTTTATAGCCTCAAGAAAAAAAATTCCTGCTGGAAAGGTGGCATTAGGTGATTGGTTAGGGTGAGTATTCGCCTAATTTGGGGTCAGGAAGCTGCCTGTAAGGACTGGGGGCTTTCGGCAATGGTCATAACTGGGTTCAGTTAGCTCCATAGATGGCCTTGGTTCAAGGTCTTGCATCTGTGACCTTGGTTCAAGGTCTCGCATCTGTGACCTTGGTATGGGACCCACAGGGAAGAAGGACAGATCGAAGGGGGCCGAGGAAGCAGGAGCCAAGTAGGTGCCCCCTAGAGAGGTGTGGGGGGGGGGGGGGGGGGGGGGGGGGGGGCAGTTGGATTCTGGATGTTTTGAATATAGAGCCAATAGGGTTTCCTGATGGATTGGGTGGCATAAGAAAAAGGGAGGAATTTTTGGCCTGATCATTAACTGAGGATGTATAGGCTGTGAAAGTTTTACTGAGTCCTGGCTCTTTGTGCTCCATGCACAACAGGCCAGTAAACTGGGAGACAAGGTGCTGAGGCAAGGAATAGAGACTTTATTCGGAAAGTTGGCAGAGAAGATGGCAGACTAGTGTCTCAGAAAAACCATCTTATCAGGGTCTGGATGTCTTCTATAGAACAGAGATGGGGAGGAGGTGAGGAAGTAAAGTATTTAAAAAGGCTGTGTGTGTGCTCAGTCACGTCCAACTCTTTGTGACCCCATGGACTCTAGCCCACCAGGCACCTCTGTCCATGGGATTTCCTAGACAAGAATACTGGAGTGGACGCCATTTCCTCCCTCCAAGAAGTGAAATGAAGTGAAATTGCTCAGTCGTGCTCGCCTCTTTGTGACCCCATGGACTGTAGCCTGCCAGGCTGGGATATTCCTAGTCCAGGGATCAAACCCAAGTCCCCTGCATTGGCAGGCAGATCCTTTACTACTGAGCCACCTAGAAAGCCCAAAAGGTCATAAGTCTTGCAAATATCTCCGGGAATGGCCAGTCTTGTGTAATAGAGGGAAGGGAGTGTATTAATTTCCTCTTTCTTATAGCCATTCACAGGTGGACAAGATCAGGATGTCTCCCTAAACAAAGGCACTTTGGTTTAATCTTCAGGCAGAAGAGAGGGTTCCCTATGGCAGGCCATTATGTACAGATAGTATCCTGTTAGTGAACAAAAGCAACAGGAAGCAAAGATTAGAGTAAAAGACAGATCCAGCATGTAGTCAGATTTTGTTCTAGGTGGCTCAGTGGTAAAGAATCTGCCTGCCAATACAGGAGACACGGGTTTTAATTCCTGGATTGGGAAGATCCCTGGAGTAGGAAGTGGCAACCCGCTCCAGTATTCTTGCACTGAAAATTCCTTGGACAGAGGAGCCTGGCAGGCTACAGTCCATGGGGTCACAGAGAGTCGACAAGACTGAGCAGCTGAGTGTGCACGTGTGTGCGTGCACACACACATCACAGAAGGAGCGGATTTGGGAGTGAGGGGAAGATCAGGAACTTGATTTAACATGTATTAAGTTTGAGATGTCTATTAGGCGTGTCAAGACACCAAGAAAGAAGTTGGATTTACATGTTTGGCAGGATCTGGGTTGGAGATATACGATTGAGAGTCATCAGCATATGGGTGTTATTTAAAGCTAGATTAAAAGAAATCACCAAGGAGCAAATATAAACAGGAAAGAAAAGATGTGCAAGGACTGAACGCTGGCGCTCTCTGTCGACTTAAAGAAGATACACAATGTGAGAGTTACGATTTATTGGGGGCAAAATAGTTTTATTTGGGGGCAAAATGAGAACTGCATCCTGATGCTGCACCTCAGGTAGCTCTGAGAAACTGCTCCAATGAGGTGAGGTGGTGGGGAGGTCAGTATATGTGGTTTTGGTGAAGGGGGAGTTCATACAATCAAGCGCTTTCTTTGCAGAAGTTTTCTGCTAGCCATGAGGGGCTGATGTCACCATGAGGGGATTTAGTGCTTGTCTAGATAGGAGGAGATGCAAGGATTGGGCTCATAAAATCAGTTCCTGAAAATATCTAGCTATCTAAGGACCCATTCTGCCAGTTTTCCTGGAACACAAAGTATCTAGCTCCTTTTTTCCTCCCTGAACTTCCTTCAGGGCATGTGGGAGACCAACAGCTGCAACAGCACGGGGTTCAGTCCCTGCAGAGGCAGGTGGCAAATGCCTTTGGCAAGTGCCAGTTTGTCCTTGACATCTCTGACATTAAATGGTTGTAGAGAATTTCTGTTTAGTTGCTAAGTCCTGTCCAACTCTTTTGCGACCCTGTGGACTGTAGCCTGCTAGGCTCCTCTGTCCATGGGATTTCCCAGGCAAGAATATTGGAGTGGGTTGCCATTTTCTTCTCCAGGGGATCTTCCCAACCCAGGGACTGAACCCGTGTCTCCTTCTTTGGCAGGCAGATTCTTTACCACTGAGTCACCATGACAAACTGGTTAGAAACATCTAGGTCCAAGATGGCAGAAGATTAGACTTCCAGAGGACCTTGAGCCTCATTCAGTTCAGCTCAGTTCAGTTGCTCAGTCATGTACGACACTTTGCGACTTCATGGACTGCAGCACGCCAGGCTTCCCTGTCCATCACCAGCTTCCGGAGCTTACTCAAACTCATGTCCATCAAGTCGGTGATGCCATCCAACCAGCTCATCCTCTGTTACCCCCTCTCCTCCTGCCTTCAATCTTTCCCAGCATCAGGATCTTTTTCAGTGAGTCAGTTCTTCACATTAGGTGGCCAAAGTGTTGGAGTTTCAGTTTCAGCATCAGTCCTTCCAATGAATATTCAGGACTGATTTCCTTTAGGATTGACTGGTTGGATCTCCTTGCAGTCAAGGGACTCAAGAGCCTTCTCCAACACCATAGATCAAAAGCATCAAATCTTTGGCACTCAGCTTTCTTTATAGTCCGACTCTCACATCCATACATGACTACTGGAAAAGCCATAGTTTTGACTAGACAGACCTTTGTTGGCAAAGTAACATCTCTGTTTTTTAATATGCTATCTAGGTTGGTCATAGCTTCCGAGGAGCAAGCATCTTTTAATTTCATGGCTGCAGTCACCATCTGCAGTGATTTTGGAGCCCAAGAAAATAAAGTTTCTCACAGAAGAGAGGGTTCCCTATGGCAGGCCATTATGTACAGATAGTATCCTGTTAGTGAACAAAAGCAACAGGAAGCAAAGATTAGAGTAAAAGACAGATCCAGCATGTAGTCAGATTTTGTTCTAGGTGGCTCAGTGGTAAAGAATCTGCCTGCCAATACAGGAGACACGGGTTTTAATTCCTGGATTGGGAAGATCCCTGGAGTAGGAAGTGGCAACCCGCTCCAGTATTCTTGCACTGAAAATTCCTTGGACAGAGGAGCCTGGCAGGCTACAGTCCATGGGGTCACAGAGAGTCGACAAGACTGAGCAGCTGAGTGTGCACGTGTGTGCGTGCACACACACATCACAGAAGGAGCGGATTTGGGAGTGAGGGGAAGATCAGGAACTTGATTTAACATGTATTAAGTTTGAGATGTCTATTAGGCGTGTCAAGACACCAAGAAAGAAGTTGATTTACATGTTGCTACATCTTCCATGTGGAAGATCAACAGCTGCAACAGCACGGGGTTCAGTCCCTGCAAAGATTCTCTCGGATGGCCTCTTTTCCTCAGTGAGTTAGGCAGCAAGGTCAACTGAGAGAGAGGATGGAGGAAGGGTTGGAAATTTAGAGAGGTCGGGGCGAGGTTGATGCGCTAGTCATTTTGGGGCACTTAACCTTGAGTGTATATCAGAATCACCTAGAGAGGCTCTTCAAGCCCCATCCAGAGTGTCTGGCTCTGGAGGGCTGGGTGGGCCTGAGAATCTGAGTTTCTAAGGAGTTTCTGGGTGGTGCTGAAGCTGCTGGTCTGATGACCCTTTGAGAACTAGCTGGTATGGGGCAGTGGCTGGGAGAGCGAGTGTATGAACTGTGCACAGACAGGGTTGTCAAGCGGCTTCAAGGACTGGTTTGAGGTTGGAAATCAGAGATTGAATGTGTTTCCATTCAGTATTCTTCCTCGCCACATTCACAGTCACTGTCCCTGAGTGGAGTCCTGTCTTTTTCTTTTTTTAACTTTTTATTTTGTATTGGGGTATAGCCAGTTAACGATGTTGTGGTAGTTTCAGGAGGACAGCAAAGGGACTCTGCCATACATACACATGTATCCATTTTACCCCCAAACTCCCCTCCCATCCAGGCTGCCACAGGACATTGAGCAGAGTTCCCTGTGCTATATAGTAGGTGCTTGTTGGTTATCCATTTTAAATATAGCAGTGTGTACCTGTCTGTCCCAAATCCCCTCTTTCCCTTCCCTTCATTCTCCCCCTACCATCCAGAAAGTTCATGTCTGTGAGTCTCTTTCTGTTTTGCAAGTAAGTTCGTTTCACATATAAGGGATGTTATACGATATCTCCTGACTTTCCCTTTGACATATAAGTCTCCCAATTCTTTCTCTTAAAAAGCCCATAAATCTTGAAATCTCTTAGCTCTCTTCTCTTCACAGTTCTCTTGGAAGAGTTGTGCACACTGTCTCCCCACCTCCCCGTCTATTCTGCCCACTCAGCATCCTCTCCTGCTTGCTCACTCCAGTGGGCCTTTTTAGTCATACTTGATTACTTGACCTCTTACAAAATTAATACCTCCCACAGATTGTGTGGTTATGCTTTTCTCCTTTACTCCCTGCTGCCTCCTTCTCATTCCCCCTTTCCTCTCGTGTCCCTTCAGTCTCAGTTTTCAGAGAGCTTATAGCACTGAGGCTGTTATACTTGCAGATTGTAGACTGTACATTTCCTGAGAGAACTTCTGATTCCTCTGGTTACTAGCGGCAAGCCCTGCAACTTTACATCTGTATCTTTATATGTTAACAAAAAATGGGGACTTCCTGGTGGAATAGCGGATAAGAATCTGCCTGACAATACAGGGGACAGCAGGTTTGATCCCTGGTCCGGGAAGATCCCATATACTGCAGAGCAACTAAGCCCGTGGGCCACAACTACTGAGTCCATGTGCCCTCGAGCCCACAAGTCACGACTGCTGAGCCCATGTTCTGCAGCTGTTGAAGCCCCTGCCTCTGGAGCCTGGACTCCGCAACAAGAGAAGCCACCGCACCACAGCTAGGTGTAGCCCCTGCTCACTACAGCTAGAGAAAGCCTGTGTGTAGTAACGAAGACCCGGCGCAGCCAAAAATAAAGAAATAAACATAGCAGTGTGTGCATGTCAAAAAAGATATCCAAAAAAATGGGGATAAGTAGTGTCTGCTTCCTCACGGAGTTGATTTGAGGAATAAATGGGTTCGTTTAGGAAATCTCGGGCAGTCCAGTGGTCAGGACTCCATGCTTTCACTGCCGAGGGTGCAGGTTCAATCCATCATCAGGGAACTAAGATCCCGTAAGCCATGTGGCACGGTGAAAAAGAAAAGTTCATATAAATGAAAAGCTTTCAGTGGTGCTTGGCATGTAGTGAGTGCCTGAGCTCATCTGATCTCCCGCTCATCCATCAGCTATTACTTGTACGGGCTGATGATGTCCGAATGTCTACTCACTCCTGAGTACTAGTCATAGTTATCCAACTGCCTCCTGACATACCCTTGGACATCATATCAGTACCTCAATCTGAGCGTGTCTAAATCTTTAAACTTACCATTTTCCATTCCATTTGCTCCCGTTCCTTTAATCCCCACATCTATGAATGGTGGCATTATCTATCTAGTTTACTACCAAAAATTTGCTAGTTTTCAACTTCTCTCCTCCCATAGTTCTCAAACAGAGGTGTTCTCTTAGTCGTCCAACTCAGGTATACAGGAAACTGACCTTTTTTTTTTTTTTTTTTTTTTGCAATACGGCTACATTTCTGTGTGGCTGCTGTTTAGTTGCTAAGTTGCATCTGACTCTGTGACTCCATGGACTGTAGCCTGCCAGGCTGCTCTGTCCATGTGCTTTCCCAGGCAAGAATATACTGGAGTGGGTTGCCATTTCCTTCTCCAGGAGATTTTCCTGACCCAGGGATTGAACCTGAGTCTCCTCCTTGGCAGGTGAATTCTTTCCTACTGAACTACCTGGGAAACCTTTCTATGTGGAGCCAGCCCCTATTTAACTGGAGTGGTGGACACTGAGTTTCAGTCCGTTGATGGAGTTGCCCTTCCTTTCTGCAAGGATTGCCTGAATTCTGTGGGGTGTCCTATACATATTTACTAAAGTGCTGGAGTAAGTGGCCCTTATTATTGGGTTGGCCAAAAGTTCATTTGGGTTTTTTCTGTAAGATGTTCTATAAGAAGAACCCAAATGAACCTTTGGCCAACCCAGTATTAAACGGTCACCCAAGTGTCCATTGGAATGTATGTTGCCTGGTTCCTGCTTGTGTGACCTCATTAAGTCTGATGTGTCTCTAATACCTGTCGGTCACTCTTGGACACGTGGGAATTATTCTGCCTGTTCCAGGCCCCAGAATAGCATGAGGAAGCATGACGCTGTCCAAGGTTTCAGCTGTCTCCAAAATAGGCTGCTCTCTGCAGTCACTTCCTCTATCTGGGGCCCTGTCCTCTATCTAGGATCTACCTCTGGTAGGGTGGTAGGGGCCCCCTTGTGGTCAGATCTCAAAACCTTCTCTCTTTTTTTTTCTGACTCGGCCGCTTCTCCTCTGGCTGGTGTCTGCAAGGTGGTGCTGGTGGTTGTGCCAATGGGAGGCCTGGCTCTACCCAAGACATCTTTTCCACAACTTCTCTCCAGGCCGTGAGTCCTTTCTGTCTTGTGACGGGGCTAGGCTAATGGAGCATAAAGGCCAGAAGTGGCTTCCCACTTTCCCCTTTCTTTTCTTTAAAAACTGATTTCTGTATTCTTTTTTCCCTGTGCTGGGTCTTCGTTGTCGCGTGGGCTTCCCTTTGCGGTGGCGTCTCTTGTTGTGAAGCGTGGGCTCCGGGGCGCGTGGGCTTCGGAAGTGTTTCCTGGGCTCCAGCCCGCGGGCTCAGCAGTCGCAGCGCACAGACTCGGCTGCTCCGCGGCTTGCGGGATCTTCCCGGATTCTCCGCCACCGAGCTGCCAGGGAAGCCCCGCCCCCTGGCTTTCGCTGTGGCATCCTTTTACCGAGGCATCGGCACAAAACCTTGCTGGTTAAAATAGGGCTACAGGGGTAAAGGGAAGCCAACGAAAGTAACATTTTAAAACATCATCGCACTGTATGCGCTGCATCTTGTGGGGACCATTCTCTTTCTTTTGTTCCCCGCAGGTTCCCCTCTTACCACCTCCATTGCATTTTAGTTCCAAGTTTTTTTTTTTTTTTTTTTTTTTTAGAATTTTTTGGTGTTGACCATTTTTAACGTTTTTATTGAATTTGCTACAGTATTTCTATTTTCAGTTTTGGTTTTTTGGCTGCGAGGCATGTGGTATTTTGGCATCCCCAACCCTGCATTGGAAGGCAAAGTCAACCCCTGGGCTGCCAGGGGAGCTCCCGAGTTTCATTCTCATATTTCTCCTGGTTTGGCAAAATTTTCTTCCCAATCCTGAGGGTCAGGTTTCTGGAAAACAATGTGAGGTTTTCATGGTTGAAGACCTTTAATTAAAAAAAAAAATAATAATAATAAGTTTAGGAAGACTGAGTGACATACCCAATGCCTGATAACTATTTTATCTCAACTAAAATCAGTGCTGACATTTGACACTCACACTAAAGGAAGCAGCAGTAACATTTTACAGACCTGAGGTTAGCAGTAGTATGTATATTTTAATTTCTGCTTGTCATCCCTGGGTGACTTCACCTTTTGGGATCTCCCTGCAGTTTCAAGAGTCCAGTCTGGTTCAGGGCAGGCGCCATGTAGTTAGAGGTTCTCCCCATGCTAGGTGCCTTCTGCCCGAACTTTAGGGTTTCCAGATGGCATGGCCCTGCTATCTCATTCCCTCATGGCCTCCAAGCCGACTTTGCAGAATCCTTTATAAAGGGTGCCTTTATCAAGGCACCTGAGATCAGATCCTGATTTTTGACGCCTTGGTAAGGAGAGGCAGAAAAAGCATCATTTAAAAGTTGCCAGCCCAGGGGCTTTCCCGGCAGTCCAGGGGCTAAGACTCCACCCTCCCAATGCCTCCCAGGGCCTGGGTTCGGTCCCTCGTCAGGGAACTAGATTCCATATGCTCCGACTAAAGACCCGGCGAAGCCAAATAGAAATAATAAATATATTTTTGAAAAAGTTGCAAGCACATTTTCAATTTATAGAGAGGGAGAGACTTCCCACTGGGGCTGACTGATTCTTTGCTTTGGGAAAATCACCACAAAGAGGTTTTAGTTTCCCAGACGTGGAGCAAGTATCCATCAGTGAACTGAGAGGGTAGTTAGATCTGGTGGATGGGAATTGTTTTCTGGCCTTCTAGGTTTTTTAGAAGGCACTAGGGAGAAAGTATGTCTTGGCTCTGAGTTTTGAGTGCCCTGGCTGGGTCTCTGCCCAGCATATGTGTGCAGGATCGGGAGGTGTGAGACAGGGACCTGGGCCAGGGGGTGGGGTGGGGCTGGAGGTGATAGAAGGTGAGAGGGAGCTGGTGGGTGGTGGACTTCCTTCAGGCCTACTCAGGGTCCAGATGGCCGGCTAACAGACATTTTCAAATGAACCGAGTTGGCGTGTGTCATGAGTCTGGGTGTGAGTGGCTTCTTTGGGTTAGAGGCATACCCTAGCCCATGCCTCTGAAGGAAGTGGACTTTCACTGTTAGTTGTGCTGACAGGAAGTGAAGAATGGGGGGTGATGGATCTTAGACTCTCGGGGTAAAGAAGCTTTCTCCTTTCTGAGCCTCCTGACACTGTGTTCTGGGCTCTGAGGGGTTGGTGTGCTCAGAGCATTGCTGGAGCTGACCCTCACTTGAGGGAGTGAGGCGAGGGGTGTTCCTATTAAAGGCCCTCCTCCTCTTCACAGGTTTGGCTGAGGTGAACAACTCTGCTTCATAAGGACAGCGGTGCAAACCACCGTGGCTCCTGTCCTTGGTCTGGTCCAGCTCTGTCTAGCAGAGCTTTCTGTGAGGAGGGAGCATCACCAGCCACATGTGCTGCTGAGCGCTTGAAGTGTGGCTGCTGTGGCTGAGGAACTGAACATTTAGTTTACTCAAGTGTTGCTTGTTTATGTCTAAACGCCCACATGTGGCTAGTGGCTACCATACTGGACAGCTAGGGTCTAGATGGCAGAAAGCCACGAAGCGTTAAAGCCCGAAGCCTGAACCCAGAGCTGTGATGCTGGCTGTTGTCATCAGAAGACATGGAGGCTCCAAGAGGCTGTGTCACCCTGTGTGGGGGTGCAGCTGCCCCAGAAGGCCCCATAGCAGGAGGCGCCAGTGTCCTAAATGTGCCAAGGCTGCAGCTGACACCCCAAGAGCCCGGGACAGTGGGACCCAGTGTCAGGCCATAATTAAACTGACTGCCCACCATCCCAGAGTGACCGCCTCAGGCCTGGTCCTCCCTGTTGGGCTCAGTCTCCAGAGGTCCAGAGAATTCAGCATGTCTCTTCTGTAGCATCTCCTTACCTGAGCCAGTTCCCGTCCCCACCTCCCCAAAACCCTCTCACGCCTGGACACTTCTCTGGGGTGGACAAGCTCTGCTTTGTTCTCAGCCTCTTCTCCGGAGAGTCTGAGTGCTGGCCTTCAGTGAAACTCATTGTCCCCTGAGGACATTGTTTCCCCTGAAGCCTCCTTCAGTGGAGTCTGCTTTTTTTTTAAACTGGAAGATAATTGCTTTGCGATGTTGTGTTGGCCTCTGCCACACAACAATGTGAGTCAGCCATAATTATTTATATATGTATGTGTGTGTGTGTGTATGTATATATGTATGTATGTATCTCCCTTCTTTCCCGAGCTTTCCTCCCCCTTTCCAGTGGAGTCTGCTTTTACTCCATCCCTCACATACCTCAGGGTCAGGAGGTGGGGTTTGGATGTCCTAGGGCTGCCGGGACAAATGACCATCTCTTAAAGCAACAGAAATGTTTTTTTAGACTTACACTTTTGGCCAGAAGTCCAAAATCAAGGTGTTGCCAAGGCCATGCTCCCACTGAAGCCTCTGGGGAGGGTCCTTCCTGGCCTCTTCCAGCTTCTGGTGGTCCCCAGTGATCCTTGGCTGATCGCAGCACCACTCCAATCTTTCTTCCATTTTCACATGGCTGTCTTCTCTGTGTGTCTCCTGTTTCTCTGTGTTCAAATTGCCCCTTCTCATAAGGACACCAATCTTTGTATTTAGGGTCCACTCTAATCCTATGGGCTTCCCTGGTTGCCCAGAAAGTAAAGAATCTGTCTGCAATGCAGGATCCTGGGTAGGGAAGATCCCTGGGGGAAGGGAATGGCAACCCACTCTAGTATTCTTGCATGGAGAATTCCATGGACAGAGGAACCTGGTGGGCTACAGTCCATGGGGTCACAGGGTTGGACATGATTGAGCAACTAGTGAAAGTGAAGTCGCTCAGTCGTGTCCGACTCTTTGCAACCCCATGGACTGTAGCCTGCCAAGCTCCTCTGTCCATGGAATTTTCCAGGTAATAGTACTGGAGTGGATTGCCATTTCCTTCTCCAGTGGATCTTCCCAACCCAGAGATCAAACCTAGGTCTCCTGCAGTGTAGACAGATGCTTTACCGTCTGAGCCACCAGGAAGTCCAACTAACCCTGGTCCTATGACTTCATTTTAGCTTGATTACATCTGCAAAGACCCAGTTTACAAATAAGGCTTCATTCATAGGTCATGAGGATTAGGACTTGACTGTATGTTTTTGGGGGGCTACACTTCAACCCACAGCAGGTGGGGCCGTGTCCTTGTGGCCTCCCTCTCTTGTGGAGGAGTCCTTGGCAGCTGGGTACCCTATTGCCACCCTTCCTCACTGCTGCCACCTGCTGGCTCCAGGTCACTGCTGGCTCCTGGCTCAATGGTTTCCTTTCCACTGTGTCTCTTTCATCCTCCATGATTTCAACAACCACGTGGATGCTCCTTCCAGCCCTCTGGCCTGTCAACTTTTGGCTCCCTGTACCTCCTCTTTCCATCTATGTGTAATCTGCCCACTGTCTGACCTTTTTACTTCCTGACACAGGTAAGACTCTAAAATGCATTTTACAAATATAAGTGCTCACACAAACACAGCAAAAAGTTCTTTTGTTTCCTTTTTAATAAAAACACATTATGTTAAAATACATAAAACCATTTGGTGGTGTTAAGTACACTCACATTGTTGTGAAACTTCCATCATCCATCTCCAGAATGCTTTTCATCTTGCAGAACTGAAACTCTGTACCCATTAAATAATGACTCCCTATCCCTCCTCCCCGCTCCCCTCAACCTCTGACAACCACCATTTTACTTTCTGTCTGTCTGAATTTGCTTTTTTTTTTTGGTGGTGGTAAAAATATATGTATATAAAATTTACTATCTTAACCATTTTTAAGCATATAGTTGTTGTGTTAAATAGCAACTTCTTTTTAAAGGTACATTTTGGTTCAGTTGTGAGTGCAGAAATTCCAAGTAACAGTTGTTCTAACACAGTATTCCATGGCTTCTCTAATAGCTCTACCATTACTAAGAATCCCAGCTGCTGCCTTGTACTTTGTCATGTGTAGCATTCAACTTCTGTCTTACAGCCCAAGATAGCTGCTCCAGTTCTAGCCATCAACTCCACATTCCAGCCAGCATGAAGATGAAAAGGGCTGAAAAGCACACATTCTCTCTTTAAGAGCACGTCTCTGCTTGCAACGCAGGAGACAGAGTTCGATTTCTGGGTCAAGATGATCCCCTGGAGAAGAATATTACAGCTCACTCCCGTATTCTTGCCTGGAAAATTCCATGGACAGGGAGTTTGGCAGGCTGTAGTCCACGGGATCATAGAGTCAGGCATGACTGACTGACTGAACACAGATACACAGAAATTATTAACTGATTATTTTGTGTTAATATTCCATTGGACAGAACTTAGTCATATGTGCATATCTTGCTACAAGGGAGCTGGGAAATGTAGTCTTTATTCTAGTTCAAATTTGTGGGTTCTACTGCTGAGAAAGAAGAGGAGAATGCATGTTGGGAAACCACTATGCAGTCTGCCACAGTTTTGCTGCCTCCTAGCAACAATCACTGCATTGAAATAAATTCCTGACTTCTTACTGGGGTGTAGATTCCTTCAGCCAGAGGCTGTCTTTAACCTCTTAGCACAGCTAGGTACTTAACATTTGTTGTACAAATAAATGTTCCAGTGCTACCATCTGATTTTATTTTTTATTTTATCTTTGGCTGCGCTGTGAAGCTTGCAAGATTTTAGTTCCCTGCAGTGGGAGGCGTGGAGTCCACTGGACCACCAGGAGTTTCCCCCATGTTATTTTGGAAATCAGAGGAGTGAGGCATTGAAGGGTGACATGACTAGGATCTTCTTGTAGCCCAGGTTTCCACTAAATACCAGAAGTTATTTGAATGACCTCCTCTGACCATGCCCACTGCCAGCCACTCCCACCTCTGTGCTGGGTCAGGCCAGCCACCAGTGGCCCTTCCAGGGTGGAGCCATACTTGGCCTCTGCAGAACTCTCCCGTTGGTCCTACTCTGCCCTCTCCAGCATGTGCCCGTTTCCATATCTTTCCTGTCTGCAGGTCTTCCCTTTGCCTGGGCAAAGATGCCTCCCAAGAGTCTTTTTTTTTTTTTGCTGTGCTGGGTTTTTGCTGCTGTGTGCAGTGGGCTTTCTCTAGTTGTGTTGAGCGAGGGCTACTCTGTAGTTGCTGTGGGTGAACTTCTCATCTGAGTGGCTTCTCTCGTTGCAGAACACGGGCTCTAGGCCGCAGTAGCTGCAGCTCCAGGGCTCTCGAGCACAGGCTCAACAGCTGTGGCGCACAGGCTTAGTTGCCCCCTCGTCATGTGGAATCTTCCCAGACCAGGGATTGAATCCCAGTCCCCTGCGTTGGCAGGCAGATTCTCTTACCACTGAGCCACCAGGGAAATCCTTCTGGGAGTCTTCACAGGACACGATCTTCCTGAGGGGTGGGCAGTCCCACCTTTGTCCTGAATCCTTGCTGGATTAGCAGGAGGGAGGACCTTTGTCATGCTTTGCCAGAACTCAGGACTCCAGCCCCACAGATTCCTTAATGATAGATGAGAAAGTGGTTGACTCCCTAACCTGGGACTTGCTTCCTTCACATGTAAAGAGAAACCTGCTCATCACAACATGGGGGTTGCAGACACAGGACAGGAACATCATGCTGGTGGCAGTGGGCAGAGGGGTGGGGTGGCTGGAGGACGCATGTCATGGGTCCCCTGGATGCCGGGTACATTTATTGGTTGGCCAGAGAGAGTCCCTGCGTCTCCCCACAGTGATCCCCTTGCCCTTCCCGAGGTAGCCCCTGGGTGTTGGGAAGACCCTCACACCAGATGTTCAGATGTTCCTCTGTCTCAGTGATGGAGGTGTGGAGAGCAGCGTCTCCGTTTCCACTGAGCAAGCGTTCTGTGCCCTAAAGGAGGGACTGAGATGGCCGAGGGGGGCGTTGGGGGAGCGGTCAGGAGTGGGAGGGGCTTGGTGGGGTGAGTTCTGGGCATCAGTGCAGGAACCAGGGATGGCTGGGGCCCAGCCCTCATTTTTTTCCCCCAAATTGTAAACTTTAATTTGGCATTGGGGTATAGCCGATTAAAAATGTTGTGGTAGTTTCAGGTGAACAGTGAAGGGACTCAGCCGTACATATGCCTGTACCTATTCTCCCCCAAACCCCCTCCCATCCAGGCTGCCACAGAACACTGAGCTGAGTTCCATATAACAGGTCCTAGTTGGTTATCCATTTAAAACACAGCAGTGTGTGCACGACCTTCCCAAAGTCCCTAGCTACCCCGGTTTGTTATTTAGCCAGGCCACTGTGGACGTGCTGTAGCGCTTCAGGCTCTCCTGCCTTGACCGAGAGGAGCCGACTGCCACGGCGGCCTGCCTCTGAGAGCCTGCTGCAGCCCTGGCCCAGTCTTTCCCGGTCAGCTTGTGCTGGGAGGCCTGACCGCTCCGACTGTTGTCACTGAGCCCCCTTCTCAGGCCCAGGCCTGTGCCCCTCTCCTCCGTCTCTGCCTTCCGGGAGCCCCTGGACCTCAGATGGCCTCTGCATCTTCTGAAGCTGACCCCACTCACTGTGGGCCTTGGGCTCTCCCTCCCCCTCCACACCACAGCGGTAGGGGGACCCTTGAGGGGGTGGGGCAATAAACTCTTGAGGGGTCCAGCGCCAGGGTGGCAGAGACCCCACAGGGGGCTCACGCAAGTGCCAGGGTCTCATGGCTTCAGTCGAGGCTCCCCGCCTGGCTTCCCAGTTCCCTCCAACTTGAACTCTTACTTCCCCGAGTGCAGCATTTTAATTCCCTTCCCCTGCTAAAGGCTCTTTTGGCTCAGTGGTAAAGACTCTGCCTGCCAATGCAGGAGACCTGGGTTTGATCCCTGGGTTGAGAAGTTCCCCTGGAGAAGGAAATGGCAACCCACTCCAGTATTCTTGCCGGGGGAATCCCATGGATGGAAGAGGCTGGCAGGCTACAGTCCATGGGGTTGTAAGAGTCGGACACAACTTAGGGACGAAACCACCACCAAGCAAACCAAAAGGGAGCTGTGCGCAGGCTGGGTGCCCCGTACTGAATGTCTGACAGCCCACGTGGGGATGGGTGGGCCCCTGTTGTTGGTGACACAGTTTCTTTTCCTTGGGGGCTTCTCTTGCTCTCTTCTAGCCTGGCCACTAGGGGCTTGGGAGTCACTGGGGTGACTTTAGATCCTAGGCCTTTAAGCAAAAGCTCAGAAAAATCATCCTACCCCGCACTAAATATCAAATGAGTCAGATTCTGGGTAGTCACCACTCTCCTCCCCCAGATCCCCTGGCAAAGCCTGGAAGGACGTCTGGGAGCTGTATCACTCTGCCAGCCCCTGGGAGCCAGAGCCACCCTGTGGTGCTGTTCTAGCCCCTGGTGCCAGGGGGCGCTGTTGGCGTTCTGCTCAGTGATTTTAGGGGAGGGAGCCCAGGATGGGCTTGTGTTATCTCCCCACCCCAGTGCTCTCCAAGGCCAAGCTGGACTTAAAGAGATGCTTGTCCTCACATCTTGATGGATGTGGGCAGCTCCCACGTAGCAGATGTAACCTCATCTGAGAACAACCCCATCTGAGAAGGCAGACTCTGCACCTTGATGCTTATTAGCCTATCCTGGAACCAGCGCCATGTGGCTTGGCCCAAACCGTGTTGTGGGCAGGTGAGTCTGCAGAGAGGAAATATTCCTTTATGTGGGCAAACGTGTGGTGTTAAAATGGCTGAGAAGCCAGGCATGCAGTGGTCTACCCCTGGAGGCAGAAGGGAGAGGTAGGGCTGCTGAAGGCAGGGAGCAGGGGGACAGGAGGCAGGGGGTTGGACCTCTTGGCTAAGAGAGTTGGGGACAGGCCTGGAGAGAGGAGCAAAGCAGAGAGCCACAGGAGGGCAGATTCCAGAGGCTTGGTTTTATTGTACAGTATTCTTTTTCCTCAACGAGATGCCATAAGCTGCGCTGGCACTACACACAGTCACGAGACATGGCAGAGCCGCCGGGTGGGGAGCTGGGTGCTGGGAAAAGCCATCGCTCGAGACAGGTCCCACTCGTGGGTCTCACCCTGTGGGCTGCCTCAGCCCCCCAGAGGTCCCTGAGAAGGCAGGCCTAAGGGGCAGGGGGCTGCCAGAAGGCTCAGGCACTGCTGGGGGAGAGGGGAAGAGCCTTCCGGAGAAACACTGGGGCCAAACTCCGTGGGTCTCCATCAGGGCCTCCACCAGGCCTGACTTGACTGCCTCCAGGTCTGAGTTCTGGAGGCTCATATTGGGATAAGCCCGGGAGCGGGCTTCTCCTCCTCTGCCACCTTCCCAGCTGCTGGTCGGGCCAGTGAGAGACACTGGACTGCCAGCTGTAGCTTCCTCTGTGGTGCCCCCTCCACCTGCCCCCAACCCATCAGCACTGCTTCCCACACAATCGGCATCGTCATTGGACCAGACCCTGGGCCCAGGGCCCCTCGGCAGGGTGAGAAGATGGCAATCTTCTGTGGCAGAGAGTGCTTGTGTCGACGCTCGGCGTTCCCCTCACGTGATGGGCCACGTTGGTGGTGGCCCCACATCTGGGGCCTTCAGGCACCGCCCTGCCTGCTCGGGCTAGACACACCCTCCCCCTCCTCGTGAAGGCCTCCAGAGACTGATACCCCTCCATCCTTCCACCCCTTCCATCCCCTCACTCTCCATCAGGTCTCTAACCCTGGCTTTCCCATTCACAAACTCCCCAAGAAAAGGAAGGATAAGCCCTAAATATAAACCAGACGGAAGCAGCTCTGGAACAAAGAGTACAAGTAGCCAGTGGCGGGCAGAGGGGGTGTGAGGTGGCATTGGCGGAGGGGAGGGAATGGCATGCAGCACTGGAATTCCTTAGGAGGGGAGGGGTCCCCATTGCTCCCCAAGGTGTGTGAGGGGTTGTGGGGAAGGGGGTGAGCCGACTCAGAGAAGCAGGATCTCTGGACTGGGCCTCGTGGCTTCCTGTGTCCTCCGTGGGCCCGACCTGTCACAGGGAGATGAAGTCCATGGCCTGCAGCAGAGGCAGGGAGAGCAGCAGCAGCAGCAGCCACGAGGTGTTCTGGACCAGCAGGCTGATGCCCCCACACCTGACCAGTTTATCTGCGGCGAGAGTGGGGCAGACAGGAAAGGCAGGAATGGAGAGGGGCCGGGCCCAGGGCAAGGGTGCTTTCCTGGGGAGGCTGGCGCCCTGATGCCTTGGCTGCAACCAGGGCCAACCTGGTTGAACCAACCATCTTTCCCATTTGCAGGTTCCTGAGCCCTTGAAGGGCTTCCCTGGTGGCTCAGATGGTAAAGAATCTGCCTGCAATGCAGGAGACCCAGGGTGGATCCCTGGGTCGGGTAGATCCCCGGGAGAAGGGCACGGCAACCCACTGCAGTATTCTTGCCTGGAGAATTTCATGGACAGAGGAGCCCAGTGGGCTACAGTCCATGAGGTCACAAAGAGTCGGACATGACTGAGTGACTAACACTTTCATCTTTTTTTTCCTTTCCTGAGCCCTTGAATGCATATCATCACAAGAAAACTGTGGGTGAGGTAGCTAGAGCCATCCTGTTTTCCAGTTGGGGAGAAGGAGTTTTGGGAGGCCTAGTGATTTGCCCACAGTCATAGGGGAAGCATCACCACGCTGCTCCACCTGTCTGACTGTCCCCTTAGCCCTTCGCCCATTCAGGCTGGGGGTAGTGATTCCCCTGGGCGCAGGCAGCAGTAGGGGACAAGGGGAGAGAGGTTACGGGGCCACTCTCCTCTGCAGCCCAGCCAAGAGACTTTCCTGGTGTGCCAGCTGGGCCGTTTCCTCCCCAGCGTGCCTCTGCCCGCTTACTTGATCTTGCAGGGGGCTTGCCTCACCTCTGAACACAGAGACGTCCTTATTGGAGATGGTGGGATTCGGGCCAGAGAGGCGGAGTTCACATGTGTAGGTCCCCTCATCCTTGGTGGTGAAGTTGGACAGGTAGAGGACCTTGAGGTTGTACTTGCTGACGAATTTGGTTCGGGAGCTGTATTCTGGCCTAGTGACTCCATTGGAGCCAGAGAGCACCCACTTCTTTGTGTCACGGGTCAGGCTGAACTCATACTGTATGGGCGTGGTGGTGGTATTCTCATGATGGCAGTCTAGACGAAGGCTCTGGTTCACCAGGCAGGCTGTCAGGCTGGTCACCTTCTGCCCACGGGCCACCTGTAAGACTGGCACCAGCAGTGGCCCCCTCCAGGTTGGGGAAGGACCTTTAGAGCAGGGGGCTTCCCACCCACATTCACAGCAAAGGCCTGACCAGGAGGGCACACGGGTCTGCTGTCGAGCACCTCTCCCTGCCCAAGGGGTCCCTGAGGGCCAGTGTACCTTCCCTTCTCCAGACTCCAGCCCATATCCCTCTGTTCTAGTCCTGAGGTCCTGCCAGTGTGTTCCAGGGGCAGGAGATCTTGGGGGAGTTGATGCTATATCTTGGTCCGCATTTGCAGATTCCTACTCAGTATGGGACAGGCTTAGTGAACTGTGTTTCCAGAAATGGTCCCAGGTAGTCAGAAAACTAACTAGGTTGCTCAGCTGTCTTAGGGATAAAAGAAGCCCTCCCTCCCTTAGTCACCTCCACCTTCTGAGTTCTTGAGGAAGAAGCTAGCTTTTCTGAAAAGAAAGGAGCCAGCAAGCTAGGAATCCCAGCCCTACCCCTTGCCCCATACCTGTCAGCAGGAGGGCGATGCCGATGGTAGGGTTCATGGTGCTGAGAGCTCAGTCCTGGATCTGGGGTGGAACAAGATGGGAATCAGCCAGGAGGTAGGGCAGGTGTCCCCAGACTTACTGCCAGGGCGGGGGGCCCTCAGGAGACCTCCCATAATGGCCATCCAAGCCCCCTCTCTGCAGCCCCTCTCCCCCTCCCCTCCTCTCAGTGAATGTGACTGCCACTCAGCTCCTCCCTGTCAGGGAAGCAAGGGGTGGGAGAACACAGCCTTCTGTGGTGTGTGTGTATGTGACCATTTATTTACTAGCTGGGTGGCTTTGAATAAGTGACTTTAACTTGATCATTTCCAAGGCAGGGACCTCCTACTTTTTTTTATTGGAAAATTTGCAGAAACAATTTATCTTAAGCATATATATTAAAAAAAAATTGGCTGCATCAGGCAGCATGGAGTCTTAACCGCTGGACCACCAGGGAAGTACCTGCTAATCGTTTTTAAGTGTACAATTCAGAAATGTTAAGTTCATCCACACTGTAGTGCAGCCAATCTCCGGAACCCTTTTGTTGAGGAAATTAAAATGGAAGAACACTTGTTCAGGCTTCAGAAGCAGGCCAAGCAGGCCTCTGACCTGCCTGGACACTGCCCGGATTCTGTGCCTGCCTGCAAGCACAGCTAGTCAGGTGGCGCTTTAGTCAAGAAAAAGAAAAAAAGAGCGGGTCTCGGAGTTCTTGAACTCCTGAAGGTCTGGCCAATCTCCCAGGGTCTAATGAAATCCTATGACTCATTAGGTGAAACAAACAGCATTGTAAAGGGTTAAATAAGTAAAAATGCAGAAGAGCATTTCTGCATGCAAACAAATGATGCTATCACTGTAAGGCCTGGGATTATAAGCAGGAACTCCCCAAACTGCAATTTGAAGTCTCACTCGCTAAGTGGATGCACAGCCTGGGACATTTTTCCAGCTGGGACTCCAGACTGCTGTTATTTGGGACTTCCCAGTGCTGTTTAAGTCTGGATGTTGGCCGGCCCAATTTGGTGATGTATGTGCTGTTACTTTACTTTTTCTATTTCTCTTTTCTTTTAATGATTATCTATAAATAAGCCTCTATTAAATATTGAAATTGTGTATTTATTTGTGGTTTCGTTAAGGATCCTTCCAACCTGAAATGAAAGTTCAGCAAAACACCTTTTCATCTTGCAAAAACCCAAACTCTCTACCCATGAAACAAAACCTTCTCATTCAGGGACTTCCTATTTCTTGTTCTGAAGAAACTCCCCAATACCCAAACAGTTCCTGGCATATAACAGATGTCTGAAAGATACTGTTGAAATGAAGATACTGTCTGAAATGAACCTGGCTTTAGATACCCACCGGGTTGTGATGGGCTAAATGACAAATATCTGGCACTGTCCAAGAGTGAGTGATCCACAAGCATTCATCTCTGACCGGCTGTGTGGCTGGGGATGATGGCTGGGGATGACGGCTGGGTGGTCGGTCATGTGTGTGTGGGCCCCCACTTGGCACACATCTAAACGTGTCTCCGGTTGTGTGTGAGGAAGGTGACAGTGGTCTCCTATTGCATGTGTTCTCTGCATCGGAACCAAGACGTTTTCTATTGTTCCTCTCTGGGCGGGGTTCCTGGACCTGCAATTTTCCAGTCCGGCTTCTGGTAGCCTCTCTGACTCGGCTCTCTGCCTCATCTTTTTGCAGCCTGGGCTCAATCAGTATCCTGGCGAGGCCACAGAGCGGGTAGCCCAGCCTGTCCCGCAGCAGCGCTCGCCTGGGAGAGGCCACAGGAGGGCCGTGCCCTGGTGCTAGCGCTCCCCGGCGCAGGGCGCGCCGCTAGCCGCGTCCAGGTCCCCGGTCCCCGGCGCTCTGCCCAGTGCGGGGAGGGAGGGGCGAGGCTGGGGTCCCCGGGTGCCTGCGCTGCAGTCAGTTCCCTTTCAGACCCCCGCCGAAAGGGACCCGGTGCTGCTGGGGGAAGAAAGGGGGGTGGCAACATCTGGTTTTGATTAGCAGACACCGAGTTACAGAGGCGGGTGGCGAGCTTGGGATCTAGAGAGGAAGCGGGGAGGCGGCTAGAACTAGAAAGGAAGATATGGGGCTGGAGCTGGAAGGGGACGCAGAGCGGAAGGGTGGGGTGGGCGCTATAGGGGAGGCACCGTCTGTTAGCGTTTCCCTGGCCTTGTGTCCCCGCAGCTCAGAACCCAGAGAAGCTTCGCGCTCCCTCCCACTCTAGCCCGCATTCGACTAACCCTACCCTTATTCCGTTTCCCTATTTCAAGCCTCCTTTCCCAATTGGGGTCCCCCTTCCCCCTCGCTTATCCTTTTCCGGTTCTCGCCTCCCTGTCTGCAGGCCTTTCTCCCGGTGCCCCGCCCCTCCCGCCCCGCACTCCTCCCCCTCCCCGGCGCCGCGGCACTGCGGTTTACCGCTCCTTGATGCCCCGCACCAAGCCCGCTGCGAGGTCGCAGGGCAGAGACTGCCTTCAGTTTTCGGTCCTCCGTTCCCTTAGTCTCAACCAGCCTCACCGCCCCGCCCCCGCCCCCGCGCCTTTACGATCTGGGTTTGGGTACTTCTGGGTGGAGAGCAGAACCCAAGCCTGTCCTTGCCGCCCTCCTCCCGGTTCTCCTCCAGCATTCCAGTCCCAGGTAAACGTCTCCCAGCGGGCGAAAGGTGCGCCGCTGCTCCCGCCCCTGCATTGCAAGCAGGCCCCTCTCCAAGCACTGCGTAGCTCCTTCCCCGGGCGCCCTCGGTTCGTTTTCCGAAGCCTCGGGTCAGGGAGGGCTTGCTTGGGCGCCAGAGACCTACCCATCCCTGCGCCCCAGGGCCCGCCCCCTGGCTCCAGCTCCCACCTGGCCTCCGGGGTTCCGCCGCTGCAGCCGCCCGCAGACGCGCCACTGCCTCCAGTTGCTGCACCGTACCCCCGCGCCCGCAGTTTTCACCAGGGGTGGGAGAGGGGGAGCGGGGGAGGGCCCGGGGCTCAGCCAATCAGAGGCTGAGCGGCAGCGAAAAAGGTTGGTGGAGGGAGGAGGCGGCGGCCCGAGATAGGCGTGAAAGAGGGGACTTCTGCAGCAAAAGGGGGCCGCCATCCTGTGGCCGGCTGGCCTGGCCTGGGAGGGCGGGGTTCTGGACCCTGGAGATCGGGCTGGGGCTCTCAGGGAACGCTAGCCCACTCCCAGAGCCCCGCCAAGACCGCTCCCCTTTTTAGGCTTTAACCCTTTCTTTTGACCTAGGTTTTTGGAAGCCTGCGCGAAAACCGAGGGGGTAAGGAATGGTGGATGGAAACCAGCTGCTGGGCCCCCTTAGGCAACGCCCATGCCTCCTCGTTTCCGTTTCAGCTAGAACTCATCGCCGCGGGAGCAGCCAGTGAGAGGTTTTTGGTGTTGGAATATTCCAGGTTTTCTCCAAAGGAAGATAGTGGGGTGTTTTTCCACATGGCAACAGCCCTTAAGGGCAGCACTTGGTCTTTCCTGGTCCCCAGCCCTGCCCCAATTCCTCACCCAGCCTAGAACACCCATCTCTTAAGAGGCTTTCTGCTCTGGGGCACTGTGTCCCTCAACTCCGGGGCTGGCACTTCCTGGTGCAGACAGCTAGAAGGTTCTTCTTGATTTCTTGTTCTCCTCTCACCCCTCACACCCACCCAAGTCCCTGAGCGCTGTGTGTTTGGTCTGCAGACAAGAGGCGGGTGCTGCTGCCCTTTATAAAATACTGCTTGGCCTGTTCCATCCATGGCCACAATCTGTTGGGATCATCTCATCCCATTTCATGGCTAAGAGGTGGAGAGATGGCTAGTCGACTTGGGCTATGGAGCCCCAAGTCTTTGGAGTCCCAAGTCTTTGGTGCTGAGCTATATTCCACGGCTGCGTCTCAGCTCAGGGGAAAGGGAAATTCTGCAACTGTGGGAAGGGAGAGGAGACAGGACCACTAGCAAGAATAGCAGATACCACGCTTTTAATCTTCTGGGAAATCTGTCCTTGCTCCGTTAATTTGAAGTCACCAGAAGCCCTTGGACCGATTTTTTTTTTTTTAAATAGCCAGTGCTGATGACTTGTGTCTCCATTTTTTTTTTTTTTGAACAAAGGTTTATTTGATTAATTTGCTTCCTTGTGGCCTCTTTGTGAATTCTGGTTGGGACATCCTGTGGGCTGACCCTGCCCCACTCCCCCACCCCCAGCCATTCTCCTATTTCTTTGCAGAGATCAGTGTTGGCACCTTCTCCGCAGTTTCCATTACTGTAATGGTACCCTTGGAAGCCATCCCTGGGCTAGCAAATGGGGGATTCTCCCTCCCACTCCTTCTCCCTCCTTTGGAGGTTAGGTGGCCTCCCAGCACTTAGAGTGATGGAACTTTCTAACTGGAACAAGCCTCACAGATGGTCCGATCCACAGAGCCTTGGCTCTGGTAAACAGCAGGAGCTCCTGGAGCACTTTATGAGAAATGTAGCTGCTCCTGCCCGCCCAGGATTTCCCTAGCCTAGTAGTAGGGCTGCTGGAGTCTACATTTCACAGGCTCCCAGGACCTGGGAACTGCAGACCATCCCTTTTCATAGATGAGGTGACCTGGCTTCTTATTGTCTGGAGGGTAATTTTTTTAAAAAGTACTTATGGATTTAATTTTGGCTGCTCTTTCTTGCTGGGCATGGGCTTACTCTGGTTGTGGTGTGTGGGCTTCTCATTGTGATGGCCTCTTGTTTTGGAGCACCAGCTCTAGAGACTGAGAGCTTCAGTAGTTCCAGCACATGAGCTCAGTAGTTGCAGCTTATGGGCTTTGGAGCGCAGGCTCAGTATTTGTGGCGCATAGGCTTAGTTGCTCCATGGCAAGTGGAACCTGGAATCTTCCTGGACCAGGGGTTGAGCCTGTGTCCTCCGCATTGCAAGGCAAATTCTTAACCGTTGGACCACCAGGAGAGCCCTGGAGGGTAATTTTTAAGTGCCTGGATGTCCTGCCCCTGGCGGTGGACCTCCACCACCACCTCATCTTTCCCATTCTTCTTCCTGCTGCATTCTGGACATGCCAGCCTCCTACTTGGCACTCCACTCTGTCTTCTTTCCTGCTCACCAGCTTTCTGGTTCTCAATCCAAGGATTTTTCCTATCAAAACACAGTTGCTTTAGTTGCTTTTGCTTCAGCCTAATCCTGCCTCCTATCCCCATGAGGTTGGAGATGGTTCTTTTTCCTTTGGGCAAGACATGAGGATACCCACAGGCCCCTTAACAACAGAAAATATCTGAGCTCTGCCTGGATAAGACCCTGGATGCTCTGTTTCCCACTCTATGGCCCAGTCGCTGAGTGTTGCTGGATGGAAGGCCTGGCTGTGCTATTTTGATAAGGTTTCAAGGACCTGGCCTATTTTTTTGGGTCCCCTAGCACTTTACTTCGGGAGGGGGAGGGGAGTGTGGCAACAGTGTGTTTGCTAAACCAAGGTGTCTGACTGGATGGAGTGAATGGCTCACACGGTCAATTTAGGGGCTGGGATGGAACACAGGGTCCTGACGGGGAGGAGATTTAAAAACTCCCATTTTCTAATGGCACAGGATAGGAGTGCTGAAAGCAGGAAGGAAGCGTTTATCCACCCAAGGCAAGATTTCCCGACTTACTGTGGCTGCCCTGCGGGTCCCTTAGGTCTTTCCTCCCCCATCACCTCTGGGCGCCCCATCTGGAGATACATGGAGTAATTCTTCTCTCAAAATGCACCTTCCTTTAGGCTAGCAAAGGGTCTACCAGCCATTAACTCTATTTTCTGATTTCATCTGATTGTCTTTATAAAATCACAAAGGTGGCAGAAGCCATCTCATCATTTTGTAGCTGGAAAATGAGGCCCCAAAAGGATAACGATCTGTCAAAGGTCAGACAAATATTTTGAAACACAGCCAAGACAAGCTAGACTGAAGATCTTCTGATTCCAGGTACAGCGTGCTCCACTCCTTCCAGGGCGGGTCTTCAGCCTTCTGCTGGACTGACTTCACTGGTCCCGGATGAAATGGAAAAAACAAGGACGTTGTGGAGTACTCTGAACATACCTGTCAGGCTGTTACATTGTTTTGATCGCCTCCCTTCACTCTGTTGATAAGGGAGAATTCCCAGATTCCCATCCTAGGGTTTCAGAGATGGTCAAACACATAAAACCTGTTGACTTAACAAAATAGTCACAACCTAAAAGTTAAGAGTTCTGTTTTATTTGGTGGGAATTTTTAGTACTTCAAGCACGGGAGACAGCATCACAAGTGACCCTGAGAGAACTGCTCAGAGGGGGCGAGGGGAGGAGCCAGGTTATAGAGAAGTTTGGCAGGCAGTCTGAACGTCAAAAGATTATTGTTAATTAAAAAAAATCAGAATTCCCAAGTTAAGGAATTTAGCGCTTTTCTGTGTATGGGAAGGCACATGAGTCTGGGCTCACTCATTGAAATTATTGCTTTCAGGTGCTTCTCAGCTATCTGGGGCCAGTAGCCTGTGTTTTCGTGTCCTGAGCGTCAGGGCCCACCATAGGGAGTGGCTGTAGTCTGACGGCTGCTAGATGGCAGGTATTCTTTCCTTCCTGAGTGCCCTTAGGGCTCACTAGCTCACCTTGGAGGCTGTGATGGCTGATGACTGAGGGGGTTCCCAGGTAAAGAAGTGGTAATGGTAGTGGAAAGAAGCCACCTGCCAGGATGCAGGAGCTGCAGGAGATGCAGGAGACGCAGGCTCAGTCCCTGGTTGGGATGATCCCCTGGAGGAGGAAATGGCAACCCACTCCAGTATTCTTGCCTGGGTAATCCCATGAACCGAGAAGCCTGGTGGGCTATAGTTGATGGGGTGGTAAAGAGTCAGACATGACTGAGCATGCATGAACTTGATATCCTTGTTTAATTGATATGGCAAGAAATAGTCCATGTCTGACCCTGACACTGTACAGATGTGATTGACTAATAAACAGCAGTTTATTAGTCACCTGTACTTACAGCCCAGAGAAAGACACCACATGCCAGGCCCTGCCACTTAGGAGCTGCACTCGAATAGTAAACAAACAGGAGCTCTGGGAGGCTTTGTGTTACCGAAAGGGTGGAATGCTCATTCCCATAGGAGGATATGATTGGCTGGTTTGAATAATTCTGTGGACTGGCAGGGAACTGAAGGCTGATTCTCAGGGATAAGAAGGAAAAAAGATGGTTAATTGACTAGAGGAACTTATCAACAGAAGCTAATAACTGGGAAATAGAATTTGTGGTTAGACCACTTGAGCCCCCCACAATTTGATCAGATGTCAAGACGATACATACTGTTGAGTCCTAATTTTGGTCTAATTGAGGCTACATACTGGCCCTTCCTTGGGATGGTCTGTACTCTTGTTCTAAGCTTATACCTTTCTAATTTTTTGAAACAATGGTGGTAGATGATGTGTTTTTAATTGTCCCTTCTAGGCACAAAAATACAAGTGGTAATTTTCTGTTGCTCCTCAAACTTCTTTGGAAATATGACGAGTTTATGAAATTAAAAAGTCTTGGAACTGCTTGACACTCTTCTGCTTCTCCTAATCTCTAGTTGAGGTCAACTCCCAGAGTGAGGTCACGCCCTGAAAAACTGCATGTTTGGTTGAAGTTTCTCTTAGAATGCAGGGCAGAGGTCCAAGCACCAATGAAGATCACATTCTCAACATTTAAGAACCTTTATTCATGAATGTTTGATCAAATAATTAATAGTAATGTGCATCTTTTTGCCAGTTTTTCTAAATGTCCTTTGGACATCTAATAACAACGTAGAAGATACAAAATTTTAAATATATTTATGTAGGATATAAAATAATATAAATTAATATATAAATCTATTATATCTACATTATTAATGACATCATTCAAGATGCTCCTACTCTTATTTTTTCTGTACTTGATAAAATATTCTCAGAGAAATGTTAATATGTCTCACTATGATTATATATTTTTTCTTTTCCCTTATATTTCTTCTGATTTTTACTTTATGTATCTTTGTTTCTTTGTTGTTAGGTATCCAGTAGTTTATGATATCTATCTTCTTTGTGAATTGTACCCTTTATCATTAAAAATACTCATATTTATTTCATTTAAAAAACAAAAAAACTTATTCAAATATTAATAGCAATATTCATAGTTGCCAAAAAGTGGAAACAACAGAAAAGTCCATGAACTGATGAATGAATAAACAAAATGTGTGAAATTAATCAAATAATTAAAAGACATTATTGCTCTGGACACAATGTTTAAGGCACAGGACTAGACCCTGGGAAATTCAAAGATCAGTAGAGCCCAGTGTCTTCCTTGGAAGAGTTGTCCACGTGGGGATATGGAAATGGTAAATAGATAGTTTGAAAGCAATAGGGGAAAAGCATGGTAGATTCTCACCTTACTGACCTTCAGTGAATCATCCATCCTGATTTCCATGCCTCCTTGTGATCCCCTTCTGCATTGACTCTGGACTTGGCCATGTGTCTTGCTTTGGCCAATGGGCTATCAGCAAATGTGATACAAGCAGAAGCTTCATGAGTGTTTGTATGTTGGGACTTTCTTCTTGGAATTCAGTTGCCACAAGAGAAAGTTTGAGCAAACACATGGAGGACCGAGGTGCCTCAGTTTATGTCAACAACCATTTGGGATAAGCTAGCCCTAAGTTGACCTGCCACATGCTCACAAACACATGTGTAATCCTAACTGATGCCATCTAGAACATCGTTAGTAGTAGAGGACAGACAGGTACATTGCTCAGTTGATGGCTCCCCAGGGAGTCATACCTCTTCCAATTGATTCTGAGCTCAGCCACATGACAGGTTTTGGCCAATGGGATCTGAACAGATGTGATTCAGGCAGAGACTTCATGAGGGCTTGCCTCTTGGAATTTAGCTGCCATGTAAAGAAGCCCAGGCTAGCCACATGGAGAGACCTGAACTCAAATGCTCTAGCTAACAGCTCCCCTGAATTGCTAGGCACTGAGTAAGTCATTCTAGATCATCCAACTCCTAGACCACCGGTAAAACCGACTGCAAATGTGTGTGTGAGCCCTGCAAGTCTGTATGGAGCACAGATGAGCTGCCCTGCTGACCCCTGACCAAACCACTGATACTCAGAATTGTTATTGCCTTTAGTTACTACTCTGAGTGGTTTGTTACACAGCCACATATAACAAATACACCAGGTGAAGAGAAGAAAGGGCATTTAAGATCGAGGAGAAGGGATAAACAAAGGCAGAGACTCAAAGCCAAGTGGATGTGGGAAGATACAGATAGTGTGGGGTTGCCTGTGCCAAGTAGCTGGAGGAAAGGTGGCAGTCAACATGGATTGCTCTAAAAATGGCTAAACTAAAAAAAATAGTCACAACCTGAAAGTTGAGAGTTGTGTTTAAGCAGTGGGAAGTTTTAGGAATTCAAGCCTGGGAGGCAGCGTCTCAGGTAGCCCTGAGAAACTGCTTCAAGGACTTCGGGATGGAGTAGGTTTTAAAGAAGTTTATAGCAAAGGGGGCAGATAGTCTGAACATCAAAGATTACTGTTAATTAAGGAAAACCAGATATCTCCAGGAATTAGCACTCTTCTCTCCAGTAGTCATGTATGGATGTGAGAATTGGACCATAAAGAAGGCTGAGCACCAAAGAATTGATGCTTTCGACATGTGGTGCTGGAGAAGACTCTTGAGAGTCCCTTGGACAGCAAGGAGATCAAACCAGTCAATCCTAAAAGAAATCAACACTGAGTATTCATTGGAAGGACTGATACTGAAGCTCTAATATTTTAGCCACCTGATGTGACGAGCCAACTCATTGGAAAAGACCCTAATGCTGGAAAAGATTGAGCGGAGGAGAAGGGAGTGACAGAGGGTGAGATGGTCGGATGGTATCACTGACTCAAGGACATGAGTTTGGGCAAACTCTGGGAGATAGTGAAGGACAGGAAAGCCTGGCATGCTGCAGTCCATGGGGTCACAAAGAGTCAGACATGACTTAGCAACTGAACAACAAGGAAAATCAGTTATCTCTAGGAATTTAGTGCTCTTTTATGTATGGGAAGATGCAAATAAGCTCACTAAACTCATTTGTTTCATGTGAATCTCGGATGGCTCTGACATTCTTGTTTATAGATATGGCAGGAGATATTCCATTTCACCAAAAGGTGGTGTGGGTGTTTAGAGAAGTAGAAGGGATCTTACTGCTGGTGCAGGTGACGAGGGACATGGTATGTAAAAAGGAAAGCATTTCCCTGTCTGGGTTGCATTGTCCACGTTCAGGTCTTGCATGAAACATAAAAAGGCAGTGAAATGACTTTGCTTGTGCATATCCAACAGCACGCCTGGGAAAACCAGCCACTACTGTGGTGCCAGAGCTCTTTGGAGCCCTGAAATGGCACCAGATGGTTTTAGTGTGATAGATACTTCCTTGGGGGCCCGTCTGTGTCTTATTTACTGCTGTATCTCAAGGGTCCCCAGGTCCTAGCACAAAGTAGATCTCAGTAAATATTTTTGAGTGAATATGAAAAGAAACAAGAGGGACTTCCCCGGTGGTCCAGTGGTTTAAGAACCAGCCCGCCAGCGCAGGGTACGTGAGTTTGATCCCTGATCTAGGAAGATCCTGCATGCCACGGGGCAACTAAGCTTACTAGTCACAGCTACTGAAGCCCATGTGCCTAGAACTCATGCTGTGAAACAAGAGAAACCACCGCAATGAGAGGCCTGGTCACAGCAACCAGAGAATAGCCCCAGCTCTTCACAGCTACTGAAAAGTCTGCATGCAGCAACAAAGACCCAGCACAGCCAGCCAAAAATTAAAATAAATACAGTTAAAAGAAAAAGAAATAAGAGCAATCAAGTATTGTTGGTGCTGTTTATCAGACAATAAAGGAAGAAAGTCCCAGGAGGGTTTGGGAGAAAGTAGTGGTGGTTTCTCTGGAAAGAAGAAGGGTGTTTCTGACAGAAATAAAGACACGGAGGCCTTAACAGTGTCTGGGAAACTGCACATTCTGAAGTTCCGTGGAGTTCGAGCATGGAGTGGGCGGAGTGATGGTGCTTGAGATGTGGGGGGGGAAAGAGAAGAAGCCAGATGACAGAGACTGGATTTATAAGGCTAAAGGTTTTAGCCTTTATCCTGTTAGCAGTGGGGAGCTGTGGCAGGCTCTGAGGCCAGGGAGAAGTTTGATGAGACTTGCATTCTGGAGAGAGGAGTGGAAACTGGACGTGATGGTGTGGGATTGGAAGGATGTGTGGGATTGGAAGGATGCATGAGAGTGGATGCGGCTCACATGGAAGCATAGGAGTTGGGCTGAGGGGGACGAGGGCCTGAAATGGGGCAGGAGCTGTGGGGATGGACGGGCAAAGTGGGGCAGATGAAAGAGATGCACTTGGGAGAAGTCACAGGACCTGGGCACTTTGTAGATGTATTTGAGGTCTGACAAGAACTACCAGTGCTGTGGTTGCTCTGAAAGAAAAGATGAAGCAACTTTGGGGCAAAAGGTCCTTTAAAAAATCATTTATTTTTAATTGGAGGATAATTGCTTTACAGTGCTGTGTTGGTTTGTGCCATACACCAACATGAATCAGCCATTAGGTGTGCATATGTCCCCTCCTTCTCAAACCTCTCTCACCTCCCACCCCTCTAGGTTTTTACAGAGTACCAGGTTGGGCTGCCTGCATCAGATAGCATATTCCCACTGGCTATTTATCTGACATAGTTTGAGTGAACTCCGGGAGTTGGTAATGGACAGGGAGGCCTGGCGTGCTGCAATTCATGGGGTCGCAAAGAGTCGGACACGACTGAGCGACTGAGCGACTGAATTGAACTGGATGTGTGTATTTCACTGTTACTCTGTCAATTCATCCTTCGTTCTCCTTCCCCAGTTGCGTGTAGAAGTCTGTTCTCCCTGTCTGTGTCTCTGTTGCTGCCCTGCAAAAAGTTTCATTGGTACCATTTTTTTTAAGCTTCCATATGTATGTGTTAATATGTGATATTTGTTTTTTTCTTTTGAGGCAAAAGATCTTGAGTTCAGTGTCAGCCCTGTTGGGTCTGAGATCCTGTGAATAAGCAGCGGGGAGGTCCAGGCTAGGGCTGAGGAGCACGGTCTGAGTAGAGGGCAGATATGTGGTAGATGCTGGCAAATAGGGGTGATGAATGCCCAGGGGGCATTGCAGGCCTAGCAGAATACAGAACTCAGGACAGGACCTGAAGGAGCACGGGTGTTTAAGTCACAGAGCAATGTGAGAAGGCGTGTCAGAAGGATGGGAGAGCCAGGAGAGAGCCACACCCCAGAAGTGGGGAAGTGGTCAGTGGTGCATGTAAAGACTGAAAGGTATTCAAGAGATGTAGCAACAGGAAGGTCGCCTGGGGAGGACAGTTCTAAAAGCTGGTGGGAGCTGATGTCTGAGGTCGTTGTTTAAAAATATAGGTTTTATTGTTAGGTGTGGAAGGCCAGCCGTGAGGGGGTGACTACCACTGAAAAGACAGCTGGCTATAGTTGTAGATTGCGAGAGGACTGCACACCACCCACAGAGGCAGGGGTGGTGGGGGCCCGCTGGGAAATACTGGCACTAGTCAGGAGGCAGAGGAAAAGGGGAAACTGTGGGCAAGAGTTTTTCTTGTGATTTCTGTGGGAAGGACTAGATGAGGCAAGATTAACAGGTTTAGGGTTGGCTAGTTTGAATCATCTCAGTGGGCACTCTGGGGCACGAGGGTGTTTCCAGTTGGCTCGTACCTGGCTATGAGATGATGAAGCCAGGTGGCTAGCGATCTGGAGTGTGAGAGCCTGATAGAGAAGATGGTTGAGGGTGTGGGCACCCTCAAATCTGATTGGTTAATTGAATTAGCTTGGTTGATTAGCTTGGTTGATTGAAGTGGTTGTTTTATATTTGAAAGGTGCACTGGTGCGTTGAATGGTTTACCACCTCCAAGAACTGGTGGACCATGGGAGGAGCAGTCACCCCAGATATCTAAGCATCAGAATGGTGATGGGTGATGGTGAAGTCGGCTCAGTCGTGTCCGACTCTTTGCGACCCTGTGGACTGTAACCTACGTACTAGGCTTCTCTGTCCATGGGATTCTCCAGGCAAGAATCAGAATACAGAAAGTAAAATACATGGTTAATATAGTCATGGGTTGGGCAGTGAGTCAGAAAGACTGAGGATGTAAACTTTGTATGTGAGGGGCTACCAGGGGCTCCCCCTTCTCTCAGCGGTGGTTGGAAGTAGTGAGATGGGTTGTTGGTTTCCAAAGCAGAGGACTGGAGTCCCCCAGGAAGGTCAGGACCTGGCCACTAGTAGGATCCTGCTCATGCCCATCTCCTGGGCAGCAGTGCCTGGCAGAGATGTTTGAGAGCATGGGATGTGGGGTTACCTGGACTTTCAGGCTGAGTCTCGGGGGGTTTTGTCTTGGCTGAGCTCAGTTTGCTCAGAGTTGGGGCAGGACCAGAAAGGGCTGTCTGAGAGGTGAGAATAGCTCCTGCTGAGTCCTGACTCAGTCTCTCCAGTAAAGGAAATTGAATTAGCAGTTTTTTGGCAGGTACTGCTGTGCCTAGGGATAAACAAGACTCATCTTTGTGGAATGTGAGCAGAGTTAGCATTTTTTTTTTTTTATTGGCTTTTGGGGAAAACAAATTAAAAAAATACAGTCATAGGTCCCATAGCTCTCTGAGGTCGCCTCCATCTTAACTTTCCGCAGCCAGGACACATCTTGGGCAAAGCTGCCTCGTAAGCAAACTGTTGTTTCCTGCTTTGCAAGCTCACTCCTTCTGAAGAAGCTGACAATTATCCAACATCCCATTGCCAGCTGGCTTCAGCCAATAGAATTGTGGCATGCAAATAGAGCATCTGCTGCTGCTCTGGGTCAGGCTATACTGCAAAGTAGGAGGGATTTCCTCTAAGGGGGGAAATTCAGCTCTTAGATGGGGGAAAGTGAAAAAAATCAGGAATATATATACTTTTTATGTTGGAGGCATTTCTGCTGCCCCTTGGCAGGAAGGAAAGAAGGAGAACGTTGACGGGTATTCTTTCTTCCAAAGTGCACTGTGTATAGGAAGGTATGTATTAATATTTCAGCTTCTCTGATGAGAGTATGAGGTGCAGTCCTCGAGTCCATGTAATGGTGAGAGTGTGTGTGTGTGTGTGGGGGGGTGGGGAGACGGTGGTGGTAGCTGGAGCTCAGTTCACCCAAGCATGCCCTGAGCCTCTCTCTTCAGCTTGCCCAGGAAGATCTCTGTCCATCCACCCTCCCAGGAGCTATTGGAGGAATAGACAGACCTGAATAGAGTAACTCTGGGTACAAAATCCTTCTTAGCCCAGATCCTGGGAGTTATTCTTTCTTTTTCACCCCCCATAAACAGACTTTGAATTATACCTGTAAATGCCTCTTGGAGCCAACTCTTCTGTCCCATCCTCCCTGACACAGCTCTAGTTTTGGGGCTCATCTCTCCTTGGATTATTCCAGTAGCCAGTTAATGGGTCTCTTGCTTCCAGTTGTTGCTCCGTACTGCTACTCGAGTGATTCCCGCCCCCCCAACCACATTTTAAAAAATTTACACACTTAAAATGTCTGTGATGCATGTTGTTGTTGTTTAGTTGCTAAGTTGTGTCTGACTCTTTTGTGACTCCATGAACTGTAGCCCTCCTGGCTTCTCTGTCCATAGGATTTCCCAGGCAAGAATACTGGCATGGGTTGCTATTTTCTTCTCCAGGGGATCTTCCTGACCCAGAGATCGAACCACATCTCCTGCATTTTAGGTGGATTCTTTATCACTGAGACACCAGAGAAGCCCTATTGTAATGCATGTATATTGTTCTAAATTCAGTTATATGGAAGAACATGGAGTAGAAAGTAAATCTTTATCAACTTCTGTCCCCTAGTCATTGCTACCAGTTGTTAGCAATAGTGTGATGTATGTGTGCTAAGTCGCTTTAGTTGTGTCTGACTCTTTGTGACCCTATGGACTGTAGCCTGCCAGGCTCCTCCGTCCCTGGGATTCTCCAGGCAAGAATACTGCAGTGGGTTGCCATGCCCTCCTCCAGCAGATCCTCCTGATCCAGGGATGAAACCTAGGTCTCTTGCAGCTCTTGCATTGCTGGTGGATTCTTTACAACTGAGCCAGTGGGCAGCCCCCAGCAGTTATGTATCTTTCCAGAAATAACCCATGAATATAACATAGCAAATCTATTTTTTGAAGAAGTATGGAAAACACACAAAGGTAGACTTTTATATACATTTTGCTGTGCATCTTACTTTGTAACTGAATGATATCTCTTGAAGGTCATCCTATATTAGGACTTATTCTCATCAATGGTTTGTAGTTCATTTGTGGTCATATTACAGTCTATTTACCTAGCTCTGTGTGTGTGTGTGTGTGTGTGTGTGTGTGTGTGCGCGCTCAGTCATGTCCAACTCTTTGTGGCCTCATGGACTGTAGCCCACTATGCTCCCCTGTCCATGGGATTTCCCAGGCAAGAATACTGGAGTGGGTTGTCATTTCCTTCTCCGAGGGATCTTCCAGACCCAGGGAATAAACCTGCATCTCTTGCATTTTCAGGTGGATTCTTTACCACTAGTCCCAAAATGGCAACCCACTCCAGTGTTCTTGCCTGAAGAATCCCAGGGATGGGGGAGCCTGGTGGGCTGCCGTCTATGGGGTCACACAGAGTTGGACATGACTGAAGCGACCTAGCAGCAGCAGCAGCAGCAGCAGTGCCACCTGGGAAGCCAACCAGTCCCATATCAGTGACTGTTTAGGTGATTTACAAACAATGCTTCAATGAGTGATCTATACAAATGTTATTTTACATGTATTTGATCAATCAAATTTCTTAGGATTTGAGTGCCTTTAAATATTATTACTAAATGTCTAATTCAAATTATATTGTTAAATGTTTCCATCTTGCAAAAATGGAAAACATGTTTGTAACTTCAGTCAAGACTGTTTTCTGGGCTCCGACCCACTGATCAACTATTACTTTGTGTAGCTACTTGGAGATCTCAAATCTGATATATTCTAAATTGACCTCTAGTCTTTCCCATTGGATAAATGGGACCCCCATCAGCACAATCAATTAAGCCAAAATTCCTGAAGTCGTCCATGATCACTTCATTTCCCATACTGCTACCCTGGACCATCAGGGAAGTCCCAGTACCGCTCTGTTTTGATTACTGTTGCTTTGCATATGATTTGAAATTGGGAAGTGTGTCTCCTAGCCTGACTTTTATTACATGGATTGATTTTTTTGGCAATGTATATAGGTGGAATCATATGAAATGTACTCTGTTGTGTTTGTTTTATTCTACTTAATATTATCTTTGGGGACTACTTTTTAAAATCAACTTAAAAATATAAAACTTTAGGGCTTCTCTGGTTGCTCATTGGTAAAGAATCCACCTGCCATTGCAAGGAACACGGGTTCAACCCCTGGTCCGGGAAGATCCCACGTGCCGTGGAAAAACTAAGCCCATGCACCTCAGCTACTGAGCCTGTTCTCTAGAGCTCTTGTGCTGCAACTACAGAAGCCTGTGTGCCCTAGAGCCCATGCTCTGCCACAAGAGAAGACCCCACAGTGAGAAGCCCAGGCATCACAACTGGAGCATAGCCCCCACTTGCTGCAACGAGAGAAAGCCAGCGCAGCAGCAAAGACCTGGCACACCAAAAACAAGCACGCAAATAAGATGACTAAATAAACGACATACTCAAATCATTCTAAAAACTCAAGTGGGATGAAAAGGTTATAGTGAAGAGCCATGCTGTCTCCAAATCCAATTCTCCACCCCCCTCCTCCAGAGATAACCAATGTTATCAGTTTCTTGAGCATTTATGCAGAGAAAATTTAGGCATAAACAGGTCTCTAATTGTGTACCTTTCTCTCCCACTCCCGCAGAGGTCATAGTGAACGCTACATACAGTAGAGAACACTCTGTTAGATTTATTTTCTAATTATTTCATGAACTGGCCTACTTTTCCTCCATCCCTACTGGTATTATTCATTTTTTTAAGAGTACAGGGGCTGTTACTTTGTCGCTGTCATTTAATCTGGTGTTTCTTCATAATTAGATTCAGTTTGTGCACTTCAGGCAGTAATACTACAGACTGGTGTTTTGTCCCTCTCAGTCCATCGCTTCAGGATGCACCTTATGCCAGGTTGTGCCATTACTGGGGAATTGAATTTCGTTCACTTGGTTAGGATAGAGTCTGCCAGCTTTCTCCACTGCAAAAATATCAATTTTCCTTTTCAATGTTTTATTTTACTGAAGTATAGTTGACTTACAGTGTTGTGTTAATTTTTGCTATATAGCAAAGGGATTCAGTTATACGTATACATACCTTCTTTTTCATATTCTTTTCCATTATGGTGTATCATAGGATATTGAATATATGTACTGTACTGTAGGATTTGTTGTTTATCCATTCTATATATTACAGTTTGCTTCTGCTGATTCCAAACCAAAACTCCTAATCCATCCCCCACCCCTTGGCAACCTCCATTCTCTATGTCTGTGAACCTGTTTCTGATTTTGTAGGTAAGCTCATTTGTGTCATATTTTATATTCCATATATAATTGCTATCATATGATATTTGTCTTTCTCTTCCTGACTTGCTTCACTTAGTATGGTGATCTCTAGGTCCATCCATGTTGCTGAAAATGGCATTATTTCATTCTTTTTATGGCTAAATATTATACCGTTGCATATATGTACCACATCTTCTTTATCCATTCATCTGTTGATGGGCATTTAGGTTGTTCCCAAGTCTCGACTATTGAGAGTAGTGCTGCCATGAACATAGGGCTACATGTATTGTTCTGAATTATAGTTTTGTCTGGACATATGGCCGGGAGTTAGACTCCTGGGTTACGGTAACTCTACGTTTAGATTTTTGAGGAACCTCCATACTGTTGTCATAGTGGCTGCACCAATTTACATTCCCACCAACAGTGTAGGAGGGTTCCCTTTTCTCCATACCCTCTTCAGCATTTATTATTTGTAGACTTTTTAAAGATGGCTATGGAAAAAGCAAGAGAGTTCCAGAAAAACATCTATTTCTGCTTTATTGAATATGCCAAAGCCTTTGACTGTGTGGATCACAATAAACTGTGGAAAATTCTGAAAGAGATGGAAATACCAGACCACCTGACTGGCCTCTTGAGAAATCTGTATGCAGGTCTGGAAGCAACAGTTAGAATTGGACATGGAACAACAGACTAGTTCCAAATAGGAAAACGAGTACGTCAAGGCTGTATATTGTCACGCTGCTTATTTAACTTATATGCAGAGTACATCATGAGAAACGCTGGACTAGAAGAAACACAAGCTGGAATCAAGATTGCCGGGAGAAATATCAATAACCTCAGATATGCAGATGACACCATCCTTATGTCAGAAAGTGAAGAGGAACTAAAAAGCCTCTTGATGAAAGTGAAAGTGGAGAGTGAAAAAGTTGGCTTAAAGCTCAACATTCAGAAAACGAAGATCATGGCATCCGGTCCCATCACTTCATGGGAAATAGATGGGGAAACAGTGAAACAGTGGCTGACTTTTTTTTTTTTTTTGGCTCCAAAATCACTTCAGATGGTGACTGCAGCCATGAAATTAAAAGATGCTTACTCCTTGGAAGGAAAGTTATGACCAACCTAGATAGCATATTCAAAAGCAGAGACATTACTTTGCTGACTAAGGTCCATCTAGTCAAGGCTATGGTTTTTCCTGTGGTCATGTATGGATGTGAGTGTTGGACTGTGAAGAAGGCTGAGTGCTGAAGAAGTGATGCTTTTGAACTGTGGTGTTGGAGAAGACTCTTGAGAGTCCCTTGGACTGCAAGGAGATCCAACCAATCCATTATGAAGGAGATCAGTCCTGAGTGTTCTTTGGAAGGAATGATGCTAAAGCTGAAACTCCAGTACTTTGGCCACCTCATGGGAAGAGTTGACTCATTGGAAAAGACTCTGATGCTGGGAGGGATTGGGGGCAGGAGGAGAAGGGGACGACAGAGGATGAGATGGCTGGATGGCATCACTGACTCGATGGACATGAGTCTGAGTGAACTCTGGGAGTTGGTGATGGACAGGGAGGCCTGGCGTGCTGTGATTCATGGGGTCGCAAAGAGCTGGACATGACTGAGCGACTGAACTGAACTGGACTGATTCTGACCAGGGGGCTTCCCTGGTGGCTCAGTGGTAAAGAATCCACCTAAAATGCAGGAGACATGGGTTCAATCCCTGGACTGGAAAGATACCCTGCAGAAAGAAATGGCAACCCACTCCAGTTGTCTTGCCTGAAAAATCCCATGGACAGAGGAGCCTGGAGGGCTATAGTCCATAGGGTGGCAAAAGAGTCAGATACCACTTGGTGACTAAGCAACAGTTCTGACCAGTGTGAGGTGGTATTTTATTGTAGTTTTGATCTGCATTTCTATAATAATTAAGATGGTGAGCATCTTTTCATGCCATTTTCAAATCGGGTTGTTTGTTTTGTTGTTGTTGTGTTGTATGAGCTGTTTGTATATTTTGGAAATTAAGCCCTTGTTGGTTGCATCATTTGCGTGTTCTCTCAGTCCGAGGCAGTCTTTTCATTTTGCTGATGGTTTCCTTTGCTGTACAAAAGCTCATAAGTTTGATTAGGTCTCATTTGTTTATTTTTGCTTTTATTTCTATTGCCTTGGGAGGCTGACCTAAGAAAACATTGCTAGTTTATGTCAGAGAATGTTTTTGCCAATGTTCTCTTCTAGGAGTTTTATGGTGTCATATCTTTTATTTAAGTCTTGAATCCATTTTGAGTTTATTTTTGTGTATGGTGTGAGGGAGGTTCTAACTTCACTGATTTACATGTAGCTGTCCACCTTACCCAGCAACACCACTTACTGAAGAGACCATCTTTTTCCATTGTATATTTTTGCCTCTTTTTACGGAGCCTTTATAAGAAAACACATGAGCTTACTTCCTCTCTCAACTCTGTCTGCCAGGTGATGATACAATGAGAAGACAGCTATCTGTGAATCAGGAAGAGGATTCTTGCCAGACGGGGGATCTGTCGGTGTTTTGATCTTGAACTTCCAGCCTCCAGAAATGTGAGAGATAAATGTTTATTGTTTAAGCACCTTTCCCCTAATCTATGATAGTTTGTTACAGCAGCCTGAGTTGAATGAAGTGGCGGTGCTAGGTGGGTAGCGAGTAGCCATGGATTAGGATGGGAAGATCTGCATGGCTTGATGTGAGGCAAGGGTGAGTTCCCCAAACTCCAAAAGCCCAGATCGCTCACATCTGTGTCCTGCTCTGTTTCCTAGGCAACATCACATTTGGCCCTTCCAGCAGCCCTCTAAGTAGATAAGATGTTTCCATTTTACAGATGAGGAAACTGAGCCTCCAGTAGTTCCATAGCCTTTGCCCAAGTCAGGTGGGGTGAGGCAGGAATTCAAACCTAGGTCTTCTGATCTCTTCTGACCCCCAGACCAGAATATCATCTTGACTGTGGAGGACAGACACAGCTAAACTATTATCACCTTGCCTTAAGAGATGGGGGCATGGAGGCACAGATGGTCAAGCTTTGCTTCCTGGCTCTGGAGTGTAAGGCCACAACCTCAGAGGTGTGGCTCCTGCCTGACTTTCTTCTATTTCACCCAACTGCTTCCTTCTAGCCAGGCCCGGTTTCCTTACTTAGTGGTTGGCATGCCCTCAGGTGGGGACTTAAACCATGGCAACACACATGTCCCACTCAGACTGGGGACAAACGCGGCCGTTCCTTTTGGGCCATGTTGTCTCCTTCTTTTGTTCCCCAGCAGTTCTCGGCCCTTGGAAATTCTGGGCAAAGTGTATCGTCTCTCTAGCCTCAGTGTGGTCCTCTGTGAAACGGGCTGATGGCTGACCCTCAAGCCTCCGTCCTAGCATCCTGTGTAGCTCGGGTCTGTATCCAAAGCCTGTGCTCAGGGTCCATCCACATGCTGCGTCCTCAGAGAGGAAACCAGCTGCCTGGGATATTGTCAGTCACAGCTGCAGCTGAATAAATCATGACCAGGAGGAGGCCAGCACTCCTGATGTCGGGCTCCTGAGAGGACAGGGGTGCTGCTTGTCTCCTGGGCCTTCCCCATCTTTCCTGCCACTCTGCTCCAAACCACATCTTCCTCCTCCCCCTGGAGCCAGCCCAGCTCCTGCCTTCAGGAAGCTTCCTCCAGGTGATTCCACTCTGAGCGACTGTGTGTTTCTTGTTTTTGTGTCTTGACCCAGGGCCCATTTCATTCAGTTAGAAAAACACCAAAAATTTATAAATCGGACAAAAACAAAAAGAAAAAAGTAAACAAAAAGGAAAAAAGAAAGAAATAAAATCATCAGCGGAGTCCCCGTCTGGGCTGGAGGATGTCGTAGGGATTTTCAAGGCGAGAGCACAAGCACTGTGAGGAAGTCAGTGTTCTTGAGAGGGGGTGAATGCCTGCTGGAGTTCAGGAGCGGGGACACATCCAGGGCCCATCCAGGTGGGAAGGCTGAGGCGGGTAGAGATGGAAGAGGGGCTGTGTGTGTACGCGCTTTGTTCCCATTCCAAATCCCCACGGATCCTCGGATCCTCGGGTATGCTCTTCTGTATGGATTCTTCATCAGGCCAGTACATACAATGCACTGATTCTATTTAATTAATTAGAGATAACAAGAGATAAAATCCATGGCATTTTCTAAGCCAGAGTACTGGAGTGGGTTGCCAGGCTCTCTTCCGGGGGAATCTTCCCAACCCAGGGACTGAACTCACATCTCTTACATCTGCTGCATTGCAGGTGGATTCTTTACCATTTGAGCCACTGGGGAAACTCACAAGAGATAATGCATTTCTTTATTTTCTCTAAAACAACTTCAATTAGACTCCAAACCCAGTTTCTGCCTGGTTGGTGGGAGCTGAAACTTTGTCATCTTGGTGTCTTGAGACCCAAGGCAGTACAAGGATTCCAGGTCACATATGGAACCCAGTCACCATGGGATGGGCCTCTTGGCAGCCATGTTTGCCCTCCACACTGCTGAGGCTCCCTTGAGCCACTCTGCTGCCAGCCTTCCCGCTGGAGCTCAGGTTTGAGGTACAGGAATCCTGTACCTGGTCATTGGCTGGGGAGCTGGTGGAGAGCAGGACATGTTCCCCATTGCTGGCAGTTCCTCCTCTATACCTCTCTGGCTAAGGAACATCTCTTTTTAGTCCAGGAGACGCTCTTTCTTTGCTTCCCAGCATCTCTCTTCTCCATCAAGGACACCTAGTATATCCACTTGGGAGAACAGAACAGAAACCAGGAATACAGGAAGAGTACTGCATTCATCGGTGTCACGGACTGGATTGCTCCCCACAGAATTCCCGTGTTAAAGTCCTCAGGCCTGGTATCTCACAATGTAACAGATAAGGACCTCAAAGAGACAATTACATTAAAAATAAGGTCTTCCCGATGAGCTGTAACCCAATAGGACTGGTGTCCTCATGACAAGAGATTTGAACACAGACATGCACAGGAGGGAAACCATGTGAAAATTCCAGAAGAAGGGAAGCCATCTGCAAGTCAAAGGAGAGAGACTTTAGAGGAAATGAACCATGCTGACACCTTGACCGCAGACTTCCAGCCTCCAGAACTGTGAGAAAGTAAATTTCTGTTGTCTGAGCCACTTGGTCTCTGGCATTTTGTTATGGAAATCTTAGGAAATTAATATTGTTAAGAATTTGTTTTTGGTTTCTCTAAAATACAGGTTTTCCAGGTGGCACTTGTGGTAAAGAATCCACCTGCCAATGCAAGAGACATAAGAGACGAAGATTCCATCCCTGGGTTGGGAAGGTCCCCTGGAGGAGGAAATGTCAACCCACTTCAGTATTCTTACCTGGAGAGTCCTCATGGACAGGGGTCCTGGTGGGCTACTGTCCATAGGATTGCAAAGAGTTGGACATGACTGAAGCGACTGGGCAAGCATGCATGTTGTGACAGTTCAGTTGCTCAGTCGTGTCCGGCTTTTGCTACCCCATGGACTGCAGCACACCAGGACTTCCTATCCATCACCAACTCCCGGAATTTACTCAGACTCATGCCCATTGAGTTGGTGATGCCATCCAACCGCCTCATCCTCTGCTGTCCCTTCTCCTCCTGCCCTCAATCTTTTCCAGCATCAGGGTTTTTCAAATGAGTCAACTTTTCACATCTGGTAGCCAAAGTATTGGAGTTTCAACTTCACCATCAGTCCTTCCAATGGATATTCAGGACTGATTTCCTTTAGGATGGACTTTTGGATCTCCTTGCAGTCCAAGGGACTCTCAAGGGTGGAACCCAAAATACGGTGGCTTAAATATGATGGAAGTTAATTTTTATCTCATGAATGAACATGAACATGGGCATCAGGGCCGATGTGGGGCTGGGGATTCACCTTTTGATTTTCTGCTCTGTCACTCCCAGGAATGTTGCTCTTATTTTTATGGTCCCTGAGAGCTCCCAATCATGTCCCTGGGCCCACACAGAGGAAGAAGGGAGAGGGAAGGAAATGCCCCTTCCTTTGAAGTGCACTTCACTTCTGCTCATACATAATGGACCAAATTTGGTCACATGGCCATATCTAACAATGAGTAAGGCTGGCAAATGTCATGATTCTGGATGTCTATGAGCACAGCCAGAAACTGGGGGTTGAGATACTACCAGAGTAAGAATAAAATGACATCTAGCAGTCTTTGCCCTCCCAGAAGCAAGGAAGAACAGGAATTATTGACTGGCTGGAGGAAAGGAAGAAGGGAAATGGCAAGGAGGAAATAGTAAATATTTTCAAAATTATCCACTAAACAAAGAACAGGAAAACCTGTGCAGATCCTCTCCTCTAGCTGCTCCCAAATGCTCACCGTTTCTAGAGAACAATATTTAAAAATGAGCAATTATAACAAACAAGACCATAGACAATGGAGTGAAAATGACTACAATTACAACCTACATTGCAATTGCTCTTTGAAAGAAGCTACATCTATTAGAAAAATTTTCCCATGAGCCACTTGGAGGTGGGAGGGGAAAACCTGAGAGCCAGGATCAGCTGGATGCTGAGAAAGGAGAGCAATACCCAAATGAATCTGTGTAAGAAATCTATAGGAATCAGGCATCACAGAGGGCAGAAGTGAGGGCCAAGTAAGAGGCAGAGAGGTGAAGGGGACTTCCCTGGTAGTCCACTGGCGAAGACTCTGTGCTTCTAATTCAGGGGGCCGGGGTTGGATCTTTGATCAGGGAACTAGTCAGTCAGTTAGTTCAGTGGCTCAGTCGTGCCCGACTCTTTGCAACCCCATGGACTGCAGCATGTCAGGCTTCCCTGTCCATCACCAACTCCCGGAGTCTACTCGAACTCATGCCCATTGAGTCGGTGATGCCATCCAACCATCTCACCCTCTGTCATTCCCTTCTCCTCCTGCCCTCAATCTTTCCAAGCATCAGGGTCTTTTCAAATGAGTCAGTTCTTTGTACCAGGTGGCCAAAGTATTGGAGTTTCAGCTTCAGCATCAGTCCTTCCAATGAATATTCAGGACTGATTTCCCTTAGGATGGACTGGTTGGATCTCCTTGCAGTCCAAGGGACTTTCAAGAGTCGTCTTCAACACCACAGTTCAAAGGCATCAATTCTTTGTTACTCAGACTTTCTTTATAGTCCAACTCTCACATCCATACATGACTACTGAAATAACCATAGCTCTGACTAGATGGACATTTGCTGGCAAAGTAATGTCTCTGCTTTTTAATATGCTGTCTAGATTAGTCATAACTTTTCTTCCAAGGGGCAAGCGTCTTTTAATTTCATGGCTGCCGTCACCATCTGCAGTGATTTTGGAGCCCCCAAAATAAAGTCTGACACTGTTTTCATTGTTTCCGCATCTATTTCCCATGAAGTGATGGGACTGGATGCCGTAATCTTAGTTTTCTGAATGTTGAATTTCAAGCCAACATTTTCACTCTCCTCTTTCGCTTTCATCAAGAGGCTCTTTAGTTCCTCTTCACTTTCTGCCATAAGGGTGGTGTCATCTGCATATCATCTGAGGTTATTGATATTTCTCCTGGCAATCTTGATTCCAGCTTGTGCTTCATCCAGTCCAGCATTTCTCATGAAGTACTCTGAATATAAATTAAATAAGCAGGGTGACAATATACAGCCTGACATACTCCTTTTCCGATTTGGAACCAGTCTGTTGTTCCATGTCCAGTTCTAACTGTTGCTTCTTGACTTGCATATAGATTTCTCAGGAGGCAGGTCTGGTGGTCTGGTATTCCATCTCTTGAAGAATTTTCCACAGTTTGTTGTGATCCACACAGTCAAAGGCTTTGGCATAGTCAATAAAGCAGAAAGAGATGTTTTCTGGAACTCTCTTGCTTTTTTGATGATCCAGCGGATGTTGGCAATTTTATCTCTGGTTCCTCTGCCTTTTCTAAAACCAGCTTGAACATCTGGAAGTTCACAGTTCACGTCCTGCTGAAGCCTGGCTTGGAGAATTTTGAGCATTACTTTACTAGCATGTGAGATTAGTGCTAATGTGCGGTAGTTTGAGCATTCTTTGGCATTGTGTTTCTCTGGGATTGGAATGAAAACTGACCTTTTCCGGTCCTGTGGCCACTGCTGAGTTTTCCAAATTTGCTGACATATTGAGTGCAGCACTTTCACAGCATCATCTTTTAAGATTTGAAACAGCTCCACTGGAATTCTATCACCTCCACCAGCTTTGTTCGTAGTGATGATTCCTAAGGCCCACCCACTTGACTTCACATTCCAGGATGTCTGGCTCTAGATAAGTGTGAGTGATCACACCATTGTGATTATCTGGGTTGTGAAGATCTTTTTGTACAGTTCTTCTGTGTATTCTTGCCATCTCTTCTTAACATCTTCTGCTTCTGTTTGGTCCATACCATTTCTGTCCTTTATTGAGCCCATCTTTGCACGAAATGTTCCCTTGGTATCTCTAATTTTCTTAAAGAGATCTCTAGTCTTTCCTATTCTGTTGTTTCCCTCTGTTTTTTTGCACTGATCGCTGAGGAAGGCTTTCTTATCTCTCCTTGCTATTCTTTGGAATTCTGCATTCAAATGGGTATATCTTTCCTTTTCTCCTTAGCCTTTCACTTCTTTTCTTTTCACAGCTATTTGTGAGCCCTCCTCAGACAACCATTTGGCCTTTTGCATTTCTTTTTTGGGGGATGGTCTTTTCACTGCCTCCTGTACAATGTCACGAATCTCTGTCCATAATTCTTCAGGCACTCTATCAGATCTAATCCCTTGAATCTATTTCTCACTTCTACTGTATAATCATCAGGGATTTGATTTAGGTCATAGCTGAATGGTCTGGTGGCTTTCCCTACTTTCTTCAGAATGAATTTGACAATAAGGAGTTCATGATCTGAGCCACAGTCAGCTCCCAGTCTTGTTTTTGCTGACTGTATAGAGCTTCTCCATTTTTGGCTGCAAAGAATATAATCAATCTGATTTCTGTATTGACCATCTGATGATGTCCATGTGTAGAGTCTTCTCTTGTGTTTTTGGAAGAGGGTGTTTGCTATGACCAGTGTGTTTTCTTGGCAAAACTCTATTAGCTTGCCTCACTTCATTCTGTACTCCAAAGCCAAATTCCCTGTTATTCCAGGTATTTCTTGACTTCCTTCTTTTGCATTCCACTCCCCCTATAATGAAAAGGACATCTTTTTTGGGTGTTAGTTCTAGAAGGTCTTGTAGATCTTCATAGAACCATTCAGCTTCAGCTTCTTCAGCATAACTGGTCAAGGCATAGACTTGGATTACTATGATATTGAATGTGGTTTGCCTTGGAAACAAATAGAGATCATTCTGTCATTTTTGAGATTGCATCCAAGTACTGCATTTTGGACTCTTTTGTTGCTATGATGGCTACTCCATTTCTTCTAAGGGATTCTTGCCCACAGTAGTAAATATAATGGGTAAATTCACCCATTCCAGTCCATTTTAGTTCTCAAAAAAAAAAAAAAAAAAAAAAAAGTGGAGAGGTGGAAAGTGACTTGATAGAACCCTTAGAACAGGATGCCTAGTATTTCATTTTAAATCACTTGAGTTCTGTAATGTAACTCTATCCTGCAAACCTTTAGTCAAATCTACTAAATATATAAAGGCTCGTGTGTGTGTGAATTTCACATCTGGGTCATTTAGTGCAGAACAGGGGCAGCTTTATGAGAGGACAATGCACTTGTTTATTGAGCAAATTAGGCAAAATAGGGCTGAAGCAGTGGTGACTAGAGACTGCATTAGCAGTATATCCCTTTCAGAATTCTAGAGGGACAGGGATGAAGGTGAGAATGGAATTCTAGCCAATTTCATTGAATCTCAAATATCAAATCACATCAACAGTATTTGCATTAAACTATTATGACACAAAAACTGGTTAAATGTTGCTTCCCAGGCTCATGTCCCTCTGCCCAGGGGAGTCAGAGAAAGTATTGCGACCCCATGGACTGGGGCCTTCCAGGCTCGTCTGTCCATGGAATTTTCCAGGCAAGAATGCTGGAGCGGGTAGCCTATCCCTTTTCCAGGGGCTCTTCTCAACTCAGGGATCGATCCGGAGTCTCCTGTACTGCAGGTGGATTCTTCACCGGCTGTCTCACCAGTGAAGCCCCAGTTAAATATGCTTCCTTGGTTCATGTCCCTCTGCCCAGGGGAGTCACAGAAAGTGCTACAGAGGAGAGGACACAGGATTACCTTAAAGGAGATAAGGACTAGCTTTCATAGTGATGGAAGAGGCTTTTTAAATAACACATTAGAAGGTTATAAGCAGGGTTAATGCAATTGAATCTGGGCTTTAAGAATGAGATGGGGTTTGGATCTGTGGATGTGAGTGTTACAGCCTGTTTCCCCCGCTACTCACTAAAGACATGTGTCTTTTTTGGAGGATTTTCTCCTGTATCTGCCTGCAATGGAGATGGCTGTCTTTGCCAACTTGGTTCCGGGGTTTTTGTGAAGCAAAACACTGGTGAGAGGGGTAGAAAGAGACAGCAAGAAGCCAAGATGGGGTTGTGCACTGGGAAGGGCTGAGAATCACTTGTGGGAGATGGTGGGTGTGCAAGGAGGCCCTTTAAATAACACCCCTCTTCTTGCCTAAATCCTGAAACAATGAAGATGAAGACAGGGTGACAAGGTATCAGGCAGATGGAGATGAGCTATCATGATATTGAAGTAGCTGTTGTTGGTGTGACTTCTAAAAACATTGAATAAATTGGACATATAACATTGTATAAATTAAAGGTGTACAACTGCGGGCAGGCATTGCCTCAGAGAAAAGAGGAATCAGACCTCACCCTGGGTCATCCCTGCTTCTCCATTAAACTGTTCTGACTCTAACACTTACTGGAGAGATGCAGTGGAAAACCCCATGTCTTCAGGATCTTAAGAGGCAGACATATGGGGGTTGTATATCTAGTCAAGAGAAGTGGTAAAAGAGGGTTCTGTAGGCCAAAAATAACAAGCTCATTAGTCGACACCTTGAGAATTATGGCTCAAGAACTTCATCTGGGTGGCATTTTTGCAGAACTGTGCATCCAAGGGCATGAAGTAAAATAACCGCAGTTGAGCAACTGGCTGTCATTCTGTCTCCACACCATTGCCAAGAGCCTCCTGAAGATTTTCCATCTTTCCTGTCTGTGGAGCTGAAACACTGGTGCTGGTGATCATGGTTCATTTTAGCAGTAATAGTGAGGCTTGCAGTACTAACAATCCTTTAAATTTATTGAATTATTTCAGCTTTCAAAGATCCTCTCTGTTGTCTTTTCATTTAATTCTACAATGACCCTGGGACTAGTCAGCCCAGGTAGGACTATACTTACTGTATTTTAGAGGAAACAGGCTCAGAGAGGGAGTACGTGCTCACATCACCTCCTTCTGTTTCCCAACTCTTTCTGACTGTGCTCTTTTGACATTTGACAGGGGCTAATAAATAATTCCTCTTTCCATGCCTGAATTCACAGCCAATTGAGACACAGAGACACAGAGTGGAGACAGAAATATTAGCTTAATTGCTGGAGTGGACCAGAATCATGACTACAGGGGGCTCAGATAACACCATCATGTGTTCACTGACATTGGAAGGAGAGATGGAGATGCTGATCCTGGATTTCTTTTCTGAGCCAAATTCTCAATTGAGTTAGAGGTTGTTTTGTTTGGAGATGCCTTCCAAAGAGCAGAGTACTAGAGGCAAACTCTCTCTGGAAGAAAACTTTCTCAAGTTAGGCTCCAAGGACCCTAACAGATTATTATTATGAGCTCTTGAATAAAGATGACCAAATTCATTAGAAGCCAAGTCACCATGCCTGACAATCACAGAAACAATGGACAGCAATAAACAGCAGATTTCAAGGACAGCAGATGATGGAGTGTCTGATACTCAATACAGACTAATTATATAGGAAATTTTTAAAGAATTAAATGCATAAAAATGCGATGCTTCAAAGAATATAATTACAAAGAGAAGCATATAATAAGAAATTGTCAGGGACAAGCAGATTTGAAATTAAAAAGAAAACCAAATCCAGTCATTTTATTTAATACAACATTGTAAATGTCCTAAATGCCACTGAATTGTTCCTTTTAAAATGATTAATTTTTACGTTCTATGAATGTAAACTCAAAAGGGTCCCCTCAAAGTGAAAAATGTAGTTGTTGAAATGGGAACTCAGTGGATAGGTTTAAAAAACACAGTTTCAATTCAGTTGAAGAAAAAAATAGTGAACAGAAAGATGTATTTGAAGAAGGTATCCAGAACGTCTGAAAGAGGAAAAGGAGATGGAGAATCTGAGAAGTTAAGAGAGATGAGCTAGTATGAGACGGTCTAATAAACATCCAGTTAAAGTCAGAAGGAGAGAAGAGAAAGAACTAAAGACAGGCAACACCCAAGGAGAGTCAGGTCATGTCTATCATTAATAGTACAATAAGGAAACATGAATAAATCTTTCATTATCATGGAAGATTCAATGAAACCTTTGATCCACTCAATAGACACAGAATTTTTTTTTTTGGTAAAATTAAACACCTTTTGCTAAGAATACAGTGGATTCCTAAGAATACAGTGAATTTGCTAAGAATCCAAAATTCCTAAACATGGAAAAAGGAATAAAACCTGCAATAAGTGCCATTCAAAGAATAGCAAAACCCAGAGTAAAACCGCAAGTATCGACAAGAATGCCAAGCAAGTGAAACTCACACATTGCTGATGGGAATGCAAAAATGGTAGTTACTTCTGAAAAGAAATTTGGCAATTTAATATAGTTCAGTATATACTTACTATACGACTTAGTAATCCACTCCTAGGTATTTACCTATATGAAATAAAAAACTTATGTTTGGAACTTCCCTGGTGATCCAGCGGCTAAGACTCTGTGCTCCCAAAGCCAGGGACCTGAGTCCTATCCCTGCTTAGGGAGCTAGATCCCACATGCTGCAATTAAGAGTTTGCATGCTGAAAGTAAAACATCCTGTGTGCTGCAACTAAAACCTCGAGCAGCCAAATAAATAAATAAATATTTTTTTAAAAATAAAAAATCCCTTATGTTTACCTAATGTTTTTCCAGTGGTCACGTATGGATGTGAGAGCTGGACTGTGAAGAAAGATGAGTGCCGAAGAATTGATGCTTTTGAACTGTGGTGTTGGAGAAGACTCTTGAGAGTCCCTTGGACTGCAAGGAGGTCCAACCAGTCCATCCTAAAGGAGATCAGTCCTAGGTGTTCATTGGAAGGACTGATGCTGAGGCTGAAACTCCAGTTCTTTGGCCACATCATGTGAAGTGTTGACTCATCGGAAAAGACCCTGATGCTGGGAGGGATTGGGGGCAGGAGGAGAAGGGGACGACAGAGGATGAGATGGCTGGATGGCATCACTGACTCGACGTGAGTTTGAGTGAACTCTGGGAGCTGGTGATGGACAGGGAAGCCTGGTGTGCTGTGATTCATGGGGTCACAAAGAGTCGGACACCACTGAGCGACGGAACTGAGCTGAACTGAACTTACCTAATGTCAACTATGGGCTCGGGCAATTATGGTGTCAGCGTAGGTTCATCACTTGTAACAAAGGCACCATGCTGATGGGTGGTGTTGATAAAGGAGGAGGCCGTGTATGTGTGTGGGCAGAAGGTATATGGGAAATCTCTGCATTTTCTGTTCAGTTTTGCTGTGAACCTAAAACTGCTCTTTAAAAAAGTTCTTAAAAATATATTCATGTGAAAACCTGTATGTGAATATTGATAGTGGCTTTATTTGTAAACAATCCAAATGTTCCTCAATTGAGAAAACAGTGTTGACAATGAATGTCATTGTGTGACAACTGTGGGCACGTCCATACAATGGAATACTCCTTGGTAATAAAAAGGAAAGAGCTGCTAATGTAGGCAACACGGTGGGTTAATCTCAAATGCTTTATGCTAAATGACATCGCTCTCCTCAGATAGCCATGATTCCATTTATGCGACATTTTGGAAAAGGCAAAACTCTGGACAGAGAACAGATGCTGATTGCCAGGGGTTTTCCAGGGAGGACGTTTTGGAGTGATAAAAATGCTCTGTCTTGGGACTTCCCCGGTGGTCCAGTGGCTAAGACTTGGATCTCCCAATGCAGGGGTCTGGGGTTCAATCCCTGGCCAAGGAACTGCAACTAAGACCTGATGCAACCAAATAAATAAAAACAAATATTAAAAGATGGCCTTTCTTGATTGTGGTATGACTGCATGTGTTTTCAGAATTTATAGACTGTTGTACTTAAAAAGAGTCAATGTAAATTATACCTCAATAAATCTGACTTAAAAACTGGAATAGTTCTTCACCAAACACAAGGCAGGGGCTTCCCTGGTGGCTCAGTGGTAAAGAATCCACCTGTCAATGCAGGAGACACAGGTTTGACCCCTGGTTTGGGAAGATTCCACATGCTGTCAAACGACTAATCCCATGAGCCACACTAGTGAGCCTGGGCTCCAGAGGCCGAGAGCCACACCACAGAGCATGGGTGCTGCAGCCGCTGAAACCCATGCCTCCCAGAGCCTGTGCTCTACAAGAGAGGCCACTGCAGCGAGAAGCCTGTGCACCTCAGCTAGGGGCAGCCCCAGCTCACCACAGCCAGAGAAAAGCCTCTACAGTCAAAACAATCATAAAAAGACAAGGCAATATACCCATGTTCATGGCAGCTCATTATTCACACCAGACAAAGGGTGGGAATAGAATCCATCAGCGGATGAAGAGATAAGTAAAACGTGGTCTATCCATACAATGGAATATTATCCAGTTTTAAAGGGGAAGGGAATTCCCCTTTAAAACACATGCTACAACACAGATGAATCTTGAAGACATTCTGCTAAGCGAAATGAGCCAGTCACAAAAGGACAAATATATGATTCTAATTTATATGAGATGAGCTCTCCTGGTGGCTCAGTGGTAAAGAATATGCCTGCAATGCAGGAGATGTGGCAGGAGCTATGGGTTCGATCCCTGGGTCGGGAAGATCCCGCGGAGAAGGAAATGGCAACCTTCTCCAGTATTCTTGCCTGAAGAATCCCATGGACAGAGGAGCCTGGCAGGCTACAGTCCACGGGGGTCACAAAGAGTTGGACATGACTGAGCATGCGGGCACAAGAATGTCGTGTCTGAGATTTTGGGACCCCATGGACTGCACACCGGGCTTCCCTGTCCTTCACCATCTCCCTCAGTTTGCTCAGACTCATGTCTGTTGAGTCAGTGATGCTGTCCAACCATCTCATCCTCTGTCATCCCCTTTCTCCTCCTTCCCTCAATCTTTCCCAGCATCAGGGTCTTTTCCAATAAGTTGGCTCTTTGCATCAGATGGCCAAAGTATTGGAGCTTAAGCTTTAGCATCAGTCCTTCCAATGAATATTCAGGGTTGGTTTCCTTTAGGATCAACTGGTTTGATCTGCTTGCAGTCCAAGGGACTCTAAACAGTCTTATCCAGCACCACAATTTGAAAGCATCAATTTTTCAGCACTCAGCCTTCTTTATGGTCCAACTCTCACATCCGTACATGACTATCTTCTCAGATATATCTGTTGCAAATATCTTCTCCCTTTCAATAAACTGCTGTTTTGTTTGGTTGATAATTTCCTTTGTTGTGCAGAGGAATTTGGTTTGATTAGCTGCATTTATTTTTGCTTTGATTTCCCTTGCCTGAGGTGACATATCCAAAATATATCACTAAGACTGATGTCAAAGCGTGTAGTACCTTAGTTTTCTTCTAGGAGTTTTATGATTTCAGGGCTTATGTTGAAGTCCTTAATCCATTTTGAGAATGGTGTAAGACAGTAATGTAGTTTGATTATTTTGCATGTAGCTGTTCAGTTTTCTCAACACTGGAGGCTGTCTTTTCCTCATTGTATTAATACATTCTTACCTCCTTTGTCATAAATTAATTGACCATATAAGTGTGGGCTTATTTCTGGGCTTTCTATCCTGTTCCATTGATCTGTGTGTCTGTTTTTGTAACACGTATTTTGGCATATCTTTGTAACACGTGTAAGTTTAAATAAGGACATGTGATACTTCCAACTTCATTCTTTCTCAAGGTGGTTTTTGGGTCTCTTTGTGTTTCCATACAAATTTTATAATTATTTGTTCTAGTTCTGTAAGAAATATCATTGGTTTTTGATAGGAATTCCATTGAATCTGTAGATTGTCTTTCTCTGTCTGGTTTATTTCATGTGGCACAATACCCTCCAGGTCCATCCATGCTGTTGCGTATGGCAAGAGTTCATTCGTTTCTATGGCTGAGTCTTTGTTTTAAAGTCAGTTTTTTCTGATGTAAGTATTGCTGCCACAGATTTCTTTTTCTTTTCATTTACATGGAATAACTTTCCCCGTCTCTTTCCTTTCAGTCTGTGTGTGCTATATGCAATGGCACCCCACTCCAGTGTTCTTGCCTGGAGAATCCCAGGGATGGGGGAGCCTGGTGGACTGCTGTCTATGGGGTCGCACAGAGTCGGACACGACTGAAGTGACTTAGCAGCAGCAGTAGCAGCTATTAGATTTGAGGTGAGGCTCTTCTGACAGCATGTATATGGGTCTTCCCTTCTGCTTTTGCTCTCTTCCTCTTTGTTTCATTCCCTTGGTTTTTTTTGTGTGTGTATTGATGATAGATTTATGGTTTATGGTTTCCATGAGGATGCTGCTGCTGCTGCTAAGTCGCTTCAGTCGTGTTCGACTTTGTGCGACCCCATAGACGGCAGCCCACCAGGTTCCCCCGTCCCTGGGATTCTCCAGGCAAGAACACTGGAGTGGGTTGCCATTTCCTTCTCCAATGCATGAAAATGAAAAGTGAAAGTGAAGTTGCTCAGTCGTGCCCAACTCTAGCGACCCCAATGACTGCAGCCCACCAGGCTCCTCTTTCCATGGGATTTTCCAGGCAAGAGTACTAGAGTGGGGTGCCATTGCCTTCTCCGTCCATGAAGCCTGCATTTTATCCCCCCACATTCAATATTTTAACATTATATTTCCCATCTTTTTGCATCTTTTACTACTTATGAATATAGATCATTTTATTACTTTTTCTATCTTCCTACTAGCTTTTATAAGTGGTTGATCTACTACCTTTACTGTATGTTTGCTTTTACCAATGAGATATTTCCTTTTGTAACTTTCATATCTCCAGTTGTGGTCTTTTCTTTTCCACTTTGTAAAGCCTCTTTTACATTTCTTGTGAAGCCTGTTTAGTTGTGCTGAACTGTTTTAGCTTTTGCTTGTCTGTAAAACTTCTTTATCTCTCCTTGAGATCTGAATCATAGCCTTGCTGGGGAGAATATTCTTGGTGTTTCCTTTTATCACTTTCAATTTATCATGCCGTTCCCTTCTGGCCTGCAAAGTTTCTGCTGAAAAGTCAACTGATCGTCTTATAGGAATTCCCCTCTTCGCACCTAGTTGCATTTCCCTTTGTGGCTTTTAAGATTCTCTCTTTAACTTTTGCCATTTTAATTATGATGTGTCTTGGTGTTTGTCTCTTTGGGTTTTCTTATTTGGAACTCTCTGTACTTCCTGGGCCTGGATATCCATTTCCATTCCAGGTTAGGAAAATTTTCAGCTATTATTTTTTCAAGTAAAAAGAAGGTTTCAAGTAAGTTTTCTCTCTTCCTCTTCTGGGACCCCTCCAATGCAAATGTTAGTACTCTTGATGTTGTCCCACAGGTCTCTTAAACTATCCTTTTTAAAAAAGAAAAAACTCTTTGGACTAACTTGGCAATTCAGTGGTTAAGAGTCCATGCTTCCACTGCAGGGGGTGTGTGTTCAATCCCAGGCTGGGGCACTAGGATCCTGCATGCCACTTGGTGTGGCCAAAGGGGAAAAATAAAAGCCTTCTCCTTTCTGTTCGGTTTGGGTGATTGGAAGACACTGGTCTTTCAGTTCGCTGATCTGTCCCTCTGTATCATCTAATCTGCTGTTGATTCCTCTCGTGTATTTTTCTCTTTTAATTATTGTATCCTTTGTTCTGTTTGGCCCTTCTTTATATTCTCTAACTCTTTTAGAAGCTTCTACCTTCTCACTGTCTTCATCCATCCTTCGCCCAAGTTCTCTGAGAATCTTTGTGATCATTACCTTGAACTCTTTATTGAGTAGATCACATATCTCCACCTTGCTTAGTTCTTCTCTGGGGATTTTATCTTGGCTCTGTATTTGGAACATATTTTTCTGTCACTTTATTTTGCCCGATTCTCTGTTTCTATTTCTGTGTATTAGGTGGGTTGGTTATGTTTCCTGATCTGGAAGTGGCCTTATGTAGGAGGTATCCCACAGGGGCTGGCAGCACACACCCGCTCTGGTTACCTGTATGCTCTAGGAGTGGTCTGTACATGGGTTCCATGGGCCTTTCTGTCATTTGGGAGGTTCACGGATGGCTAGGACTGGCCTTGGCCCAGTCGACTGCCAGGCTCTGCCTTCTGTGGAGGCTGCTTGCTGGCGGGCAGATCTGGTCTTGGTGTGGCTGGCAGGGGAGCCTGGGGCTTTCCAGAGCTGGTGCAGGCTCGCTGGTTGGATGGGACTGGGTCACTGTGGATCTGGCTTCTTGGCCTGGGGCAGGGGGTACCAAGCCTGGTGCTAACCAGTTAGTGGGAAGGCAAGCCTCTGGTTTTAATATGCTAGAATAGCTAATAGCTTGCCAGCACGCTATTAGCATGTCCTCACGCTAGAATGAGCTTCCCAAATGATACTGCCAGCGTCTGTGTCCCCCAGGTGAACTCCAGTTGCCTCCTGCCTCCCTGGAAGGCTCTCTGAGATCAGCTGGTGGGTGTGGCCCGGGCCTCTGCACTGGGCCTCAGAGCGTGTGAGGTTTTGTGTGCTCCCCTCAATGATGGCTCAGCAACAAAGAATCCACCTGCAGTGCAGGAGACGCAAGAGACAGGTTTGATCCCTGGGTTGGGAAGATTTCCTGGAGGAGGAAATGGCAACCCACTCCAGTATACTTGCCTGGAAAATCCCGTGGATAGAGGAGTATGGCAGGCTACAGTCCATGGGGTCCCAAAAGACTCAGACACAACTGAACAACTGAGCGTGCACGCATGCACCTTTAAGAACAGAGTCTACGGTCCTCCAGCTTCCCTGTGTACAAGCCCTTCTGGCCTTCAAAGCCGGATATCCTGGGGGTTCATCTACTTAGTGCAGGATTTCCAGGGCTGGGGAGCCCAAAATGGATCTCAGACCCCTTGCTTCTTGGGGAGAAGCTCTGCAATTATCACTGTCCTCCTGTCTGTGGGTCAGATACATATCAATTAAAAAAATTAATTATTAAAAAATTTTTTTTGTTGTTGTGCTGGGTCTTTGTTGCTGTGTGCAGTCTTTCTCTAGTTGCGGTGAGCAGGGGTTTCTCTTGATGTGGAGCACAGGCTCTAGGCGTGCAGGCTTTAGTAGCTGAGGCTTGTGGGGTCTAGAGTGTGGGCTCAGTAGTTATGCACAGGCTTAGTTGTTCTAAGGCATGTGGAATCTTTCCGGGTCAGGGATTGAACCCATGTCCCCTGCGTTGGCAGGTGGACTCTTATCCACTGTGCTACCAGGAAAGTCCTCTGCTGAGTCTTATCCACTTTTCCAGGAGGAGATGTCCCCATGTTACTGGGCTATGATTGCTAATATGGCTTAGTCATCTTTGCAACCTCAGTTCCTAGTGCAGAGCAGAGAGACCTGTGCATGTTGGCTGAGAGCATGTTCAGTCACGTGGCACCTGCATACATTGCTTGCAATCCAGAGAGTTGAGACTAGCAAACCCCCTGTTCCTTAGAGGAAAATATTTGGGAAAGTGCCCTGCCCCCAGGAGTTCTTTTGCTGCAAATGACAGGAAACCTGCCCCAAGTTGGCTTAGGCAAGAGAGAGAATTAGTTAACTAAATAGTGCAGGGGTTATGTCAACTTCAAGTGAGGCTATACCCAGGGTTCTATTTAATAGGGACCTGGTTTCTCTTTCTCTAACTCTGCCTCTTCTTTGTTGGCTCCATTCTCAGATAAAGATTCTCATCATGACCCCCAAATGGTGGTTAGTAACTTCCAGGGAACTTCTTTTTAGAGGACCAGTGACTGCCTGCTCCAGACTCATTGACTTTGAATTGAGTAGAGCCAGACCCGAGGGACTTCCTAGGGTCCGTGGCTTGGTTTAAGCCAACCAGCCTCTTCCCTCGCCTCTCAGATGGAACAGAAAGACCATCAACTCCAGGGAAAAGCCCACAATGGGGGAAAAGAACATGGAGAGATGGTTACCAAAGCAGGGGAGAAAGGTGCTGGGCAGCCAAAAGAAAATCCCTTACACGTGGACTTGACAGTAGAAAATAGGGCTGTTGGAACTGCAAGTACAGTTACCCCGTCTCAGTGGGACCAAGGTGAAGAGATTGGTAGGCAAATTCTGGTCCAGGGAGAGCAGCCCAGGATGATGCTTTGAGTGGGGATGGAGGGTAGAGCTAATATGACACTACAGCACAGTGGGACCAACTTCAAGGTAGTTGGGAAAATGAAAGTTTAATTAACTCACATCTTCATGCATTCAATAATATTTAAAAGACCCACCAAGCTACATACTGACACACAAACCAGTAGTACTGGGGTTCCTGTCCTGGCTCTGCTGATAACTTGTCGTGTGAACTTAGATCATTTCCGCTCTGGGCCTTAGCTTCCTCATCAGTAGAGTAAGGGTACTGGATTTGTGCAAATGGTTCACATACACTGGGGACCAAATAGACAGAAACTGTTAAATGGGCGAGGCAGACAGAACGTACAGCAGAGCAGGGTGGGGACTCTGGCAAACTGGACAGTATACTTATGGCTGACATTCACCGCCATCCAACCATCCACCCAGCCACACACCATCCATCCATTGTGCAACCATTAATCTACAAATTTATTGAATGTTAATTTATGTTTCATACTCTGCTAGGTACCAGGGGCCCTTTATTCAGTTGATGGCCCTGGTTAAACCCTGGGGAGAAACATAATTTTTTTCTTGATGCCCTTGTTGTATGGCATGCCCGATCTTAGTTCCTTACCAGGGATCAAACCTGCATTGGGAAACCTAGCCACTCGACTGTCAGGAAAGTCCCAAAGATACTTTTTTCTATGGTCCATTATCAGAACTCTTTCTTTCTTTTTCTAAAAAATTAATTAATTTATTTTTAGCTGCCCTTGGTCTTTATTATTGTGTGTGGGCTTCTCATTGCAGTAGCTTCTATTGCCGCATGAGCTCTAGGGCACATGGGGTTCAGCAGGTGCAGCATGCGGGCTCCGTAGTTGTGGCACACAGGATTCCTGGGCCAGGGATCAAGCCTGTGTCCCCTGCACTGGCAGGCAGGTTCCTCACCCTGGACCACCAGGAAGTCCCATCAGAACTCTTTTTTAATGCCCTGGATGCATCTCTCAATCAGGAGCTAAGCATACAGGGCATCAACTCCTTTAAGGACCCTCCAGCTTGTAACTCCTCAATACACTATAAAGGCAAATTTTCTACACTTCTTTGCCCTTCCAGAAAGGTTCATAGATGGGTGTGGGGCCCACATAGAGTATGCTCTATTGGCAAATAGGGTGTTTTGAAGGCTGATTTCAGAGCTGTAGGCACCCAGTTGATATAGCAACTCCTCCTTCCATTTATCCTATTAAATAATTCACTGACTAAGGAGATCCTGAAAGCACATGGTCACAGACTGCTTTTTCTCTGTTTCTCGATTTGTGGTTTTCTTTCCCTGACTGTCTCTGGAGACCGAGCCAGGGTCTCCACGTTGCAAGTACATCTTGTATTTTTAATCTGGAGCCCTTAATAGACTGGGGGTGGGGTAGAGGCATAAAGAGAAGAATGGAATTAAACATCCTGGGGTAATGAGAACTAAGTCTTACTTACTTCTTTTCCCACTCCCAGAACTGCTCCTTTGCCCTCCTTTTTTGGAAAGAGACAGATCTCTGTTTGCCTAGTGGGGGTCTGTGGAAAGTCCAGTTCACATACACAGTAACCTTGTTGATAGACATGATCTCGCCACGGGAGAGCTGCCTGGAGGGAATATGTTCACTCATCATCACATTTGAGTGTCTGCAGGCTTGCTCTTCAGACAGAGTGGAGCTGGGCTGAAGGAAAGATGGGAGGATTTTCCTACTAATGGAGAACCTGGAAGGGGCAAAGTGTCTGCCTGTACCTCCAGAAGTGTGGAGTGCAAGAAGGCTCTGTGTGACGTGACCCCTGGGGAGATCTCCTGGTGGGGAAGGCCAGGGAGCAGATCTGAATGCTGGTCGATTTTCTGTATAGTGTGTGGCTGACTCAGGACAAATTCAAGACCCAGTTCTCCAAGGTTAGCCATGTAGAGCGAAACTTCCACTTCTAGATCAATAATGGTTTCTGAAGTCTCAGAGTCCCCTGGGATTCTGTTCCCTTTGGCTCTGTCACTAAACAGCCAAAGCCACTCCCCATTGGCTCTAGGTGGCTGACCCTGATCATTGGCTCAATTTCCCAAAACACAGCTGAGTCAAAATGCGGCATTTAACAAAACATTGCACAAAGTTCAGGGATGATGAAGGGAGAAAACAAAACAAATGACAGAAAGTAACATGAAACCAATCCCAGTGCCAGCTTGAGGACCCCACCCTGCCCAGAGCTCTATCCTGACCCTTCACACCTGACAGGGGTCACCTGTTTCCACCTTCTCTGTCCTCAGACATCACCTTACCTTGGGGGATGCAAGGGATAACTTCATCAGACAAGAGCAAATAAACTCCTATGAGACTGAACTGTGGTGCTGGAGAAGACTCTTGAGAGTCCCTTGAACTGCAAGGAGATCCAACCAGTCCATTCTAAAGGAGATCAATCCTGGGTGTTCTTTGTTTTAGAAAAGGCAGAGGAACCAGAGATAAAATTGCCAACATCCGCTGGATCATGGAAAAAGCAGGAGTGTCCCAGAAAAACATCTATTTCTGCTTTATTGACTATGCCAAAGCCTTTGACTGTGTGGATCACAATAAACTGTGGAAAATTCTGAAAGAGATGGGAATACCAGACCACCTAGCTTGCCTCTTGAGAAGCCTGTATGCAGGTCAGGAAGCAACAGTTAGAACTGGACATGGAACAACAGACTGGTTCCAAATAGGAAAAGGAGTAAGTCAAGGCTGTATATTGTCACCCTGCTTATTTAGCTTCTATGCAGAGTACATCATGAGAAACGCTGGGCTGGAAGAAGCACAAGCTGGAATCAAGATTGCTGGGAGAAATATCAATAACCTCAGATATGCAGATGACACCACCCTTATGTCAAAAAGTGAAGAGGAACTAAAAAGCCTCTTGATGAAAGTGAGAGGAGAGTGAAAAAGTTGGCTTAAAGCTCAACATTCAGAAAACAAAGCTCATGGCATCTGGTCCCATCACTTCATGGGAAATAGATGGGGAAACAGTAGAAACAGTGGCTGACTTTATTTTGGGGGCTCCAAAATCACTGCAGATGGTGACTGCAGCCATGAAATTAAAAGATGCTTACTCCTTGGAAGGAAAGTTATGACCAACCTAGATAGCATATTCAAAAGCAGAGACATTACTTTGCCAACAAAGGTCCGTCTAGTCAAGTCTATGGTTTTTCCAGTGGTCATGTATGGATGTGAGAGTTGGACTGTGAAGAAAGCTGAGTGCTGAAGAAGTGATGCTTTTGAACTGTGGTGCTGGAGAAGACTCTTGAGAGTCCCTTGGACTGCAAGGAGATCCAACCAATCCATTCTAAAGGCAATCAGTCCTGGGTGTTCTTTGGAAGGAATGATGCTAAAGCTGAAACTCCAGTACTTTGGCCACCTCATGGGAAGAGTTGACTCCTTGGAAAAGACTCTGATGCTGGGAGGGATTGGGGGCAGGAGGAGAAGGGAATGGCAGAGGATGAGATGGCTGGATGGCATCACCGACTTGATGGATGTGAGTCTGAGTGAACTCTGGGAGTTGGTGATGGACAGGGAGGCCTGGCGTGCTATGATTCATGGGGTCGCAAAGAGTCGGACACAACTGAACAACTGAACTGAACTGAATTGAAGACATAAACACAGATGGTAACAGGAAGCTCTATTTGTGACCCTCCTGCAGCTCTTTTCCTTTGGAGTGTTCTCTGTGGCAGTAGCCTAAGGACATGAGGTCCTCCATGAGGACAAGGTCTCCACTGTCACATTCTGTTAGATTCTTTTAAAATTATTATTATTCTAATTTATTTCTCAAATTGTTCAGAAATCAGACCATTCATCCCTTCACCTCACCACCAGAGACACCTATTTATTGAGGCTTCCATCAAAGACATACTATTTACAAATGTGATGGAGAAAACCCTGAAACCATCATCCAAATAGAGTTTAATGTATTAAATGATTATGTTTCTTGGCTGGTCCTTGATTGAAGCTTCCTTCCTGGGTTTGTCTTCTCCATAAATCACAGTAAGGATGGTGTGGGGCTGAGGAAGCCTGGCCCATCCCCAGTGCTCCTGGTGAGGATAGAGCAGTGCTCCCAGCAGTTCATCTGTAGAGCCAGCTTCCCAGGGAGTAAGAGAGGTCATGGTCTTTCTCTTTGGGCTTCCTGAAATCCTGTGATCACAGGAGAGGGCTGGCATCCACCATGATTACTTCATTTCACATACCAACTACTCACCTCTCCTGTCCACCTCCCAGATGGCACTGTTGCCTGCTTCTCTCCAAGCTTTTGCGTCTTCAGTAAAACCTTTTAACTCCGCAGCCTCTTACAGCTGCAGTCTTCCACAGAAACAATTTCACTGCTTTCTTTCAAAGCTTACATCATCTCTCCTCTGGACTAATGCAGTCATAATAAGAGGAAATGGCTTATAAAGCATTTGCTATGTGCTAGGCATGGTCTGTGACAACCTAGAGGGGTGGGATGGGGTGGAGGGTGGAGGGAGCCCAACTTCAGAAAATGAATAAGACCTTCACAGAAGCAGAGACTCTTGACCCAATTCCCCTTGCAGCTACCTTCCCATCTCTCTCTCTTAACCTTTTCCAAAAAGAGTTCACAAAAGAATGATCTCTTTTCTACTCCTTGGGGGAAAGAAGAAAAGGAGGGCTTAGATAGTCACTGTCTTAAAAGAAATTTTGTATAAAATAATTTTTAAAATGTAGTGCTGTGCTGTGCTCAGTCATGTCTAACTCTGTGCAACCCCATGGTCTATAGCCCACCAGGGTCCTCTGTCCATGGGACTCTCCAGGTGAGAATACTAGAGTGTGTTGCCAGGCTCTCCTCCAGGGCATCTTCCCTACCCAGGGGCTGAACTCATATCTCTTTCGTCTCCTGCATTGCAGGCAATTCTTTACTGCTCAGCCACTGGGGAAAACCCTAAAATGTAGTACCTACGCTTATAAAAATTCTGAGCTGTGGCACTGCTCTCAGCTGGGTAGCCCAATCCAGAGCTTTAATAGATGTCCTGTATGAACTAATTAAAAAAAAAACATTAAATGACTTTCAAAGTAAATGAATACAGAGTAAATTGTCATTTTTAGTTTGGAGACATCATGTTTGTTTTGCAAGTGGAGATAAAGCCAATATTGAATTTTAAAAGCAGATGGACTCCCTGGGTGGTCCAGTGGTTAACAATCTGCCTGCCAATGCAGGGGACTCGGGTTTGATCCCTAGTTTGGGAAGATCCCACCTGCCGCGGAATAACTAAGCCCACCACCACAACTACCGAGCCTGCAAGCACAGCGACTGAAGCCCGCACACCCAGAGCCTGTACTCCTCAACAAAAGAAACCACAACAATAAGCTTGGGCACCATGACAAAGAGTAGCCCCCACTTGCTGCAACTAGAGAAAGCCCAAGAGCAGCAGTCAAGACCCAGTGCAGCCAAAAATAGATAAGTAATTGGGGGAAAAAAGAAGAAAACAACTTCATGATCTGGCCTGATTCAACTAGACAAGGGGTGCTCAACCCAGGGCTCCGTGACAACCTAGAGGGCTGGGCTGGGGTGGGAGATGGGAGGGAGGTTCAAGAGGGAGGAGCACGTGTATACCTGTAGCTGATTCACGATGATGTGTGGCAGAAACCAACGCGACATTGTAAAGCAATTTTCTTCCAGTAAAGTTTTTAAAAAATGGATCATTTTCCTACCTCAAAAAAGTAAAATAGTACAACTTACTGTATGCATAATTGAACTGGCACTGAAGTGAGAAAGTCCCAAATAGTCACAGGCTGTGCTGGAGGACGTGTTGTTCCCAAGGACGTAAGCCTGAGTATTGCCTTGTTCGCCAGGAGTGGTTGTTAACTGGTAGCTGGGAGGCAACAGGAAACCCCCAACTGCGCTATGTCTGAATGAACATTACGGCAGGATTTTCCTGTGATTAAATGCTCCGAGGGTCTGAGACAGACTTATCAGAGGGGCCCAGGTGAGGAGGACCTTTAGGGTAGCCTCTCCCAGGAGGTGATGTTTGTGCAGAAGCGTGTATGATGTATGGCAGGAGATCGAGGTCAGAAGGAGTTCGAGGTAGGAAGGAGGGGTAGGTGGGCTGCAGGGCTGAGGGCGGAGGAATCCCGGAGCAGGCTGGAGGCAGCGGTCCTGAGACCGCGGCTGGGGCAGCCCAGCTCCCCGGGCCAGGCACGCTCTTCTCCAGCGAAACCCAAACCCAGCATCTGCAACTGGCTGCTTCTCTTCAGGCTCACCGCCTGTTTGCTGCCCTCTCCTGACTCCGGAATGTTCCGTCCTCTTCTAACTCCCGCTCAACCCTAGGAAGTGGTTCTGCTCTCATTCCCGTTTTACTGTGAGAAGACCGAGACACAGCTTAGGTGGCTGCCTGGGGTCACACAGAGGGTCGAATCCAGACAGTCTGACTCAGAGCTGTGCTCTTAACCAATGCCACCATGAACTGTCCCTCACCGGGGCGCAGGCTCACAGCTCTTGATCCCACCCCCAGCCTTGCCGGGGCTGGCCTTGTGGGCGGGTCTCCGCCTCCTCACCTTTATGACCACTGCGGAGGCATCTCCATGTGCCCAGGCCTGGCTGGGGTGGTGCTGGGAGGAGCAGGATGGGGAGGCTTAGTGAGTGCAGCCTTTCACTACCCTAGCTCTGCACCCCAGGGGAGCCCAACGCATGGGATGCACAGGGAGGGGGCCTCTCTGAGACTTCCTTACACCCGTGCTGCGTTCTGATCACCACCATCATCAAGACAACCGAGCACCAACTCTGTGCTGGGCCCTGGGCTAACGCTTTCATTTCCAGATGACCCTGTGAGCAGGATACAATTTTCAGGTATGGCTTTTCTAATCTTAGGGTAACAAAGGGTATTTGTTGCTTGGGTGCCCACAGATTGGGGTTTGGGGTATTGCAGAGATGTCAAGGCTACTCCATTTCTTCTAAGGGATTCCTGCCCACAGTAGTAGATATAATGGTCATCTGAGTTAAATTCACCCATTCTAGTCCATTTTAGTTCGCTAATTCCTAGAATGTCGACTTTCACTCTTGTCATCTCCTGTTTGACCACTTCCAATTTGCCTTGATACATGGACCTAACATTCCAGGTTCCTATGCAATGGCACCCCACTCCAGTACTCTTGCCTGGAAAATCCCATGAACAGAGGAGCCTGCTAGGCTGCAGTCCATGGGGTTGCTAAGGGTAGGACACAACTGAGTGACTTCACTTTCACTTTTCACTTTCATATATTGGAGAAGGAAATGGCAACCCACTCTAGTGTTCTTGCCTGGAGAATCCCAGAGATGGGAGAGCCTGGTGGGCTGCCATCTATGGAATCACATAGAGTCGGACACGACTAAAGTGACTTAGCAGCAGCATGCAATATTGCTCTTTACAGCATCGGAAAGATCTTCATGACCAAGATAATGACGATGGTGTGATCACTCACCTAGAGCCAGACATCCTGGAATGCGAAGTCAAGTGGGCCTTAGAAAGCATTACGAACAAAGCTAGTGGAGGTGATGGAATTCTAGTGGAGCTATTTCAAATCCTGAAAGATGATACTGTGAAAGTGCCACACTCAATATGCCAGCAAATTTGGAAAACTCAGCAGTGGCTACAGGACTGGAAAAGGTCAGTTTTCATTCCAACCCCAAAGAAAGGCAATGCCAAAGAATGCTCAAACTACTGCACAATTGCACTCATCTCACACGGTAGTAAAGTAATGCTCAAAATTCTCCAAGCCAGGCTTCAGCAATACGTGAACCGTGAACTTCCAGATGTTCAAGCTGGTTTTAGAAAAGGCAGAGGAACCAGAGATAAAATTGCCAACATCCAATGGATCATGGAAAAAGCAAGAGAGTTCCAGAAAACATCTATTTCTGCTTTATTGACTATGCCAAAGCCTTTGACTGTGTGGATCACAATAAACTGTGGAAAATTCTGAAAGAGATGGGAATACCAGACCACCTGACCTGCCTCTTGAGAAGCCTGTATACAGGTCAGGAAGCAACAGTTAGAACTGGACATGGAACAACAGACTGGTTCCAAATAGGAAAAGGAGTACATCAAGGCTGTATATTGTCACCCTGCTTATTTAGCTTCTATGCAGAGTACATCATGAGAAACGCTGGGCTGGAAGAAGCACAAGCTGGAATCAAGATTGCTGGGAGAAATATCAATAGCCTCAGATATGCAGATGACACCACCCTTATGTCAGAAAGTGAAGAGGAACTAAAAAGCCTCTTGATTAAAGTGAGAGGAGAGTGAAAAAGTTGGCTTAAAGCTCAACATTCAGAAAACACTTCATCACTTCATGGGAAATAGATGGGGAAACAGTGGCTGACTTTATTTTGGGGGCTCCAAAATCACTGCAGATGGTGACTGCAGCCATGAAATTAAAAGACGCTTACTCCTTGGAAGGAAAGTTATGACCAACCTAGATAGCATATTCAAAAGCAGGGACATTACTTTGCCAACAAAGGTCTGTCTAGTCAAGGCTATGGTTTTTCCAGTGGTCATGTATGGATGTGAGAGTTGGACTGTGAAGAAAGCTGAGTGCTAAAGAAGTGATGCTTTTGAACTGTGGTGCTGGAGAAGACTCTTGAGAGTCCCTTGGACTGCAAGGAGATCCAACCAGTCCATCCTAAAGGCGATCAGTCCTGGGTGTTCTTTGGAAGGAATGATGCTAAAGCTGAAACTCCAGTACTTTGGCTACTTCATGTGAAGAGTTGACTCCTTGGAAAAGACTCTGATGCTGGGAGGGATTGGGGGCAGGAGGAGAAGGGGACAACAGAGGATGAGATGGCTGGATGGCATTACTGACTTGATAGACGTGAGTCTGAGTGAACTCCTGGGAGTTGGTGATGGACAGGGAGGCCTGGCGTGCTGTGATTCATGGGGTCGCAAAGAGTCGGACACGACTGAGCGACTGAACTGAACTGAGATGTCAAGGCAGCTCTACAATGGCCTTCCTGCCTTCTCTGCTTCTCTCTGCATCCATTCTCCTCTCCTCCAGCCAGACTGCTGGGCCCACTTAGATCTCCGTCTCCCTGAGCCATGTGGAATGAAGCCTGCCCTGGCAGCCTCAGCCCCTCACACTGTGTGCTCTTTTACTCTCAGTCCTCATGAGCACTAGGCTTCCTGATGGCTCAGATGGTAACAAATCTGCCTGCAATGGGGAACCCAGGTTCAATCCCTGGGTCGGGATGATCCCCTGGAGAAGGGAATGGCTACCCACTCCGGTATTCTTGCCTGGAGAATCCCATGGACAGAGGAGTCTGTCACGAGCTATATAGAGTCCATGGGGTCACAAAGAGTTGGACACGACTGCATGCATGACACACACACACCCTCATGAGCAGCTGCCATCTCCTGCCGTATCTGCTGGTTCAAAGCTCAGAGGAAAAGGGAGACCCCATCTAGGATACATGGTCACTTGAAGTGACCGTGGGACTGCCTTTGAACTTGGTGGGAGTGGGGGCTGGACCAGCAGTGGTAGTTATCCCTACTACAACATCACAATTTCCATATTATAAAAGGGGAAGCTAGGATCCAGAGAGGTTAAGTAACCTGCTTAAGGTCACACAGCAAGTTGGGGCCAGAACTGCAATAAGGAAGAATTCAGAGCCACCAGACTCCATAGCCTCTTCCACCAGGTGTGGAGGTCCCCGGGCCTGAATTCTAATTTGAGATGCTGCTTCTCCTTTTATCCACCTGTGTTCTGTTCCCCCAGGCCTCTCCGTGCTCCGTGTTCCTTCTCTTGTTCCTGGAAGGGCAACTCCTCAACACTCCTGCCTTCCAACCAGCTGGGCAGAAGAGGAAGACCTTGGGCCCTCCTTCAGGACTGGGAAGCACCCAGGGGCACCTTACGTGAGGGGGGTTGTGGTCCTGGAAGGGAGAAGATGCTTCTTGGAAGAGACTTTCCTGTTCTGGCCAGGCTGCTGCTCCTCCTCAGCCCTCAGGTCCCTCAGGGGCGGTGCTGGTCTTTGATGGGCTGTTCCTGGCACTTCAGGTGGTTCTCCCTGACTTCCCGCCACACCTCCCTCCCACAGGTCTCATCCTGACCCTCTCCAGCCAGGTGGACCCTCAGTTTGCAGCACCAGGAGGCTGGGCTAGAAAAAGTAGAGAAATGGCCAGTAGAGGGTTCACTGGTATCAGTTAAGGGATTAAAGTTGTCATTTACTCAACAGTCTGATATTGAGCACTTAGCTTGCTGCAGGATCTTTGCTAAGACAGAGGAGATAAACCAGAGTGATGGTGCCAACCCTCCAGGGCTGTTGCTTAATGCAATCAGTTCTACAGAAGTAAAATAATCATAATAGCCACTAAATATGTATTTGAAATTTGTTTGCCAGGCACAGTGCTAAGTTGCTTTATGGGGTATTTCTTACTTGATTTTCATAATAATCTTATGAAATAGGTGCAATTAAAACCTTCATCCTTTCCTGAGGGTGTAAGTACAGCATGATGACTCTAGATAATAACACCTCTTTGTATATTTCACAATTGCTAAGAGAGTGCAAGTTAAAAGTTCCCATTCAAAGAAAAAAACAACTTAGAACTTTGTGTGGTAATGGATGTTAACTAGACCTGTGGTGGTGACCATTTCACAATATATACAAATACTGAATCATTACATTGTATACCTGAAACTGATATAAAGTTAGGGGGTCAGTTATAGCTCAAAAATTGCAAAAAGAGGATACACAAATTTGGGGGATCTAATGTAAAGCATTACATTAGATGGTCTTCCCAGTGGTCACGTATAGATGTGACACCTGGACCATAAAGAAGGCAGATCACCAAAGAGTTGATGCCTTCGAACTGTGGTGTTGGAGAAGACTCCTGAGAGTCCCTTGGACAGCAAGGAGATCAAACCAGTCAATCTTAAGGGAAATCAACACTGGCTACTCACTGGAAGGACTGATGCTGAAGCTGAAGCTCTAGTATTTTGGTTACCTGATATGAACAGCTGACTCATTGGAAAAGTCCCTGATGCTGGGAAAGATTGAGGGCAGAAAGAGAAGAGGGCATCAGAGGATGAGATGGCTGGATGGCATCACTGATGCAACGGACATGAACTTGGGCAAACTTCAGGAGATGGCGAAGGACAGGGAGGCCTGGCGTGCTGCAGTCCACGGGGTCACGGAGTCAGAACCGACAGGGCAACAACAATGTGCTGCATGGGGATTGTAGCCAGTACTGTATTATATACTTAAATGTGTGATCTGAAATGTTCAGACCACAAAAAATAAATGGTAATTATGCGACAGGAAAGCACGTTAGCTAAGCCACGCTAGTCAACATCTGGTGACATATTAGCACACAATCTACATGTTGTACACCTTAAACTTAAGCACTGTTCTATGTCAATTACAGCTCAAGAAAGCTGAAAACGGGCACTTCCCTGGTGGTCCAGGGGTTAAGACTTTGCCATCCATTGCAGGGGGTGCAGGTTCAAGCCCTGGTCAGGGAGTTAGGATCCCACATGCTTTGCAACCAAGACATAAAATATCATAACAAATTCAATAAAGGCTAAAAATGGTCCACATCAGAAAAATCTTAATTGAAAAAAAAAAAAGCTGAAATAAAAGAAGAAAAACCAAAACAAATCCCTCCCCTGCTCCATCTAACAGCTGGGGAAACTGATACTTACAGAAGTCAAGTAAGCTACCCAGGCACCCTCAGCTGGTCAGTGAAGACACCAGGATTCGAAGGCCACCTCGGGACTCTGACTCTGGAGGCTGCACCGTCAAACCACAACTGCACCACATCTTTACAACTTCAGCTAAGGCAGGGGAGGTGGGGAGGTGGCACTCATAACTGGGCATTCCAGGAGGTCTTCCCAGATCGAGGGGCATCAAAGCTGATGTTACTCGCAGAGGAGCTGATCAAGCAGGTGAGATGTGTGGGAGGGATGTGAGGGAGTGGGGGTGGGGAGGGCAGGGTATTCCAAGCAAGGGGAACCGCTTGTGCAAAGACGGAGCACCTACGCTGTCTCCCACCTGGTCGGTGCCAGGTGAGAAGATGGAAGGCCTACCCTCTAGCACCGTGAGCATCTCAAGGACAAGGGCTATTGTTTACTTGCCTGTGTACTCCCAGCACTCCACCTGGTGTCAGGCATACGGTTGATGATCTGTCGTTAAGTCATGTCTGACTTGGCAATCCTGTGGACTGCAGCACGCCAGGCTTCCCTGTCCTTCACTATCTCCCAGAGTTTGCTCAAACTCATGTCCACTGAGTCAGTGATGCTGCAAACAGTAGAGCTCACAAATAATTCTGGACCAGTGGACTTTAAGGGGAGGTGCTCAGTGACAGGGGAGAGGAATCAAGCTGGGAAAATTTGCCACGCCCGTTCCTGGCAGCCCCTTCCCTTGGGCCTTGGCAGATGCAGCAGGAAGACAACCAAACCCTCCCCACAGGTTCTAGACTGGACACAGTATCCAAATATTCAGCCAGTGGCTGCTAACATCTCTGAGGCCGCACATGCCTTTGAATGACTTGAGAAAGCATTCCTGCAGAAAGGGCACCCGCTACACCCATGTGATTCATTCTGGAGGGCCCCTCCCCTGACATCCACCTCGGAGGTTGCCCGTGTGGAGTCTGGACCCCCACCTCCCATCCATGCCTGGCCCTTCTCTCTCCTGACTCTCTGAAACTTGCTATGTTAAGAGACCCAGCCTCTCCCCAGGAAAACTGACTGGTCTCGACCTCTGTCTCTCTCTTACCCACAGCTGGGTCTGCAACAGCCTGCTCCCGGACCAGACAGCCCAGCCCACTCCACTTCCTGACTCAGGCTCCTAGACCTGAACCTGAGGGGCTGTCATGATGCCAGAGGTCTCCAGTCCCCTGGGCCCCTCCCATCAGCCAGCTTTGTTCTATCCCAGCCCCTCCCTGCCTCTTCTGACTGGGGCAGTGGCCTGGGAAACCCAGAGCACCCAAGAGCTCCAGTGGGAACGGCACCCATTCCTGCCCAGGCTCAACTAGCCCCGCCCTGCTCTCTCCCTCTTCCTTCAAGCCCTTCTGTACTAAGACTGTGTGACCTTGCAGCCATCCCATCTGGCCTGCTATCAACTCCTTCCACAAGAGGGTTTTTTTTTTTTTTTTAAATGTCATTAGAACTTCTGTCTCCTCAATTCTCCCTTGTCTTCATTTTACTTTCTAGTCTGCTTGGATGACATTATTCCTATCATCCTCTTGCTCATTAGGCAGGAGGAGAAGGGGACGACAGAGGATGAGACGGTTGGATGGCATCACTGACTCAATGGCCATGAGTCTGAGCAAACTCCAGGAGACAGTGAAAGATAAGGGAGCCTGGCATGCTGCAATCCATGGGGTCACAGAGAATCAGACATGACTGAGCGACTGCACAACAACTGTAAATTCTCTTACCACTTTGCCCCTTTGCTGCTCCTTCTGAGCCAAACCCCAGCCCTGGATGGCTGTGGGGCAGAATCGCTCCAACAAAGGGTCTAGTGTTTCCCCTGTGCGTGCGTTTCCTTCCCCTCTCCCGCTTGTGCTCAAAATCCCCTTCCACCCCTCACTCACAGGGCTGTTTTCCATTTCCCAGAGTTGAAGGGAAGAGAGGCCTCAGCGGAGGACCCTGGGGTGGGAGGGGGTGGAAGGGGAGGAAGGGGACTGCGGTGCTTACTGGTGCTCAGCAGTACTCCAGAGTGAACCTCCCCCACCCCCACAAGGCCTTGGCTGACCTGTAGACACCCTCTGCTGGCCCACAGAGGCAGGGAGCTTGGCTGCCCTACAGGGCTGGACTCAGGAGAACAGACCACGAAGATCAGGAGTCAGTGCTGGGCACATAGAAGGCTAGGTCCCTGAAGACATCCAGGAGGAGATGAGAAGGCCAGTGGATAGACTGATCTGGAATCTGGGAGAATGATCTTGGCAAATGACTTAACTTGCGAACAAAGTCTAGGTCATGGGATCAAATGTGACCACTTAGGAAATATGTATGAAGTAGAAGAGAGGCCAGAAATGGAGCTTTGAGAAATACCACACCTATAGGATAGGGGTGCTGGTGGTAAAGTCTGTCTGCTAATGATGGAGACACAGGAGACGCACAAGTTGCAGGTTTGATCCCTGGGTCGGGAAGATCCCCTGGAGGAGGAAATGGCAACCACTCCAGTATTCTTGCCTGGGAAATCCCATGGACAGAGGAGCCTGGCAGTCTACAGTCCATGGGTTTGCAAAGAGTTGCACATGACTGAGCACGCTCACACTCTCTCTCTCTCTCTCTCTCACACACACACACACACAAACACACACACACAAGATAGTCATTGGAGAAGAGCTTTTCTGAGTTTTCCTGTCTGTAAAGTGGATATGATGATGCAAGTTGCTGTAAAGATATAATAAACACTTAATATGTCCTTTAATATATAGCACTTAACATATCAAGTGTCTGACACGGTGTTGGTGCTCCCTGATGGATCTTGAATTTGTAGCATGTTTCCACAGTGGTCTTCCTCCTGGGTCACGTTGGTTTACTGACCTCCCTTCAAGAGAAGTGACCAGAGGCCTGGCCTTCATCGCTGCCGACTGCTGTCCTCCACTGGACAGTATGTTCTATTAATGTGGCCCAAGGTTGCGGCTGTGTTTTCAGCACTGCAGTCTGCTGGAAAGTGTTGGCTCAGCCAAGACCTCTGTGCTTTTGTGAGGGATGCTCTGAATCCAAGAGCCTTCAAGGGAAGATGTAAAGGAAGGGACCGGTTCCTGTGGCAGGATCCAAGGGCGGTCCTCAGACATAGCGGCTGTCATGTCCTTTACAGAAAGGGCAGAGAAGTTGGCCAGCACCTTCCGGCTCTGCCTTTCTATGCTCTGGGCCTGCAAGGCAGGAGACAGGAAAGATAGAATGAGGCTGGTGATGGGGAATGTGGAGGGAAGAGGCAGGTCTGAGGAGATGCTGGGATGAGGCGGGGTCTCCAGGCCAGGTGTGGATGCTCTGAGTTCCCTCATCCGTGTCTCGTACCCTTTCAGTGAGCCTGGGCCCTTGTCTGCTGCTTCTGATGGAAGGAGTTTGCCTTTGTTTTTGGGGGAGGCCAGACTCCTGGCTGAAGGGCAGTGGCTGGAGCAATACTGCCCCCTCACGGTCTATTCTGCAAGTGCAGTCAGCGGACCCATCCCGGAGCTGGGAGCTGCCTTCCGACACCCTACCCAACCTCTTCTGAGGCCCATAGGCTGCTTCCAGATCAGCTGATCAGCTGACTTTGTGGTCCTTGGCTGTCTCTGGCAGCTTGTCCTGTGTACCTAAGAGTGTCCCTTTGTTTCTGGCTTATGTGAGCCGTCGCTGCGTGCTGTTTATCTCTCCTGCTCCCTTGGGCTGTCGTCTCTGTGTCTGTGATCAGCACCTCCCGTCTCTCGTCGCTCTTCCCATCACTCTCTGTGCCCCGGTCTGTGTCTCTACATCTTCTGTCTCTAACTTGCTCCCTGCCCTCCTCCACTGTTTGTGTGTCCTGGAGCTGGGGTCATGGCTGCCCTCCCCCAGAGCCAGACTGATTTTTGAGAAGACTGGATTTTTAGCTTTTTCCACGATGAGTCAGGAACTCCTGGAGGGATGAGGGCCAAAGCCCCACCCAGCAATGGCCTCAGAGAGGATGCCGGAGGTCAGAGGAGTCTCGGGCTGGGCTGAAAACTGTGACAAGAGATTTTCCAAAATATGCTCATGGGGCCAGTGGGAGGCTGTGCACATTCCTGCGGATGTCTAAGAAGCAGAACAAGCAAGCCGCTGGCTGCCACTGTGGAGCAGGGCTGCTCTAGCTGCCAGCTGTGTGCAGAGCCTTCCTGCTCTCCTCAGGCCTCACCACACTTTCTATGGCCTCAGGATCTTTGCACAAACTCTTTCTCCTTGGAGCAGTCTTTCCCTCGAGGCGTTAGAAAGCACTTCCTTTAGGAAGTCCTCCTGGATTCACAGTGTCTGAGATGAGGCCCTCCTCTGTGTCAAGGTACCATCCTCCACCTGGTTTAATGTAACCTGGATGCAGTTCTGCCTCCCTGACTTGTGTGTCTGTTCTGGGGAGGGGTGGGTAGGAGCTTTCATGTGCCTGGGCAGGAAGCAGCAAGTGGCAGAGACAGGGCTGAGGGGAGCGGGCAGGGATGATCCACAAAGTACCTCCCTCCTCCCCATCTACCTGTTTCTATTCTGACCTTTCTACCCCCAAGTTTCTCTGTATGTTGGTGCCGGAGGCCACAGAAGTTCCAGGAAAATCTGTCTGGCTTCTGGCCCAGGAGCAGGCTCCAGGCAGGCGGTGGGCAAGGGCTGCTCGCCGCCAGGTGTCTGTTGAGTCCTCTGAGTTGGCATTAGGTCAGGATGGGCCCCCTGTGGGCAGCCCAGGACTAGGGTGGATGGGTGGAGGAGGGGGCGCCAGGGGCACTTTGTAGACCGATCAGCCGTGTCTGGGTGTGGTTGTGTGGCATGAGCAGGCGGAGGGCGAGCCTACCTGGGGTTCTCACCTGTAGCCTGGAGTTGTCCCTGGGACACAGACCTCCCTGGTACCTTGCGAGAGTGTCAAGGCCCAGCTATTCCCTGGAGAACTTAAAAATCTGTCCCAGGGAAGGGAAGAGGAAGCATTCAGAGATTTACCTCTTGTGTATGGAGGAAGCAGAGCCACCCTCCTTCCCCAGTTTATTACACTGAAAAAAAAAAGACATGTATTTTTCGCTGCGCTGGGTCTTCACTGTTGCGAGGGCTTTCTCTGGTTGTGGAACAGGCTCTGGAGCTCAGTAGCTGTGGTGCTCTGCAGCATGTGGGATCTTCCCGGACCACGGATCGAACCTATGTCTCCTGCTTTGGCAGACAGGTTCCTAACCACTGGACCACCAGGGAAGTCCCATGTTTATTTCTGATGGTCTACCTGGACCTCTTGTGAGGGTGCTACTTCCCACCCTGGCCCTCACTGTCGGACGCCATGGAGTGCATCCCTTCACTTTATAGATGAGGAAACCAGTGGTAAAAATATCTGCTTGCAATGCAGGAGACCCGGGTTTGATCCCTGGCTCGGGAAGAAGGGCATGGCAACGCACTCCAGTATTCTTGCCTGGGAAATCCCATGGGCAGAGGAGCCTGGTGGACTCTCTATGAAGTCTATGGCTTCACAAAGAGTTGGAAACAACTGAGCGACACACACACACACACACACACACACACACACACACGGCCCAGAAGGAAAAGCACAGCCTACGGGCCACTGTGGAGTGGGGTTGGGAGGACAGAATAATTAATTCAACAAACCCAGTGAGCGCTTCCTGTGTACCAAATGTGTGCAGGGCGGGGTTCTGGGAAGAGGACAGCCTAGCCTCCCCTGGAAGGTATGCAGCCTGCTCACGGACCTGCAGCTGTCGGGGAGGGGGCCGGAGGAGGAGACTGGCCTGGACCCGGGTTCCTGCCAGGGGGCGGCTCTCTCAGGTCAGTGGGCCATAGCACCCGGGGCAAGGGACTTAGTCTTTCGTCATTCTTCTGGTTTGTGTGTAAAAATCTGCTACAAAGTGAAAATCGTAACATCAGCGTCTGGAACCCGTGGGGTAGTTGGGAGTTCATGTATGAAGTGTTTAGAACAGGGCCTGTGTACACAGCTGAGTGCTATGTAAGTGCCTGGTATTATTGCTGGGAAGCTTCTCCCATGGCCTTTGTTCCTAGCCCGGGAAGCAGCTGAGGGGAAGAGTTGTGTGGCGTGGGGAAGCAGGGGGAGGCTGGGAGCTGGAGGTGGGTGGCTGGCAGAGGGAAGGCTGGTCCAGGCCCACTGTGCTCTGGCCAGGCCGGGCGTCTGCCTCCAGGGGCAAACAGGGCATAGTTGACTGGACTGTGGGGTTCCCTGGCCTCACAGCACTCTCTGGCCCAGAGCGAGAATGGAGTCAGGGATAGGGATGGAGGGCACGGCTGTTCTCTCCTTTCTATTTTGACTTGTTTTGGACATTTTTATTCAGTTGTTTGGCTGTTCTGGGTCTTAGTTTCAGCACGTGGGATCGTCAGTCTTTGTTGGGGCCTGAGGGATCCTTAGTCGTGGCCCATGGATTCTAGTTCCCTGACCAGGAACTGAACCCGGGACCCCTGCATTGAGAGTGTGGAGTCTTGGCCTTTGGACCACCAGGGTAGTCCCAGATTTTTCCCTTTTAAATTACAAAAGCATCTATGCCCCTCTAAAATCCTTTCGATCCCTGAAACCTTCCTCAACTCTTTCCCAAAACCTACCCCCTCAAGATTACCCAGCATTAACAATGTAAATTGCATCCTTTCTGGATCTTTTATATCTTTTAATAACCTATGTATACACTTATAAATACCGCTTTTGTTTTTTAAAAAAGGAAAGAAAATTACATAATATTACACTCATTGTTCTGCAACTGTTTCCCATGTAAGGATGTTGCCTCTTTGCATCCTTCCCTGTCAAACACACAGGCTCCTCCAGCGTCTACTGCTGCAGAGCTTTCATAGCACAGATGGACCAGAATTTATTTGACCATTTCCCCAGTAATGGACATTCGGGCTGTTTCCAATCTTTTACTATTACTAACAAAGCTGCTGCAGGCATCCTGTACATATATCTTGTGTCCACGTGCAAGTGTCTCTGAGGCTAGATTTCCGAAGAGGGATGAGTCCCAGGGTGTGAGAGACACAGATTGAAAATCATGAAGCCTGATGGGTGGGCATCTTTAGGGTTTGATGGTGCAGACCTCCATGTGTGTACCTGTGTGTTCAGGGGACCTGGAGAGCCATGTTATGTGGGAAGCACGGGCCCCGACTCAGGTCCCCACACTCTCAAGACTGCTGAGGCTCCCCCGTCTCCCCAGCACCCATACTGCTCCTCTGCCTCCCTCACCTGGACCTCGGCACTGCCCAGCAATGTCCCGAATCCATCCATTTTCCCTCTCTCTTCATTTAACACCTTTGCCCTTCCTGGAGTTCACCTCCTCACTCTTAGCTGATGACCTCACCTCCTGTCTCACTGAGAAACTAGAAGCCACAACGGGAGAATGTCCATGGTCGCCACCGCCACCCCCATCCACCCACCTGCATGAGTGCCTGAGTCCTCTGCCTTTTCCTGTGGCCAAGGCAGCCTTTCTACTCTGCACAACAAGATCTGATTTTTAAAAAGCTATGATTGAGAAAAAAAAAAAATCACAAACAAAACCTTCACCCTTTTAAAGTGTGAATTCAATGCTTATATATATATTTTAGCATATCCACAGAGTGGATATGCAACCATCACCACTACCTAATTCCAGAACATTTTTATCACCTCCAAATAAATCACTTGCCCATTAGCAGTCACTGCCTTCTCTACCCTGCCCTGTTCCAGCCCCCTGGTAACCACTAATCTGTTTTATGGAAAAGTCTCGTGTCTGTAAATTCACCAGTTATAGAGCCAGACTGATTATAGAGCCAGAAATAGACTGTTATAGGTGGAAATATAGACTGTTATAGAGCCAGAAATCATACAATATGTGGCTTTGATTTCTGGCTTTTTTCACTGAGCATAAGGTTGTCAAGGTTCATCCATGTTAGGCATGTATCCGTACTTCATTCCTTTTTATGAGTGAATAATATTCTACTGTATGGGTGTACCATACTTTGTTTATTCACTCACTAGTTGATGGACATTTGGGTTTCCACCTTTGGCTATTATGAACAATGCTGCTATGAGCTTTAATGTATTCATTTTTGTGTGGCCATACGTCTTTATTTCTCTTGGTATATGTAGAGGGGATTGTTGGGTCATATGGTAGCTCTGTGTTTAACTTAAAATTGTTTTTTATTGAGATAGAATTGATTTATATCATTATGTTTCAAGTATATGACATAGTGATTCAATACTTGTACATATTGGGAAATAATCACCACAACAAGTCTAGTTAACATCTATCACCAAACACTGTTATGAAATTTCTTTTCTTATGATGAGAACTTTTATGATCAACTCTCTAAGCAACTTCTGAATATATAATACAGTTTTATTAACTAGAATCACCCACGTGTAACTTTTTCAGGAATTGCCAAACTTTTCAAAGCAGCTGCACCACTTTATATTCCCACCAACCATGTACAAGAATTTTAATTTCTCCACATGTTATCAAATTGGATCTGTTCTGTTGCTCACTGCTTACAAAATCAATACTCACAGATGAAAAAAAAATTGCCTTTAATCAGAATGCTAGCGATCTGGGGAGATGGTGGACTGAACACCCCCTGCCCCAAACCACCTTCACGGATTCTGCTTGGCCGTAAAAGCTTTTAAAGGAGACAGGGAAGTAATTTAGATAATCGTTGATTTGGAGGTCAGAGTCGTCGCCATTCCCCACTGTGTGCAGGCTTGTCAGCTCCTCGGGGTCTTTCTCTAGATGTTATTGTGTTCACACAATTTTGTCCCACAGTTTCGGGAGATCACTGAAGGGGAAGCCAGGGAAGCGATCTTGTCATCTGTTAATTACTTATTCTTCATTTCTTCTTCTTTGATCCACAGAAAGAACCTTTAGGCAAGGCATAGAGTACTAAAAGATCTGAAAGGTCTTCTTGGGTTGCAAATGAGTAGAGCATAGGGGTGCTTGGTTTAAAAGTTAGTTACAGGGGCTTTCCAGTGGTCCAGTGGTTAAGACTCAGTACTTCCAATGCAAAGGGCGTGGGTTTGATCCCTGATTGGGGAGCTAAGATTCCACATGCTGCGTAGTGCAGCCAAAAAATTGTTTTGAAAGTTAGTTACAATATAGTTTTGCTAAATGACAAGACAAAGGGCTTCCTGCTAAGGGAAGTTTCCCACACAGAGCTGCTTACACACATCCTCACTGATACTCATTACTGTCTTTTGGGTCTTAGCCGCCTAGCTGGTGTGAAGTGGTACCTCAGTGGGATGAACAACCAGATATCATCCCTTCTCACCTGTTGGAAAGCAGTGCTCCCATAATTCTTCCCTATGTCTCCTGCAACAGGCCTCTTCTCTGTCCCCCGTCTCCCTGCTAGCGTTCAAGCAGGTTCTTATTCTTTCCCACCTTAAAAACTCCAGCTGCCTTCCCGTCTCTCTCCTCCCTTTTACAACAAAAGACCACAAGAGAATGGTCTCCCTTGTCCCCAGTTTCTCTCCTGTCATTCTTTCTTGCACTTACCCCTTTGTCTCCATCCATTTCCAGAACCATTCTTCTCAAGGTCATCAGTGCCCCCTGCCTTTCTGAATCCAGTAGACCCTTCTCAGCCCTTTCGGGGATTAGTCCATCCCTTCCCTCTCTTGGCTTGGGTCCCAGGATTCTAGAGTTCAAGTTCCCTCTCTTCATCGCCTTCTCCTCTTCATTTCCCTGCATCTTCCTGACCTCATTAGTCCAGGGCTTCAGGGCTCAGACCTTGGCCCCTCACTTTTCTTTCTATTCTCTCGGATCTCTCCTAGTCTTGACTTTAATGTTATGCAAGAGCTGATGACTCTGTGGTAGCTCCAGGGAAGAACTCTTCTTGAGCTCAAGACATTTAACCAACTTCCCCTGGATGTCTAATGGGCAATTCTGACTGGACAAGCTCCAAACAAAGCTCCTAGTTCCTCGCATCAAGCTAGCCAATCCCACATCTCAGTAAGGACAATACCACTCTTTTCAGTTTCAGCCAGAACCTTGGGGTCAAAGATGGCACTTCTCTCTCTCCCACCAGCAAATCCTGCCACCCCTCCCACTGCCTCAGCTACTCCCGGGCCGCTTGCTGCTGGAGGTTGTAGTCTCTGTTTCCACCCTTGACTCCACACAGGGCCCACAGAGGTCCTTTTAAAATCGAAACTGGGTCGTGCCATTCCCAAGCTAAACACTTGAAATGAAGCCTTCGTGAGGTCAACGGCATTGCAACGGCCTCCAAGCTCCTGCAGAATCTGGTCTCCCTCCTGCCATTCTCTGCATACTCTACTTAATCCTCATTGGTCTTTTCTGTTCCCCAGACACTGCAGGCTCAGTGTGGCCTCTGCACTTGTCTGGAATGTTCGTGCCCAGAAATCTACATGGCTCTTCCCTCATCTCCTTCCAGACTTTACTCAAAATGCCTCAGAGGGGTCATGTCTGACCATCTATCTAAAATCGTAATCTCCAGGGCACTCCCTACCTGCTTCTTAATTTGTTTTTCTCCTGGTGCTCACCCTTCTAGCATGCTGTATATTTTCACTGACTCAGTGGACGTGAGTTTGAGTAAACTCCAGGAGACAGTGATGGACAGGGAAGCCTGGTGTGCTGCAGTCCATGGGGTCGCAAAGTCGGACACGACTGAGCAACTGTAGAACATCTTACGTGTTGGCCTTGTTTACTTTTCCACCACTAGCATGTAAGCGCTGTAAGGGCAGGGGATTTAGCCTGTTCTGTTCTCTACTATTCACTCAGCCTGTAAAACAATGCTTGTCACACGGTAGGTGCTGAATAAATATCTGTGAATGAATGAAAAAATGCTAGTGATCTGGAAGTTACTCCTGAAGCACAAGAACAGCCCCTACAAGCCAGGCCAGATACTGCCAGCAGGTGGTACTGTGACCACAGAAATGCAAGCTCCTGGCTTCCCAGCCACTTCCCCCCCACCCCCCCGAAATTCACTCCCTTAGATGCCCCTGTTTCCTTGGTAAAATGAGTGTGACAATGGATGTGCCTCCTAGGTCAGTCTTCTGCCAGTTTTTCGTCTCCTGTCAAGATTCCTGTGAACCTGTGATTATTTCCAGTGTGATGAGGATCACCAGCCCTGGTCCTACCTCAGCTCCAGGCCCAGGTGGCAGTGAGGTGTCAGGATCTGGCAGCCAGGCTCTGGCAGCTGGGTGGATGTGGTTAGACCCTGGGGAATCATTCAGGGGGTCCTGGGAGAGGGGGTGGGGTTTCTCCACCTGTCTCCTCTCTGCTTTCAGCCATGGGACCTGTCCAGCAGTTCCAGAGCCTTGACGCTTGGGCTCTGTCTAGCTCCCACCCTCTTGAGCAGCTGCAGGGGAGGGGACGGGCACGGGGGCGGTGCGGGAGGAGGGAAAGGTTGGGGGCCCTCGGTGAAGCGAAGTCCCCTCTGCTCTGCATTCCTGCTGCATCTCACCATCAGCATGTGGGGGCACAAGCAAGGACCCTCGGCTCAGGTCAGGGCCCATTCCTGGCTCTGCCACTTGCCAGTGGGATGACCTTGCCAAGAACTGAGCCTCAGTTTCACCATATGTCCAATGGGAGAGATGTGCCCTGCCTTGTGGTGGGGAAGGTTTGGTGCTTGGAAAGCACCTGCCTGGTTCTGGGCTGACTTAGACAGGTGCCCTCAGTAAGGACTAGTTCCTGTCTTAAAGGCAGGAGCATGAGGTCCCGGCATGGAGATCAGACCCGGATGAGGGCAGGTGGCTGGACCACTGTTCTTCATTCACTTACTTTACCATCTGTGTGGTGTGCCTCTGGTGAGCCTGTGTAGAGCTTTGAGGCACTATGGGGATCAGAAGGATACAGGACTAAACCTAGGTGAAAAAAATTTAACAAATATGAGACAGGGCACGGGAGGTGTCAGCAGGTAGCTCATGATGAATCGCCCAGGGAACACTTCCAGGGACAGCCCTGCTGTCTGCAGACGCAGAGCAGACCAGGGTGACGACCCCAGCAAGAGGCACCCTGGTTCCATTGAGGCTGGTTGCGGGGGGAGCCACTCTCAGGTTGGGGAGCTCCTCCTGGGGGTGGTGTTAGGACACTTCAGATCCCGGAGGAAACGTTCTCCTGCAGGACCCTGGGGTGAGGACTGTAATGAAGGACATTGCCACCCTTCCCACAAAGTCCTGGTGTAACCTTCAGGAAACATATGCTATCAAGAGCCACAAACAGGAAGACAAATACAAGCGGAGGTCGTGAGCGCCATCCTTGGTAAAACCACCGCCGCCACATTGCGGCCATCTCAGAGAAGGTGTGAGCCCCTGTCTCCATGAACACATTTTCCACCTTATGTTGAAGGCAAGAAGCTGTGGGGATCTTGGTTTTAGCATTTCCAAGGGCGGTTACAGCTATATCACCGTCCAACCCTTCCCCGGGCCTTAGACCTCACGGTCCTCCATCCCTGCCCACCTCTCTCGGAGCGATGTCAGCCTGGGCCCAACTTTCTCTGCCAAATCTTAGACCTCCTGCCTCTGACTTTTTCCCTCCCTTCCCTCTCTTTTATCCAGGTTCTCACAGTTTCCCAGGAAAGGACCAAGGAGTCCCAGGTTCTCCCTCACTTCCAACCTCAGAGACCCCACACCTGCCCTGGAAGCTGCCTTCTCTCGTGGTCCCCCGCAGGTGTGGGGCAGAGAGGCCAAGTTGGTGCTGGACGGTCCGGCTGCCTCTGTCCCTCTCCCTGCCCATCTGGGCCTGGCGTGGATGCTCTGCTCGTGTCCTTGCTATAACCAGCTGCCCGCCTGGCACAGAGGACTTCTGCTGGCCCCCTGCCCCAGGCCTGCAGGGCTGTTTACTCTGCCGCCCCCTCCCCCATGGCACAAGGCAGAGCGCTCACTTAGATTAATTAATCTGCTGCCTGGCCTGCTCCTCCAGCCCATCTTTTATTCATGGACAAGCGGCGTTCTCTGCTTTACCAGGACGCGAGCATCAATATTTCATCCTTGCTTCGCCTGCCAGCATCCCGCTCCCTCCTCCCTGCTTCTCACCGGCTCTAGGACCCGGAGAGCTGGGCCACGCTGGCCTGACCCAGGGCGTCATCACAGATGTCCACGCTGCCTTCAGCTTGCCCACCGCGCCATCATGGACTCCAGAGTCTGCACAAGAAGCCCTTCTGAGTAAGTGAGCTGGAGAAGTGGCGCCAGCAGAGGGGCCAGGCCTGGAGGGAGCGTCTGGCTCAGGGTCCCATGGGGTCGAGGGAGACGTGTCCTGGGGTGTGTGTGGGGGAGGAGGGGCGCTGCAGCTGGCATGACAGTCTTGTCCCTGTGTGGCTGGGTGGTTGTCAGGACGGGGGATGAGGGCCGTGCCTGGCACAGATCCTGGCACACGGCAAGTGCTCCTATTTCTACCTTCATCTTTTCTTTCTTCATTTTCCTCCTAGACCAGGTGTCGTTTTTTTCCCCACCTCCCAGGCCTAGGCAGGTGGATGAAGGAAGCAGCATGGGTGTTCAGGAGCACATATCCCTCTGGCCAGCCCCCAGCCTGTCTCATCTCGTCCACTTGAGGTCACAGAGGAATGCGCTGCGCTCTGCCTGGGGGTCCTGGCAGAGTGTGGAGCCGAGATGGAAGCCGTTACTCTCAAGAGGACTTTGGGCAGACTGTGGTCCTTTCTCAGGCTGGTGGCCAGCTCTTCATTTCTGTGTTGGGACTGGGGTTGAGGACCCCTGCTGAGGTGAGCCCCCGGGGGAATTGCTGTGTCTGGCACCAAACTCCCCCTCCCTCCATGAGGGCCAGGTGGGGCATCCCACTCCCCTCCTTTCCTCACCCCCCCATGCCTGATCCTTCAGGAGTGCCCGCCCCCTAAGCCTCCCAGTACTGCTGAAATCCAGCCTCTCTAACAGTCAGCTGCCACCCTGGCCATGCCCCCTCCACCTGGTCTCCACTCCCTCCCGTGTCCCCTGCAGTCTGTGCTCGGCACAGCAGCTGTGAGCCCCCGTGGCCGTGCCTGGCTCACCTGTGCCAGCCGCCTGACCACACAGGCCGGCAGGCTCCCTGGGACCTCCTTTTCTTTCCCAGGTGTCCTCCTGGCTCACTCTGCCACCCCTTCAGGTCTCTGCCAAAGTGTCACTCAGCCCCACCCCTCAACAATGCACTTTGAATTTTCCCCCCAGCATCAAGCATGCTGGTTACTCAGTTATCCATATTCACTGTATACCTTTGGCGCCTGCTCACACAGTAAAAGCTCCCTGAGGGCAGGAAACACTGAGATTTCGTTCATGGATTCATCTCAGAGTACTGCTCACTAGGAAGGGCTCAATAAAAGTTGTGGAGTCTCAATGAATGAATGTGTGAGTGAATGAATGAGTGCATAAATGAACAAATGTGTGAGTGAATGAATGATGGAAGTGAATGGACGAATGAACAAATAAGAGGGTAAACGAATGAGGGAGTGAGTGAGTGAAGGGATGAGTGAATTCCCCCGAGAGTATTCCATCCCATTTAGGATGGCCCACAGATGATAATTTTTCTCTTAGACCTATGCACTGGGGAAAACGTTAGCCTGTGTTGAGAAACTGAGGTTCATCCATTCATTTATTCAGTGTATTTATGGAGAACCTACTGTGTGTCAAGCCTATCCAAGGCGTTGTGGGAACGGTAATGGGCAAGTTGGGTGGACATGTTTGTTTTCTAGTGCTGAGTATTCATCTTCTGGGTCCCTGGGGGATTGTCACTGTTTTCCTTTCTGCTTTGGCTGTCCCCAAGCCCAGAGCTAAGTTTGTGAATTTTCCGAGTACTAAAACTGCCCCTTTGATCTCTCTTTGTTATTCTACTTTTTCTTCTCCCTGAATCTGGTTTCTGAATCAGATTCAGAAAGGGACATTCATCCCAGGTCTGTGTGGTGTCTGGTGGGCTGGCTCGGGACACCGGGGAGTGGCTGGCCGGCGCTTCCTCCTGCTCCCTCTTCTGCACCCTGGCTCTCTGGCTCTGGCATCTTCACCTCTAGCTCTGTAACTCTGCTGCCTGCTTCCTTCAGTCCCTTCTGGACCTGCCTTCTCACTGGCATGGCTGAAGATGGGGCCCCACTACTCTTTTGCTTTGATGAAATAAATAATTTATACGTTAAATCTTATTATATGCATTCTTGTAAACTACTTCAGAATCTTTGGGCAGCAAGACATACATAGATTACTGCTTAGGGATGAGTGCACATGTGTGTGTGTGTGGGGTGGGGTGGGGCTGGCTCTCCCTGGAGAGGGGGCCCAAGAGGAGACAGAGGGTTCCCCAGGGGCAGGAAGCTGCAGTGAAAAACCTCCTGTGCTGGAGGAGGGTCCCGCCTGCCGGCCCTCCTGACAGGCCCTCTTCAAGAGTCAATCTGATCTACTCAGCCACAGCCCAGTGACCGCTTGGCCCTGGTCTGTTTTGTCACCAGCCTGCCGCCTCCTGATAAACTCCCCCTCCCCAGCCCCTGCTGGACAGTCTCGGGCTTCATAGCCTCGTTTGGGGATCAAATCATGGACCATTTGTCCTTGGCCCCTCTTACCATCACTGGGGCTAGGGTGACCTCTGCATCTGAAGTCTGGGGACAGGAGAAGGGATAGATGGGCTTGAGCAATTGGCACAGAGGGCCAGAGGTGGGGGACATTCAGGGGAAGATGAGGAGGCTTTGGCTGGGGGATAGGGTGCTGGCCAATGGGTCACAGATGTGCCCATGTCTCTCAGTCTTGAACCACGTCTTCCCTCCATCATCACTGCAGGTTTGAACAACTAACTAGACTCTTGGGGGTTGGGCAGGGGTGTGACCAAGAGAGAAGGGGATTTTAGCCTGAAAACCAGAGGCAAAGGCACCCTCACTGTGGGCTCTTGTTTGGAAGGTCTCACTCTGACCCTTAGCCTCCTCCCCTTAACATACCCTGTGGTCTCCAAAGGGGAGCCTCAGTACGGGTAGCAACTTGGTGCCATTGCTGAGGCTGTAAGAGGTCACTGCTAACAGTCATGTACCTCTAAACAAGTTAAGTAACTTCTCTGTGCCTCAGTGTTAGCATCTGCACAGTGGGGGTAAGGCTTCTCACAGAGTTGTTGTAAAGATTAAGATTACCTAAAAGTTCAGCAGAATGTCTGCATACAGTAAGTACTCAGTAAGTGGTAGCCACTATTATTATCATTTGTGATAGTCTAGAAGTTTCTTCCCACCCCTATATCTCTTTCTTACATATATAGCCTAAAATTCCTTCCCTGCTTATTTCTTTGAATGATAGTTCTTCTTGAATGATAGTTCTTCCAACGCTCCAATGAAGAGACCCAAAATAGCACCTGACAACACCCTGTGAAGGTTAAGAACAGGGACTTGAGGTCTAATGCCTTACCTTGTCTGCTGTGTGACCTTGGGCAGCTCCCTAGCCTCTCTGAGCCTTGATTCTTTTTCTTTTGATGAGATAATAGATCCAGAGGTGGGCTTCTTTGGTTGTTGTTTTTAAATCCCAATATTTATTTTTATTTATTTGGCTGCACTGGGTCTTAGTTGCTGCATGCGGATTCTTTAGTTGTGCCTGGTGAACTCTTAGTTGCAGATGTGGGATCTATTAATAGTTCCTGACCAGAAATTGGGAGTGTGGAGTCTTAGCCTCTGGACCACCAGGGAAATCCCTCTAGGGTTCTTTTAACCACAAAACAAGACCAAGTGTTTAAGACACTCAGCGTGGTGTGCAGCGTGGCCTGCGTGGTTGAGAAACAGGAGGCTTCCCAAGGCGCTGGTCACACATCACTGCATCGAGGCTGCCCTCAGTTCCGAGCTGGCAGTGCCGGGTTCACCACGCCCCTTCTGGGGAGAAGACTGAGGTCACGAGAGGGGAAGTGACTTTCCGAGCTGGGCTGGACCTTGGCCTCCTGGCTTGGACACTGGCCTGCAGAGCCTGGCTCAGGTGGCCATCACTCTTGAAGTGATGTGAGGACTCAGATGCTTTGCTCCTGACCTGAGGCCAGGAGGGAGGGGAAGAGGGCCGCAGGGGCGGTGGCAGGTCTGAGTGTGAGGTTACGGATGGGGCTGGGGAGGGGGCTTCCAGGAGTCACAGCGAGCCTTCCCCTTCACAGCTTTGCCCCAACCCAGCCCACTCTCTGCTGCTCTGTGAGCACCCCCACGCACCCTCCTCCTGCAGCTCCCAGGGCTTGGCTCTGGGCGCAGCAGGTGGCTACAGTAGGGCCTGTCCACAGGACTGGAAGTGGTGTGCCTGCCCCCTGCCCCCAGGGCATGGCCTTCTCTGGTGCCTCCCGGGCTCAGGAGGGCTAGAGACTGGCCCCGACCCAGGGAAAAGCTTTAGATATGATTTCACTTTTTATTGAGATTGTAAGTGGCGGGGGAAAGACAAGTAAAAAAATAGCCCATCTGGGCTGAGCAGGGGAGAAAGCAATTTCCTTCTGAAATCTCCTTTTCTCTGATTCTCAAAATATGCAGTTTGGAAATGTCTCTGTGCCTCTGGCTGGGGTGTGGGCCAGGCCACCTAAGAGTCACCAGGTTGGGGTCCAGAGAAGTGGCTAGGGAGGGTGAGGCAGGACCGAGGCCTCTTGATCTCCAGTCCAAGCCTCAAGGCCAGGTTGGGGGTGGGAGGGGGGTGCTGTGGGTGGGGATCGTGGGGCAGTGGGAGCACTGAGGATGGAGGGTGACAGGGACTGGCAGGGCTCGGAGGTCCTGGTGGGCAGAAGGGTGGAGGAAGAAACAGCAGAGGCTCCCAGGCTGCTGGGGTCGGGGGTCCTCCAGCACCTAAAAGAAGTCCATGCTTGGGGTCAGTGTCTCTGGAGATCTCATGGGGCAGAAGCACAGATTCATCCTGAAGGACAAGGAGTTCTAACCCCTTTCCTGGAAGGGCCCATGGGTGCTGGGTAGTCAGGTGGTCCCTTGCAGGCCTTGTCAGGGCCTGCAGGGGCATGCGTGGTAAAGGGCCAGCCTGAGCTTGTCCTCTCGGGCCATTCTCCACGTTCCCCGGAAGCCCCCTCCTCAGCCTCTGCCTCTGTGTGTGGACATGGTCCAGTAGGCATGGCACGGCCGTGAGGATTCCAGCTTGGGGTGCAGGATGGGCCCTTGCGGGTGGGGCAGAAATAGAGGCTGAGTCTCACTGTAGGGGCTTCCTCTGGTTTTGTCCTTTCCTATGATGTGGTGCTAACTCCATGTCCTAAAGCACCAACCCTCCAACTAACCCACCAGAGTCTGCCAACTTGCCAATCAAGCCATCACCTCACTAACCAATCCAGGAACCACCAGCCAGCACATCACCTACTGTACATGGTGCCATTGTATCACCCCGCAACCCTCGAAGCAGCTGCCAACCAACCCACTAACCAGAAAGCCCACCAACCTGTCTGCCAACTAAGCTGCTCTTCCACCATTCTACCACCCCACTAACTAGCCTATCAACCAACTCACCAGTCAACCCATTACCTCACCGTCCAATCTGAAGATAGAAGCTACACAGTAATTGAACAGGAAAGGTTTGATATAGAGAATTATTAACTGGAATAGGGGCTGACTTACGAAGGATTATCTCCTGTCTGTTTTAATAGGAGGCTGATTTGCTTACTCTAAAGAAACAAGGGAATAGCAGATGTCAGGAGTGGCCACTGCTTTTGGGGCTGAGGCAGAGGTTAAAGGAAGGAACAAACCCGGAAGAGCCTCCCCCACCTACACGCAGCCACGGCTGATGATGTTACCACCGGGCTAAGGGAGGTCACGGCGAGGCCCCTGGATGGCAGGAGACGTGGCGAGGTGCCATGCTGGCAGAACTCCTGGGAAGCTGCCTTTGGGGTTGCTCAGGGAAGGTATGCTGTCGATGTCTCACTGCAGGGGCCTGGAAGGGAAGCCCCTTCTTCCTGCAGTGTCTCAGCTCTTGCTACTAACAAAGCTTAACAGAGGACTTCCCTGGTGGTCCAGGGGCTGCGAATCTGCCTGCCACTGCAGGGTACATGGGATTGATCCCTGATCTGGGAAGATCCCACATGCTGTGGAGCAACAAAGCCCATGCACCACAACCACTGGGCCCGAGCTCTAGAGTCTGTGCTCCACAACCAGAGAGGCCACTGCAGCGAGAAGGCTGAGCACCACAACTGGAGACCAGCCCCCGCTCGCCGCAGCTAGGAATGGAGACCCAGTGCTGTCAAAAATAAGTAAATAAAATTTTAAAATATTATAAAAAAAAACCCACCTTAATGGAGAGCCAGCTGGTAAAGGAGAAACATTCACAGAGTCCAGCCATGATCACCATGTAAGTGTTGAATAGTCATCTGAAGCTAAGAGCAGTAAGGTAATAATTGACATACCCATTCTCCCACCTTCGCCTAATGCAGCAAATCAGTTCATTGGCTGATCAGCCAATCAACAAACAAGACTACTTTTCCAGCAACCCATCCCACACCCCATTAATTGGCAATCCTCTAATCTATGTAGCAACCTACCAAACTACCTACCAGCCAACCCCAGCAACTTAGTTTTCTCTCTTTTTTTCATTGGTGTGTATCTGTTAATTTCATACTCTTAATTTATCTCTCCCTCCCTTTCTCCTTTGGTAACTGTAAGACTGTTCATGGGGTTCTCCAGGCAAGACTGATGAAGTGGTTTGCCATTCCCTTCTCCAGTGGACCACGTTTTATCAGAACTCTCCACCATGACCCGTCCGTCTTGGGTGGCCCTACATGGCATAGCTCATGGTTTCATTGAGTTAGACAAGGCTGTGGTTTATGTGATCAGTTTGGTTAGTTTTCTGTGATTGTGGTTCTCATTATATCCAACCTCTGACAAATAAGGATAAGAGGCTTATGGAAGCTTTCTAGTAGTCATGCATGGATGTGAAAGTTGGACTATAAAGAAAGCTGAGCACCGAAGAATTGATGCTTTTGAACTGTGGTATTGAGAGAAGACTCTTGAGAGTCCCTTGGACTGCAAAGAAATCAAAGCAGTCAATCCCTAAAGGAAATCAGTCCTGAATATTCATTGGAAGGACTGATGCTGAAGCTGAAACTCCAACACTTTGGCCACCTGATGCACAGAACTGACTCACTGGAAAAGACCCTGATGCTGGGAAAGATTTGGCAGGAGGAGCAGGAGAAGAGGATGACAGAGGATAGGTGGATGGCATCACCGACTCGATGGACGTGAGTTTGAGGAAGCTCTGGAAGTTGGTGATGGACAGAGAAGCCTGGTGTGCTGCAGTCCATGGGGTTGCAAAGAGTCGGACATGACTGAGCGACTGAACTGAACTGAACTGTAAGACTGGTATTTATGTTTTGAGCCTGTTTTATTGATGTTACTCTGTTCCAAGCACTGTGCTCAGATCTGTGTGGACAGTTTCCACCCTAAAGGAGAAGTACTTCGGAATAATTTATCTAGATAGGGGAAACATATGACCAGCTAAGAGTCAACAGGGACCCATCACACAGGTGACATCATTAAACGAACAAACTCTGAAGTTAGTGGTGAGAGAAACGGTGTGGGACAGCTTTGTGGAGGAGGGGAAGTGATTTGTGTTTGTGTTTTGAAGACTGAACAGAATGGAGGTTTAGATTGGAAAAGGGATTCGGAGGAGGGCAGGTAGGGACAAGCATCTCCCATATCTCTGGATGAAGGACTCAGGCACATGAAGACTAAGGGCTCTCCATGCTCAGGGGGCCCTTCATCCACAGCTACACTGGATCTGCCAGTGATAGGGAGGTGCCATCATGCCCCTGGGAGGGGTGCTGATCATGCATACCATCAGCTTATCCCACAGGCAATGGGCAGGCTTTCTATCTAACATGGCTCTTCCATTTTCATCAAGGACAAAAATGAAAAGGAAAAAAGGTTCAGGCAGAATTCAGGAAGAACTTCTAGTTCAGACCAGCAGGAGTCTCAGGAATCACTTCTCTGTAGACCTTAAAGAAGAGAGACTCCTGTCTAGCTGGGCTGGCTGAGATATTAACCTGCTCAGAGGCAGAGGAATAACAGAGATGACCCTTCCTAACCTCGTTGTTAAAGAGTTCCCTGTGCCCCAGGTCCACCTGTTTCCAGGCTCCCAACAGCCCAAGTGCCATTAGGTCTCTCGGAATAAAAATCTGACTTCAGAATCAATTGATGGAGAAAGGTTCTCCAAACATTCACCAGCGAAGGTAATTAAATTCCGATAGGAGAAGATGGAGCGGTGTGACAGGGCGGTGGGGGCAGCATGCTGGCGCCGGGCTGCTGAGCAGTGAAATCGCAGGCGTGCGCAGCCCAAAGCTGGCAGCAGCACAAAGGAAATTGGAGCAGTCAAATATTTCCCTCCTCGTTGAGTTCCATTTACATGTTTATAATAGAGGTTCTTAAGGCCCTAATGAGAAGGCTGCTCATTGCAGGGAAGAGGATGATTAAGGCTCTGCCAGACGCGATCGGGGACAGGAACAAAGGCCTGTTAATTACTACAGAAGGACAGGAGGGGAGCCAGGCTCGGCTTGCAGCTCCCCAGGGCCTCCCCAGGCTGGTGCCTCCTCTCTCCAGGCACACCTTTGCCCCTAGTACTTCCCCTGCACCCCCTCCTCCCGCCTATGACCTCCAAGGGGTGGGGTGGACTGATCCCCAGGATTCACAGGGGCTTGAAGATGCAGATACTCCCATTTCCCCTCCTTAGGGGGTCATTTCAGGCTCTACCTGAAGATGCCCTGTGGTGCAGGGAGGGCGGGCTGGGGAGTGGAGGTAAGGGAACAGAAGAAGTGACTGCAGAACTGGCTGGGCTCCCACAGACCCGTGGCCTCCAGGAGGCAGCATGCAGGGGCTTCTGGGCCCTCCAGGGGGATAAGGCCCCTCTTCCCAGCCTTTAGGACACTGGGCACACAAGGCTATATGTCTGTGGTGATCCAGGCCACAGTGACGTGGTGCTGTCATCTGGTAGGAAGGCTGAGAGAACCTCCCAAGTTGATTTCAAGTCCACTTTAATAACCAGGGTTCATGACATGGTGGAGAAAAGTATACACCAGGGCCAACAGACTTAGGGCAAGACAGACCTAGGTTCAAATCCCAGGTCTGCTATTTGCTAGTAAGCTTCAGTCTCTTCAGATGCTCCCTGCTGGCTCAGATGGTAAAACATCTGTCTGCAATGCAGGAGACCTGGGTCAATCCCTGGGTCGGGAAGATACCTGGAGAAGGAAATGGCAACCTACTCCAGTATGCTTGCCTGGAGAACCCCGTGGACAGAGGAGCCTGGAGGGCTACGGTCCCTGGGGTTGCAAAGGGCTGGACATGACTAACACTTTCACTTTTCACTTTCAGTCTTCTCATGGGTAGAAAGGGAATGGTCACACCTACACACCTACACTGGGTTTGTCTGATGATTGGGTGAGATAATGCAGGAGCCTGGCATATGGTGGGTGCTCAGTGCATGTTGGTGACCTTCCACCCGTTCTGTGGGGCTGAGTTGGTAGCCTGAGGGGAAGACCTTGGGAGTCTTCTCTCAGACCTCGCAGGGCCTGGGGCTGAGCCTGTTTAGCGCTGGTGTCCTTCAGCTGGTCCCTGCTCTGTCTACTCGGCTGTGCTGGGTGTCTGTGGACAATCTGGGAAGAGCAGCTCTCAGTCCCCCAGGGAAGGCTGGGGGCACTGCCTCTGGGTGACTGTCCACCCAGTACTGTGTGTTTTCACCTGAGTACCAGCCTGAGGGCCTCATCTGCGCTCCATCCTGAGATCCTCACCTGTGCTCCATCCTGAGATCCTCATCTGTGTTCCATCCTACTCATCAGGGCTCAAGAGATGAGGGGAAGATGAGAGGAGAGAGATGAGAGGACCAGGCCTGGGTGTCTCCCTGATTTCCTCATGGGGAAGGAGGATCAGAGGAACAAGAGTTACATCATACAAAGAAGAGTGAATCTGGCAGTCAAGAGTGGAATTTGAAAAAAAAAACTTTGATTTTTAGGAAAATGATCATCTTGTAAAGGCCTCAACCAGAAATTTCCCAATTAGAATCTTTTTTTTTTTTTTTTTTTTTTTACCCAATTAGAATCTTGGTTGTAGGCCCAGGGGATATAGATGAGATGGAATGATTCTGAAGGCAAGGCAAAGACTTTAAGATGAGAGATCCAAGCTCCTTGGAGGATATGGTGCCATCTTGGCTTTCTCAGGGGGTCACTCATGGGCCCTCAGAGGCTCAGCTCAGAGGCTGTGATGTCATGGAAGGGAGGGTAGGGGGAAGGCAACTAGGCTGTCTCAGGTGTCTCTGTGTCCCAGGCTGCTTTCCTTGGAGCTGTCTATGGTGCTGGCCTCACATCTCATCTAGCACACACGGCCTGGCTGGCCTTTTCTCTCCAGCTGGCTGCTTGCCAGGTCTGTCATCTCCAGAACCCCAGGCCATAGTACTGACCCCTACTGCAAGTCCCAGAACTTTCAGGCACACCGAACTTTAAGATGAGTTTTCGCTCATGTCTTCCTGTTAACAATAACCTAACCCAATAACAATAACCTGATTATAATGTACAGTTTAGAGTTCACCTTAATTAGGACTCTAACTGGAATGCAGACTGGAATCCAGTACAAATCTGAAGTTCAGTTCCACTCTCATCCCTTCCTTGAGATGAATCTTAAACACTATCCTCACTTCTAACCTCAGCCCTAGTATCGGTCTGCACTTGACCTCTCACCCTACTCTCAGACTATACCTGAGCCCTAAAGTCTTGGGGGTGAGTGAAGACTGGCTCCTCCCTCCCTCCTTCCTCCACTCTCACTCCTTGTCACCATGGTTGAGCACCTGAGTTAGGGGTAGAGAGTTGTGTCCTTCTACCCCCATTCTCAGGGAACTTGGCCCTCAGTGTCCTCACTCACAGAAAAGCCCAGGGGTTGGTTAACTCATGCCAACATCAGCATTGAGACATTCTCCCAGGAGGAAAGTCTTTGGAGAAGACATCGTTATCATTTTCCAAAGGCAAACGATGGAGGTGGACCACGGGATGCTTTGGATTTTGCCCACCACCACCCGCTGTGTTTCTCTGCCTCTGGTCCATCATGCCTCTAGTGTGAGTGGGGAGGGGAGCGATGGTACCTCTCATGGAGGAGAATTTCACGGAGGAAAAGCAAAGAACTGGTTTGTGTGTAAATGGAGAGGGGTGCTGAGTGGCACAGTAGAATCAGACACGAGATCACCACCTACAAGTCCCTCCCACGCTCATCCACTGATGCCGCACAGTACTCTCTGAATGGGGGTGGGGTGGGAGTCCCATTTTGAAGCTGAGAAAGTTGAGGTTCTGAGAGGTGAAACGACTTGTCTAGGGTGGAGAACCTGGTAGTTGTATACAAGTCTTCAGGCTACAAGGCCCTGAAGCTGGGGAAGGGATCGGGGGGTGGGGGGAGGGCTTCACGAGTGAGGGGAGGGGTTTTCCAGCCGCAGGGATGCGGTGTTGGGAGGGGCGAGTTGTGGGTTGAGGTGGGCGTTGAAGAAGAGAGGCTGGTCAAAGCTGAGATGGGTGGATGGGCTGGGAAGGCCCCTGGAGGCTGGTCTGGACATTGCCTTGACTCAAGGCTGGGCTCTGGGGGAAGCTCAGAGAGAGAAGAGAACCCCGTAGCTGATTCTTCCTGCGAGGTCTTCCCATGTGCCATGTGGAGAAGCCAGGGAGTGAGATGGAAAAGGGGAGCAGAGGAGAAGCCAGGAGAAGGCACACAATGTTCCTGGGGTCCACAGCCTACTGACCCTCCCCTCCTCAGCAGCCTCCCCCCTCCGTCCTGGGGTCTCCTGCTCCATAGCCAGAGGGACCTTCTGTGATGCTCACAAGGACTCTGCTCTTCAAGAAGCTGGGCTGCTTCCATTTTTCTGCCAAATTCCATCCAACTCTGTTTCTTGGCTTTCTGGTCACTTGAGGTTGAGGTGAATATATAACAAGTCTTCCAAAGTGAGGCATTGTTGAGACTGAAAGGAGCACTGGTATAATGACTGTGTGGAGGCTGCAGGTGTGATAATGGGGTGTACACCATGGTCTCACCCCTCCAGCCCAACCCCTGGGTGCCCCAACACTACCCCCAGCTCCTAAGATCTTGCCAGGGTGTGTGCCTACATCTTCTTGGGCCTGGAGGGCTCTTTACTGTGAGAGGAAAGGTGTGGCATGGGGGTCAGAAGCTGAGCCCTGGACCCAGCTCTCCACTCATGGTGTTCAGATTGTGGGTGGGTGTCTCCCTGTGTGCTGTGCGAAGTCTCTCAGTTGTGTCCAGCTCTTTGTGATCCCATGGACTGTAGCCCGCCAGGCTCCTCTGTCCATAGGGATTCTCCAGGCAAGGATACTAGAGTGGGTTGCCATGCCCTCCTCCAGGGGATCTTCCTGACCCAGGGATTGAACCCAGGTCTCCTGGATTGCGAGTGGATTCTTTATTGTCTGAGCCACCAGGGAAGCCCAGATATTCACTCCTGCTCAGCTTCTCTTCCAAGCAGATGGCGAATGTGACAGCACTCAGAAAACTGATGCACTGTTTACATGAGGCTTGCTGGAGTTATTGTTCCTTTTCTTGCCCCAATTTTGGTCCCAATTATTATTTTTAATTATGATAAAATACACATAACATAAAATTGCCATCTTAAGCATTTTAAGCATATGGTTCAGTAGTCTTCATTGTAATCGTATTATTGTGCAACACCTCTCCAGAATTTTCCGTCTTGTGAGTCTGAAGCTCTGGACTCATGAAGCAACAATTCCCCATCCCCCACTCCCTCCAGCCCCTGGGGACAAGCATTCTGCTTTGTGTTCCCATGGATTTCACTACTCTAGGAACCTTGCATAAGTGAAATTGAAGAGTATTTGTCTTTTTGTAACTGGTTTATTTCACTTAGCATGATGTCCTCAAGGTTTGGTATCATATGATAGTTCTATTTGTAACTTTTAGAGGAACCCCCACACTGCTTTTTTAAAAATTATTTATTTATTTATTTTTGGCTGTTGCTAGGGAGGCCTGGCGTGCTGCGATTCATGGGGTCGCAAAGAGTCGGACACGACTGAGCGACTGAACTGAACTGAACTGAGGTCTTGGTTGCTGTGCCTGGGCTTTCTCTAGTTACGGTGTGTGGGCTTCTCATTGCAGTGCCTTTTCTTGGTGCAGAGCACAGGCGCTGGGCGTGCAGGCTCAGTAGTTGTGGCACATGAGTTTAGTTACTCCTTGCATGTGGGATCTTCCCTAACTGGGGATTGAACCCATATCCCCTGCATTGTCAGGCAGATTCTTAACCACCGGACGGACCACCAGGGAAGTCCACCATACTGTTTTTTGTAGTGGCTACACCATTTTATATTCCCACCAGCAGAATATAAGGGTTTCAGTTTCACCATGTCCTTATCAACGTTTGCTTTTTTTTTTTGATAGTCGGCCGACTAATGGGCATGAGGTGTGATATTTCATTGTGGTTTTGATTTTCATTTAGTTTCAATTTATTTATTTAGGCCCCTATTTAGTTTAATTTCCTTCCACCATGAAGCTTTCATTTCCTGTGGCATTCAGCGACCCTGCTCCGCTCCTTCTGGGATTCTCAGGCTGGTCTTGCAGTGGGTGCGTGGTCATCGCCCCTCCCGTTGATCACAGACTGCCAGGCCTGCGTGGGGGAGGTGGGATCTTTCCTCTGTCAGCTTTAGCACAGCCTTGCGTGCCCAGGGAGGCTCCATCATGTTGACTGGATGTTGACTGAACCAGCCTTTAGTTCAATGTTTTTCAAACTTGAATCAGAAGCAATGAGTCAGAGTTATCTGGTGGACTTGATAAACCTTAAAGTGCTGAGCCCCATCCCCAGTATGGGCTTCCCAGGTGGCACTGGTGATAAAGAATCTGCCTGCCAATGCAGGAGACGCAGAAGACTCTGGTTTGATTCCTGGGTGGGGAAGATCTCCTGGAGTAGGAAAGGGCAACCTACTCCAGTATTCCTGCCTAGGAAGTCCCACGGACAGAAGAGCCTGGCGGGCAAGAGTCCCTAGGGTCGCAAAGAGTTGGACACGACTGAGTGAGTGCAAACAACACACTCCCAATTTCTGATTCAATAAACGTGAGGTTGTTGCTCAGATGTGTCCCACTCTGTGACCACATGGACTACAACATACCAGGCCTCTCTGTCCCTCACTGTCTCCTGAAGTTTGCCCAAGTTCGTATCCATTGCATTGATGATGCCGTCCAGCCATGTCATCCTCTGATGCCCTCTTCTCCTTCTGCCCTCAGTAGTTCCCAGCATGAGGGACTTTTCCAATGAGGTGTTCCAATCAGGTGACCAAAATACTGGAGCTTCAGCTTCAGCATCAGTCCTTCCAACTGATGCAGTTCAGGGTTGATTTCCCTTAAGACTGACTGGTTTGATCTCCTTGCTGTCCAAGGGACTCTCAGGAGTCTTCTCCAGCACCACCGTCCAAAGGCCTCAGTTCTTTGGCAGGGCCTCAGAATCTGCCTCAGGTGGCGCTGATGCTGCTGGTCCAGGGACCACACTTTGAGAACCACTGCTGTTCTCAGCAAAACCTTGCCTGCCTTCAAGGAGCCTTTAGTCTAAGGGGAAACGGGCTGAGTGATGTTTTCAGGGGAACCGTGTGTGTGGTGGGGAGGAGCAGCACTTTAGCCACCCAGGAGGCGAGCTCCTCTTGCCTAGAGGCAGCAGCAGCCTCCACCGTTTTTGGAGAACGTTCATTCGTTCATTCGTGTTGGATGTCCTCAGCCAGAGCTGCGCCATCCAAGTTTAATCTGCGCAGAGCAATTAGAGGGAGGGAGCCGAGCGGGGAGTGGGGGGCTGGGGGAAGGCAGCTGCATATTTCATGCTGTTCCAGGCTTTGAAGGTCCCGGGAAGGCAGGCTCATGGCAGTCAGTGACAGCTTCGACGTTGCTGTGAGGGATGGGAGATACACCCTGCTGGGGGCGGGGTGGGGGGGTGCAGAGCCTGGGGCTCATCACGGCGGGGTGGAGGGACTATGGAGCAGGCAGGGGAGGTAAGGGTTTAGATGGAAGCAGGGGAGGAGACTCTGTCATCAAGGCCCTGCTGTAGCCCAACCCCTTCTCCTCCAGGATGTAGGGGTGGTCCTGGGTTTCCAGGAAGATTTTCAGCTGCAGCCTCTAAGGGCTTGCCTCTGTCCCCAGGGACATATCTGGAACATTCTTCTCCCTCCAAAGAGATATCTCAACAGTCGCAGAAGTTTCTGGCAGAGCAAAACCCCAGGGTGTCTGAAATTGCCCCCAGCTGGTGGTATCAGGAGTCTCTGAATTGAAGAGAATGGGGCTTCCCTGGTGCCTCAAATGGTAAAGAATCTGCCTTCAATGCGGGAGACCTGGGTTTGATCCCTAGCTTGGGAAGATCCTCTGGAGAAGGGAATGGCTACCCACTCCAGTATTCTTGCCTGGAGAATTCCATGGACAGAGGAGCCTGGTGGGTTAGGACACACCTGAGCAGCCAATACTTTCACTTTATTTTTCACGGGGCTCATTACTATTTGGTCTCAGATCCACAGCCTGTTTACCCCTTCCTCCTCCATCCCTCACCTCAACCTCCCACCAGTAGAGATCAATTTTTGAAAAGCTTGTAATTGAGGGTTTGGTAAGAATCTCTGAACATTCTAAAAATGCCCCCTCCTTTCTCTTAGGGTCATACTGCCCTGTATCCTTAGCACAGACCTGATGTAGGAATTTAGATCTGCAATTCAGGGTGATAGGAGAAAAAAGGAGGCAGGGTCCTTGCTCAGAGACAAGCCTGGCTTGGGGACACTGACTGGAGCCAGAGTGAGGGTCTGCATGGAGTCCGTGACTTTATTTTTTAAGATAGAGACTCAAAGCGCTGTTAGCACCCCAGAGTTGGCTGCATGGACAAACATGCCCTCTCTGGGCTCAGCAGGACACCATGTGAGCCTCATAGAGTCTGTGACTGTGGTTTCTTTACTCACAGATATCCAGATGGTCATCAGAAGTGGGATGGTATGGATACCTGGACAGGAGCCAGGCAGCCTCAGCTGCACCTCTGGCCTGTCCAGCCCTGCCCCATTTCTAGGGCTCCATTTGTCCTTCCAATGGACTTTTAGAGCCATGGGGTAGGACCGGTCCCTGGGAGGTGGGAAGGGTTGATGTCAGTGTGGTACGTCTTTCAGTCAGGTGGACCAGGGTTCAAATCCTGCCTTTGCTTCCTTATTTCTTGAGAGGTGAACTTGGGCAAGTCATGTGACTTTCCAGAGTCTCAGTTTGCTCATCTTGAAAGTGGGGATGTAATTTCAGTTTTGCAAGGATGTTGTGAGGATATGATACATGAAAACCAGCGCAGTGCCTGGCACCTGCGAGCTCCTGATAATGGGCACATGCGAGGCCTTGGGAGGGGTGCACTGAAGCTGTTCAGGGCCTTAACTGGCCCTGGGTAAGGCCCCTCCAGCCCAGACCAGGTGGAACCAGGGACCTGGCCTCCAGCCCCCTCCCTCAGAGCCAGTTGGAGTGAGCATTCAATCCTGATTAGCTCCACCAGGCTCCCTCGTAACCTTTTCATTAGGAAATTATGTTTAATAGAAATTGTTCTGACATCTCTCAGCAGCGTTTCCCTGCAATTCATTACCACCTCCGGGGAGGGGGCAGGTGGCTGAGCGGCTCTCGGCCGGATCCACGGAGAGGCGCCCCTCGCCCCCCTCCCCTTGTCCAGTTGTTGCCTGTGTGGACACGGGATAGAGTCCTGGCGATCTCGCCAAGAGGCAGGCCTGCTGTTGGAGCAGAGACGGGAACACTGCTCTCAGCACCCTCCCCGGGGTCCCGTTTGGGACTACCCAGCTGCTGCCAGTGATGCCTGTGCATTGATGGCGTCCATTCTTTTCTGTTGTCCCACTGCCCCCAGAAGGGGGAGAACGCACTGGTCTCCGGCTGCAGTGGAGCGGGAAGCATGGGCGGTGTGTTCTGGCCTCTGCTGCCCCTCTCTGCAAACTCTCTCCCCTGTGCCTGCTCCCTTCCTCCTGAAGCCCCCCTGGGAAGAGTCCCCTCCAGGTGGGCTCTGCTGTCACTTTTCCTCCTTCAGCACCTGGTCTGGGGAGGAGGCATCTACGCCTCTTTCTCACTTCACTTGGGGAGTCTGGTCTGCATCCCTGGACTGGCTGGGAACGGGGAATCAGAGACTTGATCAGTCCTTGGTCTCATCCATCAGGGCCTCCCAGGCCTAGAATCCTCCTGTTTCTGTCCTAGCTCCGACAGTTCTGCTTTTCACACTCAACCCTGCGGCATGGGGTTGAGGCGGGAAGGCTGAGGGAAGTTCTTCTGTGTCCCTCCTCTTTCGGTCCCAGGCCCCAAGATACCTTGCCCCACCTTGCTACCTTGGATTTCCTGCTCTGCGAAATGAACCAGGTCGCTCATCCTATTGTTTCCTGAAGAAAAGAGAGAGCAAGGAAGGTTGGTGCTGAAATGGTCCTTGCTTCTCAGGGCTTGGAGCTCTGAGGAGCCAGCTTGGATGCCCCCATATACTTTTCTGACCCAACGGCTGGTGAGACCCCCTTATTTCCCGGCGAAGGATCTGAAATTAGCAGCAGCCTAATCTCTCTCTGCCATATCACTCAATAGTGTAATTGTGCAGAAAAAAAATGTATTAAAATGCAAAACACTCAGTTGTACTTCTTTATGTTAAATCCCTTCTTTGCTCTATCTCCCTTTTAATTTTACAAGGTTTTTTTCATCTCTCCCCCTTCTATAAAAGGGAAAGCTGGGCATGCAGGGAATCATTTCAACTTCCCTATAAATCTCCAAAATGAATACTTAAATTCGAGGAAAAAATACATTCTTACACCTTTAATTTCCCTGCTATGAAGTGTAATGAAAAAGCCTGATTATTTTTAATTCTTCCCTTTAATAATTCAGCAGCAGAGTGATTTAAGACTAGGATTCATAATTACCTTTCTGCTTTCTTGGCAAATGAAGTTTTAATAGAAATGAGAGCCCTGGCGACTGAAACGGATTTCAACAGGTGGCTGAGGGTCAGGTCTGACACCAGCTGGTGTCGGAGCCTCTCTAGGGCCCCTCCAGGGTGTGGGGTCTGGACAGGACATGCGGGCATAGGAGGATGGAGGGAGAAGTGAATTGCTTGTGCCCACTGGGGACCGTCTGTCATACCAGTAATCAATGGGCAGCATGCATGTTGACTGACGGACCCATTTATCCTGAAAGGGAGAAACGGGTGAAAAGTGGCCCTCAAGAAAGTCTTCCTAATCAGCAATCATAAGCGAATAACCACGAGGCTAATGACAGTAGCCACCATTATTGGAGCAAATACATGTGCCTGGCACAGTGCTAAGCACTTCAGGGACAGTCTCTGTTTTACTCTACGCATGTGGAAACAGAGGCTCAGAGGGGAACTAACAAGCCAAGGTCGAGGTACATGGCAGAGCTTGGGTCGAGCCTCATTTCTGTCTGACTCTAAAGCCACCACTCCCCTCTACTGGCTAATTTCCCAAGCACTGTCCAGAGTCCATCACCCAGGCATGGAACTCGCCCCCAAGGAGCTTGTAGACGGAACCAGACCCGGTGGTGGGCTGTGGTTCCTGAGACTGCAAAGGCTACTTGGATAGGGAGGAGTCAGAAACCCTGGGGGCTTCTACCAGTCCCACTGCCTCTGAGCTTGGAGACTCCAGGAAAATTGCTCAGCTTCTCTGAGTCTTTGTTTTCTCATCTATTAAGTGGGGGTAATAAAACCTGACTTGTCTAGTTCAGGGGACTATAGTGAGAGGCAAATGAGAAAATACATGTGAAAAAGCCTTATAAATCCTCAATTGCTTTGCCAGGATAAAGTATAATTATCATTATTTGACAGCAGGATGCTTAAAACATTCATTTCTATTCTTCTCCCAAAGCCATCTTTTCCTGCTGCTTGCATGTCCAGCCTTTCTACCAAAATTCAGCTCAGACTTTACCTCCTCTTCCAGGAAGCCTTCTGGATTGATGACTCTCAGGGCCCATTATTCTATGACTCTCCACCCACCTTTTTCTCTGTGTGTGTTTTTTTTTTTTTTTTTTTTTTTGCGTTTGGTTATCTGAGTCTTTAAGTTTCTTGAGAGCATGTGTGTGTGTGTGTACTCTCGACTGTCAAACCCCACTTCAAGGTATTTTTGGTCCCTTTCTTTTATAACTTCAAAACTCTGCCTCTGCATTCAGGCTGTAACACATCAATACAGTTGATTCACCACCTGAATAGAGATATAGATGGTGAAAACCCACAGACAATCCCAAACCATGAAATACTGGTACTGGAGTGCTGAGGCATGCAGTGAGACACCAGAGCAGACACACACACACACTCACTCATCTACCATCACGCCTGCGCCTGACTCATCTGAGCTTGCCCACGTTGTGATGATGATCCACTGGGGACAGCTGTACTCAGTCCTCGTTTTACTTTATCAAGTGCTTTCTTAAAGAATAAGATTCTCACAGTAGTCTCGTGCAAAGAGGCAAGGCAAGAATCATTGCCTTCTTTTGGAGCAGGAGAAGTTAGGTGGCTTGGCCAAGATCCCTCTGCGGACCTGGGAGAGCCTTAAAAGGCCTTCATGCACTCTCTGAGTAGGGCCGTCTGGCTGCAGAGAGGGAGCTCTGGTCTGTGTGCAAGGGGAGGAGCCTGGCCTTGGTCCTGGAGCACCGACTGAGGGAGGAGGTGGCTGCCCGTGTGGGGACTCAGGACCCCCAGAGCCATGATAAGCCCTGGAGACAAAGCCCTTCTTGGGCCTGGCTGGAATCTCAGCTCTGAGCCAGACTCTTGCATACATCTCTGAACGTCTCTGTGTCTGGTCTTTCCAAGGACCAAGGAGTCAAGCTCCCCACCCTGGATTCTTCCACTCTCCACACTCTGGCATGAGCTAGCTTGCCCCTAGGGGCCTTGGGAGGCACGAAGGGGGCTGGAGTCAGAGGGGGTGGGTCTGAGGGCCTCTGCCCAGACTGGCACCTCCCTGCCCCGCCCCCGCCCCATTAATGCTCCCTGGAATGAGAAGGCAGCAGAGGAGCCCTCAGAGACACTTGAGCCCTGATTGGGAATAAGTGTCTGATAATGACTCCCATCAAATGTCAAGCGGCCTGCTCAGCTCCTCCGGGGCTGATTGCTTCCCCTGGGTGGTGGGTGGGGGGATGTCTGGTCCCAGAAGCTTCTCCACATGGAGACCCCACCTCGGGGCTTTGTCAGACTTTGTCTTTGGAGCGAGCTCCTTCTGGGTTGGGGACAGCCTTCACTCTCATCGCAGCCCTCCCTGCACAGACTGTTTCTGGAGATTGCCAAGGGTGGGTATTGTGGGTGCCAAGCTGGGTGGGAAGGGTAGGGCTTGAGCTAGACTTGACCTCACCAGTCCTGGATGGGCCAGGGCCAGCAGCTGGACAGACTAGACAGAAACTCAACCAGGCTCTTTGCAGAAAAGGGTCCTGTTCCTTCAAGGCCCTATAGGAACACAGACCTCAACTTCTCTAGAACTACAACTTGGGATCTTTTCTTCAAGTCCAAAGTATCGGTTAGTTGGTGCATTGTAAAAAACCACTCCAAAACTCAGTGACTTAATTATGTTTGTGATTTCTCATGAGTCTATGGGTTGTCTGGATGGTTCTTCTGATCTTGGCTGGAATCACTTATGTATCTGCGCTTGACTGTGGGCAGAGGAGGTGCCTCTGTTGATCTAGGATGGTTTCTCATGTTTGGGGGCCAGCTGGCCATAGGCAGGTGTAGCGAGGCCCAGATGGGACAAGCAGGCTCTTTTAACTTGTCTCTCATCCTCCAACAGGTTCACCCAGAGTTGCTCACATGGCGCCAGCTGGGTTCTAAAAGAGCGTGGAAGCTCACATGGTCTTTTGATGTCTCACCTTGGAGATGCGACACCATCTCTTCTGTTGAATTTCTACTGGTCAAAGAGAGTTACAAGGCAGCCCAGATTGAGTAAGAAAGAAAACGGACTCTACTTGTTGGGAGAAGCTGCAAATCCAAATTGTATGGATCTCAGCAGGGGAGGATTTGGGGACACTTTGTAACTGATCTACTATATCCAGCCTGAAAAACCTCTTGTCTCCCCTCCTCCAAGCTCTGAGTGGGAGAACTTGGATTTGATTACCGGGACAGGACGGGCAGGGTCTTGACCACATGACCTTCTAGGATTCTTCTAGTTCTGACATTTGGGGGTGAGCTTGTGCTCTTCTATTAGTGCCATTGCATCACCTTCCAGCTTTGTGACCGAGGGTTTTTCACTACATCTTTTTCTCCCTCAGGTTCCCCATGGGTGAAATTAGGATTTCCCCATGGGTGAAGTAGTTGGATTATATTTGACCATTAGATGATTGACTATTGGGAAAGTACTCTAGGCTAGGCATTATGCCAGGTATTGAGCTAGAAGACCGGCAGAGGTCTTCCAGTGGCATGGGAGTACATGTGGGGAGAGGGCAGAGAGCCTGAGAGAGTGGGGAGACTGCTTATGGGTTCACATCCTTCTTTATCACTTTGGGGAAGTTGACTCCCCACTCAGAACTCGTGTCCCCTTGGGCAAAACTGGTCTGTGAAAGTATTTGGTAAGATACTACCCGAGAACACATTTGTTCACTGCTAAGTGCGGGGCACACGTCAGTTGCTACTCACCCGCCCTCTCCTGGACATTGGCTTTTCCGTGCAAGACTGCAAGGATTTTACTTACTTCTGGTAAATTCTGGCATTGGCTTCTCACTTTTAAATAAGTGTTCCTTGGGACTTCCCTGGTGGTCCAGTGGTTAAGAATCCGCCTTTCTATGCAGGGGACATGGATTGGATCCCTGGTCAGGAAACTAAATTCCCACATGCAGTGGGGCAAGTAAATCTGAGTGCTGCAACTAGAGTGCTCATGTGCTTGCAAGGAAACATCCTGCATGATGCAAGAAGATCCTGCGTGCTGCAACTAAGACCCAATACAACTAAAACAACAACAGCAACAACAAGCAAAATGTGCTCCTCAGGCTGAAGAAACATGGAAGGATCTGCTGTGCTGGACATGAAGTGGGGAAGGTTGTAGAAACAGGGTGGTATGTCTCAGATAGATGATCTGAGATATCTAGGTAGTCTCCCTTCGAGTGTATGTGCAGGCTCAGGTTCAACTAACATCCCTGGTTACCCACCATCTCTTAGATATTACTGCCTCTAACCTCATCCTCATTGTGACTTTTGGAGGCCGTGTTCTTTTTCTACTGTACAAACAAGGATGCCGTAACCTGTGGCCCACAAGAGTAGAATGACATCTGTCCATCCACACAGCTAGTAATTGTATATTTAGAATCTGTCTTACATTCATTGGCTATAAATAGAACCACAGCTAACAGACATGAGGTGGATTTGAACGTTAGCTTATCGTCTTCCAGCACCATTATTTTTCCTACCTCATTACACTAGAGATAGCTGAGTTCCATGCCCACTAGGAAGAGAATGAGCTGCAATGACCTTAAAAGGCAGTGGGTAGGATTCAGGTTAGATGGATCAGGAACTTCCTAGCTACAGGGAATCGTCATAATAATAATAATAATAACAACAGCTAAGATTATTGAGGATATACTATGTGCTTTTTGCAAAAAGCATCTCAATCTTCAGAAGTACCTGTAAGGTTGGTACAATTTAGGTAGCCTACCCAAGGTCACTAGGAGAGAGATGTGGAACTCGGGTCTGAACACAGGTGGCCAGGCTCTATCTGATCTGTGGCGCTGCTAGCTAATGTAACTGGTCGGGTGCTTTCTGCCTTGGGCCTCCCAGGCCCCCAGCTGATGAGAGGCTGTGTGCTGCCTGGGGAAGGGGGAAGAGCTTGTCTCATCCACACCTGGGAAAGTGCAGTTGGGGCTGGCATGAGTCTGCTCCGGGTGGAGTGATGCTCGGAGGAAAGTGCTCGCTTTCTTTTTCAGGGGGTGGTTTATCACTCAGAGACCAAGGCCATTAACTCTCTTGATGGGTGCCACTCTCTGCTTGGTTGTTTATCACGCTAAGGCATGAAATTGATTCCAGAAAACTTGTCCATTTCCTCTGGCTCTTCCTGCAGAGGGGATAGAGAGAGAGAGAGAATGTGGGGGTGGGGCAAGTTTGCAGGGCTTGCCAGGATAAAGGACACCTTTGGATTGGCAATGTAACCCATCTGGGTATATCTCTCCAGGGTCTTTTGGGAGGTCACCTCCATGCCAAGGACAGAGATCTCCCAAGGCTGTCCAGGGCAGGGCAGGAAGTAGGGGCAAGGCTGAGATGGAACCAGTTGCCTGGAAAGAGTAAATGCAAGGCTGCCAGGAGGGATTAGGGAACTGGGTAGGAGTCAGAGGGCAGCCCTTTGGTATTTTAAAGGACTTCCCAGTGGGCACTGAAGTGCCTGGATGTGTACCTGTTGCTGATTGTGGAGAAGGAGAGGTCAAGATACAGGCCATTCTCTGTGTGTGTTGCTCAATCCAAAGCCCATTGGTGGGCTTTTTGATGTCACTAATGAAGAAAGTGGCAATGATCACATCACAACAAATACTTAGTGAACACCTATTCTAACCCTGGTTCTAAACTAGACCTGGGGATATAGTAGTGCAAAATGTGTGGTCCCAGGTCCCAAGGAGCTCAAAGTTTAGTGTGTGTTAGTGGGGGTGAACTGGAGACACGCAGAGGGGCGCATGCCTCTGTTAAGGTTGCTGTAAGAGGCAGCAGCCAAGTGGGCTGCTGGGGGATTCTGGGAAGGGCCACCTGGGCGAGATCTTCACAATGAAAAAACTCTCACCAAGGATGGGGCATGCTAGGGTTCACGGTCTTAGGCAATAGACATGACTCTGACTGACTGAAGAATATTGGAAGAATACAGGGTGTCTTGTCCAGTCACAGGGAGAGGTCAAGAGCCAGACTGGAGGCTCAGATTCCAGGCCTGATGCCCTGCTGCACACAGAACCAGACTGATGGGGGAACCACACTTGCCTTCCACCAGACACCAGCAAACCTTTGCCGTTACTCCCTACTGATCGCACCTCTTGGACCAGGAACTTAATTTTGTCACTTCTACCCAAAGCTGGACACCTCCACTTCCACCCTTGCCAGCACCGTGGACTATGGGCATCACCTCCTTACTCCAGTACTTCCCTTCTAGAGTGAATGAATGAATCTGCTTGGTGGGATCTGAGTCACATGTCTGTGCTGGAGCTGCAGAGGAGGCTGGGTAACCAAGTTTCTGGTTTCTGCCTTGAGAAGGTGTGACTCATGAATCTAGAAACTCCCAAATTTGGCAAAACTTCGCAGGCAGCCAAACCAACTGGCAACAAATATGATAAAGTCCACTGTAGGGATGGTAAGTCTGCAAGAACAGGAAACAGACTGTTTTGCCAATGAATCTTCTGCCCCTAGCTTGTGCCTGGCATAAGGTGGGCAGTCCGGACATATTTGTAGAATGAGTGATGCTGACTGTGGGGCTTGCACAAGCCATTCCTTCATTTAGGGGTAACTTGAGAAAGAGTTATGGCATCTGGATGGCAATTTGTGTTTGATCTGGTTCAGTCTTGCCAACTGGTCTGCAGTGTGGGTCATTGATCTGACTCTCTGCTCTTTGGAGGATGGGCAATAGTCTGGTTCTTAGAATTAGGCAGAAAAGAATTGATCCAGTTAAAGTATGGGGGTTGAAACAAACATGGTTATTGATTAAAACATGTATTGATTTCAATTACTCAAGTGTTATTTCAGTGGGTACTGTCTGCTCAACACCAATGCCCACTTCCTCCTCCCTCATAGGAGCCCATGTTTGTGTAGAGAGAAGGTAGCCCCCACCCCCAGCTCCTGGTCACTCTGACTGGTCTAAAGTAATCCCCATCTCCTCACAGACATTAGGTTAGGATGGACCAGTGAGATGCAAGGAGAGTTTTCTGAGAGGTGGCTGGGAGGAAGCCTTCTTCACACTTCTGGGAGAGTCTCTGAGAGTTGCCCTCTTCTGGTTTTCTCTGAGCATCATCATGGGTGGATCTAAGGCTCTTAACTGGCCCCTGCCACCACATCATCTAGTCTGAGGATGATGGATAAACAAAAAGCAATCACAGGAAAACAGGACAAGGCTTCCAAATGGCACCAGATCTACCCCTGCAGTTTGCCCTGCCTTCAGGTTTCCAGGGCTAATAAATTTCCGTAGTCTCAGCTACTTTGATGTTCTGTCCTTTGCCCCTGAAAACCCCTAATAGCTACATGATCACTTGCTTGCATGCAAGGTGAGCCAATCCCAGAAGATGGCCACACTGGCAGCTGAGTGGTACTAAGTAGTGGGGGAGGGGGACTAAAGAACAGTCCCTCTCCTCACCCCCAAAAGGCCCTCCCACTGGCATGTGGGACAGTGCCTGAGATGTACCAAGAAAGAGTTTCCTTTCGAGGCAGCCCTGTGTCTAGGAAACACTGTTTAGAACAGAAATGCTCTAAGGAAAGGTGGCCCACAGTCAGCATCTCAGAGCATGAAGGACTTTTTCAGGGAGGTGTGAAGCCCACATCGTTTGTGAGTCAGAGGAAAGAGACCTTGGGCAGGAGCAGAGAGGGGCACGGAGCCCCTGTCCAGCTGTCACTGCCCAGCAGACAAAGTTGGATTGCTTTCTGCCTACATCTGTACCCTGGCCAGGTCACAGCAACCCTGGGTGGAGTGGGGTGACACAGCCTTTGGTGAGCACTCGGCCTGTCCTGTGACCCCAGCTGGGACAGCAGCTGTCAGGGCCATTTGTCTCCCAGTCTCCACTCTCAGGGCCCCAGGGCAGCTCCCACATTATTTAAAGAGCAGTGGAGGCCCTGGGCTGTAGAGCGCTCCAAACCACTCCATGTTTCCCTGGGAGGGGATTTGGGTGGAACATAAATAAGACAATTTATTCAGAGAAACCATCTCCCCTATTTACATTTAAATTGAATAATTTAAAACACCTTTACCCATTTCCATAAATTATCCCCCGTTGGACGGGCAGTTCAGCTGCATGGAGGGGGTGCCGTCCTGGGGAAAGGCCTAATTACATTCATTGCTACAGGGCTGGGGTGGGAGGGGGAGCGTGGGAGGTGGGGGGGTGGGTGCAGGCCCGGGGTGGGGGTGGGGACACTCCAGAGGAGGCAGACATTTGTCTTAGAATTGGCAGGAAGAAAGAGGGAGCTACTAAAAAGCCGTGGTCCTTTTAAGAGCCTTACAACTGAGAGGCAGAGGGCAAAAAATAAAATCCTGCTCTTATCACAGGGGCAAGGCATTGGAACCAATCCCTGGCCTCATAGCCAAGAGCATCACCCATGTTTGACCGAGTCAATGGTCCTATGTTTACATCTTCTGGAGACCTGATCTCTTGGTGCCAGGGAAGAAGGGGAAGAGAAAGAAAGAACGGGGCCTCTTCTGTGATTCGTTACTTCTGGGTATTTCCCAGGCACCTGCTCTTTCCAGGCTCTGTGCTGAGGACACGGGGATGACCAGCCCAGCCCTGCCCTCGAGGGCTCCCAGAGTGGGCGAGAAGAAGTCCTTTCACACAGGCTGAGTGTGCTCAGAGCAGATGAGAGGGCATGGCAAGACCCACCGGAGAGGGAGGGGTGAGGAGCTGTTTCAGGCAGTCCCTGAGTTCACAGGGGAGGTGGCTCTTGAGGACCCTCAAAGGCTAGGTTGACTCAGGGGGTGCTGAGGATGAGACAAGCCATCACCAAGAAGGGGCCAGTGTGAGAAAAGGCTCCAGAGGTGACAAGGCCTCTCCAGCTCCTCTCCTCTCCCTCAGGGAGGGGGCACTCTGGACAGAGGGGAGCCTCAAAGCACTCGACGTGCTCCACAGTTGGAGGCAAAATGACCAGTAAAGTGTATGGAGCAGGGAGCAGACAGCAGAGAGGGGTGGGCTTGGGGGAGGCTGGGGACAAGCCCTTTGGTGCTTACGACATCCCCAGGAGGCGGGCACGATTAGCTCTGTTTAAGAGGTAAGGGAAACAGGAGCTCTAAGCTCCAAGCTGGGGAGATCAGGATTTGAACTTTGTTCTGTCTGCCTTGAAAGCCCGAGTCTGCAGCCTATAGGTGGGGCCTCAGGGCTCACAAGGATGCGGACCAGGAGTCTCCAGTGAGTAGTCCTGTGCCAGGGGTTGTGTGAGCAGATGGGGCATAAACCTCTTTGGGAAAACAGATGAAAGTGGCTGTGGCTGTGCTTAAAAGCTGTGCGGTAACCTAGCATGTTAATGGAATCTTATCGATGTGTTCCTTTGCCATCTTCATGGACTCTCCTGGGGAGGAAGGCGGATGCAGCAGTGAAAAAGGCCCTTGGGTCAGGGCACACCTGGTCCCTTCTCCTGCCTTTTCAGAGCCAAAGCTCTTAAAATAAGCTCCTCTGTTCCAGGGATGAGAGGTCCCCAGTGGCTGTCTCTGAGTGATTTCTTAGCCTCCCTCCCCCTAGCCCCCACTGTCCCCCTGGGTCAAGTTTCCTTGCATTTGGTCCTCTTTTACCGGAACCAGACAGATCTAAGTTCAGATCCCGAATTGATCATTTGCTCACTGTGTGACCTTGGGAAAATGACTTGCCTCTCTGAACCTGACTTTAGGATTGTAAACCTGATGTCAGAAGGTTGCTGTGAGCATCAGATGAGACTGGATAGCAAGCTGCATGGCATCGAGCAGCTGCTCAACATCTCTGCCACCGTTCACGAGATCCTTCCAGCTACTGCTCATGTTTCTCAAAAGTCCAGGGATCTTTGTCTGAGAGACCTTCCACAATTCACTCCCTGAAATGACTGTCATCCTCTCAGAATCCCCCTGGGGAATTAAGGGGTTCATTTGCAGGTGCTGTTGTGTGGTTGCAGATAGAGTCGGGCTCCATCAATTTCTTGCTGTATGACTTTGGGCAATTGATTTAGGCCATTTGTGTCTCATTGTCCTCTCCTGTTAAAGAGGCAAGATAATATCTACCTTACAATGATGTTGTGAGAAGTAAAGGAGAAATAGCCTGTGTTAAGCACCTTGGATGATGCGGGGCACCCAGCAGTCACTCAGCAATGCTCTGCTGTCTTTTCATGGTGTGAGTGTGGTGTGGACTGCTCCTTATCAGGCTGAGTCCCTCCTGGTGAGGACTGCCTCCTCTTTGTCCTCTCTGTCCTCTTTCCCTGAGCACCAGTCAGAGCCAGTCCCTGTCCTAGAGGGCTCCGCGTGGGGGGTGCCCCCTTCACTCCCCTCATAGGTTCCTAGGCCATTCATCTCACAAACTTGGTAACTGTTGGCACATGGTTGCAGGTGCGGCCAGAATAGCAGTGGAGTTACCTGAGGATGAGTTTCATCCCTCTGTTGAGATTTCCTTTGAGTTTAGGGTGTCAAAGATCTATTAATATAAAAGACGGATCTCCTAGCTTATTCCACAATGAGCTTTTTAAAAAGATTCATTTTATTTGTTTATTTTACTTTTTGCCTGCGGTGGGTCTTCATTGCTGCGCATGGGCTTTCTGTAGTTGCGGAGAGCGGGAGCTACTCTTCACTTGCGGTACTTGGGCTTCTCGTTGTGGTGGCTTTTCCTGTTGAGAAGCACAAGCTGTATGTATGTGGGCTTCGGTAGCTGTGGTGCATGGGCTTAGTTGCCCCATGGCATACGGGATCCTCTCAGACCAGGGATTGAACCGGTGTCCTTTGCATTGCAAGATAGATTCTTAACCACTGGACCACCCAAAGAACTTCTGAGGCTCTAAATGATTGAGTACAGCCATCCCTGAGTTGTATCCTGGTTAGCATTTGGTCACTGGAGACAACTCAAAATCTTAGCTGCAAGTGCCCCCGAGGTACAGCCTTTCACACGCCAGTTCAGCCCCAAGGATGGTCAGTCAGCTGGGTTATAGAGCCCCAAGAGAGGGAGGCCAGCAAGGGCAGAGGCTGGTGTCAAGGGGGAGCATTTCCAGGAATGGCCTGGATTATGGCTTAGATGCAACTGGCTGTTCGATTTTTTGAGTTTGTAATTTCTCTGGGCCTCAGATGTTCACAAAACAAGGAATTAGACTAGATGAACTCCAGGGTCATCCACAAGTTTTAAAATTTGATTTTCTAGGTCTAACCTGAGTCCCTCTTGCTATATATGAAGTCAACAGAGATTATACACTTGGAAATAAGTGAGCAGTGTTGGGTAAGCCCTTGAGGGCTGTGTTTTTCAACCTCTTATGGTGGGAGAGCTTTGGTGGGATTGTATTCTAATTAAATATTTAATGGGATGTGTCTGCCTTTAAAATCACTGCCAGCACCTTGGGAATGGTTCTCTTTTGTGTTCTTATTTGCAGCTTGCCTGTAAATTGTAGGGTTGAGCGCAGCTGGAAATCTACCCCCTGAGACTGTGTGGGGGTCTTGGGGTCTAAACAGATTGGCCAAAGTGCAGAGGAACATCGCAGAACTCTGAGGCTGACCTTCCTATCCCACTTCCCAGAGCCTGTGATGGTATCCTAAGCAGGGTCCCGGAAATGGGACCAGCCCCCCTGTTTGGAGCTGCTCTTTATTCTGTCTGCTCTCTGAGAGCGAGAGTGTGTGCTTTTTCTCTACGTTAATAAAACCAGAAATGAGTCTTCATTAAGGGCTCCATTAAGAAGCCACTGTTATTCTTGGCACTCATTAGCGTTCTGCTCACCACTCAATTGCCACACCAGTGTTTTCCCCAGGCTTTGCAGAGTCCCCTCCCGATACTGAGAGCTGCTCATAATATGGACCTCAACTTGCAGAACCTCAGAGATGGAAGAGTTAGAGCCCCACTAGTTCATCTCATCCATTCCCTTGTCTCTGAACAATTGCTTGTCCTGCTCTCTCTCAGCAGCCTAAGGATCTAGTCCACTAGATCCGTAGTTAGACAAGTTCTCCATCTTGTCTAACTGTCCTCTTTGGCTGCAATGTAAGTTGATTTGTAGATCTGAATCCTTCACTAGGATAATAAAAAAATCTTTCTAAGCCTCTCTCAGCAGTTAGACAAGTTCTCCATCTTGCCTAACTCCCCTCTTTGGATCTTGTCTAACTGCCCTCTTTGGCTGCAGTGTAAGTCAATTTGTTGATTTGAATCCTTCACTAAGATAATAAAGAAATCTTTCTAAGAACTCTTTGTTGTCTTTCATTTACTGAGTTTAGGTCCTAGATTCAATCTGAGGCATGTTGAAACCCTGCCCCTTCCTGTATCCTTGTGGTAGGACCTATCCTTAGACAAAATTATGTAGGTAAGTTTGTCTCTCAGCTTCCTGCCCATCTCCCCCATTCACACCTGTCTTCTCTCTCTCCTCAATGCCCATCTCCACCCTTGCTCTCTCCAGGCTTCGGGACAACTCTCAGGCACTTATTCAGCACCTGTGGCTGCTTGACCCCTTCCTTCCAAAGAATCAACTAACATAATAAATGCATACTGCCAAACACTGTGCTGGGTCCTCTGTCTCATTTGGCCAGAATTACAGTCCCATTGAGGGGGCATTATGGGTACCATTTTGTAAAGGAAAAACTATAGATCCTTAAGCAGGTCTTTGGTAACACAGGGTATCAAAGATAAAGCCAGAATTGAGCCCAGGCCTTCTTACTTCTAGTCACCAAACCATCCTTGTCTTCTCACCCCTTCAGGGCTCAAGGTAGTAATTAACTAACATAAAGAAAGACTCAGAAGGGCTTTCCTTGTGGTCCAGTGGGTAAGACTCTGCACTTCCACTGCAGGGGGGCGGTGGGTTCAATCCCTGTTTGGGGAACTAAGACCCCACATGCCACGCCACATGGCTGGAAAGAAAATAAAGAACTCAAACCCATTGCTAGTGGCCTCTGTGACAAGAAAAATTAGATTCAGTTTGTTTTCCCCCAAAGTCAGAACTTTGAAGTGGGTATTGTTCCCTTCAATGTAATCCACTTGGAAAGTTTGACATATATTCCAGTCATGCCCCACTGTCAGCGCACCTTCACAACTCTCATTGGGAAGTCTGTGGCATATGGGTTTACATGTTGGTGAGTATTTATCTTGGGGTGAACTAGATCTTTGGAAATACCCCCAGAGTCATTGGATTCAAGTCTGGAGAATAAGGTGAAGCACTAAATAGGTGATGGTGCGTTGGGTCAAAAACCTCTGAAAACATTTCTCAGTGAACTGTAGTAGAAACACTCGCTGTTCCACAGGCCCTAGCTTTTGGATGGCACAGAGATTTCTCAAATGCTTCAGAATCTTGAAATGTGAAATAAAGCTTGATTGGCTCTTTGATGGGAGAGAGGTGTGGGGGAGGGAGGGCACTGATGTTTGAAACCAAACGATCCATGATCTTTTCACGTCGGGGAGAGATTTCGGAGGCACCCTTTGGCCAGGGGAGCTGGAGTTTCCTTGGTAGATATTAATACATGGGTTCTCTGGTCCCGGGTTAGCTGGTCCTGAGGCACTTGTGGTTCACTGAGTATCATCTTCCTGCAAAAGGTGTTGCGAGTCCAACTTTAACTGGAAGTTACAATCATGGGAAAGCTCTACCTTTTACAAAACTTTTTTTTTTTCTTAAAAAGTTCATTTTTGACAGTGCTGGGTCTTCATTGCTGCTCATGGATTTCCTCTAGTTGGGCAAGTGGGGGCTACTCTATAGTTGCGGTGCCTGGGCTTAGTTGCTCCACAGCATGTAGGATCTTCCTGGACCAGGAATCGAACCTGTGTCCCCGCATTGGCAGGCAGATTCTTAACCCCTGGACCACCAGGGAAGTCCCAGTTTGTTTTCTTGTGGGACTCTTTGTTGTTGTTGTTGTTTTTGCTTTAGCTGAACTCTTTAGCCATCATTCTCACTGATAATCTTCTTTTAATCAGCTGAATCTCCCACCATTTTCAATATTTTCAGTGGACATGGGGAGGGAATGGAGTGGGCTGGACAGCTGTTTCTGGCAATGTCCTGTGTATCCTCCTTTCTTTAAGCCTGATGGATCTGTAACATCCCACTGCCTTTGGCCTTTTCTTACTTCCACGCAGTTCTGTGAGCCTCTCAAGTGTTTCCTTTGCAAGATTTTCATGGTTTTGGCTCTGTATGGCCTTGATTTTCAGGCTTCAAGACTCCCCACTCACTTTATGAGGAACCAACTCAGTACACTCCTCCTGTCTCCATCAGGATGGTACTGCAGTGGAGACAGGGCATGTGTGCTGGTTGACGTGGGGGAGTTGCTGCTATGGGTTGATACATGTCAATCTCTCCTCCTCTGCTTTCAAGGAAAACCCATCTGGTAACATTATTGTCATATAAAGTATGTACAGTTTAGTAGGGACCCCTGGAGCTAGATGGCCTTTCCTCTTATATTTTAGACAAGCTTAGTGAAAACCATGGGAAATTACCTCCACCTCTATGAGTTTCAGACTCTTGAGAGTCCCTTGGATTGCAAGGAAATAAAACCAGTCAGTCCTAAAGGAAATCAACCCTGAATATTCATTGGAAGGATTGATGCTGGTGATGAATCTCCAATACTCTAGCCACCTGATGTGAAGAGCCAACTCATTGGAAAAGACCCTGATACTGAGAAAGATTGAAGGTAGGAGGAGAAGGGGACAGCAGAGGATGAGATGGTTGGATGGTGTCACCAACTCAGTGGGCATGAGTTTGAGGAACTCTGGGAGATGGTGAAGGACAGAGAAGCCTGGCATGCTGCAGTCCATGGGGTCGCAGAGTCAGACATGACTTAGCAACTGAATGACAACATGAGCTTCAGTTTGGTCATCTGTAGAGTGGGAATAACAATACATTCTGGGAGGTGGTGAGGACCAAGTGAGAGGGTTCATACTAAGATCTTGACTCATGACAAGAGCTCAAGAATGAAAGCCATTTTTATGATTACCAAAATGGCCATAGTCATCATTACTTCTCCAGGGGGCTCTGAGCTGGACCTGTTTTTGCCCAAGTGAACTAAATGATCACAGAGGGAGGGGAGAAGAGAAGAGGGCAATGGGATCTGTCCATGGTCCTGATTCATGTGGCCAAGAAGCCGTTTTGATCAATCTGAGTTCCCCAACCAGGGACTGAACCCATGCCCTCAGCAGTGAAAGCGTGACATTCTTCTTATCTCCTCAATGCCCATCTTTGCCCTTGTCCTTTCCAGGTTTCAGGACAGCTCTCAGGCTCTTATCCAGGATCTGTGGCTGCTTGACCAGGGAATTCCTAGTGATCGCCTTTTGTTGTGTCAGGCACTTCTCTAGGCACCAGATTGTTCAGACAAAGGGAAAGCCTTTTATCTAGATTTTCACAGTCTCGTGTGTGCATCAGTGAGAGTGTGTATGACATGGCCCTGTCTCATGTGCAGGTACTTAATGTAGATTTTTAAAGACATTTGAATGTGGACTGTGAGTGCATCTGTGTGTGCATGCATGTGTGTGTGTGTCTTGGGGGAAGGAAGAGTGGCTTGGGGGTGAAGTATAGGAGAGGTATTGCTGTCATGCCACTCACCTGGGCAAATAGCCAGAAAGAAGGCCCTAGTGTGGCCACAGGGGATGAGGGCTTCCTAGAGCTTCCTGGAGAGATTGAAAGGCACACTCCCCTGCCCCCAACCCCCGCTTCCTGGCCACCAGGGCAGAGTAGATCTGAGACCAGAGCTGGGCTGCTCTCCTGCTGGGCACTCTAAACTAATTTTCTGGTGCATTATACACTTTGCCTTTTGAACAATCAATGGCCTTAAATGCTGTTTGGTTCCTGCAGCCAGATCCAACAGAAATAAGACATAATCCATCTGGTTGATGTGGCCAGAGCAGGGAGGAAAGGAGAGAGAAAGAGGAAGGTTTGAGCTGCCCTGGGGATCTCTGCTTGGCTCAGGGAAGGCGGGGGAACTGGAGGGATCTGCCAGCTTTCGAGGGAATGGGCCTTTAAGAGATATTGATGGCTGGCAAATCACAGCCCCGTTTGTCTCAATACGTCCTTCCCACAGAGCTGCCACTCCTGCAGGAGCTGAGCTCTGTCGGGGAAAGGCTGGGCTATAGCTCAGGGCTCAAGGCACAGACTGAGGGCTCTGGCCCTGGGTGGGAATGTCCCCCAATCCTAGATGAAAGAGTCTGGCTTGGGTCTCAGTCTGGAGTTCGATTTTGGGCATAATCCCCTAGAAGCCCTGAGATGGACCAAGTGAAGTCAACTTGGTCTTCCCCTCAGGCCATTCCCTGCAGGAAGAGGGAAACTGAATCACCCACTTTCAGAGCATGTGCTCCTACAGGTGAAACTGCTAGAAGGACAAACAGTGAGCATCTCAGGTGTCCCTGCTGCTCTGACAGCCTGGCTGGGAGGACTGCCTCCCTGGGACACCCCACATCTCACACTTCTCACCTACCCTCTGTCCTGTTCTCCACTCAAAGGAATGAATTGCCCAGCCCAGGGCTCAGTTTCTCAATCTCTATCTAGAAATAGTCAGCATCTAAAGACAGACAGGTGGGAGACAGATCTCTGCTGGACCCAGGGGCTTGGGTGGTCCCCTTTTCCCAGAAGGAAGGAAGAATGATATTCACGGTGTGAAATGGATCAGGCAGCAGCCTGGTGAGATACAGGGGAGGAAGGAACACGTCTTCCCAAAAGACTGTTTCTGAGTGTTTCCCTGGGGAAGGCGTGCAGGGGGAGGGGGCCAGGGGGCAGCTCTCCCAGCCTGCCTGCACCTGGCTCTGGGGAAGGGGGGCCACAAGAGCCTGTCTGCATCTCCAAGTGCTGCCACATGCCTAGGTTGCTGCTGGTGCCCCACCCGAGACACAGCTGACACCTCAGTGTGGGGGAGGGCAGCAGGGTCAATAAGGGGCTCACCTGGTGCCAGCACAGGCACCACAAGCAGGGGACAGGGAGTCTGGGGTGAACACAGCTCCCATACATAGGGGGAGCCTCAAAATGGGCTGTTAGGGGCTCGCCCAGAGGGTGATGGAAGGGAGCAGAGAAGCTGAGCTCTGAGTTTGCTTGGGCCACTGGAGGCCTCCTAATTTTACGGCCAGAATCCGGGGCTCCCCTCTGAGGCCTGGCCATATCCGGCCCTGTTTAGCTAGAGAACTGCTCCGCTTGTTTGGTCCAGGACAGCTCAGCTTTCAGCTGCTGCAGCAGCGACAAACCAGCGGCGGCGGCGGCGGCGGCGGCGGCTCTCTGTCAGGGCGGGGGCCCTGCGCGTCTCCGCTGGGTAATTATGCTGGGAACGTGTTTTACGGAGATGCAGGGCTTGTCTGACAAGGCTCACGCTTGTTCCCGCTGCCGAGGCAGCTGGGAGCTGAGCGGAGAGGCCAGGGGCTGAAGGTGACGTTCCCGCTAGGGGAATCTGTCTTGGAGAATGAGATGCCAGATCCCAAGGGATACAGATCCAGGCGGGCCTCCCGTCCCTCCCTTGGACAGGGAAGGAAAGAGGGGGCTAAGCCGGAGAACCCCTCAAAATAGAGGGAGCTGGGGGAATGTCACACTCTATGATAACAGTTATTTATAACAATTTACTGCTAATTATTCCAATAGCAAAGATATCTAACATTTACATCCTGCTCTGTATATACCTATTTTTCACTGCACCACTTGGCATGTGGAACTTCCCTGACCAGGGATCAAGCCCGTGTCCCCTACAGTGGAAGCTCAGAGTCTTAACCACTGGACCGCCAGGGAAGTCCAAAGTGTTCTGCATTTTTCGAAGCATTTTCACATTTGATTCCCACCATGATCCTCTGATGTAGGGATAGATCTGTATCCCCATTTGGTTAATGAAAAGGGAGATCCAAGCACATTAGGTGGCTCGGTCAAGATTACAGGGCAGAGCCAGGTCCAGAGCCTGGCTTCCTGACTCACTGTTGGGGGCACCTTCTCTGTCCCCAAGTTGGGCAATCTCTCTGTTACACTGAACCCCCAGCCTGGTGTCACCCAGAGGCCCTGTGTGTGTGAAGCCCCTGAAAGAATAGAGAGGAGGGAGAAGGGGACTGGGTCCTTGCTTTGGGCCGCTTTGGCAGTAGGCCTTTACGGGAGATGGAGTGAGGTTGACCTAAAGGCACAGGTGATGAGAGAGTGAGGCCGCCCAGTAAGTGTATCCACAGGAGGCTGCAACACTGCCTGCTTGCAGGTCTGCTTTAAAAGACACTGCAGCCCTTTTCGTGGACTACACCCATGAAGACAGTGCCAACGAACACCCTGTGGATTCGGTACTGAAAAATCTGAGAGCCCAGAAGAGGTGATAGGATTTTTCAGTGGGGCTGGGGTCAACCCAGGAAGGCTTCCTGATGGAGGCAGTTCTGAGTGAAGGCTGGAAAGAAGGAGAGGACAAGTGTCATTAGAGGGGGAAATGGAGGACCTGGGACAAAGAGGTGAAAGCGTGTTTGGGATGATGAGCAAGTTGGCTTGGAAGACTGGGGTGAGGGGACTTAGGGTGGATGAGGGGGCCTGGGGTTGCTGGTGATGGAGATGGCAGGTCAGATGTGAATTGGATAAGTCAGAAACTAAGGGGCCCCTGAGGATGGTTAGAAGGGAAGAAATATGATCAAAACAACATGAAATGCTTTGCCAGGCTTTGTGTAGAATGAGGAGTGGATGGAGAAACTGAGGGTGGTGCGGGGGTGGGGGAGGATAAACAAGCCAGAATTGGGAGTGGTCTGCTGTGACCTGAAGCTCCAGGTGCTGGCTGTGGAATCCAAGATTCTCAGGACGGCTGTGGGGCTCTAAGGACCCTCAGCATTTCTGACCCAGCCCTGCTGCTAGGCTGGCAGGATGGATGTCTCCCACAGCCCATTGCCCCGCCCCACGACGCCTTCCTTCACCAAGCCAGGACCCAGCTCCCCTCTATAGGACACCGGTTCAGTGCTGGATTCTGCCTCGGGCCCCAAGACAAATCTTGCTGCTCTGGAAAGATGCCCTGCTGCTCCCTTCTGCTCCGCTCTGGGGTGATTGATGGCTGCAGTAGGTGGGTGAGGAGCCTGCCTCCCCCAGCCCGCTTCAGATGGTAAGACTGGCTGGGAAGCAGGGTTCCAGAGTCGCCAAAGAATTGTGGCAGAGAGGAAAGGCATGGAGATGACCGGGGACGCTCCCAAAGAGTCCTTCTAGGAGTGGCTGGTGCCAGGGGCCAGGAGATGGTTGCACAGTGGCATACAGTTAGCCGGATATCAGATTCTTCTGAGTAGAAAGCAAGTAACATTTTGCAGCCTCATTTCTTGGTTTCTCAAGGCCACCCTGTACTAGGCCCTGAAAGACCCATAGTGGCTGGGCTATGAGGGCCTGGTATTGTTTTCAAGGGCAAGCTGCGGCTCAGGGAAGAAGGAGGTGGTTTATCCTCTATAGGCTATACCTGATGAGTCCCACTGCAGAGTGGGAGCCCCACCCTCTCAACATTTGCCCTTCCCTCGGGGCTTCCACAGTGTGTTTCAGAGGAAGTTTCTTTTTTCTCTGTCTCTCTCACTGCCAGGCCTTCCTGGGGAATTTTAAAGGAGTAAATCCTCTTCTCAAGATTGGGGTTGAGGGGAACCCGGGATCTATAGGCACCTGTAAAACCAATTTAAAAATCAGTCTAGCCAACCAGCCCCCAAAGGAACCAAGGGATCTATAGAGTAACTCAAAAGCAGACACTAATGGAGGAGAAAAGAAATGTAGTTACATATTCATCAGCTTTTAAATATTCATGAGGATTGTAAAGCAGATTAATTTTCATGCCTCATTTCTCCCGTGGTTCCCGCTGTCCATATTTTACCGCAGCAACAGAAGAGAAAGGAGCTGTGGATCACTTGGCCACTGCCCTCGCCATCACTTAAGGAGCAGGGTGTGTGTGCCTGTGTGTGACGGGCTGGGGACGGGAGGGGGTGATCACTGCGGAGGTGAAGGTGTTCATCTCCTGAGGGCAGGTCTCTTTGGCCAAGTCAAGATGATGTGAGGAGAGCAGGAACACAGCAACGCAGCCGTGTAGGGAGGGCCAGGAAGTGGAAGGCCAGGAAGCGGCTCGGGGAGAGGGAGCCGTCCGGAGCGCTGGGGCTCTGGGGGCGTTGAGATAATTGCTAGCATCCCCAGGGTGACGAGAGGAATGGACCATCACTGGAGTCAGCAAGAGATTCATCTCCACTCCCCTGAACTAACTGTCTGAGACGAATGATTGAGTGGGGTGAGAGAGCAGGGGAGAGGGCATGCAGAAGGGGAGTGAGGAAGGTGTGGGCGAGCCTGAAGGACAAAGAGGAGAAGGGCGCCTGGGAAAGCAAGAAACAAGGGCAGGGAGGGAGGAAGCAAGAGGGCAACCGAGGGCCCCATCTGTTCTAGGGCAGGGCATTAGGATAAAAGGACATCAGGCAAGAACAGTAAGGATGGAGCTTAGAGGTCTGGAAGGACGTTCAGATCCCAGGGCTTTGGGAGCGTCTCTCTACAGGGAGTGGGAGGAATGCTCCCCTGGGTCACACATCAGATGTGAGGCAGAGGGAAGGCAGCCTGGGACCAGAGCTGCATTGATGATTGCTTGGGAAGCAAAGCCAGCGAGAGAGAGGAGACTCAGTGTCAGATGTGGGGTATTAGGGCGAGCCATCTTGGAGCCGAGGGGAGCCAACATCATTGTGCAGAGTCATGAACATGAGCCAGGGAGCCTACAAAATAGCGGGTGACAGACTATGTCCCTATGGGGGACAGCGTGGCTAACGCAGCTTCTTCTTGAAGGTCTTGGATCCTGGGCAGTGATGCGGTCTGACAGCCCATAGTGATTTGGGTCAGTTTGGAACAAGAGGAGGGATGAGCTGGCCTCTGAAGGACCCATCCCGGTTTCCCAGCTCCTGCTCCTTCTGTGGAGGCAGAGGGCTGTCCTTGGAGGAGGATCCTCAAGGTGCTCTTGGGTGACCCTGGACGTCACCAGGCAAGACTTCACCAGTGGGCTCCTTTCCCACCTTCTTCCCTTCCATTCTGTCTTGGAGCTCTCCACTGAACTCCTAACTAGTGTTCAGCTGCCCACTGGATCCCTCCACGTGGGTGCGTAGAAGATATCTCATACCTAACAGGTCCACCATCAAACTGATCTCTCCCGCCACCCCACCTACAGACTCAGTTGGTCTGCAATCTTCCCTGTTTTGGTAAATGGCATCTCCCTCCTACCTGCTCAGACCAAAAACCTTAGGAGTCATCCTTGATTCTTCTCTTTCACTCTTTTGACATAACATTCAGAATCTTCTGAATTTACTTCTCGCCACGTCTGTGGCCACCACCCAGGTCCAAACTTCTCATCTTAGTTACGATAGTAACAGCTTTCCTTCTGTGGCCCCTAGGGCTCATCACAGTCCTGCGCCTCCCCTTGGTTTCGGATCCTGTCTCTTTCTCATTCAAACTCTGATGGCTACACTGGTCTCCCTGCTGTTCCCTGAGCAAGCCAGGCTTGCTCCCACTTCAAGGCCCTTGCACCTGTGGCTCATTCATTCCCTTCCTTCAGGGCTTGGCTCAGTTTTTTTCCACTGGAAGAAACTTTTGAGAGTCCCTTGGACAGCAAGGAGATCAAGCCAGTCAATCCTAAAGGAAATCAACCCTGAATATTCATTGGAAGGACTGATGCTGAAGCTGAAGCTTCAATACTTTGGCCACCTGATGCGAAGAGCTGACTCATTAGAAAAGACCCTGATCCTGGGAAGGATTGAGGGCAGGAGGAGAATGGGCGAAAGAGGGTGAGATGGTTGGATGGCATCATCGACTTAATGGACATGAGTTTGAGCAAATTCCGGGAGATGGTGAAGGACAGAGATGCCTGGTGTGCTGTAGTCCATGGGGTGGCAAAGAGTCAGACACAGCTGAGGAACTGAAACATAGCACTTTCGGGGGTGAGGTTTTCCCTGAGTCCCTTATTTAAAATGCTGCTCTGCTCCCCAGCTCCTCTCTACCCCTGCTCTATTTCCCCCACAGCACCGTTCACCTTCCAACACGCCGCACAGTTATCATGTTTATTACTGTTTATTGTTTGCCTCACCCACCGGAGTATCAGCTTCGTGAGGCCACAGATTCTGTCCATTTAGTTCAATGCTTTATTCCCAGCACAGAGAGCAGGGCATGGCATATTGAAATCTATCAGAGAATTACCCAATAAATGTTTCTTGCATAGGAATCCTCCCGTTCAGCCCATAGATTAACTGCTATGGTAACTGCCCACCTGCTGAAAACAACTGGAAACTGGACAAAAGGTTTGAAACAACTGCTTTTAGATAGTGGGCAACACTTAGCAGAGGATGGTGGTCCCTGAGAGAAAGGCAGCAGCCGATCACAGCATCGGTTTCCTCACTAGAGAAAGGCCCAGGAGGAGGACAGGGGAGTGTCTTGAAAAGAGCCTGAGGGTTGAATTGATAAGTCGTGGGCTGAGGAGGCTAGGATTGTGTGGGAAGAATTCTGGAGAGAAGGGTGCTGCTCATGAAGATTTCTGGAAATCTGTAGAAGGGCCTTGAAACTTTGGCCATTGCTTTGCACACAGCTGGGGTGAAACACCGCAAAGTTAGGGGAAAGAACCACCAGTAAGAAGACTGACCAATTTCTAGAGCTCACACAGGGCTGGGATGGTTCGGATTCCCACCAGTGATAGTGGAGAGAGCTTGTAGTAAGTGTTACATTGGACAGAGTCCTCAAGAGGCTGTTTACCTCAGCCCAAGACCAAATGCTGCCCTGGATCTGTTCTCATAGACCTTAACGTCAACACTGAAAAGGATCATAGCGACTCCAAATAACTGTGAGGTGAAACCAAGTCCAGCACTCTTGAAAGGAATACAACAAAATCTAGACCCCAGTGGAAAATTCACAGTATTGGTCATCAAATAGAAAATTAACAGCCATGCAAAGGAGCAGAAAAATAGGACCAGAAGAAAAATCAGTTCGCAGAAAGAGACCCCCAAATGGGAAGGTTGATGGAATTAGCAGACAAGGATGCTAAAGCAGAGGTTATAAATATGTTCCATATGCTTAGAAGTGTGGAGAAAAACATGAACACAATGAGGAGCAAAATGGAAGAGTCTTAGAAAATGAACTTATAAAGATGAAAATAGAGCATCGGAAATGAAAAATACTGTTGGACAAATAAACGATTTTGTTTCTTCCACCGCCATTGCCAGAAGCACGTGGAGAGTGGCGGCATTTTTTCCTTAAAGCTTATTTCCCCATAGCTAGCGCTTGCTGCTGTCTATGGGGTCGCACAGAGTTGGACATGATCCAAGCGACTTAGCAGCAGCAGCAGCACTTGCCCCTTCTGTGAGAGCGCTGCGTTTGGTTTCTCAGTTGCCCAGGACTCTGGAGAATTGCATTCGGTTCTCAAATGCAACCTGGCTTTTAGGTAGTAAGCAGCGGCTTTTCTGGGTCTTGTTTCCTGAACCCCTCCTGTACCCTCTGATCTGAGCACTCCACCTCCTGTCCTGCTCCTTAGTGAACCCCTCCTCTCCAGCACCCCTGCCCTCCGTTATCCAGCAGGGCAGTATGGAGCTCTTGAGATGGGATGATGGCTCTGCACTGTGGGGTCCCAAGTCTAGCCAGGGAGGTGCAATGCAAGGAGGAACGTGACAAGGCGTGCAGATAAGTGTGGATAAAGTATTTAGAGAGGGAGAAAACTTCATTTGGAGGGGAAGGAAGGCTTCACGGAAGAGGTGGGTTTTGAAGGATGGCCAAGATTTAGGCTGCTGGGAATGGAGGGATAAGTCTTCTGAGGCAAAGCCGGGTGCTGCCTTGAACTCCCTCACTCTTGCGTTCCCTGTCTGAACTCACAAGCATTCCCCTTCTCTACGGGTTCTAGTCAGCTCTTGGATGGGGCTTTGCTGTTGGGAGTGAGCCCTGCAGGCTCCAGGTCCCCAGGATCTTCCCAGCAGACCAGCGAAACCAGTGCGGGAAGCCTCAGGGCTCGGTCATCCTTCGCCTCCTTGGGCTGTAACCAGAGAAAACAGGGCCCCGGATGCGCGGTTTGTGGTCAGAGTGTTTCCAGGACAGGGTCACAGCCCGGCCTGGGGGAGCAGGTGTGAACCAGGACTGGAAGACTCAGTGTCTCTGGCCCTCAGTCCCTTTCCGCTGCTCCCCAGCGTCCAGATCATCACTGACACCGTGAGGTGCCCGGCCAGGGGCCAGCATGGCCACTGGGTGCGCCTGCCTGGTCTGGAGACTCTGAGCACCTCACTTCTCATCTTCCTCTCATCTCAACTTTACTCTCCCCTCCCCGACCTTCTCCCCATCCTCTGTGTTGGGTGCAATATGACCAGCTCCTAAAAAGGGCACAGTTTTTCACAGGCTGCTTCCCACATACCACCTGACGCCCTAGGTCACTCTGGGGCGTGGTGGGCATGTACAATAAGCAGGGCTGGGTGTGGCGCAGGGCCCCTCCTCCAGGCGTGTTTGGTACAGATAAGGGAGAGCTTGTTAGTGAAGATGACGTCACTGCACAGAGCCCGAGGTGGGAGGACCAGGAGTGGGGGTTCCCAAGGTGGGAGGTTTGAGCAAGGTGGGTGGGGAAGCTTAGACACAGGCTTTGAGGTGACGTACGTGCCCCTCCTCACCTCCTACCTTCCTGCGTCTGCCACCTCCCCTGGAATGGCCTCCACCTGTCACCCAGGCCAGCTGTCCCTCCTCTTCCTCCCCCACACCAGGGAGGAGAGGTGTGTCCCCATGTGGCTGCCAGGGAGTCTGGTGAGCTCTTCCCAACCTGAAGCCGCAAACCCCAGGCCGGGGCAGTGCGGTCTGTGGCCCTGGGCGTTGATGCCCCTCTGGGGAACTCTCAGAAGAGGGCACTGCACGGAGGTAGAGAGGGCTCTGAGTCCTAACTTTGGTGCCAGATGAGGCTGAGCCTGAATTCTATCTCCACTGTCTGTGTCATAACCCCTGCTCCTCTGCTCTTCCTGATCTTATCTGTAGAATGGAGATAATTGCACTCCCACCTTCCAGTAGGGGACCTGCTGGGCACTGAGTAAATGCAGGTGGTAATCACCTCTCTGTTGTTGATGGACTTGCTGCGAGGATGGAGGCTGTGCCCCCACAGCCCCATCCTGGCTCCCACTGCATCTGCTTCCAGAAAGCTCCCAGCCTTCCGACTGTTGCTCTGGATTCTTGTCTGACAGCCCCCGGAGGGACCCATTGCATCCTTAATTGCAATTCTCTTGCTTGGCAAAGCCATCAGCACCTAATGTCCCATGTCATTGCTGGTTCTCTGCCTGCGGACACCTCGCTCCTGGGCGCTGCTCAGCCACCTAGGATAACGCCATCTGGCCATGGATAACGCCACAGATAACTCCATGGAATGGCCATGGCGGTGGGGGGGTAGGGGCAAGGCCAGGACCTCCCATTGATGCCCTGGTGACAATTTGCCTACAAATCATTTAATATAAGAGGATGAAGACCTCTGTGACTCTGTCTCTGGTCCTTTCTACCACCTAGGACCTTCATCTCTTCCCCTTTTAGAAACCACAGAGGTACCTCTGATCTCCTCCTCCAGAGCCTTATCCATCTCCTCACCCAAGGGCAGGCCCTTAGACCCAGGAGAAACTCAGGTTCCCCGCATCGCCAGCCCCTCCCCAACTTGGCTTTGATGCCCATGTGGAGTTTTAAGGTAGAGTCCAACAAAAGTCAGGGCTGGGGAGAATGAGACTGGAGGAAGATTCAGAACCCAGTGGAGACTAGGATTAAAAAAGGGTTTATCCTAGGTGCCCGAGTTCTCATTCCAGGGTCTCAGGGGCCCCAGATCCCCTGGGCTAGCACCTATGGTGAGCCCCTCCCTGCCCTAGCACCCGAGGAGCACCCAGAGGTACAGGAAGCAGCCTCCTCAGGAGTTTATGTGCAAGCCTGGCCTGGAGGGGGGCTCCGGCCGTCCCCCTGGATGGGTGACAGGAAGGGGGCAGCTCTGCAGGGTTGCCCAGGTCAGGACTACAGACTTACTCAAAGGAAGCTGGGGCCTCCCTACATTTGAGAAAGAGCTCCAAGAGTGACCAGGGTGTGGGTGGGGTGGGTGGGGAGAAGCCTCCCAGCTGCGGTCCTGCCCCCTCCTCCCTGCCCCCAGTCCCCCTGGCCACATTCCTGCCACCACTCCTCCCAGGCTCCGGGGGATGTGTCTCTTTTACCCTGAGCCCAGGAAGAGACACAAACCCCTTGGCTGTTTCCTCTCTGCATTGCTGGGATCCGCTGGCATTTTCACAAAGGACTTCCATAAATACTAAGGGAGAACAAAAAGGAAGTAATTACAGAAAATACAAACAGCATGAAAACAGTCAAGTTTCTAAAGTACAGGTTTCCATGCCTCAGATAACTACCCTGGAGCTCAAGACACTGGCCTGCCTCCCCCAGGCCCCGGGCAGACTCCAGCCACTGCAGACTTGCCTCTTGGCTCCTGGAGGGGTCCGGGCCCAGGCCAGCCCCCCTCCTCACCACCTCCCTTTAGTTTCCCACTTGAGGATTTCCTTAGCCATAGCTGCGGTGTCTGACATTCTGAGCAACTCAACACCTGGCTTCAGGTGGAAGCTTCAGCCCCCTCCAGAGCACCTACTGAGACAGGTCAGGCCCCATCCACACCCCCAGGCCTGTCTGCCGCACAGCCACTACCCCAGCACATCTTTGCTGTGGAATTACTGTCCAACTCCCCATGGCCCCTGAACCGACCTGCTTACACATAGTATAGGGCGCACGCAGCCTTTGTTCAGTGTGGCCAGATGCCCTGGCCTGAGGTTAATTGGACTAGAACAGGCACCTAAACCAAGCTGGGATGGTCAGAATCCTGACTTTGGAGTATTGGAATTGGGGTCTACAGGCCATCTCTTCATGCCGTTCTTTACTCACCCCATGTGGGCTTGGGAGTCCCAAGTCACCCACCATCTTGACTTTGGGAGTCTTCCCAGGTATGCAAGGAGAAGCCGAGGATGAGATGTGGATGCGGATGCCAGGTGGGGAGCAGGCGGTGGGAGCTCCTGGGTCTGTCTGGCGTGCCTGTCCTCTATGTCTTTGACTGAGGCATGACTGCACTCCTGAGCTGGAGCTGTATATGACACTCCTGTGTCCCTTTTGTAAAGTCCTCTTTTATTTAAATGCTACTTTGAGTGGGTTCTGTAACTTGCAATGGTCAAGTCTTAGTTGATACCACCAGACCTATAAAGGGGACACACAGTGTAGCTGGGGCTGCGGAGGACTCAAGCTGGGCCCATTCAGGGACTCGTCTGAGGACCTGAGAAGCCCCCTGGGAAAGTGAGAAAGCATCGTGGAGCATCCATCTTTTCCAAGTTGGGGGGGGGGCCTGGGGAGCTCCTGCACGGTGCTGGGCTAGCAAAGGGGAGATGTGTTAGTGCACTGTGTGCCCTTATGATCAACTTCGACGGGTCAGGGAGCGGCCCCCTCTTTCCTTCTAGCATTCCACCTCTGGCCAGCCCCCCTCCCAACCCCCTCCTACCCCATGGGGATTTAATGCACAGGCTAGGAGTCTGAGATCCAGCTCTGGCATGATGAGTGGTGTCGCCTTAAATGAGGGACTTCACCTCCCTGAGCCACTCTTCCCTCTCCCCAAGTGGTAACCATAACCCCTTCATACACTGAACAATTCCTTCAGATATTCCCCTTCTTTCTTCCATCTTCCTCCTCCCCGTTTGTCTCCTGCTCTGAGGTGTCGCCCCAGCAAACCTTCCCCTTCTGACCCCATCCAGTCCAGCACATTTCGACCCCCTTCCTAGAGTTCAAGGCTGTCATGTGCTGGGCACTGGTGTGTAGGGCTTCTCTGAGTCTTACTTTGGGATTGCCCCATCAGACTGAGACTCCCCAAGGGTGCAATCTTCCTGTCTCCCCTTCCACTTCTTCTAGACCTTCCACTGCTTGGCACAGGGCAGAACACAGAGAGGGAGCCTGGAGGCAGCCTGCTCTGCAGCACCCCCACCCCACCCCCCTGCCCCGGCCCCCCCATCCCGGCAGCTTGTTCCCTGCCTGACCTGTCTGTCTGCTCTTTCCTTCCCTCTTCTAGCAGAGAGGATGTTCCAGATTCTACTTTCTAATCTAAGCCAGAGTTAGAGACTCCCCTGGCCTCTCCAGAAGGAGGATGCATTCTGGTTAGTTCCTCCCCTATGTGCCCACCCTTTTGGCTCCTGCATCCTTCTCTCTGCAGGGGAGTGGGGGGCTGGCGGCGTGCACCACCTGAGCCAGCCACTGTGACCCCCTTGCAGCTGGCTTCCCCTCTTCCTCTCCCACTCCCTAGCACAGACGGGGAGAGCGCTCTCCCCCTCCCGTCGCTGCCATCCATGGCACCTCCTCCCTCTCCCAGCTCTTCCATTCCCATCTTGGCTTGTCTCCCCTAGGCAGCTGAGAGCAGGGCGCCTTCGATTTCTCTATTCAGTCTGAGGCGTAGCAATTTTCTGCTCTCCCGTAATTAGGGAATTTTTAAGCAAACTCCCCGACGGATGATTACAGCAGGTTCAATCCCAGCTCCTCTGATCAGGGAAGAATGAAGACGTTGTTGGAATACTCCTCGACCTGCCGACCAGACAGACTGCGAGGCAGAAAAGCCTGGCTCTCCGGCGCCCCCTGGAGGGCTCTGGGCTGAATCCTGGTGTCTTTGAATGTCCTGGGCACTGGAGCGTCTGGGCTGGGTTCAAAGCTAAGCAGATCCTTAAGCTTCATTAAGGATTGTCCAAGATGTGGCTTCTTTTGGCTTAGGTCCAACCTCTGGACTCAAAGCCAGGGTGAGGCCGGAGACTTAAGTGCAAAAGGAAATTAGAGTCACCTAGGTAGGTCTCCCAGGACTGCTATAAATGGTTTTGCCCGGCTTGCACTGTGTTCTAGAGGTGACGTCATTACTTTTGTAGCCTGTGTGAATGGAGATTCCGAGTGTCCCACCTGCACAATACACTTGATAGCTTGAACTTGCCTTCAGGAAACTTGAATCACTCCCTTTTTCTAAATGTCAGAGGGAATGGGGCCTCCTTAGAGTTGAAGGGGCCTCTTTTCTTTAATTCATCCATTTCAAGTCTTCTGTGCCTACCAGTAAAAAATAACTGGCAGAGTCTAGCCTTTGGAGCAGACTAGCTAAAGAATGAATTCCAGTTTGGCTATTTTCTGGCTGTGTGATCTTGGGTTCATTAATGAACTTCTCTGAACTTTAACGCCTACAGTAAGGGATTATTTTGAAGATTAAATAAGAAAGGGATTTGAACACTGCTTGGCTCATAATAGGTGCTCAGTAAATATTATTCCCTTTTTCCTTTCCCTATTCAGTTCACATATTTTTAAATCATCACCATGAAGGGCAAACTGTATTCTCCTCTGTCTGCTCCCCCAGGCCTGTGTGCCCCCAAAGCTGTGCCAGAGAGTGGACCAGATATATTAATAGACTATTAATGTCTCCGACATTCCCTACCAGTGGCCCGGCTTTTCCATAGGTTAATTAGGCCACATTTCAGGATAATTATGGTGGTATATTCCTACACTAATTAAGTGGCTTTAAACCATCTCCGCAACGCAGCTTTGTGAATCATAATTAAGCCTTACCGCCAGTGCTTCTGCCAGGCACGGAGCCCCGCACGCGGCAGGCTCAGCCCGCGCTCAGTCACGAGAGAAGATGCGCTGGAAGCGTGGCTTTGAAAAGAACTTATTTTCTTGGGATCATGTCAGGATGATTCCCAGTGAATACAGGATGAGGCTTTGCACTATTCCTCTTCTTTTTTCACAAAGAGAGAGACGAAGAGAAACACAGCGTTGATACGGGTTTATCGTCTTCTCCTGGCTGCTCTGTTGAGTAGATTTGAATAGATTCCCAGGGGAGGCAGGCGGGGGTGTAAAGGGAACGCCGACAAGCTCGGCGCCTGGTTGCGTGTGCCAGTCTGTTGGGAGTGAGCGTGCGGATGCGTGTCACAGCTGTTGTTCAGCAGAGATCTGTGTCAAACATCAGCCTGCTAAGCTCACGACTGCCTATTGCAGACAGCCACCCCAGGAGATGCCTGTCTGAGACGATGGACCGCCTCCTTCCTGACTTGCGTTCTTGACATGCCCTTTAAGGCGAGCATCTCACACGTCAGCAGGAGCCACCGTTCCAGCCACTGTCACGACTGGCTTGTGTCATGGGGGGGAGGATGAGCGCCATTGCCGTAAGATCTAGTTTTGCGTCCTGGTTCCACCACTGGCTGACTGTTACCCTCAGAAAGTCATCTGGCTTCCTGAAGCTCAACTGTCTTATCTGGAAAATGAAAAGAATACCAGCTGCCTCATAGGACTGCTGAGAAAATTTAGTAGGACAAGAGGAAATAAAACAACCAATGACCCGGTGTGAGAAGAGAGCAAAGGCTCAGCTGTCCCTCCAGCCCTGGAGCAGAGTGGCCTGGATGGAGCCAGTGCCTTCCGGGGCTCCAAGCACTTATTTGTTGCATGGCTCTTGGCTCTTCAGTCTGTCTGTTCAGGGAAGCCACAGAGTCCCCAGGCTGCTAGATCCATGGCCTCAGATCCAGTGGCTCCGTGCGTTCACCACTGGGGCTGCCAAGACTCGAGTTTCCTCCTGCCTGAGAGAAAACGCCAAGTATCTCATCAGCTCCTACCCTGCGAGCTTGGAGAAGCTTCCATGGGCCACGGTGGCAAGTAGGGGATGGACGCAAGATGCCTGGAAAGGTTCTGGATCCGAGTTCTGGGAGCCTCCACTGTAGGCTCGCCATCCTCCACAAGCTTGGCCTCTGAGTGTCCTCTGCTCTTTGACCTCACATGGTGTTGTCTCTCCACCCTGCTTCCTAAAGACCTGCCTCCCCAACCCCAGCTGCCTTCCCGGGACCAGCTGCTCCTGCAGCAAAAGGCAAAAGGGAGGCTTGTCCTTGCTCTCTCTTCCTCTCTGTGGAGTGATGGCCCCAGGCATTTTGAGTAAGACACAAATCAAATAAAGACAGGTGACAATACACTAGCACCTTCTCTGGAAGCCAGGGAGACACTCAGCTGTCCTCAGGAAGAAGACAGGGAACTAGGGGGACGGGGAGGATGCAGCATTTATTTAACCTGGTTGTCACACACACAGCCCCCGGCTCCTCTGACAAGAGAACACCACATGAAGACGGAGATAAGCTGTGCTGGAAAATTGACAGTTGCAGAGGAGGCCCTGGCTCCCCGTTCACTGCTCTGTTAAGCAGAGGGAGGTGAGAGGCAAGTCAGGCTTCCCCCAACACAACCTGCATATAGAGGGGGTGAGCCTTGCTCCCCTGATGACAGAAAGGCCCTCCTGGCCTTGCAGGACACGAGAGCCCTGGGCAGGCACCCAGTCAAATTGAGGAGGAGAAGAGGGGCGGTTTTCTTGTAGAGAGGCAGCTCAGATCCAAGGTGAACGTCCTACTATTTGCAACAAGAGGAGGAGGAGAGGGTGAGGCAGTGGGCAGGGGCCCAGCACAGCACAGCGGGGAGTGGACTGGCGGCCACACACTGCCCACACAGCTCTGCTAGCAGCAGGAACAAAGCCCTCTGGGGACCTCAGGCGAGGAGGAGGACCTCTGTGGGAGGGGGAGGCAGGGCAGGAGCAGGGGATGAGCAGTAAGCAGTCTGGAAGGGGAGAGGTAGTGGGGAGGGGAGGGGGTTGATGGGGGAGGATGGTACTTTCTGGGAATAGAGTCTGGAGCCCTGGGGCCAAGCCTAAGGAGACAACCCCCAGTACATGACCCTCACACTGATCTCAACAGGAAGACTTGCATGGACATTTAAACACTTCATGCATGTTCATGTGTGAACACACAGCTGTGGACATACACTCAGGTGAGCACGTACACATTAACAGGAGGTAGCAGAGGACAGTCCTGGCTAGACCACCGATCCGAGGTCACACCTGACCTTCGGTACATAACTGTTCTTCCGTTAATCTCAGTCTCCTCATCTACACAATAGGAATGGACAATCCCTTCCCTGCTGATCTTCAAGAGCTGTCTCGGCGATGAGACAGAGGCAAGGGAGGAAAAGAGAGAGGAGTGAAATCAAACAGGATAAAATAGGGTGACCAGAAGGCTGACTACTTTAGAGAGTGGGCAGGGATGGTCTCTTTGAAGATGTAATGTTTGAATTGAGACTTGAATGATGAGAAAAGTTCATCAGCGTAAGTCAGCAAGGATACAGAAGGTGGAGGAGGAGAAGGACATTTTAGGTGCGGAGGGAAAGAGGAAGCCCTGTGAGGGGGAGCACACCTGGCCTCTTTAAGGTGCTGGGAGAGGTCCAGAGTGGGTGGAGCAGAATTTTAAGCAAAGAGGATAGGGATGAGTATGTTGGAGGAGTCATCAGAGACCAAGTGCCTCCAGGACCCAGGAGAGGGCCTGGCACAGAGCAGATAGGAATAAATGCTCCTGAATGAGTGAATGAATGAATGATCCCAAGAAATGAGATCCTGGAAATGGACTTTCACCATCTTCCTGATTTCCTCAGCCTCAGCATCAGAGGGACCAGCTGGGATGGAGACTTGGCTTTGGGGAACATTCTTTTCAACTAAACCCAAGTCTGGAGCATAAGAGGATAAATAGAGGTCAAAGACCTTTATAAGGGACAGTGTGAGATAATAGAAAATATATATATTGGTCCCTGCCCCAGTTCCTGGCACAGCACTGCTAAAACCCTCATAATTCCCTAAGCGGTGAGGGTGCCAGGAACACCCTTTCCCTTAATATTTGATCTTTGATCCAGTTTGTGATTCCAGGCTGCCAAAGCTCTCGTGATTTCCTGGGTGATAGGAGTCTCCTTTGTTCTAATGAGGTGACTAGGTGGGCTCCTGGATGACTTTTGGATGGGAGTGGTCACCACGATGACCGAGACATGATTAGAATCCTGGAACTTTCAGTCCCACTCCCACTTCTCAAGAGAGGGGAGAGGAACTAGAAATGGAGATAATTGATTGTGCTTATGTGGGGATGCACCCATAAAAATCCCCATAGTATGGGGCTTGAAGCACTTCCAGATTGGTGAACATATCCACACACCAGGAGGGTGATGCACCCCAACTCTACTGGGACAGAAACTCTTGCACTTGGGACCATCCCAGACCTTGCAGATGTATCTCTCCATCTGGCTGTTCATCTGTACCCTTTATCATATCCTTAAATAAACTAGTAAATATGAGTAAGCATTTCCCTGAGTTCTATGAGCCAGCTGAGCAAATTAATTGAACTTGGGGAGGGAGTGTGGGAACCTCTGATTTGTAGACAAGCTGGACAGAAGCTGTGGTAGGGACCTATGACTTCTGACTGACAGTAGGGTGCGGTCTTGTGGCACTGAGCCCTTAACCTGTGGGATGGGACGTTATCTCCATGTATGTTGTGTAAGAATTGAGTTAAACTTAAGACATCTAGCTGGTGTTGCAGAATTGCTAGGTGTGGGGAAAACCCATACATCTGATGTCAGAAGTGTTGTGAGTGATGCAATAGTGTGAGAGTAAAGGATAAATGTTGGAAGAAAAACTGAGTTCTTTTTCCCAATTCAGATAGGGGAAAGACTATGAGAAATTTGAGAAACAGGCTAGGAATACAATCACCAATAGGTGTCTGTCATGAGCCTCTGGAGAATATAAAGGAACAACAAAAAAGGGAAGAAAATATTGAAAGAAACAATGACTTAACTTTTTGCAGAATTAAAGGAATAAATTAACCTTGAGACAGAAAGGGTTAAGAGAGTGCTGAACAAGATGGAGAAGAAAAAAAATCTCATACACAGATGCATTAAGGAGAAGTCTAAAAGCATCAGAAACAGAAAATTTCCAAAGAGAAAAAGCAGGTCATCTACAAATAAGGAGAATCAGAGTGACAATGGGGTGACAATCAAATTATATCTAGAAATTGTTAAATTTTATATACAGCTAAATATTTATTTAACTGTGAAGGCAAAACAAAGATATCCTTAGGCATAAAGATGCACACAGAATATATTTCAGTAATAAAAAAGAAAGTGAATCTTCCTTATATAAGAAAAATAAGGTTGAAAAAGAATTTATTGTTTTATTGTTGCTTGAATAAATGATGAATATATATTAAATCTGGAACTAAAATCCAGGTAATGTCAACATGATGTCAGTCAGGAGAGACAATAGGTGGGAAGAGACCAAAAGAGTAACCAAGATATCTTACATGTCTGAAAAATAAAAACATACTGCCAATAACCCTTAGACTAAAGAGAAAATATTAAGGAAAGTTATGAATTACTTAGAATTGAAGATCAAGGAGGGCTCTGTGTGTCAAAATTTATGTACTATAAATAAAGTAGTGCCAAGAGGAAAGTTTATAGCTTTAAACACATCCATCATAAACAAGATTGAAAACAAATAAACTATGTATTCAGATCTGGAGGAAAAAAAAACAGTAGAGAAAATCCAAATAAACAAGAAGGAAATGATAAAGATTAGAGGAGAAATCAATGAAATTAAGAACAATAGCAAGAGTAGTAAATGCAATGCATATGACTTTAAAAAAGCCCCCAGATTTCTTTGAAAAGACTCATAAACACTATTATTTATTTTTTTATTGAAGGATAATTGCTTTACAGAATTTTGTTGTTTTCTGTCAAACCTCAACACGAATCAGCCATAGATATACATATATCCCCTCCCTTTTGAATTTCCCTCCCATCTCCTGCCCATCCCACCCCTCTAGGTGGATACAGAGCCCCTGTTTGAGTTTCCTGAGCCATACAGCAAATTCCCATTGGCTGTCTATTTTTACATATGGAACCTTAAACAATTTAAGTTTCCATGTTACTCTTTCCATACATCCCGCCTTCTCTTCCCCTCTCCCCATGTCCATAAGTCTATTCTCTATGTCTGTTTCTCCATTGCTGCCCTATAAATAAATTCTTCAGTACCATTTTTCTAGATTCCGTATATATGCGTTAGAATATGATATTTATCTTTCTCTTTCTGACTCACTTCACTCTGTATAATAGGTTCTAGGTTCATCCACCTCATCAGAACTGACTCAAATGTGTTCCTTTTTACGGCTGAGTAATATTCAATTGTGTATATGTACCACAACCTTTTTATCCTCTCATCTGCTGATGGACATCTAGGTTGATTCCATGTTCTAGCTATAGTAAATACTGCTGCAATGAACAGTGGGATACATGTCCCTTTTTCAACCCTGATTTCCTCAGGGTATATGCCTAGGAGTAGGATTGCTGGGTCATATGGTGGTTTTATTCCTAGTTTTTTAAGGAATCTCCAATACCGTCTTCCATAGTGGCTGTATCAATTTACATTCTCACCAACAGTGCAAGAGTGATCTCTTTTCTCCACACCCTCTCTACCATTTATTGTTTGTAGACTTTTTGATGATGGTCATTCTGACCAATGTGAGGTAATATTTCATTGCAGTTTTGATTTGCATTTCTCTAATAATGAGAGCTATTGAGCATCTTTTCATGTGTTTGTTAGCCATCTGTATGTCTTCTTTGGAGAAATGTCTGTTTAAGTCTTTTCCCACTTTTTGACTGGGTTGCTTGTTTTTCTGGCATTGAGTTGTATGAGCTGCTTGTATATTTTGGAAATTAATCCTTTGTCAGTTGTTTCAGTTGCTATTATTTTCTCCCATTCTGAGGGCTGTCTTTTCACCTTGCTTATAGTTTCTGTTTGCTGTGCAAAAGCCTTTAAGTTTAATCAGGCAGGTCCCACTTGTTTACTTTTGTTTTTATTTCCATTACTCTAGGAGGTGAGTCATGGAAGATCTTGCCTTGATTTATGTCATCGAGTGTTCTATGTTTTCCTCTAAGGGTTTTACAGTTCTGGGTCTTACATTTAGCTCTTTAATCCATTTTGAGTTTATCTTCGTGTATGATGTTAGAAAGTATTCTGATTTCATTCTTTAACATGTAGCTGTCCAGTTTTCCCAGCACCATTTATTGAAGAGACTGTCTTTGCCCCATTGTATATTCTTGCCTCCTTTGTCAAAAATAAGGTACTCATAGGTGCATGGGTTTATTTCTGGGCTTTCTGTCTTATTCCATTGGTCTATATTTCTGTTTCTGTGCCAGTCCCATACCGTCTTGATGACTGTAGCTTTGTAGTATAATCTGAAGTCAGGAAGGTTGATTCCTCCAGCTCCATTCTTCTTTCTCAAGACTGCTTTTGTTATTTGGGGTCTTCTGTGTTTCCATGTGAATTGTGAAATTTTTGTTCTAATTCTGTGAAAAATGTCATTGGTAGTTTGATAGGGATCATACTGAATCTGTAGATTGCATTTGGTAGGATAGTCATTTTCACAGCATTGAATCTTTCTACTCAGGAACATGGACTATCTCTCCATCTGTTTATGTCATCTTTGATTTCTTTCATCAGCATCTTATAATTTTCTATGTACAGTTCTTTTGTCTCCCTAGGTAAGTTTAGTCCTAGATATTTAATTCTTTTTGTTGTAATGGTGAATGGGATTGATTCCTTAATTTCTCTTTCTGATTTTTCGTTGTTGGTATATAGAAATGCAAGTGGTTTCTGTGCATTGACTTTGTATCCTACAACTTTGCTAACTTCACTGATTAGCTCTAGTAATTTTCTGATATTATCTTTAGGGTTTCCTATGTATAGTATCATGTCATCTGCAAACAGTGAGAGCTTTATTTCTTTTCTGATCTGGATTCCTTTTATTTCTTTTTCTTCTCTGATTGCTGTAGCTAGGACTTCCAGAACTATGTGGAATAATAGTGGGGAATGTGGACACCCTTGTCTTGTTCCTGATCTTAGGGGGAATGCTTTCAGTTTTTCACCATTAAGAATAATGTTTGCTGTAGGCTTATCATATATAGCCTTTACTATATTGAGGTAAATTCCTTCTATGCCCATTTTTTGAAGAGTGTTAATAATCATAAATGCGTGCTGAATTTTGTCAAAGGCTTTTTCTGCCTCTATTGAGATTATCATATGGTTTTTATCTTTCAATTTATTAATATGGTGTATCACATTGATTGATTTGTATATATCAAAGAGTCCTTGCATTCCTGGAGTAAACCCAACCTGATCATGGTGTATGAGCTTTTTGATGTGTTGCTGAATTCTGTTTGTTAAAATTTTGTTGAGGATTTTTGCATCTAAGTTCATCAGTGACATTGGCCTGTAGTTTTCTTTTCTGTGTGTTGTCTTTGTCTGATTTTGGTATCAGGGTGATGGTGGCCTCATAGAAAGAGTTTGGAAGCGTTCCTTTCTCTGCAATTTTTTTGAAAGAGCTTTAGAAAGATAGGCATTAGCTCTTCTCTAAATGTTTGATAGAATTATCCTGTGAAGCCTTCTGGTTCCAGGCTTTTGTTTCTTGGGAGATTTTTTAAAATCACAGCTTCAATTTCAGTGCTTGTAATTGGGTTGTTCATAATTTCTACTTTCTGGTTCAGTCTTGGAGGATTGAACTTTTCTAAGAATCTGTCCATTTCTTCCAGGGTATCCGTTTTATTGCCATATAGTTGTTCATAATAGTCTCTTATAGTCCTTTGTATTTCTGCATTGTCTGTTGTAACCTCTCCTTTTTCATTTCTAATTTTGCTGATTTGATTCTTGTCTCTCTCTCTCTCTTTTTTTTTTCTTGATGAGTCTGGCTAAAGGCTTGTCAATTTTGTCTGTCTTCTCAAAGAACTGACTTTTAGTTTTATTATTCTTTACTATTGTTTCTTTCATTTCTTTTTATTTATTTCTGCTCAGATCTTTATGATTTCTTTCCTTCTACTAATTTTTGGATGTTTTTGTTCTTTTCCCATTTGTTTTAGGTATGAAGTTAGGTTGTCTATTCAATGTTTTTCTTGTTTCTTGAGGTAGGATTGAATTGCTATAAATTTCCCTCTGAGAACTGCTTTTGCTGCATCCCATAGGTTTTGAGTTGTGTTTTTATTGTTATTTGTTTCTAGAAATTTTTAATTTCCCTTTAGATTTCTTCAGTAACCTGTTGGTTATTTAGAAACGTGTTGTTTAATCTCCGTGTGTCTGTGTTTCTTAAGTTTTTTTTTGTAATTGATATCTAGTCTCATAGTGTTGTGGTTGGAGAAGAAGCTTGATATGATTTCAGCTTTCTTAAATTTACTGAGGTTTGATTTGTGACCCAAGATGTGGTCTATCCTGGAGAATGTTCCTTGTGAACTTGAGAAGAAGGTGTATTCTTCTGCATTTCGATGGAATGTTCTGAAGATATCAAAGAGCTACATCTCATCTAATGTGTCATTTAAGACTTGTGTTTCCTTATTAATTTTCTGTTTTGATGATCTGTCCATTGGTGTGAGTGGGGTGTTAAAGTCTCCTACTATTTTCGTGTTACTGTCAAAAATTCTCCTTTTATGTCTGTTAGTGTTTGCCTTATGTATTGAGGTGCTCTTGTGTTGGGTGCATGGATATTTATAATTGTATGGCTTCCTTTTGGATTGATCCCTTGATCATTATGTAGTGTCCTTCCTTATCTCTTGTAATATTCTTTATTTTAAGGTCTATTTTGTCTGATATGAGGATTGCTACTCCAGCTTTCATTTGCTTGCCATTTGCATGGAATATATTTTTCAGTCCTCTTACTTTCAGTCTATATGTGTCTTGAGGTCTGAAGTGGGTTTCTTGTAGACAGCATATATATGGCTCTTGTTTTTGTATCCATTCAGCCAGTCTGTGTCTTTTGGTTGGAGCATTTAATCCATTTACATCTAAAGTAATTATTGATATTTATGTTCCTATTGCAATTTTCTAAATTGTTTGGGGTTGATTTTGTGGATCTTTATTCTTCTCTTGTATTTCTTGACTATTTAAGTCCCTTTAACATTTGCTGTAAAGCTGGTTTGGTGGTACTGAATTCTTTTAACTTTTGCTTGTCTGAAAATCTTTTTATTTCTCTATCAATTTTGAATGAGATCCTTGCTGGGTGCTATAATCTTGGTTGTAAATTTTTCCCTTTGAATACTGTAAATATATCCTGCCATTCCCTTCTGGCCTGCAGAGTTTCTGCTGAAAGATCAGCTGTTAAGCATATGGGGTTTCCCTGTATGTTACTTCTTGCTTCTCCCCTGCTGCTTTTAATATTCTTTCTTTGTGTTTAGTCTTTGTTAGTTTGATTAGTATGTGTCTTGGCATGTTTTTCCTTGGGTATATCTTGTATGGGACTCTTTGTGCCTCTTAGAATTGATTGACTATTGCCTTTTCCATGTTGGGGAAATTTTCAACTATAATCTCTTCAAAAATTTTATCATACTCTTTCTTTTTCTCTTCTTCTTCTGGGGCCCCTATAATTTAAATGTTGGTGTGTTTGATATTGTCCCAGAGGTCTCTGAGACTATCCTCAGTTCTTTTCATTCTTTTACTTTATTCTGCTTCTCAGAAGTTATTGCACCATTTTATCTTCCAGCTCACTGATCTGTTCTTCTGCTTCAGATATTCTGCTATTGATTCCTTCTAGAGTATTTTTAATTTCAGTAATTGTGTTGTTTGTGTCTGCATATTTATTCTTTAATTCTTCTAGGTCATTGTTAATAGATTCTTGCATTTTCTCCATTTTATTTTCAAGGTTTTTGATCACCTTTACTATCATTATTCTGAATTCTTTTCCAGGTAGTTTGCCTATTTCCTCTTCATTTATTTGAACTTCTGTGTTTCTAGTTTGTTCTTTCATTTATGTAGTATTTCTCTGCCTCTTCTTTCTTTCCCCTTTTTTTTTTTTAAAGTTTACTGTTTGAGGTCTCCTTTCCAGGTTTCAAGGTTGAATTCTTTCTTCCTTTTGGTTTCTAAGGTGAGTCCTCCTAAGGTTGGTCCAGTGGTTTGTTTAATCTTCCTATAGGGTGAGATTTGTGCTGAGTTTTTGTTTGTTTTTCCTCTGATGGGCAAGGCTGAGTGAGGTGGTAATCCTGTCTGCTGATGACTGGGTTTGTATTTTTGTTTTGTTTGCTGTTTGGATGAGGCATCCTGCACAGGGTGCTACTGGTGGTTGGGTGATGCCAGGTCTTGTATCCAAGTGGTTTCCTTTGTGTGAGTTCTCACTATCTGATACTCCCTAGGGTTAGTCTCTGGTAGTCTAGGGTCTTGGAGTCAGTGCTCCCACTCCAAAGGCTCAGGGCTTGATCTCTGGTCAGGAATGAAGATTCCACACGTGGTTTGTTATTGCATTAAGTGAGATTACAACAAATATCCAGAAATGGGAAACCAAATATGAACCCCAGACAAATGGCAGTTACAAAATCAGGCAAATAATAATTAAAATCATGGTATGTACACATACACATATACATCCATGAGCAAGGTGAAAACAGTCCAAAAAAATAAAGTACAGTAGACTGACTCAGCAAACAAAGTAAATAAAAATTATATTTACCAGTTAAGAACAAAACTAAAGCACAAACTAGAAAACCAAACTAAGGCAAGGTGCCAAGTGGGGAATAAAGCAATGAAAACAAAACTAACAAATATGCTGAGAAAGAAAAGAAAGGAAGAATAAATATGCAAAGTTAAATAGAGGTAGATGAAGAAGATTTATATAGATTAAAGACTGACTGCAAGGGGAAAAGAACAATAGGAAAGGGAAAGAAAGGAATAAATGTAGAAAAAATATGATTGGTTAAAAAAATTAAAAACTAAAATTATAAAAAAAAAAAAAAAGGAAAAAGGGAGGAAAAAGGAAAACTCCACAGAACAGCAAAAGCCCAATGTAGAGGCCGAGGTTTATAGCAACAATAAAAAGCGTGACTGAATATACACATATCCATATACACCCATAATAAGCAAAATCAAAACAGGCCAACAGAAATAAAGTACAGTAGATTGACCTGGCCAACAAAGGAAACCAAAAATTATATCTAACAGAACAAAAATAACTAAAGCACAAACTGGAAAACAAAACGAAACGAAGGTGTCAGTTGAGGAATAAAGCAATGAAAATGAAGTTAAAAAATATGTTGAGAGGAAAAGAAAGAATAGATATGCAAAGTTAAACAGAGATAGATGAAGAAGATTTATATACATTAAAGATTAACTGCAAGGGGAAAAGAACAGTAGGAAAAGCAAACAAAGGAATAAGTGTAGAAAAAATAATAATAGGTTTTAAAAATTAATAATTGAAATTTAAAAAAGAGAGAAAAAGGAAAACTCCACAGAACTGCAAAAGCCCAACATAGAGGCAGAGGTTTATAACAACAATAAAAAAAGTGACTGAGAAAAAAAAAAGCTCAAAAGCTTAATTAGCTTTCCTAGTGTCCATAACATCGACAACTACAACAGAGGAGGGAGAAAAGAAGAAAGAAAAAAAATCCAAAAGAATCTACAGAACAAGTCAAAACATAAGAATGATAAATGTTTTTCCTGAGTCACTGCTGTCAGAGTCTTTCCCTCACTGAGAGTCACAGTCCACCTCTCCTCCCTAGGATGCCCTCCAACACTGTGCTGATCTCTGGACCTGCTGTGGGGGCAGCTCAGTTTCTAATCTGGTCCTACCCCTATGTGTTCTTTTCTCCAATGTCTACAGCTATCAGAATTAGTATGTTTTCTTTCGTGGAGCTCTCAATGACCTTTTAAATATTCCATAGACACAGAGTCTGTCTAGTTGATTGTGTAGTTTAATCTGCAGCTTGTACAGCTGGTGGGAAGGTTTTAGGTCTTTTTCCTTAGCCATACTGCCCCTGGGTTTCGATTGTGGCTTTATTTCCACCTCTGCATGTGGGTCGTTCACTGGGGTTTGCTCCTGAGGCTGCCCTGGAGGACTTGGGTTTGCCCCTGTGAGGGCCAGGTGTGGAGGCGGTGTAGTTTCTTGGGTCGCAGGGGTTCTGGCAGCACCAGGTACTCAGGGGAATTGGTAGCTAGGGCAGCAGGAAACACAGCTCTCTAGAAGGGTATGGTAACCAGTATTGGCCAATATGCTCCGGTATTCTTGCCTGGAGAACACCCCTCCCTGACAGAGAAGCCTGGCAGGCCACAGTCTACAGGGTCACAAAGAGCTGGACACTACAAAGTGACTTTGTGTGCATAGATGCAAGATTTTTTGCCTGCGGCAGCTCTGCCCCAGTGAGAGGTGAGGGTGAAGGTGGCGCAGCTGCTTAGCTTGTGGGGACCCCGGTGGAGTCAAGTGTGCAGGGACACAGACTGCCTCCAGTTATGGCCCTATCAGAGTGGTTTTTCTAACCTCTTGTAGCTGGCCATCAGAAGGCCTCTTTGGCCAGTCTTTCTCCATGGCTCCGCCCATGCAGGCACTTAGAGGGCTCCTTTGCCTGGGGTCCTTCTCTGTTGTTCAGTGTGTCAGGCACATAGAGGGCCCCCTGGCTGGGATCAGTGTGTCAGGCACTTAAAGGAGTACCCCGGGTAGGGTCCTGCTCTGTAGTTCACCGTGTCGGGCGTTAGATGGGCCAGCTTCTCTACTGTCCAGCCACTGATGCTGACGTGTTGGGGAGAGAGGCTGTGGAGACAGCTCCACCCTCTGTGTGGGACTCAGCAGTACTGCCTTGCTTCCATGGCTGCCAGGCTTCCACAGGCATTGCCCACCACAGTTTCCTTCCTCACCTCCTCTCCATCCGTCTCTCCGCAGCCAGCTGCAGCCCTCGCCCTGGAATCGTTCCACAATCCCTGAACTCCAGCTCCCAGCCACTGCACCTTCCAGGGGACCCATATACCTACACAGGGTATGTATGGCTGTGGCAAGGACTGTCTGATTTGCATTCCATTTAGGCTGCCACAGATCAGCTGTTTCCTTCTCAGCCTTAAACGTTTCTCTTCTGGCTCAGACATTTGCCCCGATGTGAAGATCAGACCCTTGATTCAGTTACCCCACCTGTGGAGGGCAGGTTCTGTCCTACTAACTCTCCTGTTTCTTCCCTAGTTCCTTCATCCTAGCAAGTTTTGAATGGCTCTGTATATTCTTTTCCTCTGGTCGGGTACTCCTGTCCACTCTCAGCTGGTGTTCTGCATGCACTTCTGTGTCTGAAGGCGTATTCATGATGTATCCGTGGAGAGAGATGTACTCCACGTCCACCTACTCCTCCGCCATCTTGTTCTCCCTCAAGTAAACATTTTTAAAGAGACTAATCAAATAAACATCAAGAAATAAAAGTTTTTCAAATAACCACACTACAGAATTAAGCAAGAGACAGAACCAAGATTTTAAAATATAAACCATTAGAATAGCTATATACATACATACAATAATATACATTTAAAACCCTTGATGAAATATACATATTTTTGGAAAATATATCATGTTGAAATTGAAAATATAATACTTGAAGACTAACAGCAAAATGACAAATTAACATGGTAATTAGAAAAATCTCCTTGTACCCTAAAAGTCCCAGGGTATTTTATAAGTATTCACAGGTAAATTCTACTAAAATTTTAAGCAATAAGTAATTAGCAGCCAACACAAATTGTTGCAAAAATAAAAAAGGAAAATTGTCCAGATCATTTCATGAACCTGATATAACTTTGTATAGACTTGACACACACATACAAAAAAACAACAACATAAGAAAAGGAAACTTTAGGGAGTTCCCTAGTGTTCTAGTGGTTAGGACTTTGCACTCTCACTGCCACGGCCCATGTTCAACCCCTGGTTGGGGAGCTGAGACCTTTGCAAGCCATACAGCACTGCCAAAATTAAAAATTTAAGAAAAAAAGAGAAAACTTTAGGTCAATTTTCTTTAAGAATATATATGTGTATATATAAAAAAACTTCAATAAAACAGTGAAATCTAATACTGTGTTAAAAATCAATGCATCTTATTCAAATAATAGAATATTAGATAATATTTTGTGGGCTTCTCTGGTAGCTCAGAATGTAAAGAATCTGCCTGCAATGCAGGAGACCTGGGTTTGATCCCTGGGTCAGGAAAATCCCCTGGAGGAGGAAATGGCAACCCACTCCGGTATTCTTGCCTGGAGAATTTCATGGACAGAGGAGCCTGGCAGACTACAGTCCATGGGGTTGTAAAGAGTTGGCACAACTAGGCAACTAAAACACAAATAATATTTAAAAATCTATCTACTGCTATACACAGCAATCCACATTGTTGAGTGAAAAGCCAGACATATAAGACTATCTACTATATGATTCCTTTTCTGAGAATTTCAAGACAGGCAAAATGAATCTATGGACAGAATTCAGAAGAGTCATTACCTTAGGGGTGAGAGGCTGGCAATATAGACCAGTTCAAGGAATCCAAGAATCAACAGTGTGGAAATATTCAATATCTTGGTCTGAATGGTATTTAAATGGATGTATAAGTATGTAAAAATTCATTAAGTAATACATCTAAGATTACCATGCTTTACTGAATGTAAGTTATACTGTGAAGAATTAAAGTACTTTGAATGGGAAAATTTTATCCCAGTAATATAAAAACATAGTTTATTAGAAAGTCTCTCAATAAAATTTATCATTATAAAGCAGATGTTGGCAAACTTTCTTACCAAGGGTGAGATAATACATATTTTAGGCTTTCTGAGCTAGACAGTATCTATTTCAATTACTTAACTCTGCTGCTGCTGCTGCTGCTGCTAAGTCGCTTCAGTCGTGTCCTATGTAAAAGCAGCCATAGACAGTATGTAAATGAATGGACATGGCTGTGTTCCAATCAAATTTTATTTCATTAAAAACTAATTTTTGTAAAACTCTTAGGAAAATAGGAGCTTTTCTAACTTGATAAAGACTAGATAACCAAAGCCTTTGGCAAACATCATACTGAAAGAAGAAGCTTTTGATACGTTTCTAGTAGTGTCCACTATTGCCATCAAACTCTTCAACAGAAAAGGTCTTGCCCAATGTAATAAGATAAGAAAAATAAATTTTAAAATGTTAAGTACTGGAAAGAAAAATACAAGTTACTATTAGCAGATAAAATGATAATTTAATGAGAAAACTCAAAGGAGTCAGCAGACAAATTTTTAGAACTAATAGAAGAGTTTAGCAAAGCTGTTGGATTCTAGATCAACAAAGACATTTGAATATAGTAAGCATCAATACCATTAACAATACTTAGAGGACAAATCCAGTTTTGAGGGTAGAAGTTTATGCAATTTGAGGAGCCCTGTTTAAGAAATATAAAACAAAACTACAGATTGAAAATTAGGTACAAAATAAATGTTTATTTAGAATAAGAAATCACAACTAATTATAACTAAAAAAATTGAACAGCACAATGGAGGTCACAAAAGCAACATGTTATTTTAAAATTTAATTATCCACTTGGCTTCCATACATCTAGTCACCTTTATATCCAGATGTCTGGTTAGTCAGGACAGTGGGAGAAGGAATTCCATGAATTCTTGGAAGCCATTCTGATACTAGGACCCCTAGCAACGACTTAACCATACATGGAAGTGATTGTGACCATGTGAACAAATTAGATGTAGCTTCAGCTCAAATTCCCTTTAGCTGGACCCTCCCCCTCAAATACCTGTGATCACGCCAATACTGCTCAACAGTAAGGGAGATGTAGCAGAGGGGAGGTTGGAAGGGAAAAAGACAGCAGACTTTACCAATTGTGACTGAAATACTCCGTGTCTCCAGTTTTATAATCACATGGTCACATTTCTAGCCCTTCCCAGGATCCTGGAGATGACAGTAGATCAGTCTCTGATAACAGCAACGAAAAGCACAAAGGCCTCAGGGATTAACAACAAAGGCCCAAGACCACAAGGGGGAAAAACATTGACTTTTAAAAACCATTAACAAAAGTCCTAAATAAAAAGAAACACTATATCTGTGTTTGGAATGACTTAATCTTAGGAAGATGTCTGCTGCTAAGTCGCTTCAGTCGTGTCCGACTCTGTGCGACCCCATAGACGGCAGTCCACCAGGCTCCCCCATCCCTGGAACTCTCCGGGCAATAACACTGGAGTGGGTTGCCATTTCCTTCCCCAGTGCACGAAAGTGAAAAGTGAAAGTGAAGTCGGCTCAGTCGTGTCGGACTCTTAGCGACCCCATGGACTGCAGCCCACCAGGCTCCTCCGTCCATGGATTTTCCAGGCAAGAGTACTAGAGTAGGGTGCCATTGCCTTCTCCTGAAGATGTCTATTAGTCCCAAATCAATTTCTACATTCAATTAAATTCCAGCAGGAGTTTTGGAGAATTAAACAAATTGATTGTAAAATTCTATAGAAGAATTGAGCCCCACAAATAATTAATCCAATTAAAAAAGAAGCAACAAAGAGCAACATTTGTTCTGCTGACAATCAAACTGATTACAATAAAAGCAAAATAATATAAACAGTGTGTTATTGGCTTAGGAACAGACAAATACACCAAAGGAATAGAGTAAGGGACAAGGAACAAATCGAGACATATATAAACAAATTAAATAAGCAAAAGAAATCTAAATAAACAAAACTACAAGGCAACCTGGCACGTGATAGAGGTAGCATCACAAATTAGTGAGAATGATGAATTATTTAGCAAAGAGGATTGGTGAAAAGTGGCTCAGTTTTTGGAAATAAAGTTATATACCTACTGAACACTATATTTAAAAAATCTAAATGAAGAAAGACCTAGATGTAAAAAGTAAAAGTATAACCACAGATGAAAATTTGTTAAAAATAAATATGAACTTCAAAGTCAGCATTTTTGGAAAAGATTTTAAAGAGCCCAAGATACAAAAAAAAATGGATTTCATCCCATCAACATTCAAGATTTCTGTTTTTAAAAAACAGTATAAACAAAGTTAACAGAGAGGTAACAGAGTGGGAATAGATATTTTTAGTAGTTGAAAACTGACAAAGGTTTAGTATGCAGCTTATGCTACAGACCCATAAGAAAAACACAAGGATCTAATAGAAAAAAAAAAAAAAAGAGGCTATAAAGGGCCCTTTGAAGAGCTAACAACTATATGAAAAACTGCTTAATCTCTTTAACACAAACTAAGGAGCCCTTTAACCTACCCTCTTCTGCTGGCAATAATGAGAAAATTGGAATCATATCAAATACTAGTGAGAGAGTAGAAGAGAAGCCCCCAGTCCCTGTTAGTGGGAAGAGTGAGTCGTGTGTGCTGCAGAGAAATCTTGCTGACCTAGTCCTGAGGGTCTGCACTCTCACTGCACTCAGGGTTGTATGTACAACTTCAGTCTTGCCCCCAGGGAGACGTGTGAGAGGCAGTGCCAGTCATGATGGTCGGATTTGAGCCTGCATGGTGTCCCTCACTGGGGATGGGTACTTAACACGTGGTGTTGTGTGAGATGTGTTGCCAGTGGGAAGTAATGGCCTGCATCTGAGTTTAGTAACTTGGGAAGATCTATCAGGCAACTCAAAGGGAAGAAATGGAACAAACAGAAGAGATGGTCTGAAACACTTTATATGGTTTCCAAAACACAGACAACACTATGTTTTTAAAGGGTAACCATATGTCTAAATAAGCAAAACCCAGAAAGTTAGAACGGAAGCTCCTCAGGGTTGAAAAAGTAGACACGCAGCTACACCAAAATGTAGTGGGTCTGTTACTTATTACCCATGAATGCTTGTTGCAGGGCTCCTTGCCTCTTACCTCGTTCCTGGGGTGGTGTTTGAGGAAGGGGTGAACAGTCTGCTTTGCATGTGACTTGGCAGTAGGAGCAACCTAAGTTTGATGGCTGCTTTAAAGGCCACATCAAGTGTGTCTTCATGTCAGAATGGATCCATCAGCGTCACTTACGGATTTCCTGGTGGTCCAGTGGTTAAGAATCTACTTGCCAGTACAGGGGACATAAGTTTGATCCCTAGTCTTGGAAGATCCCATGTGACAGAGAGCAACTAAATCTGTGGACCACAAATCCTGAAGCCTGAGTGCTCTAGAGGCAGTGCTCTGGGACAGGAGAAACCACTGCAGGGAGCAGCCCAGTCACCACAACTAGAGAAAGCCCTCACGAAGCAACAAAAGCCCAGCACAGCCAAAAATAAAAACATAAATATATATATGTATATTTTAAAAAGAGATGTCACTTATCTCCCCAGAAATGTTAAAATACCCTGTTGCCATGAGGGGTGATTATCTCATCTTCTGCAAGGGTAATTTACCCTGTGAATCTCCATGCTGCTCAACTGGGCCATTTTAAAATCAGTCTTTCCTGGGGATTTCTTTGGGGGGCAAGGCTCATGGTTTGGGGCCCCAGGTCTTATTAGCTTCCTCTTGGCCTCACCTTGATACTACTGCTGCCTCTCTATTTGTATTTAAAAGCAAAAGAGAGAGAAAAAAAAGTAAAATAAATAAGACCAGGAAAAAACCACTAAAGGATTACTTAATAAAAAACTAGAGATCAAAACAGTAAAAACATGTTTTCCTGGAACCATAAAAAGCCAAGTGAAGTCTTTTGTCTAAATTAAAAATTACACCGTAAAGCAGTGAGTCTGAGGTTCAGGGGTGAGGCTTCTGGAGGCTGCAGCCCAGAGTCAGGCACGGGGAGCACTCACTCCTGCTCGCGGAGGCTCTGGTCCCTGAGCCAGGGCTGAGATGCCCCCACCCAATGGGGGCAGAACTGATGGAGAGTCTCTCCTGCTTGAGGTCTACAGTTCTAGCCTTCAAGTCGCCCTCCCTGGCCTCTGCTTATTCTGTCCTCCTGGCCTTTGCCCTTCCTGCAGCCTCGTTCCCTTCTGCTTTCCTCCTCACTGTGCCTGCCTGCCCAGCAGGGGGCGGAGGACTACTTGCAGTCCTGGCTCTGTCCCCTACTATACCTGCAAACAAAAGTGTTAGTAGCTCAGTCATGTCTGACTCTTTGGCATCCCATGGACTGGGCCTCTGTCCATGGAATTCTCTAGGCAAAAATACTGGAGTGGGTTGGCATTCCCTTTTCCATGGGATCTTCCTGACCCAGGGATCAAACCTGGGTCTCTTGCATTGAAGGCAGATTCTTTACCATCTGAGCCACCAGGGAAGCCCAGCTACACATAGGGCCTGGGCAAATAGTTGAGTCTCAAATTCCTTATCCCTCAAAAGAGACTCATAACACTGGCACTACCTCCCAGACATCCTTTGGGAATCTGCGACACCAAGGAAAGCTCAGGGGTTTTCTGATGGAGGCTCAGCTCAGGACTCCCTCCTGCATTAAGCCTTGTATATTTCCACTCTAACTTAGAAAGTGCACCCAGCTATCCTTTAACCAAGATCTGTTAACACCTAAGATATTCACTTCATGCCTGGAAAAGGGTGGAGTTATTAGCTGGTGCTTAATGGATTTTGACTGATTGACTGATTAAAAGGCCTTGCATTCTTGAATTGCTGCCTCTCCAACCAGACTGTGAACCTTTTGAAAGACAAACCTCTTCTTTCTTTCTGCCCCACTTCCATTTATTCTCTCAATCATCAAATACTTGAGCACCTACTCTGTTCCAAGTCCAGTTCTAGATACCAGTGAGATGCAGTTGTGCCTTCAGAAAGCCTGTATTCTGGGTAGTGAAGGAGGGAGAAGGCCTAAAACACAAGAAACAAACAAACAGCAAAAGCAACTGCAGACTCTTTTTTTTTTTTTTTAAATTTTGTTTGTTTGTTTTAAATTTTGGCTGCACTGAGTCCTCATTGCAGCAGGTGACTCTCTAGTTGTGGTACCCGAGCTTAGTTGCCCTGATTATTGGTTTCTTATTCCTTGATCAGGGATTGAACCTGCATCCCCTGCATTGGCAAGCAGCTTCTTAACCACTAGTCAACCCGGAAAGTCCCTGACTACAGATTCTGAGAAGTGTAGTGGACACAAAAACAGAGGGGCCACGAGTAAGGAAGATTAGCCTGTGTAGGAGGGGCAGGGAGAAGGGAAGTGAAGTCTGAGAGGGAATCAGGAGTCATTCATAGGCAGGTCCCTGTGGGTCCAGAAGTGGGTGTGGACTTTCTTTTAGGGTGATGGGAAACCACAGAGGAGTTTTAGGCAGGAGAGTGATGTGACCTATGTTATAGTTTTGAAACGCTCTCAGATATTGAAACAGATGTTAAACACACTGTGGGGATGGGCTCAGCCAGTTAGAACGTGGGCCCTTCCATAGCACAGAAAACCTGCCCAAAGATGATGGTGGAGGATGTTAACGCCAAAGATACCTCAACCAAGTACCACAGGCAAGACTTGTTTGCATCAAGATTTGAACAAATCAACTGTAGAAAATAATTGTTGAGGCAACTGGGGAAATTTGCACATAGACAGAATGCTTGATAATATTAAAGAACCATGGCTAATTTTGTTAAGTGTGTTAATGGTATTGCAATTAGGTTAAAGGAAGCAAAGTCCTTATCTGTTAGAGATACATATGGAAGTATTTACAGGTGAAATGAGATGATGTCTGAGATTTGCTTTAAAATACTTCAGAAAGCAAAATGTGTGTGGGGAAAAGAAATAAGATGAATAAAATTTTCATAAATTTTGAAGCTGGGTAATGGTACATGGGTTTTTTTTTTTTTTTTTTTTTTTAAATACCAGCTTCTGAAATGTTCCATAATAAAAGTGTTTAAAAAATATTTTAAAGTTCCCTGAGTGGCTGTGGTGTGGTCCATGGTGCCCACCAAGTGCAGCATTAGGGCACTGGTGCCTAGCAGGTGGGACTCTCTCCAAGAGCAGAGGGCAGGGGCCTAAAGATGACATACCTGGGGGCATTTCATGGGGTGATTGGGGAGGACTTCCTAAAGTACTGTCTCTGATGCTCTGCTCACTGACCCAGGTGTGGGCCGGCCTGACCCCCAGCAGAGGGCTTTGCCTGTGAGCTGTGGACTCAGAGCTGGGGCCAGCCCCATGGGCGACTGCTTTCTGGTCCCTCGGGCAGAACTACTCAGTTTTCCTTATCTATAAAATGGGAATAGTGATAGTGCCTTTTCCATTGGAGTTGTTACAAGGATTAAATAAAATCGTTGGTGTAAAGCCACAGCTCAGCGCCAGGCCATGGTTACTGTTCACTTCCTGGAAGCCGTCGTGGACATAGCAGAGGCCAGGGTGAGCATGGCTGGAGTCTGGAACCTTCTTTGGGGGATTAGTCTCTAGTATGGAGAAAGTTGAGGCCGAATAAGAGTACTGAAGTACATAAGCCATCATGTACTTTTGCGCACCTCACCTCTGGCTTGCATTCACACACCTGCGCACACACAGGCACTCCTCTATGGGGTCTCTTCCTGGCATGGACTGAGCAGGTCCAGGCCTGATCTCCAGGAAGGCCGGGGATGGTCCTCCTGGAGGACCCAGAGTGGAGGTGAACGGGTGTTGCTCAGAGGACCCTGGGCTGTGTGGCCCACAGGGAAGCTGGGCACCTGCAGGCCCAGGTGGGAGAATGCAGCTGGGATGAAGGTAGTGACATGGGGTAGGCAAGGGGTGGAGGAAGCAGGGTGGGAAGAAGTGGGCACGGGCTGTGGCCTGGGGCCCTGCAGGAGGGGCTAGAGAAAGGGCCTGGCTGAAAAGTCCATAAACACCAAGGAGATTGGCAAGGAAAGGCTTGCCACACCTACAAGCAGCAGGAAAACAGGTCCAGTTTATGGTCCTGGAGCTGCTATACTTGACCACCGAGGGCTGGTCGGCCTCATGGACCCCTTGCTGTCCCCCAGCTCCTCCTTGACTCCACGTGGCACCCAGTTCTCTCTTTGTGGTTGGGCCAGAGAAATGCAAGCCAGGCAGGCCTCCTGAGACACTTCTTCTCCATCCTGGTTCTGATCTGAGAGCCATCTGGCCTCTGGGACCAGGGATGGAACCTTGGATCCAGGAGAGATAGGCCCATATGGTGCCTGGGGGTGAGTCCCCGCCTGCTCCAGGGTCAGTCTCAGCCCCAAACCATCACAGGATCCTATGCCAGAAAGACAGGGAAGTAGGGAGGGTCTGTGCTCACAGGATAGAGGAGTGAGAGGTGGAGAGGGACCTGGGGCAGAAGCTTCCAGAGCTCAGGTCTTGGGGAGGGCAGGTCTGAGAGAAAAGTTTGGGGTGCTCCCAGGAAGAAGGGCAAGGAAGCAGGTCAGAGAGGACTGAAGCCTCCTCCCTTCACCTTCCTTTCCCCCATGGCAGACACAGAGACAGCAGGCCACTTCTTCAGTTCTGTCTTTATCACCAGGAAGGTGCTTTTAATCAAATCCTAAGTTGAGTGGCAGGAGGCAGAGAGGCCTCCCCATTCTTTCTTCAATAACTATTCCAGAGAGCAACCGGGGAGTCTCGAATCGTGCTTGCATCACATTAACACCAATAAAACACCCCCACGGCTCCCACTCTCCAAATGTCAACATTTATTAGCTCCAGAGCCCAGTGCCAATTTCCCAGCAGCCTCCCTCCAAGCCCAGGCCTGGCAGGAGGAGAAGAGGGAGGGGGTGCAGTCTGGTGGCCAGCCCTTGGTTCCGTCCTGGGGGATCAGTTCTGGGGGAGTCTTGGGGGATCAGTGCTGAGAGTGGGGCTCAGAGCCAGCAGAGTCTCAGGAATAGCACCCCAGCAGAGACTTGGGACACCTGTGTGGAGAAGGGCCTTCTCTTGCTTCTCCTAACCTAGAGGGTCTTGTGCCCTCTACTTACCCTGGGGAAAAACACTTTCCTTTGCAGCCTAGTCTCCCCGCTCCCCTGTTACTCTCCCCCACCCGCCCCCCACCACAATCTCCCTGAAAGAAGTCTCCCTGCTGAGGTCCGATGGCACCTCGGGCTTCCTCAGGCCACCCTTAGGGTCTGAGGCCCCTTTGACACAGACCAGATAATCAGATACAGAAGCTTAAGGGGTCAGCCTGGGAGCTTGGTATTAGGACAGGAAGTCAGATGAGCGCTCGCTTGTTTCACCCTGTCCATTGCCCGTCCTCACCTCAGGGCGCTCCTGAGAGCCTTTTCGTTCTAAGATGAGGAGCTGAGTCTCCTTGTGTGGTGTCTGAGGAATCACCTCCCGTTCCTGTGGATTTTCCTTACGAGAAACCCCTCTACCCTTGAGACGAGTCGGGACACCCCAAGGCAGTAGTGGTCACAGGGAAGTCTAGGTCACAGCCCGCAAATAACCACCAGCTTTGCTCTAAGCTCCCTTCTCATCTGAAAAAAAATTCAGGCGCATCAGGCATTCTGTTCCACAAAGCCCGTCTCATTTGCTTTAAATTACTTATCCGTTAAATCACTTGATTTTCTCCTCTGGTTCGAGTGCGTTCACATTCCAGGGAGCTAGTTGTGTCTGACCAAGTTCTCCATGTGCTCCCAGGACTTTGAGGGGTTTTTGAACCCTGGTTTGGGGAGCAAGGCTTTGACCCCTCTGCATGCCTGTCTCACCATCTTGTGGTTCTCACAGACAGGAACACTTTTTATTTGGGGGTTCTTTTAAGGGGCTGTAACAGTTTCCTAAGATGGCTGTAACAAAGACCACATACTGCCTGGCTTAAAACAATGGAAACAAATTCTCTCACAGTCATAGAGTCCAGAGGTCTAAAATCAGAGTTGGCAGAGCCGTGATCCCCCAAAGATTCCAGGGGAGGATTCTTCCTGCCTCTTCCAGCTTCCAGGGGCCCCAGGTGTTCTTGGCTTTTGGCTGCATCATTCTAGCCTCGGCTTCATCTTTACATCACCTTCACCATTAGCCCAGAAGAGGAATGAATCAGACTTCTTGTTGGAGGACTTGGAGAAAAGCGGGCCCCACCCCCTCAGAGATGCTGAACATCAGCTAGGTGGGGAGAAGGAGGTTCTAGGTTTTGGAGGTAAGGGGAACTCAGTTCTCCTTGGGCCAGCTTGCCCCTGAGAAGTGGTTGGTGGGTGAACAGAGTGAGCTGAGGATGGCAGCATTAGTTCTCTGGGCTCAGGCCTGGGGGTCCACAGGGTTTTTCTGATCTGAGCACCACTCCGAGGAACTGCTTTTTACTGAAGGGGCTCCTCCCTGGGGCAGTGGCCTGGTCAGGCCCCTTCTGCTTGGGTCTTTGGTCTTGGTTAATAAAGATCTTGCTTCTTGGTTCACAGTGCTCTTTCCTTCCACAAGCATGGAGTTGGTGGGAAGCAGCCACCCCGATATTATCAGCTGCAGGGCACACTGCTGTGGGCACCTGCGGCTGCAGCGCAAAGAACAGACCTGGCCCCTTCTCCAGTTCTCACCCCCATCCCGGCCACCCCAGCAAGGTAGATGGAGCCAGCTTCCAGGCTTCCTTTGAGACACTAGAAAGTACCACGCAACACGGCATGTGCCAAGAAGGGGCTGGCTTCAGGGAAGCTGAGTACCAGCTCTCTGGGAGAGACCTGGGCATTTTACTTTCCCCTCACCCTGGGCAGGGGGCTTCCCAGTGGCCCAGTGGTAAAGAATCTGCTTGCCAATACAGGAGATGGGGTTTTCATCCCTAGGTTGGGAAGACCCCCTGGAAAAGGAAACAGCAACCCACTCCAGTATTCTTGCCTGGGAAACCCCATGGATAAAGGAGCCTGGTGGGCTACAGTCCAAGGGGTTGCAAAAGAGTCGAATACAACTTAGTGACTAAACAACAAGAATACCCTGGGCTGGGGCCACCCTGCTCACAACATCCTCCTCGACTGAATGAGTGTTGTGCTGAGAACAATCCCTACTTCTGAGGCAGCAGCACCGTCAGGACTCAGGGCATCTCTTAAATCCCCCGGGTGCTGCAGTCACTCAGTTTCCATCAGCCAGATGTCTCGCTTTTCAATCACTCCTCACCGTTGACCTAAACAGCAGCCCACAGCCTGATGATTCCCCGTGAGCCAGACTCAGCTCAGAATGCCGCTTATTTAAAAGAACCAACAAACACACACATCTGGTGCATTCAATGGCCTAGAGCACACGCTTCTGAGAATCCACGAAGGCGGCAGGTATCTGTTATTTGAGGACAGGTCTGGCTCGTGGAAATGGTGTGGTGGTATTCTGAGTCGAGGCTGGAGAATCAGGTAGCAGGGGATAGCTCTTTGAGTCAGAAGTAAGGAGGCTCCAGAGGGGCGGGCTGGCTGGCTGGCTGCCCACTCTCATCTTCAGCTCTCAGCCCACTGTTCTGTCACTACCGGATTGGTTGTCACGGCAGGTGTGGTCAGTCGGCACCTGGCCTGTATTGCTCTCTGTCCAGTGTTTCTCTGCTATTGGAACCATTCCACTCTGCTTCCCCTGTGCTGGTGCGTCCTGCTTGTGGTTTGCAGGGTCTCCAGCAGGACTGAGCCTCAATTGTCCCCAGCAGTAACCAGCTCAATTAAGACGGCCTTTCTCGTCCCTATTCCACTCTTCCTACATCGTTCCCAGGATCTCTTCCCAAAGAAGCCACCTGCCTGAAAGCTCGTGCATTTGGGGGACCCTGGGCTGACAGCTGCCCTGCTGGGTTTCTTATGAGGCGTATGAGTGGAATATTCCAGTGGGCATGTGAATCCTGGGGCAGGTGGGGGTGGGCGGGAGCAGAGGGAGATGTGTCCTCGGACATTGTTCTCTGGGCCATTTTTACCTCTCCTTTCTTCTTCAAAAAACGAAAAACTGACTTTCGTGAAATATAACTCATACAATACACAACTCACCCATTTAAGGTGTGCAATTCGATGTCTTTAGGTATATTCACAGAGTTGTGCAACATTACCATGATCAATTTTAGAATACTTTCATCATTCTAAAAGAAAGCTGGTGCCCATTAGCAGTCAACTACCTATTTCTCCCTCAAACCTGACCCTGACCCAGGCAACCAAGAGTCTACTTTCTGTTTCTATAGATTTGCCTAATTCTAAATGTTTGCATTTAAGTGCAATCATACAATACATATTTTTGTGTCTGGCTTCTTTTACTCAGCATAATGTTTTCAAGTTTCATCTGTATTGTAGCATGTATCAGTAATTAACTTCTTTTTCTGGCTAAATATTAATCCATTGTATGGATATACTACTATATTTTATTTATCCATTCATCAGCTGATAGACATTTGGGTAGTTTCCATCTTTTGGCTATCATGAATATTTGTGTGCAAGTTTTTGTGTGGATGTCTGTTTATATTTTGAGGGTATATACCTAGGATTAAAACAGCTAGGTCAGCTCTCTCTTTTATTTTTAATTTTATTATTATATTAAAGATATAGTCCCATATTATTTCACAACTTAAAGGTACAGAAGGAGAATTTCAATTCTCTCTTCAGAGGCAATGAATATTTCCCACTTTAAGTGTGTTTGGGGAGGATACTTCTAGCATATATAAGCAACTATGAATATGTATTTTTCTCTTTTTACACAAACAGTGGTATACAACACTGTTCAGCAGCTTCCTTTATTCATTTAACATTAAATCTGAGAGACTGTTCCATATTGTTACCAGAAAAAAAAAAACCCTTTTCATTCTTTTTATATATGTATAGTATTCCCTTGGATAGTGGGAAATTATTTATGCAATTTAAATTATTTAATCAGTTCTGTATCAGAAGGCAGTAAGTTCTTCCCTAATCATTTGCTATTACAGACAATGCAGTGAAGAAGTTTGAGCAAATATCATTTCCTTTATGTGTGAGCACATCTGCAGGAGGCATTTCTTGTTTTTCTTCTTCTTTTAAAAAATATCTATTTATTCAGCTGCACCAGGTGAGATCTTTAATTGTGGCATGTGAACACTTAGTTGGAACATGTGGGATCTAGTTCCCTGACCAGGGATCGAACCTGGGCTCCCTGTATTGGGGGCGTGGAATCTTAGTCACTGGACCAACAAGGAAGTCTCTCCATTTCTAAGAGTGGGAGAACACATGCCAAATTGCTTTCCACTCCCAATTTATAGCCCATCAGCAGTGTCTGAGCTTGTTTGCCCACTCGCACCAATTTGATGGCTGAAAAATGGTATCTCAATGTAATTTCCACTTGCAGTTTTCTTACTGTGTGAGTTAAAGCATCTTTAATGCCTTCTTTATGTAAAGTGTCTGCATCTTTTGCCTGTTTTTCTACTGGACATTGTCATTTTCTTGATGATTCGTGGGAGCTTTTTACTTATCAGAGAAATAAGCACTTTGCCTATAATAGGAAAACCTAAAGCTGTTTCTAGTGGTTAAGCCTGTTGCTTTTGTGTATTTCTGAACATGAATATCCAGTTTCTCTCCCTGAGACGGTATTATATCTCCTGCCTTCTTGACCAGGGGCAGTTGTGTGACATGCTTTGGCCAGTTACATGTGAACAGAAAGAAGCGTGTTTGTCACTTCTGGGCTGAAGCTTGAATTGCCGGTGCTTTGTGTTTTCTCCTTCCTCCTGCCATGGCAATCGGCATCAGCAGACGACGGCTAGGCCTTCAGCTGGGGAGCCCAAGGTAAAGGTGACAAGAGTGAAAAGACAGAGTAGAGACCCCAGCCAAGCTGCAAGAGGATGTGCAGCATAGGCAAGAAATAAACATTTGCTGTTTTGTGCCACTAAGATTTTGACTTTTTTTCTTGCTGCAGTATAACTAGCCTATCTTGACAGATACAGGTGATTTTTTCCACAAAGCATATTTTTTATTTTGATGAGGCTAAAATGATCAATTCTTTATTTTGTGACTTCTAAGTCTGTATCAGAAGTCTTCCCAGCTTCTGGATTATTATTTTAAAAATTCTCCCATGGCATGGTTACTTGAAAATCCATTATTTTTCTCTCAGTTTGAAATGCCATCAGGTGCTATTACTCTGATTGTTGCTCCAAAGTTAAAGAAGCAGAGCCTGGGGCACTGGCTGCTGCAGTCACCATTAACCATTGTTAATGTGTTAGCACTTTGTGTTAGTCAGGGAAGGCAAGATTTATGACTCCGTAACAAAAGACACTTATCGAAGTGACTTAGTATATACGCGTTTGTTTCTTGTTCACAAAAACGCTCATAGCTCTCTAGGACAGCTGTCCCCACGGATCCAAGCAGCTTAGATTCTGGTGATGGCACCATCTCAACATATGCTTCACTTGCCACAAAGAGTGAACAGACTGGCAGAATTCGAACCTGCTCTTCTCTGTTTCCACTGGAGGTGACACTTAGACCTACAGTCCACTGGCCAGCACAAGGCAGATGGCACTGCCTGACCTCAGGTAGCACAGATCTGTAGTCAAGTTTCCGTTTCTAGCAGCAACGTGTTCAAGAACTGCCGCTACCAAAGCCTATAGGAACCTGCTACTAGTTCATGTCCAAGTGCCTGCCTGACCCGCAACAGCTCCTGTGGTTTGGCCCCACCAGACTCCCCCAGCACATCAGCCACCTCTCCCTGGTTTTACTCCCTGCTCCAGATTCATCACACCAAGTCCTCCCTCTGAGCCTTTTCTCATGACCTCCCTTTGTTTATCAGTCTTTCACCTCTTCTTTCCTAAGTTCCTCAGAGACCCAGTCAAGGTCAGCCTCTTTCATGAAGCCTTCTTCTGGTTCAGCTCTTAGTGTTCTCCCTTCTCAGAGCTCCTCCAGGGATTACTTTTAAGCTCTCACTCAGCCCTGAGCACATGTTTCTTCTATGGCCTAGACTGTAACCCTTGGAGGTCGAGGGCTGGGTCTTAACCCTCTTTGTGCTCTCAATGCCCTTCTCAGTAGGGCTCTCAATGATTTTAACTCACAAATGGTTCTTAAACATCTACTAATGTTAGACACCAAGCGAGGTGTGGAGGATGCAAAGAACAATAAAACATGGTCCTAGAAAGGAATTAACTAGCATTTATATGTTGCCTGATCTGTAGCATCTAATGATGCAGAGAGACAACTCTAGAGTCTGCTTGGGGTTAAGCCCTGCCTCTGGTTAAATAAGCTGTAGGACCTCAGGCAAGTTACTTAACTTCTTTAGCCTGAGTTTTCTCATCTTCAACAATAATGATGATCGTTATCTGCAGTATTAGCTTTCCAGGGCTGCTATAACAAATTACCACAAACTGGGTGGCTGAAGACAACAGAAATGTGTTCTCTGACAGCTCTGGAAGCTAGAAATTTGAAATCAAGGGGTTGGCAAGGCTGTTCTCCCTCTAAAGGCTCTAGGGAAAAATTCTTTCTGTGCCTCTTCTGCTTCTGATGGCCTTGGCTGGTCACTGCATCCTTCCAATCTCTGCCTCCATCCTTACACGATATTCTTCTCTTTCTCTCCTCTCCCCCGTGTCTTCTCCTCTTCTTATATCGACATCAGATATAGGATTTAGGACTCACCTAAATACAGTATGACCACATCATAACTAATTTTGCAAAAAACACATCTGCAAAACCCTGCTTCCATATAAGGTCACATTGTGAGGCTACAGGTTGACATAAGTTTTTGGAGGGAGCATTTAGTCAACCTACTTCATAAGATTATTGTGAGGATTAAATAAGATGGTGAGTAAAAACTCACTGAATGCTGAGTAAAAAGATGGTGAGTAAAAATTCACCCAGTGTTCAGTTCAGTTCAGTTGCTCAGTCGTGTCTGACTCTTTGTGACCCCATGAATCGCAGCACGCTTGGCCTCCCTGTCCATTACCAAATCCCAGAGTTCACCCAAACTCATGTGCATCAAGTCAGTAATGCCATCCAGCCATCTCATCCTCTATCATTCTTAGAATAGTATATTAGCGAGGATTATTTTATTTCAAAGTCTCAGAAACTCAACTCAGTCCTGGTATGGCTGGATCTAGGTGTTTAAATGAGGCTATTTGGAATCTTTCTCTTTTCCTCTCTCAGCTCTCTGTCGTCTTTATTCTTACGTACTCTCTCCAAGTGTAGTGGCAGAGACATCCTTCAACAGGTCTAGGGCTCCATTTGACCAGTTAATCATCCTCAGTGGAAAAGAAGCACCTCTTTTCTCAATAGTTTCAGGAAAGTCTCAGAACTGATTCTCACAGAGCTGAGCTGGACTATAAGTCCATTCCAGAAGTGTTCTCTGTGGGCAGAATGATGGAGTAACCTGAGCTGGGGGATGGAGTGGGAGTTAGCCATAGCTGAATCGGACTATGGTTTTTCCTGTGGTCATGTATGGATGTGAGAGTTGGACTGTGAAGAAGGCTGAGCGCCGCAGAATTGATGCTTTTGAACTGTGGTGTTGGAGAAGACTCTTGAGAGTCCCTTGGACTGCAAGGAGATCCAACCAGTCCATTCTGAAGGAGATCACCCCTGGGATTTCTTTGGAAGGAATGATGCTAAAGCTGAAACTTCAGTACTTTGGCCACCTCATGCGAAGAGTTGACTCATTGGAAAAGACTCTGATGCTGGGAAGGATTGGGGGCAGGAGGAGAAGGGGACGACAGAGGATGAGATGGCTGGATGGCATCACGGACTTGATGAACGTGAGTCTGAGTGAACTCCGGGAGTTGGTGATGAACAGGGAGACCTGGCGTGCTGCAATTCATGGGGTCGTGAAGAGTCGGACACGACTGAGCGACTGAACTGAACTGAACCAAACCACTTCAATAGCAAGTGAGTGAGGGGTGGTTCCCAGAAGGGAAATCAGAATGTTGGACTACTGGATGCTAAGCAGGCAAAAGGACAGCTAGTTCACCATAGATCATGGCACTTTGGTGCCAGCTTGTGGTCCAGTGCCTGGGACAGGGCAGGAGTTTCAGTCAATGGTCCCTGAATGATCACATGAATGATGGAAGAAAGAACATGTTTAGTTTGAAGCACGTTGCTCATGTTTTTTCATTATTTCCCACAATAGCACTATTTCCATTTTGTAGGTGTAGAAATTGAGGTTTAGTGAGTTTAAGTGATCTGCCCAAGATGACAGATTGAAAAATTCGTAGAGTTAGGATTCAAAGCCAGGTAGGTTTCACTGTGGAATCTATGTTATTTCTATTACACCACTTTACATTTTGTTTACCAAAATCATAGTGAGAGAAGAGGGTATGAATACATATCACTTTCAGGTGCAAATGTAAAATTAATGCATTTCTCGGTCACCTTCCCACAATTTACCACCCTACAAGTTCAAATCCCCCTTTTCTTTTTACTAGTCACATATCTCAATTTATTACTGTTTCTTAAAATAGTACACAAGCCCCTAGATTTAACTATGTCTTTGGGTTTTCATTTCTTTTCTATGATGCTCCATGTACCTATAATTTGTAACACCAATGCAATTTTATGCCTTTTCCTCTGTTAATCTGTAGTTTGTTAGTTTCATTTGCAGGGCCCAAGTACATAACCAAAAGGGTAGAGGAAAAATATTCCCTCTCCTACAATATTGAAGTTGTTTCCAGTTTTTGGCTATTAGGGAGCAAGTCACTTTGAATGTTTTTATTCATGTCATTTGACAGACTTATGCCAAAAGCACTTGCTTTTGTTAGGTACACAGCTAGAAGTGAAATTGTTGGGTCATAGCTCCTACCAGCATTTGCTCTCCCTGTCTCCTACCTTTTGAAGTTCCTCATATTGTGCAGAACCCCTGCCTTCTTAGACCTCTCTAAGCCCAGGGGCAGAGGGTTGAACAAGATGACTCCTGAGGCCTTGCTCCTGTTTCCCAGAAGGACTTAACCATAGGTTTCCTCCGTCTTAAGCTCCTGCCAGCACCACTATTTGCTCATGAAAACGTTTCATGTGATTAGCCAAGTAATGACATCTTAAAACTGTAGAGCTAATATATTACGTAATAAAACACAGGAGCAAATCTCTTTGACACACAGTGGTGATTTACTCCACCAGCCATAAAGATAATTACATTTCAGGTTGATATATAAAAGGCGGCAGGCAGAGCTTATGAAGAATTAGCAAAGCTTTGTGTCGGACCTCTCCATCCATGTGGACCTATTTGTCATTCCTCTCGCTACCAGCTGGCAAACATTGACTCAGCTGGGCCTGCTCAGTGACTGGTCACTGCTGCCACTGGGAGGAACAGTTGGACCCAGTGAAGAAGCAGCAGGGAAGGCTCAGGCTTGGGATACAGGCATTCAGTCCCACAGGAAGCTCTGTAACATTGCTGGGGAACGCTCTGGCCCACACACTGAGCGCTTGGTCTCTGGGCCTGCTATGCCCCCTCTAGCCTTAAGCAAGTCATTGCCTCTCTTGGAATCAAGGTATGCCCTGGGGCAAGATGATACCCAACTCCTTGCCCTGTCACCCAGGAGAATATTGTGAATGCTCTGAACTTCTAGGACCAATTTTTCAGAATCAAAGTCGGGTGGCTCAGTATGACAACTTAGTGAACTTTTAAGGGCAAAGTGGCAGGGCGTAAGGACCCAGGGGATGCCCTGGTGTCACTGATTTCAGGACTCTGTTCCCCCTTAATCCTTGCTTTCCCAGACCAGAAGGCAAGGGTCCAGAGGGAGATCAGAAGAAAGGAATCTGGAAGGACCTTGAGGCATCAGCATCTAAACTTTCAGTTTAGAAACAGGAAATTGAAGAAGGGAGAGGACATGTAACGGTCCAGATTCACAGAGAAGATCAGTGTCAAAGCTGAGAACAGAAACCAGGAGCAAAAACAAAGAGCCAAGAGATGTGAAGATTTTGCTACCATTTGGGTAAGGGAGCCCAGAATCCAATGCTATATCAGCTCCTTCTTTTACTTTGGCACAAAGCAAGATTTCAAAGGAAACCCAGCACCACACTGCTTCCCACTTCTCTCTTGCTTCTCCATTCCTTCTCTGTTGTTCCAGCTGGTGATGGCTTGTCTTGGAGAGGGTAGGTCTGGGTGCAGGGAGATGGCCAAGATGAACTCTGGAGAGTCTGGTTGGCTAATCCTTAGACTTGGGGAAAAGTGGGACTTGGGAGGTGAGCTGTGGATGATTAAGGCTGAAGTAGCCATCAACCAATCCCAGTGAACCATTGGGAAATGACAGTCAGGACTCCTGGAGTCTCTTCTTTACCTCCTCACCTTCTGATTTTCTGAGGTCAGCTTTGGTTTTCCTCTAGGAAATGTCTTCATCTGGCCATGCCTGGGCAGAGTGCCTCCTACTGGTCCGATGAGGATATTCTCCAGTGAGCCCTAGGACCTGAGTTTGAGAAGAAGCAAACTTCCCTGGTAACTCAGTAAAGAATCAGCCTGCAAAGCAGGAGACCTGGGTTCAATCCCTGGGTCGGGAAGTTCCCCTGGAGAAGAGAATGGCAACTTACTCCAGTATTCTTGCCTGGAGAATTCCATGGACAGCTAGCGGGTCACAAAGAGTCCCACACAACTGAGCGACTCACTTTCACTTTTCTTTCAACATTGCAAATATCTGATTCAACAAAAAGCCATTTGCTAGGATTTGGGCATGCACCCCCAAGCCCCACTTCTTTCCCCTGAATGCAGACATGGCAGGTGTGGGGCACAATTTGGTGGTGGGCTGCAGGGCGGGGGATGGGGAAGGTGACGGTGGTTGGAGGAAGCGTCCCAGCAAGCCCAGGAGAAACACAGAGTCCTTCCAGGTTCTGGAATGTGCACATTCAAGACCCTCGGCTCCCCTCAGCTGCGGGCCCCAGTTCCCTGCTGAGTCAGTCACTGAGGCAAACAATGGGAGTTGGGAGGGGTCTTTCTGAACCGAGTTCGGACCGCCGGGGTCTCTAGAAACCCCCAAGCCCCTCCCCCTGGCCATTGTCTCCTCCCGCGCTGACCGCCGCGTCCTTCTCCCGCCAGCAGCCTGGGAGGATCTTTGGCTGGCTGCGGAACCAGGCTCTTTGAATGACAGTGGGGCGGGGGACCGCGGGGCGTCCATTTGTTCTCCTTGGAGGTGGAGGCAGATAAACAGCGCCGCTAACGACCGCGTCTCCACGTCCGCGGGCTTCTGGGAGCCGTCCCAGCGGGGAGCCTGGGAGAAGACGAATCCCTTTGAATGACACAGGACAAGGCAGATTGGATGTTTAATTTGGGTATCTATCTAGAATACTCCCACCCCCACCTCCTCGGCTCCCACTTAGCATCCTGCAGGGGAGAGAAAGCCTTGCTCCTCACAAATTGCCTTGTCTGGCGCAGAGAAAAATCCCAACGTGACTGATGTCTAGATGGGTCCCTCCGAGTGCGGGGAAGGGAAACAGCACGGCTGCATAATGTTCCTTCTTACGAAGACAAGGCGTCGTGCCAGAGTCGGAGATTTGAGTCAGACTTCAGAAAGGACGGCCTGCGGGGGGGAGGGCTACTGGCTGGGGGTGCGGGTTTACTAAGGAGTCTATCGGAGGCAGAGGGAGGACCAGCGGACCAAGGCAAGGGTTTGGGGCTGTGGGGGCCTGCAGGATTGGGAAGAGGAGGCCTGCACGGTGTCCTGGAGGGCGGCGTTAGGATGCAGGGCGCAGAGGCAGTGCGCTGGCCCCGTAGCCAGCCAGCCTTCTCGAGACTCTGCTCTGGAGCAGAGACTGATCACAACCTGTCAGTCCTGCTTTCTCTCCAGCCTCATCTGCCTCCACATCTTTCCAAACAAGGAAAGGAGCTACAAACATGGCAATCACCTTCTCTGGGAGCGATCAAGAGCTGTCAGGGCGCAGGAGGGTCCAGAGACCTGCCCAGCCCAGGGTGGGGAGCCCTGGGGAGGAGGGTCGGGGCTGCAGCAGCCCTCTATGCCTATCTTGAACTCACTGGGAAGGCCTCTCAAGTGCAGGGATTGTGGGGGTGGGGGTGGAGGGTGTCCTCTGGCCTGAGCCAGACCAGAGTTTGAGTTCAGGGCCCAGCACCCAAGAGCACAGCTGCTGAGACAGCAGTTATGGAAGGTGTGAGAGGGGGTGAGAGGAGAGCCAGACATTGGCATTTCTGGTAACAATTGTGTGGCCCGGGTTAGTCCCTTGACCTTGGCCTCTTCATCAAGGAAACACAGGGACTGAGGTGGGGGTGGAGGGTGGGGCTCTCTTCCAGCTCGTTTGGTCATTCTGTGGTTCAGGAGATGCCATAGTAGTGTTGCAGGAAGGGGGATCCCTTCCAGGGCCTGAAACTGGGCTCTTGTCTAACACTCGGAAATGAATTGTCCGAGGAGACACATGTGCTGACAAAGCAAGAGATTTTATTGGGAAAGGGCACCTGGTAGAGAGCAGTAGGGTAAGGGAACCTAGGAGAATTGCTCTGCTAGTGGCTCGCAGTCTTGGGTTTTATGGTGATGGGATTAGTCTCTGGGTAGTCTTTGGCCAATCATTATAATTCAGAGTCTTTCCTGGTGGTGCGCGTATAGCTCAGCCAAGATGGATGCTAGTGAGAGGGATTCTGGGAAGCGGACGGACATGCAGTGTCTCCTTTCAACCTTTCTTGAACTCTTCCCATTGGTGGTGGCTTATTAGTTCTGTATTCCTTATCAGGATCTTCTGTCATAAAACAACTCATGCAAATGGTTACTATGGTGCCTGGCCAGGGTGGGCGGTTTCAGTCAGTGTGCTTCCCTTAACAGTAGCAACTGGGGTGGCATTTGGTCCCTGACTGAGGTTTGGAAGGGCTGTTTTGCAGAAAGTTTTACTTTCTCCCCCCCCCATTTTGGGGGGCTTCCTGGTAGCTCAGATGGTAAAGAATCTGCCTGTAAAGTGGGAGAACCGGGTTCAATCCCTGGGTTGGGAAGATCCCTTGGAGAAGGGAATGGCTACCTATTTTAGTATTCTTGCTTGGAAAATTCCATGGGCAGAGGAACCTGGTGGGCTACACAGTCCATGGGGTCCCAAAGAGTTGGACAAGACTGAGAGACTAACATTTTCGTTTTAGGTTCAAAGGATTTATTAGCAAAAGAAATCACTCGTTATACACAAATAATGTCAATATTTAATAGAAGATTATTTAACTTAATTTCAACATTCAGCATTAAAAGAAAAGAAATAGAAACAATAGCCAGAAATAACAATGGTACACATCACCAAACTGGGCGGAAATCTACATCCAGACTTGAACAGTGCTGGGAAGTCCCAAGTAACAGCAATTTGGAGTTCCAACTGGGAAAGGGTCCTGGGCAGTGCTTCAGCTTTGGAGGCTCCCACTGAAACCATTTGGTGTCGTTTTGTGGGGGCTCTGGTACCATAATCCTGTAGGTCTCAGTGCTGAAAGAACTCAGAGAGAGGCAAAGTGATAGATAAGAGATGATTTATCCAAATAAGATGCTTATGAAACTTACAGGCAGGCAGGTGAGGGAGTGCCATGTCCCAAGAACTTACTGGGCTACACTTTTAAAATCAAAGGAAAAGTAGGGAGGGGAGAAGGTCTCTTTTGTCTTTTTAGAGTAAATGTTATGCTTCCATCATCAGCTCCTCCTCTAGGTTGAGCAGGGAGTTTCCTTATCGTATGTGGTCAAGCCAGGTCTACAAATGACTGTTTTCTATGTGTACAGAGAGCATGTCCTAGGGACCATTAACTTACTAAGCTCAGTGAGCAGAACGTGGATCTCATGCCACCATTTTTTAATTGTTTTCGGGCAGGTCTTGTGCTTCTGTCTCATTGTTTTGTTGTTAAACAAGCCTGCTTGGTTTTGTGGTTAAGCAAACATGCTTCCTTGAGTAATCATTAACTTACAAGGGTCTCCTGTATTTTTTCCACTTACTTTCCCCTAGTGGGATTAACTGCTTAATCACCTACTTTGTCCCTTTATTCTGTCCCTATCAACAGGCTGTAAACTGATTCCGTCATCAGTTTGTGTGCAAAAATGCAGCTTGTTTTTCTTTAACTTTTACAATGCTTGTTCCACCTTTTGAATTATAAGATTCCTTAAACCCTAGGGAAGCAGCCAGGTCCCCAGGGGCTTAAGAAATTCCAAGACCAACTCCCTTTCTTATTTAAAGTGCCACCTTGGGGGTTTTCTAGTGGTTAAGCATCTACCTTGCAGTGCAGGAGACACTGGTTGGATGAGTTGGTATGCTTGCAGGCAGGCATGTAGTCCAGGCAGGGTCCAGGCAAGGTCAGAAGTCAATCAGAGGCATGCTTCCCTACTTCTGAAGTCTGAACAGGGCTACTTCTATTTTAATTTCCCTAACAAGGACCTAGGAAATCACAGTTTTCTGGCCCCTGTCCTCTCTTCACACTCCCAGAGGAGTGTTGAGGTGACTAATACAGGTCCTTTGAAATGAAGAGACATGTGGATCAGACTCCTCAGGACTTTTCAAGCCCGCAGAAGTCTGGAACTAAGTGGTTGATTGATGGAGGTACATCTGGAAGTGTCTCACTTCCCTCCTGTCAGCCTTGGAATCTTCCTGCACATCGCTTCCCACACATAGCACATCATTCCCCAGCCCTGGCTGCCTTTTTTGTTGAAGAAGGAATTCATAGGGCCTGGACTCCATCTTAGGCCTGTTCATGCTGATCATGCTCAGCCACCTTTCCAATGGGCTCTGAACTCTGTGTTTAGTGCCTATGAAAACAACAACAGAAGAATAAGACCCCCTCCAGACAGGGGAACCTTGAAGATCGTATCTAGGTTACTCATCGCCTAAGAGAAAACATACACTAATCACCCCTTCCTCCAGACAGGACATAAATTTTTCTGTGTCTATCGGAGTGTAACCTCAGGTTTATTGATTATTGGCTAACTGTTTGACTGTTTGAGCACATGAGCACATAGCATGTGAATGATGGGGTTATTGGGACTGTATTTTCCTTGGTTCATGTAAGTCTCAAGGAATTTGGAGTAGTGGGTTCAGACACATACACATGGGGTATAAAATGTTTTCACAAATGCTTGTCAGGGTCCTTGGCTAAGAGGAGACTCTGCCTTGGGCCTGCCAGTATAATAAACTGCACCCCACTATTTGCACTGTCCTTCTGAATGAATTTATTTCCCGGAACGCGTGGCTACATTTGGTGTGTTGGCCGGGAAACTCCTCACTTTGAGGAGACAGGTCTCATTTGAGGCCACCGTGAGGCTTTGTGGCTTGAATCTCCTAAAGGAGGAAGGCGCCTCAACCCTCTGGAAGAATTCAGCCTTTCAATGCCCAGTTTCTTTGCTTTGGCAGGTAGTGAAAGGCATCAAGGGAACTGAGCACTCAGGCAGGGTGGAAGAGGGGGCCTGATCACCCCCCTGGGAGGGACTAGGAGGGGCACGGACCCACAGGAGCCTGGAATAGGCAGGCAGCAGCGATTGCTTGACACAGGTTGATGGGCGTGCTACAGTTTAGGAAGGAAATTTGTGAAAGTCATTTAGGAGATGTGTCCACACCGGCTCAGGGAAAATTATTACCAGCGATCGCCAGAGGATTTTTAGGATAAGAAACTGGTCCCTGTATGGTCATATTCTGCCCTCCCCCAGGAAGTGTCCCGTCTGCTGTGAAATTCTTAACCCCCTCGGAATTGTTAGGCTAGAAGGATACATAAGTATGAATTGGCTTTTCCGGAGATGGCCTGGGACATGGTATATTTAACCCAATGTGATTTCATCCACACCTGATCAAGCCCACCAAGGCAGAATGGACTTTAAGGGAAAAACAGTCTTGGACCATGTAGTGTTCTGGTTTGGCTGTGCTGACCCGAAGGTGAAGGCATGCCAATCCCTTCTCCCTCTGGGATCTGGCAGGTAAGGCTCTTCTCACCGCAATTAGGAAGGAGGCATTGAGTGGAAATATCAGAAGTACATAGGGTACTGAGAACTTCGTAGACAGAACGAAAAGGAAAAGTAGAAGAAGGTCTGAGAAGGTAAGCAAGATGGGAGGAAGTGAATCTAAGGCAACCGTATTGGAGTGTATGATTAAAAAAACTTGAGAGGGGATTAGGAGGAGACTATGGGGTGAAGATGAAGCCTAACCGCCTCCACAGACTCTGTGAGATCGAATGGCCCCCTATGGGAGTAGGATGGCCACAGGAGAACACCATGAACTTAAAAATAGTGGAAGCAGTCTATACAGTAGTCACAGGAGAGCCAGGACACCTGGATCAATATCCATATATTGACTCATGGCTACGTATAGCTTAAGACCCTCCTACTTGGACAAGGTTCTGTATCCAGAAGGGAAAGGGAAAAATATTAATGGCAAAAAAATTGACTGATGATAAAAAGGAAATTCTACAGATTTGGACAGGACGACCTGACCCCTCCCCCATACTGGATAATGACGCTCCTGCCTCAGTGCTCCACCAGGATCAGAGGCCGCCTTAATGCCCAATCCAGGGCCAGGTGAAGTCCTGCAGCAGCCGCTGCTCCTCCGCCAGCTCTCCCGGAGGTCGTAGAGCCGTGACCTCAGCAGGCTCCGATCCCGGTGACAAGCCTCTGGCCAGCACTTCCAGGATGTGACTCCCGCCGAACCGCCCAGGCTATACCCGCCTCTCCCGGTGAGTACTGACAAGAAGGGGAGGGAGACCTTGGAGTTAAGCAGAGACTGTGCTCTGCCAGAGAGCTGGAGGGAATGAAAGAGAACAGACGAGATTTGCAATGCTAGCTGCTGCTCTGGGAAAGTCCATCTCGGGCCCTCCTGAAAACCTCCTCTGCCCCAGGAACAGGACAGTCCTTCAGCCGGTCCCAACGGAGGGCCCGAGCCCCGTTACAGCCAAACCAGTGTGCCTGGTGCCAAGCTTTTGGCACTGGAAGAATGAACGCCCTAAGGCAAGGAAGGAAGAGGAAGCTCCGCAGCTGTGGGGCTTGCTGGCTTGGAAATTAAATAGGGCTGCCGGGGCTGAGATATCAGGTCCCCGAGAGCCCATGGTAACCTTAAAAGTGGGGGACCAAACCATTGACCTCACGGTGGATACAGGAGGAAAACTGTCGGTAGTAACAAAACCTGTGGCACCACTGTCCAAAAAGACTACTGCTGTTACTGGGGTATGGGGAGAAGCGATGATTAAATCATTTCGCCAGCCCAGAAAATGTCAGATGGGGGCACCAAGTAATTCCTGAATTCCTCTACATTCCTGAGTGCCCAGTACCCCTGTTGGGAAGAGACTTGCTCTCCAAACTGTCACGTGAGTGTATGTTCCTCGGTTCTTTGTCTCATCACAACAAAAATTTGGAGTGATGGACCTTAAAGCCCCTTCGGCATGTCACAGCTCTCAGGTCTTGGATAGACTGTGTTATAGCTCTTGGCCCATGTTATAGCTCTTAGACAAGTCAGTGTTACAGCTCTATTTTATTTAGAAGATAGTAGGAAAATCCATCTTTCAGGCGTGAGGGCACGTTGATCCAAAGGCACGAGGAGAAGAGCGCCCTAGCACGTGGGGGGAGAGAGAGAGTGAGCTAGCTTTGGCTCCTCTTTTATATGTTTCTCTCTCCCTGGGCCTGTCCTATGTAAATTGGGCCAGCCAGGAGTGTTGTTTGTTTTACCTGAGGTCCTCACTCTGGTCCTCAGACCTTCTTTTGTTCTATTTTCGCGGGCTTTTCCCTTCCTTGTCTTTTAGCCACCGCCAGTTTGGACTCCTTTTCCCTATTCTACCTACCTAACAAAACTAAGAACGCAAGTGACTTTCTCCCCTGAGGAGAAGCCCACCTTCCAGATGGAGACGATGACTTATTTGCTCTCTCTCTCAGTACCACCCCAAGAAGAGTGGAGGTTGCATGAGCCTCCGAAGAAAGAACCCAGTAGGCCGGAAGAGAATGAGAGAGAGCTAACTCAATTATTCCCTGAGGTCTGGGCGGAAGACAACCCCCCTCCCTCCAGGCTGGCTAAACATTAAGCCCCAGTGATAACTGAACTCAAACCAGGCACCATCCCGGTTAGAAACCTCCACTACCCACTACTGATAGAGGCCTGGGCCAGCATACTGCCCCACATCAATAGATTGAAACAAGCGGACATTCTAGCAGAGTGACAATCAGCTTGGAATACACCGATCCTGCCAGTCGAAAAGGAAGGAGGGCAGGACTATAGGCCTGTACAGGATCTCAGGCTAGTCAACCAGGCTATTGTGACTTTACACCCCACTGTTCCAAACCCCTATACCTTACTTAGCCTCCTCCCGCCGACGACTAAAGTTTATACTCACTAGATCTCAAGGATGCTTTCTTCTGCGTACGCCTTGCCCCAGAGTCACAGTCCATCTTTGCCCTTGAATGGGAAGATCCAGTCGGGGGCACTAAGCAACAGCTCATCTGGACTCCCCCACAAGGGCTTAAGAACCCCCAGCCATTTTGGGGGAAGCCTTGGCTTCTGACTTGAACTCATTCCATCTGGAAGAGTATGGATGTTGGCTCCTGCTTTATCGGGATGACCTGCTGCTGGCTGCTGAGACCAAGGAAAAATGCTGGAAAGGGACAAAAGCACTGCTCCAGCTGCTGATGGAAGCAGGTTATCGGGTGTCAGAAGAAGGCACAGATCTGCAGGGAGGAGGTAAGGTATGTGGGGTTTGTTTTAAAGAAGGACACAAGGTTCCAGACCCTAGCTGGGTCCTGTATACTGATGGCACCAGCCTGATAAAACAAGGACAATGGCTGTCAGGTTAGCCAAAGCGGAAGGGGCCATTAAGACTGAAAAGGGATGGTGGGAATTGCCAAGTGGCAAATTATTGGTACCAGAGGAGCTGGCACACAATCTGGTAAGCTAAACACACCAAGCGACACACCTAGGCCATGCTGCCTGCTCACAGGTTAATGCTGCCTCTCGGGTATTCAGACAAAAACCTCTGGGTATTTAGCTGAAAGGCACGCTGCCCTTTGAACATCTGGGAGTGGACTTCACTGAAATGAAACCTCACCAATACTACCGTTACCTGCTGGTCATGGTATGTACGTTCTCGGGATGGGCAGAAGCTTTTCCTACCTGGACTGAAGGAGCATCAGAAGTAGCCCAGTGCCTGCTTAGGGAAATAGTTCCCAGATTTGGACATCCTACCAGCATTAGTTCAGACAATGACCCGGCTTTTGTAGCTGATTTAGTGGAACAAGTAAGCAAACTTTAAACATCAAATGGAAACTGCACACTGCATATAGGCCCAGAGTTCTGAGATGGTGGAATGAACCAACTAGACATTAAAGAGACTCTCCAAGTGGATCATAGAGACTGACTGCTCCAGGGTGGACTTGCTTCCCACGGCTCTGCTCAGACTCAGGATGACCCCACAGTCCCAAGGCTATTCTCCATATGAAATTGTGAATGGGAGGCCCCCTCCCATAATAAAACTGGTGTCAACAAATTTGCCTCAGGTAAGGGAAATTAGGATTTCCCCCTACAGCAGATGGAACTGGGTAAGGTAATAAATTGGGTAACTAAGTTTATACAAGAAAGGGTGCCGTTCCCCCTCAAGGAACAGATTCATGAGTTTACGCTTGGTGACCAAGTATGGGTCAAAGATTGGAAACATGATTTGCTAGCCCCTTGGTGAAAGGGCCCTTATGTTATTCTAACTACCCCTACAGCAGTTAAAGTTGCACGTATTGTCCCTTGGATACAAGAGTGAAGAGAACATACCATGCAGACCCAAAAACGCTGAGTGGACTGCACAGAGGGACCCCGCTGACCCTCGAGAGACTAAGACCATCCTTAAGAAGAAGGAAAAGAAGATCCTGGACGAGCCCCTTCAGGACAAAGCCATAATCAGCTCCTGCTGCTTGGCCTCATCAACGTGATTTTGAATTTAACTTCCGATTCAACTCTGGACAGTGTTTTCATCTCATGGGCGCATTCCTACGCAGACTTCCACAACACTTCCAGCTGCTGGGTATGTGGGGCTGTGCCTCTGTCAGTGATGGATGGACTTCCTTGGTGGGTGTCACCGCTCTGCCAAGGAGATTTTAAACCATTCTGCTCTTTTCTGGGATGACAAAAGAGACCCTCCTCTCTCTTGTCAATCATAATCTCTCCTTGCTCTCTTGGTGTAAGACCTACAGTCAATAGACTCAGGTCATGGGGTTACATTTGCTATAAATGCCAGTGTAACAAAAGCCTAACCTACTTGTTGTAAATCTACCCTGGTAGCCCCTACCTTATTTACATGCTAAGTGGACAAGATCCATGTTTCAATGGTATGAGTATATTGCTGCCTTATTTGTACCCTCTATAGGGACAACAGATATTATGATTAAAGTAGAGGCCTTGACTAATTTCACAAAACAGGCCCTCCTAGATAGAACAAAACCCATCCAAGCCTTAACTGAAAAGCAAATTCAAATGAGAAAAGTGGTAATTCATAATAGAATGGCTTTGGACATACTCACAGCTGCTCAAGGAGGGACCTATGCCATAATTAAGGTTGAATGTTGTGCATACATTCCTGACTTATCTGGCAATGTATCGACTGCTTTAGATGACATGCAAAACCAGGTAAAAGCAATGTCAAATGAAAACATTCCTTTCTGGACTTTGGTCCTATCTTGGGTGAAGGACGATTGGTGGAAAACTATATTTACCACTGTTATAGTTGCCTTGATAGTTCTGCTTTGTGGACCCTGAATTTTATAATGTAGTATGAACTCTATAACCCAAAGGTTGATGTCATTCTCCCAAATTGGCAGTTGGAGAGCCAGGGTGCAATATATCCCTATGAATGATGCTCATAATGTGAGTTAAGAGCATCAAGAGGGGGCATGAAGAAGGAATTCATAGGGCCTGGACTCCATTCATGCTGATCATGCTCGGCCACCTTTCCAATGGGCTCTGAACTCTGTGTTTAGTGCCTATGAAAACAACAACAGGAGAATAAGACCCCCTCCAGACAGGGGAACCTTGAAGATCGTATCTAGGTTACTCATTGCCTAGAAGAAAACATACACTAATCACCCCTTTCTCCAAACAGGACATAACCTATCGGAGTATAACCTCAGGTTTATTGATTATTGGCTAATTGTTTGACTGTTTGAGCACATGAGCACATAGCACATGAATGATGGGTTAGTGGGATTGTATTTTCCTTGGTTTATGTAAGTCTCAAGGAATTTGGAGTGATGGGTTCAGACACGTACATACACATAGGGTATAACAGATTTTCACAAATGCTGGTCGGGGTCCTTGGCTAAGAGGAGACTCTGCCTTGGGCCTGCCAGTGTAATAAACTGCACTCCACTATCTGCAGTTGTCCTTCTCTGAGTGAGTTTGTTTCCCAGAATGCATGGCTACAACACTGTTCCACGAGCTGTCTTTCTGAGGTTGTGTGTCTCCATCTGAGTTCTTGAAAGCCTGGGGACAAACAGAACAGAGGATGTTCTCAACATGAGTACAGGTAATTTGCTTCCGATAAGCCACAGTGTGGATAATTTACCTGTACAAGTTAAGAGATGGATGCCTTTTCTGTCTGGTCACACTCTGATTTCTTCTCAAGTCAGAAAATATCTACTCTGTAGCCCCCAGCCCAGCTGATCCTGACTGCTCCTTCCCAAGCCCCCTTCCCAGCTTCTTCCAGGGCAGTGGTGATGGATCTCAGCCCCCATCCTAGTGTCCTGGGATGAGAAAGCTGAGAGGCGGAGGAGCCTGGAGGAAACTGGAGAGAGAAGAGCCACTTAAAAATGTCCCTTTGGCTTAAAACTTGATGTAGGTGGGGAAGATACCATGATCACAGGGAAGTTAGGGTGGCAAAGCCCATCCTGACACATCACAACAAAGAAGCTGGGACCAGATGCTGAGGCAACCTTCAACAAGCAACACCAAGAGAACTTTTTCTTAATATTCCTAGCTCCCCTTTCTGTGCTACATGCTTTCCCCACCCTCTCCAGGGGCTTAACATCTTCACGTTTTTGCTCCTTCACTGTATCTCTATGTGTCATTTACACCTGCATTAGAAGATAAGTTATTGGGTGACATCATGTGTAAATTCCTAGGCCATCTTTTCTGAAGGTTTTCTCTCTAAGTAGTCTAAGACCTAAAAAATGTCTAACACTGGGCTTTGTTCCACCATCAAATAAGACCAACACTGATGGCACTTTGGGGTTTCAGAGCCTCTGTAAGTAGCAGTCAGGAAGCATTTGCTTTGCCATCAGATGAAATGACACTGCCAAGGTTCTGGCAATGGGACGAGATCATAGTAGGGCAACGAAGCCAAGTGGCCTTTTCCTCTCCTACCCTTTGCTCCAGGTTGGTGAGCCAGACCCAAGGGCTGAACTCAGGCTAAGCTCAGAGATTCCTGAGGATTCCCTCCTTAGTCCTCTTCTGAAAGAGCCTGAAACTGGCCTCTCTTGGTAGGAGTGATTTAGGAGAACAAACAACAGAAGCAGAGACTAGGAAGTGCTGGAGGGAAGGAGCGAGGGTGTGGCCACAGCCCGTTGCCAGCAGCTCCCTCCTGCCAATTCCCAAGTCCATCCTTGTGAGGGGCTGCCGGTTAATGGGTGCACATATTCTTTTGAGCCTCTCAGATGGACTGAGCATGGCAGAGGCACATTAATGGGGCTGCGGGTTGGAGTGGGTGAGGGAGGAACTGCAGCTCAAGGGACAGAAGGGTGACTTGAGGGACTGAAGGATGCTGCCGCTCCTTGCTGGCCACTCACTGCAGCCCCCCTCTGTCCTCAGATGAATCACAGCACGACGGGACAGAAGCTCAAGAAGTATGCAGCCGGCAAACCTAAATGCTCTGCATTTGGTACGTGTGTTAGTCACTCAGTCATGTTCGCCTCTTTGCAACCCCCGTGGACTGTAGCCTGCCAGGCTTCTCCATCCATGGGATTTTCCAGGCAAGAATACTTTGGTAACTGCAACCAAAGCTTCATTTTGGGACTTCTGTAGTGGTCCAATGGTTAAGAATTCACCTTCTAATAAAGGGGATGCAGGTTTGATCCCTGGTCAGGAAACCAAGATCCCACAGCCGAGGGGCAACTAAGCTCATGACCCCAAGTACTGAGCGCAAGCGCTGTGGAGCCTGAGAGCTGCAACTAGAGAGTCCGTGCGCCACAACAAAAGATCCCACGTGATGCAACAAAGGTCTTGGGTGCCACAACTAAGACCCGAGGAAGTCAAATAAATATTTGAAAAACCAGCAAACTTCATTTAGCCTCCATTTTCCTATCTGTAAATGATAATGTGAGAAAAACTCCCCATTTGAAGATTAAGTGAGATTTGGTATGCTAGACTTGCTAGTCTGCACAGTGGTGTGCTGATATGAGTTATTACTGTTTTCTCTGTGCAGGGAGGCACAGGAGAGCCTGGCCAGGTCACTTTACCTCATAGTGGCTCAACAAGTCACCACCCACCCCCACCTCCGCCCCAGATAGGTGCGTGGTCCATGGTAAAAGGCAAAACAATCACCACAAACCGCAAATGGGGGCGTAATGCTTACCCACAAGGGTCCCTCCTCATCTTCAGGAGACTTAGACTTGGAGAAGGGGCTCTAGGATCTAAGCCAGGTGAGGACCCTTTGAGCATTCACAGAAACTTCCATGGGAGTCTGCAGAAGAGGGGAAGATTGGAAAAGGGGAAGTTTTCCTGAATACAAATCAAGCCTACCCTTTTCAACTGACACCGTTGAGCATTCCCTGGTTGCCCATCCTGAGCTGGAAACTGTATAGGACTGAAGAAAACTCTGAAGCGGCTTACAGTCAAATTGAGATAATCAGAGGACCCCTCAAACATGGGAAATAATAGGCAACCTGGACCACTGTACTTACAGGTGTAGAAGGAAGGAAGCTGTGACCCTACCACGGCCTCCCATCAAAGAATGGTCCTCCTTGGGGAGATGGGGTCATCTTTAGCTGGGCAGGGAGCATGTGAGGCTGAGAGGGAGGGACATGAGGGTGCCAGGCATCACTGCTAAATCATCTGCCATCCTCCGATTCCAGTTCTCCAACACCAGCTGGATGCCCTATGTGTGGGGGTGTGCCAAGTTGCTTCAGTCGTTTCTGACTCTTTGCAACCTCATGGACTGTAACCCACAGGCTCCTCTGTCCATGAGATTCTCCAGGCGAGAATACTGGAGTGGGTTGCCATGCCCTCCTCTAGAGGATCTTCCTGACCCTGAGGATTGAATCCTCGTCTCCTGTGTCTCCCGCATTGTAGGCGGATTCTTTACCCATTGAGCCACCTGGAAGCCTGATGTCCTATACCTCAATTCAACTCAGATACTAGCTACACAGTTAGCACAGACCCCACTGCTTAAGGGGCTCAGTACCACAAGATTGCTTCCCCTTCAAGTGCCAGCTCCACTTCAGGTGCCTGCCCCCACCTCAGAGCCAACAATTTCCTGGAATGACTCACAGAGCTCATGGAAAGCACTATACTTATTTATTTTTAAAGGCAATTTTGATTTACTTATTTATTTACTTTGAGGTTCCAAACAGCACGTGGGATCCTAGTTCCCTGAGTGGGTTGGAATCTGTGCCCCCTGCACAGTGGAAGCACACAGTCTTAACCACTGGACCAGTGCAGAAGTCCCCACTATACTTAGGATTATTGTTTTATTAGAAACAGTACAGATGATTAGCCAGAATAACAGGACTATTGAGCAAGGTGTAATGGAACGGACTGAAGCATAAGGGCTTCAATTCTGTGAAGTCAGGGTGAATCTCTTTCCCAGTATATCTACAATGGTTGTTCACCAATCCAGGAGGGCTTATTGTTCAGAGTTTTTATGGCGGTTTCATTACGTAGGTGTGATTGATTAAATCATCTGCCGCATGCCTGAGCTCAATCTCCAGCTCCCCTCTCCTCCCTGGAGGCCAAGGGTGGGGGATGAAAGTGCCAATCCTCTATTCACCTGGTTGGTTTTCCAGACAAACAGCCCAGCCCTCATTCTGAAACTAACCAGGGACCTGCCTTGAGTCACCTCGTTAGCATAAACTCAGGTGTGGTTGAAAGAGGCACCTTATAACAAAAGATATCATTCGGGAAATTTGAAGAGTGTCTGAAGCTCTGTGCCAAGAGGCTAGGACAAAGACCAACTACATATACTTTTGTTTGATCCTACTCTTGGGAGGGTCTAGACCACGGCTGTGATGGGGAGAGACTCGGGGAGGGTGCTAAGAGTTGGTGACTTTAGTTAACTGAAGATCTGTCCTACAGAAGGGGCTCTGCCAGGAGGAGTTCAGACCACTGAACCAGAGTAAGAGGGAAGCAGGTTTTAGGTGGAGTTTTCTGGCAGCAGGTGGGCTGCCTTGGGAAGTAGTGGGCTCACTGCACGAGAGACATTTTAACAGAGTTGAGTGCAAGTTCATGTGAGCAGACCCAGTCAAATATGAGCTCTGCTGGATACCTGGGGCTTGGATATTACCTGGCATGGTAAATAGTTGGTAAATATTTATTTGTTGAATACCCATTTGTCAAAGCTAGAGAAGTTAGATTAAACAGCACAAAGGCACAGCCCAGTTATAAATCTTTAGTCTCACCTACTGTATCCAGTTGTGCTTCCCAGATGGCGCTAGTGGTAAAGAATCCGCCTGGCCAGTGTAGGAGACATAAGAGACTCAGATTTGATCCCTAGGTCAGGAAGATCCCCTGAAGGAGAGCATGGAAACCCACTCAAGTAGTCTTGCCTCGAGAAGCCTATGGACAGAGGAGCCTGGAGGGCTACAGACCACAGGGCTGCAAAGAGTCAGACATGACTGAAGCAACTTGGCATGCAGGCACCATGTCAAGTGTGCTGTTTTGTTTTGTTTTGTTTTAAATGGGGGTGGGGTGGGGTGGGCGGGAAGGAATCTCTTAAGAGGGTCACAGTTAGTGGGGAAACAGCTATTTATGTTTAGAAAGAAGGTCAATAAAGAACAAACCAGTTCCAGTTAAAGAGGGCCAGTTGAAATCATCCGTTGGTTTATATTCTTCTCAAACCCCATAAAAATGACAGAAAAGGGATTTTATTAAAACCCCATTAGTTCAAAGGTGAAATGCAGATGGAGACTTCCAGGTAAAGATGGTGAACTGAACACACACAGTTAATTTTTCTCTTCTTGAGAAACCTACTAAAGAGGCTATAAAAGAATTTTTGAAAAGCCAGAAACCCACAAAGGTGGAGAGAATGGAGAGGAAGCAATTGCTGCTGAAGTTTGGAGACTGGAAAGTAATGAACAAGTGGACTTTACCCACCCAGAAAAGCTAAAGCCCAAACCCAAAGAAGGGAAAGCCAAAAATCCATTTTCACCCCAAATCCATCTAGAGTCTCAGGCACTGGTGATAGGAGGTATTGAAAACTGAGAATTTTGATCCCTGAGACCCTCCTCAAATCTGTGCAGGTAAATACCTGTCCCCTTTCCCACACCAGCAGAAAACTGAAGTTTGTTCCCAGATATGGTGAATAGAGAGCTCCCCTGGTGGCTCAGCGGGTAAAGAATCAGCCCACCAAGCCGGAGATGCAGGTTCTATTCCTGAGTCAGGAAGATCCCCTGGAGAAGGAAATGGCACCCACTCCAGCATTCTTGCTTGAGAAATTCCATGGACAGAGGAGCCTGGTGGGCTACAGTCCATGAGGTCACAAAACAGTCAGACACAGCTTAGCCACTGAGCATGCAGGCATGGTAAACAGAGGATCTTGACTGGGGATGCCAAGATGAATGCCATGCTGAAAAAGGAGGGGAAATGAAATGGACTCATGTATATAAGATGCTAAGACCTCCATGACCCCCTTTCCAGAGTGCTGAGAGCCAGGTCAGGGCAGGAGACTGGAAGGGTTTCCTCTGGGGAATCTGACCAGCTCAAGAGGAAAGACTTAAGGAAACAGAAGTCAGAGTTTCCCCTAGCTCAACAGCTAATCAGTCACCCAAAGGAATCTCACCATCAAGTCCCATCACCTATAAAAATCTTCCAATCAAGAGTAGCATTTGGTCCCCTACTCCTACATAGCAGCTGACCCCCAAGGATTACCACTTATATGAGGAAAGTCACTAACATGTAAGGCAGAGACTAAAATAAACAGAAAGAAGTAATTTAGCAGAAATAAGTACTATACAAGAAGAGGAAAACTTCAGAAAAATTATTGTTAATATCCTTAGAGAGATAAGTGAAGATAATTGCTTGAAATAAGAAATGGATGCTATAAAAAGAATGAAAAAAAAGTGTTCTTGGAAATTAAAATTATGATAGCAGAAATGAAAAATTCAACAGCAGCAGTAGAGGATAAAAATCTAGGAGACCTCCCAGAAAGTAGAACAAAGAGAGAGAGAAAATAGGAAAGATAAGAAAATGTGGGAGCTGTCCAGGGGGTCCTCTATGTGAAGCAAAGGGGTTCCAGAATGAGAAAGCAGGAGGGAGGAAGTTGTAAACGAACTCAAGAGATGTTCTGGGCCTGACCATACAAGTTTCCACACTGAAGAGGCCCCCAGGTGTCCATTAATGGAAAAATAGCCCACACCAAGACACAACACAGTGAAATTTCAGAACCCTGGGAATAGAGAAACTTCCTACAAGGGATTGTAGGAATGGCATCAGAATGGCATCTTTGTAGTCATAACCATGTAATTACTGATCTAACAAAAACTACAATACAAATAAATTGTCAGGATGGGGGGTGGGTAAGAAGCACACACGCGCGTGCACGCGCGTGTGTGTGTGTGTGTGTGTGTGATGTGACAGGAGGGGAAAGAGGGCCAAATCCTCATTCTGCATAGTGGAAAGTCAACAGATGATGCCCACAATGGAAAAACAAAGAAGTAGCAATACAAGCACATTTTAAAAAGATATGCAGGTAAATATATATTGAAAAAATTAGCTAAAAGCATTTAAAGTAGCTGCTCAGGAGAGTGATTGCTTCCTCCTGGTGGGACAGAAAGCAGGAGATTGTTGTGTTTTGTTTTTAATACCAAACCTGGGGGGCTTCCCTGTTGCTCCAGTGGCTAAGCCTCTTGCAGTCCCACTGCAGGGGACTTGGGTTCGATCCCTGGTCAGGGAACTAGGGATCTCTACATGCAGCAACTAAGAGTTAGCATGCTTCAACTAAAGATCCCACATGCTGCAACTAAGACCCAGCACAGCTAAATAAGTAAATAAATATTAAAAAATAAGTCCGGTAGACTTCTATAGCTCTTCAAACTATGTGCATATATAACATTGATAAAATAAAACACTAAAACTAAAAAAACTGGGTGCCTGCATTTTGTTACATTAGTATATGTTTTTGTATGTCTGTAAGCTTTTATAAAATGTTTTAAAGGAAAACCCCAGGCTAGGGATTTCTGAAGATGGGAGCTGCCAGAAAAGGTTCTTGGGGAGGGCTCCTTTGACTGTGTGCTGAGTGTGGAGAGGAGTTGGGGCGGGGGGGAAGGAGGAAGGGAGGAGAAGGTGGCCAGAGCAAAGGCTTGGCAGGGGAGGGTTCTGACATAGGTGTGTTTAGTATGTTCTTTGCTCTAATTGGGTGAAATGCCCACTTGTACTTGGCTCATAGGAGAAACATGAGGTGGATTGTGGGGGTGATTAAAAGCCAAGCAAAGAGACATTACCTGGGGGGCTGGAGCCACTGGGTGCTGCTTCTGGTGCCCGAAGAGCGGTTCACCCACCTCCCCGTGGCTGTGAACAGGGTAAGGCCACAGGAGAAGCTGGCGGCAGAGAGCCAGCCAGTGACTTTCCGGAAACCCGAGTGGCAGCAGTGCAGGTGGAAAGAGGGGAAGGAAGGAAGAAAGTGAAGGTTGAAAGAGGAAAACATGGTGGTGAGTGGAGGAAAGGGTGAGAGGGAGGAGCCCAGGGGATGAAGGCAGGGTGTGAGAGGAAGGAGTCACGGGGAGAAGCGCGCCCAGGAGGGGAGCTGCGGGGGTATCTAGGATGGGCTTCGGAAGCATGCAGGAGCAGAGGGATAGGCCTGCGAGTGGCAAGGACTTGGTGAGGGCTGGGAGGGGAGGAACTGTGGTTCAAATGATGGGACAAGGCCCACTGTGACATCTGATGTATTCGTAGAGCTTGCCAGTCTCAAAGAACTTTCTCAGACTCAGCCTCATTCCGCCCTGTGAGAAGGGGGAAGGCAGGCCTCACGATCTTTTATCCACGGGAGAACTGAGGCTTTCAAGACGTTAAATGACTTACCCCATGAGCAAAACTCTCATCTGTTGCCTCCAAATTCCATAGTTTTCCCCAAACCACCCTGGTAGGTGATGGAAGTGAATGTTGCCTCTGAAGAAATTGTGTGGGGGGACAGGAGGAGAGGGTCCAGGAGACAGAGCATCCCTGGGGAAGGGGCAAGAAAGGCAGAGGAAGTGAAGGCGGCCAAGGTGACAAGAGAAGGAAACAAAAAATTCAGATGAGAAGAGCTCGGGCTCCAGGATGGTGTTAGTGTCAAAAACAACTGCAAATAAGAGGTACCGGGCTCACGCTCTGTGTCAGGCTCTGGGCTCAGTTCCTCCTCTCATCCTGGGGCAGCTCTGTGAAGCAGGGGCCGTGCCATTGAGTACACTGACATTAAGCCCTTTCCAAGGTCACTTCAAGCTCCCCTGGTGGCTCAGACAGTAAAGAATCTGCCTACAATGGAGGAGCCTCGGATGTGATCTCTGGGTTGGGAAGATGCCCTGGATAAGGAAACGGCTACCCACTCCAGTGTTCTTGCCCTAGAGTATTCCATGGACAGAGAAGCCTGGCGGGCTATGGTCCATGGGGTAGCAAAGAGTCAGACATGACTGAGTGATTGACACTTTCAAGGTCATTTCATCAGTGAGTGGTGGAACCAGGATTTCAATTCAAGCATCTGATTCAGACATTGAGACGCTCAACTCAGCCACGTTGAAGATCCCGTGCATTTAGGTTTAGGGAGTAGGGGGCAGGAGCAGTACTTTAAAAAAATGGAAACGTTTAAAAATATTTATTTATTTTATTTGACTGCACTGGGTCTTAGTTGCTGCATGTAGGATCTAGTTCCCCAGCCAGGGATGGAACCTCGGGCTCCCTGCATTGGGAGTACAGAGTCTTGGCCACTGGACCACTAGGGAAGTCCCAAAACACCTTTTTAGTATTAAAAGGACAGATTTTTAAAAATCATTTACCAAAAGTAGTGACAATTATTATTTTTTAAAAATTAAACTTCCTGAAAGATGATGAATGGAACTTCCTTCTTCCTCTCCTTTATCCACAGCCATTTATGTATTCATCCTAATAAGTGTAAGAACAGAATGGCCTGGGACCCTTGGTTCACAAGACCTAAGCTGGGGACCCTGGGTGAGTTTCAGAAAGGATACAGGTCCTAGTATTGGTGTGCAAAAGTTTTATCATCTGTCTCTTTTTCTCTGTGGGAAGCAGTCAACTAGGGACCAGTCAAAAGTTGAAAAGCTGCCTTGTAGCCTGGCCTTTGGGAGATGGTGAAGGACAGGGAAGCCTGGCGTGTTGCAGTCCATGGGGCTGTGAAGAGTCACACATGACTGAGCGACTGAACAATGACAACAAGCCTGGTCTTCAGGTTGGTGAGGTGGTGGGTGCCCCGCCCAAGCAGCGAGAGGGACGTGTGTGAGGGAATATGTACATGTGTGTTCATGCATACTGAAGTTTCATGGTGTGAGTGCAGGCCTTGTTTGTGGTTATGAATCCTGTGTCTGTGAACAGATAGCTGTGTGCGTGATGCCCAAAAATCAAGGTATGTGTTCGGACGTGTGTGTTTTTGTCTGCTGGTGTGTTGTGGGTGGAGGTGTAGGGATGTCTACGGTAATGACTTGTGTGCTTGGGAGCAAGTACGTTTGTGTGTGTGGGTGCCTGTGTATTTGTGTGCATGTATGTGAACTTTTTGTGGATGGAAGCGTTTTGTGACCATCATGAGTCATGTGTAAAAGCTGCTGCTGCTGCTAAGTCGCTTCAGTCATGTCCAACTCTGTGCAGCCCCATAGATGGCCTCCTACCAGGCTCCTCCATCCATGGGATTTTCCAGGCAAGAGTACTGGAGTGGGGTGCCATTGCCTTCTCCCATGTGTAAGAGCAGATGAATATAAATGTGAGAAAATTATGTGACTACGTGGATGTGGCTGGAAGTGTGAGAGTATGTGGGGGTGTTATGAGTCACATGTCTGGGCCAGGTAGATGTGTGTGAGCATGTCCTAGCCTTTTCCCATCCCAGCCCCCAGCCCTCAGGTCCTGCTCTCATCTGAGCTTGACATCAAGTTGGAGGGAGACACGAGCATCCTTTTAGCTGCTAGTCATCCTGCCCGGGGAACAGTGACAAGAAAATGTGCTTGTTTATATCCAAATACCTTAATAACCATCATTTTCACGTGTGTCGATGGGTGGGAGAGGATGGGGACAGAGCATTCAACTTGAAGGACACACAGCTACTTAACTCCATGTGAAAGGTAATTTGTGAGCTATGTGAGCGAGCGGGTGCTGGAGATGGACTTCCCTGGTGCCTAGGAGATCAGGAGCACCATTTTCTTTTTCACTTCCTTCTCTCATGCACGCCTTTCAGCAGAGCCTTGGAATAACATTAATTTATCTAATGTGTGCATGCCATAAGTTACTTTTTTAATTATTATGATCAAAATATTGCTTAAAATTGACGCCAGCTGCATGTGTTTCTGTCGGAAATCATAATTGCAATTGTAAATTGGGGAGCAGCTCAGAGCCGGGAGCTTCCCTGAGTAACAGGCCTGATACCATTATGGAGAGGTGGATAAAAATAAACCCGCAGATCGCGCAGCAAAAATATGCCAGCGCGAGTTAAAAGGATAATTAGCAGAGCAGAAAGGAAGCCGGGATGCTCACCCGCTCAGCAGCATGCGGGGGCAGGGACTGGGAACCCGGGGTGGGTGGTGGGGTGGGGGGGATAGGGAGAGCCCTGCAGAGGAGGGATGGGAAGGGACAGGCCGACAGGTCAGGTCCTTTCTGTGGATCCCAGCTTCTCCTTCTATAGACTGGAGATAGTAAAGACACCTATGGATAATAAAACCAGGTGATGCATGTAGAAGTTTTTGGAAATGCACAAATCTCCCATTTAAGTAAAGGAATTATTATTAACAGGACTGGAGGAACTGGGTGTTTTTTCGGCTGCTTTGTTTTCTGTATTTTTGTTTGTTTTTTACCTTCTGGATCAGGAATTGTTTAGACTGAGTTTAAAAGGAGGCTGCAGGTCTAGGATCAGAAGGCTGCCTCAGAGCATGGTCATCAGAAACACAAACCTTGGAATTCATTCACTCATTTGCCAACATTTACTGGGCACTGTGTATTTTGGACCCAGTTCTAAGCAGTGAACAATATAGAGATCTCTGGCTTTGTGGAGCTCACATTCTAGTTGTGGAGCAAATAAACACTGCACATAATAAGTAAGCAGTGGGATTATACAGAAGTGAATTACATAGCATATTAAAAGTAGATACATTTTAGTTTTATTACTTTGGGCAAGTTACTTAACCCAGGACTGTCCAACATTTTGGACAAAGAGGCATTCCATTATCATCATATTAGGAGTACTAATAGAAATAGCTAGTGTTTATGTAGTGCCTATGACATGCCAGACACTGTTTTAAGCATAGTGTATATTAGGCTGTTTAATCTCAGAACTGAATCTTTGAGGCAAGGAGAAAATGATGCTATTTTAAGATTCGTGGGGGGCACCCATGAGCCTGCCCTCCTGCGACTGAATGGTTCTGTCCTCACTCCTGCATTCTGTTTGCTACATGTGTCTCTGAAATGTATTTCCATATCAGAGAAGTGGGGGCAACAACAGTGCCCAGCTTACAAGAGTCAAGAAAATGCCTGTGAAGTACTTAGCACAGCGGTTGGTACATAATCAACATCCAAGATACTCTTACTTTCTTTACTATCTAGTAAGCTTTTGCCAAAGACTCCTGAAACTAGTTGGGAGCAGAAAGGGAGCTCCCACCCATTAACCTTAACTGATCACCAGGTGACCTGCAGAGCAGGGAAGCCACCAAAGTCACGTGGAGGTAGCTGGGGTGGCTTGCCTGAGAGGAAGGGGTCTATGTTCCTGAGTGCACGCATGCTCAGTTGCTTCAGTCATGTCCAGCTCTTTGCGCCCACCAGGCTCCTCAGCCCATGGGATTCTCCAGGCAGGAATACTGGAGTGGGTTGCCATGGCCTCCTCCAGGGGATCTTCTCGACCTTGGGATTGAACCCACGTCTCCTGCATTGTAGGCAGATTCTTTACCACTGGCACCACCTGGGAAGCAGGTTTACTTTGGCCTTTTCCTCCCAGCCCTTTCCCTGGCTCTGGCCTACGGCAAGAGTACCATGAATCACCCTGCCTCTCATCCTGGCTGCAGGGTGCAGCGAAGCTGAGCTGGTGGTGCCCAGAGGCTGGTCAAGGGGCACTGCCTTTGTCTGGAGCCCCATGCACTGGGCTGGCTGCCTCACAGTTTGTGCTGTGCCAGTGGGGGCTGTTTTCCCGGTGAGATGGGTGCCTCCCTGCAGGAAGAGGGCAGGAGAGAAGACTCACGAACCACCCTTGCTCCAGGTGGCTGTGTTCCAGCCCAGGCTGGTCCTACCTTACGCTGCCACTGCCTCCCATCTTCTGGGCCGCTGGTGTACCACCCATTGGTCTCCCCATCACTCAGAGTGACTCCTTAATGACTATAATCAGGGTGTACACTGAGAGGGGAGGGGCCAGCGAGTGGAGAGTGTCCCCCACCATCACTCCGTCTGTCCGTTAGTAGGGCAGCAGCCTGTCACAGCCAGGGAGGCCAAGGGGGCCCCTGGGGCCAGGCCCAGAGGACTCGGGGTGGGGCGCTGGGCAGGGAGCCTCTGTCTTCTCCACCCCTTCTTCTCTCCTCCAGTCCAGACCTCCTGCTCACAGGCTCTGCTCTAATTATAAATGGTTTGACAACTTTAGGCCAGGCCCTGCAATTAAAAATAAAGAGGAAGACAGGCAGTATTGTCTTCTACCGACGCCTTTAATTGGTGGAGTTAATTTTAACGGGCTGAGCTGGTGCCTCCAAGGAGGGAATTCCAGAACTGGGGCTCTTGCTGCCTCCCTCTGTGATGCTCGCCCAGCCCTCTTACCCATGTTCCTCCCTGTCGGAAAGAAGCTCCTCAGGGCAGGGGCTGTGTCTTTATTTATTTGTTCTTATCCCTGGTGCCCGGCGCACAGTAAGCACTTAATAGATATTTGGGGAATGAACAAAGGACTAAGTGGCCTGCTGTGCGGAAGGCAGGATCAGGAACTTCTGAGGGTTTTTTTTTCTCTCTCTCTCTCAGCTCCGAAGAATCCTCACTCTTAGAATCATGCCTTTGAGCTAAGATGTTCAGGGGCTGTGACTGGCAAGTAACAGAAACAAAGCCTCTCAGACTGGCTCAGCTCAAGTGCAAGGAAGGGGTGCTCAGGGATCCCCCAAGGGAGGAAGGGAGCAATAGCTGAACTGTTCAGCTAGGGGATGGGACACCGGGGCAGGGCAGGGAGGGGGCTGTGGGGGGGTGGGGGTTGGGGGGGTGGGGGGGTGGGGAGGCCTGGAGCCCAGCCTCTCTCCACTTCCCGAGGCCTCCTCAGTAGCTGAGCTTCCTCCCTAGGTCCTCACGTTCCCTTGGGGACCGGTTCCCTTCTCTCCATGCCCAAGAGAGGAGGGACAACTTTTCCATTTTAACTTCAGCTCAGGCTGAAATGAAATCCTTTCTTTGGGTCTCTGAACATTGCCAAAGACAGGCTGGTATTTTCAAATATCACTGTATTTGAAAGATAGAAAACAGGAATAGAAAACACAAATAGCAGAATCAGTGTCCACAGGGCAGGTTTTGAATGCTAGGAATCCTGGGGGAAATAGAGGCTCACTTTTCGAAATTCCCAACCACACAGTAACCTCACTCTAACCTTTCAAGAGCTAGGACAATTCCATTCCCTGTCCCCTCTCAGCCGCCCCAAGGTCCCCATGAGCTGCCTCAGGTGGAAGTCACAGAAGCAGAACCATCCCAGTCCTTGGGAGGGGGATCCCCTTCGAACACAGAGTTTGGCACAGGGTAGATGCCTCAGTAAATATATTCTCTCCTACCTCTCACCAACTGCAACGCAGGAGACACAGGAGACTTAGTTTTGAGCCCTGGGCTGGGAAGATCCCCTGGAGAAGGGAATGGCAACCCATGCCAGTATTCTTGCCTGGAGAATTCTATGGACAGAGGGGCCTTGCTGGTTATAATCCATGGAGTTGCAAAGAGTAGGACACAACTGAGCGGCTAACACTTTCACCTCTCACCAAGTGGAATCATTTAGCAGGATGTCTTCTTCTCTCCTGGGAGGAACAAAAAAAATATCCCCCCAAAGACAAACTTTTCTATAAATTAAGCCCCTTGGGTCTAAGCCTCTCTCATCCTTAATCCAACCAAGCCTCATCCTTAAATCTTACCAGTTTCCTAAGGGGCTGAATAATGGTTTTGAAATATTAGACCAATGTGTCTTATTGCCAGGGCAGGGAAAGAGTTTTTCCTTTACCCTTCTAGGTTTCTGTCTGATCTAAGAATTAAATTGATGTGAGACAGATTAACAGGAGAAAATCAAGCAAAATGTTCATAACATGTATTCATGGAAGAGACCCAGAAAAACTGAGTGACTCACCAGAATGGCTGAAAACTTCACCTTAAATACCGTCTTCAGCTAAAGACAAAAGAGGTTGTTGGGGGCAGTGGTTTGGGACTTCACAAAGAAAGAAGGAAATCCACAAGGAGATGGAAAAGCAAACTTTTGGTAAACAAATGTTCTCTGGGCCCTGCAGAGACAACAGGATTCTGGTCTGTAAGTGCCCCCCACCCCAGCCCAGATTTTTCTGGTGTTAATCCTATTCTTATAATGGGTCCTCTATCTAAATCTTCCAGGCAGTTAGGCAGAGGGTCAAGATTTCTGTTTGAGTCTTTTGGGCCTGGATTGTTTCCGTTCAAAATAATCCACAGGCCAGAAAGACACTTTGAGATGGCAAGTCTGGTTCCCTGACACAGGGTAGCCTGTACCCACTGAGTCAGTGGCGGCATCGCCTCTGGGGAGGGTGGCTCCAGCCTAGAACAAAGACAGCAATTGAATTGCTGAATGGATTTTTCAGACGCAGATAACAATAGTCTATGAGCAAAGCAATTTTGATTGGCAAGATCTAGCGCTTAAGAGAGAAACAGTTTAGCTTTAAATTCCAAAAAGGCTTAGCTTAAACTACGGACTGATCATTGAATTTTAACAAGTGAACTGTAGAGTCTCTAGGGATGTTGCAGATGCTTAACTGTTGATTGAATTAACCTTCTCCATGTTCGAAAATCTATCTGTGCAACTAAACGTTTATTCTCATGCAATGCTTCTAATGTTAGACTGAAGATTGAATGGGTAATAGGGTTAACATTGTGCTTACCTAGTCGGTTACTGTGAACTTGGTGTTGTGCTGAGTGTTTGATGTATCTCATTTAATGCTCTTAACATCATAAAGGGGTATTATGATTGTCCTTAGGTGACAGAGAAGCTCTGGTCAATTGCCTACTACTATGCCCTCTAATGGTTCAAGAGGGCTTCCCCAGTGGTTCAGCACTAAAGAATACTTCTACGATGAGGGAGCCTCAGGAGACACGGGTTCATCCCTGGGTTGGAAAGATCTTCTGGAGGAGGGCATGGTAACCCACTCCAGTGTTCTGGCCTGGAGAATCCCATGGACAGAGGAGACTGGCAGGTTACAGTCCATAGGGTGGCAGAGAGTCAGATACAACTGAAGCAACTGGACACGCATGCAAGCCCTTTAATGTGCCTCTCTCTGCTTATATCGATCCTATTACTTCTATTTCCACTGCTGCTACTCATTCAAGTTCTTTGATGGCTTTGGGGATCAAATCCCCCTTGTCCTGAGGCTTCTGGAGAGAGGCAATCACTTTCTCTTCCCTGCCACAACTAAGCCTGAACACACTTTGATTTTTGCACTTTATATACTAGACTTCAATTATTATAAATGTTATTGTCTCTTATCATTTGACCCATCAGTACTAGAATTTTCCTCTGTATCTCTAGAATCTGGCAAATCTTGGCATATAGTAGAGACTGAGGACTGACTGTGAAGTAAATGGCTGAATGAATGAATGAAAAACAGTAACCACAGATCAGGGGCTTGAGGGTAATTGCTATGCCAGACAAGGAGGCACTCCTCCCTGGGAAGTCGGGGAGCCCAAAGAGACAGAGAGCTGGAGTTCTGATGAGTGTTCTCTGTCCTCCCCATCCTCAGTTTTCACTTTGAGACCAGAGCCCCAGGGCATGATGGAGACCACCCAGGAGTCTGCCCAGCCCAAGGCAATTTGTGCCCTGTTTTTCTCTGGAGCTCCCAGAATGCCCTGCACCAGCAGGGGTTGAACACTGCAGAGCAGAAGGGAGAGGGCCTGAGATACTGCCTCTGGTAGCAGCCTTCCTCTGCTACCTTTTCGTTCCTGGTCTGTGGCTGGAATCCAAAAATACAGAGTGGTCCCCAATCTGAGAGATGAGGGCTGATGGAACAAGCCAGGGCTAGCAGGAGGTGAGCGATTGGATAATCAAAATAAATAATACTTTACTGCAGTACTTAAAAAAAAAATCAAATTGGCAAGTCATGGCCTTGGGGTTGGCTGCCTGGTTTTATAAATAAAGTTTTATTGGAACAAAGGCTGGGATTACAGTGAGGCGAGTGAGACAGGGTCATGGAAGAGATGGGTTGGATCTTGTCTCTATTAAACTTTTGATATTTTGTTTCAATTTGCAGCATTCATTTGATTTAAAAAATACTATGGTAAAATATTATTGATCTTGATTGCTGAGTTTTGGGGGCATGGCCTTAAATTTGTGCTTGAGGTGTGAGTGCCTTAGTCTCCTTACTCTTTGCTGTCCTGGGAGGTGGAGGTCTCTGTTAGAAGGATGGCGGTGGGGGAAGGCTGATGTTTGGGTCTATGCCTTTGTGGGATTTGCAAATAGGCGCCCCTTCTGGGAGGATGAATTACCCAAAGCATCTTCTCCTCTGGACTGTATCAGCTTGGTGAGCAGGGCACAGCTGGATTTAAATTCCCATTCAGTCCCTTGGTAGAACTCTCTATAGAAGTACAATGTGTACAACTAACTATATAGAGTGGCCTCATCTAGGGAACCAGCTTTCCTGGTGGCTCAGCAGTGAAGAATCCACCTACCAAGCAGAAGATGCAGGTTCAATCCATGGGTTGGGAAGATACTCTGGAGAAGGAAATGGAAAGCCACTCCTGTACTCTTGTCTGGAAAATCCCATGGACAGAGGAGCATGTAGCGGGCTATAGTCCACGGGGTTGCAAGATAGTTGGACACGACTTAGTGACTAAACAACAACAACTAAACATCTGGGAAACAGAAAACAGGTCACCTGGTCCATAGCTACTTCAGTGGCGGATGCTGCAGAGGCAGAAACCAATGCCCAAGGGCCACAGAGGACAAGCCAGCCCTCAAGGGAGGGCAGGGGAGCCCTTGTTCAGGGCCGTGATGTTACATAAAACTCCCATGAATGAGACATCCTAGGGAGAGGGCAAGAGTAGAGAAAACCAGGAGCCCTGATAGAGAGTTTGTTCTCTGAGTTCAAATCAGTTTGAAGCTGAGTGTTGACCCCAAAGAGACTTAAGTTTTCAAAGAGAAGTGACTCTATTACCTTTACTTGAAAAGGTTAATTGTTCTCTGCTCTCAGTAGGCATAGGGCTTCAGCACTGTATTGGTTATTTATTGCTGCATAACCAGGGATCAGAAAACTTAGTGACTTCATACAGCAATCACTTTTATTCTCTCTCACAATTTCAGTGGGTCAGGGACTCTGGAGACTGTGGCCACAGCTGGGAAACCCAAAGGCTCAGGGCTGGGATTTTATCTGAGGACTTCCCTGGGCAAATGAGGATCTGCTTCTAAGACAATACCCTTGGGTGGCTGGCAAGCTGGTGCTGGCTGGTGGTGGGAGGGCTCATTCCTGTCCATGTGCGGCTCTTCACAGGACTGATTTAGTGTCCTCATGGCACGGTGCTGTCTTTGCCCAGAGCGGGCAGAAAGAGAGAGAGAGAGAGAGAGAAAGAGAGAGAGAGAGAGAGCCTTTTATTGTGTAGCTTTGGAATTAATGTAGCCTCACTTCTGCCACATTCTATTAAGTTAGAAGTGAGTCACTAAATTTGGTCACATTCAAGGGGAGGGGAACTAGACTCCACCTTCTGAAGGAATGACTGTCAAAATATTTTGAGGACATTTTAAAAACCACCACATGAACGAAGTTGAATTCAATTACAAAGAAACTCGTATTTCTGCACATCTCAGTTTTGACTGTCTGTTTACATCTGCTACATCCATCCTAAATGCTTCTTGGATCTGACCTTTCCTCTCCATCTGTACTATACTTCCTTTGTCTGGGTCACCATTATCTCTCATCAAGACTCTCTAACAGCCTCATAACTGTCAGGATTTCTCTGCTTCCAGTTTGTTTTCTACCCTGTGGCCAGAGCACATTCTTTCTAAAATGCAGATGAAAAATGTCACTTCCCAGCTTAAAACCATTTAATGGCTTACTTTCCCCCTAAATTGACACATAATTCACGTACCATAAAATTCACTGTTTTAAAGTATACAATTCAGTGGTTTTTAGTAATTTCGCAGAATTGTGGAGCCATCACCACAATCAATTTTATAACATTTTTTATCACCCTCAAAAGAAGGAAATCTGGTACCCATTGGCAGCCACTCTATATCCCCCAACACCCCTAGTCTTGGGCAATCACTCATCAGCTTCTCATTTCTGTGGATTTTCCCATTCTGCCTATTTTATTTAAATGTAAGTTGGCGACTTTTCATGTGCTTTCTTTCTCTTAGCACACTGTTTTCAAGGTACATCTGTGTTGTATTGATAACACGCATCAGTACTTTGTCCCTTTTTATGGTTGAGTAATACTTCATTGTATGAATAAACCACATTTGATTTTTTGGCACAGGGACACATTCAACATTCTTAGTTCTCTTCTCCTATTAGAAAATTCTTAGACTGACCCTTAATCTGTTTCTCTGTGAATTTCAAATACCCGTTCTTGCAGCCACAGGAAATACATTTCTCTTATCCATGATATCTGTCTCATATTTGGAGTCTGTGTCCTTAAAAACCTCTCTTGTGCAAGCCCCGCATGTCCACCTCCTTCAGCTGCTCTGCTTCAGTCACTCTCACTGATGGGAGCATCACCTAGGCATCAAGCCAGATCCATCCATGGTAATGGCAGAACTATCCATGGGCTTAGTTCATTCCGGTCAGCATGGGAGCCCTGTCTGATTCACTACACTTTGTAGAGCCCTTTGCACCTGGTAAGTGGGCTTCCCTGGTGGTTCAGATGATAAAGAATTATTCTGTAATGCAGGAGACCTGGGTTCAGTCCCTGGGTCAGGAAGATCTTCTGGAGGAGGGCATAGAAACCCACTCCAGTACTCTTGCTTGGAGAATTCCATGGACACAAAAGCCTGGCGGGCTACAGTCCATGGGGTCCAAAGAGTTGGAGACATCTGAGCAACTAAGTACTCAATAACGATGTGTTGACTAAGCCTGCCTTCTTTGTTCAGAGTGAAACCTCTAGCCCTGAATCCCTCTTCCCTTCCTTGGCAGCTTCTTGAGACCAGAGAGTGAGGCAGACAGTATTATTGTAGTATCATTCATTCATTCATTCTTTCTTTCAACATTTACTGACCACATGGTGGTGAAACAAACATCAGGCTAGGGACCCTAATAAGAAATCTGTTATTTCTCTAGGGCTGCAGTAACAAAGTACCACCAACTAGGTGGCTTAAAACAATAGAAATGTGGGACTTCCCTGGTGGTCCAGTGGTTAAGAATCCACCTTGCAATGAAAGGGACACAGGTTCAAGCCCTGGTTGAGGAACTAAGCCCTCACATGCTGTGGGGCAGCTAAGCCTGTGGGCTACAACTACTGAGTTTGAAACTAGAGAAGACTGCTTGCTGCAACAGAGACCCAGTGCAGTCAAAATAATAATAATAATACAGAAATGTACTGTTGAAGCTTCAAGTGGCTAAGACTCCATGCTCCTAATGCAGGGGACCCAGGTTTGATCCCTGATCAGGGAACTAGATCCCATATAACGCAGCTAAGACCCAGTGCAACCAAATAAATTTAAAAATGAAATATTAAAAAGAAAAAAATAGTAATATGCTCTTTCACAGTTCTGGAGGTTACAAACCCAAAATCAAGGTGACAGCAGGGTCATGCTTCTTCTGAGGTTCAAAAGAAAAACATGTTCCACGTTTCTCTTAGCTTCTTGTGGCTCCCAACACTGCATGCTAATCTTGGGTTTGTAGAGTCATCACTCCAGTCTGTCTCTGTCTTCACATAGCTTTCTCTTGGGTGTCTGTTTCCAAGTTTCCCTCTTCTTAAAAGAACACCAGTCACATTGCATTTTGAGGCTATCCTACTTCTGTATGACCTCATCTTAACTAATTGCATCTTCCAAAGACCCTATTTCCAAATAAGGTCACATTCACAGTTTCTGAGTGGGCATGAATTCTGGGGGAGACTAACTCAGCACAAGAAACAATCCTTCCTTGCAAGGAATTCACAGTCTAGTAGAAGGGGAAGCAGACATGCTAGCAGGAATGATGGGCATGTTGGAGCAGAGAGCTCATGCCCAGGGGAAGGAGAATAGAAGGGGAAGAAAGGAGAACATGTGAGCCAAGCCTCCAGGGGGAAAGGAGTTGGTAAGGGAAAGAATGTGAGATGGACATTCTAGGCAGAGGAAACATCATGAGTAAGGGCATGGAAGAATGGCCTGGGGTGAGCAGAGGGCTGCTAGGAGTTGGTGATGCTAGAGCATATGGAGGGGGTCAGGAAGTGATGATGAGAGAAGAGGCTGGGGAAGTGAGCAGAACTGGTTGTGGAAGGCTTTGTATATCAGTGACTTTATCCTACAGGTGACTGGAAGCCATCAGAAAGTTTTAGGCAGGAAAATGATAAGGCCAAATATGTCTAGAAAGGTGACTTTGGCATTAATGTAGGATGAGCTGGAGAGGTGAGACTGGAGGTCACTGCAATAGACTAAACCTTTGTGTCCCTCCACAAATTCATACTTGAAATTCTAACGTCCAATGTGATGGTGTTAGAAGGCTAGGCCTTTGAGAGGTGATTAGGTCATGAGGGTGATGCCCTCATGAATGAGATTAGTGCCTTTATAAAGGAGACCCCAGGAGCATTCTCTTTTCCACCATGTGAAGATACAATAAGAAGCCTGTATCCTGGAAGAGGATCTCACCAGAATTCAGCCATGCTGGTACCCTGGTCTCAGACTTCTAGCTTCTAGCTTCTAGAAGTCTGACAATTAAATTTCTGTTGTTTATAAGCCACCCAGTCAAAGGTACACCATTACAACAGCTGGAGCCAACCAAGACACCAGCAAGCTGGTTGCAGGCTATTGCTAGTCCAGGCCAGAGATGTGACACCGTCAGATGCCGATGTGGACCTTGTCCAGTTTGCATAAACTGTTCTAATATTAAACACCACATACTTGCACCACACATTCAATTTTTGCAGATAGAACTTGAATTTTGTAAAGGAAGGAAGAGAAAGGCATCAGAAATCGTTTGCCCAGAGCAAAGTTTGGATTTCCAGAGAATCTGAAATCAAGGCTGAATTTCTCAGTGAGCTAGAAGTGGGGCTCCATTTGACATTTAGACATCCCAGGGCTTGCTTTCCATTGATTTGCCAGTAGAAGACTCCTCCACATCCCTGGTCTTTCTCTTACATTCTCAGTCCTCTGTCAGGTGCAGTTTCTGGCAAGACCTGAAACTTTACAAAGTGCCCAGGTGATAAAGTTTCCCTTGGGGCCTGAGTGATCTGGGGATGTGTCTTTCCTGTAGGACTGTGGCACTTTTTTCTGGTCTGTGGAATTCTTCCATGGGCCAGTGTCAGTGTGAGTGGCGAGGGAGTTCATTCATGGCCAGATCCTCCTCTCCCCAGCCCACCTGTACCCTTGATGTTGGCTATTCGACATCAGAGACCTTCTGCCTTAAACATTGTGAGGCAGCCTACTTTCTCCAGTTGCGACAAAGGAACTATTCCCCAGGCAGCTGTAGATGTGAGTTTGGGAATGTTAGTATCACTGTGAGTGGGAGTTGATTGGCAGTTGAAAGGCCTAGGGGCCAGGCTGTGAGACCACTCTTTGGTGGAAATAGGGTGATAAAAAACGTGTGCAAAAATGCAATCTGAGAGAGAGAGAATTAGGGGATGGCTGGGGAGTGGACACTTCCTGCAGCAGCCCAGACCACTGCTTTTACTGAATTATTGACTCATTCTATAGGGAAACACTGTGAAAGAATGAAATAGATGAAAAATATAATTGAGTGTCCTGACTAGCATGTTTTTATTTTTTTTCAACTTTTCATTGTCTTTGAGCTATTTTACAGTTCTGGAAGTGGCAGAAAACTGATAATAATGCAAATGCTTGTTGTCTTTAGAAACATAATTTAATTGTGGTCGATTTATTATTGCTTGTGGACAGACCCATTTTACATCTATTTGCAAATTCATCTCAGCATTCCTTATTTGCATGTTGTTAACAACTGAATGTTTGTGTCTACCTTCCCTCCTTGCAATTCATATTTTGAAGCCCTAACCTCCAGTGTGGCTGTATTTGGTGATATAGACTCTAAGGAAGTAATTAAGGCTAAATGAGGTCATAGGATTGGGCATCTATAGCAGTGGTTCCCAACCTTTTTGGCACCAGGGACCAGTTTCGTAGAAGACAATTTTTTCACAGACTGAGGGAAGGGAAGGATGGTTTCAGGATGATTCAAGTGCATTACATTGATCGTGCATTTTATCTCTATTTTGTGGCCTTCTCAGGATATTTCACCTTGACTTTAGGGTTAGGATTTGTGCTCCTGTGAGAACCTAATGCTGCTGCTGATCTGACAGGAGGTGGAACTCAGGCGGTAATGTGAGTGATGGAGAGTGGCTGTAAACAGAGGAAGTTTCACTCGCTTGCCTGCCACTCACCTCCTGCTGTATGGCCCAGTTCCTAACAGACCACAGACCAGTACTGGTGTGCAACCCAGAGGTTGGGGCCCCCTGATCTATAGGATTATTATCCTTATAAGAAGAGGTGCCAGAGGCCTCACTCTCTCTGCCCCTTCCCTGCATAGGCACAGACCAAGGAAAGGCCATGTGAGGGCACAGTGAGAAAGCAGCCTCCTACAAGACAGAAATCAGCTCTCACCAGAAAAGGACCCTGTTGGCATCTTGATCTTGGACTTCCAGCCTCCAAACTATGAAAAATGAATGTCTATTTAAGCCACCCAACCTGTGGTGTTTTGTTATGACAGTTCAAGTAGTCAAAGACATACATATCTAAGGTTCTTTGACTTTTCCTTTGAACTGGTTGTAACATCCCACTGCTGTCTTCATTAATTAATGAGTTAAGTAGATTTTTGATACAGATTTTATATTTGTGAGAGTCATGATTTTATCTTTAGGACAGAAATTATTTTTTTACGATCAACTGCTCAGCTTCTGTGGCCCAGGCAAACTGTGCTGACGGTTAGGAATATGAAAATGAGTTTAACACAGTTTGTGTCCTCCCAGGGTTGGTTGTCTGGAACAGGGCAGGCAGGGAGGCAAATTAGAGGTTATCATAGAGTGATGCTGCTGAAACGCATTGGAGGAGGTGGCTCCAGCAAGGGTTTCTGGCAAGATTGGGTTTTTTCTCAGTGGAAGAAGCATACATTTGGGAATCAGGCCTAGGTCCAAGTCCTAAATACACCATTCAAAACTTTGTAATTTCAGATTAATTAATGATCTTATCTGTAAAGTAAAACTAGTAGTATTATAGTCTTAAAGAGTTGGGAGAAATAGAGAAGGTGCTGTGGACAAAGTGCTTAGCTCAGTGCATGGCATGGAATAAATGCTTGATATGTGTTTGTCTTTCTATTCCTCCTTGTCTGGGATCTCAGAGGTGTGAGGAAGGCTCCACTTTCTTTTGCTTCGTGTTAGATGACACCTGAAATTCCTTCAGAAGAGAAAACCCTTTCATTACACAGCTAGTGAAGGACGTGCAGTGTAAACAGCCTGGCACAGGAAATACAGTGACTGTAATGCACCTTAATGAGTAATTTGCTGATCCCAGGGCTTCCGCTTAGAGAAGGTTTGGGTAAGAATAACCCCTTGCCTGTGAGTGCCTTCGAAAGTACTTTCACATCTCTGACCCCATTTAATCCTCCCAGAGCCTTCTGGAGAGGGCAGGGCCCACAAGATCACACTCATTTCAGGGAGGAGGGGATGTGGGCCCTGAGCAGAGAAATTAACAACTCGCTCCAGGTTTGCCAGTTAGATCTGGGACTCAAACAACTCACCTTTTCCTCCAAGGAGCACAAGAAGGGAGAGAAGGAGGGAGAAAACTGAAGGAGGGGAGATGTCAGTTTAAAGGAGGGAACTGGGAGACTCCAAATGCAGAGAACTTGGGATCAGCTCTGCTTGGAGAAGGCAGAGCCTCTGAAGATGGCAGATCAGAGTTCTGTGACCTACTTGCTATCTAATTTTTAATCACATTGGACCTCAGTTTCTTTCTTGTTTTTTGTGGCTATACTGCGTGGCATGTGGGATGTTAGTTCCCCAACTATGGATTGGAAGTGCTGAGTCTTAACCATTGGATCGCCAGGGAAATCCCTCCGTTTCTTTTTTGTAAAATGGAGGTAGTAATGTCTATTTCACAGGGTTGCTATAAGAATAAATGGGATAAAGGAAGCCAAATGTCAGGCACAACACTAGGGAAGAGGGCTGCAAGCTGCACAGGGCAGGGATGAATCTGTCTTGTTTTCGGTTGGATCCCCAGTGATCACTGAAGTGTGGAGTACAAGGGGGTGCTCTAAAAGCATTAAGCGCATGAATAAATGAACAGCATGTGCTCAATAAAGTTACATTTCTCCACCAATGTAACTGTGGAGAAGTAGAGTTGCCTGAGAACTAACCAAGTGTGGGGACATGGAGGGGAGGCTGGAGATGCTGGGGTGTCAGGCACCTCCCAGGTAGCTGTAGGGAGGCAGACTCAAGGAAGGACTTGAATCCTTTGGGCACCAAGGCTCTGGGACACCACTGCTCTGAATCAAGGGGCCAGGAGCTAGGATACTCTGCACCCAGGCAGAAGTTGTAGGCACACACGTAAGCCCCAGCGGGCAGAGGGATACAGAAGCCCAGGTCCATGCAGACCAGCAGGGGCAGCTCAAGCGGGTGGTCCAATGGTCATGGAAACAGCCCCTGGCTGGGGGAGGTGGGGGACTGAGAGAGCTTGGTTGAGGCTCCTGTGTTCAGGGCTGGGGGAAGTCACAAAGGAACCTGAAGGACCCAAGCCACAGCTGCATTGCCTGAGCACTGGGTCTCCTCCTCCTGCCTGGCCTCACAAGGGGCCAGGATATCCCATCAGGGGCATCTCTGCTCCTTCCATCACACTCCTGGGACTGTGGATTCATGCCCAGATCTCTAACAGATTTCTGTGGATTCAGATGCTTTTGACGGGGCCTGTTGAATCAGGAAAGGCTAGTGGGACCCTCTGCCCCTGAGCCTCAGAAGTCTCTGGTCTGTCCCTATTTGCATCTTCACTTCTGCCGTATATGGCCCCCTCCACACAGTGGAGGGAGCTCCTTCCCTCATCATTTACCCTTGCTCACCACCCTCTTAACGCAAAACCAAACCAAACCCTCTCTCCTTCACCCTACCTGTCTCTTCTGATAACATCTATCCCTTCCCCTCCATATCCTGCTGCCTTCGGTTCTCATCTCTCCTTCACTTCTCAGATGTTATTTCTCTGAGGGGAGTCGCCAGTGGTCTCCGAAGACCACACTCCCAATACTCTGTTTATAAATCCATCCAATGAATGATGCTTCTGGAGCAGCACTTGGCAACATGGACCTCTGCCTCCTGGAACCACACCCCGCCTCTCCCTACCTTGGATCCCTGCCACAGAGCTCTCCCCCCGTCCCTCTGGCTGCTCAGCTGCTCAGCCGCCCCCTCTATCGGTTTCCTCCTCTTGTTCTCCCTGGGCCCCTCCCTTCCCTGGGATGCTCCCGTCCAAGGTCCTCGCCTTCTCTCTCTCACGTTCTCCCAAGGTGAGGTCATCTTCCCGCGGCTTTAATTACCATCTAGAGGCCCATCACCGCCTCTCCAGTGCGGGCTTGTCTCAAGAGCCAGAGACCCATACATGGAGCAGCTTGTGAACGTCTGCGGACCGAAGCCTCTCGGCGCTTCCGTCCCCACGTGCGCACCCTTGACTGAGCGCGCTGCAGCGCCGGCCGCTCCCGGCCTTCCCACCAGGTCAACATCTCAGTGAGCAACCGGAAATCCGGACACGACCCTTGGCGCCTCTCTCTCCTTCACCCTCCAAACTCCCGTCTTCTTTTTGATTTGACCCACTCTGCCATTAGCTTTGTCCCTCCTAATTAGCTTCTCAGTCTTCTCCCTGGCCTCCTTTCCCGTGGCCCCCCACCCTGGCATGGAGGCTGCCCTCTGTTCCAGCCTCTTGCCGGGCTCCCTGCCTTGAGGGCCCGCCTCTGCTTGCTCCCCCAGCTCAGCCGGTCTCAGCTCTGCCTCAGGTGTTTACCCGCTGTCAGCCTCCTTCCCTCAAGGCTCCCTCAAGCTTCACCTCTTTGAAGATTACCGTCATAGTTAGAAGGGGTGGTCTGGAACCTTCGCACCTGTTTCAAACCAGACCTCACCGCTCACCAACTCTGTGACTTTGGACACATTATTAACCACTCTAAGCTCAGTGTGGATGGCATCACCGACTCAGTGGGCATGAGTTTGAGTAAACTCTGGGAGTTGGTGATGGAGAGGGAGGCCTGGCGTGCTGTAGTCCATGGGGTAGCAAAGAGTCGGACACTGAGCGACTGAACTGACTGAACTGAGCTGAGCTCAGTTTCCCCCTGTGTTAATGGTGGTCAGTGGTAGAGATAGGTGTCCTTTTTCAAAACGAAGACCCCTGTCTCTCTGCCAGCAATTGCTACCTATCTCTAGAATGCACACCAGCTAAAGATGCTTGGTTCACAGCAGTCTGAAATACACTGACCTCCATTATCACAGAGGGAAACTGAGCTCAGTTCAGTTCAGTGTGACTGACAAAGCTCTCCAGCCAGCCATCTCCAGTCAGAGTGAAATCGAGGAAGAAAGTGGGGCAGGTGTGAGGAGGGTCTGGCAGTGGGATGGAGGGCAGAGGCTGAAGGGGAGGAGCTGCAGGATCTACCTGGTGGAGGGGGAGCTGACAGGAGTAGAAGGTCTGGTTTTTAACTTTCAGTAAACTTCTCTTTATAAGTTTTGCCTTATTTAGTAATGTTTAGAGGGAAATTAAGGAAAAGGCAGAGCCACCCCACCTTCCTTCCAAGGTTCTTCTCACCCTCACCCCAGGTTCTGGTTAAGTACCCCACCTCTGTAGATCTACAAGAAGACAAAAAGGCATGAACTCCAGAACTGAGTCAGAACAGGACTGAGCAAGAAGAGCACACAGAAATGAGAGAGAATCATGAAAACGCTAAGACCTGGCGACTCTCAGGAATCTCAGAGAGTGGGGAGGGGAACGATGTTTATCTGAAGGTTAAAGGAAAGGGTGAATCTCAAAGCCCTAAAGGACTTCAAGAGAGCATTTGGATCATTGAGAATTAAATTAGATAATTTACTGAAAGCTTCCAGCACTGAGCCCAACACCTAGGATACTCTTAGAAATTTGCGAGTTACTATTTTTCAGACACACAATAATGTCCTATTTCGTATTTGTCAAGAATACAAAAATCTCATCAGAAGTGAGGTGGGCACACATTTACAGAAGCAGGTGTGGGATGTGTCCTGTGTCTTCCCTTGGCACCCAGTCTTCCTGGTGGGCATGCACAGCTGCTGGTATGTCTCCAAGCAAAGGACAGTCTCACTGTATTTGGAAATATCCACTGTTGCTATTGTCAGCTACTATTATTTTCAATAACACTGCTCTTCTTCCCCTGTGTTTCCTGAACATTTACTGTCTTATCTCTGTCCTCTGTCACTGAGTGCTAATCTTAGATGACTATTTTTCACCTTAGATATAAGAAACCTGGCTGGTTTTCACGGTGGTTTACGAACACAGAATGACTATTTTTGGTCCCACCGTGTATTCTATCTCCCGCCTCCAATTATACTGTAAGCTCTGTGAATCAGAAATTGAATGGACAGTTTAGCTTTCATTCCTTTTGTCTTACACACAATAGTGGCTCCACAGGTGTCTGTTGCTACTGTGGATGTTAATTCCCTCCCTGGCTGCAACCCGAAAGCCCACACCTGGGCAGAAGGTTGAGATCAGCGCCTGTTTTGTTTTCGCCTGTTTCTTCACTTCAGTTTTGAGACAGCCTGGGGTGCCCAGATGTGGTGATGAAGAGGAGACAAAGAAGGGTGAGCAGTGTGAAGTGAGGGACATCCCTGGGAAGTGGAGACTGCCTTCAGTCTACTTCATAGACCTCAACCAAAGACATGGTCCTTGGTTGGGGAAATGTGTATACTTGTGAGCCATGTGGACTTACTGCTTTAGAGAGGATTGACATCTTCTAGACTGGAAAGGACCTTGAGGTCATCACATCCAACTCTGACCCACTACCACAATCTCCTCTGATATCTCTGGCAGGTTTTATTCAATTTTGAACATCTCTAATGATAGAAAGCTCACTGACATCAGAGCAGGAACTTTTGGTTACATACTCATATCTCTTCTCCCTGTCACCTCCTTTCTTCCTTCTGAACTTGGAACTTGATTTTGATCAAGTATCCACCCTCCTCCTTGTGTCAAAGGGAGAATCATAACTGGTTTAAGGAGTTGTGGTGAGCCCCTTTTCCTTCCCGGTGAGTGATTTTGACAAGGACATGAAAATGTGACATAATTTTAGCTAATGAAGTGAAGGAGAAACTTGCTAAAGGCTTCCAGGAAAGTTTTCTTCCTTTTAAAAAAAGACACATGTCTTTACATGGTCTCTATTATTAGACACTTGAGCCTAGATGTAATGCCTGGAACTGTGGCAGCTATCATGTGACCATGAGGGGAGCTAACTTGAAGGTAGGGTGGAAAGACTGAGGCTAACAGAGCAAAAACATTTAAAAATAAAAGAAATATACTAGCAATCAAGTAAACAAACAAACAGTGGAGGAATTGATGTAGTCATTGAACAGCTCTATTAAATGGCATTGGGTTGTATCTACCAATTTATGGAAATCTCAAAAGCTGCTAACTCATGTTAAACATGAGAAATAGTTCACATGAACTGCAAATAAACCAGGCATCTCTCAACCTAAATGTTTATGACTGAATTTTGAACCTAAATGAAGGACTTTACATTTGTCTCTGTTAAATCTTTTTCATTTCTGTTAAATTTTATTTTTTGGTTTTGATTTAATTGATCTAAACTTTTATCTTTACAAACTTTTTGATTACCAATTTAACAATACAGACTATTCCTAATTCCTTTCAACTCTATGTCTTTTACTCATAACGTTTCAATAAGCACATTTTCTACATTCAAAGAAATGATGTGAGCTGAAATAAAACCTATAAAGAGTCTATAAAACTATACTTGAACCTCAGGGCACCAATGTACAGACATTTTGAGCCCACCTTGCATTATACCAGGCAGCCCATATTTCTCTGTCTTGTCCACATTTGGAAAAAATTGCCTTGGTGAAATCAGGATGTAGTAACTATGATATACTGATACACTGACATTCTGGCCCAGTGATCTGGGGACTGGGATTGCCAGGCCCTGCTGCCCCCTCCCAGCTCTCTAGGGCCTGCTAGCCTGTGGGCATATGTCACTAGGGAGGGCAAATGACAGCTTTATAGGGCCCAGCCCAGATGTTCTCAAGGCCCTCTTAGTCAACATACTCCACACTCTGGAGGTGCATTCCTGCTCCAGGCCTGAGGACCTGAGGTTGCTGGAAGGTGGGAATCTCTCTGTGGTTTCCTGGGTTGGCTCTTTCCCAGTTGGAGGAGAGCCAGGTTGGAACAGAAACTGTGTAGCTCCTGCAGGAGCAGGATCACATAATTTGGGAGCCCCAGATTTCCTGGATCTCTTTCCCTGAAGGTGGGTGAGGGGCCTGGCCAGACAGACATCCCAAACTCTGTGAACAGTGTGGCCAACGGAACCTGCGGTCTGATCTGGGTGAAGCTGGGAATTCTGAGAGACTGATCCTATCCAGGAGAGGGAGTCTTTCCTGAGCTGCCCTGAGGGTGATCCACTCCTGTTCTCTGGCTTGGCATTTTTAGGTGGTGTTGTTCAGTTGCTGTCATGTCTGACTCTTTGTGACCCCATGGATAGCAGCACGCTAGGGCTTCCCTGTCCTTCACCATCTCCTGAAGCTTGCTCAAACTCATGTCCATTGAGTCAATGATGCCATCCAACCATCTCATTCTCTGTTGTCCTCTTCCCCTCCTGCCTTCTATCTTTCCCAGCATCAGGTTTTTCTAATGAGTCGCCTCTTTGTATCAGGTGGCCAAAGTATTGGAGTTTCAGCTTCGGCATCAGTCTTCCTGTTGCAGGAAGGCAGATCCCTTCCAGGGCCTGAAACTGGGCTCTTGTCTAACACTTGGAAATGAATTGTCCGAGGAGACACATGTGCTGACAAAGCAAGAGATTTTATTGGGAAAGGGCACCTGGGTGGAGATCAGTAGGGTAAGGGAACCCAGGAGACTGCTCTGCTGCGTGGTTCACGATATCAGGCTTTATGGTGACAGGATTAGTTTCCGGGTGGTCTTTGGCCAATCATTCTAATTCAGAGTCTTTCCTGGTGGTGCACCCATCGCTCAGCCAAGATGGATGCTAGCGAGAGGGATTCTGGGAAGCGGGCGGACACGCAGTGTCTCCTTTAGACCTTTCCTGAGTTCTTCCCCTTGGTGGTGGCTTACTAGTTTCGTATTCCATATCAGGATCTCCTGTCATAAAACAACTCATGCAAATGGCTACTGTGGTGCCTGGCCAGGGTGGGCGGTTTCATTCGGTGTGCTTCCCCTAACACTTCCAACAAATATTCAGGACTGATCTCCTTTAGAATTGACTGGTTTGATCTTCTTGCTGTCCAAGGGACTCTCAAGAGTCTTCTCCAGCACCACAGTTCAAAAGCATCAATTCTTTGGTGCTCAGCCTTCTTTATGGTCCAACTCTCACATCTATACATGACTACTGGAAAAACCATAGCTTTGACTATACAGACCTTTGTCAATGCCTCTGTTTTTTAATACGCTGTCTAGGTTGGTCAAAGCTTTTCTTCCAAGGAGCAAGTGTCTTTTAATTTTGTTTTTAGGTGACTTGCCTGCAATGCCTGAATTGGTGAGGAGTGGGAAGAGGGAACTTGGTATTCGAGTTTGGGGGTAATTTAGTGGGTGTTGGGGAGCTGGGGGAGCCACCTCATGGGCTCAGCTATCCTCTTCCTGTGACTGTAATAGTCAGCCACCCAAATGAGGAGGGGCAGCTGTCTTGGACCTGGCTTCAAGGATGCTGAAGGGAGAGTCAGGGTTCAGGCTGTCTGGAAGCATCAGAGAGAAGGTGCGGAATATGTGGTGGAGGGAGAGGTACACACTTAGGCAGGCCCACTCACCCAGAGTCCATAGAGCTCACCCAGCTGTGTGCTGGAGGGAAGGGACAGAGACCAGGTGTTTGGGTGGCACCTCTGCCTGCGCCCTCCAGGATGGCAGCCCCTAGCCATGTGTGTCTGTTTAAATTAAAATGAAAAGAGCCTGTACCTGAGGGCTCTGTAGGTCTGGGTGGTGGGGCCTGGATGCAGGACGAGGCTCCTCTTCTAGGCTGGCATAGAGCAGCATCTGGGGGTTGAGGTGAGTACGGGGTGGGGGCTGGCAGTGTCCTCTACATGGATGGTTATTAGAGGTAACAGGCTCCGGGGAGGGCAGTGAGAAGAGGCTGCGGGAAGTGGCCTGGGGGTGACAGTTCAGCAGCCAGCTCCAGATGGTGGTCCTCCCAGAGATAAGGGTAGCTCTGATAAGGAGATAAGAGATAAGGCCTGGCAGGGCTCATCCTGGAGCTCCAGGGAAAGAGAACAGGGGAAGAGGGAGGGCCAGGAAGAGAACAGGAGGTAATTTGGCCTGCCGCCCACCGGGCCCCTCCCAGCCCACTCCCTCCCTCAACAGCCCTGGAGTGAGTGGAGTTAACCCACTCACCCATGGCCACTGGCAAGTATTGGGTTGGCTGGAAAGTTCATTTGGGGTTTTCCATAACATCTTATGGAAAAATCCGAACAAACTTTTTAGCACGTGGCAGAGCAGGGTTTGAACTCAGGCCTGTCGTGACTGACCTCCCTTGCTGCTGAGAAGAGTCTAGAGGAATGGTGGAGAGGAAGGAGAAGCGGTGGAGGTCTCTCTGGGTAAGTGTGCGTAGCAGTGGGGTGACTGATATCCTGAACAGACTTTCACTTGGCTCCCCACGACCCTGGGCCCTGGCCTGGATGTCTCAGAGTCCCCAGTCAGTGCATCCTGCTCCTAGGTGCTCCAGAAATCCTTCAGCGGCCTCCCTGGGAGGGGCTCACCTTGGGGCAGAGGGCTCCCTGGCTGCAGGGCCTGAAGGCAGGGGTACAGTCCCAGGACTTCCCAGCAGGGGGAGCTCCTCCCCACGTGCCCATTTCCCTGGGTCTTACTGGGTTGGAGGGGCCAAGGCAGCAGCTTCCACACTGGCTTCTGAAGACCATTGAGGCCAATTAGTGGAGGAGCCCGACTGGCCCTGGGAAAAGCTCCCCGCCCCTCTCCTTCCTGGCCTGCCCAGCTTCCACAACTCCTGACCTCCCATGAAGCTGGACCCAAGACTTGGGCCATTTGGCTCCCAAGCCCCTTCCAGGGGTCCTCCCACCCTCCGCCAGGTCTAGAAGGGAGAAAGAACATATGAGATGGTGAGGGGTCCCGGGAGCAAAAGCCACCCTCAGGAAGGGAAGGAAAGACTAATTAGGGCCTGGGAGGATGCTCAGGCTTCACACACCCCTGCAGGGATTTGTGGGGGTGGGGAGTGGGCATCACCCCACCCTCCACCTCCCACCCTGCCCACTCTGGGCAATGGCCACTCGGAGCTCAGCTGAGGTGGCTGGCCTAGCATGGGGAGCCCAGGTGCAGGAGCTTCTCTTGGCCAGCTCGCCGCCCTAAACGTCCCATGAACCCACCTCCACAGTCCCTGCTGCTGGAAGTGCCTGCAGAGAAGGGCAGAGACCAGGTGTTTGGGTGGTGCCTCTGCCTGTGCCCTCCAGGATGGCAGCCCCTAGCCATGTGTGTCTGTTTAAATTAAAATGAAAAATAAGAACACACTGACATCCCAGCGTGTGTCTGGTGGCTGTGCTGGAGAGCGCAGAAGCAGAGCTCTTCCATCTGTGCAACAGTCCCTACGGGGGGCTCCTGGGGGTGTGTGTGGGGGAGTACTGAGCCAGGGAGCAGGTAGCAGCAGGTTGCTTTGCTCACAGTGTGTTGGGGGAGCAGGGGATCTGGAAGGTGGGTGGGGTGCTGTTATCCAGAGCCCTGGGGCTAGGGCGCCATCCAGGGGCTTCGGAGGAAGGGGGGCAGGCATCTGAGGGAGGGTTCAGTGGGCCCCCGTGGGGAGGGGGAGCAGGCCAGCAGTGTTGAGCCTGGCCGGGTAAACCTTGGCTCTGAGCTTGTCAGTCTGCCTGTTGACAACCTGGGAAGGATAAGCCTCATCAGATGGTGTAGAGAGAGGGGCCTGAGAGAGGCTGGGGCTGGCCATGTGGCCAGGGGGCAGGTCCCGCCACTTCCGGAGCCTCGGTCCCTCCCAGTAAAGCGGGACCAGCCGAGGCTGCAGTGAGTGGGCGCTCAGGCTGCTGGCTGCCGGAAGCATTGCAGACTGAAGATCTGGGCCTGGTCTCCCCGTCCGGGAGGGGCCTCAGAGGGCCTTGAGTTCTGTCTCCTAGGTTCTTTAAAATTATAATGTATGCGGAGTCTGCTGCCAAAGGAGGATTGGAGACAGCTAACCCCTTATTTTACAAATGAGAAAACAAGCTTCGGGAGGTTTAGGGACTTACTCAAGTCACGTCTTCCTGAAGTTCCCTGATGTTCAGAGCCAAGAAAAGTTTCATAAATGCAGCCTGGACCTTCCAGCTCCACCTCCCACCCCACTGAGACGCCATCGTCCCCCTGAGGCATGGGGTGCTGGGCTGAGGCTAAGGGTGGAGACCTGGGGGTCAGAAACGGCTGCAGTGAGTGAGCAACGGCCGCAGGGGCAGGGAAGCCCAGGCTGGAGAGAGAGCCGAGGGTCTGGTGGGGGGCTGTCAAATGGTCACTGCATCCTGGTGAGGATCGGGTGCAGAGGTCTGGGTTCAGGTGGAGCCTGTGTGCTGAGTGACCCCTTGGGGTGTTAAGACTTCTGTCCTACAGGCAGCAGTAGGCCTTCCTCCCTGGACACCTTTGCCTCGTCTCTGCACACTTCCAGCCCTGGGAGTGATATTAAAATAGCAGTAATGCTAAGAGCAAATACTCATTGCTCACCAACTATAAGACAGGAATAGTACTAGATATTTCACCCCCATCTCCTCCTTTAGTCCACTCAACAATCCTATAAAGTAGATTATAGTCCCATTTAACACACAATGTGGCTATGGGTCAGAGAGGTTCCGTGACTTGCCCAAGGTCACACAGCCAGTGAGGAGCTGGCTCTATCAGTTTTCCAGCTTGCTCTTTGAATCCCAAGTTCTGGGAGCTTTCCATCAAACAGTGTGGCCTTTCCAGCACCAGGCTCTGGCACAGAATGTACTTCCCCGGGGTGCTGGGATGCGGGACTTTGGCCTGTCAGGGAGAGTTACAGTCTACATGGTGGGGGTGGGAGGGGGTTGTGGGGGGACGCTCCTGGCAGAGTCTGGTCTTTGATGGGGGAGCACAGCTTTGATCTCCTTTTGAAGTTCTGGCCTCTGGAACCGGCAGCTTCAGTGGGGGAGGGCTAGGGGAAGGGGGGAGATGAAAGGGTAGAGGCAGCCAGGGTGGGAGAGAGAAGGAGGGCGTGGGGACCCGTGAAGACACAGGAGAGAGAAACAGATGTGAACTGAGAACCGGGGGTGAGGCAGCTGGTGAAAGGGGAGAGTGAGGGGCGGGTGGGGAAGACGGACTGGGGGGCAGGAAATGCTGTGGGCAGACAGAGGGGCTGGCCTGGCTGGGGCAGAGAAAGGGGACAGGGTTGGGAGGGGCAGGGCGGGAGGCCCAGGCAGTTTCTGGGGCCCCAGCGTCCAGCCTCCTCTGCCCCGGAGTCTAGGTTGTGTGCCGTGGGGCCTCAGGTCCCCCCTTCTGGTCCTCCTCCCCCATCCCTCCCAGGGGAGGCATCTCTCTGGTTAGTTCTGCCAACGGTTGGTGTCTAAGGGTCTGGAGGTTTCAACAAGTTTCTGGCCAAGGCTTCACTGAAGGCATCAAATGGCCCAAGGCATGGGGTGAGGGGAAGGTGAGCAGCTCCCATCCTGAAGTTTCTTGGGGTTTATGGCTCAGGCTTGTGCCCAGGCAAGGGGCGGGGGGCAATGAGGGGAGGGTCTGCCTGCACCCACCCCGCACACCTGCTCCTGTCAGACACTCTCCTTCCTCCTGTGAGGCTGCTGGGAGTGGTGAAGTGAGAGCGCCTGGTGGGAAGGGGCCAGTGGCGGGAAGCCAGCTAATTCCCCCGCTCGGCAGGCAGCCTCCTTCCGCTCCACCGAACCGCCAGCTCGGAGCCCCCAGCCCCCAGCCCTCAGCCCCCAACCCACCCCTGCCCCGACCCTAGCCCTGCTCCCATCCTCCACACTGCCCAGCTTCCTCGGAAGCTGTCAATTCCTTGCAGCTTCTTCTCTGTCCTGGGCATCCTAGTCCAGCTTCAGACACTGGACTTCAGCCACCCAGTCCAGTTTCAGACACTGGACCCAAACAGAGGGCCTCCCTGGGGCCTGGGATGGCACCTTTAGCTCTGCTGATGGTGGGAGTGTTGGATCAGGTTTGGTGAGGGGGAAGGCACCCAGGGAAAGCCTGTAGAGGGAGGGGGCAGAATCCCTCCCTTTCCTGGGTTTCTGCCAGCATTGCCCAGGATTATACCCACCCCAACTCCTTGCACTTCAGAGAGGCCGGGAGGGCTTCCAAATTAGGATTTATGGGATTAATGGCTTTTTTCTGCCTTCCCCCAGCCTGTCTCCCTCACTGCAAGCCTCAGGCCCTCCTCCCATGGGGCCCCTCCCTGGGGCCCAGACCTCCAAGAAGGCTTTGCAATATCTGAGTTGCTTCCCTTGGTTGGGAGGGTAGGGAGGCCAGAGACCCCACCTGGCACCCAGCCCCTTCCTCAGGCCCGCAGCACCCCTTCCTTGGTGAGGGAGGAGGGCCCACCAGAGTAGGGAGAAAGCTGACTCCAGCGGCAGGTTCCCCAAGGGTGGCTGTGCAGGGCCTGGGGAGGTCCTTGCATCCCTTTGGGTCTCCACTCCTCCGTATTTATGGCAGGGGTGGGGATTGAGGCTCAGCTAAATTCTATCTGCAGAGGCAGCAGGGGGATGACGGGTTGCAGGAGCACAGGGGTGGAGACCAGTGGGATGGGGGGGAGCAGAGTCCTGGCCCTTCTAGGGTTCCAGGACTCGACTGGCTCCTGGTTGCGGGGGGCCGGGGACAGTTTGCAAAAGCCACCCAGTGAGTCCCTCCTGGGTCCTCCCTGCCGCGCCAGCCCTCACGAGTCTTGTCGGACTTTTCTCAAGATCAGCACTGCCCTGTTTCCCCTGGCTCGTTCTTCCCTTCTCCATCCTGCCCCTTTCTCTATTCTCTCCCACCTTGCTCACCCCCAAATCAGCTCAAGTACATGCCCGAGGTCCAGTTTCCTCATCTGTAACTCGTAGGGCTTGGGAGGATGGGTGGACCCTTAGCCGGAGTCTGCAGCCCTGTGAGTGTACCTTCTCAGACTGAGGGGGCTTCTGCTTCCTCTAACCCTCAAGGAGGCTCACACATTTGCCAAAACCCCTCCGACCTCACTGTCTCTGACCTCACTGTCTCCCGAGGAAATATCTGAGTTCTCAGCCCTGTGGCTTCCACGTGACTCAGGACCCGTCCTGCAGAGAGATCCCCGCTCCCCACCCCCTGCAGAGCCTAGCTGTCCATTTTCAGCTCAGGGGCCCCAGGTGGTCACTCTGCTGGGAAGCTCTCGAGGGGCAGGGACTTTGCCTTGTCTCTCTCTGAACCCTGAGCCTCAGCGCAGCGCCTGGCACAGAGCAGCCGCTCTGTGGTTGAATCAAACTTCAGCGGAGCCAAGGGAGGTCAAGGTCAGGAGGAAATGTGGGTGTACAGCCTTGACCTGTGGTCGGGAAATAAAATGTGGCACCCAGGTGCCTGTGAGGGCTCGTGGCATCAGTGTTGGAGGGAGTGAGGCCCCTCCTGGGAGACACATGTGCCCACCGGAGGCACAGAATGATAAGCGGGGACTGTAGGAGGAGAAAGGAGCCCTAGAGATTATTTCTGACCGCCTTGTTTCACAGGAGGAGAGCCTGGTTCTGAGAAGGGAAATGAAGGTAACACAGCACACTGGTGGCAGCAGCAACTACATTCCAGACCTCTGGGCTCCTGGTTCTTCTCCCGCCCCTCTCTGGCACCGCACCCCTTGCCCCTACCGGCTGTCCATTGCTGAAGGCCCCAGCTCTGCATCAAGCCAACTTTCCGTGCAGCTGGGCATTTGCAGCTGGGAAGCATGGAGGGCCGGGTGTACCTGTGGTCCACAGGCAGGCTGGGCCACGAGGGGTCATGCTCTAGGGTGGGCTCAGCTGGATGGTGGCATATTCCACAACCTCTTCAGACCCCAGCATGGTGCTCCGTGGCCCGGACGTGAGTTCCAGGGCTGATGTGTCCAGCTCTGCATAGTAGATATCGGTGTCCTTCAGACCAGAGCTCTAGGAATGAGGCAGAAGGGAGAGATGGTAGGAGGCAGTGAGGGAAGGGGAGGAAGGACCAGAGGAAGTGTTCCAGGGCCAGGAATTGGGATGAGATGGGGAGGTGTGGGAGTGAAGGAGAAAAGGGAACCAGGAAGGATTGATTGTGTGGTATGGAGGGAGGGAGTGAGAGAACCAGAAGAAAAAAATCAATCAGTGACAAAAGAGAAGACATGGGTTCGGAAAAGGTGTTTACCAAATCGGCCACATGCAATTGTGTGCTCTGCTAAGCAGTATCCCCTTGGACCGCTGTGGGGATGGGCAGAGGAGGGTGGACCCTGCTCCAGGTCCACTGCACTTGGCTGTCAGGAGATCATTTGGGCCAACCCTCTCCTTTTTCAGAGGGAAGAGACTGAGGCCAAGGAAGGGAACGTGACGTGGCCTTCCCAGGTCACATGGAATAGCTGGCAGGGCATAAAGTCGAACTTGGAGTCAGAAGACCTGGCTTTGAATTTCAGCCAGGCCATGTGCTGCAATTGGTCAAATTGTTCAACCCACCTGAGCCTAGTTTTTCATCTATAAAATGGGGGAATAAAACAATCTGTTACATGAATCTCCACTGTTAGAATGCAGGCTCCAACTTCTGCCCTGAGCTCTTTGGTGGCTCTGAATGAGTTGTCTTGACTTGGAAATTACTAGATAAGAGTGCTTTGAGAGCAGGGGCTGCCATGAAGCTGAAAAGGCAGAGACACTCCCTGGCACATATGGGCATTAGCTCTGCTGATGACCCCTTCTGTGGCTGTGCCCAGCTCCCTCCCCTCAAGGGCCCTCGGTTTCCCTTTTGGCAAAGTGGTCCCTGATATCTGAGGTGCTGCCAGCTCTCATTCCTGGACCATTCCTCATACATGCCTCCTCCTCGCTGCCCATGATGGACCTGTCCACAGAGTGGGGGCCGAGGGAGAGAGGACTCCCCTGGCTTGGAGGGCAGGGAGGTGGCTCCTCACCATGGGAGGCATTCCCCTGTCTCTGCCCCCTGCTGGGGCTCCCCACGCAGTGGGAAGGTCGGGTGTCTTGATTTCAGTAGCGTCTATCTGGTGTCCATCATCAGTGAAGCTGAAGTCAATGTGAAAGTCGAGTCAGACTCTTTGCGACCCCATGGACTGTAGCTGGCCAGGCTCCTCTGTCCATGGGATTCTCCAGGCAAGAATACTGGAGTGGGCCACCATTCCCTTCACCCAGGGAAGAAACCCAGGTCTCCTGCATTGCCGGGAGATTCTTTACCATCTGAGTCACCAGGGACACGTGGCCCTGGTAAGTTTAGCGCAGTTAGCTCCCGATTTCTCAGATGTGAAAGTCACACCCTGAGGCCTTTCCTTTGTCAGTCCCCTGTGCTTTCTGAGCCTGCCAGGAGGGTGTGGAGGAGGCACTTCCTCTCCAGGTGGAAGGGGCCCGGGGAGGAGGTTGGAGGTATAGGAGGCCAGTGACAGAAGGAAGGGGAAGGAGGCTGAACAGACAGGTGGGGGAGGAGTTCCTGGCTCCGCGGCCATGAGCTGGAGGGCCTGTGAAGGTGGCCAAGGGCCAGGGAGGTGGGCACAAGGCCAGCAGGGCAGTGTGCAACACGAGCTGCTGAGGGCAGAGGCCCAGACTCCCTTCATCCCTGTGGGGCCCTGGAGACAGGCAGAGTGTGGATTCCACAAGGTAGGACTCCTGTAAGGTGGGAGGGTCGCTGGCACTCGGGGCTGGGGTGAAGACCATCCTGTGCAGGCCAGCAGTGGATGCCCTGACCGTGTCCCCATTCCACACACCTAGAGTGTGGCAGGATGAGAGGATTCCACCTCTTGACCTTCCCATCATCACAAGGATGTCTAAGATAGGTGCGTCAGGTGGATGTGAGGCTGGGGGTGTCCTGGAGCTGCCAGACTCAGGCAGGGACCCCTCAGTGGAATTCCCACTGAGGCTCTCTGCTGAGAGACCACCAGCGTCCAGTAATTTCTCTACATGGGCTCTTCCCAACTGAGTGCCCTCTGGATGGAGCAGGCTGGGCTCTGACTCCCATGGAGGGCTGGGAGATTGTGGGCTGATGGCAAAGTTGATTTGGGACCATCTCATGCAGGTGGGTGGAGGGGAGTTCTCCAAAACAGGTGGGGCTGCCCTGGATGCCCTGGCACTTTGCCTTCTATCTTAACAGAATCCATCACAAAGAGACAAAGGAGCAATGCTCTGAGACTCCTCCTTGGACTGGGGAAATCCTTGGCTAGAGATCGGGGTGCCAGCACCCCAAAAGCAATTTTTGTCCCTGGCTCTGGGCATCAGCCTTACCAGCCGGTCCCCATCTCACCCCAGGAGGTACACACCTCTTGGCCCAAGTTTGGGGAATGGGTAGAAGTCTCATCCCGGGCAAACCATTAGTTCCATCCCAAGCTCATTTTTGCCTTGGACTTCCCATACTCCTTGCTTTGTCTTTCGCTGGAGCAGCCATGGAAACGGACCACTGAGACCTGCCGTGGGAGTGTGGCTGAATGGCAACTCAGCTCCCGCCTTGCTGGACCCACCAGGGCATTTGCAGAAGCTGCATGTCCCCAGGCTGCTCCTGCCAGTGGCAGGGCACCACCAGTGCTAGAGGAGCTCCTTCCCCGGGGGGCAGGGCTTCTCTAAGCCTGCCCTGAGGACTCCTCCTGGCTCAGCACAAGCTTTCCCAGAGCCACGCTGCCATCTGAGGCTCCCCTTCCTTCCCTCTCCTTTCTCAGGCCAGACCTGCCCCTGCCTTCTCCCGTTCCCTCCCCTTAACTGTCAGCTCTGGCTTTCCCCAATGAAGCTCTTGGACATCAAATCTTGTCTTCCTGTCTCTTCTTGGAGGGAATGCACACAAGTGGTACTGGGCAGGTCTGAGAAAATAGGTGTAAAAGGGAAAGTGGAAATTTAGGCCTGGCTTACTCACTGCCCAGTGGCAAGGAGGCCCCCACCCTGAGCGGAAAGCAGGGCCCAGAGAGTCTCTGGCACAAGTTGGCATCCGAGTGGTGAAGCTTCCACCATCAGGGGCCTGGGAGGGCGTGCTGGTGGAGGGGATGCTCTTTCAGGCACAGTGACTCAGGCACTGAGATGCCCAGGAAGTGAGGCTGGAGGAACAGCAGAGCTGGCTAGTTATTCTTTTAGTGATGTTGTCACTTATGGAGGGTTCATGAGAAACAAGGTCCCCGACAGGTAAAAGTTCAATATAAGAGCCAGAGGCCCCTCAGGGAGCTTTCACAGGGCTCCGTTTCCTCCTGCTGCAGAGCAGTGGACACAGGATTTGGAAGTGAGAATCATAGGCTTTGGAGAGGCTCAGCCACGCCAGCTTTGTTCTCCTAAGTGTGGGCTCAAGCTGAAAAAACCTGCAACTCTGAAACTGAGTTGGGGATAAATGGATAGAGGTCTGTTAGGGAAATTAAAAGGGAGGAAATCTTGTTCAGGCTTCGGAAGCAGGAGAGCAGGCCTCTGACTGACTTCTGACCCTACCTGGACTGAGTGGCTGCTTGCAAACACACCAGTTGTTTCCAGCAAGTCAAGCGGCACCTTAGACAAGAGAGGGAGTGGGTCTTGGAATTTGCTGAGCCCCTGTAGGCCTGGCCAGCCCCCTGGGGTCTGGAAAATCTTGTGACTCACAAGGTGAAAACCAATAGCATTCTTAAAGTTAATGGAAAACCAGAACTGCATTTTTGTGTGCACACTGATGATGATGTCCATTTGTGGCCTCAGATTATAAGTGGTAGCCCCCAAAGTTGCAATTTGAAGTCTTGCCCATGGGGTGAACACAATGCCTGGGACCTTTTGCCAATCGGGACTCCAGATTGCTGTTACATGGGACTTTCAGCAGTGTTCAAGTCTGGATGTGGGTTGTCAGCCCAATTTGGTGATGTATGTTGTGTTCCTTCTCTCTGTGGTTTCTATTTCTTTGCTTTTAATGATTGTATATTGAAATGAAGTTTTAAAATCCTCTATTAAAAATTGACATTGTTTATTGTGTGTGTAATGAGAGGTTTCTATTGTTAATGAATCCTTTGAACCTAAAATGAAAGTAAAACTTTTGGCAAAACAAGGTCTCCTGACTTCCCTGGTGGCTCAGTGGTAAAAGTCCACCTGCCAGGGCAGGAGACACGTGGGATCTCGGAGGATCCCATGAGCTTGAAGCAACTGAGGCTGTGTGCTGCAACTAGGGAGCCTGGGAATGGCAACTACTGAGCTCACACCTGTAGAGCCTGTTACTCTACAACAAGAGAAGCCCCCAAAAGCCTCTACCTCGCCACTAGAGAAGAGCCCGCATGCAGCGATCAAGACCTAGCACAGCCAAAAGAAACATGCAAATAAACTTATTTTTAAAAACAGCCCCAACACAAAACAAACAAACGAAAAAGGCTCTGGAGGATAGGTCCCTCAGAGCACACGGAGGTGCCCGGCCTAAACCAGCAAGAGCTACCATCATCCCAGGCTCACCCTACAAGGCGAGAGGCACACTCTTCGAGAGCTGCCCCAATCCGCCTTCCTGGCTACCAGGCTGATAGCTAAGTTTAAAGCCCAGCATGACCCAGCTGGGGCCAGCTGGACCTGCTGAGGGAGGAGAGAGTGCGTCCAAGGAGCAAGGAGTGGCAGGAATTCTCTAGGAATTCTAGCAGAAGCTGGGCAGGCATTTGTGGGTGGGATTTGGGGGAATAAGCAAGACCACACTGACCTGGGGGCACTTTCTCAGGATGTGGGATTCAACAGCCTGGCAAGGACCCCAGAGAACAGGGCAAATTCACTGCTGGGGGACATGGAATTTCCCAGTGTGGGACTGCGATGGACATGCTGATGCTGCAGTGAACCCCTGGTCTGCGGGACACAGCTGAGTGGAGCCCTCCGAGACTGCCCCCACCTGCTAAAACGGTAAAATCAAAACTGATACCGCACCTGAGGTCGGAGTCATCACAGAGCCCTGAAGGTCACGCGGTGGGGGTTCCCTATCTTTTCTCCATTTAATTCCTCAGTCTGGCCCCACTGGATGCTAGAGGAGGACTGCTGGCCCCACAGGCTCGTCAAGCAGCAGCCGACTGCAGCTCCGATGCCCTCCGTGCCAGCTCCGTGGCAATACTCTTGAGGGCCTCTGTGTGGCGCTGTGTCCCCAACAGGAAGACAACAAGGGATGAAAACAGGAGTGGCCCAATGGCCCCCCTGGGGGATTCTGTGCTTGCCATCCCCTCCACTTTGAGCTCTGCAGGGAGCACTTGGACTCCTCGTGTTCTGGGCCAGCAGGCAAGGAGTGGCATCTTGGAAGGCGTAACTGGCCCCGACCAGCGGGAGGAGATCAGGCTGGAGACAGTGGAGGACACGGGTGACTACCTGGGTCTCCTCTGCCTTAGATGTGAGTCAACACATGCAGCAGCCCTGGCTTGCCACGGGTGTGATTATCAAGGGCTCAGATGCCTCAGGACCGAAGGCAGGGGACAGCTGAGAGAGAGGCTTTAGAAGCGTTATGGGAAGGAGGGAAGAGCATGGTTGTGGGTCTAAAATTTACTGGAGCGACGAGGCCTACACTCTCAGGAAGAGACCCCCGAATCACAGAGGTGCAGACCCCTGTGGTGCTAGGGTCACCCGTGGTGGCTTGGGGACATGCATGGCTTAGACCTCTGCCCTAGGCAGCCCCTCTGGAGCCACCTCAGCTTTTGTGCTGTGCCCACACTTGTCCAGGCTGCTCCACGGCTGGATGTGATGGGGTCCTAGTGCAGCTGGTCCCTACGGAACGGAAGGCTCCTCTCATCGCAGCTGTGGCTCGAGGTCTCTCTGTGGCCTGCCCAGGGCTTCTGCAGAGTGTGTGGTCATTCAAGACTCTTCCCACACAGCCTTCCTTCCTCCCCCATCTCCCCATCCACTCCTCCTCTGTTTCTGGTCCTTCACCAGTGTCCCTCCCCCATGACTCTGTGTCTGATCCCATCTTGGTGTCTCCTTCCTGGGGGACATGAACCAACACCAAAACTTTGGAGCTCCATCTCTCCCCAGGTTGTTGCATCCAGTCTTCTGCTCCTAGGCTGGGCTGTCCATCCTCCCAAGACTGAGGAGCTGGGAGCCCCTCTCCCTAAAGGTGAGGCAGCACTTCCTCCTCCCACTTCTAGGCATCTATCCTGGAGCCTCTGGAAGTCTTCCCCAAGATCTAGCCCCAAGCCAGCCAGCCTTTCAAATGGTACCTGCCACCTGGGTGGACTCCTAGCCCAGAAACCTCGACAGAAATTGAGAGAAGCATTGTACTCTTGCTTAATGCCCTTGAGTGTGTGGGTAGTATGGGACCTGGCCCACCCAGGTTGGGGCCAGTAGGCTTGGAAAGGGGAGTCTCTACTTGTTGGTCCCTGGGTCCCCCTGCAGGCTTCCCCTCCAGAGCCCTGCCTCGGTGAACGGTGCACGCTCTCTTCTTGGCTCCCTCTCACTACTTGTTGGGAAGGATAATTGATGACAACGTCAATAATGTGACTTGTATACAAGCTGCATCGCCAACAAACCCGAGTGCTGGGAATAAATCCTCTCCTGGCCCCATAATTGCTCTGTAAGCCGAAAGGAATTACACCACTCTTGGCAACACCAGCGCCTCCCTGGGATGCTGGAGGTGACCTCCGTGTACCACCCCACAGGCTGTTCTCACAAGTGTCCAGCCACCCTGGTTCCCTCATCTCAGGGCCTCTGGGTCCAAGACTCAGAGTGCACTCATCACCTAACCCTTCCTGCCCATGGCTGGGGGGCAGAAAACTAGCTCACTCTGCTCTTCCTCCCAAGTAGTCTTGAATCTTGAAGCCTCCAACTCATTTGAGGCTTCTGTCAATCCACCATGAGCAGAGCCTGGGGAAGGAAGGCTGTTGGGGAGGGTACCGGGCTGGAGCCATGTGCTTAGTCTGAGGTTTGTATGAGAGGAGAGACAGAGAGGAGGGGGCTGTCCTCAAGCTGGGGCTGCCAGGTCTGGCCCCCAGGGAGGGGCTGCGCCTGCCAGGCTGAGGGGGCAGCAGTCAGAGAGCGGGGCCCAGACGTCGTTAGCGGGGATTAGGGCCAGATGCAGCTGTCCCATTACATCACGGCCATTTTTACGCCGAGCCTGGGCCCACTCTTCAGGACAGCCTGCAGGAGTCTTCCATGACTTTACAAATCGCTCCCTTCCGTCATCTTCCCTCCCTCCCAGGCCTCAGGCCCCACTGCCTGCCCCATCCCTGCCTTTTCCTCCTCTCTGCCCCCGTTCTCCTTCCACCCGGGGCTCAGACGAGGTTACTGATTCCTGACTCAGGGCCACGCTGAGGGAGAGGAAGGCTGATTTGGAGAATCCCTGAGCAGGGCATGGCTTTCTCTCTTCTGGAAATGTTGGCGTCTCCGCACGCCCTCCTTCTTTACCGACTTCCGGGCCTGGAGATACTGTGCTTCCTCACTGTCCTGAGGTAGGGGCAGGTGAGATGCTCCCATGTGCTCCAGGTGGGAGATGCCACCCTGCCCGGTGCTGGTTATGTGGCCCAAAGTGAGATCTGACTCAGGACTCTAAAGCCAAGCTCTCGGGGCGGGCTGCCTTGCAGCTCTCAAGGCCTCTGGAGCTGACAGGCAGCCAGGCGGCAGAGCTGGGCGTTCTGCTGCATGCGGGGAAGCCATGGCTGCAGAGACTCTGTATGAGCTGGTAGCCACCCTTCAAACCTCTTCAGGTAAACCCCCGCACAGGTCTGGCCATCACTGTGACTGCTGCGTGGTAGGACCTGGACTTGGAGCCAGGGGACCAAGGGCTTGAATGATCCTCTCCACTGTTACTTGTTGGATGACCTTGGGCAAGCCCCTTTATTTCACTGAGCCTCAGTTTCCTCATCTATAAAATGGGGGCAAGAATAAGAATTATCATGCTGATTGCTGTGAGGGTTAAACAGAGCTGTGTTTGAAAAGTCTCAGCAAAGTGCCTGGCACACAGTCGTGTTCAGCACTGTCCCTAGGCCCCCTTGCTGGAACTGGCTGGGCCAGGCAGTGCAGCCTGAACACGGGGGTTGAGGTTGTCCAGCCACTGTCTAAGGAACGGACTTTGTGTCCATTGTGTTTTAGCTCTCTTCGAAGCCTCTGGATTGACTGAGGAATGACAGGTGGCTGGTGGTCTTCTTACCCACTGCGTGGAATTGGAAGGTGAGGGCTGGGTTGGTCCTCTGGGCTGAGCTGAGCACCCGGGATAGGAACGCTGCCTCCTAGTGGCAAGGTTTGACATCTTGAGACGCATTCTCTTTGGCCCTTCCAGGGAGGGTGGTGAGACTGCAGAGACAAAGGCCTGGCTCTCCCCGCAGTGCCAGGAGAGGGTGTGTTATCTTTAGGCCCAGGCGGTCTGGCCTGGGTCTGTGGGCTGGCACTGTAACGGGTACCGCCTCGGCCCCCAAGTCTGCTGAAAGGAGTGGGCTCTGGGCAGAGGTGGCAGGCATTCAAGTGGACGCTGGCCCTCGGAGCAGCTGGGAGCGGGGCCAGGAGGAGGGGCTGTGGCTGGCTTTCTGGTGGCCACTGGCAGGTCCAGGGACTTGGGTGCAGGGTACAGAGCTGGGGGCGGGCAGAGCTGCGGGAGGGAGAGCCGGGCATCAGGCTGGGGCTCTGTCCTCCCTGGAAACGCCACCCTCCTGCCCTGGTCCGCAGTGTGCAGCACCCGCTTTGCCCTGAGGTGCCTGTAGGGGTGTAACTGTGAGGGACCTCCTCTGTCCCCCTCTGTCTCAGGCAGCTGGGATTGTGGCTGGGCTGGGTGGAGCTGGCCTGGGATCAGCATCCTCAAGGCTCAAGGGTCCTTACCAAGGGGGTGGTAGGAGGGGGAGGCCCCCAGATCGTAGTAGGCGGGCTGTGGGGGCAGCTTCTGCGGCTCTTCCTCTTCCTGCTGCAGCTGCTGCTTCTCCAGCTCTAGGCCAAGAATCTGGAAGAGAAGGCGGGTGAGTGGCTGCATAGACTCTAGCACGGCCCTGTGCCAGGCGGCCCTCTTGGCCCCTAGTGGGTTGTGGATTCTTCCCCTAGGTTCCCATGCACCCCCTGTCCTGCATTCAGCACTTTGGTAGCATCCAGGAGGCATGAGGGCAGCCTGAGCCTTTTGCTTTCTGGGGATCGTTCAGGGGTTTGGGGAGTTGGGAGGGCTCTGCCTTCATGTTGGGCCCCCTCCCTGAAGTCCATCTCCCATTTTTCTCTCCCTGCCCTCTCACTCTAGGGACCCAGGCCCACCTGGATGTCCTCAAGTGCAAGGTGGCTCTGCCTGCTGGGAGAAGGTTCTGGCTCCTGGGAGAGAGGCAGGGCAGTCCTGGGGGGACAGAATGAGGCTCACATGAGGTCTCTATCCCAGTCAGGCCCCCTGACCATTTCTGGTCCCTGAGCCCCACTCACAAGGGTGGCCTGGGCTCTGCTCCCATGTGGCCTCCTGAGTAGCCAGAGCGTGGTGGAGTGGAGGCTGAGAGACCCTCCCATCTTTCCAGGTGTCTCTGCCTCCATCCCAGCCCACTCCAGCCCAGGCTAGCCCTCCCTCCAGCCTGGGCCGAGGAACCAAGTAAGTCTCAGGTGCCCTGGCTTGAAGGACAGTGGGGAAATTCACACAAGCCCTCAACTGGAAGCCAGGATGCAAGGGGTCTGATCAGGTGCAAAGTCTCTGGGGGCATCATAAGTTTTAGTCATCACAATAAAGAATATTTCAATGTAACATTTAGCAAATCAAAAGAATGCAAAAATCCATGATGAACAAAATATCAACATTTTAAGTAAAGACAAGATCAGTAAGAGGGCTATGCCAAGCCATATCAGAGCCTGAGGCAAAAGAAAAATCAGTAATACTGAGCTTGTCTTTAAAGTGTTGATATTTTGTTCATTGTAGATTTCGGGCATTCATTTTGATTTTTAAGAACGTTGCGTTAAAAATTTTTCTCACGATGATGCAGGTTTTTGGCACCTCATTGAACTTGATATCAGAGGCAAGGACCGCACTCAGTTCACCTGGTCCAGGTCACGAGAAGGTGAACTTGTATGTGGTACTTCGCCTCTATGCCTCAGTTTCCTCAGAGGGGATAAAATGCACCTTTGTAACCCAGTGTAAATGTTGGGTGGTGCCTGCCCGCAGCCAGCCCTCTAAGGCTTAGCTGCACTGCAGGAGGGTTAGGGCACCCTCCCACCTCACAGGTGGCTGTGCTGTGTTTAGTCTCTCAGGCGTGTCTGACTCTGTGCGACCCTCCATGGACTGTAGCCCGCCAGGCTCCTCTGTCCATGGGGATTCTCCAGGCAAGAATAGTGGAGTGGGTTGCCATGCTCTCTTCCAGGGGATTTTCCCAACCCAGGGATCGAACCCAGGTCTCCCACACTGCAGGCGGATTCTTTACCGTTTGAACCGCCAGGGAAGTCAGGAGGAGGGAATGAGGCCTTGCGGAGGGGGCGGTGAGTAGCCCTGAGCCCCTTACAAGGGCAGGGGCTTCAGCAGCAGCCCGTGCGGGTGGGGAGCAGAAGGGGGCAGTGTTGGGTGGGCAGAGGATGGGCTTGTCCACACTCACCCGCCCCCATCCATCTCCAGCCGGTTCTTCTGCTGCCGGTGATACAGCAAGAAGACAGTGAGAGCCACACTGAGGATGAGGACCATGGCCACGGCACACCCCAGGAGCCTCGCCATAATTCCTGGGCCCCCCTGGGGAGGGGCTTTTCTGGAACCAAGAGACCACAGTGGAGAATGAGAGAGTGGGGCACAGAGAGACAGAGTGAGGAGAGAGGGAGAGAAAGGAAACTTCTGGAGGCAGAGAGGTGGGCAAGAAGCAGCAGCATCGGAGCAGGAGGCAGTGTCCTGCCCTGACCCCTCTCCCTGGCGTCTCCCTCCCCATCATGCTTGAGTTCCAGGAGGGGCTGTCTCAATTAGGGCAGGACAGACCTCATGTCTGGCTCTCCAGGGCCCTAGAATCCCAGCTCTGCTCTGATCTTGGGATCTGGGGCAGGGAGGCAGGAATAGGGGCGGGGAACATAGGGAAGGCAAAGGGGGTGCTCAGAGGTGGGGGTCCTCACCCCACCTTCCATCTCTGGCCCTGCGGGAAGATCCCTGTTGAGGAGTTTAATTTCCTTCCCCTTCCTACCCAATTAAATGAGCAAATAAACTAACTGGTGCTCTGCCCTCCTAGCTCTGGAGAATGCATGAGGATTCAGAGAGGGAAGATGGGAGCTTGAGGTTGATGGGGATCCTCGGGGAAATCTAGTCTGTCCAGTACTGAGAAGGTGAAAACCCCACAGGGCCAGGGTCAAAAGTGAGGGGGATTAAGCCACCCACTGTCTGGACCTACTGGGCTGTTGCCCAGGGAGCGCTGGTCCCAGAGGTTGGAAGTAGGGCTGGGGCAGGTTGCAGTCCCTCTCAACTTGCTCTGTGATGACCTGGGCAAGGGACCCAGCCTCTCTGAGCCTCGGAAAGAGAAGGGCCTGGAGGCTGTGAAGGTCTGTTGAAGGATTTCTCAGCCTGAGCAGGGGCCACTGCAGGCCCTAAAGACGAGGACACCATGAAGCTGTTGGGACTAAGCCCGGGGCCAGGGGCACGTTCTGCTTTCTGGCTGGCCCTGCTGGCCTAGGCTTGGCATGGGAAGCCAAGCACAGTGCCAGGCCTTTCTCTTCCCTCCCCTCTGCTGGGCTCCATTTCTCACCTCTGACCCTCCCAACGCCCAGGAAGGAAGGGACTGAGGAGAAAATCACACACACTTTCTTCCTTCCTTCCTCCCCGCCCCGTCCTATATGTAATTAAACAGGAGAGCACCTGAATAGAGATGCTAAATTGCAGTTTGCAATAAACATCATGGAGCCAATTAATTCCCCGAAGCGGGATTGACAAGCACCTGCCTCTCTGTCTCTGTCTCTCTGCTCCATCCTAGTGCCCTGAAGGAGGAGGTGTCTGGCAGATTGGCTCCCAGTGAATCTGCAGCCCCTCTGGCCGGGCTCCTGAAAGTAACTGGAAAGCAGACACTTTGCAGAAGTTCTGATGCAGCATCTGTCCATCCACAGCTGGTGGGCTGTGGTCCTGTTGGGAGGGCAGTGTCTGCCTCTGTGTGTGCATTACAGGGACTCGGGAGCCCCAGACTCCTCCACAGACCCTTATGCTCCCCCAGCACCGTCTCCCCTCTCCTTTCTCAGACTCTCGGGCTGGGGCACTGCAATCCATTAAACAAACCTTGTCTCCTTTTCTCTTAGCTTTAGCTTCTTAGCACTCACCATCATCTCCTCCCTGGTCCCTCTTCTTTGTCCTCAAGCCGTCCTGCCTTCACTCCTGCACCTTCCGGCTGTGCATCTCCTTTGCTTTGGCAAGCATTTATTGCACATCTACTGTGTTCCAAAGCACTATTCTGATGCTGGGCAACAGAGGTGCATGAGTGAAGATACCCTGCCTAGCTCATCAAGTTCAGGTTTTATCTCCTGCCGCAGGCGGCTCAGCTGGGTGGGCCAGGCCTGTGTGGGATCCAGGCTGGAGGGAGAGACAGCTTCGTGTCAGCCCTGGCCTTGCTCCCTGCTTCCCAGTGCCCTCTCCCATGGCCTCTCACCCATCACCTTCTCAGTGACTCTGGGGCCACTTCAGCAAGGGAGGCAGCTGTCCTTCTAAGGGGCCTTATAACATGCTGACAGAACAAACAATAATATAGGCAAATGAGTTTGTAAAGGCACTAAAGGTGGTCATTACAGAAATTAAGGGCGAAAAAGGGTGAGATGCTGCACAGAGGGCCTCAAGGGTAGCAGGGCCAGAGTGGAAAACTCTGACTTTGTCTCTTCAAATTGCCCTCTGTCCATGTCCTACTCTCTGAAAATATAAGTGCAAGTTCTCTTTGAGCCCCTGGGCCCTGCCTGCTCTACCTGGAGGGCATCACCCTGGAAGGAGAAATAATAGTGGAGGGAAAATGGGAGATGGGGACGGGGAAAAGGAGTAGGCAAAGAGGAGAATCGACCAGAAGTCCCCAGCATGCGAGGCGCTGCCTGGGGCCTTGGCTGACTTGGGGTTCATTTGATCCTCACATCAAGCCTGCAAAATTAGATCATGCTCTTCCCAGTGAGCAGAATGAGGCTCAGAGAGGTTAAGTGCTTCTCCCAGGGTCACCCAGCCAGTCAGTGGCAGAGTGGGCACTGGAACCTGCTCCTGTGTCACGTTCCCGACCTGTCCACGGGTCTTCTCAGCCATACTAGCCCCTCGCACACATGGAGCTGCCATCCCCTCTCCCTCACCAGACACAGCCCTGTACTCACTCTCCCTAGTTGCCTTGTCTCTGGGTCTCCTCCCCTTGACAGCTGGGAGGGGAGGTGGGGGGCCTGGTGCTGGCCCCAGCTGGAGCCCTGGCTCTGTGCCCCCAGACACACTCTGGTTACACTGGGACAAATCCATCCCCCTAGCCCCAGCCCCCCAGCTCCACAGGAGCAGGACTATCACCTGCAAACAAGTGGGCTGGCCAGGGCTGGGGCTTAGGGGCTGGGAGAGTTGGGAATCAGGGTGTGAGGGCGGGGGGGGACGAGGGGCCTCCAGAGAGCATCTCCTATGAGCCAGGCTCGGTGCTGGGCTGAGGTTGGTCGCATAGGCTTTATTCTACAGAGAGGTTAAGTCAGTTGTCCAGAGTCCCACAGCTAGGAATTTAAGGGCTGAAACTGGATCCAAGTCGACTTCTGAAGTCTTTTCCTCCTGTGTCACCATCACCATCTGAGTCATCATTTTCTCGGGCTTTAAAATCACTGAAGATGGTGACTGCAGCCATGAAATTAAAAGACGCTTGCTCCTTGGAAGAAAAGCTATGACAAACCCTGATAGCATATTAAAAACCAGTGATATCAAAAGAGACACAGAGGTATAGAATGGACTTTTGGACTCTGAGGGAGAGGGATAGGGTGGGATGATTTGGGAGAATGGCATTGAAACATGTATACCTATCATGTAAGAAACGAAGTGCCAGTCTATGTTCAATACAGGATACAGGATGCTTGGGGCTGGTGCACGGATGATCCAGGGAGATGATATGGGGTGGGAGGTGGGAGGGGGCTTCGGCATTGGGAGAAGATCGTGTACACCTGTGGCTGATTCATGTCAATGTATGGCGAAACAAATACAGTACTGTAATGTAGAATAAAGTATTAAAAAATAAAAAATAAAAACCAGTGATATCACTTTGGTGACAAAGGTCCATATAATCAAAACTATGTTTTTTTCCAGTAGTCATATATGGATGTGAGATTTGGACCATAAAGAAGGCTGAATGCTGAAGAACTGATGCTTTTGAATTGTGGTACTGTAGAAGACTCTTGAGAGTCCCTTGGACAGCAAGGAGATCAAATCAGTCAATCCTAAAGGAAATCAGTCCTGAATATTCATTGGAAGGACTGATGCTGAAGTTGAAGTTCCAACACTTGGGCCACCTGATGAGAAGAGCCTGTTAACTGGAAAAGACCCCGATGCTGGGAAAGATTGAGAGTAGGACAAGAAGGAGGCAACAGAAGATGAGATGGTTGGACGACATCATCAATTCAATGGATATGGATTTGCAAACTCTGGGAGATAGTGAAAAACAGGGGAGCTTGGCCTGCTGTAGTCTGTGCTGTCACAAAGAGTTGGACACAAATTAGCAACTAAACAGCAACAACTGTGCCAGCAAGGCCTGGTCAGTGTATCCCAGAACCTCCCCTCTCCAGGCAGAGTCAGCATCTATCCCGGCTCATGCCCCAAGGATGACCCCCAACCAACTCCTCCTTACCTGTCTCTGGGGTTACACCAGTGACATCCCCTAAGCCTTAATGTTCTCACCTGTCATTCCTGGTTTTTGGGTCTCAGACTGGGAAACTGAAATCCCCAGCCGAAGATAAACACACACTTAGGTTTAGTTAAGGGGTCTGCAGGCCAAAGACAGTCCAGGACTTGGTTCTTTTCGGAGCCAGATCTGCCTGCTGCACTGAGGCCCACTGTGGGGGGTTGGAGGGGCTTTGGATCCCACTCAAATGTCCAAAAATCTCAGTCTGCTTCTCCCTGCCACCCCCCTTCTCAGGCCCCAGTAGGCCTGGAGCCCCAGCCTTTGCTTGGTGGTGGAAAGTGGACCCAGACATCTGCCTCACAGGATGCATTTGCCTGCCCATTGCCCTTTGCTCAGTTCCGTAAACACATCCTGACACCTTCTATGTGCCATCTGCCTGCCCCCTGGCTAATGGGGGAATCAGACCTGTACACAAATAAACACTCTATTTTAGGATTCATTCCTCAAGAGAAGTCTGTCCAAAGTCTAGGACAGGTGTAGGGAAGAGGGACCTTCTGAATAGGGTTTTGAAAGCACAATAGGAGCTCTCCAGGAGAATAAAGGCAGAAGAACAAGGTAGGCAGGATACGCAGTGTTGCAGGGACATGTGTATCAGATGTGGGATATATAAAGGAAATTCCAAGCATTGGCTATGGCTTGGAAATGGGGTGCGAGAGGGGATAGACAGGGCAGGAGTCTGGGGAGAGGTATATAGCAGGTGGACCTGGCTCAGAGGTCCACCCTCTCTCCTGCTGCCCTGCCTGTGGACACTGCTTTCTCAGGAGCTGGACTGACCTGGGCCCTCCTGTGGGCTGCCCTTCCAGGACTCCTCAGAGAGCACTTGGCCTCCCTGCTCATGAAGCTGTCCTGGGTCCGGCTGCCTTCTGCTTGTCTCTGTGGCACAGGCAGAACAGGTGTTTCTGGGGGACCAGGAGCTCAGAGGAAGTTGGTGTCTGGAATTGGTATGGATGCTAGCACATAGGAATGACTGGGGGTGGGGCTGATTACACCGTTGAGGGCCCGCCCGCAGGGTCAGAGTACCCCTGGCCCTATCTCCAGCCCAGGGCTGCTGGAGCGGCTTCTTCCTGTTGGCCGGAACTCTGTGTTCAGCTTGCTCTAGCTCAGTCTCCCTGTCTCTCTCTCTCATTTCAATGCTTTTTCCCCGGGACCCCAAGCTGAGCGGCTGCTCTACCATCACCCTGGGGGTCGTGGGAATATCCTCTCTCCTTGCCAAGGAGTGGGGGACACACCCTCTCCACCCCCCGACTTGGTCCTTACAGAAGAGAACCCTTTCAGGTGCTTGCTTGTGACCCAGGTGGTGAGGAAGTCCACTCAGAGACCTGGAACTGGGAGAGTTACAGAGCCCTCTACTCTTACAGAGCCCCATCAGCCAGCATGACCACCTGGTCAGCATGACTTGAACTCAGCCAGGCCTCCGCCTTCTCCTTGCCTTGGGCCACAGATCTAGGAGGCTGACCTTAGGAGCTGGAGCTGCTCGGAAACCTGCCTGCCTCTTACCTGGGGTAGGCTCCTGATTTCTCCCTCTGCCCTGGGCTTGGTTGTACTTCGTCTTTGCCTCTGCTCTGGTGTGTTGATATTAGAGAAAAAAGCCTTTCATATTTGCCCACAGAATTTGCTGTGGTTCTGCACTCAAGTGAAGATCAGCTTGCAGTCACCTTCTTGAGCGCCTCTGGGTGGAGGCTGGGGGCTCTGAGCTCTGCAACCCCACCCTCTTTTATCCCTTGCGTCTGACTCCCATGCTGTTTGTCTGGAGCACACATGAATTATGAAAAGTGTTTAGCACAGTGTCTGGCACATAGTCAATATGTAATAAATGGCTGCTATTTGGTTATGAGCTACTCAATAAATGCATATTGATTGTTATGATGTTGGTGACGTTGGTGATAATGAGGATGGTGGTGATGATGTTGGTGATGATGTGGATGGTGGTGATGATGAGGATGGTGATGATGATATTGGTGATTATGATGTTGGTGCTTCTCCCCTCCCTGGAGTCCTGGCTTCTTCCCTAAGCTAGCATGCTGGGCCAGATTACACTTGTGGCCACCTCAGTATGTTTTCATATATAATATGAAAGTGAAAGTGTTAGTCATTCAGTGTGTCCAACTCTTTGTGATTCCATGGACTGTAGCCAGCCAGGCTTTGCTGTCCATGGGATTCTCCAGGCAAGAATTGCCAGGTTGCCATTTCCTACTCCAGGGGATCTTCCCGATCCAGGGATTGAACCTGGGTCTCCCACATTGCAGGCAGATTCTTTATCATCTGAGCCACCAGGGAAGCATATCTTACATATGCTTTTACTGAAATTACCTCATTTGATGCCTTTGCCTCTGTTGACAGATGGGTAACTGGAAGCTCAGAGAAGTTTAATAAAATGCCCAAGTTCGCACATCTCATTGACAATGAAAGTGAGATAAGCACCCAGGGGTCCAGGTCCTCAGCACAGAGCTCTGAGTGGCCTTGATGAAGGTCTTCTGCAGGGGAAGACAGGCCAGCTCTCTCTTGAGTTTGTCATTTACATAGCTGTAGAATCTTGGGCAAGTCACTCAAATTTTCTGAGCCTCAGTGTTCTCATGTCTAAAATGGGACTCACAACAGAGTTGTTGGGCAGAGATGAGCTAATTCATGTCAGAGTCCTCAGCAGAAGGCCTGTGCCCATTCAGTGCTTAATAAGTATTGGTTCCAGGAAGGCAGGGGATGTGTCTGCTCCTTGGGCAGCTCCCAGGCAGCTGAGGCTGGGAACCCTGCTTTAATCCTGCCTGTGGCCTCTCTTCCTTACCTTTAACTTTCCTTAGTCCTTTATTGGTCACAATCTGCAAATTCAACTTGTCTAGGTCTGTGAGGACCTTAGGACATAGTGTGTGTGTATGTTTGTACATATGTGGGTGTGCACATGTGTGTGCATGTGTGTGTGTATATAGATGGGTATATGTGTGTATATATATCAACATATGTGTCTGTGTGTGAGAGAGACTTGACACTCTTTGGGGAGGGTTGAGGACAGTCACTTCCCACATTGCACACAGGCTTCCTGCCATCTGGAACATTCTCTTCAGTGTCTGCATGCTCCCAGCCCCTCCCACCCAGCCCTGCACACCTTGAGTTTTCATTAGGAGGAGAAAGGAGCGGAGGGTGGGGGGAAGGTGGTGGGCAGCTAACTTTCCCAGGAGCCAGCCCCTCACCACAGGGTTTGCTCCTGAAGCCCCCTCCAAAGTCAGGCCCAGCTGGAGAGAGTTACTGGGATTTCACACACATTCCTGTGGGGAGAGGGGCCATCTCTCCTGTTGGGGACCCTGCCAGGCAGGGAGCTGACCCCTAGCCCTCGCAGAGGGAGGAAGATGAGCACAGCTATTGCCCAGCCAGGTGGGGGAGGGTTGAGGGGCACAGGGAAGCGGTTTGTCTGTCACACACAGTTTATGCGGACACTCCCTCCCAACGTACCCGGGGCCTTCTCCCCTCACCAGCTCCTAGCTCCTCCCTCCCTCCCCTTCTCACAAAGGGCAGCTTTGAATCAGAAAGAAGGGCCACATCTGAGAAGGCGGACCATGCAGTAGGGAAAATAGTGGCCAGATGCTCCAGTATTTCTAATGCTGTTCTGAGCCTCGGTCTTTTCCTCTGTGAAATGGGGAAATGGTGGAAACATGTGAGATAGCGCACGTGGAACTCCCGGCGTGGAGCGACCCATACGTAGTGCTGTAGCATCAGCGGCATCCTCAGTCTTCCAGCTCTGAAGCACAATGCTGGTTCTCTCCTTTGTCTGCACGGCACTGGAGGGACCAGCTGCCCGATGTGAGCTCTGGATTCTTCCAGCCCTGGCAGATCTTCATCCATCATCTCCCCACTGTTGCCCTTTGGAGCCCCCGTCCAGCGCCCAGCAGCAAGAGAGCTGGGTAGAGTAAGGCCACCCGCCAACCAGGCTTTGCTCGCAGGGAAACCAAACCTCACTGGCTTGGGGTTGGGGTCACCTGAGGTCTCAGCCAGGCTCCCCAGCCACCTGACTGCACTGATGGAGCCTCTGCTGTTCCTTCAGGTGGGGGGCGATCCAGTGGGCCAGGGTGGCCCCGGGGGAGCCTCCTCTCTCTTCTAGCCGGCTTGCAGCCCTCACATCTCTGGCCTGCCTCCCTGGGGTTGGGGGCGAGATGGCGCCAGTGACAGCATTAAAGCAGCCCAGTCTGACCCTGCCCCCACTGTGGCGCAGTGATATCAGATCTCTGCATGGAAGAGAAAATGTGAGGTCAAGGGCAGTTGAGACAATCCCTAGGGAACCGGGGTTGGACTGAAGGCTACAATAGCCTGTGGATTCCAGAGCAGGCTGAGCCACAAGGCGTGCTCCGGGTGCCAGTGGTGGGTGGAGCCGCAGCCTGACTGCCCCTCCCCGACCCTAACATACACACTGCCCCGGGTCTCAGAGACAGCCTCTTGTCCAAGCCTTTGCTCTCTGTTTTGGGGACCGATCTCTCCTCCCAGTCTTGGTGGGTGCCCAAAGGGACACTTGCATACGTGCCTGCTAAGTCTCTTCAGTCATGGTCAGTTCTTTGCCACACCATGGGCTGTGGCAAAGGCTCCTGTCGATGGGATTCTCCAGGCAAGAATATTGGTGTGGGCTGCCATGCCCTTCTCCAGGGAAAAGGACCCTTACCTACCTACAAAGCTCAGGACTTCGCCTGCATGATTTGAGGGTTGGCAGGGGAAGGGCTTGCCCCTCCAACCCTTTCAATTCTTCCCCTCCTGGTCTCCCTTTCAACATGCTCTGGCTCTTTTGTGGGGAGAGGTCTTCACAGCCTAAACCCCCTCCCCTAAATTTCCTGCCACAACAGTCACTACCTATGAAGAGAGACTCCTTCCACTCTATTTCATTTGGGACAAGATGAGCAATTTTCAAAAGGAGTGCTACTAGGAAAATGAGAAGAACAGGAAATATAAAAACATAGGATGGTCGAGATCATGGAGGACTGACTTCTTTTCCTAGTGCAATTTACAGCCTAGCCACAGGCCTGCTAGAAATCTCTGAAGGTCAGCACTGCTAGCAGGAGATGCGGGCTGCCCTGGGAGGAAGTGAGGTCCGTCACTGGAGGTGTTCTAGCAGGGCCTTGATGCCTCCTCCGTGGGGAATGACCTTGGAAGCTCAATACATAATGGGGATGCTTCACTTCGGCCCAGAACTTCATGGTTTACAAAAGGGCTTTCGCCTGTATTTTCGTATCTTTCATGTAGTCTTAGGAAATAGAGCAAGGATGGACATCACAGCTTTATAGATGAGAAAACTGAGATGCTGGAGAGAAGTGGCTTTTCCCAAAGTCACAGGGAGGTGGTGACCGCATTTGCTGGGATCCACGTTTTGAGCCACTGGGGCAGAGCTGATCTGCCTGTGGTTCCTTCCCCATTTAGTCTCTCAGAGGTGCCTGTCCCACCCACCTGCATCTCCCTCCAGGTTGGACCACTTTTGCAAGGTACATAGGAGGTGGAGGTGATTCTGGAGCTGGAGGTGATTCTGGAGCTCATGGGGACTCAGCAGGGCAAGCAGAAGCGTCTCTACAGGGACACCTTAGCCAGATAGACTGGGGGTGCTGGAGGCTGCTAGGTGGGGCTGTAAGGGGAAGGGGACCTGAAAAGGCCAGAATTCTGGAGGCAAAAGAACCAGAAGCTAAAGGGCTATCTCTGTCTCCCTGGGAATGAGGGGTATTGATGGTCTAGGTGTCTGTCCATCCCAGGCAGGGCCCTCTCCTTGTGGCAAATCCCCAAAATCAAGTGTGTACTGACAGTAATCCAAGCGCTGTCTGCAGTCATTGAAATCAGGGGATTTAGATATGGACATTCTTGTGCTAAAATGCCATGAAATTCAATGGTGCTTCTCTGGGTCTCCTCAAGGTGGAAAGCACAGTTGCACCTGCTCAGGAGGAGCTCAGGTTCTCAGAGGGTGTGCATTGGGCAGGGGAGAGGATGAGCTCCAGTGCCCTGGGGTTGGGAGTTGTGGTGCCAAAGGCTTCGGAAATCTGGAGGGTGTTGGGGTCTGGACACCTCTGCAGAGGGGCGAAAGAGTGAGTGGGTGTGTGCAAAGTTGCTTTTCGTGTCTGACTCTGTTTGACCTTATAAACTGTAGCCCACCAGGCTCCTCTGTCCATGGGGATTCTCCAGGCAAGAATACTGGAGTGGGTTGCCATGCCCTCCTTCAGGGGAATCTACTCAACCCAGAGACTGAACCTACATCCCTATGTCTCCTGCTTTGGCAGGTGGGTTCTTTAGTACTAGCGCCACCTGGGAAGCCAGACAAGGAGTAGGGTAGCTTAGTTCTTCAAGTTCTCTGAGTAGCACTATGGGAAGACTCAGAGAGAAGATTTAATTTGTTCACATCTCTCAAGTTGAGGGGAAAACAAACTCAAGAGAAAAAAAAATGGTTACACCTACCTGCACTCGGGGTCCTTCTTGGGAGAAATATTGGAAGAAGTCAGACTTGGATGGGGTGTGGGCATCTGGGTGGGGGCATGGGGGTGTGGGTTGGGGGCAGTGTGGGATGGGATTTCCTGTGCATGGGCCACAGGCCTCCTAGCACCTGCCCTCATAGTAGGTCTTATTGTCTCCATTTCATTCCACTTGCCCCAAATCACCAAGCTCTTAAGAGACAGATTTGGTGACTGAACCTGAGCCTACATGACTCCCAAACTGGGCCCATCCACCTATGTTTGCATGCACCTAGGCTGGGCTTCAGAAATCCAGAATAACCTCAAAGAGGATCATGTGTGTTCCAGCATTTTGTAAGTTATAAGTCGGCGTAAAACTATGACCCTGGGGGCATTTTGTCTCCTCTCTCTCTTTGTTTATTTCTTTGACCGGGTCAGGTCTCGGTTGTAGCATGTGGAATCTTTCACTGTGGCATGTGGACTCTCCAGTTGTGACTCTCTAGTTGTAGCCTGCAGGCTCAGGAGCTGTGTCGTGCAGGCTTTCTTTAGTTGTGCCTCATGGGCTTAGTTGCCCTGAGGCAGGTGGGATCGTGGCTCCCTGACCAGGGATGGAACCCGTGTCCCTGCTTTGCAAGGCAGATTCTTAACCACTGGACCACCAGGGAAATCCTGATTTTGTTTCTTATTAAGGGGAGGTTCAGTATAGAGCAAACAGCACTCGACTTGGAGTCAGAAGGCCTAGGTCCAAGTTATGAGTCTACTACCTACAACCTGTGTGACTGTGGGGCAGAAATTTAGCCTCTCTGGGCATCTGGTTAATCATTAGCTAAATGAAGCCACTTGCTTATCTCCCCAGCTGGCTGCAAGGATCCTGGGATGCCAACTTCCTTCCAGCTGCCCAAGGCTCTTGGTCTAGTCTAGTTGATTCTTGCTACAAACATTTATCTGGAGATCCTTCCTATGCTGGATATTCTACAACTTTGTCACTTCCATTTTACAATATCATCTCTGATACCATCTTTTCTAGGAAATCTTTTCGCATGTGCCCTGCCTGCCTCTGATGACTCCATCTGCTACCAGGCATGGTTCCCGCAAGCTCGGTGGACCCCACCTGGGACTCTTGGTGCTTTGTGTACCGAAACCTGTGTCAGGCCCACAATGCCCTCCAGAAGTTAGGCTGGTGTGACACCTTCTGCGCTCTGTGGTCAGGACATGGTGCTGCCCTTTAGGAGAGACTGTGGGCAGGATAGTTCAGTGGCCTCTGAGGCCAGACTGACTGGATGTGAAGCCCAGCTCCCCACCAACAAGTTCTATGACTTTCAGTAACTCTCTTCATTTCCCCGGTAATAATGGTAATAGTGAATGAAGTCGCTCAGTCGTGTCCGACTCTTTGCGACCCCATGGACTGTGGCCTACTAGGCTCCTTTGTCCATGGGATTTTCCAAGCAATAGTACTGGAGTGGATTGCCATTTCCTTCTCCAGGGGATCTTCCCAACCCAGGGATCGAACCCAGGTCTCCCGCACTGTAGACAGATGCTTTCCCGTCTAAGCCCCCAGGGAAGTCCCAATAATGGTAATAGTAATTCTAAATCTGAGGTAAGGATTTAATACCATAAAGTAATTTAAACAGTGCCTGGTGCTCACTGAGTGATAAGTCTTAGCTGTTATTAAAAGATCTCCATTCACTTTGTAATTTCCAAAGATTATATAAATGTGAGGAATTCTTACTGTTGTTAACTTTCTGGGACTCAGTGTAGCCACTTGTGGGTTGGGGCAAATGATCTTTGAGGTTGCTCTGGTTCTCGTGGTCTGTAATTCTCAAGTAGGTAGATAGATGTCTTGCTTGGAATCAGCACAAGTTGAGCTGTAGGGGCAGTGGGATAGGGCACATGGCGGGGCACTTGGGGACCCAGGCTTGGAGGGAGAGGCTGATCCCTGGGGCGTGATGGCAGGAAACGCGCAAGAGGAGGCAGCGGGTGTTGGAGGGTGAGCCTTCCCAGGCAGGGGAGGCCCTGTGCACTGCTTTTCCCAAGCCTGCAGGAGGAACAGTCCCAACCAGCTTTGGACTGCAATTCCCTTGCAAGCCTGCTACGTCTCCTGAAAGATCTGAATATAAGGAACTCACACTTATCATCGATCAAAACTCCAAATCTTCCTAGGTCGAACTTCCTAGGAAAACCCTGGAGATAGAGATAGCAGCTGGTACTCCATAAGTGACCTCCCTGGTGGCTCAGATGGTAAAGCGTCTGTCTACAATGCAGGAGACCTGGGTTCGATCCCTGGGTTGGGAAGATCCCCTGGAGAAGGAAATGGCAATCCACTCCAGGACTGTTGCCTGGAAAATCCCATGGACAGAGCAACCTGGTAGGCTATAGTCCATGGGTTTGCAAAGAGTCGGACACGACTGAGCGACTTCACTGTACTCCCTAAGTGTGCTGTCAGAGGAGGCACGGGGAGCCCACTCCCACCATGGTATTCCCGGTGGGGACCCCTTCTCTACTCAGCTCTTGTGGAGGCTTGGATCTCTGCTCTACTAGCAGAGCAGATCCATCACTTCTCTGCAGAAGAGGGTGGCAGGATTATTCTCACCAGTGAGGGGGCTACAGCCTACACTCCTCCACGTTGCCCCTAGCACAGCGAGCCAGACTCTTCCGGAAGCTGCCCCTGCCCAATGCCACCCCCAGACACCTGGCCTCAGAGCCAGTTACAGTGGCTAGAGGTGACAGAACGGGGCACGGTGATCCATCACTGCTGGAGCTGCCAGGGACCTGTCACCCCAGCCCAGCTTTATCCACAGGGATTGCCCAGGAGAGGCCACCAAGCTCCCATCTCCCCGGCTCCTTGTTCCATGTGTATAAAGTGTTGGAATCAGAGAGGTGAAGGGTGTTGCTCAAGGTCACTCTGTGAGAAGCGGCAGAAAGAGGAAGCAGAGCTCAGCCTCCTGGCTCCTAGTCCAGGCATCTTTCTAGCAGGTTCCCTGCCTCTTGCTTGTGGTCCAGCCCTGACCACCTGTACTTCCATGCCAACCCATTATAGTCATCAGGGAAAAGCTCATCTGGGTGTGGCTCATGGTCCACTGCCTCCTTTTGGTGGAACTCCAGGAAATCTGCATTGCTTATGAATCGATTGTGTGGAGCTCATTCCACCTGGCGTCATCATCATGCCCCTTCAGCAGCTCATTCCAGTCACAGGGCGTTGCTTTTTGTCTTGTGTCGGAATTCCTGATTCCTGGCCCTGTCCCCTGCTGCTCTGGGACTTCTCCTTTCTTCCTCCTTCTCTGGATCTACTCATCCTGTCCTCACTTCCCAAAGCCTCCTAGGAACCCAAAACAGGGACCCGACCTCAGAGGACCACAGTGTGGCTGGATGGACCCTCCAGAGAATGCATGACAATTTATTAAAACAATTTTTTTTTAAAGTCAAGGATCCTTACAAAACTCCAAATCTCTGATAGTCATATGGAAATGTCGACATCCTTAGTCTTCAGGGAAATTCAGATTAAAATCACAATGAGATACCACTATGCCCTTGGCAGATGGCTAAATCTAGAAGGACAAGATGATATCAAGTGTGGGCAAGGAGGTGGGGACATCAGAACCCTCTTACACTGGAGCATACATTGGCACAACCATTTTGGAAAGCTGGCTGTATCTGCTAATCCTAGTGGGCTTCCCCAGGGGCTCAGGAGGAAAGAATCTGCCTGCAATGCAGGAGCCTCAGGAGACACAGATTCAGTCCTTGGGCTGGGAAGATCCCCTCCGAGGAGGGCATGGCAACCCACTCCAGTATTCTTGCCTGGAGAATCCCATGGACAGAGAAGCCATGGGCTATAGACCTTTGGGTTGAAAAGAGTGGGACACAACTGACGTGACTTGGCATACATGCATGTACTAATCCTAATTCCGCTCTTGCACACACACAAAAGAGAAATGAGTAAGTGCCCCAAAGTTACATACAAGCTTCTTTGTAGTAATTTTACTCATAATTGCCCCAAGCTGGAAACCACATGTATATCCACTAAGGTCAGAATAGAGGGCTACCTTGTGGCACATTCACACAATGGAATATTACACAGCCAGGAAAAACACACCACACAGGTACATCTCACAGACATTGGATTGAGTGAAGGAACCCAGACACACAAGGAAGTACACACTCTGTATGATTCCATTTATGTGAAGCTCCAGAATTGGGGTGTTGCCTGGGAGGGAGTTTGAGTGAGCCTCTGTGACTTGATCTGACAAGTGTTTATATATGATACGTGTGCTTAGTCACTCAGTCACGTCTGTCTCTTTGCAACCCCATGGACTGCTGCCTGCCAGACTCCTCTGTCCATGAGATTCTTCCAGGAAAGAATACTTGAGTGGGTTGCCATGCCCTCCTCCAGGGAATCTTCTCAACACCGGGATGAAACCCAGGCCTCCCACATTGCAGGCAGATGCTTTATCTTCTGAGCCACCAGGTAAGCCCATATATGACATGCAGGTATATATATAAAGCTGTTCCCTTAAGGTTTGACACTTTGGGAATTCCCTGGTGGTCCAGTGGTTAGGACTCCATGCTTCCACTGCAGGGTTCGTGTCCAAAAATAAATAAATACATAGAATAATATGGAGAGCTCAAAGAAAATAGGACACACCCCAGGCTCAACCCCAGACATCACCTTGCTGACGCATTCCAGACCAGGGCTCAAAAAAAAAAAAAAAGATTTGACACTATACTGTTTGTAATCTTCAATAAACATTTTTAAAGCTAAGAATTTGTTGTTGTTGTTTAGTCACTAAGTTGTTCCCACTCTTTTGCAACCCCATGGACTACACCCTGCCAGGCTCCTCTGTTCATGGGATTTCCCAGGCAAGAACACTGGAGTGGGTTGATTGCCAAGTCCTCCTCCAGGGTGTCTTCCTGACCCAGGGATCAAAAAGCCTGCTCTGGAGAAAATGTGGCCTCATGTTCCTGCAGCTGGCCCCAGTTCCCCACCACCAAGAGATGTCTTAGCACAGGGATCCCCACCAAGGCCATGGTCGTGAGGGACACATCACAGTCCCTCCGTGCCTGTGCCCCTCCTACCAGCTAGCAGCTAGTCATGTAAGATGATGCAAATCAGGGAGGAAGAAACTCAGTGGATGGTGGTCACCCCATAGCCAGGAAGGTGTATAGCTGGGATTCTACTTGGACTTGGTGAGAATCCTACTGCCTGAAGTTTCCATGACAGGTTCTGTTTCCCTGCTGCAGTTTGCTGCTGCTTAGGGAAGACGCTCAGTTGTAAATATAATAGTAAGAGCTAATATTATCCTAGCTTAACTGAGCACTCACTCTGTTCCTGGCATTGTGTTAAGTACTTTACAAACGATGTGAAAGTGTTAGCTGCTTAGCTGTGTCTGACTCTTTGCGACCCCATAGACCCCCTGCAAGGCTCCTCTGTCCATGGAATTATCCAGGCAAGAATACTTTTCATGACTTTCTCCAGGGGATCTTCCCAATCCAGGGCTCAAACCTGGGTCTCCTGCCCTGTAGGCAGATACTTTACCATCTGACCCACCAGGGAAACCCAAAGGATGATTCTCCTTTAATCCCTACAGCAGCCCTCTGTGGTGGGTGCCACTGTTACCTACTTTACAACAAACTTTCTCTATATATGGCTGTCTTTATTCATCCCAGAATTCTGTCCACCTGGATTGAGAAATAAAGTCCAGGGAAGGCAAGCGACTTGCCCAAGGTCCACACAGCCCACTAGTGGTAGAACTAGGGATTGAATTGAGGTCAGCGGACCTTAAAGCCCTGCCTCTTTCCTTTTACCAGGTTTGCAATAAATGTCTGCTGTGAACTAAACTGATGATAGAACCAGCATCTGAAAGGATCACAACAGGCTGAAATGCTGCCTCTGTCATTAAGATAAAACACAGCAGAGATACATGAAAATCACCACATTTAGGGGAAAAAAACAGACAGCCCAAGCACAGGGGGAAAGAGATCTGCTTAGAGGCAGCTCACCAAAAAGACTCACAGGTTTACTCATCCATCTACCCACCATCCATCCAGAGATTTAACCACCAGAATGAAGCCCCTTTGTGGGCCATGCCACCACCATGAGGTCAGCCTGGTTGGCTGTGCCCACAGAGCAAGAGAGAGTAGACCAGGTTCAGGGAAGACATGCAGATAATCCCCTATTCCTCTACCCCCATCCCCTGCTGGTCAGATCAGTTCCAGGAAACCGTATTTATTCCCTGGCCCTCAGAATGGGAGAGGAGCTGAGGGGAGCCGGTAATGGTTTTCTTTTAGGAACAGCTGGAGTAGCTGGGATTTTTTTTTTAAGGCTGTTTTTTTTAGAGCAGTTTTAGGTTTCTGGCAAAATTGAGTGAAAGATACAGAGACTTCCCATATATCCCCCTGCCCCTCAAATATTCAAGGCCACTACTACCTAAATCCCACACCAGAGCTGTGTATTTGTTACAATCAATGAACGTTTATAGGTAGATTCGCTATGACCACCCAAAGTTCAAAGATCACAGGCATTTTTGATGCAGGTTTGAGACTTTCTCCATGCTGGGCATTGTGATAATACTTTCTCACAGCTGTTGGTCAACTCAGCCAAGACTTGAACCCAGGTTTGCCCGACTCCTGAGTCTGGGTTCCTAACAGATGTGTTGCGAAGTGGCCTGATGCCTAGAGCAGAGGAAGAAACCTACGAAAACGAGGTTTGCCCAGGACTTGTTGTTTACTCTGTCAGTTGTGTGCAAATCTTTGCGACCCCATGGACTATAGCCCGCTAAGTTCCTCTGTCCAAGGGATTTCTCTGGCAAGAATACTGGAGTGGGTTGCCATGCCCTCCTGCAGGGGATCTTCCCGACCCAGGGACTGAACTCAGGTCTCCTGCATCAGCAGGTGGGTTCTTTCCTTTTAGCCAACTGAGAAGTGAAGGACTGTTCTAGGAAGGCCAGGCTGTGTATCTTCTCCGGGAAATACCTAGACTAATGGGTAGAACTTAGGGGAGGGAAATTTCATCTGAATAGAGAAGTGGCCCTCTGATGGTGGGGCTTAGCTCCAGAGGTAGTGAGCTGCCCATCTTTAGAGGCACCAGGGATGCTTGGGGACAGCCCTGCCTCGGAGAGTTTGGGCCACGCCCCCTGCAAAGTCCCTTGACTCTCACTTGGATGAGTTCAGTTTGTTGAATGTTTATTGGCCACCTGCTCTGCCCTCCCTGGGATGGGTGCTAGGGATGGATAAGTCAGGATGCCTGCCCCCAAGGGCGTGCAGCCTGATGGGGAGGCAGCTGGTGCGGTTCCATCACTTGCTGACTCTTTTCTCATTCATGGGCGCTCTCTTGTGGCTGAAGGTCCCATGGAGACGAGCTGGCCACTAACTGAGGGGACAGTGTGTGCGAGGAGTTCAGGCTAAGGGCACCCCAGCCTGCAGTCAGCCTGAGTCAGTCATCCCCACCAAGGTCTGTGTTCCCTGTGGAATAGAACATCTTGCTCAGAGAAGGGCTGGGGTGGGGTGGGGGTGGTGGTGGGGGGGAGTGGTGGTCTTGCAGCCAGTCCTCAGGCAGAAAGTGTTCCTGGGGTACAGGTGTGCCGCCTCCCCCTGCACCTCTCTCGGAGGGCCCTCCCTCATCTGTTCACAGGGCCCTAAGGGGACTGTCACTTTTCTTCATAAACTTCATTCACTTCTTCTAAGGTGGTAACACTATGGAGCAAGGTCTCCATTTGGGAAGGATCTGCAGGACTGCTTGCCTGGGCTTTCAGGATCCCACTTTGCTTTCTGACAGGTGCCCAGAGGCCAAGGGCTCAGAAGTGTTCTAAAACCAGAAAATCTGCTTTGTTAGCATTACAAGCACAGCTCCATCCTGGCTCCTCAGTTTCCTCCAGGGACTGGCCTCTGTTGAAGTCACTGTCTCCTGGATCCCATCTCAGGTGGGATGAGGATGAGGATGAAGATGATTGATGATGATGATGATGGTACATAGCATATTTGGTACTCAAACTCTTCTGTGCTTTCAATGCACCAACGTGCCCACCTCCCCACCCTTCAGTCCCAGTTTCTTAAGATTTGCCTTTTCCTCATGATTGACACCTCAGACGGCCTCTGCCTCTACACTAGGGGCTATGAATCTGGCTGTCCATTGGACCTCTTGGGTGTTTGTTGAAAATATACCTGTCTGGGCCCCACTCCAGAGCTCTGATCCTACTGGCCTGGGATGGGGCCTGGATATTTGATATTTAAAACCCCTAGGTGATTTGGGTTGTGTGTCCAGGATTGAGTCCTCTGGCTCAATGGAGCCTGTGATATGTGTGTAGATGATGCCCTGGTGCTGGTTCCTGAGCCAAGCAAGTCTGTTCCTAGATGTTTCTCAGCTCAAGAGGAGCTTGGATGCAGCCAGGCCAGTGGGGCCAGCATAGATGAGGCCCCAGGGAATGAAGGGAGGGCACCCTCCAGCTGGGGAAGGAGTGGCTGGCAGAGAGGGGGGAGGGAGAGGGTGGTGCCTGCAGTTTCTCATCTGGGAGTTGATGGAGGGTTGGGGGAGTGGGATTTGACCAAGGGTCTGACATCAGGACTGTCAATCAACAGAGAAAGTAAGGTTTAGGGGTCCTGTAAGCCAGGACCAAGGTGGAGCCCAAGAGCTGCTCCCCAGAAGCCTCTGGCTATGGGGACAGGGCAGAGAGGGTTGTTGAGGAGTCTGGCTGGGAGCGCTCTCCTCAGGCTTCCCAGAGCCCTTTTCTCCTCCACTTTCCCACCCAACTGTATGCCTTTCCACAAAACCACCACAGATACCACCTGCGATATTATGACTTGTAACAGGGAGTATATATTTGACCTTCATCCTGTTCCTGGTACAAATCCTAAAACTTTTGGAATTTGCTAAGGAATAGGAGTGATAAAAGTGTCTTGATTTTCTTAAGATACCCCTTTCAACCACACTTGAGTCCATGTTAATGAGCTGACTTTGGGAAAGCACCTAGGATCCGGATTGGTTGCCAGGCGAACCAACCATGTGATTAGGGGCTGGGAATTTTCAGCCCCATCCCTAACATCTGGGGAGGGGAGAGGGGCTGAAAACTGAGTTCAGTCACCAATGGCCAGTAAGTTAATTGATCATGCCTATGTGACGAAGCCTCCATAAAACCCCAAAAGGATGGGTTTGGAGGGACTTTTGTGCTGGTAGAGGGTACTTCCTGGAGAAGGCATGGAGGATCCATGTCCCTTCCTGCATACCTTGCCCTCTTCCATCTGGCTGTTCCTGGTTTGGATCCTTTTACACTAAACCAGTTATCTAGCGAGTAAACCGGTTTCCTAAATCTATGAGCTGCTCTAGCAAATTAATCAAAGGTAGGGAAGAAAAGTTATGACCAACCTAGATAGCATATTCAAAAGCAGAGACATTACTTTGCCGACTAAGGTCCGCCTAGTCAAGGCTATGGTTCTTCCTGTGGTCATGTATGGATGTGAGAGTTGGACTGTGAAGAAAGCTGAGTGCCGAAGAATTGATGTTTGAACTGTGGTGTTGGAGAAGACTCTTGAGAGTCCCTTGGACTGTAAGAAGATCCAACCAGTCCATTCTGAAGGAGATCAGCCCTGGGATTTCTTTGGAAGGAATGATGCTAAAGCTGAAACTCCAGTACTTTGGCTACCTCATGCAAAGAGTTGACTCATTAGAAAAGACCCTGATGCTGGGAGGGATTGGGGGCAGGAGGAGAAGGGGACGACAGAGGATGAGATGGCTGGATGACATCACCGACTCGATGGACGTGAGTCTGAGTGAACTCTGGGAGTTGGTGATGGACAGGGAGGCGTGGCATGCTGTGATTCATGGGGTCACAAAGAGTCGGATACGACTGAGTGACTGAACTGAACTGAGGGAGGGAATCATGGGGACTTCTGATTTCTTAGCCACTAGGTCAAAAGCACAGGGAAACCAACTGGACTTGTGACTGGCATCTGAAGCAGGCGAAGTCTTCTGAGGCTGAGCCCTCAGCTTGTGAGATCTGATACTACCTCTGGGTAGGTTCTGTTAGAATCGAGTTGCTTGCTTGGTGGTGTGGGATAAAAGTTACATCAGAATTGGGACCAGAGTCACTTTGCTTCTTCTAGGAAGTCGTCCCCATGGGCTCTATTTGGCTTTGAAGGCTCCACTTGACACCAAGCGTGGCTTCTGAAAGCCCTGTTTATGCCCCGTGGGTGTTCACACTACCCTGGCGGCAGGGAACTGAGACACTGGTGCCTGGTGCTACTCCTTCTGCTGGACTCCTCCTGCTCCTAATGCACATGGTCTTGCCCTTTAGCACATTCAGCACATGCTTTCTGATGGTTTGGTTGCCAAACTTTAGTTTCCTTTCTAGGCTTCAGTTCTCCATGTGCTGAATGAGCGTATTGAACTAGAACGATCTCTTTTAGAACAATTAACATAAGATCACTGCAGAGGGTGATTGCAGCCATGAAATTAAAAGACGCTTCCTCCTTGGAAGGAAAGTTATGACCAACCTAGATAGCATATTCAAAAGCAGAGACATTACTTTGCCAACAAAGGTCTGTCTAGTCAAGGCTATGGTTCTTCCAGTGGTCATGTATGGATGTGAGAGTTGGACTGTGAAGAAGGCTGAGCACCGAAGAATTGATGCTTTTGAACTGTGGTGTTGGAGAAGACTCTTGAGACTCCCTTGGACTGCAAGGAGATCCAACCAGTCCATTCTAAAGGATATCGATCCTGGGTGTTCACTGGAAAGACTGATGCTAAGGCTAAAACTCCAATACTTTGGCCATCTCATGCAAAGAGTTGACTCATCGGAAAAGACCCTGATGCTGGGAGGGATTGGGGGCAGGAGGAGAAGGGGACAACAGAGGATGAGATGGCTGGATGGCATCACTGACTCGATGGACATGAGTTTGAGTGAACTCCGGGAGATGGTGATGGACAGGGAGGCCTGGCGTGCTGCGATTCATGGAGTCGCAAAGAGTCAGACACGACTGAGCAACTGAACTGAACTGAATATAAGATGTTAAACTGCAAGTTGGACTGAAGTACTCTTAGTATACCTCTGGTCTGGAGAACTCTTACACATCCTTCAAGCCCCAGGGGACATGTGACCTCATCTACAAGCCTTTCAGACCTTCCCAGACAAAATTAGACTTTCCTGTTCAGTGCAACCATGGCACTTTGCACGTAGCTTTGCTTCAGTCCATGGCTAGCATGGCACTGTTTAGGGGTTTAAGACCCTGGAGGATCTGAATTCTTTGAAAACAGGGATTCTGGGTGGGACTATCAGTGTGGCACAGTGCCTGGCTCAGGGTGGCCAAATGAATGGATTTCATGAGAGAGTAAATGAATCCTTCAATTCATCAAGTCTTTTCCCTTAACCATCTGCAGAGGGTAAGGTAAGGAGGATGGAAGAGAGCCTGCGACGATTTCCAGAGAAGAGCTCTGGCCACCCAGATATCTAAGTTCTAGTCCCATAGTTGAGGTAGGGCACTGATGGGCACACCCCAGGGGGACCTTAGCCTCTCAGATGAATCCTGTCTCCAAGCCATCCAGGGTCTTGTCCTCTGCTCTGCTGAGGGTAGGGATGGGTAGGAGATGAGTGCAAGGGTTGAGGTTTGGGCAGAAGTACCCTAACTAGCTGGATACTCTTCCAAAGCCTAGCTCGACTAGAAAGCTAGGTATGTCCCAGCCTTCTGGTACCCTGGGGGATGGGGCTGGTGGCTTCGCCAACCTGGAGAGGCTATGCCTGGGACTAATCGGCTTGCCCTCCTTCCACTGCCGGAGAAAGTCTTGGCTAATTTGCCAGAACGTTCTAGTTAAATGCCAATTAGGACATCCTGTCCATTGCTCTCTTCCAATGTATTAATAATGTAATTAAGCATTTATTGCCTGCACAAATTAAAAATTAACTTAAATGGACAGCCTGGAAAACTGAGGAAGTGACCGCTTAAGCGACCAATTTGCATCTCATTCAAGTATCAATATCCAAACACAGTCTGGGGTGCTGGGTTTGGCCTTTGAGTGAGGGGCTCAGCCAGCTGCCAGCAGCTGCTAGCTTCTCCTACTCTCGCCTCTAACTCTTCCAGCCCCATTCCTAGGTGTGGAGGGCGTGGTCTTGCCCCAGAGGAGCTAGAGGGCTTGCTTCTGGGCCTCCGTGTAGGCTTCCAGCGTCCCCACCAGCTTTCCTCAGAGGGAGTATGGTGTGGATTTCACTGAAAGGAGATGCCTCTGGGGTGGCTGGCAGGGGGCAGTCACTGAAGCCCCTGCCACTCCCACCCCAGGATCGATTTGTCCTGCATTCCAGCCCAGGAGATGGGAAGCAGATGGTACTGGATGGGGAGGGGGAGGTAACCAAGGAAGCAGGAGACCTTCCTCCAACCAACCTCCTGGGGGAAGGGGGTGCGGTGGGGTCTCTGAGAGCTCGCAGGGGATGCAGCCGGCAGGATCCTCCCCAGAGATGAAAGGATAAAGCTCTTGTTTCTGTCCTATCCCTGGGGATCTGTCTAACATGGCAGGTGTGACGCTGCTGGCCCGCTTCTCCTAACAGCCACGGGAGGGGACTCGGCAGGAAGGAGCAGGACGATGGGGAGGTGGGCTGAGGAGGAGTGTTGAAGGCGCTTGAGTGGGAGCTCTGGGGCAGGGGGACAGGGGATCCAGCCAGTACAGGCCCCTCCCTAGCACGACTGGTCTCCCCCAGTATCTCAGCCTGCAGGTCCTCACTGCTTGTGCCTCAACAGCCAAGCCATCCCAAGGGGCGCGGGCCACAGTCACCCCTTTTGTGTGGAAGATGGTCCAGCAGCAGCCTGTGAGCTATGGTGAGGACCCAGGTGGGACTCGCATGTTGGCTCTTGGGCTCCTCTGCCCTGTGCAGGGGGTCCTTCGGGTACGAGTCACTGTCCCAGAACCACAGGACCTGGGGCATGGGGTGGAGGCTGCCTTCCTCGCTCTGGGGCTTCAGCCTCAATCCAGCTGTACCCTGCCCTGCCCCACAGCCGTGGGTGAGGGCCCAGCTCCTGAGTGATGCGAGGCAACCAGGGAACCAGGGTTGTTTTAAAGACTTTATTTATAAAAAAGTACATTTTTTTTTCCTCAGTACATTTTTCAACCCATCATTTTTTTTTCTTATACAAGTAAAAGGGGGGTGACGCAAACACCCCCTGGGTTAGAACCAGGAGAATCTGTGGGGCGGTCCCTGGACCAAAGACGAAAACAGTGACTAAGAAATTGAAGCAACGATAGTGCATCACACTTTGTGGGGGCAGCTTCTCCTGGATTTTCTTTCCATTTATAAAAAAAAAGAAAAAAAGAAAAAGAAAACCACTTTTGTTTTCCTGGCCAAGAATCCCATTCCTCACAGCAGGAGTCGAAAGAGCAGCAGCACCGGTGGGATGGGGGCTCCTTTGGCCTCACACTTGGGCGCGGCAGCATCAGCGAGGTCCTGGAAGTGCCTTATGCCACAGGGGCCCCTGGCACATCTCCCTGTGGGCCTGGGGCCTGGGGGGGCCCACTTGCAGGCTCCTGGGGGCAGTCAGGCCTAGGAGGTCTCTGTGTGGCCTCCGGGAGGCCTAGCAGCCCTCCTCTCCTTCCAGGCGAGCTGCCCACATCACCTCACTCGATCCCCAATTCCTCTGCTCAGGAGGATGGCAGAAGATTTATTGCACCAGTGACTCGGGCACATGGCAGGGGTTGGCGGGTGCGGGGGGAGGGTGGGGGGCACGTGCCTGGGAGATAGGGCCCGGGTGAATCTTTCTTATAGCCCGAGTGCTGGGACATCCGTTTTTCCTGAAGGGCTTTCAGCAGGTCCAGGCCAGCCCCCTGGTGTGTCTGCGGGGCTGGGGGTGAGCGCCCGTGTATGGGCTGGGCACCTGTGCAAACTCGTGCGCGCATGGACTGGGCCTGACGGTGGCTGCACGTGCATGCCTGCGTTCCCTGATTCTGTGCTGCTGCTCTTCAGATCCTTCTGATCAAAGGGGACTCGGAGGGTTGTTACACATTAGAACAATATCAAAATCTTAAGGAAAGGGCGGGTATCGGTGGAGTGGGGGGGCAGGTAGGCAAGGACCGTGGAGGGTCACAGAGGCAGGATGACAAGTGGGGAGGCCTTGGCACAATGAAGACCAAGTTTATTTCATTTCCAGCAAAAGGCAGAAGCTCAGTTCATGCTGGGGGCATGGAGGAGAAGCAAGACGTCCTGGTCTCTGTTGGGCCAGACCCCCTCTCCCACTCCCCATGCCAGCTGCCTGCGGGGCCCAGCAGTAGTAGCCACCTCCCCACAAACTCAGGGCACACAAAACTCCATCTCTGCAGGCCCAAGTGCTGACCCCGGCCTCACGCCTGCTCTTGGCCCCAGGAGCAACACCCTGGCTGGGCACGCTGCTGATGGGCCTCTGGCAAGTCTGGAGCCTCCCACGTGGCCCACACATGTGGCACGGACCCCCAAATTTGTGCTTTGCTGGAGGGGAGGGCTGGGAGTTGCTTTAAAGGGGACTCAGTGCTTTGGCTAGGCCTGGGGGCCTCCTAAGTCCATCACAGAAAGAGGAAGAGAGGGTGGCAGTGCAGGATAAGGGAGACACACAAGAGGAGTCCATCGGTCTTGTGATTTCAAGGGGGTGGAGAATGCCTCTATCAGGCAGGCCCCTGGGATTTCCTCCTGCTAGGGGGCAAGGGGGCCAAGCAGAGGGGCCAGAATGGTATGAGGCGGGATGGGGCAGTGATGTAACATGCAAAAGCTCCTCTGCCCTGGGGTGAGGGGACACTAATACTGCTGGGAAATGCAGCCCAGCTCCTCCACCCTCTCTGCCCTGTGGCTAGAAAGACCCCAGAATTTTCTCCCAACTCCACCCCATCCAGTACCCCCAATGCCAAGAGAGGGGAGCGCCGCCCCAGGGCTGGCATGGCTTCAGACTTCTGCTACGTGGCTACTGGGCGGACTGGGCTGGGGCTAGGGCAGCGGGGGGCTGGGCGAGAAGGGTGACCCGGCTGGTGGGTCCAGGGTTGCCAGGGCAGAGATGGAGCTGGCTAGGGGTTCAATAGCAGCACCAGGGAGGGGAGGAGTAGGACAGGGGGTTGGGGGCTCCCTTGGGAAGCCTATGGCAAGGGTCGGTTGGTGCCCGTGGGGCACAGAGTGGTCTGCCTCCCTCCCTCAACACTTGCCACCCCACAGAGCCTCTGCACCCTGGGCTGAGTTCACCAGAATCCTTGCAGGTAGACACGAACCTGCCTCTCCCATCCCAGGGTCTCTCCCATCCAGAGTGCTGGGGGGACGGGGTGGGCAGATAGAGGAACTGAGGCACTTTGAGCCGGGGGGAACAGAGGGGGCCCGGGAGGGGCCTTCCTCCAGGGTGTCTTGGGTGATTGACAGGAACCCAGAGCCCCATTCAAGAAGGGAATCTACAACTCAAAGGGAAAGCATCTCCAGGGTTCCCCTGCCACTCCATCCAGAATGATGACCAGGGAGAACAGAGCAAGACAGGGCGGGTGGTGAGCAGGAACGGCTGACTCAGGATCCGTGACCCCACCTCCCCTCATGCTGTCCTTCTCGTGGGTGGACGAGGAGCTCCCTGCACTCTGGAGTCTCATCAGCCCATGATGGCGGAGCTCCTGCTGTGCTCGCTGCCTTCTCCAATGCCCTCTGCATGGATCCTCCTCCACTCCCGGAGGTCACTCCTTTCTGGCATCCCAGCTCTGACTCCCCAAGAGAATCAAGAGCTCCTAGCTCTTGATAGATAGGGAGAAATTCAAGAAACTTCCATGCTGCAGGAAGTGGTTAAGGGCCAGCCTGAGATGCTAGGGTGGAGGCACCTAGGGGGCTTGCCTCAGCTCTCCCTGTAAGCTTCTGAAGGCTGCCCCCGGCCCCTGTCCCATCCTCCACTGGAAGGAGGGGGAGAGGTGGAGCAGAGAGGTGTGCCTTGGGCAGTGTCCAGCCTCGGTAAGGCATGTGACCCCAGGGGGAGCACGGGGTAGACACGAACGACATGTGTATGCGTGTAGGTGTGGGTATGTGTTGGTAGAGGTGCATGGGAAGTGTGGGCCAGAGTGACCTGGAGTCCTGCTATGTGGGGTGCAGACAGGCGAACAGGAACCACCAGAGCTGTGTCAACTTAACTCTCGGGAGGCCGATGAGGGAAAAAAAGAAGGAAAACCAGCCTTCAGGAAAACACACTGCCCAAGGCTCTAGGTGGGGACCTCAACTTGATTCACCTAACGAACAAAGACAGCTCAGGGGCTTTGGAAAAGCCGTCCCCACCCCCCTACCTCTTGGTGCCATGGCTGCCTAGACCAGGGGTCCAAACTCCCACTGTGTCAGCTCATGGTGGGATGGGGAGGTTGCTGGGTTCCCTCTCCCAGGGAAAATAAGCAGCATCTGGGGTCCAGGGGAGGGGGTTGTTCCTCTTGGAGCCCCTTCAGCCGTCCACCAGCAAGGGGAAGGACACGAACAAATTCCAGTGTTGGGGGCAGGGGAGGGCTGGCTCCCCAAACCCTGGAGGGATGCCCAGGTACACAAGACGAGAACAGGGCTCCCTGCAGAGGGCGGCAGGAAGGGGGCGGTCTGGGAAGGAAAGGTACAGCAACACCGAAGCCACAGTGAACACAACACCATGGGGCAGGGCCGGGGGCAGGGAGGAAATCAAAACAAAGCCAGGTCGTGTGCCCTGGGCTCCCAGGTTCCCGGGCAGCTGTGTGAGTCTCTGGCGAGCTCCTGGAGTGGGCGGCGGGGGCGGGCAGGGGGCGTGCGGGTCGGGCTGGGACGGAGGCTCTGGACAGGGGTCTACACATACCACTCCTTCTTGGAAATGAAAGACCCGTCGTTCTGAGAGACCATGTTCTCGGCCAAGTCCAGCTGCTCAGGGTCGTACTGGTAGCCCAGAGTCCGGTCCCCGTAGCCGCCCTGACGGGCCTCAGCCTCGTCCACCGTGAAGTAGGGCCTCTTGGCGTCCTCGTCGTACTTGGGGTGGGGGCCGCCCACCTTGCGCGCGCCCCCTCCGCCCTCCTCCTCCTCCTCCTCCTCGTAGCTGCTCCCGCCCAGGGGGCCGGCTTTCTTGTCGTCGTCAGAGTCCTCCGGGTACTGCAGGCTCTGGGCCATGGGCGGGTGGTGCTGGGGGACGCCCGCCTTGCTGTAGCCGTTGCCATACACATGCTTCTTGGTGCTGTAGTCGCCCTTGAAGGTGTGCCGGCGCCGGCGGAGGGCCACCACGATCCCGCCGACCACAATCAGCACCAGCAGGATGCTCCCCACCACGCCCCCAATGATGGCCGTGGGCACTGGCCCGGCACGCCGCCCATGTTCGGGAGGAGATGGGGTGTAGGGGAACTCTGGGTGAGGAAAAGAGAAGGAGGGGGACAGTGTCAGTGCCTGCTCCAGGGGCTGAGTCAGCAGGGGTGGCAGGGGAGGAAGGCAAGAGGGAGATGGGGAGGCGAAGGCAGGAAGTGAGCCCAAGGCCAGCTCTGGTTCTAGAGGTGCCCCCGGCAACCCCGGCCCGCTCAAATCCAGGAGATCAGCAAGCGCGCTGGTAGCTGGAGCCGGAGAAGACAGGGGAAGAGACAGTCCCATGGCCCCAGAGCCTCCACACTGACTTTCTCCTTGAAGGGGAGCCAGTCCAGCCACGACCCGGTGTCCACACCAGTTGCATGACACCCAGTGTCCCTGACACCCCGTAAAGTAGTATGCTATTCATTTCCATCCGGCACACGACGAGACAGGGCTTACAGAGGTTAAGTAATTTTCCTGAGGCAACCAGCCAATGACACATCGTTCTCTTGCACGGAAAGCCCATGTGGAGGTCACCACTGCCCCTCTGCCCACACCTGCTGGTCACTGTGCCCTAGCGTGAGCACGCCTTGGCTTCTGAGATGCCGAGCCTGGAGCAGACTGGGCACCCCACGCCTGACATCATCTGCTCCCAGGGTACAGAGAGGGAGGACGGGCGCCCCAGTGCTGGCCCTGTAGATGCCCTGTGTATGCCAGAAACCTGGGCTGTGGTTCTTGGCTGAAGTCTGGCCCTGCAGGGCAAGGTGGGGGCCGGGGGTGCAGCCAACGTGGGCTATGAGCAAAAGACACTCAGCATGACCGTGCAGAAAGGGGGCGTGAGAGCACGTGAGTAGCAAATATGACAAGTATACACAGGAGAGCACATGTGCAGGCACACGCCCTTGCTGTCACACCAGCCCACATACCTGTGCTGCTGTGATGAATGTGTGTGTACAAATATGGGCATGCTAAGGATAGAGGAGAAACTAGAAGGCAGAAAAAGTGAAAAGAGAAAGGAAGAGGGTGGGTGGGGAGGGAAGGCCGGGTGGGTACCCCTGGGGTCAGGCCAGAGGCCAAAGGGGTCCCCAGGTGAGGCTGAGGGAAGTGGTGCCCAGCACTGCCACAGGGTGGCACTGGAGACCGCAGCTGGCCTTGGACAGGAGGAGCCAGTGGGCAGGTCTGGGGCAGGCCTGGGCGGCTGACCTTGGCTGCTCTCAGCCCTCCTCTCTTCTGGCCAAGGGAGAGGGTCGATGTGGGCCTATGTTTTGGCCTCTGGGAATCGGTTTCTGCCAGCTCACTCCCTGATTCAGCATCACTCACTCCGTGGGAATCCTGTTCCTCCTATGAGGCCAGTCCCTCCTCCCAGAAGTGGAGTTGGTCTGGGGTGTGAGTGTGTGGTGTGCTGTCTGCAGCGGCGGGAGCAGGGCAGGGATTCTAGAAGAGAAGATGAAAGGCTGTCCAGGAGCTCATGCTAGAGGGGCTAGTGAAAACATGGGGACCAAACAAAGGGGTCCGTTTGCGTAAAGACAAAGCAAAGTGGGTGATTAAGTAGTTAATCCCACTAGGGGATCGTAAGTAGAAAAAATGTGGGAGACCCCTGTAAGCTAATGATTACTCAAGAAAGCAAGTTTGCTTAACCACAAAACCAAGCAGGCTTGCTTAGCAAAAAAATCCCTGCGACAGAAGCACAGGACCTGCCCCCAGGCAATAAAACAGTGGTGACACGAGGCCCACATTCTGGCCAGTGAACTCAGTAAATTAACGATCCCTAGGACATGGTCTCTTCACACATATAAAACAGCAATTTGTGGACCTAGCTGGGCCATGTAGGGACAAGGAAACTTCCCTGCTCAACCTAGGGGAAGAGCTGATGATGGAAGCATGATGTCTACTTAAGAATGACAAAGATGTCTTCTCTCCCTTCCCACATTTTTTTTTTTTTTTTGATTATAAAACTGTAGCCCAGTAAGTTCTCGGGGTGTGGCATCCCCTCACCCACCTGCTTGTAAGCCTCACAAGCATCCTATTCTAATAAATCACTTCTTATCTATCACTTTGCTTCTTGCTGTGCTGAGACCTATGGTACCAGAGCTCTTCAGAGCCCCCAAAATGCCACTTGATGGTTTCAGAGCCACCCAGCAGCTCCTGCTTCTGGCCTCTCGCAGGGGGAGCTGGTAGAAAGAAGCACACCCCCTGAAGACTCAGCTTCCCATTTATCACCGCGTCCTCAGTGTGGGTCACCGAGTGGCTGCGCAATAAATGATTATGGAATATTTGTCTTCACCTCCTACTTCCAGAACAATGTCCCTGAAGCTCACGTCTTCTCCTGGTTCACCAGGTCCCATCTGTCTACTGCCTTGAAAAGGGCTCCACACCTGCTCCCTGTGAGGTGGGAGCTGCCACCACAAGAAATGCCCAAGAGGCAGCTGGCAGGAACCTGACCGCCTCTGTACTTTCAACCTGCCAGCTCCCTCTTCAGTTCTCACCCCATACCTGTGTGCTCTCGCCTCTTGCCACCTGCCTCATCATCGCTCCACCCACCCACCGACTTACCCGTCCTCTCCAGTAAACACGTACCGACCATCTATTTATTTTACTAGTCATAGGATACAAATAACTCAGGACCCAGCTGAGGAACCAAATGACACTCTTAGGCAAAGCAGCATGCAGACATCAAGGGTGCTGGTGGTTAGGGGCTTTAGGAGTGCAGGGTAAGAGAGCATTGTGGCCTGGTTCTTGGAAAGGCTTTTTGGAGGAGAGAAGACTGAGGCCAAGCCTTGAAAGATGATGAGGACTTGGAGAGGCCAGCAGAATAAGGAAGGCATCAGGTAGAGAGACCTACCCTTCCTTTCTGACTTGCTTCCTTTGCCTCCAGAAAAATACAAGGAGTCCTTGACCCTTGGCTTTGTTTTTGGAGAGTTCTGTGTGCAGACTGCACTGTGGGGGCCTTCTCTCTGCCCCAGGATCCTGGCTGGGGGCTCCATCCTCAGACCTTACCCTTTGCTTTCTGTCCTCAGGGAAGACCTGGCCTCAGGGTCATGAGTTACCTCAATCCTGCTGGCTCTCCAAACCATCTTGGGTAGCTAGCTCTGCCTGCAACTCTGAGGCTTTAACTCCAAAGGCCTCACAGACCACCGTTTCCCAGACGTGGCCATGGAACCTCGAGCCATCGGCTCAGAGGGTGGGCAAAAATACTGGGGCCAAATGCGTTGGGAAATGTACTGTAGACAAAGCATCACAGCCCATCTTCTCATGCACACGGTGAACTGTAAGGAACACGTAGTGCTTCCTAGCCTACTGGAACACAAACCCCACCCTTCGTGACTCAAGGAGCATTCACGGGACAAGTATTTAGGGACATGCTTTGAACGTTCTTCTGTTTAGCACATCCTCCTTTGGAATCCTCTCCACCCGCATCCTCTCACAACGTGTCCACCATCTTCCCTCAAACGCCTTCCGTTCAACACCACAATTCCACCACCATTTGTCTACGCTTCGGGCTTGGAATTTCATTTATCTTTGACTATTCCTTCTTCATCTCTTGGGTCAAAATCTGCCATCAAATCTTGTTGACTCTTCCTATTGAGCAGCTTCTCTCCTGACACCATGTTTTACTGTTATAGTGGATCCCTGAATCTCCCACCTTCATTTGGTCTCTGCCCCGCTTCGTCACCCCATCCATAGTCATTAGGTTAATTTTCACTGTGTAGACACTATCACTCCCTTTCTCAAAGACTCACAATGACGTCCCCATTGCCTGTTGGACCATGCCAGTCTGGTTTTCAAATCTTCATCTCGGGTCTGGCCAACTTGCTGTCCAATTCATTCTTTACTGCAGATCTTTGTTCTTGCTAATTCCCCCACCAGGAATTGCCCTACCTCATCCCCTTCTGCCTATTTTAGTGTTTCTGTCTCTTCTTTGTTTTGCTTTTTCATCTCCAGCTCACACTTCTCTTTTTTCTTCAGAACTGTTACGTATCAGTGGTCTGTAGCTCTCATTCTTATATAAACAATAGCTCATTCCATTTTGTTAATCATATACTAACATATTACAGTAAAGCCTGATAGAGCAACTTGCAATAAATGCAAATTAGGATCTACCATGATTGGCTCTGGTCCTTCTGCCAGTTTTCAAGAGACTAAAATTCTCTTCTGCAGGAACAGGGAAAGAAGTGGAGGAGGTGGCAGCACCATGATAATTGGGGACTGACAACTCAGTGTGTTACAGTTGTGTACAACATTAGTTCCACCGTATTTACTTTTATGCTCTCTGTAGAAACAGAAACCCAAGAAAAGCAAATCCCTCCTACTTTTCACTTGACTACATTGAATTTTGGAGGGCCTACTCATCATGGTCTGGTAAGGGTAACTGTGTTACTCATTTCACGAGTGGCTGGTGTCCCAAACTAGCTGTAAATCCAAATTCAAAGTAAATCTTGAACCTGACCTTTTCTCACCTTCTTCATCACTACTACCCTGATCCCAGCCACGGTCATCTTTTACCTGGATTACTGCAATAGATGCTTAACTGGCTTCCCCAATTCCCTTTCCTCTATAGACTATTCTCAACACAGCAGCCACAGAGAGGCCATTAACTGAGAGCTGAAGACACACTCCATGATCTGTGCCTCTGCCTGCATCTCTTGCTTTCCTCCCAGCTTGCTCTGCTCCCAGCTTCCTCAGGGCCTTTGCACTGGCAGCTCTGTACCCTGGAAGGCTCCTGCCCTAGGGGTCCTAGGCTTGCTCCCTTGCCTCCCTTTTCATCGAGGTCACCTTCTCGCAGAGACGTTCCTTGACTAACTTATTGCAAATCACAGCTTGCCCTTAGCAATGTGAATCCCTTACCCTGCTTTTTTCTTTTTCCATATCACCTTCAAAATGACCACATAATTTTTCAAATGTATTTTATCTGTTATTTGTTGTCAGTCCTCCTTAAGCTAAAGCATAAGCTCCTTGGGGACGCGGCTTTGGCTCACCGATGTACCCCGAGGCACATAGGCTGCTTGGCACGTGGTCAGAGTTCAAGAACATTTGGTGAGTGAATACTAAAAAGGCAAGGTCATGTCTTAGAGGTGAGTCTGTAGGCCTCTTTCCCTTCTAGAGCCTTCATATAATACCCCCTGCCCTAAGTCCTACTCCTTGCCTGGGGAATTCCATGGACAGAGGAGCCTGTCGGGCTACAGTCCATAGAGTCACAGAAAGTCGGACACGACTGAGGCGACTTAGCATGCATGAGTGCATGCATGCAAGCATGCCCTAAGTCCTAAGCCAGCTTATTCTTCCCTGGAGAGTTTTGGGACCAAAGGGAACCTTGGCTATTTTGCCAACTTGAGGGTCAGCCTGCCTAGAGGCAGAGGACTGGTTAGGATGACCTTCCAGCCTTGCAGACTTCAACGTGAAGATGCTGAGTGAGGGTGTGGAAGGAGTGGATGTGGGGACCTAACTCATTTGTAAGCAGAGGTGGCTGCCTGTGTGGAATGGAGCACCCTCCCCTTTCACCCCTCCAGCTGTCACATTCAGCCAGTAGCTCCTGTCTTTGTGCCAGAAGCAGAGCCTCAAAGGCTGCAGCTGGTGGGAGAGAAGAGTTGGGCTGTGGGGGTCTTGTGCGCTTTCCTGGTGGGGCCCCCCGCCGGTTCCCCTCACTTCCGCTTACAAGGGGAGCCGGGCCCTTGAAGGCGGGCAGCCTCCCCTCTGGGATCACAGGCTGGCTGGGACCCTGGGGCAGGGGGTGCTCCACATTTCCTTGGGTCTAGGGGTTTCCTGACTGAGGTGGGTGGGCTGGTATGTGGGGGCCTTTGATGGCTCGGAGGTGGAGTGAGGGTTAGTTAGGGTTTACAGTTTGGTTCTAGGATCCAGAGAAGGATTGGGATCAACGTCTAGGCTTCTCAACGCCCGCTGCTTCTTCAGTCAGGCAGGCAGGCAGGCAGAGCGCGGGCCCCAGAAGCCTGGGCCGGGGAGGCTGTGAGAACTACACCTCCCAGCATGCAGTGCTGCAGGCTCGGGGGCAGGGGTGGGGAGGCCTGAGGTCAAGCTCTGGGAAGCCCTTCTGCAGCTGCAGCAGCTGCGCGCCCTGCAGAGCAGCGGACAGGGCCTCATTACGGCGGGCGGCGCTGGAGGAGAACTGAATCCTCCCAGGGGTGCGGACGCAGCTGCCTACCCCACAGGCTCCCCAACGGGCTGCCATGTGTGGCCCGGAGCGGGGCATGAAGGCCCTCAGCCCTCTGCACACTCAGCACTCAGACAGCGCTCTCCTGCTTGCCCGTGCACGTTTACACACTCAGGCACACGCCTACTCACATGCTCACACAGCCCTCCCCTCTAGAGGGACCTCCAAGCCCCACCAACCCTTGGTTGGAAGGACTCTCAGCCTAAGGTGCAGACCCTGTTGCCTCACCCCTTCTCCCCACCCCGATGGCTGAGGGGCTCTGCACCGGAAATGGAAACTGGGGACCCCCTGCACTCCAGGGGCTTCCCTGCCGGCTCCTGGGAGGGCTCTGGACACTTTTCTCAGGACACCCCTATCACATGGACCGGACTGATGTCGCCTCCTTTGGCCTCTTTAGTCTGGTCAAGGCCATACCCTAGGCTTCTTCTCTGCCCCCAGCATTGCCCTCAGAAGGTGGAGGAAGGAGAACTCTCAGCTCTGTTTTATGGCTATGGGGCCAAACCCATGAAACTGCTCTTGGGAAATGGGCTTCCCTGAGGGCGCCGTGAAGCATACCCGCAAACTCTGGTGGGTCTGTCTCCTCTGCTCTCAGCTGCACGGCCACAGCCTGGCCTGTGGTTTCCCTCTAGAAAAACCCTCATTGTGCACACAACCCCTAACTGGTTCCCAAGTGCCATCCACACAGCCCCCCAGGCACTCGGTCTTAGTCACCCTCCTCACCTCGCTGCTTCTCTGCTGAGCACCCTTCAGAGGCTCTCCATGCCCAAGAGGGAGGAAGCCCCGCTCCTCTGCTCCTGCCCACTTGCTCAGCCATTGTCTTTCCACATGCTCCCCCTGCAAGGGAACCCCCACTTTCCCCATCAGCGCCCACCACTCATCCTTGGAGGAACGACTCAGAGATGACCTTTCCCCAGGATCTGGGACTTCCCCAAGAAGTCAGGGATAAAGTGGGTCTGTACAGGCGATGCGGCGATCCTGCACACACATGTGTCTCTGGCACACGCCCTGTTGCACGCCTTTCCCCGCCCTGTTCTTCGTCTCTCCTTCTCCAGATGAGCCCAGGGCAGAACTATTACCTGGACGGATGGCCAGAATGAAAAATTAAATTTCCATTTATCCATCTCGTTCATGCATTCCCTCCAGAGCAGCGGGGCTTGGAGCACAGGGCAAGGCTGTGTTCCCTCCAGAGACCAGCTGACAGGGATGAAGGCGGGTGGGGTTCGCGGCTGCGTGGATATTGCCCTTGAGTATGAGAACAAACAGCTCTGAAAAGGCTCAGGCACCTGGTTGAGAGTTCCTGAGGGGCTGAGACCTTCCCTGGGGGACGGCTAGCTACACAGCTCCTGGGCCCATTAATGATTCTGCGAGCATCACACCTCCCTGGCTCCTGCTTAACTGAGCTGTCAACAACAGAGTCCCCTTATACAAGGCCCTTCTCACCCCTGATGTGTGAATCTTTGGTGGCCGCCCCCCAGCCTGCTCTGTACTCAGGGAATACAAGAGGACATGCTGAGCGCCTCTTCCAGCTGGAGCCCTGTGTGACCCCCCTGCCCCATCCACCTTTCTCCAGAGACCACCTCAGCCTACCCACAGACCCCATGGAGGACGCCAGTGGTGCGATCATGCCCTAGGAGATGGCTCCCCCTCCACGCTGGTTTCCCTTCCTTCCTTTCTGTTCCCAGCCTGGATCTGTGAAGTTGCCCTCTTTCCTTCCCCCTTGCTCTTGGATCTGATGACTACCTCTGATGAGCAGCCCTGCACGGTGGTCCCGCATCTCCCTAGACTTTGGGAGAAGGGAGGCCCTGACTTTCCTGGCCTGGCCCTGCCTCTGGAGTAGGGCACACCATTTGGCCTTGAGGCCTCTGGCCAGTCTGCTCATGCTGGGGAATGGGATCAATGGGACGCCATTGCTCTGGGGTTTCTTGGCCTCTGCCCCTGATTTCCCAGTCGGCAGTTTCCCCAGAAAGCCTGCCTGCTTGAGGGGGATGCAGTGAATGTGTCAGGGCATCCACGCTGTGTGTTGGGATGTGGAAAGGGACTTGGCGTGAGTATAAGAACAGCGAGATAAATATGCTGATCTCCATATGAAGTTGAGGCTCTACAAGGTGAAGGCCACACAGAGCCAGGAAGAGCCCGCATGCAGTCAGGCCACATCTGTGCTGTCCCTCACACGACCTGCCTCCCCCAGGGGAGCACGTTCCCTTACGACCAGAGTTCACCTTTCTGTGCCACATGGCCCCAGGGCCAGAGCTTATGCCCCAGGAGGCTCTTTCTGAGCTTTCCTTTGCTCAGATTTTCTCCAGGGGGTAAGAAGTGTGTGACTCTGGCCCTTCCATCCTTGCCAACTTATGGGAACCCCCCAGATCCTAGATTGTCTCAGCTTTCCCCAGGCTCCACCTCTGACACCTCTTTTTTTTGGAGAGGGGGTAAAGTCGAAAGAATAGGTTTATTACTTTGCCAGGCAAAGGGGGACACAGTGGGCTTGTGCCCTTAAAAATTTTATGTCCCTCTGACACTTCTACCACCTTAACCAGTCCGAGAGCCAAAGGCAGGGAGTTGAAGAAAAGAGCAAGTGACAAGTGACTCCACCCTCCTCCTGACCCCTGGCTAGAGAGGTGACAGAACAGCCCGAAGACAGGTAGGTACAGCACCTGGACAGCTTTGGGATGTTCTATTAGCAGCTGAGCCTTGTATGTACCCCTAGATGAGGCCTCCCACTTTTGAGAAACAGGTTCAGAGCCAATGCATCCTCAGGACTTGCCCAAGCTCTGCTCCTGGAGCCCAGTAACCACCACCCAACTTCCTATATCCCCGAGCCTAGCTCACGTCTCCATGAGGTCACTGCCTATCCAGCTCTGTAGCAGCATGACACCTTCACAGGTCACTTCCCATCCTAAGAGTGTCTTCCTGTCACTTCCTCACCCTGCAGCTAGCTAAGGTACAGGTTAAAGACACCCTGACTGCAAAGTTGTGATGGCAGTTTACCCCTCTATCAGCTTGTTTTGATCCTTCCATTAATAATGATAATGACAGAGCCAAGATAATAACCATTGAACATGGGCCATTTATTGACAGACTGGTCTGTGCTGAGTGCTTGGCCTACATATACAAATTCTGACAACAGGTCTTCCAGGCGCGTCATATTATGCCCATTTTACAGAAGAGGGCTTGTGTGCAGCTGTCTGACACTGAAGCCCACACTCTTTTCACGACTCATCTGATGTCTCCCCCAGAACATCCCAAACCGTGTGTTCTCTTTGCCCTAAGAGGTCAGGAGGCTGAATCTCCCTCCCATCTGCACTGACAGAGAAAAATGCAGGGAAAACAGCAATCCACTCACAGCACACACAGACCCCGTGACTTTGGGCTCCCTCCTGGCCTTCCCCTCTGAATCCCTCTTGAGGTAAGCCCCACCCTCCAGCCCATGAGGATTTTCTGAACTGCAGGAACAGAACTCAGAGGAGATAAGGTCCTCCCTCCAGCCCACCCCACCAAGCCAGCATCATAGGTGTGTTGTCACAGGTCCAGGAGAAGGGTCTTACCAGCCCCCACCACCCCCAGCACTGCTGGAAACAGCACTTCCTCCCTCCCTCCTGAAGACTCTGTCCTGCCCATTCTGATTGAGCGGGGTCACCCTGTTTCACACACAGCCCTCATAGAGGAAAGAGAAACCAATGGCCACAGCTCAAAGGGAGAACCAGAGAAGCAGGAACAGGAGAAGTAAACTTCCTCCCATGACCCAGCCCTAAGGTGGGGGACAGCAGAGGAAGCAGTGGGTGGGGAGAGGCAGGGAAGAATGCAGCGTCCTACCTGTGATATTGACCTCCACCTGGCCTGAGCGGGTGCCGATGGGGTTGGTGGCCTCACAGACGTAGGTTCCTGCCAGGCTGTAGTTGATGGGTCCCCTGAAGAAGAGAGTTCTGTTCTGGGCCTCCACGCCCTTGGGGAGGGAGCCATTCAGCCTGCAGGGGTTGGGAGACAAGGCAGAGTGTTATGATTCTCCAGCCCCACAAAGCTACCCCTGTGTCATCCACCTGACTCCAAGACCCTCAGGCTGCATTAATAGGCAGCATCTGTCTTGGAAGGAGTAAAAACAATAAAAGCAACAGTAATCTCTTGCATGTGGCAGTTTTACATTATTCGGTGTCTCACATTTGCTCATCACAGCACCGAAATGCAGATGGCACAGGTAGATACTGGCCCCACAGCATCTAAGAGACACTATGTAGGAGAAACCAGGTTCAAGGCCAAGGAAACATAGCTGGAAAGTGACAACTGGGGACCTCACCAGATCTTTGGACTCTCAGCACAGTGCTCTTTCTACTACACTGGTTCTTGGTAGTTAGTTCTTGGTTTCCTAGGCAGTTGGTTAATAACCTAGAATCCTAACCCCGAGTCTGGGTTAGGAAATGGCAACCCACTCCAGTACTTTTGCCTAGGAAATCCCATGGACAGAGGAACCTGGTGGGCTATAGTTCATGGAGTTGTGGGGGCTACAGTTCATGGAGTTGTGGGGAGCTGAACATGACTTAGCGACTAAACAACAACCACCACCTCAAATGTACTAAAGCTGCGGTCTTGGCCTAGAATTTTAACAGGCTACTCAAGTAATGAGACGCGACCCGTGTTTAGGAACTGTGTTCCATTTCACCATCTCCTTTCCTTGCTGGGCGTATCACAAGTCTTTTTATGCCGGAAGAGTTCCAGAAGTTTCCTGTACCCAGAAGACCCTTTTCCTTCCTCCTGATCCTCAGTGCCACAAAACTTTTGGACCCAGAACTGAAACTGGCAGGGAAGCCCTGCCCACTCACACCTTCAGAGCCACTCCTGGTCCCAGGAAGTGGATGGTAACAAACAGCTAGGGTGTGCCAGTGCCTCTACTTCCTGGAAAAAGAACGCAGGCACAGTCTGGGCAGCCGTCCTTTGGCCACCCAAGTCAACCTACTTCTTGGCTTCCCCATGCCCCTCTCCTTCTGTGTGTTCCATCCAGCTGTTCTCTGGGAAGAACCCTGGCTCAGGCTGTCACAGCTGGCTGGGGGGGGAGACTAGACCCGGAAGGTTTAAGCCCCCAAACCAGGAAGCCAAGAGTGGGATTGGCCTCGGGGCAAGCACTCCATGAACACAGGTGTCTGGGCTGACTGCTGCCTCTCCCTGAGAATCTGGGGGGCTGGAGAGAAGGAAAAGGAACAGAGAGATCTGAGATGCTCCAGAAAGCCAGGCTCCCTGGGGACACCTCGACAAAAATAAATACTGGGGGCTGGGATGGGAGTGACTCAGACTGAATCACCAAAGGAGAATGACAACGTTCTTGATTAGGGAGCAGAAAGGAGGCAGATCACGAGGGAAGCCCCCTGGCAGAATGGTTTGTCCTGCTGACCCTGATGCAGTCAAACATGGGAGGGTGTATGTATGTGTGTCTCATGGCCTCTCTCCTTCTCACTGAAAAACCTGAATCTAGACCTTCATTTCTTCCCTGCCCAAGGTTTCTGATTCCTTGGTCGCCAGCAAGATTCCTTGCAAGGCGACCAGCCAGCCCCGCAGCACTTACGTGGTCCAGTGGTACTCAGTGGCTGGGGGGTTGGCATCGGCTTTACACGTGAGCTTCACATCCATCCGCTGCAGGTACCAGTTGCCATCAAATCCCTCGATGGTGACCTCGGGCTCGTCTGTGAGACAAGGGGTGGTTTGGAAAGGATGAGGTCAGGAGAACAGGACTTGGGGTGCGGGGGGCGGGGGAGCCTCAGAGGGTGATGAGCCTCAGATGGGGAAAAGACAAGGAAAAAGCCGGAAGACGAGGGAAGAGTGACAGGGGTTGGGAGGTCACAGACCCTCAGAGTAGAAACAGCAGGGGAACAAGGCAGCGGGGAGAGGGCAGGCAAAGGGAGAAGACAGGGCAAGAGAGGATGGGAGGACAAAGTGCCCCCCAGAAAGGGAGGCGGAAGGAAAAGAGGAAAGAGGAAGGAAGGATAAGCCGGTGAGGGAAGAAGGGGCGGGGGAGCGGCAGGAGGTGGGAAGAAAGGAGGGAGGGCTGGTGAGAGCTGGGTGGTGGGAGGGGACAAGTACATGCCCCGCCCCCCGCCCAGAGGCCCCGCCCCCAATGCCTGCCACGCTCACACTGCACGTTGAGGGTGAGGCTTTCCCAGAAGCGGTCCATATGGTAGTTGACTATGCAGGCCAGGGACTGCCGGTGGGCTTCTCGGCTGGGCACCAGGCGGTAGCGGCTGATGACGGTCACCGTGCCATTGGGGTTCCGGATCTCCTGGTACTCCGCCTCGCCCTTCAGCCGCGTTTCCCAGGACACCACACTGGGAGGCTTTCCATTGGCTGACGTGCAGGTGGCCACCAGGACCTTTCATCGTGTCCCTTCCGGGCTCGAAGCACTGCCTGGGTGCCCTCTATCCAGTTGGTGGGTTTGGCTGCCGGGAACAAGAGAGCGCAATGGGTCTGGCTCTGCTGCCTTATCAAGGACGCACAGGCTGGGAGGGCAGGCGCCTGCCAGGCCTTGCTTCAAGGTCACCCTGGGTATCCTTGCCTCTCAGCTGTGCTTCACCAAGGCCCCTCCTCTCACAGGGGCCTCCTTGGGTCTCACCCATGGCTTTCCTGCTCTGTTCTTTGTATGAGCTTTCGTCAAGCACAAGTTTTCCTGGAGTCTTGGCATGCTGTCCTACCATGGTGTCTGCCTGCCTCCTGGCCACTCGGAAAGTGCCCCACAGTGGGGCTTCAAACCTGAATACTGATCCTCAACTCTGCCCACAGCTAAGGCCAGCCCCCATCCCTAGTGAACGGGGACAGCGTGGAGAGAAGGGACTGAAAGTGCCACGTCCAGAGCTTGGGAGCATGCCAACCCACGGAGAACCTCTGCATCCACTGAAGATGGCCCAGCCCCTAGGATGTGCCCAAGCAGAGAGGCACGGTCAGGTCAGCTTACCCATCACAGTGAGATTGAGCTGGCTCTCTCGGTTGCCCGCAGGGAAGGTGGCAAACTCGCAGATGTAGACGCCCTCGTCCTCCAGCTCCAGGCGGGAGAGGCGGATGGTGCCATCTGTGAAGGAGGGCCGCAGGAACTCCACGCGCTCGCGGTATGGGGCCAGCACCGAGACGCCCATGGCTGGGTTGTAGATGGCCACGTTCTGCTTGGAGCCATTGGTTGCCTTCTGCCATGTGACCTGGGTGATCTTCACGCCCGGCAGTGGGTTGGCGAAGCTGCAGTGAAGCACCACGTCCGTGCCGATGAAACCGTACATGGAGTCGTTCACCTGGACCATCTGGGCGTGGGCGCCTGGTCGAGAGAGAGGCCAGAGGGTGCTCAGGGTCAGCCAGAGCCCCCACCCCGACTCCCTGTGTGCTGGTCTTTTATTTTCCAGCATTCATTATTTTAAAAATTCTGACTATAAAAATAATAATTATCTGTTTTTAGAAGAACTGTGGGGGATATTGACAAATACTGAGAAGAAAATGACAACCCATGATTCCACCACTCAGGCGTATCGCTGATCACCTGATGGGAAGTAACCTCTTGTTCAGGCTTTTCAGGTGGTGCTAGTGGCAAATGAACCCGCCGGTCAATGCGGGAGACAGAAGAGATGTGGGTTAGATCCTGGGTTGGGAAGATCCCCTGGAGAAGAGCATGGCAACCCACTCCAGCATGCTTGCCTGGAGAATCCCATAGATAGAGAAGCCTGGCAGCCTATAGTCCATAGTGCTGCAGAGTCAGACACGACTAAAGTGACTTATATCTTGGTAACCATGTTTTTTTTTTTTTTAAACAGTCATACTGTACATACTATTCCTTAAGCTGTATTTTCACTTAGAGATATATTATCAATGCTGCTCCATGGCAGTAAATATCCCTCCACACCCTTATTTTTGATGAGGGTTGAATGTGCTGCTTTTTGGGCAGAGGCCCAGCTGAGGAGCCACCAGCTTCTTCACCTTTCTGGGCTTCAGCTCCCTCGTCTGATAAATGGGGTGGATAATCCAGTCCTCTCTAGCTCACAGGTTGCTAAAAGAACCAAATACTTTGATGGATGAGGAGGTGTCAGGAGGCAGGAAGTGCTAAGGGAGCCCCGGGGGGCCCCATCAGTAAGGCCACTCCTACTGTCTTTTCCCCATAAAGGGCTGAGTGCCTGGGCCCTGGAGTGCACTGGCTCGGCCTCCCTACCCAACCAGGCTGAGAGATGCAGACACTGCATGAGGCTCAGCCTCTCTGGCTCACGTTCACCTTCTCAGTCATGTCCGGCTGTCATAACTTGGCATTTGACGTCCTCATCATCTGGGCCCTGCCATTCTGTCCACATCTCTCTGTACACGAGGCCTTCCAACCACATCCGACTGGACTGTTCCATGGAATATGCCATGTTTCTGAGTTTCCTTCCTCCTATTTTTGTGCCACTTTTTGAGTCTGTTATCAGCACTGGAGTCATGTCAATGAGTGATTCAGTCCCAGCCTCCAAGGAGCACAGAGCTGTAGAAGCTACACATCTAAGTTTTGGGGGAGGGGGACCACACAGTGAGACTTGTGAGATCAAATTGGGGCCCTTGGCAGTGAGAACACAGAGTCCTAACCACTGGGCCCCCAGGGAATGCCTGATGCTACACGTCTAGACTCCTGTCCCTGCAGTTCCCTAGAAGGCCCAGGCCCTTTTCCACCTATGGCTGTCCCACTCAGGCCACCTCCTCCGGGGGAAGCTTCCCCGATCCTCTCAACCCTACTGTGGCTCTTTTCTACCTGGGAATGTGGTTATTCACACCTCTGGCTTCTTTGCCAGATGATGACCTCCCCAGAGCAGCCTCTGAGTCTTTTCCATCCCTGTATCCCCAGTGCCAGGCCCAGCCTCCAGTCATAGTAGGTGCTCAGTAAACATTTGTGGCCAGACAGATGGCAGTGGAAGATGGAGAGGAGAGACTTGCAGGCAGGAAGGAGTGATCAGTGGCATCGAGTGGATGAATGAACGCCCTCTAGTCTCCCTGCCGATTTGGCTTTATTCCCTCTCGAATCGCTTTTGTCTGAGCTCTTCCTTAACTCTGAACTTGGCTCAGCCCCCTAATCTACCTGGGCCTGCCATGCCCTCCAGTGGGCTCACTCTGGCTGTCATCAGCCATCCTTGCTTTCTTATTTCACTCGGTTACTTTACTGAGCACCATCAGTTAAGATCAACATCAGGCCCTGGACTGACCCTGAGGCAGGGGAGGGCCTAAATGGGCCCCCAAGGAAGTCTGCTTTCCAGAGTGGGAACTCGGGGCTACACTTGCCTCTGCGTGATGGAGGTGGGAGCAGAGCATATTCCTCTGAAGGTTCCTAAGACGATGGTCAGTGAAGTATGCTGCCCTTCACATCTCCTCTAAGAAGGTACCAGCCAGGTCTCTCTAGGTCAGAGCGGTATCCCCATGTTTGGCACACAGCCGGCACTCAGGACATGCCTGCTGACTAAACGTATCTTTGGCACTCGAAGCCAGGCCCTTGCCATGTTCTGAAAGCTTCCCTATGCTCCCCTCCTCTGCGTCCGCTCACATCCACACAGCCCTTCAAGGTCCACCTGGGATGCTATCACCCCCTCTCTCCAGCTGTTCCCTTGGCTGGTCTGTGGGGTTCTGACATGTCCCTGGCAGAGAACACTGTGGGTTGGTGGGGGAATTATGGAGGTGACACTGAGCAGCGGGCTGGCTTCTAGTCTGGCTCCGTCTAGAGCTTGCCTTGGCACCTTGGCAGGTCACTTCCCCTTTCTGAGCCCTATTCTCCTCCCACGGGAGGGAGCAGATTGGACTTCACCATCTCCTTGGTCCCTTCTGGCCTCCACTGTCTATGATTCTCTGAACCACAGCCCAGCCCAGCCCAGCTGTGCCCCGCCCCAGACACTGTCCCATAGTGAGGTCAGTGGGCCAGTCAGCCCGGTACTCCTGCTGACTGGCCAGTTGGCAAGGACCGAAGCCCTAGGCCCTCCCAGCAGAGTAAGTGGGTGCTCCCTCCCCCACCCCCCCAGCCTCCACTCCCCAAGCCTGCTGGAGGCTGCCCAGCAGCTGAGATAATGTGGGTATAATTGGGGAACTTTCACCACACAAAGCTGGGAACAGGAAAAGCCAGTTGGGAGGGCTCGGGCCACTGGGGCAGGGGGAGGCGGGGTGGGGATGGTGGGGGCGGGAGGGGTGTAGACACCAGGATCCATCTTGGGATTGGTGCCAGGGCATGGTGGTGGGGCCTTGAGTAGGACACAGACTACCAAGCCTGCAGTGATCCCGTCTCCTTCCACTGTCTGGGGTGTGGGGCCATGTGGTGTTCAGTGCCTGGACACAGACTGACATTCATTTCCACATCTTCAGCAGCGACCTCACCCTGCAGAGTGCCAGGAGGGGAAAAGGCAGACAGCGGCCTGGGCGGGGGAAGCGGAGGCTGCTGTAAGGGGCTCCAGGTGCCCCAGGGGCCCTGCCTCTCACCCATTATCGCCTCACTAGGCTGAGGTGGCCCTCTCCACCCTGTATGTGTTTCGGGATGAGGCTGCTGCCTCCTGTCCTGTGTGACTCCCCCAGAAGCAACCCCACGGCTGGTGGGGCAGTGAGGAAGGTGCCTGAGTGCCTGCTCACTGGGCACTAAGTGGGTGGCCTAGGCCCTTGCCCCTGTGTCCGGTGATGAGCAGACAGGCAGGCGGGAGGACTTCCAAGGAGCAGGCGGGGCGCCCTGACTGGGGCCTCTCTGCCCACGGCCCATTGTTAGCTTGCCTGCTATTTCCACCTTAAGCACCTTTGCCACATTTTTGCTGCATAACTAATTGTCCTTAAGGCAATTTTGCCAAAAAAAGATAAAATAATAAAAAATAAGAGGGACATTAAAAAGGACATAGTGAAACAGGAGAAAGGAGAAACAAAATTGTGGATGTTTAGTCGCTAAGTTGTGTCTGACTCTTTTGCGACCTCATGGATAGGCTCCTCCGTCCATGGGATTTCTCAGGCAAGAATATTGGAGTGGGTTGCCATTTCCTTCTCTAGGGACCAAACCCATGTCTCCTGCGTTGGCAGGTGGGTTCTTTACCACTGAGCCACTGGAGAAGGCGTATGTGAATGCATGGCAATACTGGACCGAGAACTGATTTTGTTTGATGGGTTGTCCTTGTATAAGCAATAAGCACTTGCCTACCAAGTCTTTCATTCATAGTATTTTATACTTTTTTTTTTGCTTGTTGATTCGTTGCTTCTCCTCATCTGGCATTGAACTTTTTCTTTTTTTACTGAAGTTTCTTCCTTCATTGAGAGAGGTATCACTTTCCAAACATTAGGGTGCATGTTTGTAATTGCAGTGGGAAAGACTCCACAATGTAGAGTGTTCTTAACACATTGTCTCATGTCTGTTGATAGACTCAAAAAAGTTTTATGGGAAATACAAGCTCAACTCTGTACGTTGGAGGCTCTTGGCCTCTTTCTCATCCAATGTAGTTTTGTTTAAAAACATAAAACCAACTCTTAGGGCAAACTGTTATCTTCTGTCAGCTCAATAAAGCCATCAGTAATTTCACTAACTGGAAGAAAAGCATCCCAACCAGAAGAAACCAAACTGTCAACCAGTTATTTCATCTTTCATGGCAAAATCGCCTCATAGCCAATTCATCATGTGGCCAAATGTTTGCAGTAAAAATGCTTTCAGTGAAAGTACCTAGAACTGCTATTGTTAGCAGGAACAGGTAGGGCATAAGGGAACCCTTAGAATTTGGGGTTTGGGGTCACTGAGGACAAGGATCCCAGAGGTGTGAAATTGGGAGGGGTTGGGAAGACTGATAAGGGTTGAAGAGCCTCCCTTACCTTCCCCCCACTCTAGGCGCAGGGACTCAGAACCCAATCTGCCCTGCCCCCCATCCGCAGGATGCAGGTGGGGCAGAATGTCCCTCATTCTTTAGATTGGGTGGATTGAAGGTTTTCAGAGAGGGGGCACACCCCACCCCAGTGACTCTGACAGCTGCAGGCACCACCAAAAAAGAGGAGAAAGGGCTAGATGGGGGTGGGTCCCAGGAACAGGGCCCTTTTCTCTGTGCAGAAGAGGTGGGTCGGAAGCCTTCTCTGAGTTTCATCACCATCACCATCATCATCATTTCTCATTTATGAAGGAGGAGGTCTCCCTTCCTGGAACTTCACTCAACAAATGCTTATTGGACACCTACTGAGTATTAGGCATGATCTGGGGTGCCCCTAGTTCCCCTCTTCCAGGAAGCCCTTCTGGATTCTCATCACCTCTTACTCAGCTGACAACTCTATTCTATTGCCCAACCGCATATTACTTGAGTCTGCACCCTTTTCTGTTTCCTGACATGTGTGTTTAGCATGTTTTCTATTGTATCTCCACTGTCTCTAAACAGACCGCAGTCCTTGTGGGAGAGAGAAGGAGCCGGGTTTGGCCTTGGGTTGAGCTGATCCTGTCATGGCTGATGCCGGCAGAATACCCTACAGACTCTGGTTCCCTTAACAGCTAGGGCTGGTCCATCAGCTGTCTGGTGGGCAGAAGGCACTATCTCTTCTTCCCCGCAGGCTCCCTCTTTTCTTCTATGAACTTTTTATTTTGTGTTGAGATGCAGCCGATTAACAATGTTGTGATAGTTTCTGGTGAACAGCGAAGGGATTCAGCCATACATATACCTGTATCCATTCTCCCTCTGATTCCCCTCCCATCCAGGCTGCCACCTAACACTGAACAGTGTTCCCTGTGCTAGACAGTAGGTCCTTGTTGGTTATCCATTTTAAAGACAGTAGTGTGTACATGAGAAGTAGAGGCTGCCCCAGATGTGGGAATCAGGATCACCAAAAGATACCACAGTGGAGCTCAAAGGACCATGCAACGCATCATTTTACAAAGGAGATGAAGGTCCAGAGTGGTTGGGTCACTCGCTCGGGGATACAGAACAGTAGCACCCACCCCAATGCTCTTGCCACTCTGCTTTAAAATAAACCCAGGTTCTCAAGCTAACTTTCTGGGTGGTGTCCCTCCTGGACTGCAACCTCAGTGTCTCCACTGGCATGAAAACACCAGTTACGGCATTGCAATCACAGGGCCTGGTGGGCAGGTAGGTCAAGGGGCTCAGGGCAGGGAGGGAGGCCCTGTCAGAGTCCAGCACTGGGTGTCAGGTGCCAGGTTAGGAACAGGGACTTTTAGGAACCCAGGTTGGGGGCATCTGCAGGGAGCTGCTATGTGCAGAGCAGGAAAAAGCCAGGGAGGTATGGGGAGTGAGGGGGGAGAGTGCCCGTGTCCTTGGCAGAGGGTTCTTGCATCTAGGGGATATCAAAGAAGGAGTCTGTGGCTTTTCCTGACCTTGAGCACTGCTTATTTTGTCCCTGGTCATCCTATGAGCTCTAGGGTCTGGGATCCAGGTCTGCACCCATGCCTCAGTTTCCCCACTGGTGCTGAGATTGGGCAGTTTGGGCCTCCTTCATGGCTTTTCAGAAGTGCTGAGCCAACAAGGCAGGCGTCGGGCTGGCCTCCGAGACGTCATGGACCTACAAAAGCCCCAGCTCAGCAACAAAACACAAAGGCTCCTCAGTTGTGGCCGACAAACCTGCTCTCCAAGGCCCTTCCCTGCCTGCCATTGAGCTAATCCAAGGCTGGGGCTACAGGTTCCCACGCAGTTGGGTGTGTCTCAGAGTGTGTGTGTGTGTGTGTGTGTGTGTGTGTGTGTGTGTGTGTGCGTGCGCGGGCAGGCAGGGGGCGGGGGGGCAGCGCTCTCCTACCCATACCACCTGGACCAGTTTCTCCTCCTAAGCTTTGAAACCTCAGACCACTCTTCTCCCTAGCTGAGCAGGTGGGACTGGGCCTGTGTGGTGGGTGAAGGCTGGGGAGGGGCATTCAGAGCATTCAGACATGGGCTGCCTCTTCTTCTGTTCCCCACTCTTTTCCAGAGACTCTGCCCTGGTGCCCTCCGTCAGGTAGGCAAAATTGGCAGGCCTGGGTGGGAGACGCTAGGCTTCCCAACAAGGCCTCTCTGAAACCGGCATCCTTTGGGATCCATCTCTAGGAGCTTTCAGGGATGCTCCCTTGATCCCTGCCCTGGAACTGGAAGAAAGGAACAGGACATCCGGTGAGAAACCAGCTAAGTGGTAAGTGGGGATGACTCACTCACTGTGGGGGGGTGGGGCAGGGCCGCCAGATGAAACCTTGCTGAGTCAGCACGGTGACCTAAAGGTTATAGGTCCCCTCCTCCCAGCCCAGCTACATTCTCCAAATATCAGCTCCCAGGGCTGGTTGGCTGGCTCTTCTTTTTCTCGGGTCACAACCTGGCCTCCTGGGGGACAGGCTGGTGAGGCAGAGGGAGAGATGTGAAAGCAAGCCCCATTCTGGGGTCATCTTCTCTGGGAAAGTCTTGCCAATCAGTGTTACCTGGACCCAGTCGTTCTGTCAGCAGGAACCCACATGAGCAAGGCTCTCAGTGAAGTCCTTTGAACTTGTCCTATCTCGTATCTACGCCCTGGGCATATTTCCCTGTTGGTTCAGGAACTTTCCAAGAGCCCAGGCTACACCTCCAGCCTCCAGCCTCCCTGCTACGTCCAGGATGGGGCCCAGGGTGACAAGGGCAGAGGGCTAGGCAAGGAAAATGGAGAACAGCAGCTGGCCCAGCTCTTGTGCCTGCAACCCCTAGCACCCTTCACCTGGTCCGGGGCGTGAGGGCCTGAGTCTGCCCCAGGCTTCCTTTGCCTCCTGCAGCACCTGGCCTTTGCCTGGTGGGCTTCTCTCTGGGAGTGGTGCCTCCTGAGGTGGCCCCAGGCTGTCCTGGGTCCTTGAGTCCCCTCCAATCCACCTTGACAGCAGAGGTGATAACATCCCACGATCCCACAGTCGGCAGCTAATTGCTACTGTCCGAATCCAGGTGCCTCCGCCCTCATTTGGGGTCACAGAAACTGCCGATGTTTTCTTCTTGGCTGATGCACCCCCCCTCAACTCCCCACACAGGGCTGGCTAATGATGGGCTGTGGAGCTGGCGCCCGGCGCCTCAGGCGGGTCAGCACAGTGCGTGGGAGAGGAGGGGCGCAGCAGCCTGGGAAAAGCCCCAGAAGGAGCCGGAGTGGGAGCCCAGGATCTTCCAGGCAGGCCGCGCCAGCCCTGCTCTCTGTCAGTATGGAAGCCCAGGGGGAGTGGCGGTGGTGGGGACTGCTCCAGCAAGTCCCATCTCTCCCTGAAACCCAGCAGGATGGGCTGGGGGATGGGGATGAACCTGGGAGCAAGGCTTTGGCTTCTCCCAGAGGAGCAAGTGGCCAGGGACACCTGGACGGCTCTCCTACAGGCCTGATTCATGCTAGCTGCCCATAGCCCAGGGCAGCCTGGTCCCGAGCAGCTCTTGACACCCCTCAGCATCCTGGGAACAGGAGCCTCTCTCAGTTCTGCCCCCTCCCTCCATCGCCAGCCTCCAGGGTCCCCCTCCCTCCATCAACAGCCTCCAGGGTCCCCCTCCCAGTCTATCGCCAGCTTCCTGGGTTCCCCTCCCGGTCCATCGCCAGCCTCCTGGGTCCCCCTCCCGGTCCATCGCCAGCCTCCTGGGTCCCCCTCCCGGTCCATCGCCAGCCTCTGGGGTCCCTCTCCCGGTCCTCTCTCTTCTGCTCATCGTGTACCTGCCACCTCTTCTCTGACCAGGTGGTGGGAAGAGAGGGTTCCTAACTGGGCATTGGGAGAGGCAGGCTCTGGTTCCTCTTACTTGGCCCCTTTATTCTGTATGGCCTTAGGTGGGTGGTTTGCCTTTCTGACCTCAGTTTCCTTTTCTGTAAAGTAAGAGTTGGAACCCTGACCCTGGAGGACTTGACTTTGGATGTCACCTGTCCAGCTCTCTCTCTGCCCCAGCTCTGCACTTGGCCTTGGATCAGCCTCTGGAACTTCTCTACCCAGCAGTTACTCTACCTCTGTATACTGCCCATTTCCTCCAGGAAGACCTCCCTGATTAAGTGGCAAACCAGGAACATCCAGGCTGCGCAACAGCAGAGCTGGGGTGCACAGGGCTCTTCCAGGGACACGTAATCACCAAGCACAGCAGATACTAGCTCCTAAATGCCTTTGATTTCATCTTTGTTCTCCATCCCCTCTGGCCCCAATCCAGACTTCTAAGTCTCCTCCCCCAGTTGAGCCCCTTCCCTGCCTCTCCACCTCCAGCAGAGTCTCACTTCCTTATTTTCTCAACATTCCTGGGCTGGGAAAGCCCAGTTAAGTAAATCCCAACCCCTTTCCTTTGAACCCAGCACCTGTTATCTCATCCGGGTGCCTTGACCCCCTTCTTCCCAGGCCTTGCCCCTGGGGCAGGCCACAGTCACCTCTCACGTTGCCTCCTCTACTACTGTGACAAAGATATATACCTGCCTCCAAGCTTGCCCGTTTAACCCATTTTCTGCTCCTTAAAACACAAAATCATGATTTAAAATCCTTCCGTGGTTTCCTGAAGCCCTGAAGATCAAGTCCAAAGTCCTTTTGGGCTCTGGGTCTCATCCTGGGCATTCCAGCCTCCAGCAGCCTCCTCCTGCTCTTTCTCTCCCACCACATGGGACAAGACCACCAGTTCCCTGCCATGTTCTTCCCTCTGTTAAACACATGCCCTAGGGACTTCCCTGGTAGTCCAGGGGCTAAGCCTCCCCCGCTCCCAAGGCAGGGGCCCTGGGTTTAATCCCTGGTCAGGGAACTAGATCCCACATGCCTCAACTAAGAGTTTTCAAAAGTGAAAGTGGAAGTCACTCAGTTCAGTTCAGTTCAGTTCAGTTGCTCAGTCATGTCCAACTCTTTGCAACCCCATGAACTGCAGCACGCCAGGCCTCCCTGTCCATCACCAACTCCCGGAGTTCACTCAGACTCACGTCCATCGAGTCGGTGATGTCATCCAGCCATCTCATCCTCTGTCGTCCCCTTCTCCTCCTGCCCCCAATCCCTCCCAGCATCAGAGTCTTTTCCAATGAGTCAACTCTTCGCATGAGGTAGCCAAAGTACTGGAGTTTCAGCTTTAGCATCATTCCTTCCAAAGAAATCCCAGGGGTGATCTCCTTCAGAATGGACTGGTTGGATCTCCTTGCAGGCCAAGGGACTCTCAAGAGTCTTCTCCCACACCACAGTTCAAAAGCATCAATTCTTCTGCACTCAGCTTTCTTCACAGTCCAACTCTCACATCCATACATGACTACTGGAAAAACCATAGCCTTGACTAGACAGACCTTTGTTGGCAAAGTAATGTCTCTGCTTTTCAATATGCTATCTAGGTTGGTCATAACTTTCCTTCCAAGGTGCAAGCGTCTTAATTTCATGGCTGGAGTCACCATCTGCAGTGATTTTGCTCACTCAGTAGTGTCCAACTCCTTGTAATCCCGTGGATTATACAGTCCAGGAATTCTCCAAGCCAGAATACTGGAGTGGGTAACCTTTCCCTTCTCCAGGGGATCTTTCCAACCCAGGGATTGAACCCAGGTCTCCTGCATTGCGGGTGGATTCTTTACCAGCTGAGCTACAAGGGAAGCCCAAGAATACTGAAGTGAGTAGTCTATCCCTTCTCCAGTGGATCTTCCTGGAAGTGAGCCGGGGTCTCCAGCATTGCAGACGGATCCTTTACCAACTGAGCTATCAGGGAAACCCAAGAGTTTTACGCCACAACTAAAGATAATGTAATGTGCAACTAAGACCTGATGCAGTCAAATAAAAAACAAAGAGAACACATGTCCTACTACCTGCCCACACCTCTTCATCCTTCCTGAAAGCCCTTAGCCATGCTTCTGGGGAAGCTTTCTCCCCCAGATCCCATGAGTGAGGTGTTTCTGCACCCTGAGGGCCCTAGGATCTCAGCTCTCACAGGTCATGGTATTTTCCCCACTGAGCGGAAAGACTTCAGCCCTGTGCCTGGGGTCTAGAAAACATAAGGGGCCTCAAGGTGTTGCTGGAGAAGACTGTGAGCCAGCTAGGGTCCCGGGGCAGGCTTCGCCATTTCTCGGGTCATACTGCGGCTTAGGGCCTATATGGGAGGACACAGTATGGTGTGGCCAGGTAGGGCCAGAGGACAGAGACAGAAGGTAAGGCCTTGCATCTGCCTGGAAGAGACACAGGTGAGGGTGTGAATCTCCTTCCAGAGGCAACCAGGAAGCCACACCCTAAAGAGCACAGGTCTGTCTGACCTCTCATAGGTCCCTCAACCCCATGTCCTCTGCTTGCTCCCTGCTTGCCACTTTTAGATTCTTCCCTCTATCCTCTGCTCTAGTTCCTAGCACCCAGTCCCACTTCCTTCCTCACTCCAGAACACAAGGTGAAAAATGTTCTTCTCACCACAGTGAGCTGTGGCCCTGAGGCCCTGAGGCCCTGCTCCCCAGGTCTCAGCCCTGCTAAGCCAGCACGCTCCCCAGCTCCACATTGGTCCTTCCACAGCCTGGATTTCTCCCCACCTGGCCAGGCTTTTTCATGCTCCAAGGACCTGGAACCACTTGGCTCTCAGGCCAGCATTCGGACAGGTCCCTTCTCTGCGGCTGACAGCAACCCTCTCCACCCCAGTTGCTGCAGACGACACGTCTCCCAGCAGACACATGGCAGGCTGGATTCCCCTTGGCAAGTGTGTGTTTTTAATGACACATCTTGGGAAGTGTAGGCAGCAGCCTCCTTGGAAGGCTAGTGTGGGGGTGGGAGAGGCTGGGGGCTTCGAAAAACACAGGGAGAATCCCCAGGCCTCCAAGGAGAACCTTCTAAAAGCTCAGGGCGACAGATGCATTGGGCCAGCCCTTGGCTTCCGTGCCAATGGTCACCACCTGTACAGAAGTGGAGGTCTCTTGGTCTGCCTCTTACCGGGAAGGGCCTGTCGGATCACCCCAGGGCCCAGCTCTGCCAAGCTCTGCAGAAGCCCCGTTCAGCTCCAGGCAGCTGCCTGTCCCAGTGGCTGGGGGCTGGGCCTATGCGGGGAGGGAAGGCAGTCAGGTGGGTTTATAGTGCCAGCTTCAGGGAAGGTTCATTCTAAAAGGGCAGGGTTGGGGAGACTGACAGGGGAGCGGTTAAGAGGATATGGGGGTGGGGAATATAAGTAGTTCATTCGTCCGTGAGCACTGACTTGGACTCAGATAGACCCAGGCTTCTGTCTGCTCCTTATTTGCTGGGTGACCGAGCAAGCTGCATCAACCTCTCTGTGCTTCAGTTTTCTCACGCATAAACTCAGGACTTCTTTGGGGGACCCGTGGTTAAGAATCCACCTTCCATTGCAGGGGCTGTGGGTTCAATTCCTGGTTGAGGAACTAAGATCCCACATGTCGCAGGGCAACTAAGAAGACCCAGTGCAGCAAATAAATAAATAAATAAAATTTTAAAAAATGGTGAGGGAGCATATAGGACTGTCTCCTGGGGTGGATTTGGAAATTAAATAGCTCACATCAGCTCTTAGCACAGTGCGTGGCACAGTTATGCTACACGAATGGCTGCATTATTGTCAGTATTGTGGTCTTGGGGGAGAGGAGCTGCGGAGGAGTCAGGTAGGTTGGTTCCCCATCCCAGCTCTACCAGCCCATCCCTGAGCGAGTCCCTGTCGTGGTAAGACCACTCTCCCAGAGCCTGGGCCCTCAGCGTCGGCAATGCTGACACTTGGGGGCTGATAACGCCTGGTGGTGCCGGCTGTTCTGTGCACAGTCAGGGCATTCAGCAGCATCACTAGCCTCTACCTGCTTCATGCAGTAGCAGCCGCCCTCAGGTGTGACAGCCGAAAACATCCCAAGACATTGCCAAATGTTCCCTGGGGGCAACCCTGCCTCCAGTTAAGACCACTCGCCTAGGGGAAGGGGCATGGAGCTCAGGCAGGAGTGCTGGGTGTGGGAGGAATGTCCAGGGCAGAGCCTGCTGGGGGAGGAGGGCCAGGGGGACAGGGCTGGGGGCACACTGGAGGGGATGTGTCCGCATCTGTCCAGGGCAGAGAACTTCAGGCTCCAGTCTGGAGAGGAGGTACATGTTTGGGGGCATAGGTGGAGAGAACCAGAGGCCCGGGGAGTTTGGATCTGACTGCTGTTTGCTGTCAGAACACGGGTGACAGAGCGGCACGTGGTCCTAAGAGGACAGGAAAGCATGGAGAAGGGGAGAGTCAGGGAAGAGATGCAGACAGGGGGACACGTGCAGAGAGGCCACGAAGACAAGAGAGCTGTGTTTCTAAGAGCAGGAACGTGGTCGGCAGCATCCTCCTTCGGCTGGTAAACTGCTATCATTTCGGAAGGATTTTCACCTCATTTGGTTCCTGCTTAAGTGAAATCCACAACATGTGTTCTCTGCATTAGTGGAGTGTTTGTGCTTAATTAGTGGCAAATTCTTTCATATTAAAGTCATTACATTTTGCTGTTTGCTCTTCTCACCCCAGGCCTGGCTCGCCTCTGTCTTTCCTTTTAACACAGGCAGCCTGAGTGTTGCCATGCAGGTTGTTCAGCCTCAAGGACTCAGGAGACGAGCTCACGTACACACTTACGTACACACACACACGCTTACATACACATACACACATGAACACATGCACACACACGTACATATGCACACACACATGTACACACACACACATACACACACTTACTACCCCTACCTGTGGCATTTAGACCCTCCAGCACCAGCCCTTGTGCCCGTCCCATCCTGGGCTGGCATTTGTGGCTCCCAGCATCTCTGACCACACCCCAGGCTCCTCCACGTGGGTGGGCAGCTCTGAGTCCTACCCCACCCCTCCAGCCCCCCATCTCTGGGGGCTCCTCTTAGGAAAGTCTTTAGGGTCAGAATTCTTCCTGCTGGGAGGGACTCTAGGGCTGCAGTGAGAGGGTTCACCAGCCAGGCTGCAGCGTGGGCGCTGGGGCACTGCTGCTCATGGGGCAGTGAGGAGGCGGTGGCCCTGCCACTCAGGAGGCCGTGCCCACTTACTCCAGGGCCACGTCCCCAACAAGGGGCCGAGACTGTGCTGGACTTGCCCTGCCCGTGCAGCGGTGAGGGTCCTGGGAAGCATGCTGGGGTGGGGGCAGGGGACGATGGGCTCTTGACCCTGCCCCGCAGGCAGTCCTGGATCTCAACTTCAGTGCTGAAATGCAGTAGCCTCTAGGAAGACGCTTTGCAGCCAAGACACAGTGGCAACCCTGGACTCCTGGACAAGGTGTGAGGGTCAGAAATTAGGGCTCAGGGCAACCTGTTCCCTTCCACTTGCTTCTGATGAGCCTTAAGAAGGAAAAGGGGCCTAAGAAGGGAAGGGGTGGCTGCTGTAGGCACCACCAAACCTGCTATTTCATCTCTGGGCAGGAAGTAATAGTCCGGACCAAATGAATGATACTGTAGCCACATTGCTGCCCGAGGTTTAGCTCAGACGTAACATTTCCAGGCAGGGCAGGAGGGGCCCCTCACTGTACTCGAGGTACAAGGACGGAACCAGGTCTTGGGAGGGGGGTCTCCTGGGACACTTTCTGCAGATCATGGGGGAGGGGATGGGAACAGGGTGTTCCAATGGGGCCTCCTCTGAACCTGGCCTTGGGTTCAGGGAAAGGGTCTTGGGTGCAGCAGGAGGGCCCCTCCCTGAATAATCACTCCTGGATGTCTGGTTGCCGCAACCTGGCCCCAGACTCCAGCAGGTCAGCCTCTCTCTCCACACCTCCTGGTTCAGAATTGCCTTCATCACCCCAACAGACTTTCCTGCCAGCCTATGAGATCTGCTCCCAGGCTCCACATGGGCAGGGAGCAGACTTGTTCTGACCCACTCTGGGCAGCCTTAAACTTCCTTACTGGGCAGAGTCTAGTGTGCAGACAAGACAGGGAGGCAGGAAGCAGGGAACCAGCCAATACCCGGTTTGCAGTTTCTCTCTGATTGACCTTCAGGTAGTGTTGGCCCAGGAGCCTCCCCAAAGGGTCTCCAGCGGGGGAGCGAAGAGGGGGTGGCTCGAGGTGGGCCAGGAAGCATCTAAGGACCTGCTGGGGTAGAGAGGAGGAGGAGAAGCCCAGTCCTTGTGCTCCCTTGTTTCATGGGAGAACCCAGTCCCCATAGAGGAGACTTCTTGATACTGCAAGAATTCAGGCTGAGGTCCGGGTAGCATGGTGAATGACGCCTGAGATGGCCTGGGTCACAGGATGGGACAGGTAAGCAGAGCTTTGGGCAAAGGGAAGGGAGAGTCTTAATCGTCCTTCCATTACATTCAGACACCCTCCCTTTTTCATATCCCTACACTCAACCTGCTCTGGTTCAGCTACCACCTTCAACACTGCTCCTCTCCCCAGTCTAAGGCTCAAGTGAAAGTGACCATTTCTCCTCCAAATGTAAGCCGCCGGTGCTGGATCCTCAGCCTCTCTGATAACACCCCTTAGCTGTGAAACCCCAAATTTACCGTACCCACCTCAGGGTTAACCCAGAATAGCATCTTCCTCAACCACCAACGTGAACCCCAATACCAGCCCCAGCCAAGTCTCCATGTTGGTGCCAACCTAGACCACAAGACCTGGGTCACGACCCTAACACACATGCTAACCTCTTCCTGGTTTTAACCACAGAATGAAGCAGAATCCTACATGTGATTCTAACCTCAGGTCTGAACTCAGCCTCAGCTTTGTGGCATCTGGGAAGGCAGGCAGTCATGGCTCATGGTTTTCTTCCTACCCAATAGTTCCCCCTTGGGGCGGCCAAAGAAAGGGGGGTCTTCTAAGGGCCCTGACAATTGAGTTTCAAGAGGAGGCCAGCTGAGCTTGAAGGCCTCCCTATGGGGTGGGTCTGTGTCTGACTGGTGGTGGCTCATTCTGTTTTCTCTCCATGCCACCCCACGGCCCAGGACCTTGTGGATATACCCAGTCGCTGGGTTGGTCCTTTCCCGAGCACCCAGGAGGCTGAAAGGAGTGATACATGCTACCCAATTTTTCCTGCTGCAATTTTAGCATCAGCGATCACTAGCAGAGGGAACCTATGATCACGTCCCACAACCTTCCCGAAGCCCAGCCTCTTTCACCTGAAAAATGGGCTTAAGCACATACACCCCTTCGGCTGGAATAAGGATGGAGTGAGGGCCTGTGTGTAAAATGACCTCCGTGGTCCCAGGGTCTTGGGATTCCTCCTGCCTGTCCTGCAATGCTCCCAGCACTGGGCTGGCATCTGCCCTCCCTTGCCCTTCTCTTTAGCTCCCTTTCCTGGCCGCACTGAAATCATCTCCCTCTTCTTGGCAAAATGCTGAGAGGACAGGTCCCTGCCATTGTCATAGCCTGTCCTCTCTCCACCCTAGCGAGCAGGTGGGGTGAGAAGGGACTCAAGAGGCAGGAGAAGAAAGCCCCAAGCCCTGGTCATTGCCCCCCCATCCAGCCTGCGCACTCTCCCCTGCTATTGGCAATGCCAGAGTTTTGAGTGTGTGTGTGTGGGGTCTTCTTCCCATTCTCCCCACCTCCTCTTCCCTGCCATCCCTCTGCCCAACATGAATCTATCAGGAACCTCGCCCAGTCCCACTTCCAGCTCAGACTTGTTGGGGTTTCAGGAGTCGCTGGGTAGGGGCTGGCATGCCGGGACCTGCTTCTCGTCCTGCCTTGTGGAGAAAGCGAGCACGTAGGCGGCAGGGCACTGTGCCCAACTGCGAGGATGCAGCCCAGCCTCTGTGGCCACCTGCCTCCCTTCCCTTCCCTCCCTCCCTCCCCTTCCCATTCCCATGCCCTCCTCGCCCCTGCCCACTGCTCTGCCAGGCACCGTGGTCCCTGAAAGCCCAGCACGGGACCCTGGAGGGAGCGTGTTTGTGCATGGGGGAGGGGCAGGCGCCCACGTTTCGCCAAATCTGGGAAGGGTGTTGCTCCCTACCTGCTGCCTCTCCAAGACTGAGCCCCTCCCTTAGCAGCTGAAGCCTGGGGTCCTCTGTGCTCCCCACCTCCCGAGGACTGAAAGGACAAAAGCATGATGTTCCCCGCCAGGGTCCTGCCAATGGCAAGAGCAGGTAACACATGTGTATTACCTGTCTGTGCCAGGCCCAGGTCTGGATGTTTACAGATATTAACTCACCTCATCCTCACAACAACTCCGGGAGCTCCATACCAATGGGGAAAGAGAGAGGTCAAGTAACCTGCCCAAGGTCACATGGTGGGTGAAGCCTGTTTGGTGTGGCAGTCTGTCCAGAGGCTCCTCGCCACTACACCGGCTGCTCGTGGCCTCCTCCTCCCCACTGCATGAAGAGACCAGTGGCCAGCACACATATACCGAGGCCCAGAATCATGGGTGAGGGCACATGTGGACACATGGGACACTTGCCTGCTGGCAGCCATGGTGATGGGGCTGGGAGGGCAGATGCCATCTCCTCTCCTCCTCTCCTCCAGGCTCTGGGTGAGGCTGAACCGCCAATCCCACTGCTGTCGGACCACAGGGCCAGCTAGGCCCAGGGCAGCTCTGGCCAAAGGGATACTTCCAGGCACCTCAAACATTCTTCCCCTGCACTCTTTTCCTCCCAGTCCAGGAGCTAAGACACTTGACTTCCAGTCTGATCTCTGGCTGTGGATCTTCCTCTTTCTGTCCCTGGGACTCCCTACCTCTGAAAGGCTGGTGGCCATTTCTTCCCCCATTGCCTCTGCAGCTGTGGGGGCTGGGAGGACCAGGCCTGCAAAGAGCTAATGCTGGTCACCATTAATTAAGCACCTGTGATGTGTCGGGCATTGGCATTGACATATATAATCTCAGTCTTCACAGCCATCCTGGGGTGGCAGTGGGGTCTCCCAGCCTCGGGCCCAGAGAGGAGAGTGACTGCTAACTTCTGCTTTTCCAAAGGCCCCAGAAATGCAGAGTGTTTCTTTTCTTCCCATTTTTCATCCCTGCTCCTCCCATGTGTCCTGCACCACCCCCAGCTGAGCCCCACCCACTCTGGGTTATTCTCTGCCCTGAAGCCCAAGAAGTGGGCATGAGGTGCTAATGAAAAATGGGCAGACTCTTCATGTCCCTTCCCAAGCAGGCAGCTGGGAGGGGGGTGCTGGGGGCCCAGCTCAGTCCCCAAGATGAGCAAGAAGCTTGGACACATCTCTCAGCCAGCTCCTCCTGCGGGCTTCCCATCAGAGGCTGCTGGGTGGGATGGTAGGTCAAATTAGCTTAATGAGTGAGGCCCCAGTTTTAATTGGGGCCCTCTGCTCTGCTGTGCCATCTCGGGCTTTCATTTTTAATGCTGGGAAAGGGTGGATTTTCTTTCTCTCTCATTCCCATGCATTTTCACCCTGGCTAATGGCTCCTCACTCAGAAAGGCCCCTACACTAGCTAATTGGGTTTAATTACTGGGGGTAATTAATGATGCTATTGGAAAACTGAAATGTTGTGGGTGAATTTTTTGTATAAATAGATAGGAAAGTCAAAGGGACAGAGAATTCAGACAGACACAGGGAGGAAGGACCAGTCTGAGAATCCTTCAGCTGTGGTGAGTCCCTTCGCTGGGGACCATCTGCCCTAACCTCCCCAGTTATAGGTGAGGAAAGGGAGATATGGAGAAGAGCACCTCATCTGAAGTGGCCAAGAAGTTGGTGGGACTGGGGGAAGGAGGAATTGGCAAAGCTGGGCCCTGGAAGAAGAGCAGTGGAAAGGTGTGACTTTAGGAGCCTGAGCGCAGTCCTGTGACAATGGCCGAGAGCACCCGGGGACGGTTATCAGCCAGACACCAGCCCATAGCGATGTACTGTGGGTGTTTCTCTTGTTGTGGTTACAAGGGCCCTGCCTCTGGGTCCTTAGATAAGCAAACAGCTCATCAAGCCAGGAGGCAGTCAGGTGTAGAGAGTGGTGGGCGGCAGTGGAAGGCTGCCACCTCCACACCTCCTCCAGCTGGGTTCCCTCTCCCCTCTGGTTCATGCGGAAAGGGCTGGATGGGCGTCTCCCCAGCCATCACTTAAGGCATCTCCTGTGTCTTTCCTACTTGGCTTACACTCACCAGCCTCATCCAGACGTGATGGGAGGATGGTGAGGTGGATAAGACACTTGCCCCTGGAACCTCATGGTGACCTGGATGTTCTGTACTATTCGGGGAGGGAGAAGGCTGGAGGAAGGAGCATGAGGTGAAGGGAGGGGAGAGGCCAGCTGCCTGGCAGTGGACGTTCGGTCCACTCTACGTGGGCCCACGTGCCTCTGTAGCCTTGGTGATGCCTCTATGTCCAGGGCCCCCAGCACCCACCTGCCAGCTGAACCCTTCTCTCCAGCTGCTCCGCCCTTCCCAGGTCCCCCACATCAGTCACCTCATTATGTCTGCTTGAGTCTCCTTCCTCTGAATTCCTAGAATAGAGCCCTTGACCTTCTGATCCTCATGCTCAGTCGCTTCAGTCATGTCTGACTCTGTGTGACCCCATGGACTGTAGCCCACCAGGCTCCTCTGTCTATGGGATTTCCCAGGCAAGACTACTGGAGTGGAGTGGGTTGCCATGCCCTCCTCCAGGGGATCTCTCTGACTCAGGGATCAAACCTGTCTCTTATGTCTCCTGTACTGGCAGGCGGGTTCTTTACCACCAGCACCACTTGGGGAGCCCTTCTGATGCTTATTGCAGCTCAGTTGGGAATTTAGGCCTCTGGCATTTCTAATCTGGAGTCCTGAAACAGATTACACTAAAAACAGCCCATCTTTAGTGAGTGCTCTCTACCTAAGAGGTATTGTTAGGCGGTGAATCTCATCTCATCCTCACAAAATTCCTCCCAGAGAAGTCTTCCCATTCACTCTGGGAAACTGAGGCTCAGGCTGGTGAAGTGGTCTGTCTAATCCACAAGCGGATTTGAACACAAAGCAGATCTCAGCATGCCGGTCTCCCCCTGTTCTCCACTGCCTCGGGGAAATCTAAAGCAAATCTGAGCTGCTTATCAGCCTCCACAATCTGTCCCTGCCTGTATTCCCAGCTCCTTCTCCAGCTCTCCAGTGTCCCCACCCTCCGCAACAGTCAGGTCCCTGGTGCCCCAGGGCCCACAGCACCTGCTCTCCCTGGGGAGGGGAGGCAGTGCTGGTTATCTCTGAGTCACTCTGAAGCCCCCACACCCGCATAAGGCAGGACCCCCATCCACATTTGCTTCATGAGCTGTGAGCCCAGCTAACGTCAAATCTCAGACAACAGACTCTGGGACGGGGTGCTCTGCTGACTGCTCCAGTCACCAAGATCTTTTAATCAAGAATTCTTAGGGAGCTCACGATCAAAGGAGGAGCAGAATCCCTGGAGAATGCCATGATTATGTATAAAAAGGAAGAATTCTTTATAAGAGAAAGGCTGAGAGGCCCTGTATGTGAGAGATGCACCGAAATCCAGGCCCCAGTGGGAGGGTGGGAGGCCCCCTTGGAAGGACAGAGTAAAAGGACAAAGCAGGTGATTAAATAGTTAATCCCACTAGGGGACTGTAAATAGAAAAAGTGTGGGAGACCCCTAAGTTAATGATTACTCAAGAGAGCAGGTTTTCTTAACCACAAAACCAAGCAGGCTTGCTTAGGAAAAATCCATGCATCAGAAGCACAAGGCCTGCCCCCCAAACAATAAAACAGTGGAGACACGAGGCGCACACGCTGCCAGTGAACTCGGTAAATTAATGATCCGTAGGACATGCTCTCTGCACACACTGTTGTCGTTGTTCAGCTGCTAAGTCATGTCCAACTCTTTGCGACCCCATGGTCTGCAGCACACCAGGCTTCCCTGTCCTCCACGCTCTCCCAGATTTTGCTCAAATTCATGTCCTTTGAGTTAGTAGTGCTATGGAACCACCTCATCCTCTCTGCACACATAAACAACAACAATTTGTGGACCCAGCTTGACCAGGTAAGGACAAGAAAACTCCCCTGCCCAATCTGGAGGAGCCGATGCTAGAAGCCTGACATCTACTCAAGAATGACAGAGACGTTCTTCTCTCCCTCCCCACTTTTCCCTTGATTATAAAGCTGTAGTCCACTAAGTTTTCGAGTGAGGCATCCTCTTGCCTGCCTGCTTATAAGTCTTACAAGCATCCTATTCTAATGAATCACTCCTTATCTATCACTTTGCCTCTCACCGAATTCTTTCTGTGCGGAAGCATAAGGGACTGTGGTACTGGAGCTCTTCAGAGGCCCTGTAAACAACATCAAACTGAATAACCGGCCCCTTGGTCCCCCACCCTTCCCTTGCAATCCAATTCAGCCTGCCAGGGCTAATCCTATCACTTTGCTTTCAGACCCATTCCAGACCCCTGATGATCCTAGGTTCTGGAATGATCCAGAGGAAGGTGCTGCCCATTTAGTAGATGTTGAAACTGAGACCCAGAAGGGTGAGGTGATTACTCGAGGCTATACAACAAATGGGGCTTCCCAGGTAGTGCTAGTGGTAAAGAACCTGCCCGCCAATGCAGGAGATGTAAGAGACTCGAGTTCGATCCCTGGGTCGGGAAGATCCCCTGGAGGAGGGCACGGCAACCCACTCTAGTATTCTTGCCTAGAGAATAACATGGACACAGGAGCCCAGTGGGCTATAGTCCATAGGGTCGCAAAGAGTCAGACATGACTCAAGCGACTTAGCATGCACATGCATGCATGCACATGATAAATTAACTGAGAGCAGAGAGTGAATCCAAGTCTCTTGATGTTCCTTTTATTATCCTGGTCCCAAAGGGATGAGGAAGAGAAATGGCATAGACAGCACCTGGCTGAGTGAAGGTCTCTGGGTAGGAGTCACTGGTGGGCAGGCTGGAGTCCCATGACCTGTTTTCAGAGACCCAGGCAGGCCCAGATCAAGGTGAAGGTGGGCATCTCCCCTATTCCCCTCGGTGGCTCTAGGCTGGGCCCCTTAAGGCTGTAGTCAGGAGGTGTTCTGGAGTTCACCCCCAGCCTGCCCCCTCGGGGTGGGGATGGAGGAGGGAGGAAGCCTGAAGAAGCAGGTCAAAGCAGATCCTCCCCATGTGCCCCACCCCCCACTGAGAGCAGGCAGAGTTGGAGCCTGTAGGACCAGAACCCAGGTGCCCTGTCCCAACATGTCCCAGAGAACAGCTTGAGTGGGAAGTGAGGCAGTGAGTCAGGGCTAGGGGTAGGGGGAGGAGACGGGGAGGAGGGGAGAACCGAGGGCAAAACAGAGGGACAGGCAGGGGGCTGGGAGGTCTGTCCCATCTCGGAAGACGCAGGGACTAGGAACTGGCAGGAACCAGGGGAAGGGTGGGAAGAAAACAGAGCTGGCTCAGCGGGCTTTGGCCCAAGGTGCCTGCTTCCCTGGTTACAGGCTCGGACAGGCCCGGGGAGCAGGACTGCTGGCTGGAGGGCCAGGTAGGAAGCAACATCTAGCTGCCATTGTCTGGGGAAGAATCAGGTGAGGCCTGATAGTGAGATAGCTGTGCCACTTCACTTTGACAGTGAGCTACAATCAATAGGAGGCTAGCAGGCAGAGGTGGGGGAAGCTGCCTTTATCTCCTATCTTCCATCTCTACTGCCCCCTACCCCGCCCCTTCTCCCATCAGACCCGACAACTGGGTGCTGCCCTCTGCAGCGGGCAGGGGGTGGCCTGGGGAGGGGCAGTGCCCACGCTGCTCAGGGGAAGGGCCTCCTCACCCACAGTAGTTGTAGGGGGTGGGGAGGTCGGGGTGAGAATTAGGGCGGGGGAGACGCTTTGAACCCAGGACAGACTGGTGGGAACTGGTTCTTGACTCATGGCAGAGAAAGCGGGGGGATGGCCAGGGCTTGTGCCTTTTTTTTTTTTCTTTTATGAGATGTGAACTTAAGCAATTAAAAATATGCATTTTATTTTACACCTGCCTTGCTATGTCTCTTCATCTTTGCTTCAGCCCTCATCCCATCAGAATGGTTAGCATTTCCCAGCAACTTTTCATTCTCCAAGTGATTAGATAGATTGCATGTGTCCCTAAGTTTTCACAAGGCCCAGCCCCTTCCTTTGCAGACTCCCTCACCCCTGAAAATAAGTACTGGTATTTGCTTCCTGCCTCCCAGAATTCTTGCAGCAAGTTATTTTATTTCCTCCAATACTGACTGAACCCCTCCTATGTACTGGGAAGTGTTTTCCACCTCATATCATTCTCACTTTTGTCCTTTGGAGCAAGTATTGACATACCCATTTTACAGAGGAGGAAACTGAGGTCCAGTGGTTGAGAAATTTGCCAAGTTGCATTGCCAAAAAGTGATGCGTCCAGAACTGAGCTGCTGTCTGCTGGTTTCTGTGCACTTTCAGAATGAGACGGCCCTCTGTTTTTCTGTCCAATTAGAAACTTTCCCAAGACTAGAGTCCAGCTTTCTAGGAGGGTAGTGCTCAACTCATGGGCTGACATTCGGAGGTTTTCTGCAGATTTGCTGAAATGAATACAATGGACTTTCCCAAAGGACAGGGCGGGCATCGGAGGCTGAAGCCCTTGGTAACGTGCCCAGTCCATGTCTCCTGCCAGCCCAGTTCTGGGAGCAGGGGAGGGAAAAGGAGCAGAGACCGGGGTTTTGGAGTGACTGAGCTCTCCCCATGGAACTAAACAGTGCCTGGACAGATAGCCGAGTGCCACACCTACCCAGGCCCTACCCTGCCCATCCCCGCCTGCTGCCTCAGGCGCCAGTTGGCAAGGGCTCCAAGTGGACTTGGGCAAGAAAGCATGTCCTGGGAAAGGTGACATCCATGCCTGACCCTCTGGGCCAAGTGGCAGCAGCAGAGGGCAGTCAGCAGACAGAGGTGGAAGCCTGAACTTCTGAACTGCCCAACCAGAGATCAGAGGTCAACTACCCTCTGCCTCTGACAAACCTTGACACCCTCCCCCAAAACTTTGCCCAGGTGACTCAATAAATTTCTTCCCATTCTTTCAAGGTCTTCATCGGAGGAGGTCCTACATTTTCCCTGGGAAACTGCTAAAATGTACTAGACACTTTGTTGACAGGGAAGTTCTTTGTGAAGTCTGTCCTTAATCCCTCTTACTGCGGAGGAAGTACACTCTGTCCCTTGGTGGCTGGGGCTTGCTGGATCTGGGGCCAGAGCTGAAGATCAGGCAGGTCCTCCTCTTAAGAAGAGAACATGAGAGGTAGGGAGGGGATGCAGGAAGCAGACAGACCTGGCTTGAGCTCTTCCACTCACTGGCAGTGAGTCCTCATGAGCCTCAGTTTCCTTATCTGTAAAATGAACTTAATATCTTCTCACAAAATGGGCTACAAGGAGTCAATAAAATAATGTATGTTCGTGGATAGTATGACAAAGAGTAATCGCTCAGGAGGCGGCCACTGGTCTGTAGGTACTTTAGGGTCACGAACAGAGCTGATAGGCTGAAACCGTCCCCTGGGATTGCAGCAGGCTCTTTCTAGCACCCCAAAGTAGGCTCTAGACCTCTCCCAAAGACCAAGGTTACTCCCATTTGACTGGATTCTAGAAGCTGCCCCGGGCCCTTCTGCAGAAGAATGTGCAGTCTTAATGCTCTATAACAGATCTCAAATGACTCAATTATCTTCCCCCTCCAAATTGGCATCTTCAGTTGGGTGCAGAGCTTGGCCTTGGAGGCCTAGGGTGACTGGGCCGGGGACCCAGGAGAGCTTGGAGGATGCTCCCCCAGAGGGTAAGGGGTCTCTAAGGGGGGGTGGTGCCAGCACAGACCTGTATTCACACCGTGGGCTCTCAAGACGCAGAAGAAAGCAGGACCAGAGGGGCCAGAGTTTCGACTTGGGCTCAGGGGCTTCTCCCAAACTCCATGCCGGGAGCCTAAGGAAGTTCTGTGTCCTCACGGGAACTCTGGGACTCCTTCCCAGGTCCGGCCGGCCGCCGCCAACTCCGCCAGCCCCGCCCTCTCCCCGCGTCCTTCTCTCACCACCCCAGGCAGGCCGCACCCAGCGCTGTCAGGGCCCAGCCCGAGTCCTGGAGAGCAGAGGCCCCTGTCCAGCTGTCCGCCACACCCTTGCACTCTGGCACCTCAGGCCTCGGGGCTGGAGTCACAGGAGGGCTGGGAGGGCCCTTTCTGACACTTCTCCGGGCTCCCTCGCTGCTCACACATGTGTGAGGGACAGTGGCAGGGGCCTGGCGTAACGCCTTTGGAAAGACATTAGTGGACCCACGGGGCCTGGGCACTGCCTTCCAGAGCAGGTGTTGGGAGATAGGCGGGGAAACTGAGGCTCAGAGATGCTCAGACCACCAAAGTCAGTGGGCAGGGGGCGTGGATGAAACCCCCCTCCTCTCAAGGCAGAACGAAGACACTGCTTCGCAGGCTCACGAAGATGAGGAAACCCAGTGCCTCTCTGAATCTCTGTTCCCATCTGTACAGTGGGAATCCCAGCCCCCATGATGCCGGCACCTGTGGGTCAGCTGAGGGCTACAAATGGACAAGCTCTGCAGAGACTGATGCTGCTGCGACAGAGGTGTCTGGTTACTGTGGGGCTATGACCTGAAGGGCAGGGAGCACGGCCGTGTGCCCTGCAGGGGTGAGGCCGCTCCTGAGAGCTCTGCCAGGAGGCCCGGAGGGTGTAGTGGTAGTGACCTTGCCCTTGGACCTGGGCCTTCTGGTCTGGCCCACAGGGCAGCTGTCCCCTCACCCCTAACCTCAGGCACGCTGCCTGTGTCCCGCTGCCACCAGCCCTCAGCCTGTTCTTGGCTCTGAGGGTCCCTGATGTAATTAATACATTCATCCTTTTGTGATGCCATTTACCAAGCACTAACACCTAGCTCCTGAAAGGGCCTGGGCTGGGGATCAGGAGAAATCCAGATGTGGACCCTGATGCTGCCATGAGCCCGTGAAACTTGTGACTTTCCTTTCGAGGCCTCAGTTTCCTCACTTCATACACAGGAGCTGGACATTCCATACTTCCTTCAGGTACCCACCCCCCTACACACCCCCACGCCAGCCCTGACCGTGGCCCGGCCAGGCAGAGAGTCTCTGCTCCGTAGCCAGCTCCCATCCTGTTCCACGTGCAGAAGGCAGCAAGCTCTGGGGCCGCAGGGGAGATGCTGCGGGGTGGGAGGCGTTCACTCCACATGTTCCCAGGCCCCAGGAGCTGCCGATTGGCAGAAACGGAACGTCTAGGACGCGACCACAGCATGGCAGGCAAGAGAACAGACTGGATTTTGCAACCCAGGCGTGGCTGGTACTCAAGGGCTTCTCCTTTGCCGGGTTGTGGAGAGGCATTTCTCAGAGCTGGTTATTCTCTGAAACGGCAGGGCTGGGCCCGGTTCTGGGATGGGGACGGGAGGCAAGGGAAGGCACCCAACTCTGTCAGACAAATGCCAGCTCTCACCCAAGTCGAGGGCCAGCCTGAAGGAGCTCCCCGGCAGGAGTTGGGGGGCTTCTGGGCTGAAGATCTTGAGCTCAAACCCAGGAAGTGAGGCAGCTATTAGTAAGTGAGACTCCGGCAGTGAGTCAGGTCTCGGCAGAGGTCAGGGGTGGGGGTGGGGGGGGATGAGACAGGTCGGCAAGCAGAGCAGGTGCCCAGCTGAGTTCTAGTCCTGTGTCCGCAGCAATTCACTGGGTGGTTTCCACAAAGTTCTTAACCACTCTGTGCTCCCTTTTGGACATCTGTGACATGAGAACACCAATTAACTGTTTGTTAACATCTCTTGAGGTTGCTGTTAGGGTCTAACTAAAAATGACTTTGTGAAAATGAAGGAAGTCGGAGATCCTTCCAGTACTGTACTTAAGTTTTGTCTCCCAGAGTGACATGGAGAGCTGACTTTGCACCAGGAAGGTACTGGCTGCTTCATATCCTCCCTAACAGCCCTGGAGGCACTGACTCAGTTTCTCAGATGAACTGGCAGAAACTGAGAGAGGTGAAGCAGGGGTTTTCTGGGGCTCCACCCACCGAGCTTTATCACCCATAGCGTGACTCAGCACCCCAGGTAAGTGGACCAGAGAACTTGGTGGGGTGCCTTTCAGCCTGAAGCCCCTCGAATAGGACCCTGAAGCCCAGATCTGGCCTCTCCCAGACTCCTCCCTCCCTCCTGCTCAGGGGGCAGCTGGAGAAGGAGATGAATCTGGGGGAGACGTTAATTAGTTCTGACAAATTAATAAAGAAAGCCTCATTTATTCTCCAGATCTAATTTCCTTCCCTGTGCTTTATTTTTCTGCCCAACAAGCTGCTGTTAGGGAAATGGAGGGGAAAGGTGCTGGCTGGTGGGGTCAGTCTGAATGGACGCAGCCCCATCACCCTGCTGCCTCCTCAGGGCGGGCTGCCCGCGCCTACCCCGCCCCGCCCCTTCAATGCTCCAGGAAGCCAACCCCAGACATTAAGCTGTCAAACCACTCCCAATTATCTCCCTCCGTGCCCGCCGGCTCCAGGGGCGACAGTTGTAGCAAGCTGGCGTTGACTCATTCTGTCACCGGCGTGCCCTGCTCTGGGAAAATGCAATTTAATGAAGTCCGATGGCAGGACTGGGGCAGACAGGGTCCCCAGAAAGAGGGTGGCACCAGCTTGGAGACGGCAGATAGCCTCTTTTTGTGGGACAGCGCCTGCAATCTGTCTGACATCATCTTACCTTCCAGCCAAGCCGAGACCCGGCGGGAGGGGTCATCTCATACCTCCCTTGCCTCCACTCCCCTCTTCCACAGCTCTGAGTGACCAAGACATTGACCTTCTCCACCAGGGGCCTCCACCTCCCTCAGCTGCCTATTTTCATAGCGTATACTCATGACAGCTGGGAAATTCTTCCTGCTGTTTCCTCTTGATCCCTTTCACTAAACAGCAAGGGCATTTCCCCATGCCTTCTGATACAGAGCCTGGGAGAGGGTCAGCCTCTGCCAGACCTCATCCAGGCCAGTCCTGGGTTGGGGGAAAAGAGGCTGTCTGTAGACTGCAGAGCCAGCTCTGTGCTGTGAGAAAACGTGTCTCCTGTTTTGATTCTGGCTGGGGTGGGCCTGCCACCAGCCCCCATTCTCGTCCTACCTCCTCAGGGGCATCTGCTGGGGACCCCAGGTTCTCTCGAGTTGAATAGCAGAGAGGCTCTGGCTTCAGGCTCCTGGGTTCAAATCTCAGCTCTGCCTCTGGCTAGCTATGTGATTACATGCTTTCTGTATTGTACTTGTACACATCTATAAAGAGGAAGCTGCTGCTTGCAGTCACTAATTCATGTCCGACTCTCTGCAACCTGACGGGCTGCAGCCCACCAGGCTCCCTGGTCCATGGGATTTTTCGGTTCAGAATAATGGAGTGGATTGCCATTTCTTCCTCCAGGGGATCTTCCCCACCCAGGGATTGAACTCATGTCTCCTGTGTTAGTAGGTGCCACTGGGCTCCTGGGAAGCCCCAAAGACACAACACTTGCGGTTAAGGGCTGGGGAGGGGGAACTCAGCAACGGACACAGGGATTTGGCTACTGTGAGGACAAAACCACGGTAATGTGTCCTCAGGGAGGTCATCCTCTGTATGGGTGTTTAACAAATCAGAAGACATTCATGTGTGATCAGCAGGTCATACAAGGAGCAAATGCCACTGACTTCCTCATAGGCTGTTGGGAAGATGAAATGGATTTCTATGAGCAGAGCCCTGAGAGCAGAGCCTGGTGCGGTGCTGCTGCCCTTCCTGCTGGCTGGCCCCCAAGGGCACCACGCCTGCTCTAGATGCAGGGCCCCACACGTGCTCTTCCCTCCTCTTCTTCCCCTTTCTCTGGTGTTTATCCTTCGGGCCCCCCTTTCTGTGTGCTCCAGCCAGGCCATCCCATTTGGCCACTTCCACACCCACAGTGACCTGATCACTGTCTGTTTCCCCACTAGACCATACGCTCCATGAGAACACAGATGGCACCCAACTGCTCAAGGCTGGACCCGCCAAGACCTGCATGTGGGCCTTAGTGACTGGTCATCGAGAGTTGACCGATGCCTGACATGATCCGAGGGAGCCAAGGCGCTGAGCTTCCCGACCCCCAGTGGAAAGAGTCTGGGACCCAGCAGGTTTGAGAAATTCTGGCAGAGACTGAGGGGGCCTGGCCCTGCCTGGCTCTATTCTGAGGCCCAACAGTAGTCAGGAAGGGCTTTCATGCCAGCTGCCAAAGGGACAGAGAGACGTCTGATAGAAAAGGCATTTGGACATCTCTAGGGTTCAGGGACTGGCTGGCCTCTGGGAAGCCCCAGCACCACATCTTCCCAAGCCCTTCTCGTCTCTGAGTGCCATGGACTTCCCCAAGTGGTGAAGTCTTGGTCACTGGCCCCACACACTGGTTCACTGGCCACCGAGTATGGGCCAGCAGGGACTCAAGTGGACACCTAGTCTAACCCTCTTGCTGCGGTGGTGGTGGGTTAGTCTTTAAGTTGTGTCAGACCTTTTGTGACCCTATGGACTGTAGCCTACCAGGCTCCTCTGTCCAGGAAATTCTCCAAGCAAGAATCCCGGAATGGGTCACCATTTCCTTCTCTGGGGGTCTTCTGGACCTGCATTTTCTGCATTTTCTGCATTAGCAGATGGGTTCTTTACTGCTGAGCCATTAGGGAAGCTCAACCCTCTTGTACAGATGGGGAAACTGAGGTCAGAGAGTGCCCTGGGTGACTCAGCCAGCAAGTGGCTGAGCAGGACTCTTATACCAGAGGCTGGGGCTCTTTCCCTGAAAGTTCACAGCCCACGTCAGCAAAGCCGCCTCCGGTGAGACTTCCAAATTTGATTCCTGTCACCCTGCATTATTGCCAAAGTAACTCTTGCCTTTAATGCTCCAAGTAAGATTCCCAAAGGATCAATTACATACGATGCAAGGTAGACTGCCGCCAGGTTAATCTAATGCAAGCTCGGTCCTTCCAGACCATCCACACTACTCCATAGTGCCTCTTCTCCAGGACCAGTCACCACTCTTTACAACCCTCTGGGCTCAGATCCATCAGGAGCCTGCTTCCATGAGTCCCTCAAGCTCCCAGCTCAGGGACCCACCTTAGCACCAGGGATGCGGATCTGCGGTGGGAGGAGTGCCTTACCCAAGGCCACACAGCGGTGTTCCTGTGTCCCTGCTGGTGGAGGGCTGGCTGTCTCCCCTCCCTCCTCCTCCCGGATCTTTCCCAGGGCTCCCCCAGAGTTTCTCGAGATGCAGAGAGCCCAGAGCTGCGAGAGAAGGGCTTCCAGAGGCAGAGAGCTGACCTGAGCCCAGGAAGAGGTCCCCCAGGGCCCTCCCAGTGTCCACCTCTCCGTCCATAACTTCAAGTACTAAGCACTGTGAAGGCTCAGAGGGTGCCCGACTCCCCTCCCTGGGGTGGAGACAGGCCATCCTGCCCCCCTCTCAGGAAAGTCTCTCCAGCCAGGCAGATAGGTGCAGAAGAATGGCTGAAAGACCATTTGGGCTTGTGCACACACCAGAGAGTGAGAGGAGGAGGCAGGAGGGAACCCAGATGAGCTAGGCCCTGGCGCTGAGCCTCTCCCAGGACAGACGGCCTGCCTACTAGGCCACTTGTCAGGCCTGAGGCTGCGGGAGGGCTCAGACCTTCTTCCACTCAGCCCAGCAGAAGCTTCTACGAAGAATGTGCATGGCTCTGGCTGACAGCCTGCCACTCACAAGTGGGGTTCTCCAGTGAGTTCTGGGCCTCTCAGAACCCTCCTCAAGGATACATCGGGGTGCCCACCTTGACCCGCAGAGGATGCTGGGAGAATGAGGCGTGAGCATTCTGTAGACGCTATAAAACCCTGCAGGAAGCGGGGCACTGACAGAGGGGCAGGGATGCACAGGTCAGGGACAGCTCTTGGAGCAGGTTGTGGCGAAAGACCTTCAAGCTGACAGTGTGGGTGTATCTCTATGGGTGTATGTGACGGCTGTTTAATTTGAGATAGACGGTAGCCAGTGAAGACCTCACTGAGGCAGGGGGCAGCTGAGGAAAGAACCAGGGAGGCAAGCCCACCTACCGACCGTGTGGCCGGCTGGGAGAGGAGCAGTTCAGGTGGCAGGAGAGTTGCAAAGGCCCTGAGGTGGACATGGGACTGGTAAGCTTGGCGGGCATGTCTGGAGAGGTGCAGGGGCCGGATGATGGAGGGCCCAGGCCTCCTTCCAAGCTAGATGGGAGCTGCTGGGGAGTGTGACCGGGAGGGGCTGGGGGACACATGAGTTAGGGCAAGGTTGCTGATTCAGTAGGGCGTGCAGGCCGAGGCACTGGTTAGGAGGCTCCTGCAATCACCTGAGACCTCTTAGTGGCCTCTGCAAAGATGGGGAGAGCTGAGGCCAGAGGCAGTATGGGGCGGGGTGGGGTGCACACAGGTGTGGGAGCCCCCTCCCACCTCTCCAGGTGAGACAGCTGGCAGCCCACTCCCCCTCTCCTTGTAGACAAGCTGTCTTCCCCTTCCTGGGCCTGAAACAGAGGCCGGGAGGGGCAGGGGTGAGGAAGAAGCCTGCACCAAACAATGGCCTTGAGCCAAGACAAGAGCAATGCTTGTTTCCCTTTATTTATGATTGTTATGGGGAGAAATAAAGCCTCAGGTCGGCCAGGAGCCAGGCCCTCGCTCTTCTCTCTCCTTCCACCTTCCCTTCCGTCCCACCTCTTCCCTGGGCACAGGCCTTCCTCTGACGCAGAGATCAAATAACTTCTCACTCAAAGGGAAAGATACTATCTCCCCTTACAATTCAGCACCGACACCAGCAGACCGACATCCCCAGATTAAAAGGCAATTAAGCAGCTTTGTTTTTGCAGGGGCAGAAGGTCTGCCTGGCACCCCTCCTTGGGAACTGGATCCCACTATGGGGAGGGCCTGCGGCTCTGGTGACTCCCCGTGGAGAAGGCTATGAATCTTGGTAGGTCCCAGCCCCTCATTGTTCCCTCAGCAGCAGGAAGGACTGTCTTCCCTCAGTTGCTGGTGTCCAAGAAGAGGCAGGGACCCCCCCGCCCCCAGTCCAGCCCATTCTCTTTTTCCTACAAATCCAACCCTCAGAGTAGGGGTAGAGGCTTAATTTGTCTCTCTCACCACCCTCCCTTCAAGAAAATCCAATTCTGATTGCTTTCCAGCCTATTTCAAATAATAATAAACAGCATGGAACTGCTACATCAAGGTTTCTAATCTCTGGGAAAGGGCATAAAAGACAAGCAAAGAGAAGGGGCTTTAGTGATTCCTTCAAAATAGAGACCTTGGGCCTCCACTTCCTTCTCTCAGTTAATCTGTGCCGATAGCACCCTTGAGAATAAATAAATGCACTCTCCTACCCCAGACCTTTCAGAGCATTTGTTTTCCCCCTCTCATTTAATCCTCATTAAACTCTCGAAGTTCCATACTATGATCATCCCGCTTTATAGTCTCTTGACCAATATCTATAGGAGAGAAGGTCAGAGAGGACCCTCAAGGGACTTCCCTGGTGGTCCAGTGGTCAGGACTCTGTGCTTCCACTGCAGCGGACAGAGGTTCAGTCCCTGGCTGGGGAACTATAGACTCCCCACGCCTCGTGGTTTGGCAAAAAAAAAAAAAAAAGAAAGGAAAGGACTTTCCATCTTTTCCCATGACACTGGTGAGGAGCGAGAGGTTTTAGAATCATCATTTGCCTTCTAGTAGTGTACATCTACTATGACAAACCTAGACAGCATATTAGAAAGCAGAGACATTCCTTAACTGACAAAGGTCCGCATAGTCAAAGCTATGGTTTTTCCAGTAGTCATGGAACGATGTGAACATTGATTGAACCATAAAGAAAGCTGATCACTGAAGAATTGATGCTTTTGAACTGTAGTGCTGGAGAAGACTCTTGAGTCCCTTGGACTGCAAGGAGATCCAACCAGTCCATCCTCAAGGAAATCAGTCCTGAATTAGAAGGACTGATGTTGAAGCTGAAACTCCAATACTTTGGCCACCTGATGTGAAGAGCTGACTCCTTGGAAAAACCCTGATGCTGGGAAAGATTGAGGGCAGGAGGAGAAGGGGACGACAGAGGAAGAGGTGGCTGGATGGCCTCACTGACTCAATGGACATGAGTTTGAGTAAGCTCCAGGAGTTGGTGAAGGACAGGGAAGCTTGGTAGGCTGCAGTCCATGGGGTCGCAAAGAGTTGGACACAACTGAGTGACTGAACTGAGTTTCTGTCTAGTAGCTTCTGCCTGTCCAGGACCGTGGGACGACTGACACCCCTGCAGGCTGAGGTGGTCAGGGAGAGTTCCTCCATCCTGAAGGGGCCCTTGAAGGACGGGGAGGTTTTCTTCAGACACAGGTGTAAAGGCTACCATCCTTACCTTGTCATAATATCCCTGGGCCATGGGGTTCCTACTCACCCCACCAGCCTAAGCCTCATGCTGCCCTCCCTCTTCCTGCACTGGGTTCTCTCCTCCAGGATATTTTAGGCACTGGCCCTTATGTGCCTGTGAAGCGTTACTGTGTGCCAAGCACTGTGCTCATTCACTGGGTAGAGGCCATGGTGATAGCGGCAAGAGGCAGGAAGGTAGAGGGATACGAGAGGAGAATAAGACATTTTCTTTTTCTGTGCAAGTTCAGTCTAGTAGGGGACCAGTTCAGTTCAGTTCAGTCACTCAGTCATGTCCGACTCTTTGCGACCCTATGGACTGCAGCACGCTAGGCTTTCCTGTCCATTACCAACTCCTGGAGCTTACTCAAATTCATGTCCATCGAGTCAGTGATGCCATTCAACCATCTCATCCTTTGTCATCCCCTTCTCCTCCTGGCTTCATTCTTTCCCCAGCATCAGGGTCTTTTCCAAGGAGTCAGTTCTTCACATCAGGTGGCCAAAGGATTGGAGTTTCAGCTTCATACATCAGTCCTTCCAATGCATATTCAGGACTGATTTCCTTCAGAATGGACTGGTTGGATCTCTTTGCAGTCCAAGGGACTCTCAAGAGTCTTCTCCAACACCACAGTTCAAAAGCATCAATTCTTTGGCGCTCAGCTTTCTTCACAGTCCAACTCTCACATCCATACATGACCATAGGAAAAACCATAGCTTTGACTAGACAGACCTTTGTTGGCAAAGTAATGTCCCTGCTTTTCAATATGCTAAGTTGGTCATAGCTTTTCTTCCAAGGAGCAAGCATCTTTTAATATAATGGCTGCAGTCACCATCTGCAGTGATTTTGGAGCCCCTCAAAATACAGTCTCTCACTGTTTCCCCATCTATTTCCCATGAAGCGATGGGACCTGATGCCATGATCTTGGTTTTCTGAATGTTGAGTTTTAAGCCAAGTTTTTCACTCTCCTCTTTCACTTTCATCAAGTGGCTCTTTAGTTCTCCTTCGCTTTCTGCCAAGCAGGAGACCAAACATGAAAACAAATAATTACTGAGTGATAAGCGCTGTGTTTTGTTTGCTTGTTTTTTAAAAGTATGAACCAAAATCCACGGGAGCTCATACAAGGAGCGATTCTGAGGATGGTGGAGGATCATGGAAGAGGTGAGATTGTTTAGCTGGGTCTTACAGGATAAGCAGGAGCCCCTGAGAAAGAGAAGAGGGAATGGGATGAGGGAAGAGGATCTTTAAAAGCCTGGCTGTGGGTGCTGGCTGTGTGCTGCGGAGGTGACAGGAAAGGGAAATGATTGCCAGTTTATAGATGGCTCTGTTCCCGACAAGTGTCTGCCCTTCAGTCGGCTGCAGCTGAGAGCCGCTGGTGCTACTAAAGCAGAGGGGTGACGCAGAAAGAGGCATACGGGATGCTCAGTGCAGGGCGCCACCACAAAGGCCACCCCGAGTGTGCTTCCACTGCCACTAACGGTGGTGAACAGGTGAATCCAGACACAGAAGTAGGCAGTGGTTGGGGGTGGCTGGGATCATGGGGAATGGCACATGGGCACAGGGCTTCTTTTGGGGTGACAAAATTGTTCTGTATTAGGGAGTGGTGATGGCTGCGCAACTTTGTGAATATACTAACCCCGCCGCATCATACACATTAAGAGGGTGAACGTTATGGTAGGTGAACTACATCTCAACAATAAAAGATGAGGCACATGAAGAATGATGCATGGCAGGGAGCTGGACCCCACCTGGATAGAGGAAGGCTGGCCCCCAGACCTCTACAGGACTGCAGCGTCCCCCAAATGCGGGGGTCCCTGGCTCAGCCTCGCTTCTCTAAGCACTGACTTGCTGGGCTCTCTCTTCCTTCCCTGCCCTGGGCTGGTTCTGCTGGGGCTGGGGGGCACTAGAGATCCTGGGACCCCACCTCTGGACAGGCTCTCCACCCCGTGTCCCCGCCCCACATCCAGGAGGTGTGGCGGCACAACACGTTACACCTGGGACCAGAGTGACAGACAGGTCACCTGACAAGCCACACCACTTATTTTTGAAGACAGGCGGGTCCCCTGGTAATAGAGCAGGCACGGAAAGCAGCTTTGCTGCAGACGGGGAAATTAGGGCAGAAAATAACACCGTGAAAACAGAACTGTCTGTCCAGAAATAGGAGAGAAAAAGCCTCACCCCCCATCCCAGTGTGTCAGAGCCGGTCTGAGCTCCTGGGAACCCTTGGGCCACCCCCCACCCCCCATCCCCACTAGGCTCAGAGATTCTCCATCTGCCAGGCACTTGCTGGGGCCTCCCCACTCTTTAGGGTTGGGGGGTGGGGGGATAGGAGAGTCCTGAGCACAGGGGCTCTAACAGAGTCCTTTGTGTGGGGGCCCTGAGTGTTTCTAAGGTGGCTGAGGGAGCACTCATCCCCTTGGGAGGGAAGTAAGGTATTCTATTCTCAAAGTCCTGTCATCTGGAAGGTTCGTGGGGACTGAGGTTCCCTGGACACGGGCCAGGGGGGGAAATATACTGGCCATCAAAGTGGGTTGAAAGTTCTGATGCTTGCAAATTGGGAGTGTATGCCTGTGTTTGATCCCTGGTTGCAGGACATTTTAAGATGGCTGGATGGGGTAAGGCAGCGGCTTGGAGGCAGGGGTGGTTGAGACCAAAAAGCACAGGCAGAAGCTGTAGGCTTTCAAGCCCCTAGATTTCCTTCCAGCCCCATATGTGGGTAAAAGGGCAGGGCTATCTCTCTAGCCGGAGCTTATGAATGGAAGCGGGAGGAAGCAGTGTGTGGGGAGCCCAGAGGAGCCTGGGAGAGAGCAGGCCAGCTGGGCGGGCAGAGGGATGCTGGGGGACTTCACGCCCTGGCAAGCAATCACTTTATTTTCACTCTGGGCTTGGGGGCGAGGGCAGGGCAGAGAGGAAAAGGCGAGGTGGAGCCGGTCTGAGGGGGAGGGTCTTGCTGATTTTTCCCAGCATCCTGCAGGCCACTTCTCTAACCACAAACCTCAGTCTCAAGCCACTTGGTTGTCATGGAAACAGGACGGAACAGAACAGATGGTCTCCACTAGCCAAATTCCAATTAAACAGGGCAGAGATGGATCAGAAAGCGGGTGTGATGTGACTGGGCCATAGAAGGCTCTGCCCTCCAACCCCACCTGCCCATGCTAGGCTGCCACAGGGTGGACAGGGAGTCCCTTGTCACTTTCAGCAGACCAGGGGCAGGGTCAGAAGGGAATTCTGGAAGGAGCCTCTCAGAAGGGGTGGAGAAACCTGCCTGGAGGGAGTCATCCCTGTCTCCCTGCACCCTCAGTCTCTCAGTTCCCAAATGTGAGCGGCTTCGAGAGTGGCTGCACTAGGGGGAACACACATTTAAACCCACAGAAACACCGAAACACATGGCTGCCTGCATATATGACCAAGCACACCTGTGCAATTAAACACTGCTGTATACACACAGACGTGTGTGTTTGTGCATGTTTGCAGGCACAGAAACACATAAGGGCACATGCAGAAAGGTTAAGCAAAGTCATTAATCAGAGACACATTCTTAGAACAGTACAAAGAAAATGCTTTAGGAGATGAAATAAGCAATTTATTTCAATTTACTTAATAAACATGTATTAAGAATCTATCAAGTGCCTGAAAGAAGGAATTATATACATACTCTCTTTCACACACACACACACACAGGCACACACAGAGACACACACACAGACACATGAGTAAAAGAGTGATATGGTCCTGGGCTCAAGGGACGATGGACTAATATTGCAATCAGGTGCCATGGTAGGAATGTTTACAAGTGCCATGACAGTAATAGGGAGGAAATGAATTTGGGGAGGGGGTGTTTAGAGAAGAAAGGGCCTTGAAGGATGAGTGGGACTTTGCCAGACAGTGAAGTAGGACCCTAAACAGAGAAGACAGTGCGATCAAAGGCCGGGAGGAATGAAAGGTGAGGGATGGCGAGTAGAGGGGGAGAGTCCAGGGTGCAGCAGCTAGTGGAGGAGCAGACCCCCTACAAACTTGCATTCACACACAAACGTGCCTAGAGATGCATCAGCTCACACACTCGGAAACCACGTATCCATGAACACCTTCACATACACATGAACATCAGAGCCCCCTGCTCCCCAGGGCTCCATGCATGGGAGGTACTTAGTAAATGTTGACTAAGTGGGAAAAGATGCTTTTGTTTGCTGCAAACAGCATGAGGGGAGTATGGGAAGTGTCAGGAGAGAGGGAAACATCAGAAGTTTTAGCATCTTGGTTATGTTGTTGCTGTTCAGTCGCCAAGTCATGTCCAACTCTTTGCAACTCCATAGACTGCAGCATGCCAGGCCTCCCTGTCTCTCACCATCTCCCAGAGTTTGCTCAAGTTCATGTCCATTGAATCCGTGATTCTATCTAACCATCTCATCCTCTGTTGCCCTTTTCTCCTGCCTTGGTTATAGGGTTAGACAAAGGGCCAGGAAAACAGAGAGGTATGCAGAGGAAGGAAATCTCAGAGCTTACTGGGCTTGAGAAGGAGGGCAAGCCAGCAGCTCCCACTGGCGTACTGCACATTTATGGAGCACCTACTGTGTTCAAAGCACGGAGCTGGAGCCTGAAGACACTGTAAGGTTCAATTCTCCCCTTCAAAGACCTTGGGGTCTAGGGTGAGGGGCAGAGGGAAAGTTCCAGACAACGCAGTCCCAGAGGCTGGTGAAGAACTCAGGGGATGGGGCCCTTTGGCAGCCAAGCATTTCAAAGCAATTTTCACATTGGGGGCTTTGGACTGACCCAGCAGCAGAAGCCAAGGCCCAGGGGTAGGAGTGGAGAAGCTGAGAGGGAGCGTTAATTCCTGCTGGAAACCTGAATAGGCTTCCTGGTGGCTCAGAGGGTAAAGCATTTGCCTGCAATGTAGGAGCCTTGGGTTCGATCCCTGGGTTAGGAAGACTGAAGACATGGAAGCTTGAGTGTGCCCATGGCAGGCCGGGGGAGAGAGCTTTGGAAAAGTAGCTTCTGACTACAGCAAGAGCCTAGGCCAGTGGTTCCTAACTGGCGGTATCTTTGTCCCAGGGAACATTTAGCAATGTCTACAGACATTTTTTATTGTCCCATGGAGGAAGGTGATGGGAGGATGCCACTGGCATCTACTTGGATGGAAGCCAGAGGTGGTGCTGAACATTCTATTATGCATGGAATCACCTGGCCCAGGATGTCAGCAGTGCCAACTGCAGGTGGGAGCCCTGGCCTTGGTCACAGAGTCTGTGCTTAAGGAGCAGCACTGGGCAGGGGAGGTTGGGGCGTGGGGGCACGAGGGTTTCAGGCAGAGCAGGAGTGTGATGTGCCCCAACATCTCCTTGCTCTGTGTGTGCAGGTCACACGGGAATAGTGAGAGCCCCCCACACTCGTGTGTCTCAGAGGGTGGCAGCGTTGAGACTGGGGTGGGGATGGGCATCCTGTAGAAATGGGACCGGTAAGAGCTGACAAATCAGATGCAGAGGATGGAGGAGAGAGGGCCCAGCTCCAGTGAAGGCGGAATTGGGGTTCCGAGCACAGAAATGGCCAGAGCCCAGTGAGGGCTGTGTCCTGGGAAGAGAAGGCCTGCACGCAGGGCCTGAAGTGGGACTGTCCAGTCGGCAGTCCGAGGAGCTGATCCGGGCATAGGCCAGGCTGAAAGTGGACACAGCAGGTAGAGGAGAGGGTTCTGAGGCCCCACATCCTCCACACAGCCTTCCCAGTCCCTCCCATGGTCCCCCATCCTGAAGACATGCCAGAAGGCTCCAGGCATGGCTGGCCTCTCAGGCTGCCCTGGCCACTCCCTCCTGGTGTCTCCTCACCCACTGCTACTCGGACTCCAGGCCTTAGCATCAAGTTCACGTCCCCAGGGAAGCCTCCCTAGGTTAGGGCCTGGGTGTCTTCCTCACAACCCTGTGTGGACTTTAATCACTTAAGCAATGCTCAGAGCAGCCAAACACCTGTTTTCAGACAGTACCTCCTGACTTGGCTCAGCCCCAGCTCTTGCCAAGGACTGAAACGGGCAGGGGAGGCTCCGAGGTCCCTGGCGCCAGCCCATTGCCACCTTTCCCTTTTTCATATTCCGCCCTGCCTTCTCTGGCTCCTGCTCCCCTGCCCTCACAGCTTACAAAAGAAATGTTCTGAGAACCACCAGGATGGGCTGGCACCAAGGGTCCAGGAAAAGGTTTGGAAATCCGCACAGACTGCCAATGGGAAGTTTTCCAGGAATTACAAATCAAAAACGCCACCCAAAGGCCAAACCCCAAGGACAGGTGCCTCCCTTCTCCCCCATCCCATTCCACCCTCCCCACCCCTGACACATCAGTCTTTTAATAAAGTCTTTAACCTCAATTTAAATGGCTAAAAGTACTTTTTCTTGCCAAGAGGTACCTGCTACTTAAAAGATGCTCAAAGAGCATCTGTTGACTAACTGACCTCACCTAAAGGATTAAGGAAGAGCTACCCACATGATCACCCCAGGACCCCATCTGGCCAGCAGAATGGGCCCAACCAAGTGAGTCAGCGGGCACCAAGGAGAGTGATTACAGGGATGCTCTGGGGTGGTCCAAGGGCCTGCCCTCCCAGGAGGAAATATCTAGGTGCATCCAAAGAGCCTGTGGGGTAGGCCTGCAGTCAGTCCGTAATCTCTCTTGGAGATTAAACACCATGCTGGCTCAAGAGACCCGAAACCAGGCTGGGGAGGGGAAGGGGTGGGGGGGTGGGGGTGGGGTGGGGTAGGGGGCTTGGGGGGAAGGTGGGGCTTCTTTTCAGCGATCCAGGGAAGAGCCTAGAAGGATCTCCAGGTTGAAGGTGGGGGAACTCAAAGTGGGAAGAAAACACTAGTGATTTATTAACCCAAGTTACTAATTATTAACCAGCTAGACTCTTGGACTGAAGGGCCCAATTTCTGGTTTTCCCCCTTCGCCAGGGTTGCATCCCAAGCACCTCTGGGACTCCCCACCTCCACCTTGCCTGCTGCCCCACCCCCGCAGGCTATCTCCAGCCCAGCCTTGCTTTTTATCTCTCCCTGCCCTTCCTGGTGGCCGCTACCATTGAGTATCAAGTCTTACTCCCGACTCTGGTGGGGTGTCTGGAGAGACAGGGATGACAGTGATTGAAACTATCATTTGGGGACATGACTGGGTGACCTATGGGGCAGCCGGGGGAGGAGCCATCCCCTCTTCACTTTCCACCTCCTCACTCCCACCCTCCAAGGGTAGCTCAGAGCCTTATCTCCCCCTGCTGAGCTGCAGGGTTTGGTGAGGGGACCAGGGTCTCATGCAGGAGGGAGTGGGGCAGTTGTCAAGGAGCAGTAAGCCTGTGAGATGGGGGAGAAGGGGGCTCCAAGCCATGCCTCCTGGGTTCCAGGGATGGGATACTGGAGAGAGTAGTATGGAGACTTGGGGGAATGGGTCCTGATTAACCTCCTCTGGGGGTTCAGGAAGGAGATTTCTGGTTTACTGTTAGGATAAAGGGAAGCTCAGACTCTCCAGTGGCCAAAGACTCATTTCTCCACTGGCCCTGGGAATTCACCACTAAGAAACCCACAGTGGTCTGTTGGGTGGGGCAGTAGGGGGTGATTAGTGTCTGGTCAGTACTGATGGACTGCCTGTTGGGGGTGGTGGTGGTGGACTTGCAGCGGTAGAATCTGTATCACAGACTGTAGATCACAAGGTCAGATGGTGAGGTGCCACACCCTGCCACATGCCGTGGCTTGCTCTCCCAGCCCTGGGACAGCGGCTGCACCATGGCATGAAGCGCCAGGCGACAGAAGCTGCAGGGAGATCATCCCACTGGTGGCATCCTTCTGTGCAACAGTGACCACACCCACTCCAACCAGTCTCCACCCATGCCCACGAGGACACAGGCTGCTGGGAGAATTTGGGGGCTGCCTGCACCGCCTCCTGGTGAAGCGGCTGCAGGCAGAGGGTCCTCTGCCCTCCCCACTGTCCTCCTTATGCCCTGAATCTCTGCAATATGGTCCCTCTTGCAGGCCCCTCGCCAGCTTAATTCCTTAATTCCCACAGGAGATAAACGGATCTCTCACTGCAATTTATCGTTAATCCAAAGGAAAACAGGGGTTGGGAATGGGTGAGGTGGAGGTGAGGAAGGGGGTGGGGTGGAGGTGGGGAAGGGGTTCGGAGGAGATGGGGAAGGGTGAACGCAGCCAATCCACTTTGCCTCCTCTTGGCCCTGGGACAGTGGCTGTGGCTGGGGACTTCTAGGCTGAAATCTCTGGGTCAGGAAGCCTGTGCTTGGAGCATCACACCTGTTACTGGGGATCTAGAAAACTTGCTTCCCAAGAAAGCATCTGAGATGGAGGGTGTGTCAGACTTGGCTGGGTGAGCTCATGGGAGAGAAGACCCTGGGTGCCAGAGGCTGTCTTTAAATGCCTGAAGGACAGGACCCCCTGTGCAGAATCAGATGTGTTCCACACAATTCCACTGGGGTAGAAAGAGGAGTAACTGGTGGGGGCTTCAGGGAGACAGATTTCAGCTCAGCACAAGGAAGAATTTGGGGTAATCACAACTGTACTGGCTTCCATGTGGGATGGTGAGCTCCCTGTCACTGCAGGTATTCATGCTGAAGCTGGATGATCAACCTACAGGTCGGATGTGTTTGAGGGGTTTTAAGAAGTGACTGGGTGTTATATTATTTGACTCCCCTTCCAATGCTGAGACTCTGGGTGTTCTGTGACCTACCCAAGGCAGGGGATACCCTCTGCTGAGAATCCAGCTGGAAGGCTCTTTCCAGATCTGGGGCTGGGAGGGAACAAGTGGGCTCAGATGTATAACCTGGCTTGAAGGGTGAAGGAGCACTCACCCTCCTGCCTAGTCACCTCTGTCCCTTCATGTCCCAGGAGGGAGAGTTTAGGGAGAGGACAGGCTTCGGTAATAACCACATGAGGCCCCAGCTCCTCCGCCATCTCCCAGTCAGGCCCCTGCCCTATGGGCATGAAGAGGTGGCACCCTGAGATGTCACCTGTTGTGTTGGGAGGTCAGGAGGGCGGGTGCTGTCCCATGCTGAACTAGAAGCTCCAGGAGGCACGAGTGCACACCAGGTTGAACGGGTATAGGAACAGGCCCACCACCCCTCTTCCATTGCACACCCAGGGCAGTGGGAGCCCCATAAGTGCTGGCTCTGGGCTCTCAGGGTGGCTAGAGTCCTGCACCTGGCATAGCTTGGTCGAGAGCATGTAACTCTTGCTTCTAACTACCCTCTAATAAGAGCTTCCCTGGTGGCTCAGTGGCAAAGAACTTGACTACCAATTCAGGAGAAGAGGGTTCGATCTTTGGGTCAGGAAGATGCCCTGGAGAAGGCAACAGCAACCTGCTCCAGTATTCTTGCCTGGGAAATCCCATGGACAGAGGAGCCTGGTGGGCGATAGTCCATCAGGTCACAGAGTCAGACATGACTTAGCGATTTCAACAACAACAACAACATGGGTCACCAGATACCTTCCCAGGTGACCATGTGGGTGACTGACCCTTCCTGAGTTGATCACCCTAGAGAGGTCATAGGAACCCTGCAAGGGATCCCCGCCCCCTGCCAGTGTGCTGGGTCATGAACTGCTGGGAGGCTCCTGGGCCTGGCTTCCAGCCCTGGGGGAAGGGACCTCCCTCCAGACCCAGGCTCCTTGGGCAGGCGGCAGCTAATAATAGCCAAGTGGTGTAAAGACTCGCTCTGTACCAGGCACTGTGCTAATCATGTTACAGGCATTGTTTAGCTCGTCTAAACCTCCCAGTATTGCACCCCCGTTTTCCAGTGAAGAAAACTCAAGTTTAGAGAAGACAAGACACAGATATATACTTGGCCACATGTGAGCAATAGAAGGCAGAGACCACTTGGCTCCAAAACAACCAGTGGGTTCAGTCAATTTGCTGGGGAAAAACAGTCCAACCAGTTGTTTGTGATCCTATAGACAAAACAATTATCTAAGATTGACCTTCTGCATTCTCCAACTGGCGGCTGGGGGGCAGTGCAAAACGCTGCCTCAATAGTCATCATCTTTGATTGCCTGCCCTTCCCCACTTCTTCCCCTCACCCTCAGGATTCAGATTCTGTCCTTCTCCCACCAGGGAGCTGGATGAGAGCCCCCCTACCTCCATGGGGAAGAAGATTGGTATCAGAGGCTGCTCAGGAGCAGCACACACACACACACACACACACACACACACACAGAGCACATGACCTCATATGCGGGAACACGCACACACACATAAGCCATAAACCTCTCTCATACACAGAGGACATAAAAACCCTTGTAAAGAAACACATAAACCAGCACAAATTATCATTACAGTGCAAACTGTGTACACAAGTGCCGAGGGGGTAGGAGTGATGGTGTGATGGAGACAGGAGAGGATAATGGAGCTCTTTCCTGGCCAGGGTGTTTCTACGCACAGCTGGGGTGTATGCGTGTGTGGAGGGGTGACCTGCAGAGAAGCTCCCTGGTGGAATTGTCTGTCCCCTGTCCCAAGCTCCTAGGAGGGAAGGGGAGCCACCAACACCCTTCTCAGTTATTCTACAGCAGTGCTGAGAGGTGGGGGCCAAAGAGTGTTGCCTTCCCTCCTCCCATGACTAACACACCCCCCCCCACCCCACTGCACTTCAGATCCGACCTGGAGGCCCATTATCTGACTCCTGGGAGGTGACGGGGGGTTGGGAAGGGTGTTGAGGCCCAGGCGGGGTTGGGCACAGGGGAGCAGGGGCTGGGGGCTGTCATCTAAGTTCCCCAAAGGCTCATCCATCAACCGAGCGGAGATAATCAGAGTGCGCAGCCGGCCCAGGATGCTGATTACTCTCTGGGCACCACAAACACAGGGAATAAATCTGGGAAGGGGCTGGGAAGGCGGTGTCTCAGTAGCAGGGCCGACCACCCTGCCTGGGAAGTGAGAGGTGGCCCATCCATCATTCTGAGAGATGCAGCAATCTAGGCCAATGAGATCATGTTGTTTGGGGGTGGGGGAGGTGGGCAATCATAAAATAATCTACAGTGCAGCATGGCTGCTCCGCTCTGGTCTCATTTACACTCGAGGAGAAGCCTGTCCCTGCCCCTGCTCCAATTTTTCACTTGGGAGCCACTGCAGAAGCTTCTGCCACTGACTTAAAGCCCTCAAAGGAGGCCTGGCCCAGAAGAGACACAAGAGGAGCATCCAAGTGGCTTGACTCAAAAGCACCTGTGGGCATCGCAGGCCCTAGGGCAGGCAGGCGCAGGGCAGAGCTGGCTCCTTTGTGCTGACGAGGCAGTCCTTAGGTCTGCATGGAGGTCAAACAGGTCTTAAAGCCTCCTTCCCCCTATCACTTCCAAATCCTTCCCAGGGAGGGTAGGGGGCAGATTCCAGCCCCAGGAACCGATCCCGCAGCTCTGGCCTGGGTCTGGGCCACAGAGGCCACTCTGTAATTCAAGCTAACGGAGCATGGATAATCTAGAACAGCAGAGAGTCTGAGAGGAATTTCTCTTTGGCGTCGAAACATATCAGATGACTGTTTTGCAGCCGACTTACCTTCCTAATTAAGCAAGGGAGTTTGTGAGGCCTGAGCGCACATGGTGACCTGCAGCGTCAGGGTGTAGGGCAGGGGCACTGGCCCCAGGTGACCTTCGAGAGGACAATCCACAGGTGGGCCATCTGGACTCCGCTCTTGGTCCTTGGCCACAACACTGGGAAAGGGTGTGGATTTTTCTGCTCCCACAATCATCCTTCCTGGGAAGTTCGCTACCCTAGCTGTGAGGTAAGCCAATTCCCCTGTCCCCTGGGTCCCCATCCTGAACCTGCCTGGGGCATAGGAAGCACCAGCCCCTTTCATCCCAGGAGATCAAAGCAGCTGGCACGAGTGAACACCCTAAATCCTCTCCCTGCCCCGCTCCCGGTAGAGGCCCCTCCCTTGCCATCTTTTGGGATCTTTGGGTGAGGGTAAGAGAGAGGGGAACCTTCCAGAAGCTTAGGAGAGGCGCTGGCATAGGATCAGTTTCCTGAGCCGTGGACCCACCCAGGATGTGGAACCAGCCTGGAAACACCTGCTGGGGGCTACTCCAGGCAGATTCTCCAAGGGACGCTATTATACCTGCCTCTGGTCTCAGAGGGAAACATGGTGGGAGGCCCTCAGATGGCATCAGTGATGCTCAAAGGCTCAGGGGATGAAACAGCAATAATGTCAAGACATCTCCCTCCAGCAGAGGCACATTAACACTCCCAAGACACAACAGTGACAGTGCCAGGATACACCAGGAGTATAACAACTGTACTTCTAGTACTTACAAGGTATCCAAGAGATAAAGTAGTAACAACTGCTGAAAATTTCTGATGATAAGCATTAATAAGCCCCTAATGCTCCAGGAAGGCCCCAGGTCATTCCTGCATCATCAAAGGGAGCAGGTGGGTAGGCTCTATGATGCTACACAGGGGTGATAGGCATTCTGCAGGCAAGGTCCTATGTTACCCCAGGCTTAGAAAGGATCATGGACATTGGGCCTGATTTCCTGGATCCAGATCCTGGCTCTGCCACTAAATAGCTTTGCGACCAGAGGCCAGTCACCTAACCTCTGCTCGGGCCTCATTTGTTCATATGTTAAAAATGAGGAGAAGAATCTTCCACAAGAAGTATTATTATAGAGATTGAATAAGTTATTACTGGTAAGATGTTCGTAACAGTGTCCAGTGTCTAAAAACTCTTGATAACAGTTTGCTGTTGTTATCATCATCACTGTCCAAACAAACAATGATGTATCCACCTAGTAGGTACTATGCAATGATGTATCCACTAACATTGGACTATGTAACGAAGTATCTGCCTACCGTGTAATCAGCCCACAGAGTGGCCAACCCTGAGCAATGCCCTGGGGGAGTCCAAGCCCCCTCAGCAATGGACCCTGTCCTTTTGGAGCTCTCAGTCTTATGAAGATAAACCCCAAGCCCAAATAACTAATAGCAAGATGTAGAGTGGCTATTGCCATGGTTGACGTGGATGAGGTGCTGCAACAAGAGGGTGGTTCTCTGAGTGAAAGAGGTCATCTCCAGTGGGGGGCTTCATGATGAAATGCTCTCAACTTCAGTTTTTGGATATGGGAAACGGGAGGGGTAGGGGGGAATGACGCGTTGAAAGGCACTGGGGTGGGAAAGTGCACAGGCTGTGTGGCTGGTTGGGAGGGGTGGCTGGAGCTGAGCCAGGGGAGGGAGCAGCCATCAGATGACTCTGTGCTTGTGAGCATCCTTTTCAGGCGCGGATTAAGTATATTCATCATCCAAGAGGCAGTGCAGGCAGTTTGGAGCTGGAGAGCCAGGAGTAGGGGACAGAGGTGAGCCAGGGGCTGCTTGAGCGGTCCCCTGAGTGAGAATACTGCTTCCAGCCTCTGCTGCAGTGGGACCCTCATCAAGCTGCAGCAAGGCCAGCTTGGCTCTGAGGCACCTTGTCTACTCACTTTGTCCTAGGAGCTGACAGCATTTGCCCAAGAGAGACCAGGACTAAGGGAGGGGGATACCTGGGGTGCTGCTCAGGGGCCAGAGAATGGACCCCATGGGGGCAGCCAACCAATCCCACTTGGGGCTCAAATTCCAAATAAGCTTCAGGGCCTTACAGGGGAGCATCCATCGGGGGGCTGGTACAAGTCTCCAGCCCCCTTTTCTCCAGAGTAGGGCTGACTTGCTGACGTCTGCCCAAACAGATTGGTACTCCCATCTCCGCTGACTCATTTGGCGGGCGCTCCTGACCTGAAGTGTGGGCTGGCCTGCGTGACCCCTGCATGGAGCACTAAAAACCAGTTACTCCAGCCTGGCACTCTCTTTCCTCTAGAAGACTGGGACACTAAGACGGGGCAAGGTTTCCTTTGCCCTCACCTTGTTTTTCATGGCTACATCCACTGAGCCCTGGTGACGTTTTGGTCATGGGCTGGTCTGCAGGTGGGAAGAGAGATAAAGCAGAAGGGGAGGGAGGGCAGAGAAGCTGGCTGTCAACAGGCACCAGAATTTGCTAAGAAAGGAATAATCCTGTCTTTGGTGGGAAGAACCTCAAGATGCAACTAGTGCTCCAACACAGCCATTGTGGGCAAGTTAATCTACCTCAAGGAGAGGAGTGCGACCAGGAAGCTCCCCCCTCCCATCCTCCACCACCCCAAGGCCGCCAGATGGTGAAACTGCATCTATAGGGGATGAAAAATGCTTCTGACATGGGGCCCCCAGGTTTCTATTCCCACCTTTTGGACAGAAAGGTGGGCTACGATTCAGACATGTCTCTTGAGAGTGTCCCCAGACCTGTGGCTGTGAGTGGGCTTGTTGTCCCTGTCCCCCAAAGGCCCTCCTCTGTGGAATGACAGTGTTTTGCTGAGCTTCTCAGAAGGTGGACTCCCCTGCCCAGTTCTGGAAGGAGCTGTGTCCTTATCTCCTGAAGGGAGGGGGCAGTAGACCGGGGGAGGGGGGGCAGGTAGAACTGAGGGTCCAAGTGGGCAGGAGGAACCCCATGTTTCCAGCTTTGGGGAACATGCATTCCAAGAATGCATGGATGGGGGTGGGGAGGGGAGGACCCTACTCAAGCCCATAGATCAAACTCAACTCCCAGTGGGACATTCCTGTGCCCATGGCCACTGGCCTGTTTTGCTGCCTGGGCCATGCCTGCAGCTGTGTCCCAGTGGGGCCATGAAGCCAGCGGAACTAATGTCCTCTAATGAGATCCGGGCCAGAGTGGCCGGGCGGGTTTTATTGTCTGTGGCTTGGTAATGAGACTCCTCATAAACTGGGAATGAGACTGGGATCTGCATGGACCAGAGAGGGGGTGGGGGCAGCCCATGAGAGGGACTTAACTCTGCCTACCAAATCTCAGTCCCTCCCACTCTCCACTGCTCCAGTCAAGTCCACAAAGCTTTCTGAGCATTGCCAGCACACTGGGTGTGCCTGCTTGTGTCCTGGAGCTCTGTGCTCACATCTCAGGACCATGCCCACGTTTTGGGTCAGATCCTGGGAGTAATGCTCTAGCATTTGGAAGGATATGCTCCCCTTGACCCATTCCCCTAGCTGTTCCATTATTGGGCATCTTGTGCTTTGTGTCAGCGTAAACTGTGGTAAGCTCCAGCAGGCCACCCTCTAACCTATATATATCTCCATGTATACCTCGCTTCACCAGGTGGGGGACGGTATAAGCTGGTGGTTGCTAGCAAAGCAAATGACTGCCCCACTGGACACATCCTATCATGATCTGGCTCAGCCTCTTCTGCATCTGTCCATCCCAGTCCATCTCATCTTTCCTCATCTACTGGATTTGGAGCCAGAAAACCTGGCATCTAATCTGAGATGGGCAACAAGTTACTAGATCTACATCTCACTTTTCTCATCTGTACAATGGGGTTATTGAGAGGACCAGCTGAAATTATGAGCTGAAAAGAGTATCACAAATATCTTTATTATTATTGGTGAAAACTTTCAATCTGCAGCAGGAGAAACTGAAGGACTTTCTGTCAGTGAGAAGGGCATAACCTCGGGAGGGATCTCTACCTCTCCGGCTATACCATCTTGCCTGAAGAGCTGGTGCATGGACTGCTGGGAGAGGGGCCTGTGGCCCGTAGAAGGTTGCAGGGGCTGAGTCCCGGGTTCTCCATGCCAGCCTCAGGTTGTCACCCCAGCCAATGCTCCAGATGGGCGGCAGTGCCCAGCTGGGTTGCAGCCAGGGAGTGAGGCGAGTGCTGGGGAGAACCTTTGGCAACAGGCTGCAGAACAAAGGCCACACAGCACCTTCTGGCCGTGCAGTACACGACTACCAGGGCTGGGCTCAGGTAGATGCCTGCAGCCAGCCAGGCCACCTGAGTCCCCCACGGCTGCTGCAGCCCTTGCCATCATTTCCAGGTGGGGGAAGCAAGGTCAGCAGTGGGCAGGCAAATGAGAAGAGAGTGTGCAGTTGGCAGTGCCCAGCTGGCAGACACAGAGGGAGCCAGGATCACTCAGAGGAAAGGCATAGAACACAGGAGTAGCTGCCACTACTGCACATTTATCACGAGCTGGGCAATGCACTGAGCACTTTTCATACCTTACTGTTGCTCTAATTTTCATAAACCTTTGAAAGTGTACTAGCAGAAACCCATTTTACAGATGGGAAAACTGAGGCCTACAAAGCAATTTAACCAGGCCCACCAAGCTAGCAAATGGTAGAGCTGGGATTCAAATACAGTCCAGGTGGCCTCGCTTTGCTGTCTCACTCTGCTGGGCAGTCAAGATGGGGTGATCTCCAGGTTGTGGGGAGAGGGACTGAGCTATCTGCTGTTCCCTCTGAACTGGGCCCTAGGACTACAGCTGCTCTGCCCCTAAAAGACTGTGAAAGGCACAGATTTCATGAGCCTCTGAGAATACATACCTACTGCCCCTCCCCCACCTGAGGATAACCTTTGGGATTACCCATTGCCCTGAACAGCCTACATACAGTCTGTGATCAGGAAGGCTTTCTTTGTGTCCTTAGGTTTCTCCTGTGGCACTGAGTTAATCTCTCCTTGTCAAGGTTCAGATATTAGGTCCAATGTGTTTTTGCTTATCTTTCCCCTCTCCCTATTTTCCAGTTCCAAACAGCACAGGAGAATCCAGAGCTTAAAGGGTTAACTGGGCTAAGGAGTGTTATCTCTGGCTCAGGGCTTTCCCTGTGCAAGGTGATCCCAGCTCAGATCTTAAGTTACTCCAGCCCCAGCCAGCACATCTGCTGCTGGCTCTACAGACGTGGTCTCTATGGAGAGAGGCAGACACCACAGGGCAGAAACACTCGCCAACCTGACTTGGGCATCTGGACCTGGGCTCCCAGGACTGCCCTCTTCCCTACCGCTTGCCCTTCATTCCCACTTGCCTTTCCAACAAGGGGACTACTGCTTTCTGCTCTGTGAACTGGGGTGCTCCAGGCACATGTATGCTGCTGAACTGGACACACATATGATTCTACAGGGTTTTTCAGAGCCTGTGACTCAGAGCTCCTTTTAAATGCCCAGAGTACATCACCTTTCCCCAGATGACCCTTTTCCTCAAGTATTCATGCAGGAAGCAGAGATGCCAAAGTAGTAGCTGAGAACCTATTTCCTGTGGCCCCTCCTGGATGCTCAGGAATCCTGAGAAGCAGAGGAAAATCTCTCCAGGTGAGCATCTCCCTGTGAGGATCCAGAGGCCCAGCCTGAGATCAAGGGCAGAGCAGAAAAAGAAAGGGGTGTTCAGGCTTCTTACCCCCAAAGGATGTGGCAGCTCAGTCTTAGAAGGAGCTGGCTAAGGGCAAATCCTAGGTCTCCTCCAAAGTTACCCTCACTGACACTCTGATATAAACACAGGCCTCTCACAAAATCCCAGTCAGAAAGCCATAAGAAATCAATTGCATGTGATGATGCATTTGATGTATATTTATGCCCCTGTCCCATGGTCACACACAATCCCAGTGCACACACTTGTCCTACTCCCTGTGGCTCTGTATGTGCACAGTGAATTGTAGATGGCCAACACAAGCACACAGTCTTGCACACATGTGTGTGCACCCACTCTGTACTGATGGTGAGGCCATAAGCAAATTATCAGAAATGTTATAGCCTAAGTCCCATAGCTGGCTATTACTCTTTCTAGCCTGGCCCACAGGCTGACATTCAAAGTTAAAAAAAAAAAAATCAGCAAAACAGGTAAATATACATAGATACCCTTTCTGCCCCCACAGCAGGTAGGAGCCATTCAATTTACCAGGTTAACCAGGAAAGACACAATCAGGAAAACTGAAGGTAAATTTACACCTCCCTTGGGTATTTTCTGTTTGTGCTGAACAATGAACATTAGTCAGCTGCTAAACAATGGCAGTTATCAGAGGCACAGCAACTGGGGCTGCCCCCGGTCCCCCACCCTCCCCAGCCTGGCCCACTTGCTCAGTCGTCAGCACTAGGGTTCTGGCCCGAGACCATCCTGGCAGCGTACAACTGGGTCCTGGATCAGGCCAACGAGGTGGATTCATTGTGCAAAATTGAGCGGCCGAGAAGGGAATGGACATCATAGTCTCAGCCAGCATCAGGCGACCAGGGGCTGCCTGTCCCATAAACACAGACAGTCAGGCTCAGAGATACCTTCTAGACCACTCAGCCCCAGGTGCTGGGCCCAGGCACTGCAATATCTCCTCCTCCTGCCTTCCAGCCTTGACTATTTGGCCTTGACACTCCTCTGACACGGGCACTGGGATTCTTGCTTATATTCACTTGCAAACCCCAGGCTGGTGGAATCGGTTTTGCCATAATGTCCTGCCCAGCAAGCCTGGACACACCACTGTCTGTGAGTGATGGGGAGATAGGAAGATAACTCAACAGTCCTGACTCCCCAGGTTTCAGAGAAAACCATCATGACAGCGAGTTCTGCACCGGCTGCAAAGAGGGTGCTGCTGTGGCCCGACAGGTCTTCCGAGGGTGTGCATGACACCTGGGGTGTGTGTTCTCTTCCCAGACAAAAGGTTTGGGGAAGCCAATTAGGGAGGGTGTGGTGTAGGTGGGACACCAGCTCAGCACACCTGCTTCTAAGGCAGGTTCTCTGCCTCCTCTCCTGGGCTCCCCCTGTTCCTCTGGGATGCAGCCCCAGGGGTCCCACTGGCTCTCTCCTCTGAGTAATCAGGCAGAAACCCCAGACTCATCTCAGAGGCTGATGGGGCTCCACCACCCTGCCTGGTAAAGTCTGTGTTGTTGAAAACACACTTCTGTGTTTACACACTAAGAGCCAAATTTGGAGTGTTTTGAAGTCAGGGGGCCACCACACACACTCCCGGGGTTGGGGGGGTCCCCTTTCCCATCTCATCAGGCTCCTCTCCTCATCCCTCTATACTCCTTGCCACAGCCCAGAGGAACCCAGAAAAGAGCATCAGGCTCGCAGGTCCCCATGGAGAAGGAGATTGCCTGCGGGTGACGGCAGACGGGATTTGGAAGGTGACTTCCCCAGCCTCTGTCCAAGTGTCATGTGGGCACTACCACATCCACCTGTCTTTTCACAGAGGCACCAGGGGCGTGGGCACCAGGTAGAGGAGCCTGGCTGGTCAGGGAGCTCTGGCTGTCCCGCTGATGCTACCCAGCCAGGACAATTAGGATCAATCAAGGAGAACTTATGAGGCGCCCGTCTGAGCTGTGATTCCTCATCTGCGTCCCACTCCCTCATCTGGAGTTTTGGTTGGTGGGCCGGTGTCCACACTTGAGCCAGGTGAGAGCATCACCTCCCTGCCCCCACTTCCCGAGTAGGATGGAGCAGCGCAGGCCTCCACCCCTCCAAAGATGGAATTAACTACAAGGACAGCACCACAAAGCTGGGAGAGAGAGCGACAAAAGGAGGGGGTGACAAAGGAGGGGGGTGCAAGGAGGGGGTGAGTTCACTCCCCCTCCCCAAATCTTCCGCTCTTTGTCTGACCCAGGATTAGATTAACCCCTAGTATGCTGGACTAGTCAGGCCCCAGGAAAGCTGGTCTTTTGCTGGGTTCTGAGTGTGGGCAATATGGAATTGAAGGGTTCCAGAACCAGAGCTTCCAGCATCTCCCGTTGGCTTCCTAGGAGGTCCAGTGTAGGGTGAAGACCTTTCATTCTCACTGGAACCACCCTTGCTGCGAGGGACTCAATCATGCACCTTTGAAATGGGCAGTGACACCTGTGTGCCCTGGAATTTACCCCCCACCGACCTAGCAGGGCAGCACCCCCAGCCCCTACCCCAGGCTGCAGGGCTGGGGGCACCCTGGTGCGCCTTTCACAAACCACTTTGGAGCCATGGGCTACTCTGAGACGTTTGCTGAGCCCGAGCCGGGAGTTGGCGGCAGACGGGGTATAGAAGTGAATGAGGCCAGGCTCCCGCCTTCCAGGAGCGCGCCCAGCCCCACGTCTAGGCAACAAACTGCCGTTTGTGTCAGCGGCATGGAACATATCTCCTCCATATCTCCTCTGCTAGCAGCGAGCGGAGCCCAGACCCCACATTCTTGCCCCACGTAGAGCTGGTCTCTGCACTTTCACCCCTTCTTTTACCACCTAAGGCCTGGGCCACATGCTTCAACCGAGCCTCCACCGCACCCCGCCCCTCCCCAACTGCCTCCCCCACACCCCCGCAGCTAGGGCGGGAGGTCGTCTCAGGTTTCTTCCACAAAGGCTGGAGGAACTCCCCCAATCTCCACCCCACCCGTGCCGGTGTCCCCAGCCACCGTGGGAGCCGGGCAGCTTCCCCCAGGGACACAAAGGGTTAAATCCAGTCGCGGGGACTCGGTCGGATTTGCCTCCTAAACGCATTTTCCAGTTCATTCCCCAGCACAATACTCCCGGACCGGTCCCAGCCTCCGCCCCTACCCCATCCCTCAGAGGGGCCACCGGGGGCCACCCCGGGGGTCAGGCGTCGGGTTAACCCCCTCGGCCGCCAGCATCTCAAGGAAGGACACGCGGGGCATCCTCGGGAAAGTGGGTCACGCAGCCACCTGGCTGGCACGAAGCCCGCGGCGCCTCCTGCGGGAGAGCCCCCAAACTGGGACCGGAGTTCCAAGGCAAAGCCTAGCTCCGCGCTGGGCGGGGAGATTGCGATAGCGCGCCGCCGGGCCTCACCCTCCCGGAAAAGAACCGCAGGTGAGCGAGAAGCCGCCTCTGCCGCAGGAGCCTGCCCCCCGCGCGGGTAGGGTGGAGGGGGGCGACGGGAGGGGGCCGGAGCGCCCGAAATCTCTTGGCAAAGGGGCTGGAGGAAAAAAAAACCCGAAGCCCTCCTTCCATCCGCCAAGCCCACAGCCCACCAGCTCCGAGACTGACGCCTTCCCCCTGGGGCTGTTGTCTCCTACCCCGAGACGGTGATTACGGTGATTATTTTGCATTTATGTAACATGCAGTGTTTCCAAACTGCTTCGTGAGCTGAGAGCTGGTTATTAAATAAATAGAACGCTATTACATATTATTATTTTTTTGTGTGAAAAACTGCGCTGAGAAAGTGCTTTCTTGCTACAGAGAAACGTGCATCCGATTGCTTTCCTGCAGGGCAGGCTGTTGGGCTCTTCAGCCTCTCTCTCCGCCGAACCACCCGCACTCCCTTACCTAAGCCGTTACCCAACTTTTCTGGCTCCTTTCACTCCCTACAACACAGACGTGCCCGCCATCCAGCTCCCAGCCCCGGGGAGGCACTGGATGGGGGGTTGGGGGTGGGGAGGCAGGGGGCGGAACGTGCTCACCTGGGAGGAAGAAGGCGGTCAAGCCGAGAGCGAGTCCCCACCAGCGTCCAGCGGCGCCCGCAAGCCCCATCCGAGCCATCGGGGGCCGGGGGGTCCAGCGAGAGGAGCCGCGAGGAGAGCGCTCCTCGCGCTCCAGAAAGCAGCCCGGAAGACGAAGGCGATCCCTACCGGCCGGCGGGCGCTCCAAGGATCCAGGTCAGCTTCAGCCGTCGGCCGGGGCGGGGTGGGCTGGGTGGGATCCGCGCGGCCGCAATCCGGGCCCCGGGCCGCCGCCGGCTCAGAGGCTGGGCAGATGCCCGCCGCAAGTTGCACGAGTCATGCCCCTTCTCCTCCTCCGCTCTTCTCCCGGTGCCGGTCCCCGCCCTCTTCTTCTTCCACGCAGAGCCGGGCAGGGGGAGCGGGACCCACCGGCGCGCCCGGCTGCCCAGCGCGGGCTCCCGGCCCCCGGCGCGCTCACACCCTCCCGCTCGGCTCCAACTTGCAGGCGTCCATGGCCGGCCGTCCTCCGAGGGCGGCGGGACGAGCGAGGGCGGCGGGCGGGCGGCGCGGTGGGCGCGGGGCCCAGGCGGCTTGGGCGCGCGACTCGGCAAGCCGGGGCGATCGGGCGGCGCGGCTAAGCACCAGGCGAGCGATCGGGGGCGCCGCGTCCCCGCCGCGCAGCGGCCGCTCGCTCTGCCGCGTCCCGGCGATCCGCAACAATGTGGAGCTGCCCGGGCGCCGAGTCGAGCCGCGCTCGCTTCTCTCCCTCTCTTCTCTCTCACTCGCCGAGCTCCAGCCTCTCAGCCGCTCTCCCCGTGATGTCAGCCCGAGGGGGAGGGGTTAGCATTAACCCCCTCCTGGCTGCCCACGCGCGGCCCGCGCCCGGCCCCGGCCTCCGCCCCGCCCCGCCTCGTACACCCTCCGCCCGGGGCAGAGGCGGGATCCCCGGCGAGGGCCGTGGGGGTCGCGCTCAGGCCCACTGGCTCGGGAGATGCCCCTCGGTCGCCTTTCCGCCGGGGAGAGGGCCGGAGGGCTAGCCGCCCTTCTCCGTCGCTGACAAAGGGAGGCAGTGACCCCTAGCGGCCGGCGTCGGGGGAGAAGCCGCTCGGTGGGGGGTGGAGTTAAGACGCGGTGGATGGGCGGAGTGCGCGGGGGTAGGGGGGAGGGAGACTGTGGAGGAGCGGGCGTGCAGTATGGAGAATCCGGGATCCCACAGTGTCCGAGCTGAATAGGGCTTCTCCAGGGCCTCTCTTCCAGCCCTGGCCCCGTTTTACAGATGAGGAAACAAAGGCCCGGGGAAGGGTAAGGCGATTTCCCCAGGGGCACGAGCAGAAAATTGGCAGGCCTCGGACTCGAACACAGTAACCAGAGCTCTCACGCCTCTGCATCATATGAACACTCAACGGAGAGGCAGCTATGCGGGGACCTTCCGGGGAGTCGGTGGTGGGCGCATTCGAGGGGTAGATGGGGCCCCTGAGGATTCTGATATTTTCTAACCCGCTCTCCCTTCAGCAGTTCCTTTTCCAAACACTGAGGCCCTCTCCCCTCGCTAAATAGAGCAAGAAATCGACCTGTACCCACTTCGGGGGGGACCTCTGTTTTGACCGATTTTGCGGGGTACCCGAGAAAGAGACCCATCCAGTTAGTGTCCACGAGAAGCAGGGACTCTCCGCCAGATCCAGTTGGCCACCCACCACATCCAGGTGCCGTTGGCTTCCAGCCAAGGCGGCTGAGCCCTCCATCCTTGGCAGCCCAAGGCCTGCCCTCTGCTCCTTCCCTCTGGACCCCATGCTCACCAGCGGAGGAGACAGTGTCCCACTAAGGAGAAGCAGTTTCTTCCCAGATGCCTGACCAGACAATGCGCCCTTTGCCCATTGCTGCCCTTTGCCCAGCAGGCAGAAGCAGAGGGAAGTGGCCCAGTCCTGATAAAATGTAAATTCTAGTTCCTGGGAGTAGGAGGAGCAGGAAGATGGGCAATAAGGGCACCACTTTCCAGCTGTTTGGAATCTGGCCCTGGAGTGTCCCTGGGTTTCTTGCTGAAGTCCGTAGACTAAAGTGCTCCTATGAGCATTTACACTCCTCAACACATCTTTTGCACTGAACAAATGTAATTGGGCTTTCTTGTACCAAACATCACATTAGGCTTGGTCATTGCTCTAAGAGCACTCAATCTAGTTAGGGGACAGAGGGGGAAGACAGACAGAAGCAGATGTTATAACAAATGTTCAACGTGTGTGCTGTGTCCCAGAGATGTGCACACATGTTTTAATGGGTCGCAGAGAAAGTGCCCTGTTCAGCCTGGGGGTGGGGATCAGAGAAGGCTTCTCTGTGGAAGGGACACAGGGGCTGAGTGAGTCATCTGTCAGACAGAGCCATGTGCTGGAGGAGAGCGGCATTAAGCTGTAGCCTGCGACTAAGACGTGGGGAAAGGAGAGACCTGCAGTGAACCCTGGGTAGGCACCAGGAAGGTTTTAGCTGAGGAATGTCTTACCAACTTGGCTTGTTGTAGTCCAGTCTGGGCCTAAGTACTTTGAGGAACAGGGCTGGATTGAGTTCACTGCAATGGTTTCAGACTCTGCCTCTGAATACTTGATTCACTCACCATTGGACTGTCAGCTCCTCCAGGACAGGACCACATTATAGAAGCTGGACCCCATAGGTTTAAGGGGCAATTCCAGATGGACCAACACCCACTAGTTTCTTGCTTGTATTCTCCCATCTCTCCATTCTTGGGTGAGGCTCCCCCCCGCCCCCGGCTGCCTAGGGATGGGTTGGGTGGAGAAGATGGAGGTGGATTAAACCAGTCCCTGAAACAGTCAAAGCACCAATATGAAATAGTCAAAGCACCAACGGCAGTGTGTGTGTGTGTGTGTGTGTGGTAGGTTGCTATAGATAGAAAATGGAGCCAGGAAGGGGTGAAGGGAAATAAGATAGAGCTTGTTTACTCAGATAGATGATTCACTGAACAGATATCTTTTGAGCACCTATTATACTGTGAAGTGAGGATACCAAGGTGAGCAAGAGCCAAGACCCTACCCAAATAACTATATTATAGGATGGAGGTTGCATGGTGCCAAAGAAAACCAAAGGAAAAAATGTCAGCATCCAGAGGAGAGTCTGAATGCTTCTCACTGTGGAGAGCATGGAAGGCTTCCTGGAAGAAGTGGCCCTGAAGGGTGGATCAGATTTGGACCCAGGGAGATGGAGGAGAGAATTTTGGTGGACGAAACAGCTTGTACAAGAATATGGAGGTGGGAGAGGTCGTGTCCTGTTGGGAAGCAGCAGGTGGTCCAGTTTGCTTTGTATTTTGAAGATAATAAGAGAAAGCAACAGGTAGGTTGTCCCTACACACAAGACTGTGAAAGGTCTGGAGTGTTTCTCTTAGTGATGGGGAAGAAACACAGGATGAAATTTCTGGTCCTTACTGTTAAACTGGAAGGAAGCCCAGGGGTTATTCTTGCTTCTTCCCTTTTCTCCAGCTGAGAGTGTGGGCATGTGTGCGTGCTAAGTCACTTTACTCTGTGCCCAGCTCTTTGCGACCCCATGCCAGGCAAGAATACTGGAATGGGTTGCCATGCCCTCCTCCAGGGGATCTTCCTGGCCCAGGGATGGAACCCATGCCTCTTACATCTCCTACATTGGCAGGCAGCTTCTCTACCATTAGTGCCATGTGGGAAGCCCCTCTCCAACTACCATAGTCCAATTCAAAAGCAGAAGCTGAGTGTGCCTCCAACACATGTCTTAAGTCTAGTGACTTGGCTCCATTTCTATTGGTATCATCCTAGTCCTCATGCTCATGGTTTCTCCCTGATCCTTGCAATGTCCTCCAGGCAGTATAGCCAGTGCACAGTGAGGGGAGGGTGTACAATGTAATGGTCAAGCATATGGGACTCTGGAGCTAGACTGCCTGGAGTTGAATCCTTAAACTCCCAGCTCTGCCACTCAGCAGCCGTGTGTCCTTGGGCCACTGACTTAACCTGTCTGTTCTCCAGCTTCCTCATGTGTCAAATGAAGGGAACTAAAGTACTTGCCTCATGGAGTTGGGAGGATTAAATGAGGTAAACACATTAAGTGCTTGGAACAATGCCTAGTGAACAGGAAAGACTGTTTTAGTGTTAGTCATCATTATTACTATAACCTCTCTCCCCACATCCAGTTTCGCTGCTCTCTGCCATGGTGCCAGAGGGATATATATATATTTAAGGCTTTTTTATTTTAAACTAGTTTTGGATTTACAGAAGAGTTGCAAAAATGGTACAGAGCTCTCATATGTCCTTCATTCAGCTTCCTCTAATATAAACATTTTACATAACCGTGGTACATTTGTCAAAACTAAGGAATAAGCATTGTTATAACACTATTAACTCAACTACAGATGTCTTGTTGCTCCACTAATGTCTGTTTTACGTTCCAGGATCCAATCAGCAATACCACGTTGCATTTAGCATCGAATTGTCTTCTAATACAGATTATTAGGTCCCAATGCCTGAGAACGCTTCCTTGGCCAGTCAGCCTCTGAGATGAGTGTCAAGTCCCCAGGGAGGCTGGTGGGGCTGCTCTCTCACCCACTGTCATGCTGCTCCAGGGTGTTGAGTCAGAGCTGCTGGGCTTTCCTGAGATTCTCCTGCGCTGCTCCGTCTGCTCCAAGGCTCTTCTGCTTCTTTTGACCAGCTGCTTATATGTCCTGTAGAGCTCAGTTATCATGTGTCCCTTCCCGGGGTGGTCCACTCTGCCCTTCAGACCAGGCGAGTCCCTTCCTAAATGCTCCCTCAGTTTCCTCTGCATCCTTGTGATTGCTTCAGTAGTTTATAATGTGTGCTTTACACCCTGCTGTGCTGTCAGCCCCTCCAGGGCAGGACTACTTGGGTCTTGTCCCAGCTTTATTGTTGGCATCTAGAATGCGCCTCGGTAGGCACAAAGTGAAAATGTGTTGATTGACTAACATCCTGTGCCACTTTCTACCAATCACTTCTCCTCTCTGGGCCTGTTTTCTCATCTGCAGACTGAGGAATTTAACTTTTCAGTGGATTTCCAATTGTGGTTTGAAAGCCCTAGAATCTCCCGGAGTCTCCATTCCCTGCTTCAATAGGAGCCATGTTTAAAGAGCATACTGTTTCATTTCATTCTTTCTTTCTGTACATCATGACATTTATTTATTTATTACTGGGTCTTAGTTGTGGCATGCAGGCTTCTTTGTTTGTAGCTTGCAAGCTTCTCTCTAGTTGTGACACTCAGGCTTAGTTGCCACACTGCACATGAGATCTTATTTTCCTGACCAGGATTGAACTCATGTCCCCTGCATTGGAAGGCAGATTCTTAACCACTGGACCACCAGGGAAGTCCCAGCATACTGTTATCATGCTCTTTAAATATTAGGCTTCTGAGAAAGCTTCTTCTTAATGGATTCTGCTGCTTAAAAAGTTTGAACCCTAGACATATTATTACCTTGTATATTATGTGTTGCATAGAGCTGTCGGAACTGTGCTTCCAGGAGATGAATCTGGCAATAATGTGGGTAGGACAGACAGATGAGGATTGGTCAGTGAGAGAGGAGGGAAGCAAGGAGAGCGGGTTGTCATGGAAGCCAAGTGAGGAGAGAATTTAACAGAGGAGGTTGCCAACAGCGTCTGACGCTGCAGAGAGCAGGTGGGAATCAGAGGAGGTCATTGGATACAGTGGCAAAAAGACTGGTGACCTTTGGGAGAATGGTGTTGGGGGTAGACCAGAACCCACATCAAAGTGGGAGGAGAAGGGGGTGGAAGGTGAAAAAGCAGAGGCTGCTGGTGTCCACCCTGCTGCTGACGAGTTTGGTGGTGAACAGAATCAGCGAAATGGATCAGAAGCTTGGAGAGGATTAGAACAACAGAGACCAGGGGGCTTGTTTCCTCCTTGGTGATGGGCAATCAAAAAGTTCCTGAGCATCTTGAGGCAGGAGGAAGAGAGCTAGTGGATGGCAAGGATTGGCCAAAACAAGTGTAAGAAGCAAAAGGAGGTGTGCTTCCGTGGGCAGGTCCTGCAAGAGGCATGTCTGGTGGGACTAAGGTGGAGGAGGGTCAGCCTTGCAAAGGAGAGGACTCATCTTTCTCTGACCCTGGAGGGAAGGTGAAGAGAGCAGTGAAGATGAAAGTTTCGGGAGTAGAAAACAGGGAAGTTAATAATAAGGTCATGGCAGTAAAGTAGGAGTTGGAGTTCACCAGAGGGAGAGGCTGGAAGGTGGCCTCGGATCTCATAAAGGAGAAGGAGGTGGAAGGAAGGTGTGACTAGCAAGCTTCCAAAACCCCGAAAGGGGAAAGGAGCAATCTATCCTGTGTGCTTTCACTGAGAAGAATCATGGCCAGTGAGCGCATGCAGTCAGGGAGGTAGATGCCAATTCAGTCTAAGGAAGACTGTTTAGGGAACCCCATCAATGGGACAATGGAACCAACACCCCATCCCTTTTCAGACTGAAGCCCCAGGTACATTTATCAAGAGTGCCCTGGATGGGACTGTTGCCCTGGATGGGGAGGGATTGGATGAATTCCACCTTCTGTCTTGACTCAGATTCAGTGACTACTGGAATGACAACACCTCAAAGAACTGGCCCTCGGGGTCACCTTTATCACCTTCTCAACAGCTGAGGGCAAGGATTAGACAGAGACAAGAGGAAGTTGCCCTCCCCAGGAAACTGTCCCTACCCCCCTCCCTTGGCTTCCATGGACTCTTGCAGAGAGACAGCTGTGGGGCTTGGGAGAAGCTCAAAGTCAATACGATAAAGGCTTGCCCTCCTATCCGTCTCCCAGGCCCCTCTCTATCTTTCAGTAATTGGCTAATAAAGCTCACTTTGATGTGAGGGAGTCCCATTAAGAAGTCCCCAAGATCCCCCAACCCCTGAAATCTGTTGATATGATGAGATGAACCTACATTAGAGTGATATGCTGAACGGGGGTCCCCCTCTCCCGAGACCCCGGTCCCCAATCTGGGGTCATTAGAGGCTGAGGGCAGGGGGAGAGAAGAGGAAGAGGAAGAATCTCACGGAGGAAGTGTGTGGCTCAAGCCCCAGCCAGCTCCAGAGAGGAGCCTCTGGCATGGGTGCCCCCTTCCCTAACCTGACAGGCCAGCCTCACCCGAGGCAGTGCTCCCGGGGGGAGGTGGTTGGGAAAACCACAGCATTTAATTACTGTTATCATTGCCCTGGTAGCTGTGGTGATTATGATGGTGCCTCTGTATCCCACAGTGCTTAGCAACATCTAATTATTGTTATTCTTACAGAGATCCCTGCAGAGCCTCTCTATTGCCACGGCCGCCATTGCTCTGGAAGACGACAGATCAGCTGAAAGCAGCTGCCCCCGGGGTGTGATGATCTACTGTGTCAAAGTGGTACCTCGATGGCTAACAGGCAGCTAGCCTCTCGGGCCATGGTTTCCCAAGGATCTCCGGGGCTCTGGGCTGGAGCTCTGAGTGATGACTGAAAGGCCCCAGTTCCCTCTTGAACCACCCAATTCTCTAGAAAGATGGAACTCCTGAAGGCAAATCCAGGCATTCCTCTGAATCAGCACATCCAAAATCCTAAGGAATTCTGGACGTGACAGCAGGATCATTCCTGATTTGGGGTGGGAATACTTCAAACTCAATTGCGGTGCTGAGAAGAGAGCTTCGGTGAGGATCTGCATGGACCAAGAGATGGGAAGCGGGTGAGTGAACTCCAGCCTGAAGCGTTCCTGATGCTGAAAGAGATGAAAGGGAAAAAGACTTAAGGAAAGGAAGAAGACACTCAACCTCCCACCCAGTCTTTTCCCAGTTGACAGTGCCTTTAGATCTGAAAAAGAAAGTCTCAGTTGCTCAGTCATGTCCAACTTTTTGCGACCCCATGGGCTGTAACCTGCCAGGCTCCTCTGTTCATAGTATTTTCTAGGCCCCTTAGATCTGGGGTCAGGATAATTATCAGGAGGGACTACTCATTGAGTGGAACCTTTTTTTTTTTCTTTTCTTTTTTTTTTTTGAGAGCCATATGGAAGCCAAGAAATGGAACAGAGGGAGGAGCAGAGTTCCTGGGTCAGCCCAAGCCCTGCAGAGAAAGTGCTGGTGGCTGCTCGCCCTGGGAGTGGATGTGAGTCTGAGTGTTCTTCTCAAGTTGCTGATCTTTTCAGGATCAGATGGAAGCTGTGTCCCTCTGCCCTGCAAACAGCACACATGCACAAAGACGGTGTTTACATGGCAACCTGCAGAAGGCCGGCGGGGCCCTGAGCTAGCAAGCCCTGCTGAGAAAGGGGTTTTTCAGGAAGGAGGCAGTCCTGAGCCCAGAGTCCCTGTGATCTAGGTTAATGGGTGTTAGTGACATGGAAGACTCAGAGGAAGCAAATCTAAACAAGAGTTGAGCAATGTGAAGTGAAAAAAGGGACAGACATGATGCTTGCACTTTTCAGTTCTGTGAAAAATACACACTGAAGAGAGAGAAGACTGCAAAGGCAATGTGGAGAAATGAAAACTTTTTGAGTAAAGTTTTTTCATTCTAAAAATTTGCTTTAATATCATTATGAAGTTATTTTAATGATAGATTTAATTTTTCTATGTTACATAAAGTGCTTTTCCTCCAGAAATAAGCCTCTCTCTCAACTGTATTTGATTTAGGTTAATATTAATGCCCTGCAATCCTTGAGCACCTGCTTCTGAGAAGAGGTGCTCCAGGACAGTGCCAAGTGGCTTGGAGGGGACATCCAAAGGGCAGGCCATTGAATTCTAAGGGCTCTCAGGAGGCAGTCAGGGAACAGTCACGTGATTTGGAGTCAGGCGTCCTAGGTTTACATCCTAGACAAGAAGCGTTACCAGCTGTCATGTTCTGTCTACTTACGACTGAGGGGGTCCCCAGGACACTGTCAGTGCTAAAACTAGGAGAGTTCTGGGCAAACCAGAGTGAGCTGGTCCCCTGCTCACTTTAATCTCTCTGTGCTCAGTTTTGGTGTGTGTAAAAGGATGCTGGTGACTGCCAAGACCTTTGTAAAAGCACTTTGTAAACTCTACCATCTTCAACCCAAGGGGATGATGGTGATGATGCTTATTGGCGGGGTGGGATCCTCCGGGGGGGAGGCCATAGGGGAAGGGATGATTCTCTCCAGCCTTGAGATCTGAAAGCCCAGGAGCAAGTTTATACACACATTATACACACATTGTGATGTGTATACATGGAGCGCTTGAGGCAAGCACTCTCTCTCAAAGGCTTTTAACAATAATCCATTCACTAAGTATTCAAGCACCACCTATGACCTAGGCATTGGAATGAAGCCATGGACATGTTCACACCCCCGTTGAGGCTGGGGCCAAAGTCTAATGCAGAAGAAAGGCTCTACTAAGAAGTGGGAAGATAAGGAAATCTAGGCCCCCAGGGGAATGTCCGGTGAATGGGAACCCTTCCCTAATCTAAGGAGTCAGGAAGAGTCAGGGAAGCTTTCCTGTGGAAGTGAGCTGAGCCTCGAAGGGGAGAGGACAGGCTAGTCAGAGCTACCCTGTGGAGAAATCAGACAGAAGGAAAGGCAGTTAGATGGCTCAGGGGGCTGCGTGCATCCTAGGACTGAGAGTTCAGTCTTGTGGGTGCAGTGCAAGGGGAAGAGGGGGGGGGGTGGAGTGTGCGGCAGGGAGGTGTGTACCCAGATGGTGTGGGCCTTAAACACTGAAGTTTGGACTTAATCCTGAGGTCAGTGACGAGCCACGGTGGATGCAAGGATGCAATAGAGAAAGCAAGGGTGTTTCACACCTGGCCACTTATCTGTGCTTAGACACACGGTCGTGTCTGACTCTTTGCAACCCCATGGACTGTAGCCCACCAGGCTCCTCTGTCCATGGGGATTCTCCAGGCAAGAATACTGGAGCGGGCTGACATACCCTCCTCCAGGGGATCTTCCCAACCCAGGGATCAAACCCAGGTCTCCTCCATGGGCAGATTCTTTACTGTCTGAGCCACCAGGGAAGCCCATTCAGCATCCCACCCCTATTATGGCAAGATGTTGCTCTGGGCCAGGCACTGGGTCTGGCCTGTTACAGCCCTGTCCTCTGGACCTACAGCCCCAGCTGTTTTCCGCCTCCCACGCCCCCAAGTCTGATCTGTCTGCTGAGTGCTCCTGTGGCTTCAAGCATGGAATAGTCAATCTGTACCTTCCGCTGGCAGGGGCCCTCCTGCCTGGCACAGACAGGGGGCTCCAGAGAGTAGCATGGTGGCCCCCTCCCAGGCACACTGATGTCACCACAATGGGTGTGTGGGCTTGATGGCTGTGTGACAATGAGCTCAGGGCATGCGGGGGGGCTCCCGCAGCCCAGGTGGCTGATAAATCACAGTTAACACCATCGACCCAGGTACAGGGGTACTCATAAGCATGTATGTGCACACCCATACTTGTGTACACACACTCAGTGTCCCTGAAACTCAGGCAAGCACACAGAGACATTCCTTGCTTTGTGCATGAAATGAATAGGTACACGTTACATGACATTCACCCAGCACTGACACGCAGATGTCCCAGTTGCTCTATAGCCAGCCTCACGTCGATACCTGTACACCTACATGGGCCCAACCCCCACCTCAAGTGTTCAGCAAAACGCCTGGCACATATGGTTATTATATTGCTACATTTGATGTGATATTATACTAAGACACTTGAATGAGTGCCCGTGTACCGATACACTCACAGCCACATACTTTGCCCATAGGCATCTTTAAAGGCAGATGTTGACACAAGAACTCCATCTTTCCACGAACCTGGTACATACACCCCTGTGCCCACAAACAAGCTCTCTCTCAGAGACACACAAGTTGCCATAATCGACTTTCCCAGCTGCACCTACACACAATCACAGCAGCAGTAATAATAATAGCCAAACCAGGCTGGGTGATTGCTTTATATTTTTCAAAGGCCTTTCAGGGCTATAATCTCATATGATCCTCACAGTGGCCCAGTGAGGTAGGTGGGTGGAACAGGCATTATTACCCCAGGTTTACGGTTGAAGAAGCAGAAGCTAGAGAGGTTAAATACACCATCTGGGAGGCAGCCTGGAACCCAGCTCTGACTTCTCCATCGAGGTGAGCTTCCCATGGCCTCCAAGGCCTGTTTGACAGCTTCTAGCTGTGGCTGTGGAAAGCAGTACTCAGGGCGGGGGTTGGAGGAGGGGGCGGGGGGCCTTGTGCTAGATTCTGGATTCCTGGGCAGAACACTTTCTGGAGCTGACCCAGGCTGAGGAGTGGGAATTGGAAGCTGATAAAGGGAAGCCGTCTTCATTAGAAATCCCATAAAATCTCATTTACAACTCCTGTCAGATGAAAGGAGCATATGTAAGGGCTGTGTTGGAGGGAAAAGCAAATGCCGATTTCCTTTAGGATTATCCAGCCACGGACAGCTGATCCCAGAGGGCCCAGAGGTCCTGGGTGGGGTGGGGGGCTGTCCCATCTGGACTGTCCCCAGCTCCGCACACTTTCTCTCACCTCTGTCTGAGCTGGCTCTTGGGTCCTTGAAAGGGAGAGAAAAAGGACAAAGAAGCCACCTTGGCCTCCCTCAGACCCCTCTCTCCTGCCACACTGCAGCCCAAGCCTGTCTCTTTTGCCCTGTCCCAAGTCTTTAGGACCTGTTCAGCATCCTCCCCAACCTGGCTGGGGCAGAAATGCAGAACAAACTGCCAGCCAGACACCTGGCCTGTCAAGTCCATGGAAGCCAGGCCCTGAGGTCTGGGATCCAAGAACTTTGAAAGTGATGAGACAGCTTTCTTCAAAGGCCTGCGCTCCACAGGGGAGGTGGCCTCCTGGTGAATGAACAGGCAGAGTGATCCTCCCTTCCTGTGCTTCCGCTGGTGCTGCTGCTTCACTCCGGCTCCATCATCTTAGTTCCTGCCTTAGTTTTTGCATGTGTAAAATGGGCACCGTAAGACCACCCTTAAGGTGCTGCCATGAGGATGAGATGAGATGAGATGTGTGAGCCCCTGGCACCGTGACCTACTGTGGAAGGAGGGCCTCCCTTGCCAGGGCTGGAGGGGTGGTGTGACAAGAGGCGTTCCCCAGCCTCCTGGGTGTGCCGGCCCCGGCTGGGAGGGAGGGACAGGGAGGGGACATCTGTTTGACACTCTTGTCAGCATCCATTACCTGGTGTGTATTTTCCCAGGAGCTGATTACATTACAGCATGTGTTGATAAACATTTGGAGTCGAACGGAATGGAGACTGAGCAGAATGTTAAGCGGGTGGTGGTTTGGTCAGGATGCTGAGAAAGGGCTGGCTCTGCGAACAGAAGGTGGTGACAGGAGCCCTGATCTGGTGACGTCCTAGCCTGCCAGGCTCCCTTTTCTTTCTTTCTCTCTCTCTCCCCTCCCCTGTACTCTTTTTGTTGGCCCCCAGCTGGGCATCCTGACATGGCCCCAGAGGCAGCGAGTTTCAGCAGAAGAAGAGTGGAATCAGGACCCCGGTAGTTATGAATTTCAATCCTAGCTCCTCAGACCGGCTTTTGGCAAATTGGGCCATTTCCTTAACCTCCCTGAGCCTCAGTCTCTTTTTCTGTAAAGTAACATCGACTCCACAGAGTGAAGTGAAGACTAAATGAGAAGCCATTAACCAGGCTGGTACCTGGAACTAAGCACTCAGTAAACATTGGTTCTTTTCCCAGTTTACCCAGAGGAAAAATGTCACCCTAGCCTCGATTGTGCTTTGGATGTTAGGCAACTGTTTCCTCTGTCTGCTAAGAGGGAGTGGCCTGTGTTCGTTATAATGTAAACTTTCTGCTTCCAACCTTGGTTGGGAGTGGAGCAGGCAACCCAAGGTGAGAGTGGAAGCTTCCCCCTAAGTCTCTATACACTTGTACAGGTGCATGCATGCCAAGTCACTTCAGTTGTTTCTGACTCTGTGTGACCCTGTGGACTGTAGCCCGCCAGGCTCCTCTGTCCATGCGGCTTCTCCAGGCAAGAGTACTGGAGTGGGTTGCCCTGCCTTTCTGCAGGAGATCTTCCCAACGCAGGGATCAAACCAGCATCTCTTACATCTCCTGCACTGGCAGGCAAGTTCTTTACCACTAACGCCAGCTGGGAAGCACACACCTGATCATGTATGACAGTTAATTATTTGTGTAGTTAGCTGCCTGGTGTTTCTTTCCCTCACACATCAGCACACTTTCTGAGGACAGGGACTGTGTTACCCAGCCACAATCAAATGCTCAGGGTCTGGTGCCATGCTTGGCCCTGGAAGGGATGGATGACTCTCACCCATCTGATTGGTCCAGAGCAGAATGGTCAAGATCACCCCTACCAGACCTATGTTCTGTCTCCTCCCACAGCTGTTTCTGAGCTCAGAGCACTGGCTGTACTTCCATTTGGCCTTTGGCACAGGTTACCTCAGATTCACATTTCCTGGATCTCTTGTCTCTCTGAGGCTGCGGGCTTCTGGAGGAGTGGGGCATTTAGAACTTCAAGAGCAGGACATACACCATTGACAGATGAATGGACAAAGATGTGGAAATAGATATATATATGTATATATGTACACATACAATGGAATATTATTGAGTCATAAAATAGTGAAATTATATTATTTTCAGCAACATGGATAGACCTAAAGATTATCATACTAAGTCTGAAATAAATCAAAGACAAATATCACATATCACAAATATTACTTATATGTGGAATTAAAAAAAAATGATACAATGGAAACTTATTTACAAAACAGAAACTCACTCACAGACTTCGAGGACAAACTTACAGTTACCAAAAGGGAAAAGTTGGAGAGGGATACAGTTGGAGCTGGGGGTTAACAGATACACACTACCGTGTATAAACTTGATAAACAAGGACTTACTGTGTAGCACAGGGAACTATATTCAATACCTTGTAATAACCTATAAAGGAAAATAATCTGAAGTATATTCAGATTGGTGCAGTGATAAAGAATCTTCCCAGGTGGTGCAGTGGTAAAGAATCTGCCTGCCAAGGCGCAAGAGACTTGAGTTTGATTCCTGGGTCAGGAAAGTCCCCTGGAGTAGGAAATTGCAACCCACTCCAGTATTCTTGCCTGGGAAACCCCATGGACAGAGGAGCCTGGTAGGCTACAGTCCAGGGGGTCACAGAGAGTCAGACATGCCTGAGCCCCTGAGCAGGCAGGCATATATATGTGAATAACTAAATCACCTGTGTGTATACCTGAAACGAGCACCATATTGTAAATCAGCTATGCTTCAATTTAAAAGAGAGAGAAGGGCATCCTCAGTTCCTGAGGACTGAGGCCTTATATATTCCTTGAACATGAATAAATAAGAGAGGGAATGGGGCTCCTCTCTCCCTGCCCAACCTTGATGCACCAGCCACCCATGCTCACCTCCAGGCATCCTGGGGCTTCCAAAGTTGCGGGGGGGTGGCCAGGGGGATGGGAGGAGCACGACTGCCCAGCGCCACCTAGCGGGCATGGGCCCAGGGAGCGCTCGTCTTCCCGGGACAGTGGGACAGACGACTGCCTCCGGAAGTCAGGGAAACTTCAGCCACTGCCCCTGACTGCCTTATCTGGTAGGTCCAGAGGTATGGAGACCCTTCTTGGGAGCCCTGGACCCGAGGGTAGCAAGCTAGGGTCGTGTGCGCCCAGGTGCATATAATGTGGCTTCCCCCAACTCACACCCTCCCCCTACATTCTCAGCCGCAAAGAGGCCATTGACTGGGGAGAGTAGCTGGGTTGTGGTAGGGAAGCTGGAGGGGATATGCAGCAGACTCACGCACACACACACACACCGCTTCCTGCAGAGTGGAGACTGGAGCACTGGTCCTCAGGGAAAGCTCTCTGCATCCTTGGGAGGCTCCTTGTCCCACTCCTGTTCTGCCTTCTCCTCCCTCCCTTCCCCCACCTAATTTTTGCATCCACCTTTACACCAGTGCAGGAGCAAAGGTTCATCCCAGGCTGACCCAGTTCCTCATTCCCCCAGCGTGTGGTCTCCTCTCCTAGCAAAGTGTTCCTGGCACGTAGGGGCCCTTTTTAATACCAGGCGAAGGCAGTACTGTTAGGAAGGAAGAACTGCTGTTGCAGCTGCTGCAGACAAATAATATACAGCAGTGCATCCTGGCTGATAGGAAGGTGTGAATGTGCTGCTGCTCTGATTTATCTGCACTTGGCCCTCTGCACAGAATGGCTAATGGATGGCGCACAGCACCCAGGGAAGTGTCGGGGGACTGCGTGAGGTGGGGTGCTAATCAGAACAAGACAGGGGGTAGGAACAGGTTTGGCTGGAAGGGGGTTGCTAATCTGTTATTATGTAGTCACTCAGTTGTGTCTGACTGTTTGCGACCCATGGACTGCAGCACACCGGGCTTCCCTCTCCTTTACTGTCTCCTGGAGTTTGTTCACTCATGTCCACTGATGCCATCCAACCATTTCATCCTCTTTGCCCCTTCTCCTCTTGCCGTCAATCTTTCCTAGCATCAGGGTCTTTTCCAATTCTAATCTGACCCTCCTACAAATTCTTTCTTCATTCCTTCTGCAATAGGGAAGTCCTTACCTCTTGTAGCATCCAAATTTTGTGATGTTGGAGAAGACTGTCGAGAGTCCCTTGGACTGCAAGGAGATCCAGCCGGTTCATCCTAAAGGAGATCAGTCTTGGGTATTCATTGGAAGGACTGATGTTGAAGCTGAAACTCCAATACTTCGGCCACCTGATGCAAAGAACTGACTCACTGGAAAAGACCCTGATGCTGAGAAAGATTGAAGGCGGGGGGAGACGGGGACAACAGAGGATGAGATGGTTGGATGGCGTCACCGACTCAATGGACATGAGTTTCAGTAAACTCTGGGAGTTGGTGATGGACAGGGAGGCCTGGCATGCTGCAGTCCATGGGGTCGCAAAGAGTTGAATACGACTGAGTGACTGAACTGAACTGAACTACCTCTTGTAGCATCCAAATTCTGTACACCCTGGTGCTTTAGAGGCCAGAGTTCCCAGAACTGCCCTAGGTTCCCAATCAGCCCACCTACATCAGAGGCAAAACCAACACCCAGTTACTTTGTCCCATGCCTGGCCACCTGCTCCCATGCACTGTCTTGGAGCTTTCCTGCTGTGGGGGCGGGGAGGTTGGCAGTGGGTGCCTGTAAAAAGACAACTGGGAGTGGTAGGGAACAGGTTTGTTGAAATCCCACTCAGTGCCTCCCTGAAAGGTCCTGCCTGCCACCTGGCTGCTGTGTGTACACAGGAATAGGTCAGGTGGTAGGGGAGGGGCTGGCTGGGGACGCTGGCTTGCCTGGTGTAAAATACTTCTTTCTGGTCCCCAAAGTCAGTGTGGAGAGTGCACCCTTGAATGTATGCCCCATTTGTATGCAAGGCTGTGCCCATGTGGGTGCCAGGAAATGTACATTTATTCATATAGTCATAGTCTTTTGAGCTTGGAAGGGACTTTGGAAGAGACCCCTCTACCTCCACCCTACTTCGGCCATATCCATGCCAAATGTTCATCTGGATTCCACTTGATTGTTCCTGGTGATGGGGAGCTCACTACTTCTTAAGGAAGTCCATCTCTGCTTAGACAATTGGAATACTGAGTTGGGGATTGTTCCAGGCAGCCTGGACAATCTCCTCCCACCCCTGCCCACCTAACACTGGAAAACAGGGTGGACAGGAAAACAAGGCCAAGACAAGGTGTCAAGAAACAGCACCCCAATATATATGTTACAGCCAGTGTTTACTGCATACCTGCTATCAATCAGGCACTGCATTAAGTGTTGCCCATAAATTCACCCCTATAACCTTCAGAAAATTCTTTGAGGTCATGTTTGTCGTTAGCCCATTTTACTGAGGAAGAAACTGAGACAGGTTAAGTCCTCTGCCTGAAGTTTCACAGCCAGGTAGTGGCAAAGCCAGGATTCAGAACCAGGAAGTCTGGCTCTACCTGAGGTTAATCATCACATTATACTGCAGGCAGCACCCAGAGAATGAGAGAGAGCAAGAGAGAGAGAGAGAGAGCGTGCTGAGCACATGCACAGGTGTGTATCTTCACCACCATTTCCCTGAAGCACAGCTCAGTCATATTACAGGCAACTGGGATCCCAGGACAAGGAACTAATGCATTAGGAACTGCTCTTCATCTTTTCTTTCTCTTCTTCTGCCAACCCCCTTCCTCCTTTCCTCCTCTATCACCACTGCCTTCACCTTGGTCTAAATTAAAAGTCATCTTCTGAGCCCTTGTCTGTGTACAGGAGTTCTCCAGAAGCAAGAAATTCATTTGGAAGTTCCCATGCTAAAACAGACATTCGGGGACATCCGGACAGTGAAGTAGCCTAGGATAGATGAGGCTGTAGACAGGGAATAACTGGGGAAGAGCTATATTCACGTTGCACACCAGCCAAAGGTTAGGTGGTACACGGTTCAGAGAGTTTTATGTTCAATTTTATGTCTAGACAGAGTTTGGGATGAGGTTATCACTTCTCCTCTAATTAGTGCAAGAAGGCTTCCCCAGGCGCTGCTTTCAGGAGCTCTCCTGCTGTTTCGGCTCTGCCATCTGTCCCCAAGAGTGAGAACTGGATAGAGTAGGGGGACGGAGAAGCCCTAGATTGGGAGTTGGGATGCCTGGATCTTTGGTCTTGGGTCTGCCTCCCAGCCTGGTGTGTGACCGTGGCTGAATGACCCTTCCTTCCTGGGTCTGTACTTCCTCACTAGTGAAATGCAAGGTTAAGACTTGTCTATTAGGCTCCTTCAGTGGGTGTACTCCCTGAAGTCTAATAGCCTCTGTGCGGGTGGGCAGGTTGTACACTGTGCAAGGATTCTCAGTCAAGAGGTAGACAGGGGCTGAAGTCCAGCCTATGCCCTTCGCATGAGCCATACGCCGGGGTGGGGCCTGTGTCCATTTGGAGAAAGAGGCACCTGTTTTCTCCTTTGCGCAGAGGCATCACACAGATTGGCAGTGACCTGGCAAGAGAGGGCTCAGGTGAAGGCCTGGGTTGTCCTGCACCCCAGAGGACTCTGCTGTACCGGTCCAGAGCCCCTGGGAGTCAGCTCACCAGGCCGACTGTTCCTGCCATCCGTCACAGTGGGGAATGGGCCCTTGGTGAGCCTGGGACCCGCAAATCATGGAAATTAAGATCAATTAGAGGGGAAGCAGCAGCCCCTTGGCAGGGCTCGGGGCCTCAGAGGCAGCTCGGGTGCTTTATGGATGTTTCCTCTTATTTTGTGGTCCAGCTGGGAGGTAGAAACATGCCAGCTCAGCGCAAGGCTTCATCTAGATGCTTCTAAGCCACTTGGAGGGAGGGCATGTCCTCAGTAGGATCTGCAGCTCCCACCCCAACTCACACAGGCCCTGCTTTCCTGTCCATGGGGGCCATTCAAGTCAGTAGCTAGTCCATGGGGTCCTCTCTGCATTATGCAGTGGCTCCTTCCTCTTCATCTCTGCTCTGTCCTCCACACAAGCCCTCTGGAGACTCAAGCCGGGGGCCGGAGGAGGGAGAAACAGCAGCAAGTGGCCTTGTGGGGCTGCGGGCAGTTTGCCACCCTGCCCCTGCTCCCCTCCCTCTGTGCTCTCACATCACCTGGCCCTCCTGCTGACAGGGCTCCCCTTTCCCACTGGGGTGACTCCCCAGTCAAACCCTTCTGTCTTCAGGAGGCTGAGCTCTCAGAAGTCATGCAGAGCCAAGAAGAAGGGCCCCATGGCCCTGGGTTACTGGCAGGATGTTGCCACAGACGCAAGGACAAAGTGAAATGAATTCTGCATCCCCAGGTCCTCGGTACCTTTAGTCCATGCCCAGTCCTTTCCCTGATTCAGCACCCCATGCTCTTCCTGTGATGAGGATGGAGGTGAGCCTGTTCTCGGGGGAGGGCTGGCCCTGAAGGGCCTGAGAAGGACAGAGACTTAGCTGGAATGGGAGGGAGGGGTACCCAGGAACAGGAAAGGTGGTTGTCTGAAATTCCTCAGGCTGGGAGCTGTGACATTGCACGGGGCACCCTTTGCCCCTGCTCTGCCTTGGGTCTGGTTTTTAGGATAGGCCCCCTGCGCTGGGTTGAGGTCACCTTCTGTAGGAAGAGACCGGAGTGGTGTGGAGGGGCCATCCTTCCAGAGGCCTTGGAGCCGGCCATCAGCTGACCTGCTCTGTTTGCTTCTTCCATCACTGTGGGCAGTGCAGCCCCCGAACTTGCAGCCTCACCGGCCTCAGTTGCTGATAGAGCCTTGTGATGGGGGCCCAGGGCCAGGTGGTGAGTCCTGAGCACAGAAGGGAAACAGAGTTGGATGGGGGTGGTGTCCACACCCTGGCTCACACGGGTGAACCCAGGAGAGGGGAGGGGACAGCAGGTCCCAAGGGAAGCCTAGACATGCATCCTTGGAGGCAGGTGGGTGAGAGAGGCTGCAAGGGGCAGAGATACAGGTCCAGTGGCTCCACCGCAGCCGTGAGCTCCTCCCTTCCTCCCTCAGGCTCCACGTAAGGCTGCTAAGCTCGTTACACTCCACCATTCTGCGACCCTCATCATGATTGACTTGCCCTTATGACTCCCCTAAATGGACCTGGGCACACAGCTTAAGCTCTCGTGCCTTGGTTTCCTCGCCTGTAAAATGAGAATAACCATAGCATCTTCCTTGTAGGGTTATTGTGAAGGGTTAAATGATTTAATGACATTAAGTGTATAAAAGGGTACCTATCACATAGAAAGTGTTATATAAGTGTCAGCTATTGTATTATTACTCATGCTATTGAAAAAATCATACTATGCTTTTTAAGACTTCAGATCTGGAGTCAAGCAGACTCAGGTCAGGATCCTAGCTATTCCAATGAATAAGCTGTGTGAACTTGGGAAAGTGATTTAACCTTTCAGAGCCTCAGTTTCCTTTTCTGTAAAATAGATCTAATAATAATAATACTAACTTCATGAAGTTGTGGTGATGACTGAAAGAGACAACTGAAATACATTTGCTAAATGAATTGTAATGTTCCTAGCACAATACTTTGCTTCATCTTCCTGGCTAGATATTAGATTTAGGACAGTTTCTAAGGGAGCAGGTGTTGTTCAGTGGCTGTCATGTTTGACTCTTTGCAACCCCCATGGACTGCAGCATGCCAGGCCTTCCTGTCCCTCACTATCTCCCGGAGTTTGCCCAAGTTCATGTCCATCTCATCTTCTGCTACCCTCGTCTCCTTTTGTCTTCAATCTTTCCCAGCATCAGGGTCTTTTCCAGTGAGTTGGCTCTTCACATCAGGTGATCAAAATACTGGAGCTTCAGCTTCAGCATCAGTCTTTCCGATAGATATTCAGGGTTTATTTCCTTTAGAATTGACTGGTTTGATCTCCTCGCTGTCCAAGGGACTCTCAAGAGTCTTCTCTAGCGGGTAGGACCCGACTGATAGTCATGACCTTCTGAGCAATTGCTCTTGATTGGACACCATAAGTACCCAGAGCAGGACTTTGGCTCTGCTCATAAGCAGGTCCAGAAATGGGGTAGTTGTGGTGGCAGGCAAGGCGATGGGGACTCAGCCTACCTGGGCTTCTCATGCAGAGAATGAATGGTGGGCATGGTTGTGGCCAGAACTGTGAAGGGCACAGATGAGCTTTGTCCTTAATGGGTGCCTGCTGATGGCGATGGCACCCTCTCCCCCAGGATGGTCAGAATGAGCAGGGAAGAATGAGATGGAACATCAGACCTCAAATAGCAAATTTGTTAGGTCCCCTATATGCTCTCATAGCTCTCTAGCTTTGTCTTTAACAGCTCCTATCACAATTTGTAAATATGTAAATTTCATTAGTGATTATTGAATGTTTGTCTTTCCCACTAAAATGTAATCTCCTGATGGTAGGGACCACTTCTGGATGGCTCATCATAGGATTCTAGAGTTCAGACCAGCATCTAGTACACAGTCAGTGCTCAATGACTTTTTGATGCTTGAATAAATAATACTTTGTACTAAATACACTTGTACTAAATAAGTACAGTTAGTATTTATTTAGCTTTTATTGTGTATTGGCCATTATCCTAAGCTCTTGACATTTACTGACCTGTTTAAACCTCACAGTTTTCCTATGAGGTTCAGTTCAGTTCAGTTCAGTCGGTCAGCAACTCTTTGCAACCCCATAAATCGCAGCACGCCAGGCCTCCCTGTTCATTACCATCTCTCGGAGTTCACTCAGACTCATGTCCATCGAGTCTGTGACGCCATCCAGCCATCTCATCCTCTGTCGTCCCCTTCTCCTCCTGCCTCCAATCCCTCCCAGCATCAGAGTCTTTTCCAATGAGTCAACTCTTCGCATGAGGTGGCCAAAGTATTGGAGTTTCAGCTTTAGCATCATTCCTTCCAAAGAAATCCCAGGGTTGATCTCCTTCAGAATGGACTGGTTGGATCTCCTTGCAGTCCAAGGGACTCTCAAGAGTCTTCTCCAACACCACAGTTCAAAAGCATCAGTTCTGCGGCGCTCAGCCTTCTTCACAGTCCAACTTTCACATCCATACATGACCACAGGAAAAACCATAGCCTTGGCTAGACGGACCTTAGTCGGCAAAGTAATGTCTCTGCTTTTGAATAGACTATCTAGGTTGGTCATAACTTTTCTTCCCAAGGAGTAAGCGTCTTCTAATTTCATGGCTGCAGTCACCATCTGCAGTGATTTTGGAGCCCCAAAATAAAGTTTGACACTGTTTCCACTGTTTCCCCATCTATTTCCCATGAAGTAATGGGACTGGATGCCATGATCTTCGTTTTCTGAATGTTGAGCTTTAAGCCAACTTTTTCACTCTCCTCTTTCACTTTCATCAAGAGGCTTTTAGCACCTCTTCACTTTCTGCCATAAGAGTGGTGTCATCTGCATATCTGAGGTTATTGAGATAGTTATTAGTGTTATCCCTACTTTGCAGGTGAGGAAATGAAGGTACAAAGGGGTTGAGTTACTTGCCCAAGGTCACACAGCCATCAACTGATCAAGCCAGGCTTGATCAGTTTGGCTCAGAGTCCTTGCTTTCAAGGACTACGACTTTCTTCTCTAAAGGAATGAATGAATGAAATACGTTAGATGTTTGTCACGTGTGCTACACTCGGACAAATGATTTTTGGAGAAGGGAGTGAATGGTGTGACCCCGAAGATCAGGCTACATGGTCCTGATGAGCAGGACACAAATGGCCTGTACAGACTCCTTGAAGGAAATCTCCTTGCCATTGCTCAGCCTCTCCCCAGCCAGCTGCTGAAGGGTAGGCAGTGACTGTGCACGCAGGAGTCTCTAAGTTGCCCTGGTTCCTGGCTGCCTCTCTCTAGGATTAAGGAAGTGCAAGAACAGGCCTGGGCTCAGGAACCTGAATTTCCTGTCCTGACCTCCACCTCCTCCCAGGGCTCCGGTGTCCCTCCTGCTGGTGGGGTGGGGGTGGGGGACTGCTTTGTCACTGCAGGAGGGGGTGGGAAAGGTGAATCTGGCGATGCTTCTGCTTTTTGGCTCCAAGTTCCTGCCACGTGGGTTCCTCAGCTGTACTCCTTTCCCGGGTTTCTGCCACATCCATCCCCCCTGCACCTCCTTCAGCACTCCCCTTCCCCCTTGCTTAGTTTCCTGCATGCGCCCATGCACTAGCCTCTCCCAGGAACCTTCCCGTCCTGGGTGATGAGCACACACCAGGAGCGTGACTGCTGCTGTCCTCTTGGGAACCAGCCTTCAGCTCCTCCCCTGGGACTCCTGTCCTCCAGGGAGGGGCTGTGTTTCAGCATAATCCTGTCTTCCTCAGCTCTGGGGGTCCTTATCATGACTGAAGCATGATAAGAACACAGAGCCAGATAAAGAGACAGATGTGGGGCTGTTTTGTGGAGTCTTACTTTCGTTTCAGGTTCAAAGGATTCCTTAACAAAAGAAACCACTCGTCCCACACAATAAACAGTTTCAATATTTAATAGAGGATTAATTGACTTAACTTCAATATACAGTCATTAGAAGAAGAAAAATAAAGAAACAATAGTGAAAAGTAACAGCACATACATTACCAAATTGGGCCAACCAACATCCAGACTTAAACAGTGTCCTGGGAAGTCCCTCATTAACAGCAATCTGGAGTCCCAGTTGGGAAGAGGTCCCAAGCGGTATGTCCACCCCACAGGTGAGACTTTAAATTGCAGTTTGGGGGCTCCCTGCTTATAATCTCAGGCTACAACATGGCATCATCATCAGTTTGTGTGCAAAAATATAGCTCTCGTTTTACTTTAACCTTCTTACAATGATGCTGTGTGTTTCACCTTATGAATCATAGGGTTTCATTAGACCCCAGGGGCTTGGCCAGACCCTCAGTGGCTCAAGAGTTCTAAGATCCACTCCCACCTGCCAATGCAGGAGATCTAAGAGACACAGGTTTGATCCCTGGGTCAGAAAGATGCTCTGGAGAAAGGCATGGCAGGCAACCCACTCTTGCCTGGAGAATCCCATGGACAGAGGAGCCTGGCGGGCTACAGTCCACGCGGTCAGAGTCGGACACTACTGAAGTGACTTAGCACACACGCATTCCCTGTCTTATCTAAAGTGTTGCCTAACTTGCTGCACTTGCAGGCAGGCATGGAATCCAGATAGTGTCCAGGCAGGTCAAAATCAGGTCAGAGGTCTGCTCTCCGACACGACTTCCTCCACTTTAATTTACCTAACAGGGGTCTGGAGAGACAGGCAGCTGCCTGGCATTGTGGGTCTGTGCTACAGAAATATTAAGAAGTGGAGAAGCCTGCCATGACCTTTCAAGGTGTAGGTGGAAGAAACCCTTTGATTACTTACATTGGATGGGGGGCAGTTAACCCCCAAGGGACCACATGAGACAGATCATGAAAGCTTCTTCTAAGTGGCAGGGAGGGAAGTGCTGAGGGGATCCAACTCTTTCCAGAGCTTTGGCTTTGCTACTGGGAATTGCAAGTTTGAGGCCAGAGCTGAATTGCTCAGGACTCGAGGGGAACTGTCCTGTAGAGCCCTCCCTCTCCACTCTCTGTCCCAGCTCACACCTCAGGGCTCAGTCTCACCTCCAGACCAAGGGGGTGCAAACCTTCCAAGAACATCACTGTGAATATCCTCTGGTTCTGGCTAAAGGGAGAAAGCTGAAAGGTGGTGGTTTTCAAGCAGAGGATCTGTGTTCTGGCCTTGGTTCCATTATTAATGTAAGTTACATGTCTTCAAGCCTCGTGTTTTCACTTACAACAAGGGATGAAGTGCTTAGACCACATGACTTCTAAGGTCACTTCCAGCTTTAGGGTTTCAAGGTGTTGGGGCTGCTTGGGAAGTCCCTATGGCTTTGAAACAAACCCTTACCCGGGAGCGTGCATTAAGAAGCTAGAAAGGGAAGGTACTTTGTGTTTGGCACAAGGCAAGGGGCTTCACACGAGTTATCTCACGTAATCCTCACAAGAGCACTATTCTTTTTTCCCTCTTCTAAACAGAAGAAACTAGAACTTAGAAAGGCCTAAGTATTGCTCAAGGTCACACAGTATAAGAGGCAGAGATAAGATCTGAAGTCGAGGTTGTGTAACTGGAGGTCTGTGCTGCCATGCTGGGAGGCAGAAGTGGATGGGAGTGGGAGTGGGTTGGTTGTGGGCAGGGATTTCATGGTTGCTGGCAGAGAGCAGAAACTTGTCCCAGACTGGAGACTATCATTTTCTGTGGACATTAACTCCTGGGGCAGAAGGAGGAAACTCCCCAGTCGAGGGGTGGGGTGCAAGCATGGGAGGCAAAGGCAAGAGAGGACATTTACAGCAGCTGAGGGGGACCATCAGCAGGGTCCTAGGGAAGGGGACATGATGCCGGGGCTGCCTGGCCCCCAGAAGCATGAGGGCGCGTGTGTGCAAGGCGTCGGGTGCTATGGGCTGCCCGCCCTCCGCACTCCCTCTCTCCGGGTCCCTGGGGCAGGCTCCACCCTGACCACATGCACAGACGTGCCCTGACATCCTGTGTCATACACTCCATTGCAGACACAAAGGGCCTGCGTGCTGGCTCGCACCAACAGCTCTTCACCTCCTGGCCTCACCTCGGCTCCCCTGTTCCCAGCCCTACCCACATCCAGTCTGTGTGTGTGTGTGTGTGTGTGTGTGTGTGTGCGCGCGTGCGCATGCACGCGAGCGTGCTGGCATATGTGTTCCTCCTCAGCCTGCAGAATGCTCTGCTGTCTGTTGATTTCTCTTGGGTTTGCACAAACACATATGCACAGACTGATAATCTGTTGTGTCTTCTTTACACGTGTGCACACAGACACACACTCACACACTCTCTTTCTGTCCCTCTGCTTCTCAGCTGCTTGTCTGCCGATGTTTAATATCTCTCCAATCCACACACAACTCTGAGTTCCAGAGAACCCCATGAATCTTTCAAAGGCCTGGGTGGTTTCTTCTTGTGTTTTCCTCCTCTGTGCTCTCCTCGAAGGCTCTCCCAGCCAGGCGGCAGGGTTGGGCAGTCGCCCCCCTGGAAATGGCATCTCCGGGAGCAGCTGGCTGGGGATGGCGATGTGGGTGGGGATAGGCAGGGCTGGGAAGGGATTTGTTTGCCTTGGAATCCTTTCGGTGAACATTTTTGTCCATTTGCCATGAAGCTTCATTGGTTTCAGCTGACATCATCCTGGTGCCTGAGAGAGGCTTGACGTCTTTGCATACCATCTAGGTGGGGGTGGGGTGGGGTGCAGAGCATTGACCCAGGAGCCAGGAAACCCTGGTTCTAGCTTCAGGAGAACCTCAGTTTCCTTATCAGATATGCAAGGGGTTTGGAACTGATGATCTCCAGTGTAGTTCTGGAAGGCTGAGATTCTAGGAGACCTCTGCTTTATTTAAAATCTGTCCACACCCTGATCATTCCCCGTCTCTCTCTGTAGCTCATTTGTATGCACGGGCATCATCCATGCAAACATGCAGATACACGCATGCACCACCCGTACCCCATCCGAAAGCAGCTCCACTGTGTTTTCCAGGAACTGGCCCTGGGCTCCTTTTCAGGGTGGGGGGTTGTAAGTAGAGGAGCATGTGTGTGTGTGTTTGTGGGCTTGTGAATGTGCATATAAATGTATGCACATGCATGCATACACTTGCACACATGTGCACACACTCATATCACTTTGAGGTGCATCTCTGTGTCGAAATGTCCCCCTCCCCTCCATGACAATGACCTTGAGGTCACAGCCTCGCCAAGGGTGAAGGTAAGGGCCCCACTGAGGGTGAAAACTCAGAGTGTGGCTGGTTATCATGTGTGCGGTACATCTGGGGAGGCTTCTTGGAAGAGGCAGATTCCAGAAGGTAAGACTTCAAGAAGCAGAGGTCGTGTTTAACACAGGCCAATGCAACGGACTGGGGAGGGCGAGCCCAGCCATGCAGGAGACCCCAGAGGACCCAGGCTGGCAGGGGCAGGGACTGCCTGGGGGAGAGAGTCGGGGAGTGGAAGTATACTCAGCTCGCCAGCCCAGCTACGAGTTCCTCGGATGCGTGGGGACTTCTCTGGTGAATTAAGGAGCATTTAACATCTCCAGCTAATTAGCCACTGCCTGCTACCAAGGAAGGAGAGAGGAGTTTGGAGCCAGGCAGCTTTGAAAGGCAATGCCGCTCCTTGACAAAGCCGGGCTAGAGAGGTTTCAAAGGCAACTTCTGAGCGGCCTGCACGTTTCATGTTCATTAGATCCTTGCTTCCCAGGCTCCAAAGACAAACAGTGGGATTTAAGGGTTTTCTTTCCTTTTTGGAGACATTGCATTCTGAGCTGTGAGCTTTCAGCTAGGGAGGAGGCAGAGTCGGCTGAGATTCTTGCTCCTCCAGATCCAGAGCCTAAGCAGAGCCTGGATCCTTCTCTGCACACTAGAAGCTTCCCAGGGGTTTCAGAAACTCTGCATGAACCCCATCCTGCAGCCTCGTTGAGCAGATACCCATGGCCAGTGGGGCATGGGCTATAAAGGGGTGCAGTCCAGGTGTTGCAGGACACAGAATTCTTGTTTATCATGATCTCCCCAGCACCTAGGGATTCCCAGGTGGCTCAGTGGTAAAGAATCTGCCTGCCAATGCAGGAGACATGTGTTTGATCCCTTGGTTGGAAAGATCCCCTGGAGAAGGAAATGGCAACCCACTTTAGCATTCTTGCTTGGAAAATTCCATGGCCAGAGGAGCCTGGCAGGCTATAGTGCCTGGAGTCACAAAGAGTCAGACACGACTGAGTATGCATGCACCTCAATCCCCAGCACCTATGTGCTCAATAAATGTCTACTGAGTGAGTGTAGTGAAGTGGAGTGCAGTGAGTGAAGAAATGAATGAGCATGCTAATCATTTCCTTGTTGCTCCCAGACCCATGCCGAGCTTTTCTCTGCCCTGATTTGTGGCAAAGGGAGCTACATTTCCCACATGCCTTTACCTACTGGTTTCTGGATGGGTTCAGCCAATCAGAAGTGCTGGGGTAAGGTAGAGCGTTGGGAGGAGGGAGAAAGCCAGGGTATTTTGCCCCTTACTCTGTTTCCAGCCAGATCTCTGCGACATCTGTGTTTCCTCTTTGCTCCTGTGGAAAAACCCCCTCTTGTATGGCCCAGCTCCTTCTGGCAGGCCAGTAGCTGGTCCAGTTTCTGTTTGGAGGCCTTGGCTCCTGAAACACTGCCTCCTCTATCCAGCACTAGGAAGGTGGTGGCTTCTTGCTGATGATCTGGATTGTCCTACTCAGACAGTAAAGAATCTACCTGCAATGCAGGAGACCCAGGTTCAATATCTGTTTTGGGAAGATCCCCTGGAGAAGGAAATGGCAACCCACTCCAGTACTCTTGCCTGGAGAATCCCATGGACAGAGGAGCCTGGTGGGCTACAGTCCATGGGTCTCAAAGAGTTGGACACGACTGAGCAACTAGCTCTTTCACTTTCACCTATTCTCCAGCTGTACAACTAAATCCCTAATTTAAATCCCTCTGCTTGAAAGGTCTGGTGTGGTTGCTGCTCTCTCAGTGAGCTGAGCAAGGTGCATGAGTGACAGTGCTGAGCATTCCCTGCAGAGAAAAGCCCCGTGTGCCAGCAGCAGGTCTGATTGAGTTGACTGGCCTGGGACCTGGAGTCCTACAGCCATGGCTGCCTTGTTCTGGGCAAGCCACCCCCATCCCTCTGCCAGGGCACGTGCCCTGGTGCTGCCAGAGCCCAGGGCTGCCTCCCTCCTATCCCAGGATTGTGCATTCCCTCCAACTCTGCTGCAAAAGCCTAAAACGTGGCACAAAGGAACAGCGAGGTACACAGAGGAGAAAGCCTTCTACCGCCTGCCAGACCCCATGTGAGCCTTTAGTCTTTGCTCCGAGAAGGCTCACAATGACCCTGTTGGGTAGATCATCTTATCCTCATTTGATGGAGGAGGAGGCTGAGACTCTAAGAGCTTAAGTGACCTCTTTCCTCAAATGGTCACTTAGTCTGTTCATTCGGTCTCACTTTTATGCCTTTCGCCTCCCTGCCCAGACTCACTGTTTCTGTCATTTTAAACCCTCACAGTCCTTCTCCAGTCTCTGGGCTGAGACTGGGCTGCCTGCCCCCAAGCTCACCATCCAGAACATCCTCCACACCCTGCCAGGGCCATTTTCTAAAATGAATTGAACCACATATTCCACTGCTTAAATCCTGCCAGAATCCTTACTGCTTAAGGAATAAGGTCCGATCTCCTTGGCATAGCAGCAAAACCCTCTGAGATCTGGTCCAGTCCCCTCCCTCGCTGTGTCTCTTGTCTCCCTCTCATTCACACCCTACCCATAATTCAGCCTCACACGCCACTGGGAGTTTCTCTAACAAAGCTGATGGGTCATCCCTCTGTATTTTCCAGGCTGTGCTCTCAGCTCTAAGAACCTCCCCACCTTGCCTCCCTCTCCTCCAGCTCCCTGGGAAGCTCTGGCTCTTTCTTCAAGACCAGGCTCCAGGGGGCTTCCCCTGGTGGTATAGTGGTTGAGAATCCGCCTTGCAACGCAAGGGACACTGGTTTGATCTCTGGTCTGGGAAGATCCCACATGCCAAGGGGCAACGGAGGCCCTGTGCCACAACTACTGAGTCTGCGCACTGAGAGTCTGTGCTCCACAACCGGAGAAGCCTCCGCAATGAGAAGCCCACACACTGCAACTAGAGCACAGCGCCTGTTCGCTGCAGCTAGAGAAAGCCCGCACGCAATGATGAAGACCCAGCATAGCCAAAAATAAAATGAATAAATATTATTTTAAAAAGCAAGGCTTTCGCATCTCCCTTTGCGGGATACGCTGCTAGCTCCCCTGCTCCAGGCATGTCTGTTCTTCCTGCTCCCATACACCTTTGTCTTCCTGTTCCTATCTTGCCTCCATCCCACTGCATTGTAACCATGGGTTCACATCTCCACTTTCCTGGCTAGACTGCAAGTTCCTTGAGAGCAGGAACTATGTTTCATTCATTCACTTGTTTAAAAATGCTTATTGAGTGCCAACTTTACATTAGGCACTGCGTCTGATGCTGGGACACTTGGCTAGTACCATAGAGTACATGGTATAGTGTGGAATAAACCATCACACCAATAACACTAATAATAATAAATGATCACACCAATACATATATAATTATAGGTTATGATAGTAAAGGATGTGATATCCCTGGGGTCTGATACCAAGAGGTATTCAGTAGGTGCTACTTTTCTTCCCCAGTTCCATGCACGAGGGTGTATAATTATTGTTGTACATGTAGCCTGGCTCGCACAGTATGGACATTGCCCACCCGATGGGTTTGCAAGCTTTCTGGGGGAGGGACGCCATCTCTTCAGCTCCTGTCTCCAGGAGCCGGCACATAGTAGGTATACGATATATGTGGGTTGAGTTTAAAGTGGAATTGCATCTCCTTGTGTCAGGGTGGCTTTACTATCCAGAGGGGCCCAGGCCACTGGGCAGTGAGGTCAGGGCTCTGGACATGGCTGCCCTTCCTTCTTCCTGAAGACTACCTCCCCGGGGGCAGTGGAAAACAGGAAAAGAGAGTCCTCGCAACTCTGTTACTTACGAGTACGATCGTATGACTTTGGACAAGTCACAGAGCCTCTCTGAGCCTCAGTCTGCTCACCTGTATAGTGGAACCAGTAATAGTACCGCTGCCCTGATTGCCCTGAGGAGGCTTCAGTTATCACCCAGGAGGTATGAGAGCCAAGCCTGACATAGTGCAGTCTGGAGGGCTGCCCCGTTTCTATTATCAACACCATTGCTACTGCAGAACCGCAGAGAGCAGCTGGCTGTCCCCTGCATGCCTCTCCCTGCCAGCTCCCACACCCAGCCCAGCCTCCTCTGGCCTGGCACGCGACTGGAGTCCCATCCTTTCCTCTTGCTAGGAAGCTGTGGGTAACTGGGGCTTAATTAAGCATGCTTGACTGGGGTGTGATTAGCGGCTGCTGTGAATCAGCATTGGGCCAGAGTTGAGGAGAGGTCCGGGGGATGCAGATAGGGCGGAAGAGAAGGCTGCTGGTGCCCGGGGCTGGATTTCCAGGCTCAATCAACTTGCTTTGTTCAACAGTCGAGGGGGACAGGGTGGACGTTCCTCAGTCTTGCCAGCTACCCTGTAGCTCTGTAGCTCTGTAGTTACTACTCCTCATTCATTCATTCATTCATTCAGCAGACAGTGCATGCTTACTACTGCCAGGCACTGTCCTGGGTGCTGGGCTGGCAGGGTGGACAACATGGATGGGTACAGGTCATTGTCCCCAAGTAGTATACAGACTAGGAGGAGGGGCAGAGAGAAGTAAATAGAGGCTAAAATACACTGTGATGTCATGAGGGGTGGCAGCCAGGTGACTCCAGGAGGAGGTGGCTGGTCTCAGTCTGCTCTGAGTATCTTATCCTGTATAGCCTCCCATCATGCCTTGAGGTGACCTTATTTCCTCACCTGTCTACCTCCCCCACCAGCTGTCGGCAACCTGAAGGCACAGGCTATATGACATCATTCTCTGTACCTCCAGCTCTTGGCATAGGGCTTGGAACTTAGCAGGTGCTCAAAAATTGTTTAGTTGAATTAAACCCAGCTCAGGAAGCCACTGGTTGTAAGATCCCTTAGTACAGGGACTGGCCAACTATAGCCTGTGGGTCCAATCTCTGCCTACAGCTGGGCTATTTTGTATAGCCCTCAAGCTAAGAACAGTTTCTACATTTTTTAAGGGGTGAACTGCTTAAAAAAAACAACTTAAAGAATCATATGCTGCAGAGACATCTGTGGCTGCAGAGCCTAAAATATTTACCCTGGTGTTTTACAGAAAAAGTCTGCCACCCCTCATTCTAGAAACTTCTGTCTGCCTTCCTCCATCTATAGAATGAGGAGCTTGGGTCAGATACCACAAGGCTTCCTGAGGTGAGTTCATGGAATTCTGTCCTCCATGGTTTTGTCTCTGGCTTTGAGGATCCCATGCGGCACTCATCACCAGTGGCCCCCACAGCGCCTGCACAGTGGTGGGTACTCAGGTGATGTCACCCGGCTGGTGGTGTGGTGTCAGGAGAGAGAAGCAGCTCAGAGCCTGGCTCTGTCGCCACACCTATGTCTGAGTTTAGGCAAGTTACTTGACTCCCTGAGCCTCAGTTTCCTCACTTGCAAATGGGTATAATAACTTAGCACCCGCTTCCCTAGGGTGGCAGTAAGGTTTAAAAAGCAGGTCATTGAAGTGGAGTTGCTTTGTAAATTCTACCGTACTGTTCAAATTCTAGAAGCTACTGCGACTCTTGGGGCTTCCCTGGTGATTCACTGGTAAGAAACCACCTGCCAAGGCAGGAGATGCAGGAGACGTGGGTTCCGTCCATGGGTCAGGAAAATTCCCAGGAGAAGGAAGTGGAAACCCACCCACTTCAGTGTTCTTGCCTGGGAAATCCCATTGACAAAGGAAGAAGCCTGATGGGCTACAGCCCCTGGGGTTGCAGAGTGGGATGCAACTACCTGACTGAGCACACACACACATGCACATTGCTACTGTTACTATGGGATATATATTCTTACTTTGTCCCACTTGATACAATTTAACTCATGGGGTGGTTTCTGTAAGAAGGATGGTTCACTCTTTGAAGGTCAAGGTGGATTCTAAAGCTGCCCATCAGAATGCCCAGGGTGAATGAGCCCAGATGGGGTTATCTGTGTTCTTGGGGGTCCCAGCCTGATCTTCAGACTGTGGGAAGGGGTAGTTGATTAAGACTTGGGTAGGGTGAACCCTCAGAATCTTGATCCCTGAGGATTCCCTGGGGCAATGGGTGGAGCCAGACCCATGCAGCAGATCACCTGTTTCCAACAGGGAGAACTTGACTTTCCTGCCTAGCCTGGTGGCCTACCCTGCACTCACTGCCAATGGATCTAGCTTCATCTTTCCTTAACCTTGATTGATCTTTGTTTGGCATTTTCCTTTCAGTGAGCTCCCCCATAGGTATCCACTTTGTTTTCTGCAAGATCCCTCTGTAATAGAAATATTGCTCTCCCTTTTATCGATGAAGATACTGAGATTCAGGGAGGTTAAGAGACTTGCCCAAGTGAGTGTCCCAGCTAGGATGAGACCTGTGTGTCTTACTTCCAGGGCTGTTTCCGTCATACCAAACTGCCTTTATTCACCTGCCTCAGTTGTACCAATGCATCTGTCTTCTCCCAGCCCCTCTTCCTCTCCTAAACTGTTGCTTCATCCTAGCTGACTCACAGGCCAGGGAGCATCCCCTTCTATCTACCTCCATGCTGGTGTAGGGGCAGGCTTGCCCTGCAGAGGAAGCCTGTTGTGCTAACAGCAGGGCTTGGGGTCCTCCCTGGCCCGGCCCTGCCCCTGGTGTGTCTGAGGGTAGAGTTGGCTGGGGAAGGCACACACCAGGATCGCCAAGGAGGAGATGTCAGATTCAGTTACCATGACATGGATATTTATGCCGCCATGGGGTCCTGGGTGTCGCACCACATTAGGCAGACACTCAGGACCTACTCCCGCCAGCCAAGGGATCAGCTGCCTGCCTTCTTTCCCTTCCTCCTCCTGGGTGCCATGCTTGGTGGCATTCCTGACCCCTCGGGATACAGTTAGGGGTTTCTGGGTGTCCAGCCTTTGGAGATGCTACATTTTAGGGTCTGAGTGTTCAGCAAGGGACAGGAAGCCTTGTTCCCTTAATGGTTCTGTCTAAACTTCCTCAGGGGCAGGCTCTTTTCCTAGCTCCTCATTTGATGGGCAGAATCCAGGCTTTGAGGACCCCACAGCTCCTCTCTGTGGGCTTGGCCCAGATGTGGTGCCCTACAGACTCTTGGATGAAGGGGTAACCTCTAATGCAGGAGACCTTACCTCTCCCAAGAGAGTACCCTGACGAGCTTCCAGGGAGACCTACAGCCCCTCACCCCCAGCGCTGCTCCCCTTCGGCTCTGCCCATCTTCAGCTTTGTGTCTGCTATTCTCAACAATTCCCTCTGCACCCAGCAGTAGGTTGAGGGGGGGAAGGGGTCATGGGCAGTGAAGGGAGAGCAGAGAGGGCACAGGTCCACATCCCTGAGGAAGGAACTGCTTAGGGGGCACGTGGTTTTGCAGGTACCCAGCCTAAGGAGTGAGGAGTTGGGGATAGAAGGCACAAGCTGGGCCCCAGAGCACTGGGGCTGGCCGCATCCTCCCCTCCTCCCCTGGTCTTCCTGACTGGCCCCTCAGGGTCTGGCCTGAGCCTTCCCTTCCAGCTCCATCACACATGTGGCCCCCCTACTCCGCCCCCACCGTCTTAAGTCTTCCCCATGTTTTGCCTGCAGCCTTACCAACTTCATGCCTCCATTGCATCCATCAAGCTGCAAACATCCCAAAGGCTGACCCCTGCCAGGACTGACTTCACCACCTAGAAAGATTCTACTGATCCTTCGCATCTCTTTTTAAGACCCACCTCCACTGAGAGGCCTCCCCTGGCCTCTACTCCCCCTGGAACGCTGCCCAGTTGGGTACATCTCCATTGTAACTGCATCTGTCTGCACGTGGATTGGTTGTTGTCTGCTTGACTCTTGACAGTGAGTGACTGAGGGCTGGGACAATGTCTTCATCACCTCGGCGCCCTCAATAGTAGCTCTATGCTTGGCCTACATTGCTGACATTTAAAAACTGTTTAAAACATGCTTGGATTAGTCAGTTGATCAATGACAAGGACCACGGAAGAAGTGCTCAAGGAGTTGTCTCCACCTCCTGTTCTTTCCCAGTGTTCCCCAGTCCTCCCTAGGGGACAAGGAGAGTCAAGTCTTGGAGCTTGCAATCCAAACCCCTAAAAGGGATTGAAAACCCAAGAAAAGAGTAGCATCTCCAAAGAGGCTCCTCTGGATGGGTCCCCGCATCATTCTCAGATAGCCCCCTGGACACTGCTCTGTCCAAATATCTGACATTCAAAGCTGACTCCAGCCTCCGAGCTCAGCATGCTAAGCCCTGAGGAGCTGCTTCACGCTGGCTCATCTTCCTCGGCTGGCTACAAACTAGGTCAGGCCCTGCTGCTGGCCGGCAGGAGTTGGCCAGCACTGACTGCCCAGCGGTCTGGCCACGTGGTTGCTGCTCCTGGGGAGTGAGAGCGGGGAAGCTGCTGGAGAAGGTGGGGGTAGAAGCTGGGGTGGGTGGGGGAGGAGGTGGAGGACAAGGTCTGACACCAAGGCCAAGGCAAATTGCAGTGTTTTCCTCACTCCATTCTCATGAGCAAATTTGCTGATTAGACATTTGTTCTTTCATTTATTTATTCCACAAGTGTTTGCTGTGTGCTCGCCTTGTGCCAGGCACTGTACTGGGTGCAGAGGTTGGAAGAAGAGTTCCTGGGCGAGACACATACCAACCACTGTGAGACATGCCAGAGCAATGCCAAGGTTTGTACCAGATGCTGTGGGGCTGCCTGGAGGGGAGAAGACGATGGGGGAGGTCTACGGAAACCAGAGAGCTAATGGGCCCCGAGGGCCAAGAGCCCACACTCATTCCCTTAGATATCTGCCCACCGGCTGTCCCCACAGATGTGCTCTAGACCAGCGCTCCAGGGTAGAGACCAAAGGCCTCCTCCCCGTGGGCGTGGCTGCCACACCAGTCCAAGCTTCCTCTCATTTGGCAGCTGCAACTGCCTTTTAATGGGGCCCCTTTTGCAATCTAGCTTCCATGTAACAGCAAAAATGATTTTGTTCTAAATATATATTTTAGCTTTACTAGGTAATACATGCCCTTAGTACAAAACAGATTAGCTTTAAAAATGGGAGTCACGTCACTCCTTTGCTTATGATCTGACTTCTCATATACAAATCTGCAGTTCTCTACCCGATCTACGAAGCTCTCCCTAACTTGGGACCTAGCTGCCGCCCGTCTGATCCCACTTTGCATCACTTGCCCCTTCCCCAGCAGTGGACCAGTCTGCTCCTCAAACATGCCAGTCTCCCTGCCTCCCAAGGCTTCTGTATGCTCTGGTCCATCTGCCTACAATGCTCTTCCCCAGACCTCTGTTCTGCTGCTGCTTCTCATCACTCTATTTCAGCTTAATATCACCTCTTCAGAGAAGCCTTCTGTGATTGCTAATCTCTAGCAGCCATGAGATATTATATTTTACCACTGTATTTTAAAAAAGCAGCTTTACTGAGATAAAATGTTCAGTGGATACATTTTGACATATGTAACACCGGTGAAGCCATAACTACTGTCAAGATAGTCAATGTATCCATCATCCCCAAAGTTTCTTGTATCTTTGAAATTCCTCCCTCCTCTCCTTCCCAACCTTTTCTCACCCACCGGGTGACAACCACTGATCTGTCTTTTGTCACTACGGATTAATTTTAATTTTTAAGAATCTCATATAAATGGAACCATATAGGATGTACTCTTTTGGGGGGAAAGTCTGACTTTTTTCACAAAGCATGATTATTTAGAGAATTATCCATGTTGCATGAATCAATGGTTTATCCTTTTGTGCTGCTGAGTAACACACCATTGTACAGAGCAACCACCATTAGTTTACCTGTTCACCTGTTGATGGACTTCTGAGTTGTTTTCAGGGATTGGCTGTTATAAATTAAGCTCCATGAACATTTATGTGCTAGTTGTTTTTCTTTTGTAAATACCCAAGGACAAAAGGGCTGGATCATATTTAACGTTTTAAAAAGTTATTATACAAGCTCTTTTCCATAATGGTTGTACCATTTCACATTCCCAACAGCAGTGAATGAGAGTTCAGTTCTTCTACATTCTTGACAAAAATTGGTGTGGTCAATCTTTTTATTTGTAGCTACTCTAATAGCTATGTAGTAGTTGCCCATTGTAGTTTTAATTTGCATTTCCCTAATGGTGAATTAATACTAAGGAATTATTCTTGTTCTTCTTTGACATTTGTAGATCTTTTGTGGTGAACTGTCTGTTTAAATATTTTACATCCATTTTCCAAAGTTGGCTTCTTGTTTCCAAACTGGGTGTTTATTATTGATTAGTGCAATATACTTTTCAAACTCTAAATAAAAGTGCTTTATTATATATGTGATTCACAAATGTTTTCTTCCAGTCTCTGGTTTGTCTTCTCATTCTCTTAGAGCCTTCCAAAGAACAAAAGTTATTAATTTTGCTAAAGCCAATATCCCTTTTTATGGATCATGCATTTTGGTATTAAGCCATCTCCACCTACAAGACTAAATTCTAGAAAGACAGAGACTCTCACTTTATTTTTGTACTTGGTACAGAATATGGGCTTAATTCATAACTGTGGAATAAGTAAATGTCATTTTAATCTTTGTAAGAATACTGCAACATGGGTGTTCCCATTTTATAGCTGCATAAACTGAGTCTTGGAGAGATTAAGTAAATTGCTCAGTATGTACCACATAATCCAATAAGTGAACCAAGATATAATCTTGTTCCTATATAGTTTTCTCCCTGGGTCTTCACTTGGTACCAGAATATGAATAGTGCTGGCAAAGAAACTAGATAATGGGTCTCAAACTTCAGTGTGCATGCAGCTGAAGGCCAAGAATCTGCACCTCTAACAAGCCCCATACTTTGAGAGGCGCTGACCCAGCCTATACAGAGGCAGGAGAGGTAAAAGGTCTGCTCTGTTCAGAGGAGGGGATACTTGGTCCATATGGATCCAGAAGCACTAGAGTGAATGGTTGTGAGTTTTGAATGTTCAGGAACTCAGCCTTGGAGGATGGGCATTTGTGGATATGTACCAACAAGCCCCAAGGACTAAATCAAACACACCAAGTCCTTTTTCAGGGCCAATGGCTTCTTGATGAGCTAGTCTCTTTTCTCTCTATTCCTGTGTTTCTCAAGTTTCTATAGGCAGGGACTATTTCTTTGCTTTTAATAAAATGACAAACTGTAAGTGTCTTTCAAGCTCTTGTGGGATGAGTCTTAGAAACTCCACTGCCTTGTATGGCCCCATTTCTCACTTTCTGCCTGCTCCAAGGGGAAATAGGGACAGGGGCATGAAGGAAGGAAGATAGGGAAACAGAGAAGTTCAGGGGGGAACTTTTCAGGGAAAGAATTAATCAACAGGGACTTCTATTCAGTGACTTGGGGGCAGCTGCCATTTTGGCATGTTGAGGCAAAGGCATGGGGAAAATCAAGAGACTCTGGGCCCTGGGACTGCACCACAGGACTTACTCATTTCCAGAAGTTCTCCTGGCTCAACTTCAACCTGTGCAGATCAGGGAAGGAGTAGGGCATCTGTAGTGGGGATAAGAGGAGGGTGTTCCCAGGGGCACTTGGATAAGGGGGGTGGAACCTCTGCTCCACTCTCATCCCCTGAGTCTTGGTATGGCACATTCCAAACCCTCTGCTGGGTTCCCTGTCCCTCTGTCCTCTGGTGTCACTTTGGATAAGGCGTCTGCTGCAGTAAGGCAGAAATGCCAGGCAAAGGCAGTGAACGCTGGTATCCCATGGGGCAGGCAGAAAGGGGGCAGGAGGGAGCACACAGGAGGAGGAAGTACAGAGGGCAGGCATCCGGCCAGGTGCCGAGGTGCTATGTTATGGGAGGTGGGAGTGGACATCCTCCTAGAGGCAATTTACATAACACATGGCGTGGCCCATCAATTGCCCTGGGAGCTAAAAAGAGTCATTTGCATGCTATCACCAGATTGGCTGGGAGAAATAGAAGGGCACTTGTCCCCTGGGGTGGTCTCTGCTATCCTGTGTTGGCACTGCACTGGACAGATGTCATAGTCTTCATCTGGGAGAAGGCAGCATCTCCCTGGGTAGCATAGCCATCTTTGCAGCCTAGGCTCAGTGCCTGGGGTCAAAGGGAGGGTCTTAATCAATTCTCAAATAGCAGAGAAGGTGAGCCACACTTGCTTGGCATTAGAGTCAGATACAGGCAAAATCTTATTAAGTAGTGTTAGTGTGTGGAGTTTTATTTTTAAGATATTTGTATTCATTTTCAATTGCTGGGTAACAAATCATCACTAAACTACAAGCTTAAAACAACATGCATTTTATCATCTCCCAGATTCTGTGAGTCAGGAGTCCAAGGCCAACTTAACCAGTTCCCCTCTCAGGGTCTCACAAAGGCGAAATCTAGGTGTCGGCTCATCTGGATCTCTTTGTGGAGTGGGATCTTCTTCTAAGTTCACGCGGTTGTTGGCGGAATTCAGTGCCTTGCAGCTGTAGAGGTGGAGTCCCATTCTCTTGCTGGCTGTGATCCAGGGACCTCTCTTGATGCCTACAAGCACCAGTTTGCTGCCCTGTAGTAGTCTCACAGGCTCGCTTACCACATGGCAGCTACATTCTTTAAGGTCACCAGGAGACTCTGTCCTTGCTCAGGAAGGGCCAGTCCCACTTTAAGGGCTTTCACTGGTTAAGTCAGGCCCACTCAAGATAACCTTCCACTTAATTAACTCAAAATGAAGTGATTTGAGACCTTAATTACTTCACTCCATCATCTTCATGAATCCCACCCACATTGCAGGGGAGAGAATTATAACAGGGTGTGCGCACGAGGAAGGAATCTTGGGGCTACCTTAGAATTGTGCCTATCACAATATTTTACTGAGAGAGAAATTAGATATTTAAAGATAGGAAAGAGTGGTAGGTATAGAACAAAAGAGTTGCACAGACCCCACCTGCAATTCTGTTCTGCTCTGCACTCCCCTTTCTTGCTTATAATGAAAACAGTTGATAATTCAAAAGTTTAATTATAAACAGTGACTGCCACATGGATAGGAACCAAAAGAGCATTTGCTCTATGTGCTCATTTCTTACAGGGAATTGGTGGGAACCAGCTCAACCAATGACTATTGCCTTTGGCCATCTGCTGGGACACACACATAGCTTATAGAATCAAAGGATCACATACAGGCTGCTGGCGCTAGCGGGGTTTGGAGATGTTGTAATCCAACCCAAACATTGCACAGATGAGGAACCAAGGCCTAGAGAGGAGACGCGAGTTGTGCGAAGTCACACAGTTGGTGGCAAGGTTTACTGGGAGCCAACTAAAGGCCTCTCATTCAGCCAGCAGGCTCCATGTGAGGACTGGGGGGGGGGGAAACGCGTGTGTCCTAGGCCATCTCTTGCACTCTCCACTGTGCCAGGTCGCCTCATTGCACAGTCCTTGCCCCTCTAGTGGGACTGGCTTCCTGGAATTCTTACGTGTAAAATACTAAGCAGCAGTTGCCTTCCTCGTCCTGCTTGGCCAAGGGGAGTAGACAGAGGGGCTGCAGCCTGAGCACAGATGGGGTGGCAGCAGGGGGGAGGGGCTCTGCAGCCTGCAGAATGGCAATGTGTATGTGTGTGTGTATCCAACTGAGATTAAACCCTGAAAGCAAGACTCACCCCTACCTCCTCCTCCCCCAGGCAATCACATCCTGTCTGTGACTATGTCACTGCCATCCCTCCAGAAGCCTTTATCAGTATCACAGATGCTGATTCACAAGATGCAGGTTGCCAGGGAAGGTGATTAATGATGGCAGCTGCTGTCCCCCTCACTCTCCCAGCCTCCCTGACCTTGTTCATCCCCCTCCTCTTTCCAATTTCCCCCTGTCGTCACAATCCTCTAAGAAAATAGATAAACATTCCAGGCATGAGAGGGGAAGGAAGGGGAATTGGGCCCTTCTGCAGTAGCTGCAATGGGTCAGGCACCGTGCAGGCTCTTGCATTTGTCATTTAACAAGGTACATAGAGAGATCCCGTGGGCTGTCCTGGGATGCAGGGGAGGGCTGTGTTCTTCCATGTCCCCATAGAGGGCAGTGCCAGGCTGATTTCCCACAGATACAATTGCCATCCTTTGGCACATATGCTGTTCATGTTGGCTCTGATGTGCATGTTGTCAGCATGCCAAGCTCCAGAGGACAAACCCATGTAACCTGGAGCCTTCAATGTCGAGGCTGTCAGGGACCTCTGCAGTCATTCACTTTCCTAGAAAGGGTGAGATGGAGACCCAGAGGAAAAATGACTTATTCAAGGTCATACAAAGCTAGCTTTCCTTGGCTCCTGCTCTAGAGTCTGCTTTCCTGTCTAGCTTCTATTTTCCCTGCTGTACTTTTATTCTCTGGAAGCAGGGACAGTCACTAGATGTTCAGAACTGCAGGGCAAAGGGTAAAGAGGGATCGAGGACTTTAGTGAAGGAGATCTAAGGCATGAGGATGGCTCCTCCCTATTTCCACCTCTGAGCAGCTTCATCTAGCTCCTTCCTTGAGTGATGGCCCTTGTCATAATGACTAGAATGGGCTGCCAAAAAGCCTACTGATGGGGCCAGCGATGTGACAGAGCCTCTCACACTGAGGCAGTCTCCATCCAGGGGACTGTTTTCTTAGTTCTTTTGTGTCCATGTGTGTGTGTGGGGGGGGGGGGGAGTGGAGTCAGGAAGGGCCACAGAATATACACTAATTGCGCACACATTGTATCAGTATATGTACAGAACTCTAAGTCTAATTTCTTATTTGTGGGATGACAGTGGGATATTCACTTCCTCTTGTTTAGGGGAGATTCAATGAGTCATGTTAATGGGTGACGGAATCCAACTCAGGAAAGCCAAGGAATGCTTTGTCCCTGCATCTGTTGGCTTCCTCTGGATCAGGCTGGGAGCTTTGGGGAGAGGGCTGGGCCTGGCCCTCATCTTCCTACCTCTGCAACTTTGTCTTTCCATGAACTTGGCCGAAAGATGGAGAGACAGGACTGAGAATTCAAGTCTGGCAGATCTGAGAACATAAGCTAAAGTCCATGGCCCCATTTTCTTGAGGAATGTCTGATTGGATAGTAGAGTGAAAGCAGTGTTTCCCCCTTTGGAGAAGCTCAGTAAATTCAGCACCTTGGACAGGGTTCATGACAGGGCTGTGAAGGCAGGACCGCCCTTCATGCCCTTTGGTGCCCCCACCAGGCCTGTGGGTTGAGTGCTAATGGGTGCCAATGCTCAGAGCTCCCAGCAGATCCAGAACTGGGGCCTGAAGATACTGGGTGAACTGGTTTTTCATGACTGGACTCTCAGAAAGCTTGACTGCCTAGGACTGGTCAGCAAATGCAGAGTCTTGGGGTTGGGTGACTCACGGACATGTTTCTGGAACTGTTCCAGGTGCTGGAACTGGGTTTGTGGATGTCACGCTCTGCCTGTTTGATATCCCAACTGTAAACTCCTTGAAGACAGGAATGGAGAAGAAGATCTTGTTCACTGCTGTGCCCCTAACACACAACACAGTGCCTGGAAAGTGGTAATACTTTTCAATGATTAATTTATTGACCCATCTTTGAGAAAAGAGGCCACAGAGAGTGAAGTTTGGATTGGGATCCTGACATAAATAAAGACAGGACCTTGGATGGGCTTCTTTTGGGAGCTATCATTCCTGCCCTGATGAATTTTCTGCTGCCCTCACAAGGAACCTCTCTCCCCAACCATGCTGGCCTGCCAGTGCACCCCACTTCCCCACCATGTGGGTCTCTTCCTCTTAACATCTGTCCACCTCCGATTCTCCCACGGCCACCTCATCACCCCTACCTAACCCCTTCCTGACACTGTAGTGAGCTTTCTCTTTCCTAAACTCCTGGGCCACTGATTCTCTGGACCCCTTAACACTGACAAGGAGTTCATATTGTATGGGTGTGTCTTAGTTCCACTTTGGCATGCCACAACTTAAGCAGTTCTTCTTTTTTAAAAATAATATATGTAACCCAACAGTATCATTTCAATATTAAAAAATATTAATGAGATATTCTACACTCTTCTTTTCAAAATCTATGGCGGATTTTATACCTTGAGCACATCTCATTTCACACTGGTTACATTTCCAGTGCTCAGTGGTCCCAGGTAGGGTGGGCAGCATGTTTAAACAGGTCTAGGTGCTGAGAACAGGCCATCTGAGTGTGTGTGGCATACATGCCACCCCAGGCCTCTTTGCTGGGTGGCAAGGGTCTAGAAAGTCCATGGGAGCCCAAATCTTGGGTTCATGCTCCATCTCTCCTGTTCTTCACTCTGTAACTAGCTGGGACTGGCCCTCTGTGCTTCTATCACCTGCTCCTGCAAAAGTGGGGGATCATTTCTGCTTCCTCTCTACAGCACCAGAAGGCTCTAACCTTGCTTTCTCAGGTTTCCCACAAATAGAAGGTGCTATATTTCTTTTTGCATAAAAGATTTCAGCCTATATGACCCTACATTCTATTTTGCATCACCTTTCCCTCCTCTCACACTCCCACCCCCGTGCTGTTCTAGAATATTGAAGTGCTCTTATTCTAATGGAATTGCCCATCCAATGCTGGAATAGGTGACTTAAGCAGTACTGAGCTCTCCATTACTGGAGGTGACCAAGGGAATATATTCTTGCAGCTGGGCTGATGTAAAAGGGAATGCTGCATGGATGAGAAGTTGAGCAGGAGAACTTCAGGAAGTCACTTTCCACTTTGAGATGCCATGATTCCATCAAGTACTCGGGTGGAAATAGATAGCGAGGTGTCTGAAGAAACATAAAATACAGTCTCTGGTCTCAAAGACTATATACAGTTCAGCTGGGGAGACAAAACAGATGCACAGGAAATCTCTAGAAAACTTAGGAGCTGGCATAAGTCCTCTAGGGGATTCAGACAGTTTAGAGGGCAAAGGTGCTCTGGATACAGCACAGAGTGGAGGTGAGTGAGGAGAATCCAACCTTTCTCCTACAGAGTTGTGTTCTGTCTCCGTGACATTTCCTGATGCTCTGGGCTGCTGTCTTGGATCACCCGGCACTGACCCCACCAGTGCCTACAGGATAGGCAGCCCTCTGCCTGCTGCTCTAGAATCTCCTGTGTGCTAAAGAGGACAGCAGGTGGGTCCCCTTCTCATTTCTCTCCACTACTGTTTCTTCACAGCACTGGTGACCAGCTTCATCCTCTCTACGGAGCTGATTCTTAGTTATAAACCAGTGTTTCCGAACTGTGGGTGCTCGCTTCCTCAAGTCTATGAAGCATGTCCCTGCATAGGACCCTCAGTTGGGGTGATGCCACTAGAGAGAGGCAGATGGAAACAAAGAGACATGGGGAAGACTGAGAGGCATGCACGGTCTCTCAGGCAGACCCTGAGAGCTGCTCAAAGGATGGACCAAGAGGAGAGAGGGATGGAGGGAGAGGCTGAGAATGGAGTTGCTGATCAGTGTCTCTGCCTTTCTAGAATCATAGAGTCAGAGCCAGGAGAGACCTCAGGGACCTTGTGCAGGTGAAGACACTGAGGCCTTCCCACCCCCATCTCCCATTCTCTTCTTCTCGGCCCTTTCTGCTGCTCTGCCCCTCCTGAGACCTCCTCTCTCTCAGCTCTGACTGTTACTTGGCTTGGAGGGTGGATGCTCCTCCTTCCTCTTGGGAGAAGTCGCTGTTCCCTTGGCTGGTTTTGGAGAGATGCCAGTCTTCTTCTTCTTCATGCAGTTTCTTTCTTTCCCCCCTCTGCTGCATCCCGGCCAGCCCCTCTCTTGGTCCCGTGTAGCCAGCTGCTTTGGGGGTACTTCGAGCCATCAGCAGAGAACCTCCCAAGACTCAGAGAGGGCAGTGGCCAAGCCTGCCACTGCCCAGCAGGACAGCCCCAGGAGGGGGGGCCGCACTCGGCTCTTCCGTTGCTGCTGGGTGGGTGGGCCCCATCTCCCAGGCTGAGCAGCAGTGGCAACGAGAGAGCCAGCCGCCCCCCTCCCCCGACTTCGCCCAGCCATCTGCAGCAGTAGGTGTGACTGAGCCTTCTGCAGGCTGTGGGGCCTGAGGCTGTCAGACAGCAGATTCTCATCCCGCCTTCTGAGGTGTTGAGGAAACACGAGATGCACCATCAACCCACTCCATGGTGACGTACATGGCTCTGCCATATGCCAGCCTTGGGTGTTTGAGTCTGCATGCCTGGGGGGTTGGGTATCCACCTTCCAGGTGGGAGGACGTGATGCCTGTAGGGCAGTCAGAGACAGGTGGGGAGCACTGGGATGTTTCCTTCTGCCACTGACTCCGGGAGCACAGGTCCCTGCAGAGAAGGCAGCCGGGGGGGCCTCCTCGTGCCTGAAGCAGGGCTCATCCAGCTGCTGAACATCTGCAGGGCCCACCAGCCCTGGAGCACATTTGTCTAGGGGATTCCACGAAGAAGATGCTGACGGGACATGGCTGCCACCAGGGGAGTGAGGCAGGGGGATGGAAGGAGTGACCTGTCCAGGTGCCTCCTCATGTGAGGTGCCTGGCTTGTCAGGCCTGAATCTGTCCCACTGGGGGAAGCGCGGGGGGGTGGCGGGTAAAGGGTTCTAGGACAGGCAGTGAAATGTCTTCTGAGACAGCACGCCTGCCGGCTGAACACTTCTGAGGCAGGTTGACACAGATTTACGCTCTTCCACAGATTCAATAAACACCACCATCCCGCCTGCCCACCCTCATGCTGGCTGGCAGATGACTGCAAAGCCCCCACAGCCTGTCTGTGAGGCTGAGGGCTCGGTTGGGGGTAAATGGGGGTTCTAAAGACCCCGAGGGAAGGAACACTTGGAGGACCCAGTGTCCAGGAGAAGGACAGAGAGAGCTGACCTGGCTCTGGCTGTCCCATGCCCGCCTTCACGCAGGCACACGTCTGCCTGGGTCACTGGTGCCCTTTGCCTGTCAGCTCACTTCAGCTCCAGGGTTTGCACAATGAGGGTACGGGGCTGCCTGACCTTTGGAGTCCCTTCTGCTCTGATAATTCTGGGTTCCCGCTTCATTTCCTATTCTCTCTGCACGCCCACAGAGCCCTCTCAGCTCCCACTGGGGCAAGCTGATGATGCCAAAAGTTTCCCAGTTTGACTGGTCCCTTGGGCTCTGGGAGGAGGCACCGAGAGTCCCTCCTTCTTGCGGGGCCCATCTCTATCCCGGCCTGGAGTCCTCTGCTCTGAGATAGAGGAGGAGGTGTGGCCAGAACCCCTGAAGAATCCATCGCTCTGCACCCAGCCTGCTGCCAACTCAGAATGCAGAGTGTCTATGTCTTACTCCCACTTTGTCATTTTACAGATAAAGCCATGGTGGCCAGAGAGAGAAGGCCCTTGCTTGAGCCCCCAGAGCTATCACAGACAGACAGAAGTGGCTCCAAACCCAGGCCTCCTGGGTCTCAGTGTGATGAGCGCACTGTCCCAGCTGCCTACTACAATGTCCTGCCCTGGAAGGGACCCTGTCTTGGCTGGGGCTCCCTGTGCAGCTCCCTTCCTATCAGAACAGGGAAGTGAGCGGCAGCAGAGGCAGCAAGAGTTGGTCCCCCTGTTTTAGTGGACATGATAGGCCCCTTGCGTCCTGCACTGTTCAGCTTCCTCGAGGTTCCTCCATCCTCTGGCCCTGAGCATCCCTGGTCTGTATCCCCTCCCCCCTTTCACCCTCGGCTCCCCAGGCACCTGCCCTTGGAGTCGCAGGTACTGATGCTAACGGTGGGGTTTCTGGCACAGTAAACAGCCGGAGTGAAAGCGGTGCTTTGGGGCAGGGGTCTAACTCCTGGATGCTTCAGGAGCATCATAGGTGGGTCTGGGACATGAAGGTATGTGACGTGTGACCTCAGAACCCCAGCCTGATCTGGGAGGCTGTTCCCCTATCCCCCCTCGCCAGCTCGAGGGCCAATAGCTTCCAGATGCCGCAGCTGCTGCCCCGCCGGGTGCCCCTCGCCCGCCGCAACTGATTGCAGCGTGTGCCGTTCCATTTTTAACAGCCCTGCTCGGCCCAGGCTGCCTGAGCCGATCCAGAGGCGGGCCCTGTTGTTGATTGCAGTGCTAAAAATACCGGCGTGGTTTCTGATGAGAGCAGGGGCTTGGCTCCCCCTTTGCCCAGCACCTTGGCTCTCTGCTGCCTTCCTGCAGAATGCTTTGTGGGGGACTGTGGGGGCTACAGGCAGAGAAGCCAAATTACTCCCTGCCCTTTGCAAGCATTTAGATGAAGAGCAGAATGGCTTTCCGGATATTTGGGGACCTGATAGCAGCCAGGGGCTTTCTGAATGTTTTGAGTCGTCCGTATTTTGTGCTATGTAGACAGCCTTATGCTGTTCTGTGATTTGAGAGGTATGATTTGCTGGATCCACGCTGGGAGGAAAGCTGGAACTTTCCCAGGCTACCTCCTTTTCTCCCTCTCCATGGCTTCCCCCTTCTAGACAGTGGCTAAGCCCTGTGGGCTCCTCCTCCTGTAGAATCTCTCCCATCTGCCCACTCCTGCCCCTTTCCATCCCCTCTCCCTCTGTCTGGGGAAGACCCTCTCCCAGCTGCTGGGGCCCCCCTCCTGCCCTCTGACACGGGGGGCCTCTGAGTCTGTCACTCACTGCTGTCAGCATATTTTCCTAAGCTCATCTCCTATCAGCCACCCCCACAGTCTGAAACCCAACTCCTCAACCCAGCATGTAAGACCTTCCATGATTTGACCTTGATGGATTGCTCTGGTCTAATTGCCCTCCAAGGCACCATCAGCAGCAGTCATGCTGGGCTATTCCGTGTTCCTGGTATAAGTCCCAGGGTCATGTTGCCCGTGTTCCCCTAAGGTGGTCAGGGCACCACCATTTCTCCAACCATTTCAGGGAAATTGCAGATTAACTTAATCACAAAGTGTGTTGTCCCCTTTGCTGAGGAGTAGGCTTTGGAACAGAGCCCTTATCGCTGTTCTGGGAGCCTGGTCATCCAGTGAGAATGTGGTTGAGCAACCTACTGGTGTTTTTTGCTCTCAAACCCATGTGAATGACCTCACCACACTGGGTGAACACAAGGATGTCCTCCCTGAGGGCAACTGGACCTTGCCAAGCTATCGAAGTTTCTTGGTCACAGAGCACTTCACTCTTGGACCCTCACCTGAGGGGCTAGCACCCAGAATCCACCCCCTGTTGAATTAACAATGTGTTCACAGAAAAGAAGGATGAGGCAGAATCTTACCAGATGGGGCTCCCCTGGCCTGGACTAGGGGCAGTTGCCCATCTGGCTCAGGCAAGCTGCCTAGAAAACCACTGAACAAAATCAAACTGTAGGAACTTTCCTCCCATCCTCCACTCACCCCCAGCATCTGCCACCATAGACTCTCCAATGCCAGCACCGCTAAGTCAAGCTCCCTTGTTGACAGATGGGAAACTGAGGCCCAGAGAGGGGAAGGGGTTTTCTTGGTTAATGACAGAATCAGAACTACACCCCAGGCGCCCTGCATCCTTGCCACAGGTTTCTCCTCACCGCATCCTGCTGGCCCCTCCAGTGCCTCATTCATGATGCTGTCTTTCTCCCCCATGACAGATCCTGTCCATTCTTCACAGCCTGACCCCTTCCCATGAGCTCTGAAAGCTCTGTCATGAGTGTCCATTATGAGTGCTCTCTACCTCGAATCACTCCTCCTGGGCTGTGAGCTCCCTGAGGTCAGGGATTGGCTTGGTTTCAAGTTTGTATCTGGTTCAGGGACTTCCCTGGTGCTTTAGTGCTTTAGTGCTTAACCCAATGCAAGAAGCATGGGTTTGATCCCTGGTTGGGGAACTAAGATTGTGCATGCCTCAGGGCAACTAAGCCCATGTGCCACAACTAGAGAAACATGTGCTCTGCAGCAACTGACCCTGCGTGCCACAAGGAAGACCCAGCAGCACAGACAAAAAAGAGTTTGCACCTAGTTCAGCTCAGTTCAGTCGTTCAGTCGTGTCTGACTGTTTGCAACCCCACTGACTGCAGCACGCCAGGCCTCCCTGTCCATCACCAACTCCCGGAGCCGAAATTCATGTCCATCGAGTTGGTGATGCCATCCAAGCATCTCATCCTCTGTCATCACCTTCTCCTCCTGCTTCAGTCTTTTCCAATATCAGGGTTCTTTCCAGTGAGTCAGTTCTTCACATCAGGTGGCCAAAGTATTGGAGCTTCAGCTTCAACATCCGTCCTTCCAATGAATATTCAGGACATTTCCTTTAGGATTGACTGGTTCGATCTTTTACAGTCCAAGAGACTCTCAAGAGTCTTCTCTAACACCACAGTTCAAAAGCATCAATTCTTTGGCACTCAGCTTTCTTTATAGTCCAACTCTCACATCCATACATGACTACTGGAAAAAGCATAGCTTTGACTAGACAGACCTTTGTCAGCAAAGTAATGTCTCTGTTTTTAAATTATGCTGTCTAGGTTTGTCATAGCTTTCCTTCCAAGGAGCAAGCATCTTTTAATTTCAGGGCTGCAGTCACCATCTGCAGTGATTTCGGAGCCCAAGATTTTGGTACCTAGTTCAGGGCCTGACAAATAGAAAGGGCTCAATAAGTGTTTGCTGAATGAGGTGATGAATAATTCAAAAGTCTGTTCCACTTAACTCTCATTTGAAGATGGGTGTGGTTATTGTTGCAGAAATTCACGTTGCTTTAAGGAAATGGCAACCCACTCCAGTATTCTTGCCTGGAGAATCCTGTGGACAGAGGAGCTTGGTGGGCTATAGTCCATGGGTTGCAAAGAGTTGGACACGACTGAGCGACTTCACTTTCACTTTCACTTTAAGGCTGTATATTGTCATCCTGCTTATTTAACTTATATGCAGAGTACATCATGAGAAACACTGAGCTGGAAGAAGCACAAACTGGAATTAGGATTACCGAGAGAAATATCAATAACCTCAGATATGCAGATGACACCACCCTTATGGCAGAAAGTGAAGAGGAACTAAAAAGCCTCTTGAGGAAAGTGAAAGAGGAGAGTGAAAAAGTTGGCTTAAAGCTCAACATTCAGAAAACTAAGATCATCTGGTCCCATCACTTCATGGAAAATAGATGGGGAAATAGTGGAAACAGTGTCACACTTTATTTTTGGGGCTCCAAAATCACTGCAGATGGTGACTGTAGCCATGAAACTCTCAATGAGTTGACTCATTGGAAAAGACTCTGATGCTGGGAGGGATTGAGGACAGGAGGAGAAAGGGACAACAGAGGATGAGATGGCTGGATGGCATCACTGACTCAATGACATGAGTTTGAGTGAACTCCGGGAGTTGGTGATGGACAGGGGTTGCAAAGAATCGGACACGACTGAGTGACTGAACTGAACTGAACTGAAGGCTGAACGATGCAATCTCAGGGTAAGAGGAGCCATGAACAATGAAGGAAGTAGCTTTCTAAGGCGCTCTACCAGTCCCTCTGTTTCACCTCTCCTTCCCACTGGCTATAGGCATCACTGCCCAGGACAACACCAACACCATCTACTTAGGGCCACCTTGTCTGTAACAAGGGCCATACTGTCTTACCAACACCTGCTGCTTAGGACCATATTGTCTTTTCTGTTCCCCTTAGCCCAGAAGGAACTGAGAGGGGAATCATCTGTCAGATTTCGTTTCTCATTGCTGCTGGGAACCAGCTATGGGTAGAGTAAGGAGGAACACAGGGAGGTGGTGGTACTGGAAAAAAACATCAGCGTGAGAGCTGAGAGGTGCCATGTTTGGTTTCTCTGGATTCCCTGGGCTTCAAGAGTGTGTGTGTGTGAATGTTACACTCTTACCCAAATGTCCTTCGTGGTGGTGTTGCAACCAGGCCACAGTCCTTCTATTTCTTCCACCTCCTTCAGGTCTTAGACAGGATTGTTTGCCTAAAAAGAAACCACTTCAGTAGCAAGGGATTTAGCACAAGGATGCAAGAGTACCTCATGGGACCCACAGCAAGAACACCCAGGTCTCAGGAGAGCTGAGAAGCACCTGGGCACCCAGTGAACTGCCCTTCCTGCCTGCTCTCCCCTCTGATGCCACACAGTGAATCAGCCCCGATGCTCTCCCTGCTCCGTTTTCCTGCCTTACTTTGCAGATCAGCTTTCTTCGCTTGCTCATCAACACATGTTCCTAAAATAGCTGCTCTAGCCTCCCCCACAGCCTGTCCTAATTGCCTGACCTCCAGCTCCAGGCCTTGCCCCAAACTCGCTCCTAGACTCTGGGCCCTTAGTGCCAAAAATCGTAAGAGAGGGTATCTGATTGGCTGCTGGTCAGCCAATGACTTGTCTCTTGCTGGGTCAGGTGTCTACTTCTCATTCAATAGTATGAGGCCAGCAGGCAGGGGGTCGGTGGTATAAGATGCTGGCTCTCAGGATTGTAAGTGGGCAGGTTTGATAGCAGGAGGAGATGGGGACCCTAAGTTTTTCCTCTAAGCCACCCAGGTTACAGTGGAAGGCAGATTCCTTTCTATACCGGTGAGCATTGTCAAGGGTGTCCTCAGAAATGTTCCTGTTACCCAGGCAGAGATGGAGCCCTCTCCAGTCTCAGCTTCCGGCAGGGTAGCCTGGGGCCAGGACTCTCCTCCCCTCACGTGCTCAGGCTTGAGTGAAGGTGTCCTCCACCACATCCTAGAAACTCTCTTTTCCTCCATCTCAGCGACTGCTCTGGGGCTTCTGGTCCCCTTGATCCAGGGTAGCCCGAGTTGTGTGGCGGTGAGGACAGGAGTCGGGCACTCTGGCTGGGGTGGGGGGTCCTCCCGGTGCTGCTGGGAGGGCCTTCAGCCTATTGATCCCAACCTTCAGGTTGTCTCTGGCCCGGCTCCGAGCACACTCTGCCTATCTGAGGGCAGTTAATCCTTTATGGTGGTTTAAAATATGTCCACACATTTTCAGATGCTCCCTTTAAAGGGGGAGCCCAATTCTCCTCTCCTGAGTGTGGGCTGCACTTTGAGATTTGCTTCTAACAAATAGCATGAGGCAGAAGTGATGGTATGTGACTCCTGAGATTAGGTCATAAAAAGTACTGTGGCTTTCTTCTGACTCTGGGGAAGCAGCTACCATGTCATGGCACTCAAGCAGCCCTATAGGAAGCTGATGCAGGGACAAGCTGAGGCCACCTGCCCACACCCATCTGAATGAGCTTCCTTGGAAGTGAGTCTTTAGCCCCAGTCAAGCTTTCAGATGCTCAAGCACCAGCTAGCGTCTTGACTGTAAACTCGTGAGGGAGCTTGAGCTGGAACCAGCCCACCAAGCTTCTCTCAAATTTCTGACCCCCACAAACTATGAGATGATAAATATTTCTTTTGGTTAAGTTTTGGGGTTGTTTGTTACACAGCAATAGTTAAGGAATGTTAAATAATACACTCCTGTATCTGTTGTCTTCCTCAAGCATTTGACATTTTGTGGGAAAGGATTTTAATTCACTTTCCAATTTCTGCTAGGGATGTGCATGGGTAAGTGGAAGTCCCCTTGGGAAGAAAATCCAGACCAGAAGTCAGGAAGTTTTCATTCTGGTTTTGTATACTCAGGAGTTCCTGTGGAATTTGCCCAACTTGTTTATGCTTTTAGGTCACTGTTATCTTGTCTATAGAATGGGGCTAAGAGTGTTTGTCCCATGTGCTTCTAGGATTGTTACAAGGATGAAATGAGATCATACATGTGAAAGTGTTTCATAAATAATGAAACTCTTTGTACATATGAGGATTAAAATGTCAAGATTAAACGTGGACTGTGATAGAATTTAAGGTACATTCATCATATGAACTATCATCCTTTGGAATATTTACTTTCTTTAATCCTGACAAGTGTTAGTTAGGTTGGTGCTTCTGTCCCCATTTTGGGATTAGGGAACCAAGGTTCACCCAGAAGTCCATGCCCTCACATTCATGCTGTTCCCACTTATACCCTGAAGAATCCAGAGAATTTCTGACCTCCATGAATAGCCCCGGGCTCTGCCGAGTTTCTCATGCTGCCCCATTCATCTGCTAACCACCCTTCCAAGGCTCCAGCAACTCCGACAGTCAAGATCCTGACTGCTTCCTTTGCTGCCAGAGCCAGGCTAACAGGCTTTATCTTGAGTGTGTCCTGGGAGGGAATGGGAGCAAGGGGTCTGGTTCGGGGGATGGGGGTGACTCACTCTGACCACCTCAGGAATGATAAACCAAGCCCTATATGAAGGAGAAAAGGTTATAGAACTGCCGGGGGAGGTCTGGTCGGTGAGAAACTAAAAGCCTGATTTGCTTCTGTTAAGCTCTGGGTGATGACCCCATAGGGAGGTCCTCATCCATTAGCACTTGTGGCCCTGCAAAGCCTGCAGACCATTTCCCCACTGGGCTGAGAGCCTGCCCTTCCCATCTAGATTTCTTGTTTAGGGACAGGGGCATTGCTTCAGTGAGTCAGGCCACACAGTCCGGAGCCCAGAGGCCTTCTGCCTTATGGACAGGCGCTGCCTCGACACCTGCTCCTGCATCCACCCTCTCTCCCCTTTGTGGGCCTGACTTCTCCATATACAGCAGAGGATTTCTGAGATTTTCCCCCAGGCATGCTTTGCTCACGTCCAAGGTGTTCCTGCCTGCAACCTCATCCTGGTGCCTTGTGCTGGGGCCAGCCATTCATATCCCTTTTGCCTTTTGAGAAAAAAGGTTTCTTTGCATTGGAGTGGTCCTGGGAGGAAGCCATTCTCTCTTTCCCAGTCTCAGAGCGACACACTGGCTCTGGGGTGAGGTGGGGGCGGCCACCTTTGGGGAGCTTGGGGACAAGGACACAGCAGCAGAACCTGAGGGTGGAGAGACTTCTCTCAGAGCTTGAGAAATCTCTCTTGTTACAGCTCGTGGGCCAAGGCAAATGTTCTCCCAGCCCTGGGAGTACCCGATTGCCACCCCCACTCACTGGGGCTGGAGCATTTGTCCCTCACAAAGGGAAGGTCAAGAAGCTGCTGAATTGCACTTTCCTCTCCCCATGCCATGTGTCTCTGTAGATGAGTCAGTCTCTTTCCCCCTCCTGCCCTCCTCTGCTCCCTCCCTCCCTTCCCCCACCAGTCATTGGATCATTGGATCTGGGGTGATATGACTGCCCAGCCTGGCTGCCTGGGCCTCTCTGTAAGGGGTGGGCTTCCAGTCTCCTCAGTAGGGCAAGGAAGCTCCATCCTAGGCCTGTGGGGTTCAGGCTTCTTAACTGAATTCCCTGAAATATATTTTGAGTCACTCGTATATGTCAGGTCCTGTGCTAGACCCGCAGGGAAAGTGCATGATTTCTGCACTCATAGGACCTAGAGGTGACTGGAGGGGAGGAACTTTAAACATGAAATCACACATCATACACATAGTCACATGTAATAAACACGATGATGTATGTCATAAGGAAAAAAGCACAGGAAGCTTCGAGCAGGCATGAGGATCACCACAGGAAGATGAAGCAAGGGGTGGTTAGGAAGGCCCCCTCTCCCCATGAGAAATGGATATTAAGATGAGACCTGAAGAGAAGACTGGGGAAAACATCTCAGGGAGCAGAACCAGCGCATACAAAGACCTTGTGGTCAGAAGAAGCCTGGTGTTTTGAAAGAACAGCAAGAAAGAGTGGTTGGTATGCAGTAAACAAGCGAAGAAGGGAAGGGAGATGGGGCTGAAAAGAAAGGAGGGCCAGTGCATGTAGGGCCTTGTTCAGGCTAAAGAATCTCAGAATTTGTCCTAAGGGCTAGTGGCAGTTTCTTATAGCATTAAAGGCATACTTACCGTATCTAGTGTTTCTATTTCAATTTCTGTATTTATCCAAAAGAAATAAAAATACACATGAAAAGACCTCTATGCAATACTCATAGAAGCTTTATTCATAAATAGCCTCCAAACTGAAACAACTCAGACCCCCATTAACTGGTGGATAGATAAACAAATGGTGTGTCCATACAGTGGACTACTGCAGAACAAGGAAAAGAATGCATTAGTGATTCACACGTGCAGCAATGCAGGTGAATCCAACACTGCTGTTACCCTGGGACAGGGAAGCCAGGTACAGAAGAGTGCACACTGCAGAAACTCTAGAAAAGGCCAAACAAAGTAACAGCGATAGAAACTGGATCAGGCATAGGAGGGGCTAGGGTTGTCTGGTCAGAGATATGAGTGAACTTTCTGAGATGATGGAAATGGAGTGGGCTGGGGGTTACCCAGGTGTATATATTTGTCAAAATTCATTACCTATACCCTTGAAATGGGCTTCCCTGGTGGCTCAGACAGTTAATCTGCCTGCAATGCAGGAGACCCAGGTTTGATCCCTGGATTGGGAAGATTCCCTGGAGAAGGGAATGGCAACCCACTCCAGTATTCTTGCCTGGAGAATTCCATGGACAGAGGCCACAGTCCATGAGGTTGCAAAGATTTGGACACGACTGAGTGACTAGAATGGGTGTATTTTGTTTTATGTAAGTCATATGTCAATAAAGTTAGGATTTGAAAAACAGCACATTGTGGTCCTGAAATGATTATAGTTTCCGTTACCCATTAGACGTCCACACTGTTTGCACAAACAAAACACAAACAAGTTGTCATTAGATTTGTGTGTCTTTAAAGCCCTCTGGCTCGTGCATGGAGACAAAAATGGAAGGGAGCAGGTGTGGAAGTGGGAAAGCGCTGGACAAGTTCAGACAAGCCAGGACGTTGGTGGGGACTGTGGGAATGGTGGGGAGGAGAGAAGCAGGAGACGGAAGGACGCTGTGTCCTTCCCAGGCTGGAAGGTGTCGCCCCCTCCCCAAGGTCAATGGACTGTCCTTGGCCTTCAGTCAGGCCTGGGCCTGGGCCTGGGTGGAGCTGGTGGTCCCAGGAGAGGACTCATGTTCTTTGAGGTGCCCGTCTGTGGGCAGACATGCTCCGCCAGCCCCGTGCTCGTGCACATGTGAGCCCGGCTTTATGGTTATATGACATATGACTTACATAAAAAAAAAATATACCCGCTTTAAGTGTGAGAGTGTTAGCCTCTTAGTCATTCAGTCATGTTCAGCTCTTTGTGACCCCATGGATGGTAGCCTCTGTCCATGAAATTCTCCAGGAAGGAATACTGCAGTAGGTAGACATTCCCTCATAGCCACTCCATCTGAACACTCACAGACACTACCCACTCCCACCTTCCTGCACACGCAGGCTCACGTTCATTGACTCTCAAGCCCCCCCCCGCACGCTGTACATTAATACCACAGAGCCTTTGAAGGGAGGGCCGGATTGAATCCTGCTTCCCTTACTGGTTAACTGCGTGACCTGAGCCCAGGGACACCCTCTTTGCCCCTCATTTTCCTTATCTGGAAACTGGCAGCAACCAAGGGGCCTGCCTCCCAGGTGGCTGGGGAGACTGGCTATTGATGACAGGCAGCGGCCAGTTCGCGCTGTTCCCGCACGTCAGTCCTCAGTGCTCGGTAGTGAGGACTCATGCGTCACATTCACTCTCGCTTCCATTCACACTCCAGAATTAGCAGAAGGTGCGGCCAGAAAGAGTAATTCACTTCTCCATACAGCCATTCACCCGGCGCATTCCCCTCCTGTCCTGTGGTCCTGCATCTGCTCTGGGCCTGCCTGCTCTTCTTACGGCTCTCTCCAGGAGCCCACACTCACCTTGGTCCTCCTCTCTGCCCCCGCGTGGGCTGCCTGGCCTGGGGTGCAGAGCACAACCTTGCCTCTTGCAGCCTTGCTCCCTCCATCAGCCCATCCTGCAGCCTCACACCTGGTCCCCAGGAGCCAGGCCTGCTCCCAGCCCTCCTGGGAGGCTGAGGTAATTGGCTCAATTAATCAGCTCAATTAGCACCTTCCGGGTGAGTGGATCAGCTCAAAGCCTACCCAGCCTCTGTCAAGTGGGCTCTGCCTGTGCCAGCATGGTGCTAAGCACAACAGCAGGGGCAGAGGTCACGGCTAGAGGGGCTCCCTGCCCTGGACATGCTGGCCACAGGGTGAGGAGGTCAAGCTGCCCACAATACGGCACTGGACCTGTGTCCTTGCAGAGTGGTTTCAGGGCTGCTGGTCATGATCATGGTCAATGGTCATGATCAATAGCCTCCACCCTCTCCTCTCCTGCTCCTGGACCTGCACCTCCTTCCTGCTCAGGTTCAGACCCCCCTCTTTCCAGCAGCCTCCCATGCTGAGTCCCCGGGTAAAGCTTGCACCTACTCTGAGTGACTGCGTCCAGAGGTCGGCTACAGTGAGAGAGGTGACTTGCTCTCTTCACTCACCAGTACCTGCCAGGTAGGTTTACAGATGTGATCCAGTCCTTGTGGGGAGGGGAAGCCAGCACCTGCCTGGGAGTCATGGTGACTGGGCCTGACCTCTCAGACCTTTTCCGTTTCTGGGTGTCCTTTCAGAACTCCTGTCTCAGGAGTTATCGAGTTCCTCACCATTCCTCCTGGTGTCAGTACTTCCTTCAATCTCGCAGCCCCCAAGACTCCCCAGCATCTGCTGCGCTCAGGCGCTCTTGCCTCCTTCGCCCCCTGCTGCTGGTTTCTGGGTGCAGGCAGTCAGGAAGCCTGGCTGTGTTTCTGAATGGCAGCGAGGGTGATTCTGGAGCTGCAGGAGGTGCCCCAGGTACTCACCCCCAGCTGTGTCTCTTGGGTGAAGATGCCTGTGTCCTCCTGTAGTATTTTCCAACTCAGTCTTTTCCCAGAGGTCTCCTTTGCAAACAGGCTGTCTTTCTTCTAGATCAGAAAAATCTAGCGTTTTCAGGGAAGTGGATGAGGAGGTATGGATGAGGATGAGTGAGGTTAGGACAGCAGCTGGCTCTGAGTCACGAATACAACACTGGACCAAGAGCTGCTGCTGCTAAGTCGCTTCAGTCGTGTCTGACTCTATGCGACCCCATAGACGGCAGCCCACCAGGTTCCCCATCCCTGGGATTCTCCAGGCAAGAACACTGGAGTGGGTTGCCATTTCCTTCTCCAATGCATGAAAGTGAAAAGTGGAAGTGAAGTCGCTCAGTAGTGTTCGACTCTTCGCGACCCCATGGACTGCAGCCCACCAGGCTCCTCCGTCCATGGTATTTTCCAGGCAGGAGTACTAGAGTGGGGTGCCATCGCCTTCTCTGGGACCAAGAGCTAGGGGCTCTGCTCTCAGACACTGGGGGACTTGGGCCCAGTTTCCTGCTCTGTCAAGTGGGGAGAGAGACTTGGGATGGAGTGGTGCCTGAGGTCCGTGTGAGCCTCGTGTTCTATGACTCAGACCAGGAAAAGGAGTCTTCAGGGCCAGCCCTTTCTCAGACTCTCCCATCTCTGCAGTCCCCGGGTTGCAGTTTCTGTTCCTCATGCCCACCCTGGCCCAGGGGTGTTGAGCGGAAGCACAGGGCCCAGGGGCATCCTGTCCTCTCTGAGGGATTTCTCTGTAATGGTCACCTTGTCGGGAGTGCCTACTGTTTCTCCCAGCCCTACTCCCAGAGTTACAATAACCATGAGGCTAGTAATGACCATTTATGGAGTGTTTGGGCTTCCAGGTTCTTTGCATGCACTATCTCTAACGCTCATGACAACACAAGGTGGTCATTAACTGTGTGTTTCATCCACAGATAAGGAAAATGAAGCTCAGAGATGTTTGGTGTCTTTCCTAAGGGCATACATCGTAAAGAACTTGCTCCTTACAACACACAGCTTCCTGCTCAACAACGTGTGCAAAATAGGGTAGGGGCGAGGGCGGGAAGGGGCAGACTGGGAGCTGGGATGTTCTAGCTCTGGGTGGAAGCTGCCAGGATCTCTGGTCAACTCCCACCAAGAGCTTCCCACCTTGAGGAGGTGGGCTGCTCACTGCAGAGCTGAAGAGGCACACAGACAAAGAGGGAGCTGGGGCCCCTGCCTGGTGGAAAGTAGGGGACAGGGCAGAGGGGAGAGCCAGGAGGGCAGAGGCAGCTGATTCAAGAACCTCATCCAGGGAGTCTTTGCTGATTGTCACAGCCCTGCGGGCCTCCACGGAAGTCATCTTTGATGAACTGTGACTGGCTATGACGACCACCACTTGGTGCCCCCTCAGCATGGTGCTCCGGACCGGAAGTCTGCCGACTCTTAATCTGGTCTCCTGTCTCTGCAGCTTTGTTGTCCCCATTCAAGAGGCCCAGATGACCTCTCAGCCCCTTTCCTGCCTGACTTACTTTCATCTCCACCTCCAGGCACTATCCCTCGGCCGCTAGCCCAGGGCCAGATGCACCACTAGGAGATCACTGGGCTGCCTGCAGGTGCAAACCTCAGTCCCCAACTCTCCTGCTCTCTGGCCCATTTTTCTTTATCCAGAGGAGGGGCCCTGGACCCTGGGCTGGCTGAGAGGCCATGCCTATGGGCCCTGGCCACCTGGATGGATGGGTAAAGTGGGCAGTTTTAGGGTAGGGGAGTTCCAGGGGAGAAGCTGACAGTCCCCGCCAGAGTGAGAGGCAACATGGGGTGGGGTGTGCAGACCTGGAAAAGAGGTCTCCTGGGTCGGCCGCAGGAATGGCCAGACGTGTCCCCTCTGGCCTAGACATGTCCTCCACCCTTAAACTGCTGATGCTCCTTAAACTCTAGAACTCTGCTCAGGCTTCAGGATCTATAGGCAGAGCAGCAAGGCTGGCCTGGCTTCTTTTTCCTTTTCCTGAGGGTGAGTGTTGTGTCTTCAGGCTTTCACCTCCTGTGTCCTCAGGGCCCTGCAGCCAGGTGCCCCTGGGATATATACAGCTCCCTCTGCTGCCAAGACTGCTGGGCTGAGCTCTGGGGAGCTGGGGAGTAGGGAGGGGGCCGCATGAAGCCTGGGTTCCTGATGACTGACTGACAACCAGGGACGATAGCATCTCTCCTAGCCCTTCCCTAGGGAGCCTGCTTACGGAGGAGTTCAGCCCGAGTCATAGCTGCAGTCAGTCCCACCTCTCTGTCTCACGGAGATAAACTCATCACTCCCAAGGCAGGCCGGGGAGGCCGGCCGACTGTCTGAGCAGGCGCAGGGGGGGTGGGGGGCAGCACAGCAGCTCATGCTTGTGCCCACATGCTCCTTGGCCCCTCGTCTGGTGCCTGGCAGGGCGGAGGTCTTGCCACCAGCGTTTCCTTCTTCTCTTCTGTCCTTCACAAAGGGCCTGGTGGAATGGCACTGTGGAGGGAGGTGGGCGTGTTGGGGGGCAAGGCTCTCACCCCGGAAATGGAGAGAGAGGCCGAGATGGCTCAGCTTTGTGTGAGTCTGCAGGGCAGGTCCTCTGGTCTGCTCAGCATCCCTAGCTGAGGGTTTCAGGCTGTCCCCAGGAAACCAAACTAAGGGGTGATCTTTTGGGGTTTTGCTTTTCTCAGCTGCTAAATAAACTGTTAAGGTAAGATAATAGTTTCTAGCTTTAGAGGGGCATAGATCCTTTGGAAACCTGGTGAGGACAACACCTCCTTTCCCCGTCCATAAGCACACGTGTACGCACATGTAGATGTGAATGTCTGTGCATGCAATGCACTTCTGCCTGTTATTTGTGGGAATTCATGGGCCCCCTGGAGGGAGAGCTCACTGTGTTCTCCAGATTTAGAAGTCCTAGACTTAGTGGCTTCTGGGCTGGCCACACATGTGTGCACCGCAGCAGAGCGGACCTGGAGCCTGGGGAGGCCTGTAGAAGTCTCTGGCTGGGGCAGGCATCTTGGGGAGACCCCAGCCCAGCTCTGTGTCTGCTGAGGGTGTCCGTGTGACCACAGGCTGGAGTAAACACTACTCTGGGGAGTGCTCTGACCTTTGCCACCAGGGCTGCCCCTTTTCCAGCTATACCACCTCCAGCCCCGTCATGCTCTCTCCCAGTGCCCTGTTAAATGACCAACAGGCTGCATGGTGTGCATTTGGAGAGTAAGGGGGGTCATGGGGGCAGCCAGAGCTGTGTGCACTGCCCTGTGCGTGAGGAAGGGCTCTCTGCGGGGGCTACAGTGAGCTGGCATGGGCACCGTCACTAGCCTAGGCGTGTCCCAGGTCCCGGCAAGACAGAGCCTGCCCAGGCTTCTCCTGCCCTGCTCTGGAGTAGAGCCTAACATTGTCTGCAGAGATGGGGCGTTTAAAAACAACTCCTGGTTCACTGAGCTGGGATCTGCTGTCATCTGCATCATCTCCTGAATCCTTTATGATGGGATATAATGGGAATAACTGGCACTGAAAGTTGAACTGTGATCTCATTCAACCTCAAAACTTGCTATAAAGTAGCTCCTATTTGTGTCTCCTCAGTGGATAAGGAGCCCTGGAACAGAGATGGAGGGATGTGCCTAAAATCACAGAGCTGGACACTAAGCGGTAGAGGCAGACCCGGGGCTGTGCCCTCGGTCGTGTGCAGTCTCAGGATCCTAGGCAGGGACGTTGGCGAAGACCCAAGGTCACCGGGTCACCACCCCGCAAGGTAGTGTCCTCACACCCACGCTGCCAGGACAGCAGAATGATGGCACCTGAAGCTGGAAGCGGGGAACACTCCTGTGTGTGCATGCATGCACAGGCGTGCATTTGTGTCTGCACATGAGTATCGTGCTTGTATAATTCACTTGAATGCATGAAGAAAGTGTTTGGTTAGTTTCCACAGCATATGCAGTGCAGCTTTGCCCCTGCCAAGCAGTGGGAGAGGACTGGATGAGGGAATCAAGGGCGGCTTCCAGGAGGAGGCATAGTTAAGCAGGGCCATGAGAAGCGGAAGAGGATCACCATGCCCTGGGGCTGAGGATGAGGTGTGACATCTCTGTGTGTGTTACAAAAAGGCATGTCATGTACAGCCTGGCTTTGGGTCCTGGCTGACACCGTTCCAGCTTTAGTCGCTTGTTCCTCTAATCCAGACCCTCCTCTTCCTTGGCCTTGTGTGTGTGCACAGGTGGGAAGGGGCGATGGTGAGGACAGACATGTGTGGGGAAACCTGTGGTTTCCATGCTGATGGGGCACATAAGCAGGGCTGGGTTCAAGGCCCCCACCGCCTGTTCCTGTCCAGAACGCCCCAGCTCCCTGACAGCAGGGGGGTGGGGAGACTGCATGGAGCTCAAGATGTAACACAGTCCCAACAGCTGCCTCATTCACTGCCTGGACACACTCATCCGCCTGCAGAGCCTGCCCTCAGTCATGGGCAGAGACCAGCTTCCTGTTCTGGGGAAGCAGATCCTGGTGTGTGTGTGTGTGTGCACGTGCGCATGTGCCTGCAGGCTGTATGTCAGAGGGAGAGAGAAACAGGATTTGAGAGTGCCTGGTGTGGGGACGCAGGAAGAAGCATCCTTGGGTGCAAGGAGACGCCTTGTGGAGGCAGGGACAGTTCCTCCGAGTTCTTTTGGTCCCTTCCCCTGGTTTGGACTGGGTGAGGGCTCTGCCCTGGGGCCGCTTGCTGGGTTGCTCTCCCAGGTCCAGCCTAGCCCTGAGAAGGTAACTCCCACAGCCCCGGGCACCAGCAAGACACTCTTTTAACTCGAGTGATGTTCCGTCACCCTCCCGAGGCATGTGCAGGAGACTGAGAGTGCCGGTAGCCTCCATGGAGCTGACCTACCTGTCACAGCCAAGGAAGGTCTTCCCCCTGCAGGCGCTAGGATCTCAGAGCTAGCAGCAAGAGTAGGGGGCTCCTGCCTCCCTGGCCCCTGGGGCTGTGCTGGAGACAGGGGTTGGGATGGCTTCCCAGCTCAGTGGGTGGCTAGGAGTTACTCACACTCCCATCTGAGAGCAGACAGCAGCAGCCCAGCAGGGAGGGCGGAAGGGGGCTGACCCACCCTGAGCTGTGTTGCCAAATTTGTTTGTGTTTATTTTGGTTCCTTTGCACAACATGGAAACAAATGTGCTCTTCCCCTGCTGCTCTGTCTCTGATCTTCACGGGAGTAGGGTGGCAGAGGTGGTGATGGGAGAGGGATGTGTGTGTGTGAGTGTGTGTGTGTATATGTGTACATATGTGTGTATGTGTGTACATATGTGTGTGTGTATGCGTGCATGTGAATGCTCAGTCAGTTCAATCATGTCCGACTCCTTGTGACCCCATGGACTGGATCCCCCATGCTCTCTGTGCATGGGGATTCTCCAGGCAAGAATACAGGAGTGGGTTGCCATACCCTCTTCCAGGGGACCTTCCCAATCCATGGATTGAACCCAGGTTGCCTGCATTGCAGGTGGATTCTTTACCATCTCAGCTACCAGGGAAGCCCAAGAACACTGGGCTATCCCTTCTCCAGGGGATCTTCCTGACCCAGGGATTGAACCAGGGTATCCTGCATTGCAGGCAGATTCTTTACTAGCTAAGCTACCAGGGAAGCCCATATATATATGTATATATATACACACACACACATGTATGTATGTATGTATGATATGTGGTAGGGGGCATGGATTAGCTTAGGCCTGCCCCTTTATCCTGGAGAATGGCCCTCTCTCTTCTCCCATTGCCAGTTCCCTAAGGAGAAGTCAGGGGCTAAAGGTGGGCAGAGGGAGAGAAGCCATGTAGGTAGGGCAGAGAAGGGATAAGTGGCCTGGCACCAGGAGTCAGGAAACCTGGGCTTGGCTATGATCTTGGATAACAGGGGATATCATTTAATGAACAACTACTAAGTGCTTTTATATTCTTTCTCTCAAAGATCCTTACTATCAAAAACCTACTATAAAATGATAATTATACAACATGATAGAGATGTTGATTATTGCTACAATGGCAATCTTATTAGTATATATAAATGAATCAAGTCAACATGTACATCTTAAATTTACAAAATGTCATATGTTGAATATATTTCAGTTAAAAAAACCGACTTAATTCTTGGCACTGGGGATATGAAAAGTAAAGTGTTAGTCACTTAGTCTTGTCTAACTCTGTGACCCCATGGACTGTAGCCTGCCAGACTCCTCTGTCCACGGGATTCTCCAGGCAATACTGGAGTGGGGGTGTTATTCCCTTCTCCAGGGGATATTCCTAACCTAGGGATCGAACTCAGGTCTCCTGAATCTCAGGCAGATTCTTTGCCATCTGGGCCACCAGGAAGCCCTATTTCAGTAAAAAACAAACAAACAAACAAACGAAAAAACAAACCGACTATAATTCTTGGCACCGGGGGTATAGCAGTAATGACAAAAGGAAAAATCCTCGTCCTCAAGGAGTGTACTTTCTATGGAGTCTACATTCTAGGTGTTCTCTCCCTATTTTATAGATGAGGAAACTGAGGCCCAGAAAGGCTGCTTTGCCTGAGATCACTCAGCATGTTTTGCTTCCTCAGTAGGCCCTGTACTCTCCTGAGACTCCGTTTCCTCCTCTGTAAAGATGCAAAGTCAGATTAGAGGACTTCAAGCTCGTCCACCTCTGATGGTCTACACCAACGATGTGAGACTTGGAGGGAGGAATTCCCTGGGGGACCTGACCCGTGCCCAGTGCTTGTGGGAAAATGGAGAAAATGGCTTGGCATTGGTGTGGAGTGGGCTGTGAAGGGCCATAGGGAGAGGACAGCAATGCTCTGAGTCTGGGACTTTGGCTAATGGCTTGCTTTTCTGAGGCCCAGGCCCTATGATCGGGGGAGTTTCTCTCATCCTTGAATTAACAACAAAATGCTCCAGGAGGAGAAACTGTGCCTTTGTTCTACAGACTGTCATCCTACAGACCGTTCAGCTGTGCGGGCTCAGGCCCTAACTGTCTCATGTGCTAGATCCAGAGGGAGGAGCAGTCTTCAGGATGTGGTCAGGAGGCATCTCTGTTTCTCCCCTCTGGCCCCAGCCCTCAGCCCAATTTCCAGAGCATCTTCTCTTGCACTGACCTGGTGCAGGGGAGCTGTCAGTGGAAGAGACACTTTGCTTGGAACCCCTAAAGGGAATGACATGTAAAAGTCCCCAGGTGTCCTTAGAATATTCGTTGAGGTCTATCCATCAGAGTCACACAGCTGCGGGTCACTGAAGGCCTGGGGAGGATTACAGGCAAAGTTTGAAGACCAGGAGGAGAGATAAAGCTTCTCCTTCTGAGGCTGGTGGAGCTGAGAGGCTGAGTGGCGGTGTGTGGGGGGTGGCAGGAGGCCTTGGAACATGAAGGCTTATCACTGACCTGTTCTGCAAAGTCAGAGCAAGAGAGGTGGTCAGAAGCCGCAGAAGACAATTTGGAACAGAAAAAGGACTTCCCAAGAAAAACACTTGTTGTGGCCAAACTGGGCTTTCTCTGGAAGGCCTTTGCAGACCGACTAAGCTCTCTGCACCAGCGATGATGAAAGGTCAGCCAACCGGCGGCAGAGCACAGGAATCGCCAGGACTCTTTCTAACCCTGACTTCTAGAATCTAACCTCTAGATGCTGCTGCCTGCTTGTTTATCAGGAAGGTGCAGAGTTGGGCACTTGTTCCTGGTGTGATGGGGTATGATGACCCTTCCTGTGCAGAGATGACCCCGAGGGTCACTAACCATGACCCCCTCCTTCCCACCTCCCCTGGTCTCCCAGCAGCCACACCTCATCCTCAGCCCCTCTTTCATCAGGTCTGCCATTGGAAGTTCCTCTCCAGGTCTGCCTTGCAGCAGGTTCTGATGGGCCCACCCCCTCCCACCAGAGGGGACCTCGGGAAATAGATTGCTTGTGGCAGAGTGTCAGTAGGCTTGGCATGGCGCGGCGGGCAGGGCTGACAGTGGAAATTGGAAGCTAGCTGCTGTTTGACAGGTATATTATTCCTACTGCTCTTGATTTATTTACCAAACAGCAAGCAGGGCCCCAGAAAGCTCCCAGGGAGAGGGTGGGAGTCAAAGCTGAGGGACTCTGAAGGGAGGAAGTGGTCTGTGTGCGCTGACATTGGTGCCACGTGGGAAGGAGGCTGGGGAACCTGCTGGAGTGGGAGGCTTCTGTAGGACCCTCCTTCAGGACCCTGGCAGGAGGGGCTTCCTGAACCAGGGTCTTGGGCCAGGGTCAGTGGTTTGGAGTCAAAGACAAGTGTGAGTCTGCTCCTTAGAGGTGGTTTGGAGAGGGGCCCTGCCAGTGCACAGGGGAAAGAGGGGGACATGCTAGGGTCCTCAAAGGTGGGTGGGGTATCAAGGCTGCCCAGCAGGCTTGTCCAGGCACCAATAGCACTCAAGAGCCCCGCCAAGGAGGTGAGTGAGGTCTGACTTGGAGCCCACGCCTGGTCGCTGAGGTGGGCACCCTGGCACAGGGCTCTGTCTGCCTGGAGGGCCATCTTTTCCTAGTATTTTTCCAAAGGTGCTGCGTGGGCTAGTGACAAGTCTATGAGGGGTAAGCAGAACATCAGGTATGGGACAGACCAGAATCCAAGTCCATCTGGGTTACATACAACTCACGTGACCTGGAAAGGCCCCAGCCTCTCTGAACATTGGTGTCTTCAGAGTATGGCCGTGGAACCCAAGGCTCTCTGAGCTTTCATCTGTTCCTAGTAAATGGTAATAATAATAATAATGCCCTTCTTGGGGCTATTTGAGGAAGAACTAAGATAATCTACGTAGAAGTGCTTTGTAAGTCTATATACATAGTTTTAAAAAAGAATTTTTAAATGAATGGAAAGGAAAGGCAGAGTGAACATTCATCCCCAATGTCAGCTGGTGAGTCATGCCATGGGGATGGGCATCTGCGTGTGTTTGGAGGAGTGGATGGCCGACTATGGGTGTGAGACCGTGTCGGCTTAGCTGTGGATTTGTTCTCAGTGAGATGAGGAAGCTCTTCAGAGCCCTTGGCTGCCGCCAGAGAGTCTGAGAGCGTGTGCCCGGAGTGCTCATGTGTGCCAGTTCCCAGGTGAGGATGTGTGTGACAGTGTGATGACCTCCCTGGGAGTGTGACTGAGTACTTTAGGAGTGCAGGGCTATGTGTACAAGCATGCATATGTGCACATGGGAGTTTGAATGTGTGGGTGTGTGTGTGCACACAGGAACATGAGTGTAAAGGAGTGTGTGTACACACAGGTGTGTTTGTACATGCACACACAGGAATGTGAGTGTAGAGGAGTGTGTGTACACACAGGTGTGTTTGTACATGCACACACAGGAATGTGAGTGTAGAGGAGTGTGTGTACACACAGGTGTGTTTGTATATGCACACACAGGAATGTGAGTGTAGAGGAGTGTGTGTATACACAGGTGTGTTTGTACATGCACACACAGGAATGTGAGTGTAGAGGAGTGTGTACACACACAGGTGTGTTTGTACGTGTGCATATAGGAATGTGAGTGTATAGGAGTATGTGTGCGCACAGGGGTGTATGCAAGCAAGTGTGAATGTATGGGTGTGTGTGTGCATAAGAATGTCAGTGTATAGGAGTGTGTGTGCACACAGGGATGTATGCATGTGTGAGTGTGAATGTATGGGGGGTGTGCATACAGACATGTGAGTGTAGAGGAGTGTGTGTTCACAAGGGTAGGCACATGAGAGTTAAGGGGTTGGCATCAGTGTGTGCAGAAGCATGCACAGGGAGGGCCCATGCACGCGTGCACACACAGAGATCCCTCAGCACAACGTGGAAGTAGCCTTGCGGTGTCTGCAGTGCATCGCCTGCCTGTGAACCTGGTGTAAAATTCAGGGAGCATCTGGTTTTAGAAGTGCAGAGATGGAGAAGAGTGGGGATTACATCCGATCCTGAGTGGTGGGCGAGTCGCAGAACAGAACGGAGCTCAGTGGAAAATCACGTCCTCTCTGACTTCACTCTGGGGCGTGGTGGGGGGACACCGACTATTTCTTCCCAGCTTCTGGTCTATGGACTTTCTTGGCTTATGAGAATGGCTGTCCCCTCCCCCCATCTCCCAGCACACTGTCTGTCATCCTAGAAGCAGATCTGATGGGTTAGCACAGAGGCTGAGGGTGGAGGCAGGGAGGAAGAGAAGCTCTGGGGGCCTGGGTGTCCCAGTGAATGTAACCCCCTAAGTCCTATGACAGGGGCCCCCAATCTCCAGGGTCTAATGCTTGATGATCTGAGGTGGACCCGCTATAATAATACTAGAAATAAAGGGCACGATGAAGGTAACGCACTTCAGTCATCCCAAAACCAGCCCACCCCCCAACCCCGCTCTGTGGAAAAACTCTTCTACGTTACTGATCCCTGGTGCCAAAAAGATTGGGGACCACTGCCCTGTGAGGGGCTTCCCTGGTTGCTCAGATTGTAAAGAATCTGTCTGCTATGCAGGAGACCCAGTTTCAATCCCTGGGTCAGGAAGCCACCCTGGAGAAAGGAATGGCTACCCACTCCAGTATTCCTGCCTGAAGAATCCCACGGACAGGTTGCAAAGAATCAGACCCGTCTGAATGACTTAGCACTCACGTATGCCCTGTGAGGTCAGACAGCTCGTAATAATGGGCAGTGTGATCTGAGGACCACAGATGGTAACTGGAAAGCAGCATTTCTGGGGTGGGCAGTCTCCAGTGACCCCAGCCAAACCTCCAGGCAGGTCCAGCTCCTTTCTCTCCTGGGAACTCAGGCTGTAATTCTGTAGAAGGTTCACTCACAGATGCAACTGGCCCCTTGCACACTCATGAGGGTGAGGGGGCCCTGGCCATGGCAGAGCACAGGGATGCCAGGCTCCTTGCTCTGGGCCCTGAGGAAGGGTGTGAAAGGGCCTCACAGCACCCAATCCTTGCTCTGACCCTGGCACCTGGTTTCTGGCCTGGATATGGGTGGAACTGAAAGAGTCACAAAATGAGCCTGGGTGCTGACCCCTTTGGAGGAAGGTGCTGTGGAGGTCGGTGGGGGCATGAGCACACCAGCTGGGAAGGAGGCAGGAAGCCCAGAGGGACAGGAGCCCTGTCATGTCCACTTATGCTTCGTGTGCTGAAACTCGGACCTCCAGGGGAGGGGGAATGTGGCGGGGGAGGCGGAGGCAATGCTGGAAAGGCTGGGGGCGCATCTGTCTCCCAGTCCAGGCCAAGATGTGCTCATTGCCCACAGCTGTGTGGCCCTGCTCACCCTGGGTCCCGAGACCAGACCATCCATGTGTCCTTCTCTCTCTGGCCACTGCCTGGCCGCAGGTGCCACCTCCAAGCTCTGTCGGGAGATCAGGCCCTCTGGCCAGCCTGGACTCTGGGCGGCATGTGCTCGCATCTCTGAATGTGCTCCCCCGTTACTCTGTCTCCCCCTCCACTTTCTCTGCCTTTCTTTCTGCTTCTTTGCCTCCCCCTCCCCTCCTCTGGCCACTGTTCTCTTCCTCCTCTCCTCTCTCCATCCTCTTTCCTGTCTACCTCCTTTTCAAATCTCTTCTCTGAGCACGATGTTCTTCCCCATCCCATCCTATCCCCATCTTCTCTTTAGACTGTTGGAGCCAGCGAAGGGTGGTAAATAAAGGCAGAGGAGTGGTCAGGCTGGACAGAGGCCAGGGAACCCACAGCCTTGGGTGCCACCTCCCCGGCTGCCCCCAGATGGGTGTCACCAGCCCGAGAGGAGGGCGCTCCTCTGCCATGTGCGTGCACGCACCCACACTCTACACAGCGCTCCATGCCTTTATGGGGGAAAGAAAGGAAGTCAGCGACCCCGATGCTTCCTGCATATCAGGGCAAAGGCTTTTAAAAGGGAGCCAGCAGATGAGGGAGGTGGACGTGGGGAACGTACACTGGCCTGAGCTTGTCTGGGCTCCACCTTCCTGCCAGAACCCCCAGTGAGTCTACTCAGGCCTACAGACTGTCACCTCAGGAGGACTCCTCTAGGCCTGGGTCCCGTGGGTGAACCCTCCAGCCCTGGGGGCTCAGTGTTGATCCTTGGTTGAAGCTCAAGACCCTTCACAGTCAGCTCCTCCATTCCGGTCACTCCTCTGTACCCATGCTCATGTGCTCCGTCTTTTCACCATACCTCCCTGGCTTAGGATGTAGTGTTAAAACCCCCAGCAAAACTTGAAGTAACAACAACCAAAAAACGCAAATGAAAAAGAGCTTGGAAGCTGGACAGCTCCATGGGACCCTGGGAGGGGTTGTTCTCAGATGTGTGACTTGCAGAGGGTTATGCCCAACTGTCTTCTCTGTATTTTGGATAGTCGGCTGTTTTTTTTTTTTTTTTTTCCCCTTTTTCCAGACTTTTCTCAACTGTGTTGGCTTGATCTCCTATCTCCAAGGGAGGGTACCTGACCCAGACAAAGCCAATGAGAGCTTACATCATCCCTGCGACAGAGATTGGTCCAGAGTTGGGGAAGTCAGTTTTAGGATGTTTGTTGGAAAATTCTGAGAAGGGGCTCTTTCCCTTGGCATGGCTAAGCTGATAGAAATGTGTCTGAAGTTGTCTGTCTTGGCTTGGGGAGACTGACTCTTCCCTCAAATAAACACAGCTTTATTTTATTATAAAAACACATGTTATTTTATTTCCCCCAAACCAACACAGGTGAGCAATGCAAAGTGACAGAGGAAACAGATACTCAATACCCTTGATTGATGGTGCCTGGATACAGCCATGCCTGAAATCCTGAGGCCATATCTATTCTTGAACAGTTAAGTTATGTGAGCCATTTGCTTTTCTTTCTTTTTGCTGAATGCAGTTTGACTTGGGTTTCTGTCTTTTGCAAAGTAGAGAGTTGACCTGTGCAGAGAGATGACATAATCTTTCTGAACATGTTTCTTCATCAGTAAATTTATTTCTCTTACAAATACTGATGGAATTGGTACTGAAGGGCAGCCCTCAGCTGAGATAAGGAGCAGCAGTTATCAAAGACCTTGCCATTGTTAGCTCATTGACCCTTCTAGAACTCTGTGAGGACGTTTATGACTGTAGAGATTATGCTTCATTTTCTGAGGTAGACTCTCATAACCAGGAATGTTACAGGTGCCAGAGAGCTTCTGTTTGCTCCATCTTGGGTCACTTTCCGCCCTCTGTCCCTGCCTTCTGCCCCAGGGAGGCTGGCTCTGTTCCTCTGGACTCCCCTCAGTTCTATCATGGAGTCCCAAGCAGTTCATCTAAGGGACCAGGGGAAAGTTCAACATCTCTGTTCTCCTTTTTCTCCCACAGGGTGGCCTTGGGCTGGCCCTGACCCTTGACCAAAGGTCTGAGCTCCCAACCTGTTCCAGAAACCACTCCCTCCCTTTGAGCCTCAAGATGGTAACAGCTCTGCTTCCCCTATGCATTGCCAATGCATTTATAAAATGTCCCTTATTAAATCCTTGATTTACCCGAATTTGTGTGGCCATTGATTTCCCACGGAGACTGATATTGGTTCATCCAACCACATCAAGTATTTGGGTTTTTAAAAATTTATTTTAAAAATTATTTGTTTATTTATTTGACCGAACCAAAGTCTTGCAGGATACAGGATCTTCAGTCTTCATTGTAGCATGTAGGATTTTTTTAGTTTTGTGTTTTGGTGAAAGTTTTACTTTCATTTCACATTCGAAGGATTTATTAATGAAAGAAACCACTGATGACAGACAAACAATTTCAATTTTTTAAAGAAGATTATTTAACTTAATTTTAGAAAGAAAGTGAAAGTAGCTCAGTCATGTCTGACTCTTTGAGACCCCATGAACTATATATATTTTTTTGCCAGAATACTGGAGTGGGTAGCCTTTCCCCTCTCTGGGGGATCTTCCCAACCTAGGGATCAAACCCAGGTCTCCCTCATTGCAGGCAGATTCTTTACCAGCTGAGCCACAAGAGAAGCCTTTAATTTTAACATACAGTGACTAAAAGAAAAGGAATAGAAACAATAGAGAAAAGTTACAGCACATACATCACCAACGTGGGCTGATGAACATCCAGACTTAGTGCCTGGAACTCCCGAGTAACAGCAATCTGGGGTCCCACTTGGGAAAAGGTCCTAGGCAGTGTGTCCACCCCATGAGTGGGGCTTCTAATTGCAGTTTTGGGGGCTCCCACTTATAATCTCAGGCTGCAAACCGATATTATCATCAGTTTGTGTGCAAAAATGCAGCCCTGGTTTTACTTTAAAATTTTTACAATGCTATTTTATCTTGTGAGTCATAGGATTTTGTTAAACCCTGGGGCAGCAGGTACTCAAGAATTCCAAGACCCAGTCCTTTTCTCATATGAAGTGCCGCCTGACTTGCTGTGCTTGCAGGCAGGCATGGAATTGGGCAGTGTCCAGGTAGGTCAGAGGCCTGCTTTCATGCTTCTGAAACTTGAACAAGATCTCTTCTATTTTAATTTCCCTAACACTGTTGTATGTGAGATCTAGTTCCCTGACTAGAGTTTGAACCCAAGCCCCCTGCACTGGGAGTTCAGAGCCATAGCCACTGGACCACAGGGGGAAGTCCTGACATCAACTATTTAAATTCAGATATGAATGTTCTATATCCTGTGCCTTTTGTATTATCCCACTGTCCTGGGACCCTGCACAGTTCCTTTTCTTCCAAGGCCTGGTTGAGCCACATTTTCTCCATGAAACTTTCCCAAATCTCTGCCCTCTCATCTCCCATTCCCTATGCACATGATGTCAGAGCCTGCTGGATACCTATCTCCCCTACTCCAAGGGCACAGGGACTGTGAATCACTCTACTTATCTCTCCAGTGCCTGCCACCCTCTAGCTGCTCAGGCCCAGTCCAGGACCTGGTATATAGGAGATACTCAACAACTGTGAGTTGAATTCAGTGACAGAGTCAAGAGTGGCTCCTAGGATGTGGCTACTGGAGTCTTTGCACCATTTGTGGCCTCTGTAGCTGGCTGGGGGAAAACCTCCTCATTCTTAGAGACTCAGCTTGGGCATCACCTCTTGCAGGAAGTCTTTTCTTGCCCAGCGGTCCAGCTCCTGAGCTGCTTGAATGGTCCTCCAGCTGCTCTGACCCAGCTCTCCCTGATTGGTCAGGAGGCCTCAGAGCAGGACTAACCCTCATGACCAAACACTACACTTGATGCAGGCTGGATAGATGGCCACAAGTGGGTGGCAGTGACCATTTCTTTCATTTAAAAATATCTCTTCCTTGGGCTATGTGTCAATCCCTCCTGGATGCAGTAGGGGGTAGAAACTGTCTGAATGCTGGGTTCATTGGGAAGTGGTCAGGTAGGATAATGTTGCCTGTGAGGGTGGGGGAAAATTTTCCCTGAAAGGGGGAAGACACCACTGCTGTTGCTAGTGTTGACTTAAAAAAATGCACAGCACAAGAGTTATGAATCAAGTTTTATTTGGGGCAAAACGAGGACTATAGTCTGGGACACAGCACCTCAGATATCTCTGAGAAACAGCTCCAAAGAGGCAGGGGGAAAGTCTATATGTATGTAATTTTGTTGAAGGGGCAGTACATACAATCAGCTGCATACTTTTTAACAGAAGGTTTCTGCTCGTCACGTGAAGGTTACTGCTAATCACGAGGAGCAGTTGTCATTATGAAGGATTTGAGTGCTTTTCTAGATATGAGGAGATAAAAGAATTGGGCTCATAAAATCAGCTCCTGAAAATATCTGTCTGGAGACCTGTTCTGTCAGTTTTCCCAGAGTGCTTCATTTCTGCCTTCCACCTTGAGCTCCTTCCAAGGGGGTGTTGCAAGTCAGTGGCTGCAGCAGCACGTGATTCAATTCTCATAGAGGTAGATGGCAAGTGCTAATTTGTAGCGCGCACTATTCATCCTGGTATATAGTATAGGAAGTATATAGAGAACAGGAGGACCCTCAGGCAAGTAACTGGAACAAGTAAGCCCCCTGATGGGCAGGAGTGACACCTTTCCTGGATCTGCAGGAGCCTGAGTGTCTGGGAAGCATTCTGGACATTAGGGGTTAAAGGTGGCACCTGCTTTGTGGAGAGCAGTAAGAGTCGTCATTAACTAAGAATGAGCCTGCCTGTGCTTGGGGTTTAGCTCTCACCACATCGTTGTGGGTGGGGCTTCCCTGGTGGCTCCTCTGTAAAGAATCCACCTGCAATGCAGGAGTCACAGGAGACGTGGGTTCCACCCCTGGGCCAGAAAGATCCCCTGGAGGAGGGCATGGCAACCCACTCCAGTATTCTTGCCTGGAGAATCCCATGGACAGAGGAGCCTGGTGGGCTGCAGTCCATAAGGTCTCGAAGAGTCAGACATGACTGAAGTGACATAGTGCATATGCACGTAATTATGGATAGGTAATTTTATTTCCATTGTTCAGATGAGGACCTGAGATTTAGAGAGGTGAAGCAGCTTTCCGAGGGCAACTAGTTAGGAAGAGCCAGGTTTCAAATTCCAGCCTGGTTCTCAAGCTGTAACTGCAGCTGAAGTGTAGACAGAGAGGAGGGACTAGGGTGGGGGGACCGTGTAGGGCCCCCACTTTGACATGAGCTGCCACACCTCATAAGTCTGACTACCTGGCTACCTGTGATCAGGTGTGTGAGTTTTTCTTGGGTTGTCCTTGCACCACTGGGCCCGTGTGAGTTCTAGAGCCCTAAGGCAAGGGTCACATAGCCAGGTGGGGGCCAGGGTTACAGGTTTCATTTCTGCCCTCCACCTTGAACTCCTTCCAAGGGGGTGTTGAAAGTTAGAAGCTGCAGCAACACATGATTTAATTCTCATAGAGGTAGATGGCCTGGCCTGAAGTCTGAGTAGGAGTCAGCTAGAGACCTCAAGGGGCAGGTGGAACTTGAGCACAGAACTGGGGTCTCTGCTTTCCCAGAACCAGCCTGGCACAGGGTTAGCTGTCTCTAGGTGTTCTTATGGCTCACTTCTCCTCCAACTGGCATCCCAGTGCAGGGCTGTGAAGGAAAGAAGGCTCAGAATCCTTGGGCTCAGTGCGGACCTGGAAGGACCCAACTCTAAATGTTCTCATCACAGAGTTACATCCTGGATAAGTTTCCAGGCTAGGGTTTGCTTTACCAGACCCTTGGGTACTATCACACCTCCCAACTCTATGCACTGGTGGCACTGGAGAAGTGCAAACACTTGACACAAGCTGCTGAATAAAGGCGAGTGGTCTGTCCTTTGATCCCAGACCCATGGCAAACCACACAATTACAAACCAAATGGAAATAACTTTCTAAATTATCTATTTTAGCTCTTCTGTTCCACATGGAACTCCAAGCTGGTACTGGGGGAAGTGAAAGAAAGTGAAAGTGCTAGCTGCTCAGTCATGTCCAACTCTCTGCCACACCGTGGGCTGTGGCCCTCCAGCCTCCTCCATCCATGGGATTCCCCAGGCCAGAATACTGGAGTGGGTTGTCATCCTCTTCTCCAGGGGATCTTCCTGACCCAGGGATTGAACCCGCATCTCCTGCATTGCAGGCAGATTCTTTACAGTCTGAGCCACCAGGGAAGCTCCTTGTTCTGGAGGAGGGAAGATGAAAAAGAGAGCCCAAGGCTGGCTCTGAGCTGGGTGAGACTCAGGCTGGGCCCCCCACCCAACTCCCTAAGACCCCACACGGACCCCAGTAAAACTGAAAGAGCTCTCTTTCCCTTCCTCTGTCTCTCTTCTGAGTAGCCCAAGGGAGCAGCTCTGGACCCCAGTGGGTAATGCAGTATCGACAACTTGCTTTCTCTCTTCTCAGTAACCAGCTCAGTGCACAACAGATCAATTTGCAATCATAGCTGCTTTTCAGCCCCTGCGCCACCATCAGTGCTAACTCAAGGACTGGTATGGGGATGGCCACCGTCTGCTTTCCTGCCTGTCTTGCACAATACCCAGAGTTGAAGGTGGGAGGAGGTGGACTGGGAACAGGTGAGTACCTGGGACTCTCTGGTCAAACAACCTGAGGGCTGTTGGGCCACACCTCCTGTGCAGGGCTCTCTTCTGGGGACAGGGTGATGGTCCAGAGGTTGAAGAAGCCTTGGTTCTGCCCTAGAGGAGCGTGGCGTTTGGGGATGCCAGGACACATACAAAAGGCTCTTATAGAGAGCGCCTGAAAGGCGCAGGGTCTTTGTGTGGCGGGACCCCAGAGGCCATCCAGCCTGGCAGTTCTTGGGCACTGCAGCACACAGAGGGTGTGCCTCGCACATCCAGATCCTTCCACATCATGCTCACTCCTCTCTCCAGCCACAGAAAGTAAATCATATGACAAGCGGTGAAGGTGAAGGTGAAGGCGAAGTCGCTCAGTCGTGTCCAACTCTTTGCGACCCCGTGGATTGTAACCTACTAGGCTTCTCTGTCCATGGGATTCTCCAGGCAAGAATACTGGAGTGGATTGCCATTTCCAGTGGTAGTGATGCTAAATAGGTACCGAGGCCTCCATCAACCTTCTGAGGTCACCCAGGTGTACTGAGCCAGGGTTCGAACCCTGATGTCTGGCTCCAGTGTCCACTCTAAGCTTTCAATAGTAGACATCCAATAAATAATGCAGACTCCCCACCCTGGATCTTCTGAATCAGAATCTTAAGAGGGGTCCCTGGCATTTGAACTGTTTACAAAATTTCTGGATTATGCTAATGAAGCGCACAGGTGCAGGAGTTGAGGGCAGAAGTGATCGCCAAGGCCACCGAGCTGAACGGTGGGATTGCAGCCAGCCTTCACCTCCTGACACTGAGTGCTGGGTGATTACATGAGCGATGGGGGTTCCATGGGCTTGGGTTTCCTGGAGGAAGCGCACCTGAGCAGGGCTTGCAGGTAGAGAAGGGAGGGAGTCTCGTGCAGGGAAGAGGCAGAGGAGTTCCAGGCAGAGAGAAAGGCTTAAGCAAAGGCTTGACGTGGAACGAAGCACATTTCATTCTTCTCTGGAGAGAAACTGAACCTGTCTGTGGAGAGGGAGATGCCCAGTACCATCCTTGTTTTGTGTTCTAGAGAGAGGCAGAGAGGTAAAGGAAAGTGGCCACCCTACAACAAATCCAAGAAGGCTTCCTGGAAGAGGAAGAAGATGGATTTCAGGGGCTTGCTAAATAGAGGAGAAGACTCTGAGCAGTGGGCACAGGTGAGGTGGAGTCAGCCCAGGGGGAGGCTGGATGGGAATAGATTTGACATGAGAGCATCAGGAGTCATCAGACCTGCTGGAGCCCTCATTCTGCCATTTCCAGCCATTTGACCAAGCCTTGCCCTCAGTTTTCCCATTTTATAAATGGGGATAATAACACCAGTTCTCTTTCAGAGTGAGTAAAGAGAGAAGGAGATGGTGGCAGTGAACCAGCTTTTAAACTGGGAACTGCCACACAAACATAAGTGACTTGGGTCTGGGGTTTCACAGACCAGAGTCTGAATTCCTGCTGTGACACTTGTTAGCTGTGCAGTCCAGAGACGAGTTGCTTGAGTGTTGTCACCTGTAAAGTGAGGATAACAAACCTCTGCATCACAAGATGAATACAGGTTGCCAGCGAGAGAGAGTGTCCCTGGCACACCGTGGCTCAATTAATGCTAGGGGGTAGTGCAGCCTGGTGGAAAATGACATCCAGACCTTGCCCCTCGTCCACTCAGCAGCCTGATCTTGCCTGACCTCTGTGAGCCTCAGCCTCTGCAGGTAAGAAAGAGGAGGCAAACCTCACTGGGAAGCCGGGAGAATGGAGAATCTTGAGCAGAGGACTAGCAAGGGGAAAGTGGTCAGTGATGGGGCTGCCGTCAGCCAGAATGACCAGGAAAAGGCAGCGGAGAATCAAAAGGCCGGAGAGCAGAGAGGATCAAGTTCGGAGGAACAGGAGGCAGGAAGAGGAATGAGATGCCCAGGATTAGAAGTAGCAACAAGCCCTCAGCGCCCTGCTGAGGGCACTGAAGCCTGCCAGGGCTGACCTTGACCCCGCCCCCTCCTCACCCCTTGGGGACCTGCTCTGGGCGCCTCCTGGTCTGGACCCAGGCTCTGAACCCAGCCCCGAGGCCAGTCTCCAGTCTGCTTCACCTAGCACTGATGAATGGCTGGGTGAGGACTGCGAGGGCTTCAGCCACAATCAATACTCTAATCAACACCGCACGGAACCCGCCAGCGTTTTTCCCCCACCCCCGAACTTGTTGCAAAGAGGGGAGGTTGGGAGTTGCTGGGAGGAGAGAGAGATTAACTCCAATGCTGAGAACTCAACTGGATAAATAATTGAATCAGTGGGAGAGGAGGAGGGACGGGCAGGGGAGAGAACACAGCCAAGGATGCAGAGGAGACTCTCTGCAAGGGGGTCTGGAGGCAGGGGCCATTTGGGCTTCACAGGCCAGCGCAGGGGATTTGAGACAAGGATGCAGGCTCAGATGGCGGATGGCACCATCATCTACTTTGCAGTCCTTCTGCCAAGACTGAGTCCCTGCTCGAGCCCTACCCTTTGACAGGACAGCCTGTTATCCTCCCCCACCCCTCCCTCGTCCTTCCAAGTCTTGCTCCAGACCCTGGATGTGAGGCTCCTACAAGGGCTCCAGAACCATCTTTCTTTCCACACAGCCCTGCAGGGTGAGATTAGGACCCAGCAAAGGGTGTTTGAGTTTCCTTCTGCGTGCGTGCGTGTGTGTGTGTGTGTGTGCACACATGTGCGCGCACTAATTCACTTCAGTTGTGTGCAGCTTGTTGCGACCCTATGGACTGTAGCCTACTAGGCTCCTCTGTCCATAGCATTCTCCAGGCAAGAATGCTGGAGTGGGTTGCCATGCCCTCCTCCAGGGGATCTTCCTGACCCAGGGATCAAGCCCGAGTCTCTTAATCTCCTGCACTGGCAACTGGGTTCTGTACCATCAGTGCCACCTGGGAAGCCCTTCCCTTCTGCATCAGATCTGAGTTCTTCCTCCACTCCGGAGGCCAGAGCCTCTTGTCTGGGAGCCTGGAGCTCTATTTCAGGCCTTGCTTTGAGGGACGGACTGGGTCATGCTGGCTCAACTGCAGCAGTGGTTCTTGTCCACCTCTGACCCACTTACTAGGTGCCATTTACTCTCTTGAGTGGCAGCACAGTGCTGAGTGCCCAAGGATGGGTCCAGGTCTTTGCTGCCCCTTAAGCCCCAGTGCTCTCTTGCCAGTCTCGGGTTTGTGCCTCCACCGTCCACCAGAAGGAAACCTGAGCACCTCCACCTGCCCCCAGGCCAGAGCCTTGCAGGCTGGGCAGCTGAACCCCATGGGGGTCACACCAGGGAGGAGAGCTGGCACAGCTGTGGCTCTGCCAGGCTTGACCTTGGTGAGTTCGTTCATCTCGCTGAGCCTGCCTTCTCTCAGCTTTACAAGGGGGATGCCTGTCTCTGCCCTCCTGGCCCCCCGGGGGTTCCTATGGAGAGAAAATGTGATAATGCTTCCTGATGGCCTGGTGGGGCGGGGCGGGGGGGCGGGAGGGCTCTGCCGGGGAAGTGATGAACACGGTGGATGTGGCTCAGGCTGCTGACCCCAGACCACGTGACATCCATCCGCTCACCCCACATGGACATGATACAGGAGCAAAACCATCAGAAACACGTGGGGAGGCTTGTGACGAGTTGGGATCGTGGGCCCTCCTTGGACAGGACTCACACCTCATGGGTTGCTCCCTCTCACCCACTCTTGGGTGTCAACCCTAGGTGTCTGTGCTTGGGCTCAGCGTCAGGGCTTGGGGAGAAGGAAGTGTGATCCCAAAGGCTGGCTGATCCCACCCTGGTCACATGACTTTCTTAGGGCCCTCATTCAGCTGTAGAGATTGTCCCTGGCCACTTTCCCTTATTCCCTTCCCCAGATCACCTAGAATGTCACGGCTGGGAGTGACCTTAGAGACTTCACAGTTAAAATGGCCTGAACTGACTTCTGGCCACTGCTCTTTACACAAAGACAGGTGATTAGCTGACTGGGTTCCTGGGGGCCTGAGGGCTTGGAGGGACATCCTGATGGGGGAGGGCAATGGGGGACTGAGTGATCAAGTCTTTGCCTCCTCCTCCCCAGCTCCATCTGAGTCAGGCTACTCCCTCCTCTTTGATCTGTATTTTATTTCTGGGTAAAATATATGAAAACAGCATTCTGCCACAAAAAAGCAAAAAACAAACAAACCAAAAAGCCTATGAAAACTGCTGCCCTGGACTCCACCACATTCTTGCCCAAGCCTGTGCCCAAGCCCAAGCCTGTGCCACTCAGCCTCTCCCCTGCAGACTGCTCTCATCTGTCCCTGGATGGTTTGGGCTCTTCTTCCAGACCACATTCTCCTATGCTCCCTGTATGCTTTTCTCTAAAATCAAAGTCAGCTCTCCAACTGACCAAGCCGAATGACTAGTCTTGCTAAAGAGATAATGAGAGGGCCTTCCCAGGAATTGATGTGTATTTCAACAGGAATCTTCTGGAGAGGGTGCTCTAATTTGCTTTAAAAGACTTGGGGGGCATCAGGGGAGATGTTTCTGGATAAGGAGGCCTTTGGGGGTTTCTTGCCCCCTATACTGGAGTCCATGCTTAGCCTGTGTTCATGATCACAGGCGGGGTGGAAGCAGAGCAGTTATAACCACCCAATATGCACCTTACACATCCAAGGTCCTTCCACACCCTACACTATCTCGCATCATCTCTATAGTCATCCCATCGGATATTAGCAGTCAGCATCCCCATTTTACAGATGGGGAAATGGAGGCTCAGAGGTCTGTGACCCTTCTCCAGAGCCTCACATTCTGAAACTCTGACTCTCAACCTCACCTGCCTCCTCAAGCCATACCTACACTGCTGCAGGGCTGCCTGGGTCTGGCCTTTCTGATGTCAGATTAACACCCAGAGCTCTCTGTGGTGGGTGCTGCTGGCCCTGAGGCTGCTGCTCCCGCCTGCAGCCCACACCCTTCCCTCTCCGTATCTCCTCTGTGTCCTCTTCTTTCCGGGCTCGGTCGGCTGAGCCACCACATCCCCTCCATCTGTTCTGTTCATCCTCACTTTGGCTGGAGGGCCTGACCTAGTTTAAGGAAGGCTGTGTATGTGTGTGTGCCCGCGCATATGTGTAGGCACATACTTATGTGAGAATGAGTGCACAGACAGGAGTGTGTGCCCATGTGTGCATGTGCACACATGTTTGCATTTAGGGAGTGTGTGAAACAGAGGCAGCTTGCAGAGGGTGGAAAGATGACCAGGTCCCGAGGGAGTGAGGCTGGGCTGGGGCACTTCAGTGGGCTCTGCCCCACGTTCTCAAACTAGCACTGTATCTGGCAGGAATATGTGTTCTATTGAACACATAGATGCTCACTGAAGGGATAAATTTGTCCCCATTACACACTCTGGGAAGCAGTGTCCTGAGCAGGGCTGGGGTGGGGCTTTTCCCTTCCCAGGGCAAAGTGTCCTGTTGGTCGGTTGATTGGCAGGGGCTGCCTGTGGGCAGAATGTGGGGGGAGGGACCTCAGGCTTCCTGGCCTGTGTCTGGTGTGCAGAGCCTGTCCTGGACAGATAAGCCCCTTCCTCTGCCCTGCCTTCTCAGGAGGGGCCGTAGTAGAAACAGCCCAGGCCCCGGGCTCACACAGGCCAGGGATGGGTCTTGCACGGATCTGAACTTGTCAGTGCTGGGGGACCCTGGCTGATTGCCTAGCCCCTGTGAACCTCACCATCCTCTTCAGCGAACAGAAGGGCTTCCTCTCTCCTGAAAGACCTCAGGGGCTAAGAAGATGCAGTGAGATCATATGGGCCTTTGCACGTGGGAAGGCCTATAAAACAGGGACGCTTCCCTTGACTTGGTAAAGCTGATGTGCACACTTGCAAGATGCCTCAGGTAGTCCCCCTGCACAGTGCGTGGCACCCAGCAGGAGCACCCCAAGAGCAGCCACTTGGGTAACTAAATAGCCAGGCACCTGCTGTGCTAGTCAACTTGGCCGAGTGCTCCGTGGCCATCAGCCAAACCCACGGCTGTCTGAGGGCCTCATCTTCCTGGGGCTCTTTGTTCCAGGCAGGTCAGCCACAGACAAACTTCACTCGGGAGTGATGTCAGCCTGCCTCTGGGACAAAGTGGGCTCCAGGACTATGTCTGGGGCTGTGTGCTTGGGAGAGGGATCCTGTGACGTCTGGAGGGTTTGAAGTCAACTCTTGTCTCCACCTGCTCCCTGGGGTGGAGGTGAAGAGCTAGAGTTCCGGGCCAGGAGGCCAGGGGGAAGCACGTACCGCAGTGCCTGCTGGTCTGGGAGGGAGGCAAGGTGAGAGGCAGGGAGCTTGGCCTGAGTGGAGGACTGGAGCCTGGGGTGGAGCCGGGCGTGTGAGTCAGGAGACCGCAGCCCCACCCCTGACCTGCACTGATGTCCACAGGCAAGGGCTGAGGTTCACCTGGGCTTGGGTTTCCCTGCCTATGAACTGGCAGGACCCCGCCACTCCTGCCAGGATCCTCAAAAGGCGGATGAGACATGAGAGACGGCAGATCCCTCTCCCAATGGCAGACTGGTCCTCTGGGCAGACTTCCAGACCTTGCCCTGACATCCTTTCCCCAATGATTCCCTTCTTTGCCCTGACGACGGGAAGAACAAGAGGATCAGGTGGTCCCAGGCCCCAGACCACAGCAAGTAGCTGAGGGACCGAGACCCTCCCAGTGCTCCCGATGGCCAAGCGCTGGCCTCGCTAGGAGAGCACGTTTCTGCTCCATTAGGCCGACCTGTGAAATGTGTGCCAATGTCCCTGATGGGAGCAGAAGCCGCCAGCACATAAAACACGCAGAAAAGGAAGCGCTCCTCCTGGGCCTGGTAATGGCCATTGTGTTCCGCATCACCAGCCGTCAGAGCATGGGGCCTGGATGGAGCGGGACCCCCGTTCCCATCACCGCCCATGGAGAAACAGCCTGGCTTGTGGTGAATAAAACGGGGAAGTTGAAATACAGTTTAGGTGGTTTAGTTCAAGTTGGATATTAATAGCTCCAGGGACAGTCTCAGAAAGAAGGAGGGGAGGGGAAGGAGAAGGCAAAGAGAGAACTGTGAACACTCTTAACATCCAATTTCCTCAGAGAATCGGATCTGGGGAGGGAGGGGGCCCTGGGGCGCTGCTGACTCTGCAGGTTCCTGGGAAGCGGCTCCTGCTCCCAGAGTCGGAGGGCTGGGTGGTGCTCTGGGAGGGGAGGCCTGGCAGCGTGGGGACCCCCACCTCGGGCCGAGCACCTTACAGGCCTGGGCGCGTGTCTCCAGCTCAAAGCACCGCTGCTCCTCCCACATGCAATGAATGGTGCGCTTGGCTCTCTGGGTACCCACCTATCCCCCAAACAGGTCCAGCAATGTCTCTCTACTCCTGCAGGAGAGGGGCAGGCTTGTGTGGATGCTATTGTGACTCATTCTTCTGCAGCTGTGTGGATGCGGGCCGCTGACTGCTCACAGCTGCCCTGTCTGCAGAGAGGGGGAGTGATCCCAGCCACTCCTCAGGACAAGCCATCAGCCGACCAATGACAGGTCAAGGTGGGGTAAAAGGGCTGAGCCCTTTGCTGGGAGTGTGGTCTCTTTCTTGACTGATTTACGTTCTAGCACAACCCATGCGTCAGGTCAAAGGTGGCCCTGCCCTGAGACCCCACCCTCCTCTTTTCATTCCCTCCACTGCTTCCCTCACTCCTCTGGCTTAGCGTGAAAAGCGCTCCCTCAGCAAGTCAGAGCCCAGACCTTTGCCTCCAGCTCTGCTTCTGAGGAGCCCAGACCTACGGCAAGCTGGTGGAGTGGAGCCTGCGTGAACCTCAGCACCCGCATCCACGAAAGGGGGGGTCATGTCCCTCATGGGGCCGCAGAGACCACCACAGGCAGTGTTGTGGGTGGACTCCTTGCCCTCTGAGAGGCACTTGGATGAGGGTCCTCGCTCTTGTCACAGATTGCCACACATTTAGCGGCTTTAAACAGCGCACAGTTCAGGAGGCCGCAAGTCCAACATGAGTCTCACCGGGCTGAATTCAAACTATTGGCCAGACTCTCTTCCTTTCTGGAGACCCCAGGAGGGAATGTGTTTCCTTGCCTTTCCCAGCTTTGGAGGCCACTGCATTCCTTGTCTCTGTGGCCCCCTCTCCCCGTCTTCAAAGCCACCAAGGGCCAGTGAAGTCTTCCTTGCCCTGCGTCACTCTGATTCCAGCTCTCCTGTCTCCTTTTTCATTTACAAGGACCCTCGTGATTACATTGGGCCCACCCGGATAATCCAGGATAATCTCCCCATCTCAAAATCCTTAACTTAATCACATCTGCAAAGTCCTTTTGCCATGTAAGGGAACATATTTCACGGGTTTGGGGGATTAGAATGTGGACACCTGGGGGGCATTGTTCTGTCTACTGCAGTCCCAGTGGACCCCGCTCAACATATATTTATTTTCTCTCCTTTAGGCATGTTATCTCTTTCCTTTGAGACACTTTCTGCCTCTTTAATTTAAAGATATTGTAGGATTAAACAGCATCATGAGGGTAAGGGAGATTTGCAAATGGGGCATATGGAAGGAAAGAGTCTTATGGGCCCTTTTATCTCCCAACGTGGTATCCCCTCCAGATTCCACACACTGTCATCCTCTCCTCTCTTCCAAAGCCCTCCTCCCCATTCTCCTCTGTGAAAGTTTTCTGGAAATGCCTGTGTAGGAGAAGAACTTTGACCAGTTCTTGGGGGTCGGGTGGAGATGTTGGAGCTTCTGAGGTAGTTGTGGGAGAGGGTGGGATGAGAGGTCCATTTCTGATTAGACCCTTTTATTTCTGATAAAAGCCACTTGCCCAGAGCATGCCAGCAGGAAGGGATGGCCTTCATGGAGAGGGAGGAGTGGCCGCAGTGCCTGAGATTCTGTGGGACGAGGAGGCACTGGGGATGGTGTTGCTGCCATGACAGGGTCAGAAACGTGCTCTGTGGCATTTAGCCTTCGGCGGGCTTCCCCGGTGGCTCAGACGGTAAAGAATCTGCAGACATCACTGAGTGACTGACTCACACACACCTAGCCTCTCAGTATTCTTTGTACTCCTTAACTTCCAGCAAAGGTGAAAAGGCAGCCAGTGTTTATTACTCTGAGGAGAAGAGAGGCAAGGGATTTGGGTTGGAGGAACCCTTGGGCCAGGAAGCACGGTGGCCAGGAGAGGGGTGGGGGAGGGGGACAGCAGAAGCGAAAGGGGGACCGCCAAGGGGGAGACAAAGCCACGCAGGGCACTGTGTCCTCCCGGGAGCAGTGTCCGGTCTGAACTGAGCACCCCTACTTTTCTATCACTCCGTTGCAGGGATCTGGTTGGGGTCCCTGCACCCCACTGGACTGAGAGTTAAGAGGATGGGGTGATGCCCTTTTCTTCCTGCTTTTCAGCAGCCAGCACGATACTTGGCACACACGTGCTCTGTCACCACTCACTGAAGAAGAAAACTGGATGCGGGAAGGGAGGAAGTGAGTTCACAGGCCTTCACCCCAACCGCCCCTTGGTGAGCCTGTCTTGGAGAAGAAGCTAAGTCAAGGCCAATATCTTGTAATAAACTATGATAGAAAAGAATCTGAAGAAATAAATATATATATACATTCACTTTGTATAGGCATATAGTTGAATCACTTTGCTGTACACCTAAAGTTAACACAACACTGTAGAAAAAGTATACTTCAAGAAAAGAAATTTTTGCTTAAGAAAACAAACAACAAGAAAAACTAACGCAGAGTCTCCATAGCTCTTTGAGGATAGAGCTCAGCCTTCTCTACGGCCAATTAACACACCAAAAATCAAAGGTCCTTGAAGCTTTCCCTGTGGCTTGAAAACCACGATGTGGCTAGGGAGACAGGAGATTTGAGATCAAGACTGTTAGAATTCTCCGACAGACCTTGGACAAGTCAGTTTCTTCTGGACTTTCTTTTTTCCCCCTCCAGCTTTGCTGAAGTATAATTGACAAAGAAACTTTTAAGATATTTAAAATGTACATCTTTGTGATGTGATATACACATAGATTGTGAAAGCATTCCCCCTCCTAGCTAATTAGCACATCCATCACATCCCATATTTATCTTCTTTTTGTGTATGAAGACATTTAAATTCTATTCTTTTAGCAAATTTCAATCACACAATTCAGTGTCATCAACTGTGTGTGGGTGTGTGTATGCGCAGTTTTTCAGTGGTGTCCAACTCTTTGCAACACCATGGACTGCAGCCCACCAGGCTCCTCTGTCCATGGAATTCTCCAGGTAAGAATACTGGAGTGGCTTGCTATTTGCTTCTCTAGGCGATCTTCCCAACCCAGGGATGGGAACTGCACCTCCTGCATCTCCTTCATTGCAGGTGGATTCTTCACAGCTGAGCCACCAGGGAAGCCCATTATCAGCTATAGTCACCAAGTTACACAATAGATCTTCAGAACTTACTCATCTTATACCAAAAGTGTATACACTTTTATCAGCCTCTCCCTATTTATTCCACTCCCCAACATTTGGCAACTGCTTTTCCACTCTGTTTCTATGAATGTGACTTTCCCCCTGCTAAGCTAAGTTGCTTCAGTTGTGTTCGACTCTGTGCGACCCCAGAGATGGCAGCCTACTAGGCTCCTCTGTTTCTGGGATTCTCCAGGCAAGAACACTGGAGTGGGTTGCCATTTCCTTCTCCAATGCATGAGAGTGAAAAGTGAATGTGAAGTCGCTCAGTCATGTCCAGCTCTTCACAACCCGATGGACTGGGGCCCACCAGGCTCTTCTGTCCATGGGATTTTCCAGGCAAGAGTACTGGAGTGGGGTGCCATTGCTTTCTCCCCTAGTTTTTATCAAAGATTCCACATATAAGTAATAATATGCAGGATCTGTCTCTCTCTGTCTGGCTTATTTCAGTTAGCCTTCAAGTTTCATCTATGTTGTTGCAAATGTCAAGATGTCCTTCTTTCTCATGGCTGAATGATATTCCTTTGTATATATGTACCACATCTTCTTTATCTATCCATCTGATGATGGACACTTAGGTTGCTCTCTTATCTTGGCTTCTCTAAATAATACTGCAACGAATGTGGATGTGTGCTCAGTTGCTTAGTTATGTCCTGCTCTTTTCGACCCCCACGGACTATAGCCCACCAGGTCCCTCTGTCCATGGGATTTTCCAGGCAAGAATACTGGAGTGGGATTGTCATTTCCTCCTCCAGGGGATCTTCCTAACCCAGGGATTGAACCCAAGTCTCCTGCATCTCCGGAATTTGCAGGTGGATTCTTTACTACCACACAACTGGGGAAGTCCTATATACTGCAATGAGTGTGAGAGTGCAAATATCTGTTAGATATCTTGTTTTCATTTCATTTAGATATATACCCAGAAGTGAGATTGCTGGATCATGTGATAGTTCAACATGTCATACGATAGTGACAAAATGTGGTCCACTGGAGAAGGGAATAGCAAACCACTTCAGTATTCTTGCCTTGAGAACCCCATTAATAGTATGAAAAGGCAAAATGATAGGACACTGAAAGAGGAACTCCCCAGGTCAGTAGGTGCCCAATATGCTACTGGAGATCAATGGAGAAATAACTCCAGAAAGAATGAAGAGACAGAGCCAAAGCAAAAACAATGCCTAGTTATGGATATGACTGGTAATAGAAGCAAAGTTCAATGCTGTAAAGAGCAATATTGCATAGGAACCTGGAATGTTAGGTCCTTGAATCAAGGCAAATTGAAAGTGGTCAAACAGGAGATGGCAAGAGTGAACAATCGACATTCTAGGAATCAGCAAACTAAAATGGACTGGAATGAGTGAATTTAACTCAGATGACCATTATATCTACTACTGTGGGCAAGAATCACTTAGAAGAAATGGAATAACCATTATAGTAAACAAATGAGTCCAAAATGCAGTACTTGGATGCAGTCTCAAAAACGACAGAATGATCTCTGTTTCCAAGGCAAACCATTCAGTATTACAGTAATCCAAGTCTATGCCTGGACCAGTAACTCTGAAGAAGCTGAAGCTGAACAGTTCTGTGAATACCTACAAGGCCTTCTAGAACTAACACCCCCAAAAGATGTCCTTTTCATTATCGGGGACTGGAATGCAAAAGTAGGAAGTTAAGAAATACCTGGAGTAACAGGCAAATTTGGCCTTGGAGTACAGAATGAAGCAGGGCAAAAGCTAATAGAGTTTTGCCAAGAAAATGCACTGGTCATAGCAAACACCCTCTTCCAACAACACAAGAGAAGACTACACATGGACATCACCAGATGGTCAACACCAATATCAGACTGATTATATTCTTTGCAGCCAAAGATGGAGAAGCTCTATACAGTCAGCAAAAACAAGACTGGGAGCTGACTGTGGCTCCCGGATCATGAATTCCTTATTGCCAAATTCAGACTTAAATTGAAGAAAGTAGGGAAAACCACTAGACCATTCAGGTATGACCTAAATCAAATCCCTTACAATTACACAGTGGAAGTGAGAAATAGATTTAAGGGACTAGATCTGATAGACAGAGTGCCTGATGAACTATGGACGTAGGTTGGTGACATTGTACAGGAGACAGGGATCAAGACCATCCCCAAGAAAAAGAAATGCAAAAAACAAAATGACTGTCTGAGGAGGCCTTACAAATAGCTGTGAAAACAATACAGGACACAGGATGCTTGGGGCTGGTGCACGGGATGATCCAGAGAGATGATATGGGGTGGGAGGTGGGAGGGGCTTCAGCATTGGGAGATCGTGTACACCTGTGGCTGATTCATGTCAATGTATGGCAAAACCAATACTGTATTGTAACCTAGAATAAAGTATTTAAAAAATAGCTGTGAAAAGAAGAGAAGCAAAAAGCAAAGGAGAAAGGAAAGATATACCTATTTGAATGCAGAATTCTAAAGAATAGCAAGGAGAGATAAGAAATACTTCCTCAGTGATCAGTGCAAAGAAATAGAGGAAAACAATAGAATGGAAAGACTAGAGATCTCTTCAAGAAAATTAGAGATACCAAAGGAACATTTCATGCAAAGATGGGCTCAAGGAAGGGCAGAAATGGTATGGACCTAACAGAAGCAAAAGATGTTAAGAAGAGGTGACAAGAATACACAGAACTATACAAAAAGATCTTCATTATGCAGATAACCAAGATGATGTGATCACTCACCTAGAGCCAGACATCCTGGAATGTGAAGTCAAGTGGGCCTTAGGAAGCATCACTAGGAACAAAACCAGTGGAGGTGATGGAATTCCAGTTGAGCTGTTTCAAATCCTGAAAGATGATGCTGTGAAAGTGCTGCACTCAATATGCCAGCAAATTTGGAAAACTCAGCAGTGGCCACAGCACTGGAAAAGATCAGTTTTCATTCCAATCCCAAAGAAAGGCAATGCCAAAGAATGCTCAAACTACTGCACAATTGCACTCATCTCACACGCTAGTAAAGTAATGCTCAAAATTCTCCAAGCCAGGCTTCAACAATACTTGAACTATGAACGTGCAGATGTTCAAGCTGGTTTTAGAAAAGGCAGAGGAACCAGAGATCAAATTGCCAACATCCGTTGGATCATCAAAAAAGCAAGAGAGTGCCAGAAAAACATCTATTTCTGCTTTATTGACTATGCCAAAACTTTTGACTGTGTGGATCACCATGAACTGTGGAAAATTCTTCAAGAGATGGGAATACCAGATCACCTGACCTGCCTCTTGAGAAACCTGTATGCAGGTCAGGAAGCAACAGTTACAACTGGACATAGAACAACAGACTGGTTCCAAATAGGAAAAGGAGTGTCATGGCTGTATATTGTCACCCTGCTTATTTAACTTATATGCAGAGTACATCATGAGAAATGCTGGGCTGGATGAAGCACAAGCTGGAATCAAGATTGCCAGAAGAAATATCAATAACCTTAGATATGCAGATGACACCACCCTTATGGCAGAAAGTGAAGAAGAACTAAAGAGCCAATAGATGAAAGTGAAAGAGGAGAGTGAAAAAGTTGGCTTGAAGCTCAACATTCAGAAAGCTAAGATCATGGCATCCAGTCCCATCACTTCATGGCAAATAGGTGGGGAAATAGTGGAAACAGTGGCAGACTTTATTTGGGGGCTCCAAAATCACTGTCTCCAGTGTTCTTGCCTGGAGAATCCCAGGGATGGGGGATCCTGGTGGGCTGCCGTCTATGGGGTCGCACAGAGTCAGACACGACTGAAGCAACTTAGCAGCAGCAGCAGCAGCAAAATCACTGCAGATGGTGACTGCAGCCATGAAATTAAAAGATGCTTACTCCTTGGAAGAAAAGTTACGACCAACTTAGACAGCATATTAAAAAGCAGAGACATTGGCACCAAAGGTCCATCTAATCAAGGTTATGGTTTTTCCAGTAGTCATGTATGGATGTGAGAGTTGGACCATGAAGAAAGATGAGCACTAAAGAATTGATGCTTTTTAACTGTGGTTTTGGAGAAGACTCTTGAGAGTCCCTTGGATAACAAGAAGATCCAACCAGTCCATCCTGAAGGAAATCAGTCCTGAATATTCTTTGGAAGGACTGCAGCCGAAGCTGAAACTCCAATACTTTGGCCACCTGATGCAAAGAACTGACTCATTGGAAAAGACCCTGATGCTGGGATAGATTGAAGGGAGGAGAAGGGGACGACAGAGGATGAGATGGTTGGATGGCATCACCAACTCAATGGACATGTTTGAGTAAACTCCAAGAGTTGGTGATGGACAGGGAGGACTGGCCTGCTGCAGTCCATGGGGTCACAAAGAGTTGGACACAACTGAGCAACTGAACTGAGAACTGATGGTAGTTCTATTCTTAATTTTTAAAAGGATTCTCCATAATCTTTTCCATAGTGGCCACACTAGTTTACATTTCCACCAGTGGTGTAAAATGTTTCCCTTTCTTCTTGCCTTTTTGATGATAGCCATGAAGCAGTATCTCATTGTGGTTTGAATTGCATTTCCCTGATGATCAGTGATGCTGAGCACCTCTCATGTACCTGTTGGCCATTTGTATGTCTTCTTTGAAAAAGATCTCTATTCAGTTCCTCTTCCCATTTTTAATTGGATTTTTTACCTTTGAATTATATGAGTTCTTTATATATTTTGGATATTAACTTCTTATCAGATTTATGATTTTCAAATATTTTTTACCATTCTGTTTTGTTGCCTTTTTGATTGGTTGATGTTTTCCTTTGTTGCACAGAAGTTTAAAAATTTTTTTAATTTATTTTCTAAAAGTTCTTTTGATGTGGACCATTTTTATAGTTTTGAAGTTGTTACGTTATTGCTTCTGTTTTATATTTTGGTTTTCTGACTGTGAGGCATGTAGGATCTTAGTTTCCTGACCAGAGGGATTGAATCTGCACCCCCTGGATTAGAAGGCAAAGTCTTAATCGCTGAACTGCCAGGGAAGTCCCTGTACAGACACTTTTAGTGTAATGCTTCTTTTCACTTTTCCACTTGTTTATTTTCACTTTTGGAGCTTTTGTTTTTAGTGTCAAGTCCAAAAAAATCATTACCAAAAGGTCAAAGAGCTTGCTCCCCATGCTTTTGTCTATGAGTTTTACAGTTTCAGGTCCTGAATCAAAGTATTTAATTCATTTTGAGTTGAGTTTTGTGGATATGCATCCAGTTTCATTCTTTTGCATGTGGCTGCCCAGGTTTCCCAACACTGGTTACTGAAGAGACTAGTCTTTACCTATTGTATATTCTTGGCTCCTTTGTTGTAAGTTAACTGACCATTTATGCATGAGTTTATTTTGGGGCTCTCTGTTTTATCTTATGGATCTATGTGTCTGTTTTTATGACAATAGATACTGTTTTGATTCCTATAATGTTATAATATAGTTTCTAATCAGGAAAAGTAAGTCCTCTAGTTTTGTTCTTTCTCAAGATTGCTTTGACTGTTCAGAGTCTTTTGTGGCTTCACACAAATTTTAGATTTTTTTTTTAAAAAGAATTCCTGTGAAAAATGCCATAGGAATTTGGATAGTATGGACATTTTAACAATATTAGTTCTTTCAGTCCATGAACATAGAGTCTCTTTCCATTTATTTCTGCCTTCTTCAATTTCTTTCGTCACTGTCTTGTACTTGTCAGTGTACAGCTCTTTTACCTCTTTGACTAATTTATTTCTAGGTATCTTTTCTTTTTGATGCAATTGTAAATGGCACTGTATTCTTAATTTCTCTTTTGAATAGTTTGTTAGTGTATAGAAATGCAATTGCTTTTTGTATATTGATTTTTATATCCTGCAAATTTACTAAATTCCATTATTTCTCCTCCTCTTCCTTCTTGTTCTCCTTTTTCTTCTTCAACAGTTTTATTGGGGTATAATTAACACTAGAGCTTCTCTGATGACTGAGCGGTAAAGAATCTGCCTGCAATGCAGGAGATGCAGGAGGCGAGATTTTGATTCCTTGGTTGGGAAGAATACCTGGAGGAGAGCATGGCAACCAACTTGCCTGGAGAATCCCATGGACAGAGGAGCCTGGCGGGTTACAGTCCATGTGGTTGCAAAGAGTCGGACATGACTAAAGTGCCCACAAACTGCACATATTTAGTGTGTCCCACTGGATAAGTTTTGACATGTGTATACAATTATGAGCCATCACCCGCCTCACCCCCACTGCAGATATTTAGTTGTGGCAGCCTGAGCTAATGCAGCTAATACAGCAGCTAATACAACACCCTTGAGTGACCTCCTCCCTTTGGGTGGGGGCTGAACTTATTGACTCACCTCTAACAATAGAATATGGCAGAAGTAATGCGAGGTCTGAGATTAGACCATGAGAAGCCCTCAGCTCTGTCTTACGTGCCTTCTCTTGTTCCCTTGCTTACTCTGAAAGAAGCTAGTTGCCACGTTAAGAGTTATCCCTTGAAGAGGCCCACGCAGCAGTAAACTGAGGGAGGCTTCTTGCCCAGCCAACAACAATAAATGTTGTTTTGAGCCACTAAATTCTGTGTTAATTGGTTACACAGCAGTAGATAACTAATACACTACTAAGCTCTTTCCTAAAGGATTGTACTAATTAACATTCCCACTAGCAGTGACAAGAGTTTCAGTCACTTACATACTTGGCAACACTTGGTTATTGTCTTTCTTTTTTATTTTGGCCATTCTAGTGGGTATGTGGCAATGTTATAGTTTTAATTTGCATTTCTCTGATGACTAATGAAGCTGAGCACCTGAATATCATTTGTAAAGTGCTTATTCAAGTCTTTTGCCCATTTTTCTAGTGGATAATTTACCTGTTTTTGATTTGTCTGGAGGGATTCTTTTTATGTTCAGGTTATGAGGGTTTTTTTGGACTTCTATATTGCAAATGACTTCTTCCATTTTGTGACTTGCTGTTTCACTTTCTATTTTTAAATTTAAAGACTTTCCTTTTCAAAGTTACAGAAAAGTTACAAGAATAAGATTAGCACAAAAGTTCTAGTATAGCTTTTACTTGAATCTACTTTGGTAGCACTTGACCTCATTTGTTGTATCATTTGTACTCTTCTTGCCCCATACCTTCTTTCTCTAGACACACACATACATGCATGCACACACACACAATACTTTTCTGAACCATGTGAGAGCAAGTTACATATATGACAATCTTTACTCCCCAATGGTTCAGTGCGTAAGTGTATATTTCTTTAGAATAGTCCCTTATATGATCACTAGTCAGTTTAGCATTGATCCACTATTTCTATCTACTCCACTATCTGTATCCCATTTCTTTTCCAGTTGATCTACTGATGCCCTTTATAGCATCCCCCACTCTGATCTCATCCAGGCCAGGAATTGTTCTTAGTCGTCATATCTCTCTAGTCCCCTTTAATCAGAAACATTTCCACAGCCTTTCTTTGTCTTTTATGACATTGACATTTTGAAGAATACAGTTCCTCCCCCTCTTCCCTTTTAAATAGAATGTTCCTCATTTTGTTTGTCTGATATTTTCTTGTGATTAGAGGAAATACGGCACCACTGGCTGGAATAGGATATGAATGACGTTGTGTCCTTCTCCTAGTCTCACATCTGGAGCCTCACAATTTCCCTCTGCTCCTCGTTAATGACGTTAATTTTGATCATTTGGTCAAGGTGGTGTCTGGTTTCCCCACTGTATAGTTATGATATTTTTCTTTGAAACTAATGAGCAACCTATGGGGATATACTTTAAGACTATGCCAACTATTCTGCTTCTCATCAAAATTTCCCTAGATTTAGCATCTACTGAAGATTCTTACCTGAGCCAGTCTTTACTATAATTGTTACAAAGGGTGATTTTCCACCTCTGTCTCTCCCTCCACTTTTACAAGCCAGCTGTCAGCATTATATTGTGAGCAGAAACCCTCCCTTTGAAGGTACCTTGATTTAATGGAGTCTAACTTATTGGTTTTCTCCTTTATAGTGAATGCCTTTTGTGTCCAGTTTTTTAAAAAACTGCCTACCTCAACCTCTTGAAGATATTCTTCTATGTTTTCTTCTAAAGGCTTTATTATTAGATCTTCGACATTTGGATCTTTGATCCATTTGGGATTGATTTTTGTGTGTCTGATGTGAGCTAGGGGTCAAGATGGACATTTTTTCCATATGGAAATCCAATTAAGCGAAATGCTTTTATTAATAACTTTTACTTACAGAAGAAATGAATAAATACTTCCTCCTTTAAAAAATTCCAAGACATTACAGATAATGCTAAATTCTCATTTGACCCTACTTGCCTGTCCTAATCATTTCCCCAGGGCCTTGGAAGCAACCATTGTTATCAGTTTATTAGATTCTTGTGGGCTTTTTTTCCTAAGCATTTACATAGATGCGTATGCCAGTTTCTGTTTTCTCCCCCTACCCCCATAGTGTAAGCGTGTAGGAATCACTCTGCAACTTGCTTTTTTCACTCAGCAATATATATGTCTTGGATGTCCTTTTGTGTTGGTACATGGAGATCTCTACAGTTTTTTAAAACCGTTGCACTGGATGCTATGTTGTGTATATCATATATTACAGACTCTTACAGTATAGTTTTTTTTTTTATCACTCATGGATTTTTAAAGTTGATTCTAATTTTCAGTTTTGCTCTTCAGATGACTTTAATGCACACTGTATGAACCATTTATTGGGCAGCATCATGAAAAAAATTGAACCATCCCCAAAGGGAGCATCTGTTTCCAGAACCCCTGAAAAGCAGATGAAGATGAGAACTGAAATCCTGGAGCACTGGACTCTTCCTGGATTCAGGACAAACTAGAAAGCTCCGAGTCTGGGTGATAGCCTGTGAGTTACAAAACCAGAAGTGAAACCTGTGTCTTGGGAGGCTGAGCCCAGGACACAGCAGACCTCTCAGGCCACCCCACGTCATCCTCCTTGTTTCCCCTCCCTCCAGAGCTGGACTCCGATAGGGGATATTATGAGGTATGGATGGGGGTCTGTTCATGGTTCCTCCCACCTCCTCCCTCAATGCCCTGTGGTCTTCCCAGAGAAGCCAAGCCTACACCTTAACTGTAAAGCCTCCCTCCTCTCAACCTCCGATTGTTGAAAACTCTTCTGCCTTCCCAGGTGTCCCTAAGGGACAGGTAAGAACAAATTTTGAAGTGAAAGAAGCTGCAGCCCTTAAATCACATGTTGGGCAAAATAATCAAAGAATCTTCCCCAAAATTTGTCAATGGCAGCACTGGGCCTAGCTGCTTGGTAATGACTCACAGCTGATGACAGATCTCAAGAAAATGCGTTTTGGAAGCAATCAGTATATGCTGAATAGGATTCTATTTTACAAGCATTTTATCTACTCTTAAGGACATGGGAGATGAGGAAAACAGATAAGCCTCTCTATTAATATTGATTAGACCATTATATATCTCAAAAAGAGATTTTAGTCAGAGATGATTGCACCTCACCAGCACAGCCTTCCTTCTTGAATTGAATCGTTTAATCTGCTATTCAGCGCTGGGGGTGTGGGAGAGAGTACCTGCCGGCTTTGCTTCCCGCTGGTGAGGAGGCAGGAGAGGGACTCAGGTGAGAGGAGTAAGAGGGCTTCCTTGCCCATCCACAGGGGCCCCGTAATAAGAAGGTAAAAGAGTAACAGCAGGAAGGATGGAGGTCAGACATTCAGGAATATCTGCTTATTTGAATGTTTTATTATTATTATTATTGGGGGCTTTCCTGGTGGTTCAGATGGTAAAGAATCTGCCTGCAATGCAGAAGACCCGGATTCGACCCCTTGGTCAAGAAGATCCCTTGGGGAAGGGAATGGCTGCCCACTCCGGTATTTTTGCCTGAGAAGTTCATGGACAGAGGAGCCTAGTGGGCTACTGTCCACGGGGTCGCAAAGAGTTGGCCATGACTGGGAGACTAACACTTTTATGATTGATCACAAAAGACTGATAAAAATATTCAGCCCAGCTAGTAGTCATGTTTAAACAACAAAATATTACTTATGCCATCAGATTAGCAAAAAAAAAAAAGTTTTTTTAAAAAGTGTAATACCTGCTGCTGGTGAGGGTGTGGTGAAGCCGCACTCTCATGCATTGCTGCATGACTGGCGGAAGTGCAGGTGAGTACCACCTTTTGGATGACAACCTCATGTTATTTATAGAGGATCTATTTTCAGTTCAGCACTGGGTTAAGACCTGCATGTGCAGTAGTTAATGAAATTAAGTTCCTGCCCTCATAAAGCATACTGTTTAGTGGGAGAAACTGTAAATTCACAAGTGAACACACAACCAAATATTTACAAATTATGAAAGGCCTTGAGAAAACAAACAGTGAGCCAGGGAGGAGGTGGGGGAGATCAATGAAGCTTTTTCCAAAGAGGGGACTGTGAGCTGAATCATGAATGGTAGGAAGGAGTGAGCCACAGAGGAGGGGGGAATGATCTCAGCAGAGGAAACAGCATATGCAAAGGTCCTGTGGTGGGAGAGAGCTCCGATGAACTGAGAAGAGGCTGGGGAGGACACAGCAGATGAGAAGAACACAGTGAAGAGTCAGCTGGAGATGGGGTAAGTGAGTGACACGCAAGGGGGAGCCCTGCTGAGTCTTCAGCAGAAGTGATACAATCTGCTCGATGTTTGCTGAAGACGCTCTGGCTGCTGTGGCAGGGGGCTGGGGTGGGTAACAGAGGAAGCAGAAAGGACAGGTGGGAGCCTATGGAAACAGAGGATAGGAGATGGTGGTTCTTGGGCGAGGGCTGTGGCTGGAAGATTTATATCAAAACCTGATGAAGGTTTAAACCTTTAGACCAGGAACACCTCTGCAGAATTTATCCCAAGGAGATAATCAGGGTACACCCAGAGATTTACATATAAATATAATACATTCATTGGGCTTCCCAGGTGGTGCAGTGTTAACAATCGGCCTGCCAGTGCAGGAGGTGGTGAAGGACATGCGAGTTCGATCCCTGGGTCAGAAAGATCCCCTGGAGGAGGAAACGGTAATCCCACTCCTGTATTCTTGCCTGGAAAATCCCATGGACAGAGGAGCCTGGCAGGTTACAGTCCATGGAGTCACAAAGGGTCGGACATGACTGAAACCACATGCATGCACGCATAATACATTCATTACGGCTTTAGTCAGAAAGACAAAAAAGAAAAAAAGAAAACAGCATAAATGTTCGCTCTGAGGGGGCTGGTAAAGTGACGGTACATCTAGACAAGAGCTGCTGTACAGTTATGAAAATTATTGTTTTAGAAGAATGTTTAATGATACAGTAAAATGCTTTATATTCTCTTAAGTGAAAAAAATCAAGATACCAAACTGAATGTACACTAGGATGCCAGTTTCACAAAACGTTGTGTCTGTCTTTCTTTTATCTAAAATAAACACCAAAATGTTCATGGTAACTCTCTGGGTGACCTATGGACGAGTTTATTTTTTTCTACATTTCAGTGTTTGCTAAAATGTCTCACAATAAGCATATACTTTTGTAATTTAAAAATAGAAAATCACTTGGAAATTATAAGCTATATCTCTCTAGAAGAGGCAAAGGGAGGGTGTGTGGGTGTGACAGGGAGTGGTGGGAGAGGGGCGGGAAGCAGCCCCTCATGTAATGCGTGAGTGTAAACTCGTTTCCAGCAGAAACACGTCAGCTACTTCCCCTTCTAGTCTGGGACCCTCCTGGCCGTGAAGACACCCCCTAAGCCTACGTCAGCTCTTCCCCGCCCCCGTCCGCACCTCTGCGGGTCTCTCAAAAAGCCTCATTAGTGTGGCCACTGTGCTCCAGCCTGGCTGTGGCCAGGTCCTCTGGGGGTGAAGACGCAGATGCTGCGCTCTATCCACTGCTGGTCCCCAGCCCGAGACACGCCCTGAGGCCACCCCCTCCCACTTCCTAGTCTCCTCTGTTTCTCTCAATGAATGGCTCAGCTCTCCCCTCAATGAGGCCTCAAGTGTGTTCCCTAGGAGGGTGAATTCTGGAGCCAGACTGCTTGGGTGGGAACTCCGGCTGCAGCCCTTCTCTGCTTAGTCTCCAGACCCTCAGCTGTAAGCGGGGAATAGAATAGTGCTGACTTTGCAGAGCTGAGGAGACTGGATGAGTGAAACTGTGCATCACCTATACAACAGGGCCCCCACTTGGTGGATGGCTGCTACAGGAGTGAGGGCTGGCGTCACTCCTCCCGTTGCTCAGACCAACAGCCCGGGGTCTGCCTGGATTCCTCCTCCCCTCATCGCAGCACCCAAGTAGCGGCAAGTGCAGACCCTGTCTGTGCTTGCCCATTGCACGGTGCCCGTTTGTTCCATTCGGGAGCCTCTGCAGGGCCCTCCTGCTGCTATTCTTGCCTCCCTCTGACTCAGCATGCTCATGCCAGCCACAGGGGCTTCCTCAAATGAGTATCTGGTTCTGCGACTCCTCTCAGGGGTTACAATGAAATCCAAACTCTGTATCACAGCCCGCAAGGCCCCAGAGAAACAGAAAAGAAATGGAAATTTAAATAATGAAACATCACTTTTGCTATTAGATTAGCAGAGATTTTAAAAATAGCAATAAGGCCCAGTGTTAGGTGGGGATGGGTGAAACTGGACTCTTAGCGAGAACCTGCTCTCACTCTGGCATTTTGAGCTCAGGGAGGGGAGTCGAGGAGCAGACAGACGACAAGGTCAGTGTGACTGAGGGAAGACTAAGGAAGGAGGTGCTGCAAGAAGGAAGGCGGCCTCGGGCAAAGGCTACTGAGAGCTCAGATAAGGACAGAGAGCTGACCGTGGCTTTGGCCAAAGTGGTTCCAGTGGAATGCTGGGGGAAAAAGACGTATCGCAAAGAAGGGCAGAGGAAAGAGAATCCCGTGAAGCAACAGTGTTTGTGTCTCTGTGTGTGGTGTGTGTATGGGGTGGTGTATGTATGTGTGTGTGTGTGTGTGTGTGTGTGTGTGTGCACAGTGTGTGTGTGGCATGGTGTATGTTGTGTGTGTGTATGAGTGTGTGGTGTATGTCATGAATGTGTGTGGTATGTGCGGTGTGTATGTATGGCGTGTCCACGTGTGTGGTGTGTGTGGTTTGATGTGGTGTGTGTGTGTGTGTGTGTGTGTGTGATATGTGCATGGTGGAGCATGAGGAGACCAGCCTCAGGAGAACTCTAGAAGATAAGCAGGGCTCTCTGGGGTGGGAGTGGAGGGCGCTGGCTGGCAGGGAGGGTCCTGACAACCCAGCTGAGGAGCCAGCGGGCGGAGGAGTTTCAGGAAGCTGCGCTGGCTGGTAAGGGCTCTGGGGGTGTGGGGCCCCAACACAGTTCCTCAGAAAAGACAAAGGAAAGCGCCCGCACCTGATGAGCTGACTCTAGATGCCGATTCCCGCCGGAGCCCTCTCCTCTTCCTTGGTGAGGCAGACCGCTTGGGCCACTGCCACGGGGAGGCGCAGTTCTGATAAGGGGCGTCTGCGTGACTTTGCATCTGTTCGGGGTTCTCCACAGGATCAACGAGCTGGTAACATAGGGGCCCCACAGAGGAGAAGACAGATACCTGTGTGTGTGTGCGCCTGAGTGTGTGAGTGTGTGTGCCTCCATGTGTGAGTGTGTGTGCCTGCGTGTGTATGTGTGCCTGCATATGTGTGTGTGTGCCTGCATGTGTGAGTGTGCGTGCCTCCATGTATGAGTGTGTGTGCCTTCATGTGTGTGTGTGTGCCTGCATGTGTGAGTGTGTGTGCCTGCATGTGTGTGTGTCTGCGTGTGTGAGTGTGTGTGCCTGCATGTGTGTGTGTGCCTGCATGTGTGTGTGTGCCTGCATGTGTGAGTGTGTATACCTGCATGCGTGTGTGTGTGCACCTGAATGTGTGAGTGTGTGTGCCTGCATGTGTGTGTGTGTGCCTGCATGTGTGAGTGTGTGTGCCTGCATATGTGAGTGTGTGTGCCTGCATGTGTGTGCCTTCATGTGTGTGTGTGTGTGCCTGCATGTGTATGTTCCTGCATGTGTGTGTGTGTGCCTGCATGTGTGAGTGTGTGTGCCTTCATGTGTGTGTGTGTGCCCTCATGTGTGTGTGTGTGCCTGCATATGTGTGTCTGTGTGTGCCTGCATGTGTGTGTGTGTGCCTGTATGTGTGAGTGTGTGTGCCTGCATGTGTGTGTGTGCCTGCATGTGTGTGAGTGTGTGTGCCTGCATATGTGTGTGTGTGCATGCATGTGTGTGTGTGTGCCTGCATGTGTGAGTGTGTGTGCCTGCATATGGTGTGTGTGCCTGCATGTGTGTGCCTTCATATGTGTGTGTGTGCCTGCATGTGTGTGTGCCTGCATGTGTGTGTGTGTGTGTGTGTGCCTGCATGTGTGAGTGGGTGTGCCTGCATGTGTGAGTGTGTGTGCCCTCATGTGTGTGTGTGTGTGCCTGCATATGTGTCTGTGTGTGCCTGCATGTGTGTGTGTGTGTGCCTACATATGTGTGTGTGTGCCTGCATGTGTGTGTGTGTGCCTGCATGTGTGTGTGTGTGCCTGCACATGTGAGTATGTGCTTTTCCAGTTCCGGTTGGAAGGGCAGGAGTGGGGCCTCGGCCCTTGTGTCTGAGCCTACCTCTTGAATTGTATACTCAGGTGAGAACAGGCTTGGGACTACTGTTTGGGGCTCAAAGACACTAAAAATACTTTCAGTTTCACCTTGAAGTGTGGGTATTCAGAGAGGATACGTAAGAAAACCCTTCTTTCTACCATCCTGTGTTTCACTTTTCCTTCTAAATCCTCTTCAAGCCCACTGCCTCCAGGAAGCCTTTCTTCCCTCCCCTGCTCCTGCTGTGATCAGTTCCATCTTTGAACCTAAGTTGTGTTGGGCAGGTTTGTGTCACTGCAGAAATGGTAGAGGCACACGCTTCAGCATCTAGAGAAACCCTACTCCCCTGGGCCTCTGTTTCATCATCGACACATCAGAGGTGATGAGGACTAGTCTGGTTCTGGGAGTCTCCAGTCCTAAGTGTCCACAGGGAGCTTGAGAACAAGCAGACGTCCTGACAAACTGTGAACATTTGTTACAGATAGGATGTTATAATAGTCCCTCTTCATGCCTTGTCTAATTTCACAACAATCTCATGAGTCAGCAGGAACTGTCTGTATTCCTATTTTACAGGTAAGGCAATGGAGGATGAGAGATGTTAAATGAATTACCCAGTGCTGGCCCAGCAGGCAGTGGCCAAGCTGTATTGAACATAGTCACGTGACCTGAGCCGGAGGGCCTGGTCAGGACTGTGGGCGGGCCCAGCAGGAACTGCACCCATCTCCTAGCATTAAGGGGCCTCTGAGACCCCCTTGCCTTGCTAATTTCAAGGGCCCCCTGAGACCCCCCTTGCCTTGCTAATTTCTCTGCTGCCTCTGTGCTCCCTAATTCTCCCAGTCTTGGAAGCTCTCAAGGTCAGAGTTATACATCATCCTTCCTCGAGGTTAAGGGCTATAACGTTAAATTCCTACAGGAAGTGAAAGTGAAAATCGCTCAGTCATGTCCGACTCTTTGCAACCCCATGAAACTCCAATATTTTGGCCACCTGATGTGAAGAGCTGACTCACTGGAAAAGACCCTGATGCTGGGAAAGATTGAGGGCAGGAGGAGAAGGGGACGATAGAGGATGAGATGGTTGGATGGCATCACTGACTCGATGGACATGGGTTTGGGTGGACTCTGGGAGTTGGTGATGGACAGGGAGGCCTGGCGTGCTGCGGTTCATGGGGTTGCAAAGAGTCGGATACGACTGAGCAACTGAACTGAACTGAACTGTATATAGTCCATGGGATTCTCCAGGCCAGAATACTGGAGTGGGTAGCCTTTCCCTTCTCCAGGGGATCTTCCTAACCCAGGGATCAAACCCAGGTCTCCTGCATTGCAGGCGGATTATTTACCAGCTGAGCCACAAGGGAAGCCCAAGAATACTGGAGTGGGTAGCCTATCCTTTACTCCAGCAGATCTTCCCGACCCAGGAATCAAACCGGGGTCTCCTGCATTGCAGGCGGATTCTTTACCAACTGAGCTATGAGGGAAGCCAAGCAGTAATTACATGAAGAGGGACACGGCCAGCCCTAAGGGCAGATGTTTGTTGTTGGAGTGGTGGCAACTTTGGCTCCTGAAGAGCACTTGCTTCTTAGAGGCTGCTGCTCCTTGGCTCCAGCCAGTGGTCATCTCTTGGTGTTAGTGAGCAGAACCTCTGATCCAGCAAGAAAAGCTAAACTCTCTTGATTTTTAAACTTGGTCCAAATCTGTCCTGAGCAGTATTTTAAAACGATAAACAAATAGATGACCAAAATACATTAACAAAAGGAATGCACCGCTGTCAGGTGGCAAGTTTGTGATCTCTGGTGTCTCTTCTCATGCTTGCCTCGCTCCAGGCATGCTCAGCCGAAATCTCCTCTGGCTATGGATGCACAGAAAATGGTGCTGGACACTGAGGTGGGCTCTGGGCTTGGTGAGTTTGTGATAGAGTAAGATCGACATCTCCTGAAAGAGATCACTCCCTTACGGCTTTCTCACTCCCTGGCCCCAGCACACTTCAGCACATTTCCGGGCTGGTGTATATGTGGGGGTGTCAGATATTTGTAGGAATGGGTCACATTTTCAGACCTCTCTGAGTGGTTTCCTAAAAGAACTTTGAAAATCAGTGTGAGATGGAACCCCACAGGAAACAGGGTTGGAACTCTGCTTGAATTAGCGTCCTTCACCCTCAGATTTCTCTGAGAAGCCTGGAGGAATGGTAGTAGGGGCAAAGTGAATGTCCAACACACATTCAAAGATGACCAACACGCAAGGAAACAAGACGCTGTGAACAAAACCCAGCAGAAACAACAGTCAGTAGAGACAGAGGCCCACGTGCCTCAGACAGGGAATTATTAGACATAGAGGACTGTGCTTACTATGTTCAAAGAAATAAAGATCCAACTTGAATATTTCAGGGAACTGGAAACTATAAATACATATTTATATGTAACATTTTAAAAAGGGAATTCTAGAACTAAAATTGTAATAGCTGAAACTAAGAACTTCATGGATGGGTTTAATAACAGATTAGATATGGCTAAAGCAAAGGTTACTGAATTGGAATTGGAGCTAGAGGAAACTGTTCACAGTGTAGCACTGAGAAAAAGATGGAAAATATAGAAAAGAGGGTGAAACAATAGAGGGGAAAATGAAGAGAGACGAAGAAGAGAGAGAGCAGGGCAGAAGAAATATCTGAATTTTCCATTACTGAGAAAAATATATCAATCTATAGATTCTAGAAGCCTCCAGAGATGGGTTGATATGTACCAGACACAGGAAGTCTGAGTCACTCACTGACTCAGGGGTCAGAAACCAGTACTTCACAGATCATTTGGCCTAGATGGGAATGGAGCCAGAGGTCTCCAGCTTAGGAGGAGCGGAAACCGGAAAAGTAATGGAAGCAAAGTGTTTTGATTAATTTACTTTACGAACTTGCTTATTTATTTATTCATCAATTCAACACAGAGTAGTTGAGCTTGAGTCACTGTGATCGGCAGTTGGTCTGAAATGGGGATAAGTCTTAGTTTTAAAAAGATGTCCTCAAAGGAGGCAAGATGTTTAGGGAGTTTAGTGTCTGGGTGCCCAGAAGCAAGATGGCACCTCGAAGTGTATGATGCTGGGGCTTAGAGCCTGGTTGGGAAGAAAGGCCATTGGATGAGAGGTCATCCAAACTGGTGCCTATGAGAGTTTTGGTTCATCTGTGAAGATATATACTATTTCAGAAGTCAATTTGGACTGTAAATGAGCTCTTTGGTGCTCTAAATGAAATTTGTAGGGTTTTAGACACTCTGACTGACTTAATATTATTTGTGTTTTATTTATTTTCTTTACTTTCTCAGGAACATTTATTGTAATAAAAGGAGCCTGCCTGAACTCTACTAGAAGGGAAAGCCAGGGGGTTAGGTGCTGACATGGGTTGCAGAGGAAGGAGGGGCAGCGGCCCTGTGGAGGCCAGACGTGGTGGCTGTGGTCATTCGAGAGGCCACAGTAAAGGTCGCCGCAGAGGACAAAGTCAGGACTCTTTAAACAGCCATCCCGCCTGGAGGTCTGGTAAAGCTAGGAACACTCGAGGCACATGCATGGTTGGACACTGGCCCCTGCTATGGCTCTCAAGTTTGGGGAGGTCACAGACTGCCTTGAGAAGCCCGTTACCAGAAACATATGCCTGCAAACCACATCCCCTGTGCAAATCGGGGCCTCATGGGTCCTGATCTAAAATGTTTCCACCTATCCATCTCTTCATTGTAATTTGGGAAACCGAGGTCTACATAGGTGAAGGAGTTGTCCAAATTCATGCAGATCGTGAATTCTGTCCCAGGTTTCTTGATCTTTGGTCTGGGGCTTGTCCTCATGCCTTCTGGCTCCCTTGGGAGCTGTCCAGCGCAGGATGGTGCTGTCTGTACGTGATGGAGCAACTCTCATAGGGTGTGGTGTGGGGGAATCAAGTTCATGAGATGTGTGTTTGGGGGATTCTCAGTGGGTGGAGGGTCCATAGGGAGAACCCCTTCTGAAGGAAGGGATCTTCCTCCTGAAGGGCCCGGGAGGTCAAGTACTAGCTGCTTTTCAACCCAAAAGCCACTGGGGGAGTGAAAGCTCTTGAATAAAATAGGATAGCGATAAAAGAGTCATTGGAGGAAGCTGATTCCTGCCGTCCTGCTCTCTCATGTCAAACAGTCTCTAAGCAGCCTGGGGATCAGGAGATACCCCCAGATTCCCAGTGTGACCTTAGCCTGGGCTCCTCTTTCCTGGAATCCACCAGAACAAAGTCTTTAGACTGACTCCAATCCTGTGGGGCTAACCACCCTCTGGGTTTTCTGCCCCCTCTCCTCTGTCTCTTTCTCTTGCTCTTGCCTTATCCTCTGCTGCAGGGACAAGGAGGAGGGAGTGTACACATGCCACATGCCAAACTTCTATTTTCTTTCAAGAAAAATTGTGATTATTAAAGATGTAATTTTTGAGTCTAAAAATATCATAGTGTAGATGCCTCTGTTCTCCCAGTACTCTTCTCTCTCTGCTAATCATCATTCTCTTTCTTGATCAGCCCCCATGAGAACTGCACTGGGGGCAGGTATGGAAAACAGTGGCATCTTCAGCAGCTGGGATGAGAAGTGGTGGTCTGGAGGAGTATGGGGAGGTAGAGGCAGGGTTGGGTGAGGCTGGAGAAGAGAGAGGCTGGAGTGTGTAGGGTTCAGTGTGTGCTCCGAGTGAGGTGCACTGTTGGGGAGGGCAGTGAGCAAGCCTCAGGTTCTTGCTTCCAAAAGGTAAGCAGTTTCCCAGCACTCTTAGCTGAAGGCAGACTTCCTCTTCTCAATGAATGTTTGATTTGGAGTTTATTGACTCCATTTGCCAGAGTATTTTCCTTAAATATTTTTTGAGTCTAATGCACACTGTATGCATCCATAATGGCTCTGGCTAGCTTTGTTTTTCTGCAGAACCAATCAAGCAATTTGGATGAGATGGAATTGAACTCAGAGGCATCAGGAGAGGGTGGCTGGGTGGAGATGTGGGCAGGCAGGGAGGAATGGGCTTGAGAGAGAAGAGCCAGGAGGTGGCGAGAGGCAGTACTGAGGATGCACTGTGGATGCAGAGATGGAAAAGAGGAGAGACGTTAGACAAGGAAGAGGGTGAGAAACGTGGAAGCAGGAAGGAGAGGAAAAGGAAAGATGAAAGAACACATTTTGTCCAGCTTACAATTTTGTGTGACCTTGGGAATATGGGTGAGTTAAGTCGATGGATGACTCTCAAATTACTTTGGAGTTTCCAGTTCTAATCTCTTCCTGCTCTCACTCTAACTTTTGTGAATAAAGTAAAATAGGCACGTGTGCTGGACAGCACTGTCTGCTTCTCCAGGGTCCATTCATCCCCTCGTATGCTGTGGTGGTGTTGTGCTCGGCCCTGTCGTGTTGTGTCTGACTCTTTGCGACCCCATGAACAGTAGCCCACCAGGCTCCTCTGTCCATGGGATTTTCCAGGTAAGAATACTGAAGTGGGTTGCCATTTCCTCCTCCGAGGAACTTTCTGACCCAGGGATCGAACCCACGTCTCCTGCGTCTCCTGCATTGGCAGGTAGATTCTTTACCACGGAGTCATCTGTGCAGCCCTCTTTTACTGTAACAGCTTGTTACTCAGTGAGACTGAACTCTTGGGCTGGCCTATCACTGGCCTGAGCCAATCACGGTTTTTCTAGTACCCTAACCGCAGTGATTGATTGGTCGAGGAACAGAACCAAACCAATCAATGCATAGGATTCCCCTGGCTGCTGTAATTGGGTGTCACTGAAGATTTCCAATCAGAGAAAGTTGGGAATTTTGTTACAAGGTGGGGAAGAAAAGCTTTTTATTTCCTCCTGGTTATGGAAGAGGAAATATGGTGCCCCAGAGCTGCTGGCAATAATTTCATTACCATGAGGGAGTTCAGTTTGGGAATGCAACTGCTATATTAGGAGGGCAGAGTGGAGAGAATCACAAAGAATTGGAGCTGAGTCACAAACCTTGGGATCAAATTCATCCTGAAGCCAGCATTTCCTCTGGACATCCGAATTACACAAGCCAGTAGATTCCTTATTGTTTAAGTGATTTTGAGTTGAATTGTCTATTATATATAGCTGAAAATGTACTAATTAATGAAATATCTTTGGATTTAGTCTCTCCTGTTCTCCCAGCTACAGGCCTCATGAAAGCTCTGGCAGGATGTTCCCATGGGCCCAGGCTGGGCAAGGCTTTGGATAGAGTTTTTTTCCCCAAACTTAGCTCTGTCTTTGGGGGCAGGGATGTGGCTGGAAGGATGAGGAAAGAGGAAGGGGTTAAAAAACAGAGACTACATCCTGGACCGTCAGACCACTCCCACTCAGCTGGGAGAGCACATCCCCCCCACCCCCCATCTCCCAGGCTGGTGTCTCAGGCTCACCTCCCACCTGCCTGCCAGGCTCAGCCCCTGGCCATTCTCTGAGGACACCCACACCTCTTTTTTTGCCTAGAACCCTAAACCTAACCACCCATAAAGCCTCCTCAGACTTACGTCAACTTTGAAAATCCTCCTTCTACTGCTGCATGTAGTCTGAAAAATCATAACCAGCGCATCTATTGTTTTTGTGCATAAAACTACTGAGAGTGAAGTTAACAAACTGTTCTTAACTAGTGGAATATAGTAGACAGTGAGAAAAAGCATTATTGGGGTCATGGGTGAAAAAAAAGAAGTTGAGAGCCAGCACTCTAATTGATGAGACCTCCTGCTGGGCTGACCTTCCTAGGGCCCTTGCCCCCTTACTCCTGGCATTTTCCAGGTCCTGCCTTAGGCGGCAGTTATTTGTGTATTGATCTTACTCCCTCACTAGGTCATGGAACCTCAAATGCCTGCTGTAGTTGGGAGGGCCTTGAGGGATCAGTGGCTGTGGAGTTTCCACCTCTTCTCCACCAAGATGCATGTGAGTGATGGGGTTCACATTTGCAGTGTGCTCCTAAGGTTATTAAAAATCTGGGTCTGAAAGCTGTCACTCCTCACTTTTCTCTTATAGTCAAGAAAGCATAGGAGAAAGTGAATGACTCTGGAGCAAGAGGTCGCTGCTTGGCTTTTTAAAGACCTTAGTGCAAATGTGGTCTTGACAGCCTCATTTGTAGAGATGAATACATTTATTCATTTGCAAAGCAATGCTTTACTTTGTAAGGGCAAAGCTTGGAGGTCTGAGCATAGAGTTCAACAGAGGGTGTGGGGAAGAGATACAGGAAAGGGCCTTTCCCACTCCACCGGAAGCAGAGGAAGGAAGGAGCTCTCTGGTCACAGGAAGGGAGGGTGTGCACTCTGAACATTCTTGCTTTTCCCCATCACCCTCCCTGGTGTCAAGTTCAGGGCAGAGTGGTTGAGAGAGAGCGGCTCCCAGGGAGGTGTGGCGATCCTGAGAATACTGGCGCTTACATTCTGCTTTCCACGTGTAGCTGGAGGAGAGGAGGGGCTCCAGTGGTGTGACACGGGTGAAACTGCAGCTTTGGTCGACAGGAGGTGTCTGGGGTGGGTTTGAGTTAGTGCTCCTGGCTGCTGTGCCCTGTATGCAACAAGGAGGGGGGGTTCCTGCCTGTCCCTGAGGGGGGCTGGCAGAAACACTGAAATAACTGGAGGAAAGAGTCCTGAGGTCGGAATGAGGCTGCCACCTGATTGGACTTCACCTGGGGGTTTGATTGGGATGCCAGAATGGGTCGGGTGGGGCCAGAGGACATCTGGTTGGAACCAGGAACAAGTGGCTTGGCTCAAGAGGCTGACAGTAACTCAGAGGGCGACCACGTTTGCTTCTCCCTGACCCCCAGCCTCACATGTCATCCAGGGAAGGAGAATGGGACAAGGAGATTCCTTGAGGCAAAAAAAAATGACGACCTAAGGGACTCTGATTCATTTAAAAATTATTTATTTATTTATTGTTGGCCATACTGGGTCTTTGTTGCTGTGCAGGCTTTTCTCTAGTTGCAGCTCCTGGGCTCCAGAGCACAGGCTCAGTAGTTGTGGCGCACAGGCTTAGTTGCTCCTGGCATATGGGATCTTCCCAGATCAGGGATCAAACCTGTGTCTCCTGCATTGGCAGGCAGATTCTTTACCACCGAGCCACTAAGGAATCCTTTGGGGGACTTCGATTCTTGATCAACTCTCCAAAAGAGAATGTTTTAAACTGAGTTACTGAGCACTGAAGAACTGATGCTTTTGAACTGTGGTGTTGGAGAAGACTCTTTGAGAGTCCCTTGGACTGCAAGGAGATCCAACCAGTCCATTTTGAAGGAGATCAGCCCTGGGATTTCTTTGGAAGGAATGATGCTAAAGCTGAAACTCCAGTACTTTGGCCACCTCATGCAAAGAGTTGACTCATTGGAAAAGACTCTGATGCTGGGAGGGATTGGGGGCAGGAGGAGAAGGGGATGACAGAGGATGAGATGGCTGGATGGCATCACAGACTCGATGGACATGAATCTGAGTGAACTCCGGGAGTTGGTGATGGACAGGGAGGCCTGGCGTGCTGCGATTCATGGGGTCGCAAAGAGTCGGACACGACTGAGTGGCTGAACTGAACTGAACTGACCTATCTACTGAATTGATGCCTTTGAACCGTGGTGCTGGAGAAGACTCCTGAAAGTCCCTTGGACAGCAAGGAGAGCAAACCAGTCAATCTTAAGGAAAATCAACACTGAATATTTATTGTAAGGGCTGATGCTGAAGCTGAAGCTCCAGTATTTTGATCATCTGATGTGAACAGATGATTAATTGGAAAAAGTCCCTGATGCTGGGAAAGACTGAGGGCAGAAGGAGACGAGGGCATTAGAAGATGACTGAATGGCATCACCAATGCAATGGACATGAACATTGGCAAGCTTCAGGGAGATGGTGAGGGACAGGGAGGCCTGGTGTGCTGCAGTCCATGGGGTCACAAAGAGTTGGACATGACTAGGTGACTGAACAACTATCTATTGGCAAATTGGCCTCCTACCACAACCAACCCCATGGCCCCAACCATCAGTGAGAAGGGAGAACCTCGGAAGGAGGCAGCCAGTTGTGGAAAATGGTTATTTGTCTTACCTACTGAGCTGTGGGTGTGAATTCTAACCCTTCCCAGAGTAACTATTTCAATGAGTGATATGAAAAAGAACCTCAGGGTACTATAGGGAGGAGTATTGGGAGGTCTGACCTAGTTTAAAACATCAGGGAAGGCTGCCCAGAGGAAGTGATGTTTAAGTAGAATTCTGGAAGATGTGTAGGACTTAGGGGGTGCAAAGGGTGGGCATCATTCTAAGAGGTAGGTGACCATTGCTTCTTCACTCCACGTGAGGATTCCTCAAAGTCTTAAGAGTGGGCTGCCCTAGCTGATTCGCCCCCATCACCTGGCCAGAGTCAGGAGGGAACCCCGGAATGGGACGAACCCCGGAAGCCTGGGGGGCTGCTCCGTGTGCCTTTTGCTAGAGAAAGGTGGAGGTGCAGAAAGCCTGGGTTTGAGCCTCTGTCTAGCAGCCTGAAACTGGTTCTCCTGGGGAGTTTGCCCTCGGCCCCAGCCACCTCCCCCAGCACCTCAAGTGCCTTTGCTGTCTGAGGAAGGCTGAGACAGAGTGGCTTCCGGCCCTGTGTCCCTGCCAGTCCATATGCTGTGCTGTCCAGCCAAGGGCTGGTGCGTGAAGTTGGCTGCTCCGCCTAATGGTTGGGAAAGGAGACAATTGCATGCCTCCATCTGCCAGCTGAGAGTCTGTGCAGAGGGAGCCCATTAGCGGCCCCTCCTGTGTGCCAGCCTCAATTAGCCCAGGCAGGAGCAGAGGGCAGCAGGTAATAGACTCTGCAGCCAAGTGGATGGAAGGAGGGCCTCTCCTTCCATGCCTGGGGACCCTGGGGTGGGGATAGATTGTGATCTGCGGGACAAGGAGAAGGGCAGGTCTCCAGCTTTCTCCTTGCTCCCAGTTTGAAGGGAATGGTTTAGACTGGAATCAAAGTCATGGGATAGGACATCCCCTCTCTCCAAAAGCATTTGGACCTGGTCTGAGTGACAGCAAGTTAAATAGCAGAGGAACATTTACAAGGAAGCTGACCTCGGAGCGGCAGGGTAGGGGTTGCGATTGGGGGATGGCAGAGACCTGGCTCAGCCTGCCAGCAAGCAGCTCTGCTGGTGACCACTGGGTCAACTGCTGGGTGACGCTTTGTGTAGAATGTGTGGGAACTGAGGTTGTGCCCAGGGTTTCCTGGGGGGCTTAGGAACTGCCTTAACAGACCTCTTAGAGCCCGCAGTGGCTGCTGAGGAGTGACCTTCTCTTTAATCAGCCTCCTTTTCAGGGTGCCTGCGTTTCACAGAAGGTCCACAGAGAGGGCTGTCAGGAAAAATGTAGGATGCCTGGATGAATGTGAGTTTCAGATAAGTAACAGATAATTGTTTAGTACAAGCCTGTCCCAGTAATATTTGGGACATACTTATATATGAAATAATTATTCATTGTTTATCTGAAATTCAAGTTGAGCTGGGAATTCTGTATTTTTTTAAGTTAATTAATTAATTTTGGCTGCCCTGGGTCTTCATTGCAATGCAAGGCCTTTCTCTAGTTGCGGCTGGAGGACCTGCTCTTTATCATGGTGCGTGGGCTTCTCACTGCTGTGGCTCCTCTCACGGGACCGTGGGCTCTCGGGCGCGTGGGCTTCAGGAGTTGTGGCTTGCGGGCTCCAGAGCGCAGGCTCAGCAGTTGTGGCACCTGGGCTTTAGTTGCTCCACCGCATGTGGGATCTGCCCGGACCAGGGATCTAACCCATGTCTCTGCATTGGCAGGTGGCTTCCTAACAAAGGGACCACCAGGAAAGTCTCGGTGTTCTGTACTTTTATTTGCTGAATCTGGCAGCCTCTTCAGGGTTCCCCCCAGAGGGTTGTGGGCTGATTCCTTACAGCATGTGGGACTCTGCATACCCTCCTGGGGAGGGAGCTTGCACACTGTCATGACCCTGGACTCTGTCTGGGACCCATCCTGGGGGTGTGAGGACCACAGTGGGAAGTCACTGTAGTCAGTGTGGGGAACCAGCCTCATCAGCTGCCTGTTCTGAGCATGGCACACAAGGCGAGTTTGGGAAGAGGAGATGCTGTAGGCAGAGAGGGGAGGGGCCCAGGCCCATGGAGCACCCCTCCCAGCTCGGCGGAACCTAGAGAAGGGTTCTCTCAGACTCCATGGCTCCCTGCTCGGAGCTCTCCCTCCCAAGATGGTGGGAATTACTCCCAAACAGACCACATTTCGCTCTGATGAGGGGAGAATTGACCATCTGTCATGATCTCGTCTAAGCATTGGTGTTGGGCTTCCTGGACACAGGGGCTGCTGTCCTCCAGCCTCTGAACCTTATTTTCTGGAGGCCTGGGGAGCCATGTAGGGCGGGAGAAGAAAAGGAAACATCAGTCTTCCAGTGCTCAGCCCAGGCCATGTTTAAAAGGGGGAACCGACTGGTTCCGAGGGTCCTGCCTGGGGGTGGGGGGCTCTGTTTACGTTTAGTTTTTTGTTTTAAGTGTGAACTCTCAGTGGGGCTCAGGGTGAGCAGGGCAAGGGGTAAAGTTCATGAAAAGAAGCTGATGAACCAGGAGATAGGAGCAGAAGACTCCTCATCAAGTTATTGGAGAAGGCACTCGAAGGAAGACTACCTGTTAGGATATCACAGACCTATACAGTTCATCACACACCCCCATCACACACCCCATCCTGGTCACCCCAGACATGTTTAAATGCATTTCTCTCCCTGGTGCTGGTCCCCACGGTTCATGTTCCAGGCTTTGCCCTGTCTAGTTTTAGGGGAAGGCAGCATTTTCCTTAAGAAAAGATTCTGGAGGCAAACCACCCTCTGTGGGAGTGGGACCACCAGCATCCACTCTTTGTGATGTGTTTTTAGCTACTTCATATCCTTCCCTGTCCCCAACTTGGATAAGCCTCTGCTGCCTCTGGGACAATTCATAATCCCAGATTTCCTCAAAACCTGTTAAACATGGATGTCTTATTGGAGTTGTCTGGGGTTAGTTGTGCCTGGCATGGAAGCTGCCTGCACCTTCCACACAACTTCCCTCAGCCCTTCAGTCCCATAGCTGACATGTTTCCTTGTGTCCTGTTGGGGCAGGCTGCAGGGAAGTCTCTCTCTTCCCCTGGACCACAAATTCTCCTTGGAAAAGACCAGCTGTTTCCTTGTCTTTCCTCTTGTTCCTTTCTCAGAAGGTGTACAATGCCCTTACTGAACCTCTTGTTGTCTTTGGATCTGAAACTCTTTCATAAGTGTACTTCTCCCCTCTTTCAGTCCATTTCCATCTCTCAACTCAAGTGACCAAACTGTGTGAGCATCCCCGAGGGAGCCAGGCTTTCACCCGGCGATCATACATTCTTTGAGAGTGGACTGTTCAACTTGAGGGACAAAGTGATTAATCAGACTCAGATATTCGGAGTCTTGAGAAAGATGGAGGTGACAGAGGTGGTTCCTAGCCCCCCGCCCTACACCCTCCTTTTTTTTTTTTTTTTTACTGATCCATAGGGAGTAAGTGGCATCTCTAACCTCCCAGAGCTAGCTGGGGACAGAACGAACATTGAAACCTGCCTCTTTTGACTCTTGATCCACCACATTTCCTGCAACTGTAAATTTGAGTGGAGCAAGTGTGTGGGGGGAGTGGGCCTGGGTTCAAAGCTGACCCTTAATTGCCACATGAGACATGAGAAACGCACAGCTTTGCTCTCCACTCCCTACACCAGCTTCCCACCCACCACAGCAGGATGGAAGCTCCTTTCCGTCCACTAGACGCTGAGGCCGACAGAGAAGCTTGCTCAGAGCCAGGCTCTGGTTCGCAGTGGAAGTAAGACTGGACAGCTGCCTGGGTGTCAGATCTAAGTTGGTGCTGAATATTGTATTCCTGGAAATGAGACGAGCTGGAGGGAGCTGTACTGACCTGTGCTCCTGTGGGGGGCGCAGAAGTGGGTGGCTGGGGGAACATGCTGATGATCCACTTGGGGTCTAGGGTGAGACCTCAAAAGGGCATGTTCAAGAAGCAACGGTTCATTAGTCCCTCCATCACCTCTTGGGGTGGCTGTCCGATCACTGCTGGCCTCTGGCTTGGCTATATGGGCTGGAAGTTCATTGATAAGCCCAGAATAAACTGCTTAGCACCTAGAGGAGAGGCCATCCATGCCATCCATGCCCTTCTTAGCGCTTCCCTGTGCAGCCCTTGCTTTTAAGTGCGTGTGGAATGCACATCACTTTGACTCTGTCTGGGGCACTATATATTTCTGTAAACCTCTGAGAAGCCCAGTTCGTTCCTTGCTGTGTAATCTCAGATGCTTATCTTTCTCCTCTATTCTTTCTGCTCAGGCCAGAAGCCAGCCTTTAAGAGAGGTCTTTTGCCTGGATACCCACACCCACCTGTTCCAGCCAGATAACCCTCACCCACCCCTCCATTCCAGCCAATGACACCAGCCCCTGGCAGCCACCTGCCAGCCCTCCAACGGTTCCCCTGTGTCCTAAGTAATCTCCTCTCATTAAAGCCAATGGAAGTTTGTGGGACCTTACAATGTCCCTCTAGCAATTTTTGGAAATGGGACCAGTCCTTCCATTGAACAATCTCTCTTTTCCTTGATTTATTTTATAACAGTATCTCTTGATTCTTTTCCTTCTTCTTCAGCTAGACTGTCTCTCCCTGACTGTATTTTCTTTGTCTGTGGGGTTTATCTTCTCCTAGCATCAGATGTCACCTTTATGCCCATCTGTTCCATTGTTTATTTATGCATCTATCCAGCAGGCATCTGCAGGTTACCAGCTAGAGCAAGCACTTGTGAAGCCCTAGGGTGTGATGGTGAACAGACCCAGCTCTGGGTGGGCTTTCAGCTAGCATGTGGGAGACATGTAATAAGCAAATTGATAAACAAGGAAAACAAGGGATAGTGGTGGGTGGCTGCCCTCAGGGAGGTCTCCGCAGAGTGATGCTCTTGTAGGGACCCACATGACAAGAAGGGCCAGGAGGCAGTACATTCTGCAAACCCCAAGGTTCTCAGTGGGGAACAAGGTCAGCAGCCCAAGGAGCAGACAGAACTGCAGAGGGGAGTAGTGCAAGGGAGACAGGAGTGAGATGGCCCAGGGACAAGCTCAGGCAGAGCTGAGAGCCAAGCAAGGAGTCAGCATTTAGTTCTAAAGGTGAAGAGGAGCCCCTGGAAGGTGTTATGCTTGGCAGTGACCTGGTCTGATCACTGCTGGAGGGAATGGGCTTGGAGAGACAGGAAGAGGGCGAGAATGGGAAGGAGGCCCTAGGTAGGGGCTGTTGTGTGGTCCCGGGAGAAAGATGACGGGGGCTGTGAGCAGGCAGAGGGAAGAGGACACTTGTGCTCGCCTGCCTTGGAGAGGGAGAGGGCCCACAGGTGGAACTGATGGCTGGGATGTGGGGAGAAAGTGAAGGTGAAAGAGAAGAAGGTTTAGGACTTCTTCTGGGGTTTGCCCTAAGCAACAGGACAAATGGTAACATGGAGCCCAGGAGGTAGAGGGGGAAGCGGGTTGTTTCTGTGGAAGTGGCAGGAGGATCTCAGCCTCCATCTTCACCCTCAAACCTGTATCTGCCTCCATCCTACAACCTCAGCCCTGTTGTGCAGATGGTCTCAATTCCTTTATCCGACCACCTCTGTACATCTTTCAGTTCAGTTCAGTTGCTCAGTCATGTCTGACTCTTTGCAACCCCATGGACTGCAGCACACCAGGCTTCCCTGTCCATCACCAACTCCCGGAACTTTCTCAAACTCATGTCCATCGAGTTGGTGATACCTTCCAACCATCTCATCCTCTGTTGTCCCCTTCTCCTCCTGCCTTCAATCTCTCCCCGCATCAAGGTCTTTTCCAATGAGTCAGTTCTTCTCATCAGGTAGCCAAAGTATTGGAGTTTTAGCTTCAGCATCAGTACTTCCAATGAATAATCAGGACTGATTTCCTTTAGGATGGACTGGTTGGATCTCCTTGCAGTCTGAGGGACTCTCAAGAGTCTTCTCCAAAACCACAATTTCAAAAGCATCAATTGTTCAGCTCTCAGCTTTCTTCATGGTCCAACTCCCACATCCACACATGACTACCGGAAAAATCATAGCTTTGACTAGATGGATTCTTGTTGGCAAAGTAATGTCTCTGCTTTTTAATATGCTATCTAGGTTGGTCATAGCTTTTCTTCCAAGGAGCAAGCGTCTTTTAATTTCATGGCTGCAATCACTATCTGTAGCGATTTTGGAGCCTAAGAAAAGAAAGCCTTTCACTGTTTCCATTGTTTGCCCATCTATTTGTCATGAAGTGATAGGACCAGATGCCATGATCTTAGTTTTTGAATGTTGAGTTTTAAGCCAGCTTTTTCACTCTCCTCTTTCACCAACTGGCTCTTTAGTTCTTCACTTTCTGCCATAAGGGAGGTATAATCTGCATATCTGTGGTTATTGATATTTCTCCCGGCTATTTTGATTCCAGCTTGTGCTTCATCCAGTCTGGCATTTCACGTGACATACTCTGCATGTAATTTAAGCAAGCAAGGTGACAATATACAGCCTTGACGTCCTCCTTTCTCAGTGTAGAACCAGTATGTTGTCTCATTTCTGGTTCTAACTGTTGCTTCTTGACCTGGATACAAATTCCTCAGGAGGCAGGTCAGGTGGTCTGGCATTCCCATCTCTTGAAGAATTTTCCACAGTTAGTTGTGATCCACACAGTCAAAGGTTTTGGCATAGTCAATAAAGCAGAAGTAGAGGTTTTCTTGGAATTCTCTTGCTTTTTCCATGATCCAGTGGATGTTGGCAATTTGATCTCTGGTTCCTCTGCCTTTTCTAAATCCAGCTTGAACATCTGCACGTTCACTGTTCACATACTACTGAAGCCTGGCTTGGAGAATTTTGAGCATTACTTTGTTAGTGAGTGAGATGAATGCAATTGTGCAGTAGTTTGAGCATTCTTTGGCATTGCCTTTCTTTGAGATTGGAATGAAAACTGACCTTTTCCAGTGCTGTGGCCACTGCTGAGTTTTCCAAATTTGCTGGCATATTGAGTGCAGCACTTTCATGGCATCATCTTTTAGGATTTGAACTAGCTCAACTGGAATTCCGTCACCTCCACTAGCTTTGTTTGTAGTAATGCTTCCTAAGTCCTACTTGACTTCACATTCTAGGATGTCTGGCTCTAGGTGAGTGGTCACACCATCATGGTTATCTGGATCATTAAGATCTTTTTTGTATAGTTCCTCTATGTATTCTTGCCACCTTTTCTTAATATCTTCTGCTTCTGTTAGGTCCATATATTTCTCTCCTTTATTGTGCCCATCTTTGCATGAAATGTTCCCTTGGTATCTGTAATTTTCTATTTCATGAAATTTTCAAGTTCAACAATCAATGGGCTGAGCAGGAAATCAATCTGGAATTCACCTTCACTCCCTCCCTCCGTGGGTCACCTTTCTACACCCAAAGAGTCCCCTCATCCTGTGCTTTGAGCTCCTAGATGGCCTTGCCAATTCCCCAGCTGTCTTCTCCCTTTGTCTCTTGCTGTCTCCAAGCCACCCTCAACTCTGCAGACGCAACGATTTTTTTTTTCAGAGCGTAAATCTGACCATGTCATTTTCTTTCTCAACATTTTTCAATGACTCCTGTTTGGGACAAAGTCCAAACTCCTCAGCGTCCTGCCCTCTGCCTGGCTTCCACCCTTCTGTGATATGTGTGCATGGTCCTGGTCCAGCCACACAAAGTGAAAGTGAAGTCACTCAGTCGTGTCTGACTCTTTGCGATCCCATGTCCGTGGGATTTTCCAGGCAAGAATACTGGAGAGGGTTGCCATTTCCTTTTCCAGAGGATCTTCCCAGCATAGGGATCAAACCCAGGTCTCCTGTACTGCAGGCAGACACTTTACTGTCTGAGCTACCAGGGGCTCCAAGTACTCAAATAAGCCTTCAAGCCTTGGCCCTTTCCTGGAATTCTTCTCTAAGTGCCTCCCTCACACTCCCATTCTATTTGCCTTTCAAGACAAGCTTAATTAGTACCTCTTCTTAGACTTCCCTAGACTCCTCTTCATCACGTCCCTGGAGAACACAGACCCAGGATGAGCTGAATACTCCCCAAATTATCCTCATGGAACATGCTCTAAACTGTTCTGGTCTCACGTCCCTGTCTTAGTTAACAATCTCACATCGTCATCCACTAGGCGATGGAGGCAGGGATCCTCCACTTCTCTCTGCCTCCCCAGTCTCTGCCACTCAGCCAGCCATCAAGACTGACTTGATGGAGTCAATTGCAACTCTGAAGTGCGTCCCAGTCAGGTCCTGTTCCATTTTGCAGGTGAGGAAACTTGCCCTCGACTCTGACATTTTCCTTGGGAGGACTTACTCTACTAAGTGCAAGACCAGAAAATTATATAGTGCTGTGGAGCTTGTAACCCAGAGCTGACCTAATCCAGATGCAGGGAGGGAGAGGAGGGGGACATTCAGGCTAGGAGCTGAAGGATGAGGGACAGGTAACCAGAGATGGGTGGGGAGATGGGAGGACAATAATTGTCATGAAGCAATTATTTCTGAAGTTTAAGGATGTCTGCTTCAATGCTATGGAGAACAGTAAGGAGGTTCCTTAAAAAACTGAAAATAAATTTACCTATGACTCAGCAATTCCACTCCTGGGCATATATCCAGAAAAGACAAAAACTCTAATTCAAAAAGATGCATGCACCCCAATGTTCATAGCTGCCCTATTTACAATAGCCAAGACATGAAAGCAACTTAAATTTCCATCAAGAGATGAATGGATAAAGAAGATGTGGTACATATATACAATGGAATATTACTCAGCCACAAAAAGAATGGAATAATGCCATTTGCGGCAACATGAGTGGACCTAGAGGTGATCATACTAGGTGAAGCAAGCCAGACAGGGGAAGAAAAACATCAGACAATCTCACTTAAGTGTGGAATCTAAAATAAACGACTCAAATGGACTTAGTCACAAAACAGTAATAGACTCACAGACATAGAAATCAAACATGCTTATCTAAGAGAAAGGGGATGGGGAGGTATAAATTAGGAGTTTGAGATTAACAGACACATACTACTATATTTAAAATAGATAACTAACAGGGACCTACTGTATAGCATAGGGAACTATATTTAACATCTTGTAATAACCTATCATGGAAAAGAGTCTGAAAAAGGATGTGTATGTGTGTGTAACTGCATCACTTTGCTGTACACCTGAAACTAACACAACACTATAAATTAATTATATTTCAATTTAAAAATCACATCAAAGATGGAATGCCTACCTCCCATCTAGACTGAAGAGCAGGGCTGTAGCTGCCTTGGACACCACACGTCTCCAGCACCCCAAGCATGTGACACACGTGTAGGCATTCCATGTTTCCTGGATGAACATGCATGCCCTTCACAGGATGTTGCATCTTTCAATCCAGGAGGCCAGGCTCCCTCTTGTCATCCCACCTCCCCCACGCCCTCTGGTTACCTGTCCCTCATCCTTCAGCTCCTAGCCTGAATGTCCCCTCCTCGTCCTCCCTGCGTCTGGATTAGGTCAGCTCTGGGTTACAAGCTGCACAGCACTATATAATTTTCTCGCCTTGTACTTAGTGGAGTGCACCATAAGGACAGCGTTCCTGATTGCTGATGTCTGTGTTCGCTGGGCTGTGAGCTTCACGCGGGATCAGGTACTGGGTCTGGTTTTGTCACTGCTGCACCCTCAGTGCTGGGCACAGTGCCTGAAGCACGGTAGGTGCTGGATAACTATTTGGTTACTGGATGGACGATCTCAGAATAATGGATGGGGAAGGGATTTGCAAACTCTGTGGTTCTCAGCCTTTCTTTGGCCCCTCTCACCTGTAACTTTGTCCTCCTTGGGAGTTGAGTTTAAATATCATGAGGGTGGGATAGGGGGAACATGGCAGACTCTTGGTGGGTGAAGAAAGGACTTGTGCAGTTTAGAGATGACCCAAAGCAAATGTGATAATTTCCCCTCTCCTGTACACACATATACACAAGCACATGCATGCCCACGTGTGTGCACACACACTTTCGCAGTGTCACACAATTGCTCCAGGTTTGTGTCACTGCTATGTGGTAGTATGTTCCACATATGTGTTCATTTCAGCAGGTTGATCTTAGATTGTAAACTCCCAGAAAGAAGGAACTGGGCTTACAGGAGTCTCTATAAAGCTCCTGCACACTTAAAGGAAGCGGACAGTGAATCCAGGACCAGCTAGTAAATTACATTCAAGGCCCTTGGAGAGGCAGGGAGAGTATATATGTTAACTAGGTAGTGACTGTGGTAACCGGTTGGGGCAGAGAGCATTCAAGGACTCGCCTCTCAGACGGTTCACTCTAGAAAGGCCGAATGCAGAACCCTCACCCTCCCTGCGTTGGCACTGTGTGGGGGACAAGCACAGGCATGGCTGTGGAGTGTCAGTGTCTCATCCTTCCTGGAGCCCCACGGTCAGACAAGCCCTGGGACATTGTGCCTTGATTTCTTTTTGGAGCTGGAATTTTCCCAGCAGCCTCTCTGGCAGAGGTTGCAGAGTCGGCATCAGAAAGGGCCTTGAACACTAAGACCGTTATCATGCTCGGTTTGAATACTGCCAGAGACAGGGAGCTCACTGCTTTGATGGAGAGCTCCTCCCACTGCTGACAGCTCATAGCCACCTCCTTCTTTTCCAGAGCTACGCCTTCTTTCCTTCAGCACTGTTTCTCTGAGAAACTGCATTCTTCTCCCTCTTGGAGGAAGCAGTAAGGGTTCATCAGTGGGGCCGGCCAGGGGCTGAAGGTCATTGTGTGTGATGTCTCCCCTCTCTGCCCCCCAGCCCATAGGGGGCCTTTTCCCACATGCTCTCGCAGGCCCCCTTGTCTGTCACCCAGCTATGACTTACCTAGATACGTGTCATCCAGAGGACGGGAACATTTGATTGCTGCGGAAAAAAGGCTTTTTTAAAAACGCCTTTCAAAAAGTGAGTCATGATTGGTTTAAAAATAGCCTGTGGAGATCAGAAGAAACAAACACACACAAAAAAATGATACTAAAAATCTGGAGTACCTAATTATAGGAAAAAGGAAATGGTTTGGCAGAATTGGGATTCCAGTGATTTTTTTCGTATTTTCTTTGACTCAGACCCCATGCAGGGAGAGTGAAATACATCAGGCATTGTTAGTACATTTCCCAACCCAGAGACTCAGAATCCCTCTATCAGATTATTTACAACCTGCATGGGCATTCTTGAGTTTGTGGTATTTGGACCCACCTCCCTCTCTGTGTTTCCCCCAGGCAACCTGTGCTCACCACCATAAACCTCACAGAAGGTGTAATCCATCAGGTGGCCCATCGCAGTTGTTCAGTCTGGGTGCTGAGCAAGCACCTTAAGTGAGGAAAGCTCCATAGAGGTCCCTGAGCAAAGACTATTGAGTGGCTGGTTCTCATGCCCATAAGAAAGAAAAGGAGGGATCACTAGCGTCGTCTTGGGTTCACCAAGCCCAGGTCCAGCCAAAATGGTCTCTTTTGGGAGTTGTTAGGTATTCTGGGCTGGTAGACATGTGGTGAGCTATGGACATCGCCAATCTATATTTGAGCAAGGCGTTTTGTAAAGACTTTGATGTAACCCTTGGGGACAAGATGGAGAATTGTGGATTAGACAGTAATCAAGTTAGATGGATTAGCAGACAAAGTACGGTGTGTGCCAGCAGTGGGTGAAGCTGCCAGGGAGCTAATGCAATCTTGGACTGTATTAATCGAAGCCCAGAGCCCAGAAGCGGGGAGATAATGGTTTGTCCCTCTGTGTTTGGCTGTGGCCAGACCACATCTGGAGCATTGCATTTCATTGCAGTTGAGCAAGGACATTGACAAATGGATGGCATTCGGAGGAGGGGTACTGCGATGCCTGGGGTGGGGTTGGGGTGGTGATCTGTGTATCAAACCATGTGAGCAGTGAGTGGTTGAGGGAGCTGGGGACTTTCATCTTGGAAGAGAGAACATCTAAGTGGATCCTGACAGCTGCTTTCAAATATTTACAGGTCTGCTGTGGAAGACAGAACAGAAATATTGGATGCAGTGTCAGAAATGCAGCATTTGACAGCAAGGAAGATTTTGGTTTGGTTTGCAGTACATCAACAAGAAGGGAGGAGCTCTGAGCCCTGCAAAGGGGCTTCCTGCCCTCAGCTGCCCACACGATCTTCCTTCTCTGGAGCAAGACTTGAATGTGGCGCTTCACTTATTGAACACTGCTCTTCACTTTTCTGGCTTACCAAAAATATCAATATACCAGGACTTGTGCCAAACTTGGAGGAGGAAGTGGGGATACAGAAGGGGCATACCACATTGTCCTTGTCCTCAAGAAGCTTATGCTGCAGTCAGAGAGATGCTCACACCAACAGCTATTGTGCACACAAGGATTTCCCTGGAGTGTAGCAGGGAGGGCACTGGATTGCTGCTTTCTGTTCAGCTGCCAGCTAGCTGTGGGACCTGGGGCAAATCACTGCATCTCTCAGACGTCAAGTGGAATGTCTAGGGCCATGGCCCTCCTCCCCTGCAGTGCACACTAACCAGCTGGAAAACTTGTTTAAAACAAGCCTTCTGCTTCCTTGCATCAGTGGTCTGGGACGGGGTGGCCAATGATTCTAATGCAGGGAGCACACGGATCACTGGAAAATACTGATGGAGTTAAGAAAGAACATGGCCTCTGAAAGAAGTTTCATTTTTCTGCTGAGAGTGAAGGAGGGTGGGCTGGAGGGAGACCAACCAATTAGTAGGCTATGTCTCTGAGCTGGGGAAGAAGGGATGCCAGATAGACTTTAAGGTGGTAGAAGCTAAAACACAGGGATGGTCTCAGTGGAGAGAAGGAAGTGGCAGGTCTTGACATACAGGGGATGAGGATGGAGAAATATCACAATAACTTTTCCATGGTAAAGTGTTGTAATTGGATTGGCAGATGGACTCTGCTTGAGGGTGGGGATAGAGAGTGGCCATAGTCTATGACCGTGACTTGTAACTTCTGATCATTGGTCTGGTAACTCAGGGTGGGGGACGGCATGTCCTGAGCCCCCTCTGTGAAGGGCAGTCCCGGGTCAAATCTCTGAAAGAGGGCAGGTTCTCCCCACCAGGGGCTGGGGAGGTGAGGATCTTTGGGGTCTGATCCCAGCTGACTAGGCTCTTGCCCAAGATGTTTCCCTAGCCTGGCCCCTCCTCTACCAACACCCTCCCACCCCATCTCCCTCCCCCCTCTTCCTCTGTCCCCCCTCCCCCCTTCATCCCCTTCCTCCTCCTGGCAGGAGACTCAGGGAAATAATGAGGTTGCCCAACTGGCAGTGCACGCGCCATCAGGGTGTAGAATGAAGACGGATGACTGTAGCTAAGAGACAATTTGAAAAGGGATAAATACAGGCAACAAGTTATTCACCACAGCAATTTGTAAAGAGCGTTAAAAACCTGCAGATGGGTTGTTTCACATCATCTCCTTTTCCATTTGCAGGCTGACAGGCCGGGGTAAACGACAGTGATGGATGGCTTCGGGCCTGGCCCCTTAATCTACTGCTCTGCCATTGATTAGTTTGGCTGGCACCACACCCCAGGGTGGTGGACGTGACTGTCTCTCCTAGAATTCAGAGTCAGAGCTGGGCTGTTAGACTTGGAAGGGACTCTGTGGGGAGAAAGGCTGGAGAGAGGGCAGGGGAGGGAATAGGGGGCAGAGAGGCCCCCAAAATTTGACATTGGAGACCTGGAAGCTGGCACAGAGCAGCAGGAGGTTTCTGCAGCAGAGGATGGATTTGAACAGGAGAAGATACCAGGGGAGGGGAGCAAGCAGAAGTTGAGAACCTGAGTCCAGCCCTCCAGCCCAGGCTCCATGAGAGGCTGGCTCCCTCCATCTAGCCTGGCAATGACTGGTGATGAGCCCTCAAGGCTCTTTTACAGATCCTTATTTATTTTATAGGAATGTAATGTACAACATGGGGCTTCCCAGGTGGTGCTAGTGGTAAAAAAAAGAAAAAAAAACAAAACCCTCCTGCCACTGCAGGAGATGTAAAAGATGCGGGTTCGATCCCTGGGTCGGGAAGATCCCCTGGAGGAGGGCATAGCAACCCACTCCAGTACTCTTGCCAGGAGAATCCCATGGACAGAGGAGCCTGACAGGCTACAGTCCATAGGGTCGTAAAGAGTCAGACACGACTGAAATGACTTACCATGGCACAAAGCCCAACACAGTGACTATAGTTTTTATTTATTTTGTCCAAGGCATGTGGGATCTTAGTTCCTCAATCAGGGATCAAACCTGTGCCCCTTGCATTGGGAATATGGAGTTTTAACTTCACTGGGCCACCAGGAAGTCCCCAGATCGCTTATAGCCTCTGTATCCCAAGTGCCCAGCTGAGTGTCTCTCTATGAATGAATCAGCAGGTAACGTTCTTCCAGTGTTATAAATGGGAGGATGGAAATCCCACAGAGAGGGGGATTATAATTATCTGGGGCCCGGGAGGAGCTGATCTCAGACTGAGTTTAGGATGTCCAAGGTGAAGAGAGGACAGATGGGGGACCCTCAAGATGACACGCAGGCAAGAAGGACACAGGCTGGCAGGTTGCTGCAGAGGGGATCAAAAGATTAGGAGGCATCAAAGACTACAAATTTAGGGCAAGGTGAGAATGCACAATTCTCCATAGTGGCTAAGAAATTAGAGAAGAAAGATTTGAGGGAGAGATATGCTGCTATATTGGTACTGGAAAAAGCATTAGGGTCAGATTGGGGGAACTTTGCTCTTGCCTCTGTTCCCCATATGGCTCACTGTAGGGTGCTGGGCATTGATGGAAACCTCCCTGGGCTCTGCATCCTGAATTTAAAGAGAGAAATGTGGAAAGAGTAGCAGCTCACACTTTTAGTGTGCTTTGCTGTGTAAAGAAGTGTTCTGGCCATCATGATACCATTTGATCCTTCTAATAACCGAGAGAGAGAGGAGGAGGGCAAGTTTTATTGTCCCCATTTTAAAGTTGAACAAGTAGAGGCTCAGAGAGGTTAAGAAACTTTGTCAGGTTCACACAGCTTATACGTGTGAACTCAGGCTCTAGTCTCTGCCTCTGCTGCAACACACAGCTCCCTGGCTTCTGGGACTTAAGCACTTAGAGGGAAGTGGTGCTACTGAAGTACAGATCAACCCGCTTCTAAACAAGCCTTCATCTAAGTTTTAATCTTTAGAACAAAATACATTTTTCTGAAAACTGAGCAATTGTTGCCTGCTGGTCCATGAGTCTGAGTGCCCCTGAGATCCCTCAGTCTTACCAGAAGGATGATGAGAATACAGATCAACATTGGTTTCCTTAGAAACTGATTGACCTCTGATTGAGATGACTAGTTCTGGTGTTGACATCCTGCCTGCCTGCTCCCTAACCAAAGCCACACTGTTCTGTAAAGTTTGGTATAGGGCGCACCTCCTCCTTGAAGACCTCCCTGATAATCACATCACATTGAGGACTCCCCGCTCTGGGAGCTCAGCGTGCTTGAACCTACACTGCTTTTATATTGCCAACCAGGCCAGATGTTCTGAGATTTGCTTAATAAATCCGATTACCTTGTGATTCAGTGGGAGAGAGTTGGACTCAAGGGCCTTTTCCAGATGGTTCCCTGCCCCGCGTCCCTGCCAGGCGCTGACCCTGAGTGAGTCAGGATTAATGAATTGAGCCCTATGTGGGCAGCTAAGTACCTGCCTGCCCTTGAACAGGTCACTTTGCCCTACATGGGTCTGTGGCTCTTGCCTATAAATTAAAGAGGTGACGGTGGGAGAGACAGATGACCTGGGTCAGTGCTTGTCAGCCCTGGCTATCTGTCAGAAACACTTGTAGAACTTCTGAGAATTCAGAGACCTGGGACCGCTTTCAGTCCTCCTGGATCGAAATCTCTGGGGAAGTGGCCTAAACATCTGGCTCTCTTTTTCCTAGGCCACACAGCTGATTTTGATGTTCGGCCGGGGCTGGGAAACAGCGCCCTCCTCAGAGGATCAGAGCAGCCGCCAGTCAGGCACGTGCCTAGCTGTGTGCTCTCCTCACCACATCTCACTGGCTACAGCTTGGCTACCCTCTCAGATCTCAGGCTCCGAGACAGGTAGGCACACTCAAGAGGATTTCTGGGGATGGTCCCCAACCTTTTGGCACCAGAGACCAGTTTCATGGAAGACAATTTTCCCAAGAACCGGGGCAAAGAACGGTGTTGGGATGATTCAAGAAAGTGAAAATGAAAGTGAAGTCGGCTCAGTCGTGTCCAACTCTTTGGGACCCATGGACTGTAGCCCACCAAGCTCCTCTGTCCATGGGAGTCTCCAGGCAAGAATACTGGAGTGGGTTGCCATTTCCTTCTCCAGGGGATCTTCCTGACCCAGGGATCGAACCCAGGTCTCCCACATTGCAGGCAGACGCTTTTACCTCGGCACCACCAGGGAAGCCTGGGGTGATTCAAGTGCGTTACATTTATTGTGCACTTTATTTTTTTTTAATGTATTTATTTTTAATTGGAGGATAATTGCTTTACAATGTTGTGTTGGTTTCTGCCATACATCAGCATGAATCAGCCATTGGTATACACATGTCCCCTCCCTCCTGAACCTCCCTTGTGCACTTTATTTATATTGTTATTATATCAATTCCACCTCAGATCATCAGGCATTAGATCATAGAGGTTGGGGATGCTTCTGTAGGAGAATAACACCCGTAAGAGAGTGAGGGAAACAGGAGGGGCAGAGGGACAAGGTAAGCACACGTGGTTACAAGACCTTGGCCAAGCCCAGTGCTGAGACCGAGGTCCTTCAACGTTACCTCGAGTGGAGCTGAGTGGGTCAAGCCTCTGCATCCCACATGGATAAGTCTTTGGTTGTGGGCAGCCTCTGTGGAAGGTCCCTAACATTGGGGAGGGCAGTTCCCTTTTGCCAAGGATATTGTTGGGAAGCCATCAGCAGGCAGTGCCCAGGCAGCTGGAGAACTGAAGGCCTGGTTCCTGAAGATGGAGTCTGGGCGTCCACCCCCCACCCCCACCCAAAAGCATCTGCTATATTCTGATGCCCATTCATGGTAACAGAGCCTTAGGCACTGATTTGTTGAAGGGATCCCAGGTCAAACTGCATCTTCTCTGCACATGGCTCAAAGCTACACAGAACATTGGGAACATCTGCATAAAATCTGGAACCCTCGCTCTGTACCCCACCCCCTATACACACATATGGACATACAAGCACACACTCACATACACACCACAGTACAGGGAGGGTCGAGGGCCAAGCCTCAAGTCCTACGGATAACTGTCTCAAGAGACCAGACAAGGCTGTAGTAGCGATATTAAGACAAGCCTACATCTGTGAAACTCAGAAGTTGTGTTCCAGCATTGCTGCTAAGTCACTTCAGTCATGTCCGACTCTGCTTGGCCCGTAGATGGCAGCCCACCAGACTCCCCCATCCCTGGGATTCTCCAGGCAAGAACACTGGAGTGGGTTGCCATTTCCTTCTCCAATGCACGAAAGTGAAAAGTGAGAGTGAAATCACTCAGTCGTGTCCGACTCTCCGGCGATCCCATGGACTGCAGCCCACCAGGCTCCTCTGTCCATGGGATTTTCCAGGCAAGAGGACTCGAGTGGGGTGCCATTGCCTTCTCCGATTAAATGTATCTTAATAAAAAATTGCTGTTGTTTAGTCACTAAGCTGTGTCTGACTCTTTGGTGACCCCATGGACTGTAGCCTACCAGGCTCCTCTGTCCGTGGCATTTCCCAGGCAAGAATACTGGAGCAGGTTGCCATTTCCTTCTCCAGGGAATCTTCCCAACCTAGGGATTGAACCCTAGTCTCCCGCATTGACAAGCAGATTCTTTACCACTGAGCCACCAGGGAAACCCCTACTAAAAAATAATTACCATTTATTTACACACCAGAAATGTTGTTTATTTTTATTGTTCAACATAACATGTTTTGTGTGTGTGCTAGTCACTCGGGTGTGTCCAACTCTTTGTGACTGCATGGACTGTAGCCTGCTGAGCTCGTCTGTCCCTGGAATTCTCTAGGCAAGAATACTGGAATGGGTAGCTATTCCCTTCTCCAGGGGATCTTCCCAACCCAGCAGTCGAACCCAGGTCTCCCACAATGCAAGTGGATTCTTTATCATTTGAGCCACTAGGGAAACCCATAACATGCTTTAACAGTGTGTAATTGTTAACAGCTTTGGAAGGACTGATGCTGAAGCTGAAACTCCAATACTTTGCGAAGAACTGACTCCTTGGGAAAGACCCTGATGCTGGGAAAGATTAAAGGTGGGAGGAGAAGGGCACGACTGAGGATGAAATAGGTTGGATGGCATCACTGACTCGATGGACATGAGTCTGAGTAAGCTCTGGGAGTTGGTGATGGACAGGGAGGCCTGGCATGCTGCAGTCCATGGGGTTGCAAAGAACTGGACACGACTGAACGAATGAACTGAACTGAACTGAAGGACCCTGCAGAAGCCTGACAGGGCCTTGGTACCTCATGACTGGGAGCACAGGTCCTTTTTCTTTCTGCTTCAGGGACCCCTCCCCAGGCCCTGGCATGGTGGGGGGGCAGGGGGTGGGGGCGCTGCCCCCAGACCAGCATGGTTGGCCATCAACTCAGATGCCCTTATTTGGCCATTGGTGGGGCTCCTTGGCACCCAAGAGCTTCTCCTGGAGCAGGCCTGAGCAGGCTGGGTTTCAGCCCAAGATGGGGGTGGCCCTGCTGACTCCCATTTGATTCAAGGCCTCGGAAAACGGGTGGGAAAGCAGCAGCTGTGAGCAGAGAAGGCCTGCCTTGTGCAGCAGAAACACCAAAATAGACTCAGGAGTGGAAGGAAGGGTGGAGGAGTCAGTCTGAACACTCACCTTGGGGAGAGCCGGCCCTGAGGGAGCCCGGAGAGGAAGAATGGGCTGGGGTACAGACGGGTGAGAAAATGCCTCTGACCGGGAGCAGTTCTGGGGCCCTCCAGAGCCTGGGTATTCACGCTCTCTTCAGGTACCCACGCACTCGCCTGCTTGCTCTCTCTCATCTGCATTCATTCACCGACCCCCTTCCTTAGCTCACTCTTCTTGTTTCTCAGACTGAGCTTTCCTGTGGGCGGGACAAGCCTGTTTTCATGCCCTGCACCCCTTCATCACCCAGCACAGTGTCTCCCCTCTCGGGCTTAATGAATGTTTGTTTATTCTTTCATTATCATTCTGCCTCAGATTCATTCACTTTCTTTGAATGTGTCTTGAGGGTACGCAGGGAGCTCCCAAAGACATTCAGAGCATGAACAGGAACCTCTTGAGGGGAGTTAAGAGTCAGGTCCATGAAGGAGTTTGGTTCTAGCTCAGGCGGTGAGGGGCTCCAAGCGGCTTGGCCAGCCTGAGGGTCAGGGCCAGGGAGAAGCCTGTCTGGGCTGCGTGCGGGCCTGGCTTGGGAAGTACCCCCTCGGGGAGCTGGACACTACAGTGGAAAGGATTTGGGTCTGGGGAGGGAATGGAGCACCCCAAGAGGACAGGAGCAGAGGGGGAGTCAAGAATGAGTGGGGAGAGGAGATAGATGCAGTGAAAGGACCCTGATGGGGTGACAACAGAGGGAGGCTGTGCTGTCCTCTCTGGCTGTCCAGGGCTGCGGGCTGTGCCTGGCCTCTGTAGACTGCCTGGGAGCTTGGTTTGCTAGACTCCACTTTTGCATGGGCTAGGATGGATGCAGTGACCACTGAGAGTTTGCCCACCAAGCAGAGTCTGTCCTGACAGCCTCAAAATGAGCAGGAGGAAACTGATTTTGAAGAATACACAATCCCAGGACTGAATGGCTCATGGCTAGCCAGGGTGTCATGCAGGCTTATCAGCTCCTAATCACCAAGCTGCCCTGTGACATTGTCTGTGAATGACTTACGTGTGTGTGTGTGTGTGTGTGCTCAGTCGTATCCAGCTCTTTACAGCCCCGTGGACTGTAGCCCACCAAGCTCCTCTGGCCTTGGCATTTTCCAGGCAAGAATACTGGAGTGGGTTGCCATTTCCTACTCCAGGGGATCTTTCCAACCCAGGGATTGAACCCACGTCTCCTGCATTGACAGGCGGATTCTTTACCACTAAAGTCACCTTGGCAACCAATTAGAAGATGAATTTGGACCAGCTAAAAATCACATCCTCCCAAAGGAGAAAAGAAATGAGGTGGTCTCAGTCTGCACCTCTGTCATCTCCTGGCAGGCACGCGTGAGCAAGCACGTTCACTCGGCTTGTGTTAACCCAGGTCCTCTGAGAGCCGGCCTGATGCTTGTTCGCCGTGTGGATCTAGGTCTCTAGGTCTCTTCCTGCCCCCTGCCTGAGGGGATTCTGCCCAGACTCTTTCTTCTCCTGCAGGAGGGTCTTGCTGAACCTGCCGTGTCTGCACCATTGTCAAGAGCAAATTCTGGCACTGCTCAGGTGAGGGGCTCGGAATTCACATCCTTACCACCTGCCTCCTCACATCTCTTCCACTTTCTCAGGAGGCATGCTCAGTCGCCTCAGCTGTGTCCGACTTCTTGTGACCTCATGGGCTGTAACCCGCCAAGCTCTTCTGTCCATGGGATTTTCCAGGCAAGAATACTGGAGTGGGTTGCCAGGCCTTCCTCCAGGGCATCTTCCCAACACAGGGATCAAGCCTGGGTCTCCTGCATTGAAGGTGGATTCTCTACCCCTGAGCCACCTGGGAAGTCCTTATCAGGAGGAAGGAACTCTTTCCAGGTCACAGAGAACAGGGTGGGGAATTTAGACCCTCCTCCTTTTTTATTCAGAGGACCTCAAATAGGAACAGCTTCCTTCACTGGCCTCTGGGGATGTGGTTGTTTGTCCCTGGTAAACAAGAAAAGCAAATAGGGATGTGAGTTCCCAGGCACAGGCTTGCAAAGGGCTGGCCTCTCTCTCCTGCCTATCTGGGCCTTGCCAGGATGCACAGACGAGGCATCCAGGGAAAGAGGAAGTCTGAAATTCCCAGAGTAGCTTGCTGCAGAAGAGTGTGGGGACACCCTGTCACCCTCTCTCCACCATAGCTGATCCCTCCCCATTGCCATCTGTCTCCCCTCAACCCCATCTGCTGGCTGAGATTGCAGTTTCCAGCAAGGACCGAGGTCGTCTGGTGTCCAGAAGAGCCTCCATCACTGCATCACTTGTGCAGGAGGCAGTCATGCCATCGGGGGCCCACCCCCGAAACATCCTCTGGACCCTCAGCTGGAGGGGAGGGGGAGAGTTTCTTCAGCAGAGGAAAGGCCACCGCAGCAGGAGGGGAGAGGAGGTGAAAGGTTTCTGGGACGAGCCACTCCGATGAGCTTTGGCAGTTTTGAAGGTCACTTTTTCCCCTTCCACCAAAGAATTTAATTAGGCTTCTATAAAGCAGTTAGATTTAGGAGCGGAACATTTTTAGCTCCCCTGCTAGGAGTGCTCATGAATATTAAAGACCGAGGAAAGAGGCAGGAGCTGGGCTGGCCTGCACCCTACTCGGAATCCCTGGGGACTGTGGCACGTGGGCACAGGAGAAAGGGCAGCTGGGTTTCTCTGGCGATGGTGGAGGGGGCATTTCCTGCACAGCCCCCAGCAGCCCCGTATCATTAAGAGTTGAAGTCATCACTCCTTCCACTCGGCCAGGACCCACGCTGGAGTGTCCTGGAGTTCATTGCTGGCCTGATGACACAGATGACAGCAGGGGGGTGCAGGCCTTGGAAAGGGCACTGAGGACCCACTCCCCAGGCCACCCTCTAGGGCGCTTACTGCCCCTGAGAGGAGGGCCAGTTCCCTGGGGGCCAGCTTCAAGGCTTTCCCTACAGCAAAGGTCAGCCACCTCCCCATCCGGAGCATGACTGGGTCATGTCAGAGAGCAGGGGCTGATCAAGTCGCTGTGTGCTCAGCCTGCACGGGGCATGAGACAGACCTGCATCTGGCCTGCAGAGGTTTCCAGTGGAGCCAGGAGACAGACAGGCTCCCCAGAGCTGTCTAAGAGAGCGAGTGGACGAGTCCAGCTGTGCTCAGTGAGAGCATTCTTAGTTCTGTGGACTATGACTGGGTGGGGGGGTGGCACCGGGCAGCACCCAGCCAGCTCTCCCATTACAGTGAGGAGCCCCCTCCCAGCTCCTCTGTGGATGTCAGCCAGACCCCACCTTCTGACATGTTCTCACAGTGTGCGGAACTCTCCAGACAGGTTCAATCCCATCATCACCCAGGAGCCCCACTCACAGGGTCCCTGAGGAAGACATGGGGGTGGGGGGGCTCCTATCTCCTTCCATTTCACAGATGGGGAAACTGAGGTCTTGAGGATGTCAGCCCTGACATAATCCCCAAAGGAGCCAGGGTAGATGCCCAGGCCCAGTATCAGCAGGTGGGGCCACGGGAAAGGAAGAAGGCAGCCTGTTTCTGGGCTCAGGTTGGAACTGTTCTCCTGACAGCTGCCTGCCCATCCTGGTCTTAGTCATCTGCCCACAAAAACCCTCCACACAGCATGGCAGCGGCTGACGGCTGGAGCTCTGGGCCAGGAACCCAGAGAGCTGTAAAGAGGGCGGTGGGTCTGTTCGGGGCTCTTCGTGATTTCAGATCTTTGAAGGCCCAGCCAGGAAATAATCTGTCCTTCTGTTGAGGCCTGGATTTGACCCACAGAGCTGCTGAGCTGGCCAGGGCCTCACTGTCTCCCAGCTGCTGCAGCCCGGAGTGGCACCGATGTTATCCAATGAGCCCTATGGGTTTTGTTTGTTTGTCTTGTTTTTAAGAAATAGAGGCCTTACCAAGGTCTTGAGATGTCTCATTTGTGAATGCCAGACCTACTCTCTGACAGTCTTGGTTTCATCACTGACTTGTGCTGTGATCTTGGGCAGGATTCCCTACCTCCATGGCGAAGTTTTCTCTTGAGCACAGGATGTTGACAAGAACCCCAGGGATGCCTGCAAAGTCTGTTTCTTGATGTCTCAGTGAGGCCCTTTTCCCAGGGGGCAGCTCTGGCCATCTGGGTTCAGGCGCCCAGGGATCTGTATTTAGGGTCCAGTCTCTCGGGGTGTTCTGTGACCCTGGGTTGTCTTTCAGGGTTCCATGCCTGGTGGGGGGATGGGCAGGAGCTGTATCTGAGGCTGTAGACCTCCCTCCGGGCAATGAGGGGCGATGCCAGCAGCTCAGGTTTGCAGAGAGCTAGCAGACCTGCAGAGTAGACGGCTCCCTTTGCCCACCTGAGAAGCTCTCTGCCCCTCCCCCTCTGCCTGCTCTTACTCGCCAGCTGGACTCCCTGGCCATCCATCCGTCTTGGCTATCGGAGAGCCCAGGGCACACGCTCCCCTGTCTTGTCAGCTTGAAATTAAAGACTTGCTCCACGGAGCTGGGTCCTCTCCAGAGACACCACACTTTGATTATCCCCTCAGAAGGAGTGGTTGATTTGGTTTCTGCTGTGATGTTCCAGGGTGGGATGGGGATGGGTATGGGTGGAGGGGAGGAGGGGAGGGCTGGAGAAGATCTCGTCTCTCTGGAACAGAAAACCTTGCAGAGCGGAGGGACCTAAAGGGGCCAGGTCCCCCGCGAGCCGACTGACCTTGGTTGCAGTGGCTAGCATGCTGGCTCAGGGGGATGTTGCTACGGTGTGTGTTATGAGGCTGATCAGGATGGACCGGCTAGAGGATCGAAGACAGCAGAGGAGGCTCGGCACTCCAGGTTTGCTGAGTAGCCAACCTCCCTTCTTTGCTCTGATCATTCCCATTTTGGATGTTTCTTTACAGAGGAAAGCCACCTCCTCTTCTCCCCAGAGGGAGAGACTGGCTTTGATGTGCGATGTGAGGAAGTGTGGCCAGAGGGGGCGCTCTTTGGGTGCCCATCTGGGCTTCTGTGGCTGTGCAAGGAACCCAAGTGCCGACTGAGCTCTCTCTGAACCTTAAGATTTATGACACTGGTCTGAGCCCCCCGTCACACATCTGATTGAAATCCCGTGCTCTATCCCAAGACCTATAAGAATTTCCAGAGGGAGGCCTCTCATGAGCACCTTGGTGTTGAGCTCATGCTTCTGCTGAATTCACTCATTTATGGATAGTCTCCTGATCACACAAGCCATCCCAGTTTGCAGTTTCCATTTAGATGTGGGATTCAATTCCCTCCTTTGAATTCTACCCCCTAAACCTCTCACACCAGGCATTCACAGCTGTGTCAGACTTGACTGAGTTGTGGGGAGACAGAAAACAATGTTTGGGGGAGGGAGTCGTTACCTGTTGAAAGATAGAGAAAATCGGTGCATCTAGAAGCGTGAGAGATCAACCAGTTTGGATAAGATTGATATAAATGACTTTTTAAACTGCACTTATTTAAAGTGTTCAATTTGATAAGTTTTGAAACATCACCTCAGTGAAGATACTGAACAAGCTCACCCCCTCCCCCAAAGTCTCCCTCCCTCCCCCTCCCACCTTGGCCAACCACTGATCTGCTTCCTGTTGCTACGGATTGGTTTGCATTTCCTAGAGTTTTATATAAATGGAATCATGAGGTATGAACTCTTTAAGACTGAGAGGGTTTTATATCTCAGAAGTGAAAACAGCTTTGCGTTGAATATTAGACACACTTATTCTTTAAAAGTGCACTGCCCACCCCACCAAGATGCTGCGCAGTGCCCACACCACTGGGCTATTCCGCTTCCCGCTGCCCCTGAATTTCATCTCACTTTTAATGCAGAGCTGTTCAGCTACCTTTTTGTTTCCTTGACTTTTCTGCTAATCCATATCCTTAGAGACTTATCAAGGTAATTTCCTGAACAAAAGAGAGTTCCCTCCCTAAGATCAATCCCAGTGTCAGCTGTTAGGATAAATTTTTCTATCCTCTTACGCCTTATGTGTGTGAGTGTGTGCATGTGTATGTAAGTGTGTGTGTGTGGGTGTGAGTATGGGTGTGTGCGTGTGCATGCACACTGGGGAGTAGAAGCATGAGGAAGGCAAAGGGGACTATTTTAAAAACATTCATTGATGCCAGATCTCCCTGGTGGTCCAGTGGTTAATAATCTGCCTGCCAATGCAGGGGACACAAGTTTGATCCCTGGTCCGGCAAGATTCCACATGCTTCCAGGCAACTAAGCCCACGTGCCGCAGCTACTGAAGCCCACTTGCCTGACAGCCCTTGTTCTGCAACAAGAGAAACCACCACAATGAGAAGCCCGTGCACCACAAATAGAGAGTAAACCCTGCTGACTACAGCCAGAGAAAACCCAAGCGGTGATGAAGACCCAGCACACGCAGAAAGAAAGAAAGGGCAGTATTGGCATTTGAAAGCAAACAATTCATTAAAAAACATTGGTTGATGCCTACCTGTACCAGGCACTAGGCTAAGTCCTTTCATACATTAATTCACTTAGTCCTCCTAGCAAATATGTGACATAGGAATAAGAATTCACTTTAACAGGTGCAAAAGTGAGACTTTAAGAGGCTAAATACAGTGTCTACATGCATGCATGCTCAGTTGCTCAGTCTTGTCCGACTCTTTGCAACCCCATGGACTGTAGCCCACCAGGCTCCTCTGATCATGGAATTTTCCAGGCAAGACAAAGACAAAAGCAAAACTAAAGCCTGGATGTCCTGACTTCAGGCTTGGTGCTCATTCCTCTGCACTGGGAATGATGAGGAGGTTAAGCCTGTGTTTCACAAGTTGGTTGGAAGTACTGCTTGGAGGTCTGTGTGGAAAAGGACAGTGAAGCTGAGTCTCAGTTCAGTGGAAGGCTGGCACCATTGATTAGTGGCGTCTGTCACGGGTGTGGGTGTGGAGGTGATGTTGGTATATCATGTGTGCTTTATATATCACTTCTTCAGTCCTTCCTGTAACTCAGGACTGAGTTATTATTCTTCATGAGCAAGAGATCCAATGCCTTGCTCTCTGAAGGAGCACCCACAGGTTGCCCCCAGCTGGTTGGCCCCATCTGATGACCCCTCTCCAGAAGGATTTTGTGCCTAACCTTGGTCCTCACAACCTGAGTTGCTGTCTAGGGGCTGCAGTTGTCAGACTTCTCCTCACATCCTCTCTCTAGTCCTTTCTCTAGGAACCTGGCCATCTTATTTCTCTCTCAAGTCTCACCACTCCATGCTAGGCAGCCAGGGCTCAGGGTCACGGCGACAGAGCAGCACTCTCAGACCCCAAGGTGAGTGCCCTATTTACCCCTTTCTCTCTGACACCCTGAGCTTCCCTGGTGGCTCAGAGGGTTAAAGCGTCTGCTTGCAATGTGGAAGACCTGGGTTTGATCCCTGGGTCAGGAAGATTCCCTGGAGAAGGAAATGGCAACCCACTCCAGTATTCTTGCCTGGAGAATCCCATGGACGGAGGAGCTTGGTGGGCTACAGTCCACAGGGTCGCAAAGAGTCGGACATGACTAAGTGACTTCACCTTCACTTTCTTTCTCTGACACCACTTCTGATTTCCTCTCTCGGTTCCATGGCCATCCCTGGCCCAGTTATCAGTGCCTCTCAGCCGCATCATTACAGAAGCCACTTCCTGTCTGCCTCCCGCCAGCCCACTCTCCTCAAGGCAGCAGGAAGGCTATTCTAAAACATCCTTGGGATCATGGCACTCCCCACCTCTCAACCTCCTGGCGTCTTCCATCCTACTCGCTTTCAACTCCTCACTGTGGGGGCCTCTGGCCTGATCTCTCTACTCCAGCCATGTCGCGCTTCTCCACAGATGCCAATGCTCCAAACTCAAGTTTGCCTCAGGCCTTTGCACCTGCTTGAATGCTATCTTCCTGGCCATCCTATCTAAAATCTATGCTCCCTCCCTCCCCTCACTGTCACTTGCCCTCATTGCCTTCAGAGCACTTATCAGGAGATAACGATATGGCAGACCAGCAACTCACAAAAGCTCTGTTTTTCTTTGTCTACCTTTCAGTCTAGAATAATGTCAGGCACTTAGAGAATACCAAATAGCTGTGGAAGGAATACACTCAAAGCACTTTTGCAAGCATGCAGTTTATTACAAACTTCCTCAAATTGTTTATGAAAGAGGAGAGGAATAGTCATAACTCATGGAAAAGCCACGAGTATCTAGGTGACCTTGGGCAAACCATTTAACCAGTTTGAGCTTCAGTCTCTCTGTTTGAAAAATAGGGTGTGGATTGTCCTCCTTACCCAGAGAGCTGAACAGGTTCGTGACAGGGCACAGGAAGCACCCTTCTTTGGACTGGACCACCACTAGGCTTCTCAGAAATTTCCTGGGGCTGAAGAGTCGTGGTCAATACTCTACACTTGCTGCCGAGTGCTATAGCTTTGACCTCTGAGCCACCTGCCTTTCCCTGACCCAGACCAGAGCCAGAGGCTGGGAGGGCCTCTCCCCAGCCACCCCTCCCCCATCTTCCCTTCTCCCTTCCTCTCTCCTTCTGTCCCTCCTTTTTCTGTCCATTTCCCAGATCCAGCTGTGAGCTCCTTCTTACCCACTTTCTGGGAGCCTCAGAGCTGGCAAGTCAAAGGCGCTGTGCCGGCCCTTGGAGCACAGCTGGAGGATGAGCAGGAGGTGGTTTAGGAGAAGGGACACCGCCTCCCGGGGCCTGAGGAATGGCTCTGGGTTCTGCCACCCCCACCCCAGAGCAGCTTGTTGGAAGCACATTCTTCTCCCAGGTCACCTCTCGGACCTCTCCTCCACTGATCCACACTCCCGTCACACCCATCACCTTTTACGTAAGGGATAGGCTCCTGGGGGTGATGCAGACAACACTGCCTCAGGTAGGAGGGAGACAAAGGGGTGGGAGTGATTCTCCCCCTGGTGCACATTGTGCTTAGGCTTGTGCTTACGTTTAGTTGCTTAGTCATGTCCGACTCTTTGTAACCCTGTGGACTGTAGCCCACCAGGCTCCTCTGTCCATGGGATTCTCCAGGCAAGAATACTGGAATGCGTTGCCATTTCATCCTCCAGGGGATCTTCCCCACCCGGAGATAGAACCTGAGTCTCCTGTGTCTCCTTCATTGCAGGCGGATTCTTTACCCACTGAGCAGTTAGGGATGCTGATGGTTCCTTTGTCCTTGGCACCACCTTTGAGCATTGGCCTCTGGGCCTGGGAGCGGCCCCCAGAATGCTGTCTGGGGAGGCAGTCTGGCTTGGGTAGCCTCCCTCATCTCGCTCCTGCTGGTGGAGTCCTTGAGAAATGCTCCTTGGTTTGCCTGCCTGGGAACAGGCTGGTGCAGCCTGAGAGTAGGTGCTAACCATGTCAGGACACGGTTCCACTGGTGACAGGGTGACCTCAGGGAGCTCAGTCCCTTCCTTAGGTCTCAGTTCTGTCTGCTGGTAAGTGAGGGATTGGAACTAGAGCCCTTGGGATGCTGTTTGCTTTAGGAGACTAAAACTTCATCCAGAACTAAGGTGCTATTGATTGTTCTGGTCTGACTCAGGTGAATTGCTTTCTGTGCCAAATTCCCAGCTTCCCATACCCCCTGGGGCAGGCAGGGCCCCCATCAGCTCAGCAGCAACCTCGTCGTCACTATCACCGCAGCTCTCCTTTGTCACAAAATCGCTTTTCGCTGTTTCCATGCCTTGGTTCCCTCCTCTGTGCAGTAGATGACACTTGCTTTCCAGAGGATGAAATAGAGATATACTTACAAAAGGTGGAAGCGACAAAGCCAGGATTTTGCCTTACTTAACCCACAGTGTTGAACCACACACTCATCCTCTCCAGCCTCCTGCCATGGGGCAGAACTTTGCATAAATGACCCACAGTGGTGGCAGGAGATGAAGGCCTTTCCCCTAGACACCTTGGAAAACAAGGCGAGCAGGTCCCATTGCCTCTCCTAGGACAGTTGGCAAGGATCTGCAAGTTTGCAGAGACATCGGAGCTGTGATGGAAAATGTTAATGTTATCCTAGATGGAACTTCTGCCAGCCATGACATGTTTCTTGAGATGGGCAAAGGGCTGGCGAGGTAAGCGTGACCCAGAGACAGCCCGCAGGGACAGGCCTGCGTGAAGATCAACAACACGTTGCTGGTGAGCAGGGAAAGTAGAGAAGCCGGGATGGGTAAATAAGGAGACAGATGTTGAGTGTGGAGCCAGGGGACCCAGCATGGGAGGACCTGGGGCAAGGAAGCCTGCCTGAGTCCATGGTGATGCTTGATAGACCTGGACAGGTAGGAAAGGGCAGTGGGACAAGCCTTTCACTGCTTTTGCTCTGTTTTGAGATGAAAAGAGATGGAGGCTCTGAGGCTGGTTGCAACCTTGTTTTTTTCCAGCTCCTTGTTCTGAAGCCTGGGGACCGGAAACAGCTTTGTGCCCCCCTTGTTGGCTAAGGTAGAATTCCTAGAGGAATCCAGCTCTTCCTCACATGACAGACACACACTTCAGTTCATACAAGCAGGGGAACAAAGAAGGAAATAAACCAACCAGGAGGTTATATACCAGTCCGATGGTTTCCTTCTAAGGCAGCCTTGCAAATAAGAATGTAATGTACCAGCCTAAAATAAGTCTTCTTCATCTGCCCAGAGCAGGAGAAGGAGTTAAGGCAGTGGCATGGGCCTTGTTGACCCCCACAGAGTCTAAGGAAACCTAGAGAACCTGGGGATGGGGTTGCTGAGAGCCAGCCTCTTTTGCACATTAGAGTCTGACCTCATGCTGGGGGATACAGTGCCCCCAAGACCTTCCCTAGGGCTCCAGCTAGAAAGAGCAGAGACGAGACAGAGGCACACGTCCTCTTTCACATGGTCCCAGAGGACTAGTGAGTGCAGTGCCACTCAGGGGCCTGCCAGCCCCTCCAGGGACAGCAGCTAGGTGTCTGCAGGGGTGGGGAGCGCACCTGCCCTCAGTTGTAGGTCTTGGGAAGACACATCCATCTGATGGCATGGCCTATTCATTTGTATCCATTTGGTCTTCTCCTGAGATGCTGGGCTTCGTCTTCATTCGGGAAGGAAGGAGACATCTTCTGATGAGATCTGAGGGGCGACTACACATTCATCCTGTCTCACCCCGAAGCTGGAGCTGTGGCTCGGGGTGGTTCTTTGGAGACCTCACAAAGAGATGAGCCCTTGTCTCTCTTTAAGAGAGAGAAAGAGTCTGGACAAAGGGATTTCTGGGCAGAGGGTCTCTGGCTTCATGTCCACCCCAGGGGAGAAGCCCTGGAAGAAACTGAGGACAATCTAGCCCCTCAGCCTGGGGGCCCTGTGTTCTGAGGACAGATGAATTAGTTATCAATGCTGTGTAACAAATCATTTCAAAACTCAGTGACTTAAAGCAACACTAATCGTTAAACATCTCTTGTGGGGGTACGGTGCTGAGGGCAGCCAGGTTGGGTGGCTCTGGCACAGGGCCCCTCATTTGGCTGCTCTCATCTGGAGGCTGAACTGGCCCAGGGCCCTGTTTCTAAGGAGGTCCTCTCACAGGGAGGGCAAGCTGGTTGCTCTCATCTGAGCTGTCGGCTAGGGCTGCTTGGGTGTCCTCTTAACATGGTGACTGCTTCCCCCAGAGCGAGCCATGCAAGAGATTGAAGGCGCAAGGCTGTCACGACCTCGAGTGGAAGTCAGGAGCCGTCACTCTTATTGTATTCTAACTGTCACATAGTCCAGCCCCGATTCAATGAGGGAAGGTCTACAGAAGGTCTAATTTCAAGGGCATCAGTGGGGCCATATTGGAAGCCAAGTGTCACAGCATGGATGAGAAAATACTTGGGGTAGGGATGGCATTGGGCTTAAGTATTGTAAGCCTAGGGAATGGGGATGAGGAAGTCAGAAAAATCTGGGATTAAATTCCAGTAGTCTACCAGCTGTGGGACTTTGGGCAAATGACCTTGAATGTTTATCCTCAGCTTCCTTGTCTGCCAAAATGGCATGAGTCTCCGGCATCATGTTCTGCCCTAGCTGTGATGAACGTGTGTGCCACGTGGTCAGGCTCACAGAGGATGATCTTTCTGTTCTTCCAGGGTCATGTCCTCCCAATGCCAGGCAAAACCCATAAGCTTCCTGATCATCTATCATCCCCCTTCTGGGGCCGCTAATGAGGGTGAGGAGGTTCACAAAGGTTCCTGATGCCTCTCCCTGGGGAAGTCCTAGAGATCCACCCACAGGGGCCCCAGGGCTAGGGATCAAGGACATTAGTCTTCCCCTTCTCCTGTTCTGGTCAAAATACCCTAAGATGGCTCATGGATCCCCAGTTTTGCCTCCTTTGCCTACCAGGTGAGCTCCCTTACCTGGGTGATCACAGACCTCGAAGTGTGGAGGTCAGTCATTCAGTCGTGTCTGACTTTTTGTGACCCCATGGACTGTAGCCCACCAAGCTCCCCCATCCATGGGACTCTCCAGGCAAGAATACTGGAGTGGGTTGCCATTTCCTTCTCCAGGGGATCTTCCCAACCTAGGGATCAAACCCAGGTCTCCTGCATTGCAAGCAGACGCTTTAACCTCAGAGCCACCAGGGAAGCCCAAGAGGGAATAGTAAATAGCCAGTTCGGTGTGTTTAGAGTGTAGTGTGTTTCTGAGAGGTGAGGCTGGGAACACAGATGGGGGTAAGTTTTCAAAGGACTTTATTCTGCAGCTGAACATCACATCCTTTGTCTGTGGGTCACGGGCAGCTACAGGAGGTTTCCACGTGGAGGTGGGCACCATGATCCAAGTTCTGCTTTAAAACAACCAACAAGAGGAAGATCTGGCTCCAGCTTTCTTCTTCCTGCTCCCACCATCGTTATTGACCTATTCACGGCCACCACCCAAACCCACCACTTCAGGGAAGGCCTGATGGAACTGTACCACCAAGTTAATACAAACCCCAGCCCCAGTGCTGAGCCAGCCCAGGAGGGAGGCAGCTGTAACAAGAGAGGAAATTACAGATAAGAGAGGAGAAATGGCCACAGCAAGATGAAGGGAAAGCAGGAGCCGGCAGAAAACAAACCAAGGTGTCAAGACAGAATCAATAACCATCACCGCGAAGAGAAGAAGATGGGATTCATTACCGAGAGGGTAAAACAGACATTACCCAGCCTGCCCACGCGGCTCGCTGCACAAGTGTCTTCCAGCACTTTCAACTCGGCAAGTGCTGACGGTGGAAATACTTAACAACACAGCAACGCAGGGGAGAGAGCAGGAAGACCAAGGGAGAAGCAGAGAAAGAGACAGGCGGGGAGACGGAAGAGATGGCGGAACGTGCAGAGAGTGGAACACGGGTGGAATTTGATTGATTTTGTGCCCGGGTTCTTGAGTCTCGGATGCTGAGGACAGGAACCTCTTATCCTATGGGGAGCTGGGACAGACCTGACTGTCCAAACTGAAGGAGGAAGATGAAGGCCTGGAAGCCACCACAGATCTGTTACAGAGAGACTTGTTGCAAGAGAACTTATGATTTGGATAAGAGGCTGAATGTTGAGCACATTCATATCAGCCAGCTTATCCTGTGCAGAGAGAACTGGAAGCTGACTCACAGGGTAGGGCTCATGAGAATGTGTGCAAAGGACAGGACTCCCTGTGTCCCTGATCGGGACTTATGGTCCCCCCTCCATCCATCCTGGTAGCAGCCAGGGCAGAGTCTTCCCCCGACTTGGGTAGGGAAAGTGAAGCTTGTGTGCTAAGTCACTTCAGTCAAGTCCAACTCCTTGCAGCCCTATGGACTGCCACCCTCCAGGCTCCTCTGTCCATGGGTTTCTCCAGGAAAGAGTACTAGAGTGGGTTGCCATGCCCTCCTCCAGGGGATCTTCCCAACTGAGGGATCAAACCCGTATCTCTTATGTCTTCTGCATTGGCAGGGAGGTTTTTTTTAACCGTTAATGCCACCTGGGGAAATGTCAAATCTTCAGGCTACTGGAACCACAAAGGCCAAGATGCTCGCAGGTCCCAGAGGGGCTGGATTCTATACCAGGCAGCAGGACAGGGTTAAGGTCAGGGATGAGGCACCCCAAGGGTGGGTGAGGGAAGACTGTTAGAGAGCCAACCACAGAAGCTCAGGGAAGGTGGGGTGGCAGCCAGGGGGACAATCTTCAAGCCCGAGTGGTCACCATGCAAGACAGAGTAACAGAAATCCTGACAGGTGGGCAGAATGATGGAGGGGGGCAGCAGGCAGCCTCAGGGTGGTCTGCTGCTGATAGCAGGATCTTAGCCAGGGGAAGGAGGCCTGACACTAGCAGGACAGAGATCCAAGCCTGGAAAGGCTAAGGTATCCGGAGGCCAGAAAGATAAGGCCTTGAACAAAGCAGATTAAGGAGCAAAGCAGATCCTACCTTATTAGTCCCATGGGCTATGCAGACCAGCCCTGGGGACCCTAATGGTGTAACCATCAGGCCAGAACTGCCAAGATCATCCAGTCCTAAGGCCAGACTTGGGCTTGTGGCAGAACCTACTCCTGGAGGGGGAAGGGTAGGAAGGTGGAATGAGTAATCCCAGCCTTGGGAATGGGAGGTTTGTACAGGCCAGGGCCTGGCCAGGTCCAGGCACCCAAGGCCACAACCTCAGGTCTGCCTGGATCTTCTCCACCCCAGCACTGGCTGAAGGGGTGCAGAACTATAAACAGGGCAGCTGTGGGCAGGGATGTGGGTGGGCTAGAGGCTGAGGGACCCAGGAGGAAATTGGTTGGCACCCTGTGCCCCTGGGCATCCTGCACCCAGGAGGTGGGCACCTGATGCGGCTTGCCTGGAGGATGCTAGAGGCTGCTTTTGGTGCTGGTATTTAAATCGTGTACCTGTCAGGGCCAATCTGGAGTGTGAGCCAGAGGGAGCTGGGAGAGCATCCAGTGCTGGGTGCACTCACCCTGCAAGAGGACAGGCCCTTGGTCACGGGTTTCCTGTTCACTCGTCCCTCTTTTGGGGTGAGGGGGCCAGTGAGTGATAATACCACCCACGGACAGTTATCACTATGTACGTTAATGCTTACTGTGTGCTAGTCGGTGTGCTCAGTGCCCCACACTCACTTGAACCACTTACAACTAACATTCTGTCCATTTTAAACAGGAAGAAATAGTTTCAGAGAAGTGATGGAACTGGCCCAGCATCACACAGCCTTGAAGTCGTAGAACCCAGATATGAACACACGGAGTTTGGCTCCTTGACCTCGTGAAGCCGTCTTTGTCTTAAGGCCACCCCTAAGCTCTGTAGATTTCTTCAGGTTCTTAAGGACGTCTGCCTCCCACCCCTGTGTCCCTCCCACGGTGGAGCCCGTGGTCCGCTCACCCATCCTCGCCTTGCTCTACCTGCATCCTGGCTTCTGTTTCCTTCCACTTTATTTGCTCCTGTGTGTCTCTCAGTGTCTGCACCTCCTTTCCTGTCGTTGCCGCCTTTGCTATTTTCCCATGTTTTGCCTCTGTCTTCCTATATTAATTTTGTGGGTTCTACCTGTCTGGATCTGCCTCTGCCTCCTCCAGTCTGTTGTTGTCACACACCTTGCAGAAAAGCCGGGTCCATTTGGGAGGATTTGCTTGGCAGATCTCCTAGACTCAGGTATTTCCTGTGGGCTCTGCCCTCCTCCTAGGACCAGCCCCTTCTCTCTCCCTGATCCCAGCTCAGAGCTGGAACCGCCCCTCCAGAGCAGACAGAGGGAACCGGAACCTGGGCTCACCAGAGCAGCTTGCCTGGCAGGGAGGGGCTTGATCTCAGGCACTTAGCCTGGAGACAGCATCCTTGGCCTTTCAGGGGAAGAGTGAGGAGCTGGGGAGGAACAGTGGGTTGTTGAACGGAAAACATGTGGATACTAACAAAAATCTGGTTAAACAATTAAACTTGTCAAATATAACTGTTCTTACTCCCTAGCAGTTTGGGGTGCCTTGGATGGGCTCCTTTCTCTCCTTGCAATAAAGAGGCTCACGCTCGGCCCCCACCTCCCTGCCATGATAGCAGCATCTCCGGACAAGTCCCTCCCCATCGTGGGTCCCAGGGCTGCGAGGACTACCGAGTGTTTGGGGCGACAGGGCCAGACTCAGCGCCTCTGCACATGCCCTCGACCTGCCTGGGCCGCTCCTCCCCCTTGATGCGGCCTGCTCCCTCACATTCCTCAAGGCCTCTGCTGGAATATCACCCTCTCTGCCAGGCCTTTTTGGAGCCCTCCTTTAAAACTGCCCCCACCATGCCATTCCTCTCCCTTGACTGCTGTAATGCACTCATCTCCTGCTACTATTCAATCAGTTATCTCTGTTTCCTTCACTTGCACGTGATCCCCACAGGAACAGCATTTGTCTAGCTGACTTACTGCAACCCCAGAACCCTTTGTACAGCCTGGTGCACAGTGGGTGCTCCGTAAATACTGGTTACACCAGTGGCTACGCTTTTATACCTAGACTGGAAATGTTGCTGTACCATGGGGATAGTCTCGCAGTCTTTCTATGTTTTTAAACATTTTTATCTGCTTTTCAGAATTTGAGTTATTTTCTTTTGTGTCTTTTATTTCTAATTTGCATTCAGCCTGTTCTTCCTGCTCTGTACAACTTTAGGATAACATAAATGGTGATAAAAAGTCGAAAACAACCTAAATACCCAATAACAGAGATTCGTTGGAAAATATCTAGTATTACAAAACAGAATATACAATAATACTTTATCCTTGTAAACTAGATCTGATGACATATAGATATTTATCTCTCATTATTTGGCAAAACGTTTTCTCAGAAACACATATTAATAGCTGCTAAAGGAAACTCTGGTGTCGAAGAGTTTAGAAAACAACAAAGTTAAATAGGTTTCTTAACTGTGTATCTCTCAAGAGTTTCCAATTCACTTGTGATGACTGTCACACCGAATATTCATTATAATGAATGCTAACAAGCTCCAGTAAGAAAAATACAATATGTAATTTTTCAGATTTTGACCAGGTTTGTTGTTGCTATTAATGTTCTTGTTTTATAACACAAGGGACTAAAGTTCTGGAACTTTCTTTGAGAAGTGGTAAAATTTGTCTGAATACACACACACACACACACACACACACACACACACACACAGAATTCAGAAATGCATATACCAAAGCGCTCTGAGTGATTGTGTCTGAACAGGTAGGTTTATAATTGTTCCTTATGCTCTTTTCACTTGTCTGTATTTTCTCTAATGTGTATTTTTTTTTGTAATAAGATTAAAAACATAAACAATTAAAAACTAAACAGTAAAAGAAACTCATAGGAGAAAAAGAAACTCAGAAAAGATCTGGAACTTTCAGTCGATGTCCTTTTCGTCTTTCTAAAGTTTTTAAATTTGTTTTCAACCTGCTGTGGGTTTTTTTGGCAAAGCTGTTATAATTTCTATTTTGAAAATTAGTTGAAAATGAATGTATCCAATCAACGGCTCATTTTTTTAGGACCCATTTATCATCTTGACCGAATAGGCAGGAAGATGGGGGAAAGACTTGGAATAGGAGGTAGAAGAAGAGCTGGGAAGAGACAGGAGGAGAAAGAGAGGGAGTGAGGCTGGCAGGGCATTCCCTGGGGGCCCAGTGGCTAAGACTGAAACTTCCAGTGCAGGGGCCTGAGTTCAGTCTCTGAATAGTAACCTTGCTCCTATATGCCTCAACTAAGGATTTTGCGTGCTGCAACAAAGATTAAAGATCCCACATGCTACAACTAAGACCTGGCACAGTGAAATAAATAAATAGTTTAAAAAGGAGAGAAGATGGGAAGGGATGGAAGAAGAGAGCAGAGTTGGAGCAGTAGAGAAAGAGAACTCAGAGACAGGGTGGGATCAACAAGAGAAGAGACGGGAGAGTGGGCTGCCATTGGACATTCATTGGACTATTGCCCTGTGCTAAGCACAGGGAAGTGTGCTCAAGACATGGAGCTGAGACCACAGCAAGATGGGGGAGATGGGGAATAAACCATTTCAAGAGAGTATTTCGTGTTGTGAAGCAGGGGCCGAGAGGCTCGGAGAGGTAGCTGTCAGCACGGTGAGAGGCGTAGTGGCTGCCACCTGAGCTGCCCTTCCTCCCAGGGGGCAGAAGTGGGGTCCCTAAGCTCCCACCCAGAGTCTCCATGGAAGGGGCTTTGGGGTGGTCACCTCGTTAAGCTGGGGGGTGGGGTGGGGAGGGCTGGACCACTTGTCTCAAAGCTACACATGAATCTCAAGCAATGTGCACCGTTTTACAGAGATTGTTATAAATCTACAAAAAATAGTGTGTGGTTTTTTTTAAGAAACGCTTATTCACATGCTTTACAGAAGATTGAAAAATGTCAGTTGCTCACATCAGAGAACACATATTATCGACGAGATATGGAGACCAGTGGAGGTTATGGAGCGGTCAAAGCTGCCTCCATCCTCACCCCAGGGCACAGCCTGTGTCAGGAACTGGTGCCAGCCAGGAAGGGGGTTAAAATGGCTCGAGGTCCCGTCCACCGCGCCAGTCCCTCAGTCTGAACAGCTTGAGTTGTTAGTAGGGTGTCTAAGTGTCCAGGCTCCATAACCAGATGCCTCACTGGGAGTCCTGGCTATATCTTCCCTTGATGGGACTGTGGCCAAGTTCCTCCACCTTCACTCCCAGCCTCGGCTTCCTCCTCTGTAAAATGATAGGAATAGTATCTTCTCTGTGGCATCAGTTAGTATCAGTCAGGATTTGATGCGCTCATACAGGACTGACCCGTGACAGGTTCTCAGCATATGTTCACCGGTAACCCCAGCAATGACTTTATCTGTCAGAGGAAAACTGTGATGATGATGACTGTGCCCGCTGAACACTGGGCTTGAGACACACACTCTGTCTTCCCTGCCAAGTTTCCACCCTTTTCTGCTTGTGTGTGTGCTGTTGCTTCAGTCGTGTCTGACTCTGCAACCCCATGGACTGTAGCCCACCAGGCTCCTCTGTCCATTGGATTTCCCAGGCAAGAGTACTCGAGTGAGCTGCCATGACCTCCTCCAGGGGGTCTTTCCCACCTAGGGATTGAATCCGTGTTCCCTGCCTCTCCTACCCTGCTGGTGGATTCTTTACTGCTGAGCCACTGAGGAAGCCCCTTCTTCGCTTAGGGCAAATTATCAGCTGCCTGCATCCCTAGGAGAAAGGGCGACAGGAGCATCCATTCTGCAGAGAAGGAGCTGGGTGTAAGGGGCTAAGGCACAGTGCCTGCCTCCCTGTCCCACCTGGAGAAGCCCCGCCAGCAACTTGTGACAGATGGCAGCACTTTGAGTGACTACTTCAATTTTAACTCCTTTCGATAATCCAACGCCAGAAAGCCATATACTTTAAAACTGTCCCCGGACCATAGATCAACCCCAAAGGCCAAGTCCAGCTCAGTTAATAACCTCTGGAAACACCATCCATCACTGGGGGCAGCCCGTCCTTAGTGCTCTCCGTACGGACTCCTGGCAGAGACGGATGGACCACTTCTCTTGGCAACAACTCTTGGCTTGTTTGCATCTTGCCTTTTACAACCAGAAACAGGCATTTCTGAGCTGAGCCCAAGGTGGAGATAGGAGTTAGGTGGGTGGTGGGAGCAATGGAATGATTGCGCCTTAGAGAGAGGACGTGGCTGTCTCTCCCCTCCCCCCTCTCAGGAGACGCCCCTCCTTCCTGACCTCTCATGGGCCTGGCCTGTGAGCTTTGCTTGGCCCCCTAGTGTTGGGCAGGAACCCTAGAAGGCCTTGGCCTCTCCTGCAGGAGCTCTCTGGGGAGTCTGCTTGCTGGGGTGATTGCAAGGGAAGTGCCTAAGTGGCAGGACCATGGTGTGCTAGGTGATGCCAGCTCCCCACTGGGTGGGGGCTGCTGAGCGCCTGACAGCCAAGTGTTCTAAAGGCTGGGCTAGCTTCTGGAAGCTGTCTGACCAGGGGCGATGTCCTCTCTGATGGGGACGCCTGGGGCCTGAGGGAGCCTCCTTCCTGCTGTCTTTAATACCCAGCCCTGCTGCCACATCCCCAGCCTCCTAGACTGTCACCCCACTGTCCCCTCGCTAGTCCCCACTAGTCCTCCCCGACACCCTGCCAAAGGCCTCTTGAAGCTTAGATACCACTTTGATCACGACTCTCCTGCGCACAAAGCACATTTCCAACGGTCCCCACTACCTAGGAAATAAGGCCCAAGATCCTTAGCCGGGTGGTCCAGCCCATACTGTTGCTGCCACTTGATTCCTTGGCTGAGGCCAAATGAGTCTTTCCTCCCTCTACTGTCACCATCCCGTACATTGCATTGTCTGCTCAAACACTGGAAAACCCTTCTCTCTTCCTTTCCACCTATTCCCATCCTACCCATTCAGTAAAGCCCAGTCTCACCTCCTCCAGGAAGCCCTCCTTGACCACTCCAGTCTCTACTTCCAGCACTCTGATGGTGTGCACTGTCCTTGATACAGCCTTGGGCATTTGGTGTAGGCAACTTCGTATTGTTGGGCTCATACTGATTCGGAAGTTTTTATCCTTCTTTGACTTCTGTACAGTTTTCCTTGTCTTTGCATCTCTTACTCTAGACCTATCTCCATACATTCAAGTATTTCCCAGTCTTCAAAGCTGCCTCCTCTGAGATCCATTGGCTCTTTAGATGGAAAGTCTTTTCGCCTCCATGTTCTCACTGCCCAGTCCAGAGCTTGTCACACAGTTGACAAAAGATACTGGCTCAGCTGGATGGCTCTGAGTGTTGTCTTTGCGTCTTCAGCGGCACGAGTTGCTTCCTGCCTCGCATTGCAGATTATGACCTCACCCTACTCAATGTGTTGTTTCCCTAGCAATATCCAGCAAGATGCCTTCCTGTAAATGACAAACACTTGGATGAGCCTCTGGCTGAAATCCCCCTCAGGTATCCTTGGAAGTTCTCTCTGCCCTGTGGTAACCTAGAAACATGAGAGGGTGCTCCGTTCAGGAGTCTGATGTGCCATCTGGGCTTGGTTACACAGTCCCCAGAGAACGTATACACTGCCTTTTCATTAGCTGCTCATCTGTTAGTGAATATTTAAGCTGCTTCCACATTTTGGCTATTGTGTGAATAGCCAAGCTAAGTATTGCTACAATAGAATCAATATTATTCAGCCTTTAAAAAGAAGAAAGTACTATCATATGTGGCAACATGGATGAAACTTGAGGACATTATGCTAAATGAAATAAACCAGTCACAGAAGGACAAATACTACATGATTCCGTGTATCTGAGGCATCTATCATAGCCTAAGTCATGGAAGCAGAGAGCAGAATGATGGTTGCCAGGGGCTGGGGGAGGGGGAGTAGAGAGTGGCTGTTCAATGGACATAAAGTTGCAGTGATGCGAGATGAAAAAGTTCTAGAGAGCTGCTGAGCTGCTGTGCTTGTAGCTATGCTTAAAATTTTTTAATGTACACTCAAAAAGTTTTAAAGAGGGTAGATCTCATATTGTATGCTTTTTCCCACAATATGAAAAGAAAATGCTTAGAGGAATTAAGAGCACTATTTTTTCAAAAGCAAAAAATTACAAAACACAACAGCCCCTCAGCCCCATCCCACACTGTACCCCAATATCTTGGGCACTTGCCCCACTATCTCCCCATTTCTTTCTGCTCAGGACCAGCTGCCAACTGGCAGCTCTGCATTCTAGAAAGACCTTTGAGCTTGGAGTTGGGAGATTTACTTCTTGACTCTGCTCCTTATTAACTGTGGGATGTGTACAAAATATTTAGACTCCTCAGCCCAAGTTTCCTTATCTTTGAAAATAGAAATACCAGTGCTGACTACCTGTCAGTGTTTCTGAGAGACTCTAATGAGCTCATGTTTGAGGAAGCACATCGTAAATAATAGAGAACTGCATAGGTCGTTGCTATTACTCTAGCAAGAAGTTTCTAGCCAGATGGAGGCTCGGGGGCAGAATCTGCACCTCCTCTTTCTGTTCACCCATTTGAATTAGGAACAGTCAAGACTGCAGCAGAGCCCCTATGGAGGGGCTGAGCTGCCTGAGGGGCGGAACTTTGGTTGGGATTGGATTCAGCTACAAGTAACTAAAAAAATCAGTGTCTTACATAAGATAGGACTTTATTTTTCCTCTCGCATGAAAATCCAGAAGCAGTTGGGGAATGTCAGAGATGGAAACTTTTGTCCACACACTCCTCAGGACTCCACAATCCTTCCAGCTTGCTCTTCGGTTCTCCCTATGTCCTTGTCTTCACTATTCAAGACGGCCACCATCACAGCCATGTTCTGAGTGGCTCTATGCAGAAAGGGGTAAATAAGAAAAGAGCTAAGGAGAGACTTCCCTGGTGGTCCAGTGGTTAAGACTTTGCATTCCCAGTGCAGGGGGCCTGGCTTCAATCCTTGGTTGGGAAGAGATCCACATGCTGCAACTAAGACCCAGTGCAGCCAAATATTAAAAATTAATTAAATAAACTAAAAAGCAAAAAAGGAGAAAAGGGCTAAGGGGATACATGGCAGCTGTATTTTTAAGGAAGGTTCCTGGAAGCTGCCAGACAATACTTCTGCCACTGGGCAAAACTTAGCCACACTTCACTGCAAGGGGGACTGGGTTACGAAGTCTTTACTCTAGGAGACATGTGACCAGTGAAATTCTCCTGCTTTGGAAGAAAAATGAGTGTTAGTTGCTCAGTCGTGTCATACTCTTTGCAACTCTGTGGATTGTAGCCCACCAGGCTCCTCTGTCCATGGGATTCTCCAGGCAAGAATACTGGAGTGGGTTGCCATTCCCTTCTCCAGGGGATCTTCCCCACCCAGGGATCAAACTCACATCTCCTGCATTGCAGACAGATTCTTTACCATCTGAGCCGATAGGGAAACCCACTTTGGAAGAAGTGGAACATGAATGCTGGCAGGAAAACTAGCGTCTCTGCCATGAGATGGAAGGGGGATGGAGGGGAAGAGAGGCTGATCAAAATCCCCATATTTTCCTATTGGATCTTGGAGCTGTCTATTACTGTGTATCTGAGCCAACGACCTGGAGAGAAGATGGCAGTTTGGACACATGGTATTTACAACTTCCTGCTGTCCTCTCCATCCCCGTGGGCTAAACGGCCACCTGGATGCCCTAACTTCAAGGCTGAGAGTTTAGAAACATGCAGTTTCACTGCTTTCTTGCCTCAGAGGCAAAGGTGGCTAAAGCAGGCTTCCTGATAAAGTGGGAAATAGGCTAGGTGGCCAATGTCATCTGGGACTCCTGTCACTAGTTGTCTGTCTGTCCATATATTATAAGAGAGAGACTGCAGGGTCATGAGGCCGTCTTAGCACTAAGTTGTGGGTTGTGGAGCCACTGTCTAAAAGCTCCTAAGATGTAATGGAAAAACCCAAAGGAACTTTTGGCCAACCCAACACCAGGCACTTCACTTGTGTTATCATCTCCATTTATGGGAGAGGAAACTGAAGCACTGAGAGATTTGATGATTCGCCTAAAGTCACGCAGCCAGTTAGTAATCGAGTCAGGTGTGACCTCAGTGTCTTGCCTTCATAGCTCATGTCCTTACCCCGACCACCAGACTCTCCTTCCATTCATCAGCTTTGCATCTATCTTATCAAGTCAGACAAGACTCCCTGTGTTGCCCCTCTGCTTCTCTTGAAGGTTCCAAACTAGCCCTTTTCCTGGACCAGCAGATCCTTTTCCAAATCCTGTGTTCTCCAACCTTCTTTTTAAACTTCATTTCCCCAGAAAGGGTCTCTTTGAAAACCACTGGGTCTGGCCTTGCTACTCCCTCCATCATCCCCTTCAACACTGCATCCCTCTGCTCAGCAGCTGCTGCTTGGGCCTGGTTCAGGCATTCCTGTTGTAGGCGAGCCATGTATTTTCACGAGATCCTCTCCTGTCTTCCAGCCTTGGTGGGAGTCATCGGGCTTTCGTTACAGTGTGGGCTCTGGATTCCCTTCTCTCCGCTGTAAATACACCCCACTCTAGTTTGTGCATCTCCCCTCCAACCTGAGGACCAGATTCCTACAACCATTGCCTCTCGACCCTGAGCCCATAATGGTGCTCAAATCATCCCCCTGTGGGAAACAACACTGCTGACCTCCAGGATTCCTTTCTGGTTACTGCCCTTTCTCTTTCCCTTTCTCAAAAGCCTAGTCTATATCTGCTGCTTCATTTTTCTTACCTCTCGTCTCTCTTCAACCAACCATAGCTTGGCCTCTGTCGTGGCATCCCACTGACCTTGTCTGGCCAAGGTCACATAGGGTCTTCATATTGCTCATCGATGGATCCTCTCAGCCCTCATTTTCTGTTACTCTCCCTGGCATTTGACACTGTTAACAGTCCTCTTTCTGAAAACTTTATCCTTCCTTTATTACCATGACATCTTGTCTCCTGGTTCTCTTTAAACTTACAATTTTTCTCTTCTTATTTTCTTCTTCTTTATTACATTTCCATGCTCACTAGCCCTCTGACCTTGGGCCTTTCCTCTTCTCACTCTATACTGTCTTTCTAGGTGATTCAATACACACCAATTATTTTAAATGCCATCATTGTGCTATTGACCCAGATATATTTACGTTTCCAACACAGATCACTCAGCTGAGATTAAGATCTGTCTATCCAGCCGCCTGTTGGCCAGCTCCGGCTGCATGTCCACTGTCATCGCAACCTCAGCATTTCTAAAGCCATTTCATCAGCTTCTCGTCCTGTTTGATCTGATTGCTGCTTTCTTTTCTTGGTCAGAGGAGCTAACAGCCATGTGGTCCTACAGGTCAGGATCTGGAGAACCATCCTGGACCCTTCCTCTTTCCTTCCACTATGTCAGTCCGTCCCTAAGTCCTGCCAACTCTGCATCTCAAAGTTTTCCCTGAAGGCATCCTCTCTTCTCCATCACCCCCACATTTGCCTTCCTGGGTAACTGCATGAGCCTCCCAGAATCACTCATTGTCCCCAAGACTATCTCTCTTGCTTTCTTTTCGCACCCAACAGGACCCCTTAAAAGCACAAATTTAGCCATTCATTCATTTGACAAGTGTTTCTTTAGTGCCTATTACGTTCTAGGCTCTGTTCTAAGTGTCAGAGATACAGAAGTAGATGCTATAAATAGACTGACTCTTCCTGATGGGGTTTACCTTCTAGTTGGGTGGCTGAAGGAAAATAACAATAAAGAAGTAAATAATTATATGTCAAGTGGTAGTAAGTTCCATAAAGAAGAACAGAGAAAGATTAGGGGTTGAAAACAAATCATGGGTCAGTGCTGTGCTGTTTAGGGGCTCAGGGAAGATGTCTCTCAAGAGGTGACATGGGAGCAAGGATATAAAAGCGAGGGAGGGAGTAAGCCTCATGGCTATCAAGGGGTGGCAAGAAGAGTCCTTCAGATAGAGGAAACAGGGCGCTTTTTGTGTTTGAGGACCAAGAGATCAGTGTAGTTGGGAAGGAAGAGGGTTAGGCTGAGGACAGAGAAGTATTGGAAAGGCTGGATGACGTAGAATCTTGTGGGCTATTGCAAGGACTTTGGCTCTGTAAGTGAGAGAAGAGCCGTGAGAAAGTGCGGAACAGAGGATGGACATGATCCAGGTTTCACCTCCAGAGGAGTAGACGCAGAGGGCAGAAGCAGAAAGACCAGGCAGATGCAGGTGCAGTAATTCAGGCAAAAATAGGGTGATGACCTGGGCTGGGACCACAGCCTACAGTGGTGAGAAGGGGTCAGGTCTAGGAGACATATCTTGGAGGAGAGATGATGAGAAACTTGTGCGGACTGGATGGGGAGTACTAAAAAGAGAGGAAGCAAGACTTATTCCAAGGATTTCCAAAGGACAACTGGAAAGATAGGAGTTGCCACTTCCTCATATGCAGAAGATGGCAGGAGATGTGGCCAGTGGGCAGGGAAGGACCCATTGCAAGTGTGGTTGGGACAGGTTAGGTCTGGGAGGTCTTGATCTTGTGGATGGGGAGTAGGTACTTGAATTCACAAGGTAGACTTCAGGGAGGAATTGGGGCTGGAGATGTCACTTCTACCATAAATCCTCCTGTGGCTCCCCTTTGGCCTGAGCCCAGAGTCTACCTTGGTCGGGGCAGGCAAAGGAGCCCTCTCAGCCCAGGCTGGGGTAGCTGAAAAAGTCAGGAAGTCAAGCAAAACCTGGGGCTAAGTAGGAAGCAAAGTCCAAACCAAAGAAGGGAGTTCAAATAGGTTATCAACATGAAAGCGGTCAAAAGTAGCCATGACATTTATCCTTATCTGTCCAGTGGTCTTCAGCCCAGTTTTTATTCTGGAAAACCTTTCTCACCTCTCTGAGTAGGTCAGTGTCTCTGTTAATATGACTTTATAGCACCATGTATATAGCTCCTCTTTGAAGCACTTATCCTATTTGACACTTGATACTCATAATTTTAAAAATTACACTGAGAGACTTTCCCAGTGGTCCAGTGGTGATGCTTCCCCTTCCAGTGCAAGAGGTGGGAGTATGATACCTGGTCAGGGAACTAAGATCCCACATGCCTAGAGACCAAAAAAACAGTGAACAGAACCCTTCTTGTAACCAGTTCAGTAAAGACATTAAAAATGGTCCAACATCAAAACATATTTGCAAAAGATTACATCAGTAGTACATTGGATACTTGTGATTTACATCTGTGTGGTTGATTGTGGCATTAACACTTGCCTCTTCTCTTGGACTGGAAGTTACTCAAGGCCAGGGATGACTTCTGCCTTTTTTCTACCCTGAGGAGAGAATGAACAAATTAAGGAGCATCCAGAAGAATCCCAGAAGCAGGAGGAGATGAGCACAGGGTGGTTGTGGTCAAGGGTGATTGCTTGGGACACATGGTGTGTCTAAGACTGGTTTTGAGGGTTGGCCATGATGCAGGATGAGGGGGAGCACAGGGCTGGGCTGCTACAGGCTCTTAGGCCGGGTATTCAGGACTATTCAGGGCCTGACTTCTTCTTGCCCCCAAACCTCATCTCTCCCAATCTCTTTCTCACTTCTCTCTCCAATTTTATAATCCCAGTGGACTGCCTCTGGCTCCCATACATTTGCTGTTTCATACCCCTGAGCTTTTCTTCATGCTCTTCCCTCTTAATCTTCTATTCTTTTTAAAACTATTTATTTATTTGACTGTATTAGGTCTTAGTCATGGCACATGGGCTCGTCCTTGAAATGCACAGGCTTAGTTGCCCCAGAGGATGTAGGATCTTAGTTCCCCTACCAAGGACTGAACCTGTGTCCTCTGCATTGCGAGGCAAATTCTTAACCACTGGACTGCTAGGGAAGTCCCATAACTTCTATTCCTGCCCGTGGCAGGACGTTGTTTATCTTTCAAACTAATTCAGTTGTCTCTTTCTCCAGGCCTTCATAATCCCTTAGATGTTCATGCTTTCTTCTCTTCTATACAGTAAGGGTCATTATGTGCAAACTCACCAGCAGCTCCACACAATCAGAACCCCCAGCACCTAGCACAGTGGTAGCACATAGTAGGTGCTTAAGAAAAGAGCAAAGGAGTGAGTGAATGAATGGCCATTTAACTCAGATTTCTTGACACATGATAGACTTCAAACAGCCCGTGTTATCACCCCGTACATGTACTCGTAGTTATCACACCATGGGTCCGGATTTTTCTTCTGAAAATTGTGGTCACTGCGGAAATAGTGCAGTAGTTCCCAAGCTAAGGTCTTTGGACTCCCAGGGAAAGTCATAATAAGGCTCTGAGAGCTTCTGTCAATGTCTCAAATAGCCCCACAGAAATCATACTGTTATCAGCAGAGCCCACCTAAAATATCAGGCTTCTCCGCTTTTAGCTGGATTGTGCTAACAGTGGTTATCTCATGCAGGAGCTGAGATTGGCTGGGGATGACTTCATAGGAGTCCCTGGGGTCTGTGGAAGGGAAAACAATAAAGGGGAACTGGGAAGTTAAAAGGCTGGAACAGCTATGGTGGAGGATGGTGCCCTGCATTCAGAACTGGCCGTGGCTCCCGCAGAATGAGCCATCCAACTTCTCGGCCCCCACCCCCCACCCCCTCAACTGGAAAGGGAACAATTGTAACTTCCTTGAGGTTCAAAGGAGGGTGAAAGTGTCTCTAAAGGAAAAGGCTAAGCCAGAGGCAGGATTATGCCCAGCTTCAGAGGCTCCCGGGGTGAAGTGTGGGGAACACAGGCAGAGAGCACAGGGGAGCTGTTCCTGAGGTTGGAGCGTGAGGTTCAGAGAGGCCTGGGCCACACATGATGAGGGGAAGCCAGGCAGGCACCAGATTCTGAAGGCCTGTGAAGTCACACCAAGGGGTATGGACAACAAGGTCCTTTAGGGAAAAATCCAAAATTGCCACTGGCCCTCCCTGGAGAAGGGAATGGCAACCCACTCCAATATTCTTGCCTGGAAAATTCCATGGACAGAGAGACAGGGAAGCCTGGTGGGCTACAGTCCGTGGGGTCACAAAGAGTCGGACGTGACTGAGCAACTAACACTCAAGTATAGTGAGTGACGTGAGTCTCAATGCTCCCCTCAGTGTTTCTCCGGGAAAAGTCCAAAGCACAAAATCTACTCCCAGCCCTGCTCTTTGGGTGTTGATTTCAGCCGGAAGGTCCCAACCCAGCTGTAGCTCCCCACACATGGAGCTCCTTCGGGAGTGCAGGTGTTGCTGCAGCAATGCTCAGGGCAACGGGCCAGGTCACTGGGACCAGATGCTGACTCCATGGCAACAAGGACCAGAGTGAATGAAGCCCCAGTGGCTGCTGGGAGCCCTTGGTGGGAGGTGCCACTGTGCCTGGCTGAGCCAGAACAAGCCAGATGAACACTCTGTGCTGCTGCTGCACCCACCCCCTCTCCCCTACCCCCAGGCTTTCCCTATAAACCCTCCATTCCTTGAGACCAGTGAAAATGCTGCCTTCCACGGAAATTCTGCCTCCCCTGAGTCCCAACTCAGAGTTAATTCATTCTTTCTCTGTGTTCCTACAACACATTGCAGACACCTCCACTTACTTCTTATTTTGTCCTGCCTCATGTTTTGATGATTTCCTTTCTTGCCTTTTTTTCCTCCACCACACTGTGAGCAGGATCGCATCTCGTCTGCACTTGTAGCTTCCTGAATGCTGAGCCTGAAAAAGTGCTGCAAGAAGTCAATAAATGGTGTTGACTGTGGGAGAAAATGTCTGTGGTGACCAAATCTGATGCCTGATTTGCTGGTGGCCTGGTATGACCAAGCAGGCACTGAGCGCCGTCTACCAACACCTGGGGCACCTTCTTCCCTTTGTGTGCTTTACGTCTCAATAGTGAAAAAGATCGAAAGAATGACTGGAGGACTCCTTGGAGAGAGTTTCCATGAAAACGTCAAAAGATGTCTCCAGTGAAGACCACATGGAAACCACCCCAGAGATATTAATGTTCTACCATTGAAATTTCCAGAAAAGGTGATGGTGTCAGAGCGATCCTGTTTTGTACCTAACAGATTCTTTCTTTTTTTAACTTTTTGTTTCATATTGGAGTTTAGCTGATTTACAATGTTGTGATAGCTTCAGGTATACAGCAAAGGGACTCAGTCATACATATACATGTTTCCATTCTCCTCCAAACTCCTCTCCCATCCAGGCTGCCACATAACACTGAGTAGAGGTCCTGCTGTGTTTTTTTGTTTGTTTGTTTTTATACTTTTTATTTACTTATTTATGGCTGTGCTGGATCTTTGTTGCTGCACATGGGCTTTTTCTAGTTGCGGTGAGAGGGAGCTACTCTCTAGTTGCAAAAGCAGTGCATGGGTTTTTCGTTGCAGTGGCCTCTCTTGTGGTGGCTTGAAGGCTGTAGAGCATGTGGGCTTCAGTAGTTGTGGCGCACGGGCTTAGTTGCCCCTCAGCATATTGAATTTTCCAGGACCAGCAATCAAACCAGTGTCCCTTGCATTAGCAGGTAGATTCTTAACTGCTGGACTACCAGGAAAGTCACTTGGCAGATTCTCGAAAACAGAAAATCCTGCTGGAGTTCTCCCCTTCAACCTGCTCAGCCCATTTCTTGGGAGGAACCACCCACCCCCACCATGTTCTTCCCTGCATGCCTGGAGTTGAAGATATGCTGGCTCCTGTGGGGTGTGCGTGGGCTAGTGAAAGCAAGCAAAGAAGTAATGTCTGCTGGTGGCCTCGGCAGCCTGGGAGCCACTGCAGGACGATCTGATGGCGGCAGCCCCATGCTTGTATTCAAGGACAAGGAAGCACCTGATGGTTGCTTTGTCTACCACGGCCCCTCCAAGTCACTGCGCAGGAAAAATACTTGCCTCTGTCACTAGGCTGCACCTGTAAATAAGTCGTAAGATAAAAGGCCTTTCTGCTTTTCAAACTGTGACAGGCGCATCCTGGTAAATTGCCTTCATGCTTTTTAATAGAAGTAAAAGGTTTGGGAGGATTGCGTCGCCCTAATACAGAAGCACTTTTCTCTCATTTGAGCGGCCGCAGATGGGATAATGAACGCATTTTTATCTTTGTCTCTAACAAAATGCAAAGAACCTGGAGTTAGAAAATCTTGCCTTTGTGGCATTTCGAGGAAAAAATAAGATGGGAGTGGGTGGAAACAACCCCCCAGGTGCTGGGAGCTAAAGGCTGGGGTTTTGTTTCCCTCCCAAAGCATGCTGCCTTCTTTTGGGCTGGAAGTGTGTTTGCTTCCTGGATTCAAAGTCCCACTTCTGTATCTCAACCTCGGTTTATTAATCTACAGAATAGCTGTAAGCTTCTTCATTCCTGTTCTTGTTGGAAAAGAATGAAAACCTCCCTGGCCCAATCCAGGCAGATGGCAGGTGGTCAGACAGCATCAGTTAAAGGTCATCCTTGTTTTGTATCAGAATGTTCATGTGCCTGGGCACCATTGCGACCAAGAAGCAGGCATTCAAGGCGCCTCCCCACCCCCGCTCACAGCCCACTATGAGGAAGAAGGCTAGGTGTCAGACACTCAGCCATGATGTCTGGTTCCTGGGGTCTCCCACCTCCTTGCAGCCCCTTCCTGGGGATTCAGGCTTGCTGGTACCTCCTTCCACCAATCCCTTCTCTGGTCTCTCACTTGGTGCCTCTCACACTGACATGCAATTCTTTATCTACACATTGGTCTTTGCTCCAAAATTGGGGGGAAGAGAAGACAAGCCTCATGCTTGGTGGATGCTCTCATTCTTAGCACCCAGCACAACATCTGGATGCTTACTTGCAATGAATTGTTTATGTCCTCAAACTCATATGCCGAAGACCTAAACCCCAGTGGGATGCTATTTGGACATGAAGTCTTTGGGAGATAATTATAGTTAGATGAGCTCATGAAGGTGGGACCCTCATGATGGAATTCTGCACCCTCCTTCCCTGCTCCTCCCTGCTCTGCCCACAGGTGAGCACGCAGCAAGATGGCTGCTGACCATAAACCAAGAGCAGAAGCCTCCAGAAATAAACCTACTTTGCTGGCACCAAGGTCTTGGACTTTCCAGCCTCCAAAACTGTGAGAAATGAATTTCTACTCTTTCAGCCATCCAGTCTATGGTATTTTGTTATGGCAGTCCTAGTTAGGTGCTTGAAGAATGTTTGTGGATGAATGAATGAGTGATCAGGAGATGTTTGGCTGCCTGACACTTGGGATGAACAATGAAGCTGGCCAGGTTCCCCTGTGGAGAAGGGTGTGGTTGAGCTCCAAAGCTTCGGGCTCTGCCTGCCTCTCTGCCCACCCATCGCCTGGGATAAAGGGGTGTGAAATTGGCTGTGTAACCCTTACCTCCTCATCTACTTTAAGGGTATAAAAATGTGGAGAGGTTGAGAGTGCTGGGAGGTTTTCTCTGGAGTGAGCTGTCAGTGGGCTGTGTCCCACCTCCTTTTATGGGAAAAGGAAGGGGCTGCCTCCTCCACTGATCAACTAAGAACTGGACAAGAGTCACACAAGAGCCGGACTGAGGCCTAAGAAGGTCTAAAGGTGAGAGGCTATGGCTGGTGGCCTGAGGAGGCTGGGCAGAGAGGGACTAGATGGACTCAAATTGCTGCCTTTCTAGAGTTTGGCCGGGTATGGAGGTGGGGGACTCCTTCCTCTGGGCTGGTGTGGACCTCACAGAGGGACACCAGCATCTCTGAAGGTGGCAAGCCTGGGCCAGAGGACTGAGCCCTCAGCTGCAGGACTAGAGGATGCAAGGATCATAAACAACCAGCAGAGGAGGTTTCATCATGTCAGGAGACCTGCAGGTGAGAGGACCCACATAAGCCCCCAACAGGAGAAAGTGTGTTAGTTGCTCAGTCATGTCCAATTTTTGTGACCCCATGGACTGTAGCCTTCCAGGCTCCTCTGTCCATGGAATTCTCCAGGCAAGAATCCTGGAGAGGGTAGTCATTCCCTTCTCCAGAGGATCTTCCTAACCCAGGGACAGAAAACCTGGGTCTCCTGCATTGTAGGCAGACTCTTTACCATATGAGTTGCCAAGAGGAAGACTTGGCCTTTGGAATCTGCCACCAGCCTACAAGTCAAGTGAGACCTCCCTGGCCTTCCTTTCTCCTCCCGTCTCTACCCTATCTGAATTTTGGGTAAGGGTAAGAATCAAGCAGTCATCAAATAATAGAGGAGGAGGTGGGGTGAGAACATAGTGATGAAACTGACCATCCCTGCACCCCACTGCTCAAGGTTCCTGCTGGAGCAGGTCCAAGCTGGGCGATGGAGGTCTTCAATGGGATGAGAATTGGAGGTTCTAATTGAGATTGATCTGGAGTTAAAAAGAAAAATCTTAGTGTTACCTCCCAAACTAAGAGTTTTTCTGAGAGGTTCTCCAATGCCCAGGAAAGAATATGCTTGAAGGCACTGTAGCAGAATAAGTAAAAAGATTGAAGCTGCTTTTTGCTTGCACTCTGTCAAGTCCAGCTCCACCAGTACACGGGTTATCCTGTGTTCTGCCCATGTGCTCCGGGGAAGCCTAGAAACACACCATCCCGAGGGAGAAGAAATTTTGCAGCAACTCCTGAAGAAATTCCAGCCTTCATTCACCAGTCTGCCTTATCTGGCCTAACTCAGAGTTCAGCAAGAGAGGGAAGGGGGGCCCTCAGATGTCTTCCTAATCAAGACACAGCACATTTTTATCCTCATTAGACGATAAGCCAGACACCAAGGGGGGTTTAGAGGGAGAGAGAGTGCATTCATTTAGGCTGTTTCTTTATAGGATTCTTTGCCTGGGGTCCCCTCCCAGCATGAAGTAGGGCCAAAGAAGAGCGAGGAAAGACTCTTTGGAAGATTAGCCTTTGAGCTGTGGCTTTCTTCTTTTATTTATTATTTATTTTATATTTAATGTTCATTTTTTTCATTTTATTTTAAATGTTCAGAATTCCCAGACAATCCAGACACATGATTGCCTTTTCATTTGCATATGGAAAGACCCGCAACTGGTTCGAACACCAAGAAAAATTATCCCTGAATTAAGCACGGTTTCAGGTTAGACGTGTGGCTCACCTCTTGAATTTGTTCCAGAAAGTGAGAACTTGCAATATTTATTTACTGGTTTAGTTTAACCCCTTCTGAGCCATTCTTTCTTTTAATTCTCCTCCTCGATGAAGTTGCTTTTGGAGAGGGGAGAAAAATAAACAGAGAAAGGGCTCTGGCAGCAGGCTGGCTGTGCACTCAAATGGAAATGTGTTTATGGCGTGAGGGGAAAAAAAAAACGATTTGGGGCAGTGAAGTTGGCAAAAAGAGATAAAGGGGATTTGGTTAGAAGCGAGAGTTAAATGATAGTAAAGGTCCAGAGAAGCTGTGATCAATAAATATAAAGTTCAACCTCATTGCTTTTCTGCTGCTGAGAAGGGCCGAGCCCCGCCTGCTCTCCCACCAGGCCTCGGGCTGCAGGCTGTGCTAGTAGATTCAGTCAAGGAGACCTTCAGACTCCAGCACAGAATTCACTAATTCTGAGGAGAGCGCTCGCCGAGGCAAAGGGCAGACATAGCGTTCCTGCCACTCCTGCTGGGGTACAAGACAGGTACCAGCCCTGGCCTTCCTACAGGGGGCGCTCTCCAGAGAGCCCTAAGTTCCATGGAACACGGTGTTTTCAAGACAGAATAGCTTAGCCCCAAACAGGGACTTGCTTGATATCAGCATAAAATTTGGGGCACATATCCACTTGCTTTGTGTATGTTTTGGACAAAACTAAAGTGAAAAATCCTCAGAAATGGCCAAAGTCCATGAGAGTCAAGGCAAGACAGATGTCCACCCATTTACCACCATCGTCATAAACCCAGGGCCTTGTATGCCGGGGCAAAAGTCCTGGTCTTTATCCAGACCAGCAAGACAGGATTCTGAACCTGGGATGCTCGAGTGATTTCAGGTGGGTTCTTCAAGAGTGTGTGAAAGCTTCCTAGGGAGAAAACTATGTTTTTGTACATTTTTCTGAAGTTCTCAGTTTTCTTTCTACCCTCAAAGAGAATTGTTGCTGCTGCTGCTAAGTCGCTTCAGTCGTGTCCGACTCTGTGCGACCCCCATGAGACGGCAGCCCACCAGGCTCCCCCATCCCTGGGATTCTCCAGGCAAGAACACTGGAGTGGGTTGCCATTTCCTTCTCCAGTGCATGACAGTGAAAAGTGAAAGTGAAGTCGCTCAGTCGTGTCCGACTCTTCACAACCCCATGGAACTGGGCTTCATTAAAAGGAGAAAAGCACTGATGTGTCAAGCTTCATAAGATATGAAGATACTCGATTACACATAAATATATAGACCAACAGAATTATGAATATTGAGGAAGTGAGGTTATTACTTCTTAGAACCTGAGAAGGATGAGCTAGTGAGGTTTTCCTTCCACCCCTCCCTCCCTCCATCCATCCCCCATCGAAGAGCATCTAGTATGTACCAATATTGTGTGAGTGTAGAGGTTTTGGATACAAATGGCTCAGTGTGGTAAGGGAGATAGGTATGTGACCTAAAATGAAATATTGTGAAGTAAGTTCTAGAATAGATGCATTCATTCCTGGTACAATTGGAGGCATGAGGGAAGAAACCCTATGAGGAAGGAGACAGGGGGCTCTGGTGGGCTTCAGAGAGGCTGCAGTGCTTGAGCCAGGACTGAAAGGATGACTAAAGGTGATAGAATCTATTTTCTTGGGTGTCTTTAGAATGAAGGGAGGGAGGGCCTCCCAGGTGGTGCAGTGGTAAAGAATCCACCTGCCAATTCAGGAGACGCAAGGGACGCAGATTCAGTCCCTGGGTTGGTAAGATCCCCTGGAGAAGGAAATGGCAGCTCACTCCAGTATTCTTGCCTGGAAAATCCCATGGACAGAGGAGGGCTACAATCCGAGGGGCCGCAAAGAGTTGGACATAACTGAGCAACTGAGTACACACTCAGTACAACAGAGAGGGATTCAGATGCCTTCGTGACCAGTCCTGTCCAGGATTTTGGAGCATCTGACTCTGCAGGTGAGTCCGGGGGATGTGTGCGCGCTTCTGTGCATGCACTGCTGGCTGTGTGCTTTATGTGTGTCTTGGGGAGCTGACAGAGGTGGGGAGATGGAGAAGGTGGAGGGGCCCTGTGTTCAGTATTCTCTGGTCTCCTGTTTTCCTTGGGCTCAGGCTGAGATGGAGAAGAGCTGGAGGCTCACGGTGATTGACGAGTTTTTCAGTGGAGAGCGACAGGCTAATAAATGGAGTGGAGAGCAGCAGAGGGCCGTTTGGGCAGGATATTGCTTCCCTGCCTCCAGTCTCCATCCCCAGCTGCATCTCCAGAGACCGGGGACAGTGACCTGGCCGGCCAATAGATGGGGAGAAGCCAGGAGCGGTTTTCCTCCCCCTTCCCTCTCTGCCTCCCTCTGGAAGCAGGACCTGGGAATGGAGGAAGGGGCATCTGGGCAGTTTGCTCCCCACAGGAGCTGGTGTGAATGCAGTCCTAGGCCCAAGGAGGAGTGGGGAGTGCAGCCCCTTCCCTAAACAACATCTGTTCTTTTTGGTTTGGTTTAGAAGACATTTCTCAGCTGGCTTCTAGGAAGCCGCTGATCCCATGCTAACAAAAGATGGAGCGGGGGAAGGACCAGCTCAGCCCCAGGAGACTGCTGCTGCCCAGAGACAAGGAAGCCTTTGCTATTTGCTAACAGGTGTGTGAATGGGGACTTGGAAAGACCTGAATTACTCAAAGGGATTTACCAGGGTTCTCTGTGCCCCAGAGCACAGCTCTGGTGAGCACAGAGGGTGAGGAGGGAAGAGAAGAGGCAAGGCAGGCAACTAAGTCCCAGCTCTGCTCCTCCCGCTTACAGAGGGGAGCACCGCAGGTATTAGAGAACAACCCCTAACCTGGAGTTAGATTAGCATTTTCACACTTAAAATTTTTTTTAATGCTTGTTAGTTTTCATGTCCATTCTCCCCTCCCAGGAGCCTTACGAAGGAGGTATTTTTATTTGTCAGACCTCTTTACAGATGAAACACTGAGGTACAGAGCCTCAATTGCATAACTAGCAAGGAGGAAAATCACAAACTCAGACTTTGAGGTCTTCTGGCTTCAAAGTCTGTGTGATTTGCAATCAAATCATGCCTGATCATTATAGGCTTCTGGAAGTTTACAGCCTTCCCCTCGAGTTCCCTGGGACCCCAGCAGAGAGGAGCTGGAAGCTGGTTCTTCCTTCATCTGAGCAGGAGAATATTGGTGGGTCAGGGTGTGCATATAACCTGCTCTCAGCAAATGCATGAAAGGACAAATTAAAATTTTCAATTTATTTTTAATTGTGCAAGTGATACATAGTTACATTTAAATTATTCTCCAATTAAGATAAATTAATTAATTTAAAAAAAAGATCCATGCCAAACTTCCCTGCTGGTCCAGTGGTAAAGAATCTGCCTTGCAATGCAGGGGATGTGGTTCGATTCCTAGTCACAGAACTAAGATTCCACATGCGTGCAGCAACCAAGCCTGTGTGCCACAACTATGGAGCCAGCACACCACAGCTAGAGAGTCACAGCGAAAGATCCCACATGACGCATGGAAGACCCTGCACGCAGCCAAAGACCCAACACAGCCAAATAAATAAATAAACATTAAAAAAGGACCCATGCAGTACAAATCAATCCTAAGTGTTCTTCCCTAACCCTGATTCCCAGTCCTTTCTTGGTGGTAACCCGGGGATTGGTGTGTGTCCTTATAGACCTTCTCCTGGGCATTTTACATATACATGCGAATAGGAAATTACTAGACCTTTGATTACCACATAAGTGGTAAAATGTGGTCCCATGGCTTGCAGCTTGCTCTTTACACTTAATAATATGACTTGGAGAGATTTCAATTTCACTACCTACAGAACTACTTCATTTTTAGCAGTGAAATAATATTGTATTAAGGATGCATATATATATGTATACATTATACATATATACTTATATACATCATGGGCATATATGTATATGTGGCTTCCCAGGTGGTACCGTAGTTAAGAATCTGCCTGCAACGCAGGCAATGCGGGAAATGTGAGTTAGATTCCTGGATCAGGAAGATCCCTTGGAGTAGGAAAAGGCAACCTACTCCAGTATTATTCCCTGGAAAATTCTATAGATAGAGGAGCCTGGTGGACTACAGTCTATGGGATCATGAAGAGCCAAACATGACTGAGCACTCACACATGCATGTATATATATGTATACAAATGTGCATACATAATATAAATGTATGCATCTAAAATATATAATGTATGTGTAGTATGCATATATACAAACATATATGTATGTATGCATATACCCTTATTTTCCAATCCTGGACACTGGAGACACATTTTTTCACTGTTGGAAACATGATAAAGGGCATCTTTGTCCATGTTTTCCTGTATTCATAAATGAATAATTCTTTAGAAGAGATACCTAGAAGTAAAATTCCTAGGAGAAAGGCAAGTGCATGTATTTAATTTGAATAAATTCATTCTTTGTCAGTTTACACTCCCCAACAGTGGTATAGCAGAGTTCTCATTTCCCTGTACCTGCCTGAATGCTAGATATTATCAATATTATACTTTTTTCCAAAATAAAATATTTCATTTGATTTGATTCCAAATTTCCCTGATTTCTGTAAACATTTTTCATATGTTCACTGCTTATTTACCTTGCCTCTTCTTTGAATTACTTGTTCCTATTTTTGCTCAGTCTTATCATTTTTGTGGAAGCTCTTTACATATCCTGGATATTAATTCATATCTGTTATGTATGTTTCACCTATCTCTCCCAGTCTGTCAATTACCTTTTAACTTTTCTTTATGAGTTTTTTCATCAGTCAGAAACAATTAGTTTTGACACAGTCAGCTTATCATTTTTAAAAATAGTTTTGGTTTTACTGTATTTCCCTGATAAGGTTGTCCCTACTCCAAAGTTATAGTATATTTTTTTCTCATATTTTTATAGCAGTCCCCTCACTTTTGAAGCTCTTTAGTTAACTTGAAATATATTTTGTTATAGTGGGAAGTTGGTTTTAAATTAGTTTTTTTCCAAATGGATAGCTTTGTTGGCCATTACTGGTGGCCCACCTAGTGTTTATTTCCACTTTCCCTAGATTTTCTTATAGGCATCCAGCCCATCACAATTATTCCCTGGGCTTTGGGTCCAGTCCTCATCGGTTTAAGTGTAATCCCATTATTATTTTCCAGTTGATAAGTTGTGTCCAACTCTTTGCAGACCCACAGACTGCAGTAGCCAGGCTCCTCTGTCCTCCACTACCTCCCAGAGTGTGCTCAAATTCATGTCGGTTGAGTCAGTGATGCTGTCTAACCATCTCATCCCCTTCTCCTTTGGCCTTCAAATCTTTCCCAGCATCTGGGTCTTTCCAGTGAGTCAGCTCTTTGCATCAGGTGGACACCTAGCCTAATGATCTGAGCATGGCATAATGTTGGTCATGGTGATTAGTTCAGGATGAGCATAAAACCCAGTTAAGATGAGGGAAGTTTACTGAGTGCACCTGGGGAAAATTGTTTGCTCTCTTCTCAAAGTCTGCACTGGGAGAAAATAAGAATCCCTTTCTTCCTTTGGACGTCATGATTTGTGGCGATGGATTCAGGAGCTTGTCGGGCTCTTTGGCGCCATGAGAGAAGTCAGCCCAAGGATGAGGGCAACATGGGAAAGGGCCACAGCCACAAAGGAGGCCTAGAGAACAGAGTCAGGGCCCCTGGGTTTGGCCAACCCTGAGGCCTCGCTACTTCCTTATCTGCCTCTGGACTTCCTATGCCAGCAATCCATTTCCTTATTACTGAAGCTTGGTTATTTCAAGTTCTCTGTCATGAGCAGCAGGGAGTACCTCAAACTGACCCAACAAGCAGCTGTCCCAGTGCTGCCTTAACTTGTGGACTCATGGATGAGCAGTCCATCCCAGATCAGTAATCAGAAATGCTGTTGTCATTTACTTTTGCACCTACATGATCTGTTTATTACCTATCCATTCTTAGGCTCCTGTCTTGCTGTTTTAATGACTATAGCTTAGGCCATCATTATGTATTTTATGCTAGTAGGGTAGAGCCCTCTTCAACAGACTTCTCTTTCAACAATTGCCTGGCTATTCTAATTCTTTTCTCTTGTGGGTGAATTTAAATTGTGGATCAAGTTCCATAAAATTCTGTTGGGATTTTGACAGGAGTTGCTTTGTATTTGGGAGAATGGACATCTTCACGATGCTGAGACTTCCCATCCAGGAACATTAGATGTCTCTCCATTTATTTGGATCTTCTTCTGTAATACTCAGTTGAGTTTCACAGTTATTGCATTACAGTTTTGTTCATATCTTAACTGGGTCCATTCCTTGGAAACTTAGAGGCGTTACGTCTTATTGTTTTTCTCTATTCTGGATGCCTTTTTTAAAAATTGGTAGCATGGAGGGAAGTGTGAATTTTTGGTTGTTGTTCTGATACTTTACCAATGTGCTGAAATCTTACTAACAGTCTGTCATGTCATTCTTTTGAATTTCCTAGCTAAATGATCATATCATTTGAAAATAATACTTTTCTCCTTCATCCTTCTTCTAGTCATCCTCCATTCTTCTTTTTCTTCACTTAAGTAGTGACCAACCTTTAGAAACATGTTGAACAGGACAGACATCCACATATTCTTTCCAGACAGAAAGGTGACATTTTTAAACATTCTTTAGAAGTAATAGAATTAAGGAAGTATAATTTTCCTCCTATTTATTGAGGCTTTTTTTTAAATGATGAAAATATGTAGGATTTTGTCGATGCTTTTTTGGTTGTAGCAAGATAGCCACATAGAATCTTCCTTTATTACACAGTGAACTATGTTAATATGTTTTCTAATGTTGAATTGGCCTGTATGACTGGGATGAATTCAGGCTGGTCACAAGGGACTAATCTTTCAATCATTGCTCAGTTTTATTGGCTAATACTTTATTTCGATTTGGGGCAGCAAAATTCAAAAGTAAAATGAGTCTTTGAGGGTTTTTTGTTGGTTTGTGTGCTTCTTGCCTGGTTCTTCCTCTCCCTCACTGTTGTCTCTCAAGCTCTTCTTTTGGCCTCTGACCCGGCCTGAGGGCTCTGGCCTTGGGCCTCAGACTTACTTTGGGGTGGTCTCTCCCAGACCTGTGGCTTTAACACCATCTATGTGTTGACAGCTTCTGGATGTATAACTTTAGCCCAGTCCTGCCTCTGATTCTAGGTCCATATAGCTAACATTCAGATCTGCTTAACAAGTCCAGAACAAAATTTCCCCTTAAAGCTGTTCCACCCACAATTTTTCCAGCTCTGCAAATGGCAACACTGTTGTCTAGCTGTTTAGGCCAAAAACTTTGAGATCAACCTTAACTTCTCTTTGTCTTTCGTAATTCACATCCAATCCATGAACAATCCTCTGGTTTTGCTGCTATCTGACCACTCTCTTTACAGTAAGTCCCCACATATGAACCTTCAAATTGGGAAATTTCAAAGTTATGAATGTGTGTTCGCATGTCCAACCCCTTAAGTTAGTCCACATGTCTGGGGTACGTTTTCAGGTGGGTGCATCCTCTACAAATGGTTGTGTTTTGTGCACTTTGTTGTACAACACTGTATAGAAGACAGTAGTACAGAATCTTTCAAACCCAGGATGTCTGGAAGCAAGTGTAAAAGCAGTAATAACGTAGCTCATACTGCTTAGAAGCACCAAGCAATAACAATGGAATTGGAGACCCAGAGAATGGATGAGGAGAGACAAAAAGGAAGAAGAGATAACTAAAGCATCAAAGAGATCCATGATGCAGGTAAATGGCAAGGGGATTTTCTTTATACGAAGAGGCACTGTTCGTTTTTGAGGCCCAGGACCCAAACATAGAACAGCACACGAAGGTTGCAGCAGCCGTTCAGAATGCAATTCAGCACCACCATGTCATCCATGATGAGAAAAAAGAGCCACTATCCAGAAATCACTGGATAGCTTTTTCAAGAAGGTAGATAGAATTGAAACCAGCAAGGAACCAGAACCTGTACCATCAACGTCAGGCATGAATGAAACTGCAGTTTGCCCTCTGTCTCCTGTTGCTGACAAAGGTTCAGCTCCACCGTCTCCCACCTCCCTCTCCCTCCTCCAGTCGGTAACTCTTCTCGCCTGTTCACTCGATGCCAGCCCCGGTATGCCAGCTGTTGTGCTGTACTGCTGTCTTTTCAATGTATTGTACTATAAGATTAAAAATGTTTTATCTATTTTTTGTGCTTATTTATGTACTATGTGTGTGAAAAATATAAACATATTACAGGATAGTACCATATAGCTGACTGTGTTAGTGGGGTACCTAGGCTAACTTTGTTAGACTTATGAGCAAACTGGACCAAAGAAACTCATTCTTGGAACAGAACTCATTCGTATATAGGGGGGCTTACTGTACCTCCAATGACTGCAGCCTATCACCTCTTATCTTGTTCAGTCAGAAAGTCATATCCAACTATTTGCAACCCCACAGGCTGCTGCACACCAGGCTTCCCTGTCCTTCACCATCTCCTGGAGCTTGCTCAAACTCATGTCCATTGAGTCAGTGACACCATCCAACCCTCTCATCCTCTGTTGCCCCCTTTTCCTTCTGCCGTCAACCTTTCCCAGCATCAGGGGGCGACTGCAATAGCCTCTATCAGTTCTCCCTGCTTCCACTCTTACTTTCCCTCTGTTTATTAACCCAGCAGTGTGGCCCCTAACCACTTCATCTCAATCACTTGTTTCTATCCATGCTGGCCTCCATGCTTTTTGTCTGATGGGCCCAATATTCTTCAGCCTCAGGGCCTTTCCATCTCCTGTTTCCTTGCCCTGCATCTCCATAAGTCTTTCTTCCTTACTTCCTTCAAATCTTTGTTCAAATGGTTTCTCCCGAAGTCTTCTGAAACCACCCTGTACACAACAGCAGCCCTGTCTCCCCGCCCTCCTCAGTGCCCAGGCTGCTTCCTTTCCCCTTAAGGCATTTAACATACTATGTGCTCCTGTATTTGTTCATTGTCTTCCTCCCCCAGGAAGGCAGACACTTGCCTGTTTGTTAGCTGTTACGCCCTCAGCATGAGGAACAATGCCTGCAGGTATTAATTTGTCTCATAAACATTTATTAAATTAAAACATAATTTTTCTTCTGCATTTGTGGCTTGATTTTAATGCCAAAGAATTTTACACGTATATCCCACTTTCATCCTTTCAAAATATCTGTAACAGAAGCAGGGACAGAATTATACTCCCTTTTTTCACAGATGCAAAAACTGAAGCCCAGAGAGCCTAAGGGATTTCTCAAGGTCAGAAGCCAGTTGAGGGTTGACTTGAGTTAGATTCTGTACCTTCTGCAGACCTGAGAGACTATCAGAGCATCAGGGGTTGGGGAGCTGTCAGGAGCTGGATGCTCAGATCAGGTGAGATGAGAAGACTCTGCCACCCGTCCGTCCTTACCTCCTGGCCTACTTCTTGGAGAGAGGACATTGAGGTGAGGTGAGGTGAAGTCACTCAGTCGTGTCCGACTCTTTGTGACCCCGTGGACTGTAACCTACTAAGCTTTTCTGTCCATGGGATTCTCCAGGCAAGAACACTGGAGTGGATTGCCATTTCCTTCTCCAGGGGATCTTCCTGACCCAGGGATCGAACCCGGGTCTCCCGCATTAGAGGCAGATGCTTTAACCTCTGAGCCACCAGGGAAGCCCAGAGAGAACACTGGACAGACACAATTATGGAGAACACAGGTGTGGAGTCTGCTTCTATAACTGGCTGTGGACTCTGCCCCCCTGTAAACAAGGATCATTCCTGTCTCATGTGTGCTGACCACCTGCTCTTTGCCTCTCCAGGTCCACTCTCCACCCTTCCCCACCTGCTCCGCCCCCAACATGCACAGCATCCACAACATCCTTGATCTCTGGCCCCGGGTTGGGGCTGGGCCAGTGGGCAGCACCAGCAGGATATCAGCGCTCAGGAGAGCAGTGAGCCTGGGATTGAGTCCCCTGACTCTTTTCCGCAGCATCCCCATAGCTGGCCATGTTCCTCCACCAAGGGCCACAGCTCCTATCAGGTGGTCCCCTACCCCTGCTCTGAACGTGACTTTCTCTCTGTGCCAGTAACTACCTGCTTCTGCCCCTGTCCCTTCAGACCCAGGGAAGGGCAGAGACCCTGTTGTGGCTAGTCTCAGGACAGCGCACCGACTGCGGTTAGTTTCCTTAAGCTGCGCCCACACCTCTGTAGACAGTTCCCAACTCTTTTTATAGTCTGGAGACTAGGTGTGCCATTGCCCCTTCCCCTCTTCCCTTCCCCTCCCCGGGTCCCCAAAGGACTTTACACTTTACGGCTTGAAGATTTCAAGGAGGTAACACAGTCCTTGGGACAAAGCAGGGTCTTCTCACATGTCAGTTCCTCTTTTTTTCGGGGCCCTGAAGGGGCTATTGAAAAGCATACGTGGGAGGTGGGGTCTCAGTGGGGAGATGCTGAGCTTTGCAGGACAATGAAGCCGTGAGGAGGAGGGATGGCTGCAACTCAGGGCAGAGTGAGAGGGTCTCAGGTCCCCTCTTCCTCCCCACCCCATGTCCTGAACTCAGAAACCCGAGTGATGGGGGCTCCCAGACTCTAGCTGGTCTCAGAGCCTGCAGGGCATGGGGTGGGGGAGGGGGTGAAGGTGGCAGGTGGGGACAGGGAGAGGGGAGGAGGCATCCCACAACTTGCTCTTCAGCTTTTCTATCTGATAGCACTTTGCAGCTCCTTGGTCCCCGCTTCCCCCAGGCTGCGGCCAGGCTGACATGCAGCTGCCCTCCCACCTACGCCCCATCCCAGCAGCAGCCTGGCAGCCTCTGTCCAGGCCCTGGCCTGGCAGCGGGAGACAGGGCTGTCAGACTGCATCACATCAGTGCCTGAGCTGGGACTCCAGCTGGGCCAAGTGACCTTGTAGAGTTTTGAGGATCGTGGGCGGCAGAAAGGAGAGATAAACAGGCTGGATGGATTTACAGTGTCTTCCCAGTTGGAGGGAGGTGGGAGCCAGGCCTCCCTTGAACACCAGTTCTTCTAACTCACAATGACTTCTTCTGGATCTGTACTTTTGGGGACTCTGGCAGCTCAGATGGTAAAGAATCTTCCCTGCAGTGCAGGAAACCTGGGTTAGATCCCTGGGTTGGGAAGATCCCCTGGAGAAGGACATGGCAACCCATTCTAGGATTCTTGCCTGGAGAATTCCATGGACAGAGGAGCCTGGCAGGCTACAGTCCACGGGGTCACAAAGAGTTAGACATGACGGAGCGACAAACATATCTTGCAGCAGCTGGAAGTCAAACTAGACGTTAGGGTGAATTTTCTGTCTAAAGGCTGTGGAGAATTCATTGTCAAACAAAGTGGAGATTTATTCTTTCAGGTAGTGAAGGATCCAACTCCTCTTGGAGCCCATGTCTTCTGATGAGTGGCTGAATAATCACAATTCACTCTGCCAAGCACCATGGGGTATTAAATGCATGATCCCTCTTGAACTTTACAGCATCCCACAAGGCAGGAATATTTAGTTGTATTTACTACAGTGGAGGAACCAAAGGCCCAGAGAAGGTTAAATGAACTGTTCAAGAGGCAAGGAGGAAGGGACTCAAATGCAACTTGGCAGACTCCACAACCAGATACACTCTTTCCCTACAGGTCATTTTAAATCATAAGGTCATTAATTTGTCGTCCCTCCTCCTTCCCCCTCAGTGATTGTGGGAAGCATGGAAACCAAAGTTAAGTTCAGATTTTGGCTATATCTCATCTAACTCAACTTCCTGGAAGAGGTGGGAGGAAGGAAGGACAAAGGTGAAATATTCTCTGGTGTACAAAGAGGAACACCCATCTAGAGGTCAGCGATTGCCGCAGCGTGGTCCTTGTCCATCACTCTCCCACCTCCCTGCTTCTGTCCTGCAGCTCAGTCATCGTTTTCCTTTCTCCTATCCTTTTGCTATCTTGGCACACGGGTGATCTCTAGACTTTGGGAAGGACTTTCCAAGTCTTTCGTTGAGAAGTTTCTTGGACAATTTATATACTTCCAAGGAGACCATGGTGTGGGTCAGTTTGCTATTTCTTGCTTTTGTGTTTAGACTGAGCTGGCTTTGTTCTTCTTTGTTCTCGCCTTTTCCCCTCGTTGTCTACACACTTCCCTGACACAGAGCAGTCACCCCATGGAGCATGGCCCCGAAGCTAAGGGGTGGAGTAGAAGCCGTGTTCGGGGGTGACGGTGACATAATCTTGAAAAAACTCCATCTGTCATCTCTGGCCTTCTACGGTTGTAACAGCACTTATGGTCTCAGCCAACTGCTGAGGAATCTGTCTGTGGTTTAATTAGCCTATAACTCCAGCCTCCCCCACCATGCAAGAAAGCAATAAACAGCTTCCTTCCTCTTAGTGGGGCTGGGCAGCCATGGCAGAGGGAGCCACATGAGGCTTGGGGGCCAGTGAGGTCTTTGAGGACAAATGAAGGACTCGGAGACCTGCAGGGAAGGACTCTACACTCGTGCCTCCCTTCCCTGCTAAGGTCATGAGAGACCAGCCAGTATGCTCCAAGGGAAAATAACCACAATAATATAACAATTCCTTGTATCTATAGAGAGCTTTCCAGTCACCAAGAGCTTTCTCAGACTCTCTTTCTAGGTACCACTCGGAACCTCAGTTTCTTCTTCTGTGAAAAGAGGGCTTTGGGCTCAGTGATTCCTGAGGTCTCTTCTCTATCTGGACCCGCCGTGGGTTCCACAATCCTAACAAAATCCCTGTGATGTGCCTGGAGCGGGTGTCATTAGCCTCATCCTATAGTTGAGAATAGGCTTCTCCAGTGGCTAAGCAGTAAAGAATCTGCCTGCAATGCAGGAAACGTAGGAGACGCTGGTTCAGCCCCTGGGTCGGGAAGATCCCTGGAGGAGGGCATAGCAACCCACTCCAGTATTCTTGCCTGGACAATCTCATGGACAGAGGAGCCTGCTGGGCTATCGTCCAGAGGGTTGCAAAGAGTGGGACATGACTGAAGTGACTGAACACGCAGTCATGCATGCATCGTTGAGAATAACCAGGAGCAGAGAAGGGAAGTGCTTTACTCTCGAGTACTCACAGAGCCCTGCCAGGGCCAGGCCTGGAACTGCAGGAGATAGGAAGAGAGAAAGATGGATCCTGACATCTGCCTTTTTAACTCAAGGAGGTGGGAGGTGGGAGGGCAGGGTCGGAGGGCCCTGAAGCCGCCCCCTGGACCATTTTGAAGGAATCTGCCCTATCGCTCTGCAAGAGGGTGTGGCTAGGGAGCCCACGTGGTGGGGAGAGCAGTATCCACCCAGGAATCCACACCTCGGGGTCCTCCTTAGAATGTCCACTCCCTGGGCGGTCCGTCCTGTTCACTGCTACACCCCACAGCCTAGAACAGCACCTGGCAGGTGAGGGATGCTCCAAAAGTGCCAGTCAGCGGGGCCTGGGCTGCTCTGATCCCAGGGCCCCTGCCATGCCGCCCTGCCGCCTTTGTGCAGAGCCCAGACACAGGAGCCACATGAGTGCTGGCGGCTGAAGACAAGGTGAGACTAGGGCTTGAGAGGCGTGCCGGGTTGTTGGGAGGCTGCTGGCTCCCTGCGAGAGAGCCCAGGGGTTCTGGGCTGACTGTGGTCATGCAGTTAGATGCCAGCCATTGGCGTTGCTGTCCAGATAAGCTTTCTTTCCTCAGTGATCACTGATGTATCGTGCCCCTGTAATTGCGTATTATATTTTGGCGGTGGTGCATCCAGAGGAGATTGGAAATCCAGATCGAACCCTCCCTCCCTGACAGAACATCCATCACACACTCTGAGGGGGCTGGGGGCAGTGAGGGGAGGGCGTGGAAGTCAGGGGGTGCTCAGATGCAACCAGAAAAAAGTGGGGGAGTCCTGCAGGAAAGAGTTTTCTTCCGATCTCAGAATTCTTTCTGGCCCAGCGTCTTCTGCGAACAGCACTCACGTGGCTCCTGTCCCTCCCTCACAGCTCCGGGGCCTCAGTTCCTTCTCTTCTTTTCTGGGGGTGGCCCCCATTGCTCTGTCCCTCGGGGTTCTCTCTCTAGCCTGGCTGTAGCAGGGCATCCAGTCTCCCAGCCAGCCTACTTTGCTGCCTTCTGAAGCCAGCACGAAATCCCCTTTTTCCCCAAGAGATCATCTGCTGGGACACCTGGGGCACAGAGCAGAGGTGACAACGATCCCACAAGGCAGGAGGCAATTGCGCAGGCTCCCTGTGGATCCTGGCTTCTCTCCTCTCTTGGGGTCACTAAGGCCTAACCTGCCGGCCTCTTGCTTTCCTTTCTCTCAGAAACCCAGAGGCCTGAAAACACAACCAGGAGAGCACAGGAAATAAAACCTAAAGCCTGCTCTAGAGCCCTCCTGTTTCCAGGGGCTGATCAATTTCTGGATGATCGTCTGCCCAGGCAACATCTCTCTCCATGGGATCCACCCAGGATCAGCTAACAAAGCAGACCATCCCTTCAATACCACCCCTTCTTCAGAGTTTTGAAATCTGGGGTTCATGGTCAAGATCTGTATCCCCTTGAAACTGCACCACAACTTGGGCATGTGTGGGTATGTCTGTACTTTTTTGGAAAGAGTTTGCATAACTTTCATCAGTTTTCCAAAGCCCCCAAAGCTGTCTATCCGTATGTGAGTGGGCTTGAGGGCAGAGTGGGTATAGGGGCTGAGCTGGCTTAAATAGTAAATAGGAGTTTCAAAGTTTTTTACTGCTTTAAGCCCTGAATCACATTTCTTTGAGTGGTGGTGGTGGGGTCTTCTTTTCTGATTTACCAAACAGGTTGACTGTGTACACCCAGACAGGTTTCTCATACAGGTACGTGCATGCACAGAATGAGCCCTCCCCAGCACGTGTGTGTGTGTGTGTGTATGCGCGTGCGCGTGTGTGTGTGTGCGCATGCTCAGTCACTTCAGTCATGTCCGACTCTCTGTGACCCTGTGGACTATAGCCCACCAGGCTCCTCTTGTCCATGGGATTCTCCATGCAAGAAAACTGGAATGGGTTGCCATGCCCTCCTCCAGGGGATCTTCCCGACGCAGGGATTGAACCAGTGTTCCTTATGTGTCCTGCATGGGAAGGTGGGTTCTTTACCACTAGCACCACCTGGGAATCCCAAGGCCTCCCCAGATCGTAGCCCAAATAACCAGCATAGCCCTGGGACAATCAGGGAAGGGGCCAAATACCATCAAAGTGGATCCTAAGTCCCACTGCAACCCACCCAACCTGAGTACCAAGCACACAACTGGTAACCAGGCTGGACCCCTGACCCCGAAGCTGGATACCCACCAGAGTGATCTCAGTCCTGGGCCAAGGCTTCTTTTGAACACAGTCCCTTTCCCCAAGACCTGTGGGCTTGGAGGAGACCCACTGCCAGCCAGCTGCTGAGGACCCCAGGAAAATCTGTTTATTTGCTCACGATAAGGCCTCCAATCTCTGCATATTCCAGGAAGATGGCTCTGAGCTTGTTTATCTCACTGAGAAAACAGAAAGGTCTGGAGACCGAGAGGCAAAGGCGAGGTATGTTGATAAATACCGCAGCTCCTCTGCCTGCTGAGACTGTATGATCTTTGTTGAATCGCCTAATCTGCTTGGCTAATTATGCCCATTTTCCCTTCTCTCTTTCCCTCTTACTCTCCCCTGCTCGTCACAATGTGGCACTTCAGAAAGTCCCTCAGAGGAATTTCAAGGAGCTGGCTGGGTCTCTGTGGAGTACACCATATTATCTCATTACGATCTCACCCGGTGATCGGATTCCGTTAGCTGACTCTCTTTATTAGCAGGCAAAGGCAAACTTATGAAATACCTTTAAACCTGGATTTCCTTAACAATACATCATTGGGGAACTGACAGCTCTCGCTCGCTTCCCTCTGCCAGAAAGAATTAAGATTGTTCCTAATTTAATTTCTCTTCCGCATTGGAGGCGGATATTTGTGTTTCGGCAGCAAACTTATATTAAAGGCTCCAGGGGAGGAGGCTTCAGATCGTCACAGAGCAGCTCTGGTAGGTGTCCTGAGTGCAGACTGGGGGTGGCCCTGGATTCAGGAAGCCTGGGTGAAGCCCCCAGCACTGCCCTTGGTGGAACCTGCAGAGCTCTGTCCCTGCTGGCAAGAGATCAGAAGGCAAATGTATGAACTGTGCCTTTGTAGTTTCAGAGTCTGGGTGTTGGAGGTGATGGCTAGGCAATCACAGACATCACTCTGCAGTGCTGTCTGGCTCCTCGGCCCGCTGGCCGTATAGAAATCAGAATCACCAGGCTGGCTCTTGATGGGGCTCTGGCTGAGCTGTGTCCTGGCTAAACCCCATGGGGGCGGTGCAGTGATGCTTTTGGTGCTCTGCCCAGATCCCCCATGGCTGGTCTGGTGCACCCATCCCCCGGCTGCTGTGACTGTTTGTCACTAAAGCTCATTCCCACCCCCTCTTCTCCAGAGAGGTAGTCTCAGCTGAATAGAAGCCACCTGACCCCAGACTGAGGCTTTCCTGGTAGGGCTAGCGGTAAACTACCCACTGACAATGCAGGAGATGCAAGAGACATGGGTTTAATCTCTGGGTTGGGAAACCCACCTGGAGGAGGGCACAGCAACCCACTTGAGTATTCTTACCTGGAGAAACCAATGGACAGAGGAGCCTGGCGGGCTACAGTACATGGGGTTGCAGAGTTGGACACGATGTGACTTCACACGACCCCAGAGGGCAGCCACCTGCCTGAGTCCCCTTGCCTTAAGCCAACGGTCAATCACTGATTGACATAAGTGCACAAAAGACCAGCCCCCAGGCCGCAAAGTGAGTCTGACTTCATGATGCTCCTGGGCTCCCAGGAGGACCAGGCTGAAGCTGGCCTCAGCCTAGACCACATCCTGTTTTTGTTCCCTCACCCCATCTCTCCTGAGAGTGCATGCCCAATAATCCACGTTCCCCAGACTCTGCCTCTAGGGAATGGTTACATTTGGGATGCTTGGGTTTCTGGGTTCTGATCAGTCAGGAATCAGACTGTACATGGCAGAGACTGGCCGTGGGCAGTCAAGGTTGGTGGAACCAGTCAGCCAAGCCATGAATAGCGGCCTGTTGGCACTTCTTGAGAACCCTCCCCCATAATGGACAGGTGTGGCTGACAGCGCCTAAATTCATAGCCTGCCAGGCAGGGGCTGCCCGAGACGCTGCCTCCAACCCCCAATTATGAACCACATAAGCCTGTCTCCGAGGTTGCTCTGAACCATGGCCTCTTAGATCCGCGTCACCTGGGCCAGAGCTGCGGAGCCTGACCCCAGGCGTGCCCTGCCAAGCACATCATATCCCCTCCAGGTGCTCTGCATGGAGATTTGGACGGCTGCAGAGAAGGGGGAAGAAGTGTGTTGGAAAATCCTATTATCTAGCCAGGCCCCTATTGATAGCCCATGCATGAAACCAATTTACAAAGTGTGAGTCAAAGCCTCACGCACCGCCTGTTCTCACGGGAGCCCAGCAATCACCCTGCCCATGGCCGTGCACTCGGATGTCGTTCCCCGCTCTGTCCTCCGCCAGCTCTGCTTGAGAGCTGTCAGTCAGCGTCCTGAGCTGCCCGGCCTCCAGCTCCTGCTAATGTTGGGAGAATTTATTACTGCAAGAGAAGAGAAACTCTTCACACGATGATTTTCTGATCTCTGTTTGGCTGATGGCTCGAGCAAGCCCAAGTGAGACTCCTTGAGTTACATGGTTTTCCGAAGGTCATATGATCAGTCCATATTCTGTCGCTGGTGGAGGCTATGGCATGGAGGCACAGATGAAATCAAGGGTAAGGTACTTAACCTCTGAGCCCTGGCATCCTCCTCTGGAAAAGGAAGTACCCTTGAGAGCTGACATAAGGACTGAATGAAGTGATGCTCTTAAAAGTGCCCAGTAGGTACTCAAACAATGTTTATTATTGTTTTTCACCTCAGTCAGAGAAGTTCAGACAATACGCTAGGGAAGAAGGTGCTACTGCTTTTCTCTATAGAATACGCTCATGTGTCTTACAGTCAAGAAGCTCTTTTATCTAACCACAGCATCTCCTGAGGAAAAAGAACTTGTTAGTTATTCAGGTCCCAAAAGAGGTTTACTTCTGCTCCTATCTAACACTGTCAGAGTTCTGGGGACTGTTATTATCTCCATTTTACAGATGAAAAAACCGAGGAATAGAAATTGCCCAAAGTCACCTAGCAGTGAGTGGAAATGGGATAAGAAGATAAAGAAGAAGGGTAAGAGAAAGACGTTGTCAAGATACCTCCCCTAAATGCAATTAACCAATTCATGAGCTTTTCCCTTTTGAGAGATCAGAGTGGGGGCGTCTCTGCTCTGCTTCACCTGCCATCCCCTCCAATGCTCTTCCTCTCCCCAACCTATGTCAGATTTGAATAGAAATTGGGCCACCCCATCTTGGACATTCCTTAAGTGTCAGGCCTCAAAGGACTGGGTCTATATATCCTACCTCTGATTCAAACCAGGGCTCTGTCCACCAGGTAATTTTCATCCAACAAGTCAAGAAGACCATGGCCAAGGCACCTCTTCCCCAGTCTCCTGCTCCAGAGGCCCTGCTCCCTGTCCATCCCTCAGGGAACCAGGCTCTGCTGACTTCCTTAGGTATTGTGACTGATCTTAGTGTCTTAGATTCTGGAGGTTACACAGAAGAACTTAGTGATGAAACAGGTAGCCTCTTAACTCAGGTCAATGTTTGCCATGTCAGGACCTCAACTTCCTCATCTGTAAAATGGGCACAAGAAATAATAGTACCTATTAGTGGATTGGGAGACTTTAATGTGCAAAATGCAGGACCGACATCCAGGCTAAATAAACTTTGGCAATTACAGTGGCCAAGCTCAAGATTTAAAACTGCCTTGGCTTCACCGTTTGCGTCACCAGAGTCATCCACAAGAAGGCTCACATTTCTGTTCAAAACAGTCATAAAGTTTAGCATATTGAACATCTGAGGCCTTTATTTCTCAGTTTGGCCTGTGAATCTATGCCAAGAAAGAGAAGGAGAGTGGGAGGGAGGAGGGGGCCTGGAGTAAGCACACACGCCTGGGTAGAGACAGGGAAGGTGTCCTTGGAGCGAAGATGTTTAGCGTCTCAGGTGAGTCTGTGGAGACCACAGCTTGTTAGAAGCCTTTGCTTACCTGGCAGCCAGCCAGGCCTCGCTAGCTAAGTAGGCCATCTCTGATGGGGCTTCCAGGGCCCTGCACAGCCCAGTCCGAGTGAAAGGCTTTCTAGAGACACAGACATGTTACTCTGGTCCTGGGCAGCAGTGGCAGACTGTCTGTGCTGGACGCCTCCTGTGTTCCCGTCCCCAGCTGCTGGATGGGAGTGGTTGTAGGGAGGCGTCTGTGAGCTGCCAGGCACCATGTCCTTGCTCCACTCTCTCTAAACCAGGAGAACCCTGACCTGAAAAGATCAGCAGTGAATCAAAGGGATCCTGCATCCGTGCCATGAACAGACGGGATCCCACCAGGCCCCCAGCCTGGAGTTCTGGCCCAGAGCTGGGTGCTGGCCTGTTTCTTTTCCGGCATAAGGGGTCCTCAGAGTGGACCCTTCACTCTGTTAGAAGACCAGTGCGGTCCTGGCAGACCCTCCCGAGAAAGGATGCTGACCTGGGCAGAAACTGTAAATGAGCCAGTCAGGCCTGGGGAGCTTCCAGGGAACATGGAGGGCCATCCAAATCATGTAAAAGGCCAATCGGCTTTGAAAGGAGTCTTTCAGCCACACGGACAAGAAGGTACCTGTGCCTTCGAAGAGCAGGAGACAAAACAAAAGCCTCCATTGGAAGGCGAGCCGCCCCTGAGTCCTGCTTGCCCCCAGGCCTTGGCTCTGAGGAATGAGAAAAGAAGAGAAGAGGTCAGTGGCCATCCTCCCTGAACAGGGCTATGGATCTCGGGGGGCTGAATTTAGAGGCAGCAGTCCAGAAAGGGCTCCAGAGGTGCTTGCCACCTGGAAGGGCCCAGCTGCATCCACGTCCTTTCGGTGCCAGCCTCCACTTAGAGCCTACGCCATTGGTTGGAATCACCCATGCTTCCCCCTAGAAATTCTCATTTTAATGGGAATAGGATGCTGCCCAGACACTGTGAGTTTTAGAAGCTCCCTGGGTGACTGTGATGTCACTGAGAACAGCGGCGTCTACAGGCAGATAAAGACAGCAAGAGTTCTGGATTTATGATACTGTCCCCATTATCTCCAGAGTTGTCCTCTGACTTCTCTGTGGTCTAGTGGTTAAGAATCTGCCTTGCAATGCAGGGGACACTGGATCATCCCTGGTCCGGGAAGATCTCATATGCTATGGGGGCAATTAAGCCCGTGCCCCATAACTCCTGAGCCTGCGCTCTCTAGCCCTCGAGTTGCAACTACTGAGTCCACGTGCAGTAACTGCTGAAGCCTGCATGCCCTTAGAGCCCTTGCTCCACAATAAGAGAAGCCACCACACTGAGAAGCCTGCACGCTGCAAGCAGAGGGCAGCTCCCACTCTCCACAGCTAGAGAGAGTCCACGCATAGCAGCGAAGATCCAGAGCATCCATAAAGAAAATCAGTAAATAAATAAAAAGTCTAAGAAAGAAAAGAATTGTCCTCAAAATCCCCTAGTACCCCAGTCGTTTTAGTATGCTTTGCTTAAAAGTAAATATTTATTGTAAGATTATTTTGGAGGCTATTGAGAAATTAAGCAAAGAATGAAGTACATTTTATTAATAATAGAAAATTAATTGTATAATAATTATGTGATTAATTGTACTCAGCAGATAGTGTGTGGATTGTTGATATCTCTAGAGAATAGGGTGAAAGATTGGGAGATAGATTTGAAGAAAATTACAACCACACATCCTTGAGGTTTTGGAAAACCATGTGACTTTTAAAGACTTTTTAGTTTGTAATAATTATGAATTTATAGGACGTTACAAAAATAGTACAAGGAGCTCCCATATACACTTTACCCAGTTATCCTTAATGCTAATACTTTACACACCTGTATACAATCCATCGATCTTATTAAAAACTGGTAAAATCCATCAATCTTATTAAAATCATGGACTTTTTGTTGACCTTTAAATGTGGGGGTTTTCATTCACTTATTAAAAATTTTTATTGAGACACTGGAATTTGTTGTTGTTTAGTTGCTAAGTCGTGCCTGATGCTTGTGACCTCTTGGACTATAGCTCGGCAGGTTCCTCTATTCATGGGATTTCCCAAACCCGCTGAAGTGGGTTGCCATTTCCTTCTCCAGGAGATCTTCCTGACCCAAGGATCAAACCTTCATTTCCTGCTTGGCAGGCAGATGATTTACCCCTGAGCCACCAGGGAAGACTGGGACACTGGCATAGGGTTTATCAAAGTGTGGTCTGTAGATCAGAATTGCACCAGAATCACACAGAAAAACACAAATCTCTGAGCCTCAATCTCAGACCTACTGAATCTGATCTCCTAGGGGTGGAGCAGGGGGGTCAGTACTTTTAACAACTTTTCCAGGAGGTTCTTAGGTTCATAAAAGTTGGAAAGTCACTAACCTGTTCTACAATGGGTGCTGGGCTCAGCAAAGGACACACATTTAGGAAACCCTCACAGGCAGAGGAGACAGATACTCGCAGCAATGACAGGGGCTGAAATAGCCATGAAATACAGCCACGTGCTATAAGCACAGGGGAAATGTCTGACCTTGGGGGCCAGTAGGAAGGAGTTTGATAGGTTGGGCATATTTAGTAGGGTTTTGACTGATGCATAGGAGTTTGACTGCTCTCAACTAGAGTTTTAGCGTATATCTCTCTACCTTTGAAGCAGATTTACTGAAGTATGAGCTCTTAACAGTAGGGACATATATTATTCATGTGCTCTCCAATGCCTGGTATGCTGAAAGGTCTCGATAAACTAATGAATGAAGGCATGAATACTGTGACTGGATAAAGGAAGAGTGGAAGGATATAGAGGAACGGCCTGAGGAGGCCAGGTGGAAGAGTACCCGGGCAGACCAGAAGCAAGGAGAGCACAGCTTGAAGAGGCTGGATTCTGGGTCAGAAAGGGCTCAGCAGCGATCTGCCCAGAGGCCCTTGGGGCGGAGCCGGAACCCACTGTGAGAAAACGCAGCCTGGCCGTGTGTAGAACATGCTCTTCCTGTACAGTTAAGCCCCTGAACATCCCAAGGCTCCTTAAAGTCAGCTGACTTGGAATCTGAGCTAAGTGGCCTTCGCCCTGGGGAAAAAAATAAAAAGGCATTTACCCTGAAAGCACTCTCCTGCTCTCTTAATAAGTATATTAATTTTAAATGCCAGAGACAGACTCATAAACTCTCCTTAGAGGATTATGGCCACAGCCGCACTTGCTGCGGAGTGCGGAGCCCCCGCCGCTCCCGCTCCCATCCGCAAAAAAAAGTGGGAAAGGGCGTGTTACGAGAGACTTGCAAAAGTCACTCCTTTCGCATTGGACATAGAAGGAGCGGAGGAGTTCCGCTTGCTCTTTATTTTCTTTTTCTCTTGCCCGGCCTGGGAAGTTGTAGGGGTTGCTTCCGGGTTCAGCACTGGATCAGAAGATCCTGGAAGGAGCTTCCAAAACAGGGGAGAGGTGGGTCGTGTCTGCCTGGGGACAGAGGAAGAGCTGCTGCCGGGAGATCTCAGGTGTGAAGAACCCAAGCTCCACCAGGATGCCTGATCTACCGTCCTTCTGGATCAGACGCCTGGGTGACAGGACGGACCCTCAAACCTGCTTGTCCCGTTTTTCAAGTGACTCTTAAGCAGACTGACGTTTGAGAACTACGCTATGAGGAGCATTTCTCCCCAAGACCGTACATATTTAAACAATATCAGCTGGCAGTAAGGAAGTGCTGAGGTTTGAAAAAGAAAAAAAAAGAATGCTGGCCTTGAAGACCCTCCCTTCCCCCAACCCATTCATCAGTAAAATGGGATTAAGTGGCTGTCCAAAGAGCAAACACTATGCAAAGTGGCCTTACCCACTGCAGTGGAAACGAGCAAATGTGAAATTGGCAGGTGATTTTGTTCTTTGCAGCAATCAGAGAAATCATAAAGAGAAAAATGAACAGCAAGATTTTTCCAGGACAAATAAACATTTTGCCATTGAGTGAAATATATTAAACATTAAAAAAAAAAAACTCTCTTCTGTTTCGAAACTCATTACTTCTGTTACCTACAAAGAAGATTAAAGCTTAAAACTACCTGGGAAAAAAATGGAGAGGATTAATAATCCCTTCCTCAGAGGACTGGTTGCAATTTAAAGGGAAGTTCTGAACAGAGTGCCTGTGCCCAGAGGCCCTGAATGTTAGCTGAGATTGGACCAGGCATTGGAGAGAAGTACGAGTCCCTGTGCCTGCATCTTGAGCCTGAAAGACATCAAACAAGCTTAAAGAAATTCAGGCAGTGGTGCCCTGAAACTTGTAATCCCCATTACATATGTTTTCAATTCCCCACCTGGGCTCTTTATGGATCTTTTTTATAGGTATATACATAGAGCCTTCAGGCCAGATATGTCCCACCTGACCCTCAGCTGTCCACTTGACATTTTTAATCAAGCACTTTGTTTTATTTAATGATCTTGTGCGCTTAGTCGCATAGGGCCTTGTCCCCTTCCAGTAAAGTGTGCGAGAAGCTGTGCTGAAATGTGTAAAGCTAAGGCCTTTTGTGGGCAGTGGACCTGCAGGGAAGAGGGAGGAAGGAGGTTTCAACAGTTCTTCAAGTCAAAGGAGCCTTAACCACCGTGAGAGTCTGCACCACAAACTTTGTAGCCTGGGCTTGTGACAGAACGTATTAGAGTATGTCATCAAGATCGTTTTCTTTTCTTCATTCTTGTGTCTGTCTTCCTGGGTGGAAGACACTTGTCAGACAGACTCACTGAAATACTTTCTCAGTACCAAGAGATGCCAAGGTATTGGATCCCTGTGAGTCGTTACTTTTTTTTTTTTTTTTCTTGAAGCAATCTGAACACAGAGAACATGAAGCTTTGCGGGAGGAGTTTGGGGAGGGTATATTCAGATTTGTTCCAGGACATGTAGACTTTCAGACTCAATCAGGGGGTGGTGAGGATGGAGCAGATGACACCGAGAGACTCATTTCCCATCGATGAGATGCCCCAGCTCAGAATGATCCTGTATTTCAGAGAATCGCTGAGCTATTCAGTAGAAATAGAGTCAGAGTTTCAAAAGTGATTAGCACATTTGGATGAATAGGAGCCATTCTCACAGGTTTGGGGGTCTTTTTGGGGTCCAGCAGCAGGGACATTCTGAATGTCAAAGCTTTTAGTTCCATGGATCCCCAGAATTTGTGAACCCAAATGTGTGGCCCTGAGGCCCATCTTCGATGATGGCAGTTCTAGGAAAGCATCTTCTTAAACCTGAAGGCCGAAATGAATACAATCCACTCTTCTTTTAAGACTTCCAGGCATTAGAAAAACAAAACTCTCAGCTACTAATCAAAACTGATCGATGTCAAGCACCAGGCGGAAAACTGTGCACTTCAGAAGAAGTAAAATTAATTAAATGGGGTGTTGGCTTTTTTTCCCCCTTCAACATCTGTATTGCTGCTGAAAATCTATACTTTTAAATGTATTTCACCACTGTTATTCATTAAAACTGCATGCAGCCTGTACTTACAGGCATAGGCCACACTGAAAAACTGAGCATCTCTGGGCTAATGTGCTGCCAACAAGCAGATTGCTGTGCCCAGACATCTGAGTGGTACTGGCCTGGAGGAGGGAGGGTGGTCGTAAAGGCTGGACCAAGCTGGCCCCTTTTTGAACCTGGCAGAACTTGATCAACGGACAGCAGAGAACTGATTGTTAAATTGGGTCTGCATTGAAGTGGCAGGGACTTCGAGAGGTCACTTTCATATCCAATGATGAGCCATCCTTCAGCTCCTTGTGGCACTTGCTCCCTGCCTGGCCTGCAGCTGCTCAGGGGTCTTGAAACCCCTCTGTAGGATTCTCAGTGTATCGTTCCTTAGCCCTTTCTCCTGTGCCCTCTGATCCCACATCTCGCAGCCCCATGGGGCTACAGGGCTGTCCCTGTCTGAGCCATGGTCATCTCCTGCCTCCTCTAGCCTGTGCTGGCTTTCCCCAGCCTCCTTTCTGAGTTATTTCCAGAATACTCACTGTCTTGGTGGGGGAAAGTGTCCTTGGATACCCACCATTTTTCTATGGTTCTAGCAAAGATAGATAGATGGCCCAAATGGCTGTGGTTACAAGCAGAAATTAAATTCCTGGGCAGTGTGTTCCCCAATGATGCAAAGCCTAGAATTATCCATTTTGGGCAGTGGATTCATAGCCACACTCACTCTGCGTCTCCTGTCATGGAGAGAGGATCCTTGCACTGCGCTCTTGGGTGGTTCAGCTGATGTACTCCCAGTGACAGGGAGGCAGAGAGCAGGACCCGGAGATCTGGGGCTGCAGCCAAAGAGTTTATAGCATTGCAGAGAATTGCTTTGATGTTTCCTCTTTCGTCTTCATAATTCATTGTCGTTGTATATGCATCTCCAGAATATCTTTATCTGTTTAACAGATTTCTTTTCTCAAAAATCTTTGGGTAAAATTTCTGCTTTAGGAAAATATGTACCTCCCACTGTGTCACCATCTAGGTCCAGGGTCAGAGTTCCCTGTCCGAGAAACCTAACACTCACTATCACAGTGAATTTTCACCAGCAAGGCAGTCATACCCACGCTGGCGCTAGTGGTAAGGAATGCGCCTGGCAATGCAGGAGACACAAGGAACGCTGGTTTGATCCCTGGGCAGAGAAGATACCCTAGAGGAGGACATGGCAACCCACTCCAGTATTCTTGCCTGGAGAATACCACGGACAGAGGAGCCTGGCAGGCTATAGTCCATAGGGTCGCAAAGAGTCGGACATGATTAAAGCAACTGAACAGTGTGCATGCTTGCCCATGATGCAGGTGAGGAAACTGAGGATTTACAAAGAAAGGTTAAATGACTTCATTGAGTTCATGGAGATCTTGGATTAAGTGCTTAGTCCCATACTTCCATGTTCCCCTCTTCCATTCAATTAAAGTATTGTTTTCCTATCTGGCAGGCAACCCTTGTCACTCATAGAAGCAACTTCTAAGCTGTTTGGGGACATCCAGTGTTCAGACCTTCCCCCAGCCCTGTCTCTGCTCCACATGTCCCAGCAGGCAGCAGCTGTGACAGCACCCAGCTGACCTGTCACTTAAAAGCAGCCGCTGGGAGTTCAGAGGGAACGGAGCCTCTTCCTTCCCTTTACATATAATTGGATCGTGGATGCAGCTGTTGCCTCCACGAAGCTAGCCAGAGTCACAGGGTCCTGGGCAAGTTGGGGACCCTGAGCTGAGAGGGGCTGTCTAGTAGCCTGGGGGGCTCCCCCTATGGAGGGCCCATCAGTCCCTGGCAGCCGGGACCAAGGCACAGCTCTGCTTGGCCTCCTGCTCCCACAAGCAGGAGGGCACCTGCTCTTCTTCAGGGCACCAGGCATCAGCCCAGCCAGGCACAGCTCAGAGGATGGGGCAGGTGGTGGGTGCACAGAGATGGTGGTCTGGGGCCCCCCGGCTGACTCCGGGCAGCACCTGACACAGGGCAGCAAGGAGTGGTGCGGGGCCGGGTCAGGGTTCTCCCTGCCCAAGGCCACAGCCTCAGTCACCTGGGTCAATGACTTGATGCCGTTCAGGAGGACTGTTGGATGATATAAACCTCTGGCTGTCCTTTGGATCAGGCTGCCCCATCCTGCCAGGACACCTTGCAGATGCTTCCAGCTAGCATGTTGATTTCCCCTCTGGCTCATCTTCCACCTCTGCCTCCATCACTGACCCTTGGTCATCTCACTGTTACTGCTCTCTCTTGTCACCCTGGTCAGTGCTGGCTGTTGCTGCTGTCTAGAACAGTTCCCTCAGTGGGACTGCCTGGTTAAGCCCCACTCAACTGGCAATACTCAACCTGAGTGCCACCGTTCCCGTATACTTGCCTGGGAAATTCCACGGACGGAGGAGTTTGATGGGCTACAATCAGTGGGGTCGCAAAAGAGTCAGACATGACTTAGCAACTAAATAATAACAACGTCTGATGAAAAAGTCAGTGCTCTTAACCACCATGGAGTTGGTGCTCAGTGGCCCTGGCATAGCAGCCTGCAGGATGGGCTTGACTTGTACCACCAATTCCAGTCATCCCAGGCAAGGCTAGGGACCCCAGCTTCCCTGGGAGCTGAGATGCCCAGTACCCCCCCCTCCTCCCTGTCATATCTTCCATCCGCACAAATTCCCAATCCTACCCTGTGTTGTTGCAGAAGAGGAAAAGATGAACATTGATACTGTCTGAAATGTGATTGCTTGTGTGACAAGGAGTTGATATATCAGTGAGTTTACTCCTCTTAGCCCGAGCAACACGGGGCCTTGTCCTCCCTGCAGGAGCCTTGACGTTGATGAATGAGACTTTCAAAGTCAGTCCCCACTTTCAGGAGAAGTCAGCTCTTCCAAGGAGAAGCCTGGTTGCTGGCACCAATTCACAGCCCTGCCGACAAGGCCAAGCCACCTGGACTGGATGCCTCCTGAAGCATCCTTGAAGAAGCAGAGGAGGAGGGGAAAGGACACCATGGGCCTCTTCCCTCTTACCCCAAATCAGATTGGAATGCTGTCTCCACCTTGAGCATCCTGGGCATCCCTTGTTTCCTTGCCAACCCTGGCCACTGCCTCTAAGAGAACTCCTCAGCCAGCCAACCAGAGCCAGCTCTTAATTAAGTGCACTAAGAACAACACTGCCATGGCCTAGAGAAGCTGAAGTGTCAGATCATCAAAATCTCACTCCAGGTCTTCTTTGCACTGCAGCTGTGCAATTCTTAGCTCAGATCTGGACTCGGGCTGCCTTGGTGTTGATGCGGTTTAGGATGCAGATGGAAGATGAGAGGCTACCATCTCTGCTCGCAGAAACCTACTCCCGTTTCGCAGTCTCTATGGAGATGCAGATGCTGTCAGGGGTAGTGGAGAGGGGCAGAGACAGACCAATGTGCGATGGGTTATTAGTTGACAAATGGACTTCCACTCTTGTTTCACTGGGGCTCCAAGCGAGGACAGTGGGTAATAAGTTCTTATACACTGTGAAGAGAGGGGGCGTGTACTGGATATTCCCAAGATGCCCCTCCAGTTCTATTCTTCTCCACCCTGCTTCTGCCAAGCTGGCCTCTATAGGTCATGGGAACTTGCCCTGGGGCTCTGGGCTGAATTCAGCCAATGGGAGGCACCTTCCGAGGGAAGGAGGAGAAAGACCAGGCTGTTTACTACCCTGGGTTGCTTCTCTGCTTGGGCATGCTTTGAGGGTGTCTGAATCCCTGTAGTAAAGGCTGCAGTATCTGTCCAACAGCTCTGGGTCTCCCAGGGTTCCAGAAACATCTCCTTTGTCCTTTAGACTCAAACTCTTTCCTCCTCCCTTGTGGTTCCCTGAACCCTGCTCATACATTTATAGTCTCTACAGCTCTCTTTAATTACCCCTCTGAGTGTGCCATCTGTTTCCTGCCAAGACCTTGCCCAATAGACAGATTGCTAGACATAACCTTAGACTGCCCACGAGGCAGGGAAACTGTCACTGTGGCCCTACCTCCCAGCCACCCCAGTCCAGGTAGCAGGAGGCCTGAGACTGAGCATCTTTTCTGGGAGAACTCTGAGTTTCCCTTCCTCTGTCTACCTCTAAGATAAGAGAAGGAAGCTTCAAGGAGATCACATGTTGAAAGAATAAGTTATCTATGAATCGAAAGACAGACACCCCCATGGCTGGATACTTAAGCCATCAAGACTCAGAGACCTGCCTCTAATTCCACCAAAGTGGAGCTCAGAAAAGCTCTTGGGAGCTGTTTGAGTAGACAGTTTGGAGATGCCAGGTTTTGTCCTGAGGGCCAGGTGGATTTTTAGAGGCTGGCCCGGCTTGAGCTGTCTTGAAAGGGACAGTAATGAGAACTGGTTAGAAGAGGAGATCAAGGGGGCTGTGTGGGTATCCCTGGAGCTGGAGATGAGAGGGAGTCATAAGAGGTCAGTGGGGAACCCATCACCCCCATTAGGAAACTGCCTGGTGCAGGATCCCCAGAAGATGTCTCAGAGAATCCACAAAACCCCACAAGAGAGAAAGCAGGCTTATGGACATCTACCAGGTCATTCAACAGCCAGAGAACTACCAACAGCTTACCCTATGTGTGAAGGTCATCTTCCTGCCTGACCCCAGAGGAGCCAGAAACACCACAGAAAAAAAGAGGAGGGAGGGGAAGACCAGGAGAATGAGCAGGCAGCAAGCAGGCTGTTTCCCTTTCCCGCTGCGGGGCCCTCAGCCTGGGACGAGTTGGAGCTGGAGGAGTCAGGAGGAGCTTTCAATTGGATGAGAGATTGGAATTTTGATTTAGATTGAACTGAACTGGTTCCAAATAAGAAAAGGAGTATGTCAAGGCTGTATATTGTCACCCTTTTATTTAACTTCTATGCAGAGTACATCATGAGAAACGCTGGACTGGAAGAAACACAAGCTGGAATCAAGATTTCTGGGAGAAATATCGAGAACCTCAGATATGCAGATGACACCACCCTTATGGCAGAAAGTGAAGAGGAACTCAAAAGCCTCTTGAGGAAAGTGAAAGAGGACAGTGAAGAAGTTGGTTTAAAGCTCAACATTTAGAAAATGAAGATCATGGCATCTGGTCCTATCACTCCATGGGAAATAGATGGGGAAACAGTGGAAACAGTGTCAGACTTTATTTTTGGGGGCTCCAAAATCACTGCAGATGGTGATTGCAGCCATGAAATTAAAAGATGCTTACTCCTTGGAAGAAAAGTTATGACCAACCCAGATAGCATATTGAAAAGCAGAGACATTACTTTGCCAACAAAGGTCCGTCTACTCGAGGCTATGGTTTTTCCAGTGGTCACGTATGGATGTGAGAGTTGGACCTTGAAGAAAGCTGAGTGCTGAAGAATTGATGCTTTTGAACTGTGGTGTTGGAGAAGACTCTTGAGAGTCCCTTGGACTGCAAGGAGATCCAACCAGTCCATTCTGAAGGAGATCAGCCCTGGGATTTCTTTGGAGGGAATAATGCTGAAGCTGAAACTCCGGTACTTGGGCCAGCTCATGTGAAGAGTTGACTCACTGGAAAAGACTCTGATGCTGGGAGGGATTGGGGGCAGGAGGAGAAGGGGATGACAGAGGATGACAGAGATGGCTGGATGGCATCACTGACTCAATGGACGTGAGTCTGAGTGAACTCTGGGAGTTGGTGATGGACAGGGAGGCCTGGCACGCTGCAATTCATGGGGTCGCAAAGAGTCAGACAAGACTGAGCGACTGAACTGAACTGAACTGAACTTCTTAATAAATGAAAATAAAGACTGTTAATTGTGAAGAGTGATCAAAAAGTTGCAGGATCATATGGTGGTTCAATTTTTAATTTTTGGAGCAATCTCTGTACTGTCTCCCATGATGGGTGCACCAGTTTATATCCCCAGCTGCAATGTTCCCTTTCTCCACCTCTTCTCCAACATGTGTTATCTCTCATCTTTTATAATGACCCTCCTAACATATGTGAGGTGATATCTCATTTTGGTTTTGATTTGTGTTTCCCTGATAATTAGTGGTGTTGAGAATATTTTTATATATCTATAAACCATTTGTATGTCTTTTTTGAAAAACAGCTATTCAGGTCTTTCACCCATTTTTAAATTGGATTATTTGCTTTTTGCTGAGTTTTATGAGTTCTTTATATATTTTGTATATAAACCTCTTATAGAGCATATGGTTTGCAAACATTTATCTCGTTCTATAGGTTGCCTTTTTAATTTATTGGTTATCTCCTTGGCTATGCAGAAACTCTTAAGCTTAACTGGTATGGAGCCAAAGGACTGTGAAAGTGAAAGTCACTCAGTTGTGTCCAACTGTTTGTGACCCCATGGACTATACAGTTCATGGAATTCTCCAGGCCAGAATACTGGAGTGGGTAGCCTTTCCATTCTCCAGGAGATCTTCCCAACCCAGGGATTGAACCCAGGTCTCTCGCATTGTAGGCAGATTCTTTACCAGCTGAGCCACAAGGGAAGCCCAAGAATACTGGAATAGGTAGCCTATCCCTTCTCCAGGGGATCTTCCCAATCCAGGAATCAAACTGGGGTCTCCTGCATTGCAGGCAGATTTCTTTACCAACTGAGCTATCAAGGTAAGCCCTGGCCAAAGGAACTGAAATCAGTGTTTCGAAGAAGTATTTGCACGCCCATATTCATTATAGCACTATTCACAATAGCTAAGACATGGAAACAAGCTAAATGGTTTTCAGTGGATGAATGGTATAGAAAATGTGTGTGTACACATACACACACAGGGAATATTATTCAGGCACTATTTAGCCACGAGGAAGAACTAAATTTTGCCATTTGATACAACATTGGAGAGCATTGTGCTTTGTGAAATAAGCCAGGCAGAGAAAGGCAAATACTCTACGGTACCACTTGTATGTGGAAACTTTACAAAAAGCCAGTTTCATAGAAACAACATAGAATGGCAGCTTCCATGGGTTGAGGGGAGGGCATAACGGGGTGATGTATGTCAAAGGGTACAAATTTTCAATTATAAGGGGAAATTGTTTTCTGAGACTCTCAAGTACAGCCTGGAGACTACGGTTTAATGCAAAAGAGTATATTTGAATGTTGTTGAGAGTGGATCTCATGTATTTTCCTCCCCCAACACACAGACACACACACACACATATATACACACACAGAGACACACATGCACACACATACACACACATATACATACACATACACACAGAGAGACATATACACAGAGGTAGTGAGGTGATGAATGTGTAAATTATCTTGATCTTGATAATTCTACAACATGTGTGTCTATCAAATAATCACATTGTAGAGCTTACATATACACAATAATATTTTCTTCCTGTGGAGTGGGGTGGGAATGGGGGATAAAAGGGGTGTCTGAGAGAGCAGATGTGAATGACAGTGAGGGGGGAGAAAACCATTTCCTGATTTTACTCCCATGAAGCCGAGCCATTTAAAACATTGGCTTGAAAATCACTTACATCTTTGGGATTCTGTAGGACTAGAGACCAAGTAGAAATATAAAAGGAAGGTTGTTCTCCAACACAAGATTGAAGCAGAACAGGTGGTGGTGGTGATAAAAGTTGAAGGAAAAGTGATAGGTCACTGCACGGACCTCAGGTCATATCTGAAGACAAACTGCAGAACAAATAGACATTCAGCTCCACAGATCTCACAACTTCGCTTTTTAAAAAACTATTTTATTTCATGTTGGGGCATTGCTAATTAACACTTTGAATATCACAACAATGTTGTGAGAGTTTCAGGAGGATAGCGAAGGGACTCAGCCATATATATATATATACACATATCCATGCTCCCCCAAACTCCCTCCCATCCAGGCTGCCACCTAGCATTGCACAGCTCTCACAACTTTGAGTAAGCAGGGGCTGCTCCAGGCACTAGTTGGGATGTGCAGGGCATGGACAGAGATGTAGAAATAAACCCAACACTTGCCTCTAGAAGCTCATGGTCCAGTGGGATATTGGATCATATCTGCTCCATAATTGTTTCCTTTGTGTCCTCTGAAGTAGGCAACCCCTGAGAACAAAATCCACAGCAGATAATCTCCTGCACATTTATTGAGTGTCTACACAGGCCAAGTTCAGGGCTGACCACAGGGGGAACTTAAGTGCTACAAGTGTTATAAAGCGCCAAGCCCACACTGGGCTCATGGCACACGTGCAGTCAGAACTGAACTTTAACTGCACAGATGTGATGGACACCAAGCGGATGGTGGGGATGTACAGGCTCTCAGTGAGCCCTCGGCTTGCTCTGGGCTGGCTTCATGCACCTTCCTGGATGTCTATGTTCAGTCTCTCTAATTTCTACTCTATACTAGGTATGGGGGAATATAACAATGAATAAGATCCAATCCTTGCTTTCAAAGAGCTTGGCATCTAGCAAGAGAGATGGATAAGTTAGCCATTAAGAGCAATAGCATGTTATATGTATGACTGAGTCCCTTTGCTGTCCACCTGAAATTATCAAAACATCGTTAATCAGCTATACTCCAATACAAAATAAAAAGTTAAGAAGAAGAAGAAAACTGGGCAGAAGATCTGGGAAAAAAAAATGTAGGTAGGTATAACTGATTCACTTTTCTGTACAACCAAAACTAATATAACATTGTAGATCAACTATTCTCCAATAAAATATTTTAAATAAAGAGCAATAACATGGTTCAGGTGCCATGCAAGAAGTAGGATGGGGAGCAATAGAAACTAACAAGAGCAGTGGTGGCTTTGACTGGATCTAGGGAGACCCGGAGATGCTTTATCTGGAGACGAGGCTTAAGTTGAAAATGAAGGAGCAGAAGGATGTTCCATGCTAAAGAAACAGCTCAGGAAACCGCAGAGCTTACTTGCTCAATGGTACAGGTGAGGGTCTGAACCAAGGGGTACGCCTGGAGCAGTGGGCAACGGTTAGATCATGCTCTTCTTCAGGCTGTACTAAGAGGTCTGGACTGTCCTCTTCAGGGCCCTGCCTGAAAGCTTTCATTCAGGGAAGCACTGCCATCCATGTGCGCTTTGGAGAGATCCGCTCTGGTGGCTAAGCAGAGCATGGGTTGTTAAGTAGGACTGAAGGTGGGCAATCTAATCAGGAGGCTGTGGTTATAATCCCAGCCAACATGGGATGCAGCAGTGAGGCCAGAGGTCAGAGCTTTTAGGAGAATTGAGCAGAATGAACAGATGGGCCAGGGGAAATGGAGGGGAAGGCTTAAGGAGCATCCCCAGGGCCCTGGCCTGGGGCCCAGTGGCTGGTGGGCAGGTGAGGAAGCCTCATTCCAGCTGGCTTCGATCTGGTCTCACTCATGGCCCCAGGGCCCACAGAGGGAAGGCTGGGAGGCCACCTCTGTGCTCAGAATAAGCCAGGCCGAGCCCCCTGGGCCCAGGATTGGCATCTGTGCCCCAAACTGGGCCTCAGACAGGTCTTCTGCCGGGCTCAGCTCCGTCTTGAAGCCTGGGAAGCTGCATCAGTGTTCCACACAATTACATTTTCCCCTTTGAAAGCAGCCTTTGCAAACAGAGCATTACTTAATGGAGAAGATATTTAGATCCGTGTATCTCTTGTAAGGTGCGAGGCTCCCCACGGTGACATTTTAATGGCCAGGGGCATGAGGAGGAAGGTAAATAATCTGTACCTTTGCTGCCGCCTGGGGATGCTCCTCGTTTGTCAGATATGATTAGCTCTTACCCTCCTGTCCCCATTGTTATTCAGGTCCCCACTTGTCAGAGTCACACCCCTTTGGATGCTCGTGCCTGGCTTTCTCTCCAGCTCTCTCTCCCTCTGGTGGCACCCTGACTGGCTAGTAATTTATGTATGACAATATGAGACTAATTCGGTTATTATGTCAAAGGGAAATTGAATCTAGGGTTTTAGTGCCGCATCTGGGAGAAATCTTCAAATGAATCTGGAGTGGAGAAAAAAGCCTCGGAGTTCGATTCATCCGCTTGTCACCCTGTCGGCAAGATTAAGTCATTATAGAGGGCTCAGCCAGGGCTAGAAATGGGAAGGGAGAGGAAGAGAGATAAAGGGAATGAGAAACGGGGTGGGGAGCAGGAGCAAGAGTGGGGAGGGGGCAGCGGAGGCCAGGCTGGGCGGTGGGAGCTGCCGGCCCAGAGGAGGAGGGCTTCCGGCCTCTCCAGGGACTCCCTTATTTACCCACAAAGGCGGGCCTGGCTGCGTGACAGCCAGGGGACAGATGGACAGGGAGGAGGTTCAGTGGGAGGGCCTTTACGCAAACATTAGCTTGTCTCTGCTCCTGGGTGTCTTAAACACTGTCTGAGCTAAAATCTGCCTGCTGAAGGAGTAGAGTGCTTTGCTCTGAGCCAAGTGAGATGGTAGCATTTCTGGTGGGCATCTGGGCATCTGAGCCCCGGACACAGGGGACCAGGTGTCCACCACGGCTTGGCACATCTAGGGGACCCTCTCTCAGTTTGGAGAGCAAGGAGGAGGTGGATGGGGTGGTTTCTTGGGAGCCTGGGTTGGAATAGTGGGGAATAAGGACCAGCAACGTGCACCTGACTTGAACATAAAGGGAACTGATTCTCAGGAATTCTGAGAATATTCAATAAGTTTGTTCTGCCCTCTAAGACACTCAGACCCTGCTTACATAGGCCCAGTTGTTGATTAATTTTCTCTGCCACGATGATGTTGCCCACCTTTGATCTCTGTGGAAATGTCCATTAGGTCCACTCTGAGCATGTGTATCTCCTTCCTCCCCTTCATCCTCATTGCATGCTGGAGTCTCTAAGTAGCTCCTTCTCCCTGCTGGTCCTTCCTTTCTCAAGGAGGGTCATGGGATATCTGACAAAGGGAACTACTCTCCCAACAAGAACATGAGTTGCCATCTTGGGTTTTCTGGGGACATTTAACGCCCAGCTGTGTGTGTCTCCTGAACTTCAGATTTCAATTCTCATAGACTAGGATTACCTACCCTCACGGGGAAAGCCTGAATTGCATAGTTACCATGACTACAAGTCTCCCCTTAAGCCTCATGGGCATCATTCTCGCCTCTTAGAACCCTCCAGCCAGGATTCTTCCAGTCCAGAGAAAGGACGCCAGAAGGTTACCTTGACCATGCCCCTGTTTCTAGGCAGGATTTCAGGGAAATGACCAGGCCAGGAAAGGAACTGAGGTTCATTCTCAAGTTTGTCCTCCTCCACCAGCTCTCTTCTTTGCACTTTCCTGGCCTCCCTATGGAAAAACAACTTTTTTTCCCCTCAAGAAAAAGGAGGAAGCTCAAATTAAAAATGAAAGAATTCAAAATAACCCTCAGTTCTTAACTCACGTCAATTTGACTGTTTCTTCCACCACCCACACATCAGCTTCGACCAGACACCCACCTAACAGCACTTGTGCAGAAGATACTGGCAGCTGTTACTAACCCAGGAAATGTCTTGGCTCTCAGAGCAGCTTGGTTACCATCCTTCCTCTGGGCCTTTGTGTGTCGGGGCTTTTTCCATGCTAAGGAGGGTCCGGTAACCTTAGAAGGGCCCTTGGCTGCTGCAGTCTTGCACCTTCACCTCCTGAACAAGACGATGTAAAAGAATGCCCTATCTCTGACACCCACCACCGCACTGCTTAATATTGGGCCTCTGTTAATTGGACTGTGTGATCTCAGGAATGGTTATTTATTAATAGACTATTCAGAGCCTTGGACGATTTCATCATTGCAACCAGATGACTTGAAAGAGGCCAAGAAATAGATGGGCACTGCTGAGCATCAGAGGAGGGGTCTGTTTGAATTCCAGGCACATCCCACTTTGATAATGGTGGAGAAGGTAACCCATCATATTGTTGGAGGAGATTGTCTCCATGAATATTAAAGCAAGCTGTCAGGCCTGGGTAGGAGGGGTGTTTGGGGGAGAATGGATACATGTATGTGTATGGCTGAGTCCCTTTGCTGTTCATCTGAAACTATCACAACTTTATTTGTTAATAGGCTATACCCCAATACAAAATAAAGTTTTTTAAAATTACATATATATATGTATATATACACACACACACATAATAAAATAACTAATTAACTAAAAATAGATAAATAAATAAAGCAAACTGTCCATTTGGGAGGTCCACCCAACCCCATGGAGAAGCAAGTGTCTTCCGAAGTTCATGGACATCCCAGGAGCCCTGAGAAGCTGGCTGTTCCTGGCCAGGTGAGGAAGGCCAGTTTCTAGGAAACAGCAGGCTTGTCACAACCTCAGCACTGTTCTCATCTGTTTGGGTCCTGGCATGGGTTCATCGTCAGGGTCGTTTAGTCCATTCTCCTGCCTCTAGGTCTATCAGCAGTTAAAATAGTCTGAAAAGCTAGTTGAGAGAAACTAGCTAGCTGGGGAGAGTGAGTTCTCTCTCCTTCTAGAGTTTTCATGAGGAGATGATGCAGTCATGCGTGACAACCCAGGGAGCCTGGGAGCCCCACTCCTGAAATCCTCCCAAAGTGCCTCGTGCTGCAGATTTAGTCAGAAGAACCAGATGGTTGGAGCTCTCTGAGCAGACAGGTGGGGGCGGCGATGCCCAGCGAGGGGCCTCAGGTTGACTCCCCCTCCCTGCCAGGCTGCTCTGCTCCAGGGACTGCCTTCAGAGGAGACTGAAGCCAGCACCCAAGCCACCTGGCAGTGAGGTGCCTGAGCCCAGGCACGTCCTTGAAAAGTTCTTTCAGGCTGCTGGCTCCAAGTCAGGGAGGCCAGGCATGGAGGCTCTGCAGGCCTAGCCTTGCCCCCTGGACAGCTGACCTCACACTCTTCCCCTTGTCACTGGGACAGGGCCACCGGTTGAGGCTGTGGTACCAGTGAAGCCAATGGGGGATATGGTTCTAGGAGCAGGGCCCAGACTGGACAGTCAAAGCCCAGGGGGACATCAGAAGCACTTAGGCAGATCCAAGTAAAGGGACTTCAGGTCTACAACGGGGAGTGGACCTTGGCCAAGGTTCCAAGTTAGAACTTTGTGAACCAAGATACCTGCACCCTCCCTGCTGGCTTTCAGAACCTGGGTGAGGCTGGGATGCAGGTGAAATCAAGAGCCTTCATCTAAGGAGAAAGACGGGGACCCTGGGGGAGGGGCAGGAAGACAGGCCTGCCAGTTCAGAGCAGGCCTGGTGCCCAGGAAGGAGAAAAACCCAGACAAACCAAGACGGGATTGAGGAATGAACTGGGTTATATTTTGTTAGCAGATCATTCTCTCTAGGCTTTGCTTTGCTGGTGAATGTGTTTAATTTTTAATTTTATAAGTAAAACATGAATACATTCATGTAAAAATTCAAAGAATACAAGTGAAGCAAAAGTCCTCATTATCTACCTCCACCCTCCTCTCTAATCACTCTCCCCGCCTGGAAGGAAATCACTTAGGATCAGTTCAGTGTTTAAATAGATGGGTGGGTAAGTAGACAGACAGGTAGATAATAGACAGATGGATGATAGAGAGAGAGATAGACAGGGAGACAGACATTCATATGGCTTGCCTTTAAAATATATACATTTTTGTATTGGAGCGTAAGCAGTTAACAAACAGCACTGTGCTAGTTTCAGGTGGACAGTGAAGGGACTCAGCCATACATGCACATGTGCTCATTCTTTCACAAACTGCTCCCCCATTCAGGCTGCCACGCAAAACTGAGCAGTGTTTCCTGTGCTATGCAGCAGGCCCTTGCTGGTCTTCCATTTTAAATCTAGCAGCGCGTTTCACTTGACAGCTTTCCTTGGTGTGGTTTCCATGCCAGTGCGAAAAGATTCACTTCATTCATTTGATTGTTGCATCCCTAAGTGGCTCCATAGTGTAATTGTTAACTCTCATGGATATTTATTTTGTTGTCTTCTTATTATTTATGGTAAGTATCCTTTTCATGACTTTGGCAGGTTTAAAAATGAGTTTAGGAGTGACTGATGAATATAGGAGTCCCTTGGGACTCTTGGAGGGAGACTGCAGCGTGGAGGGATTGAAGCCAGGCCATGAAACAGTCTGAATGACTCCTACAGCAGCTGCTTCCAGTGGGGCCTGGGGTGGCACCCCACCTCAGAGTCTCTGATGCCCTGAATCTCACCAGATTGGGTCTCTTGCTGTTCCCCAGGGCTACCTTGAGGCCCAGACTGCAGCTGGGTACAAGAGACCCCGTTGCCCCACCAGCGTCTTACAGGAAACATGCACACCCTGCATTGCAGCCTGTTCCAGACAGGTCAGCCTCAGAGCTGACAGCTGGAGGAAGCACCCGGTGCTCATTCCCTCCCTGCACTGACTTCCACCAGACTTTCTCTCCCTCAGAAAGGATCACAAACAATGTTCCTGGCAGCCCCAGCTGAGGGGCAGGTGCTATTTTGAGCTGTTCTCAGTAATTGGCTAACGTGGGGACAAGTGGAAGGAAGGCTCGGGGCCCTTCTGGATGCGGGGCTGACGTCACCACTGAGTTTTCAGAGACGTGGCTTCCTGTGTGGCTTTGGGAACAGTTTCTCCCTGATCATGTGTCACTGGGACACGGGGGGAGGGGGTGACTCTTTTCTCTCAGGTCTTTCCTGCAGCTCCAGGCCACTGAGGGCTCTGGTCTTGTGTGCGGTCTCAGTCAGGAGTCAGCAGAAAGCCCCAGAAGACTGCCAGGGCCCCGGCGTGAGTGGTGAAGTTTGAGGGTTTTCTTGCTTGGGTTCTGTGAAAATAAATCTGCTATGATCTCTTGTCTTTATCCTGCTCCTCCATCTACTTCCTCATCAGTGGAGCTCTTTCCATGGCTAAGACCATAGGCAAGACACTCTCCATGCTGACGGCTGACCTTGCAGGGGGTCACAGTACCTGCTAAGAGCAAAGGCTGTAGTGCTGGGCATTGACCGAGTTCACACTCTGTCTCGCACTCTTGATACCTAATGTCTCTGTGCCTTGGTTTTCCCATCTGAAAAATGGGCATAATTATTAACATACATCACTGCCCCCCAGCTTCCCAGGTGGCATAGTGGTAAAGAACCCACCTGCCAATACAGGCAATGCAAGAGACAAACAAGGGTTCAATCCCTGGGTCGAGAAGATCCCTTGGAGAAGGAAACGGCAACCCCTCCAGTATTCTTGCCTGGAGAATCCCACGGACAGAAGAGCCTGGCAGGCTACAGTCCATGGGGTTGCAAAGAGTCAGACACGACTGAGTGACTGAGCACGTGCGCATGCGCCACCCCCTCAAGGGTTACAGTCAAAGCTCGATGAGACGAAGCACATACACCGCTAAGCACAGCGCCTGGCATATGGCAAGTGCACAAGCACTGGCAGCCATTATTATTGTTTATCACATTGTGTTGTAATGCTCTCTTTAGCTTTCTGTTTCTGCCGCCAGATTGCGAGTTCTTTCTAGAGATCAGAACCATCTTCTTCCGTGTCTCCTCAGTTCAGGTCCTCAGAATAGATTGAATGCAAGGAAGTGCGGTAAGTGGAAAATGTTCTCCCTTCTTTCCAATTCCCTCCAGTAAGTCGTGGGGTCTCTTTCCCCTCCCCTGACTGAGCTGGCCGTGCAGCTTGCTTTGACCAACAGAAGGCAGCAGAAAGCATGTCGCCTGACCACCAAGCCCAGGCCTTGCAGCTTCTGCTCTTTGGCTCTTGCTACCCCGTGGCCACCATATAAGGAAGCCCAGGCAAGCCCCCTCGAAGCTGTGAGACCCAGGGAGACAGAGGTCAGGTGACCCCCCTCACCCCTGGCCATCCCACGACGCTTCCAGGCTAGTGAGTGATGCACCTGCAAGAAGCTGGCGCCCAGACATCCCTCCGATGGCAGCCATGAGGGCAAGACCAGTCTAAACTGAAGCATATGAGCAGATAGATGGTTGCTATTTTCAGCCACCAAGTTTTGGGGCGGTGTTTTACACAGCCGTAGATAGACAATACAGAAAGCTTGGGGGGATCGTCTTAGAGTTTGTAAGAGATAAAAGAGGGAAAGCAAGCATAGTCAAAGTAGGCTGTAGAATTTCAGAAGGCAGAATTGTTTGGGTGCAGAGAAAACTATTACAGTCATAGAGGCAGAGGCTCTGAAAGGGAAGATGGCTCAGGAGGACTGAGAGGCTCTCAAACACTGAGCTCTGATGCCACAGCCGTGAATAGAGCTGGCGAGGAATCAGAAACGAGCTCCGCTGTGGGCTCAGATTGTACAGGGGCTTGTCCCCACACAAGGGGGGAGGAGAGGGCTCACATCACAGGCGAACAAGCCTGACACAGGCCCGTGAGAAGAGTACCAGTGACATCATTGTCCACAGCGAGGTGGGACCAACAGGGACAGTGGGTACATTAAAGATTTTTGGAGCAAGAACCAGAGGGTGAGCTCCATTCTTTGGGGAGGATGTTATAACATTGAGAGAGGCCCAAGCACCATTCCCACTTTGTTTGTTCAAAATAAACTTTCCTGAATTTGGAGAAAGAAAAATGCAGCTGAAAGAACTGAAACCCCAATAGAATGAGGTAGTAGTGAAAGCACGCTCATTGTTATGTGTTTGGGATTTTTATTTCCAGGCCAGGGTGCTCCGTGTTTCATCCCCCACTCAGGAAGAGCTTCGAGCAGGACGGTGGGCATATCGATGCCAGGCATCTCCAAGTGGTTGATTCACTTGCTATCAAAATCCACCTGGACATGCTTGTCAAGAGCAGGTTCCCCCACAGCCTTCCCTCATTCAATTTGAATCATCAGCCTCTAAAGATGAGGACCAAGAATGGCTATTTATTTAGCCAAGACAGTAAGTCCCCTACAAACGAGCCTTCAAGTTGCAGACTTGCAAAAATATGAACATGCATGTGGTTCCAACAAGGAACCAGAACCTGTGCCATCAATGACAGGTGTGAGTGAAATTGCAGCTTGCCCTCAGTCTCCTATTACTAATGATCCTTCAGCTGCACCGTCTCCTGCCTCCTCTCTCTCCTCTAGTCAGTAACTCTGCTTGCCAGTTTACTCGATGCCAGCCCTTATATGCCAGGTATTATAGTTTTCAAGGTACTGTATTGTAAGATTAAAAGTCTTTCCTTTATCCTTTGTGTTTGTTTATGTATTATTTGTATGAAATGTATGGTACTATATAGCTGACTGTGTTAGCTGGGGACTTAGACTGACTTTGTTGGACTTACTAACAAAATGGTCTAAAGAAACACATTCTCAGAACAGAACTCATGCATATTTAGGGGGAATTAACTAATGTACTTTTAACTAGTCCAAGCTATCATCTCTTATCTAGATGACTGCAGTAGCCTCTAACAGTTCTCCCTGCTTCCATTTACTCTCCTTCAGTTTATTAACCCGGCAGTGTGGCCCCTAACTCTTTCATGCCCGTCACTCGTTTCTATCCATGCTGGCCTCCATGCTTTTTGTCAAATGTGCCTGAAGTTCTTTAGCCTCAGGGCCTTTGCACCTGCCGTTTCCTCACCCTGGATCTCCAGCTTCTAAAACTGGGTGGGGGGCAGGGAGCAGGAAATCCCAGAGACTGTGATTCTTGGCCAGGCTCTAACACTAGTTATTAAATAGATGGTTTATGGACACTTGAGAAAATGGTGAATGCCAGGAACTAACATGCGTTCACCAAGCATGAGCAAAGTAAAAATGATCTTATTTCTTTATTGAGAGTGTGGCTAGAACAGAGGGCCAGAAATGCAGCAAACATTTCCCAACGTCTATTCTACCCCCAGAGAATGGATTTGGTTTGAGGGAGGCTGAAGAGAATTAAGCCAATGAGACATGAAGTCAGACTTGTTTGGAACTTTGGAAAAAGAGAACCCAATCTCTCTCTGGATGGAAATAAAGACATTTGTTGCCTCAATTACTCTGGCAGCCACCTTCTGAGCATGAGAGGGGCCAGACTTAAGGAGCTAATAACGCTGTGGATGGTAGATGAGATGAAGAGAATCTAAGCCTTGGAGGACATCACTGAGCTATAGAAACAACCAACCTTGCAGCTGTATCTGTCTCTGGGCTTCTTATTTCACAAGCCCGTCAGTTTCCTCATTGTTTAAACCAGTTTGATTTAGGGTTTCTGTAACCTGCAGGGGAAAAATAATCCAACTGACATAAATGGAATGCCTTACATGTGATCCTCTTCCATTTCTAAAAGTTATTTGACCACAGTTTTCATCCTTAGTAGCAAAATGGAGAAATGAGGGCTAAATATTATCATCAAGAAGATTCACTACATATAGCTCAGAAGTTGATCAGAGGCCAGGTAGAAAAAACCAGGCGGTGCATTGAAGGAAGCCAGAAAGGGTGAATATCTGGGCTTTTCAAAAAGGAGCCCCAGGTCAACAGGATTCAGTCTTCTGGGATTCACAGGGGCATTGCCTGAAACATCCCATTTGTGTCTGTAAATCCCTAAGCTTGGAGCTTAGCTGGTAGCTCAGCATCAGCTGAGTTCGATCCCTGGATTGGAATGATCCCTTGCTGGAGGGAATGGCAACCCACTCCAGCACTCTTGCCTGAAAAATCCCTTGGACAGAGGAGACTGGCAGGCTACAGTCCAAAGGGTCACAAAGAGTCAGACATGACTGAGCAACTAAACATGAGCACATTTCTAAGTCTGGTGTATGTCTCGAACTCCAACTTTGTCCCCTCCGCTACTGGTGTTTCCAGACCTGATGCCTCCACCTGGTACCCCTGTCTCCTGGAGAGGTGTGATATTTACTGACTGGCATTTCTCCCTTGACCTCATTCTTTCTTCTGGGTTGGAATTGACCTTTGTTCTTTATTTCTTCTAAAGTGACCCCTGGCATATCTCTAGTTTCAAATCAAGTATGCAAAGTTGTGGGTGGCATCAGACACTGGCACCAGAGAAATGCTTCGGAGATCAGTGTCACCTGATGGGTGGTCTCTAGTGGATGGTAACCAGAACTCAGCCCTTGAATCGTGGCTGGCATTGATCAACTCCTTGGCACAGGAAGTCAGCTTACCCCATTTGCAGATGCCTCAAAGCCACAGGGCTACCTGAAGCCCTGGTTGACAAACTGTGTTTCAAAATGGTCTTAAAAGTAGCTGGAATAATAAGTTGAAAACATATCCTTTAATCTCAACTGCAAAAAAAATAGCTTATAGTAGTCATTGTAGAAAAGAGCTAAGTAAATATAATGAAATGAAACTCCACAGTTTCTTTAAAATGGTCAGCGATACGAGGTCACTGGCTGAAATGCCCATGCCATATTTTTTTCACTTAAATTTTTATTTTATATTGGCAAATAGTTGATTAAGTCAACCAGTCAATCCTAAAGGAAATCAACCCTGAATATTCATTGGAGGGACTGATGCTGAAGCTAAAGTTCCAATACTTTGGCCACCTGATGCGAAGAGCAGACTCATTGGAAAAGACCCTGATGCTGGGAAAGACTGAGGGCAGGATGAGAAGGGGGCAACAGAGGATGAGATGCTTAGATGGCATCACCAACTCAATGGATATGAATTTGAGCAAACTCTGAGAGGTAGCGAAGGACAGAGGAGACTGGTGCTCTATAGTCCAGGGGGCTCAAACAGTCAGACACGCCCGAGCAACTGAACAACGACAAACAACAACACAGGTTGATTAACAAGGCTGTGCTTTTCAGGTGAGTGCAAAGTGACTTGGTTATACACACATATTTCAATGGTGCACATGCCAAGACAGTATCCACAGAGAATGGAATTCTTTGGGGCCTATATTTGAACAAGAGTATCCAGAGGGCATCAAAGGAAAGGGGCAGCATGAGGAGAAGGGAAGGCCCTGAGGGACAAGAGGAAGCCTCTGCAAAGCTCCAGAGCCCAGAGCCGGACGCAGTCTATGGAAGTTACAGAAAAGCAGAGGACTTTGCTGGCGGTCTGGCGGTTAAGACTCTGTGCTTCCACTGCAGGGGATGTGGGTTTGATCCCTGGTCGGAGCGCTAAGATCCCCCATGCCATAGGAAAGGGGGGCGTGGAAAGAAAGAAAGAAAAGCAGAGGAACAATTTCTTATATGATATAACTTAACTTAATATGAGTTAACAGTGAAGAGCACTAGAGTCAGCCCCAGGTTCAAATCCCAGCTCTGCCACATGCTGAATGCACTGCTGCGGACAAGTCAGTTTTTCTGAGACTCAGTTGAAGCCTCCGTTAAATGGAACTCTCTCACTGGGTCACCTGAACCAGTCCAGGGAAGTGCTTAGCCCAACAGCAGGCCAAGTCTACACCTAATAAATCATAGTTTTTTCATTATTAATAACAATTAGATGGGGTTCCAAGCAGGGTAATAGGTCCTCTATCACTGTGGTATTAAGCAGAGGCTATATGTCAACACATTTTGAATGTTAGAGGGGATTTTTATGCTCAGGGCTGGAGGTTGAAATTGTTGATTTCTAAGGCCCTTTCAAACTCTAATTCTGTGATGTTAAGTTATTAAAAGAGCTCAGACTTCTGGTCAGGTCAGGGACAGTCATCTGTTACTGGGATTGAAATTCCCTGCTGGCCCAAGGGCCTAGACGTTGCACTGTATGAATTATTATTCAAATCCATCACATGTGTGTCTGCACACATCTGTGCAGGTCCACAGATACGCAGGAATCTGTGCATATCTGTGCATTTGGACACACGGGGTGTGTGTGTGTGCCTGTGTTTGCTCAGACCTGACCCCCACTCCAGAAGACACCCAATTATGATGTGGGTGAACACTCCATGTGATGGCGTGATGAAAGGTAGATCCTGCCACAATCCAGGTCCACATTCATCTCGGCTCCTCAGCCAAATCCACTCACCAGAGGTGTGTCCCTTGTTGGTTCTGGGATGCTTGTACTTGGATGGGGAAGCTTACAAACCAGGTCTTTGGCACTGTTGGGCTTCCCTGGTGGCTCAGAAAGTAAAGCATCCACCTGCAGTATAGGAGACCTGGGTTCGATCCCTGGGTTGGGAAGATCCCCTGGAGAAGGGAGTGGCTATCCACTCCAGTATTCTTGCCTGGAGAATTCCATGGACAGAGGAGCCTGGTGGGCTCCAGTCCATGAGGTGGAAGAGTTGGCCACGCCTGAGCGACTTTCCCCTGTAGCACTGTGGTTTCTTTCCATGAGAGTCAGGCGTGCAGGCTGGGACTTGACAGCTGGTGGTAAGGACCCTGCACCACGCTGGGCTTCCCAAAACCTTTCTGTAAGTACCTGGAATTTGGCTTAGCCCACTGGACTTTCTAGACTTTTTGTCCCCTCTAAGAGGCTTTTCCTGATTCCACCTGGAGGCATTCTGTGCAAGCTTGTTACATCAGCTCCTCCCTACTGGAGGAAAAGCCAAGCTATTGACAGACAAATCAGCCCTGGGTTGTTAGTGCATTAAGAGACACAGAGGAACTCATGAGGCCCACTCACTCACTCATTCACCGTGCACCAGCGTGTGTCAGGATGGTGCCTACTGCCACTAACACGAGGGCTTACAACTCGGCAGGAAATCAGAGGCAGGCAACCCAGTGAGAATAAAAGATGTTACAGCTCCTGTACAGAGGTTGGCGTGGGGATGAGGGAGCGTATGGGCAAGCCCATCTTTCCTAGGATCAGCCCTTAGATGTGTTTCAGCCTCAGTAAGGACAAACTCAGGAGCACTGGTTCTGTGACCACTTGGATGCGGCAAAGCTATGCTGGGAAAAGAGGCAGTCCTAGGATACTGCCCATCCTCCCACGTGGGTGATAAAAACCTTGAATATTTGTGGGAAACTTCCCCTGTCTTCTCTCAGGTGACATCATGTAGCAACAAGTTAGATAGCTGTCATCGACTTGGGGAGATCATGAGACTAGCCCATCACCAGGTTAGATGTTCCAGAGTCAGGACTTCAAACCAGGTTCACAAATTCTACACCCCATGCTCTTTGCAGCACATCTGCTCTCTTTCTTGGAAGCTGCCAGGAATGGGCTCTGGCCACGGCTGGTCCATCGCACCCTGTGGCCTGTTTCTCTGCCACCTCTCCTGGGCTCACACCTCACCTGGGCTGGGGCCCATGAATGGCATTTCATTTGGTTTCATTTTGTGCTGGTTGGGGCCACACACTACCTCTAGGGGACCTCTTTAGCTCATCCAGCTTCTTCATTCCCCATCCCAACTCCAGCACAGCCAGGTTCCCTTTGGAATACCATCTGGAGCAGTAGAAACCCCTAGCCAGGCTGGCTAATCAGGAGGACAGCCGCTCCCCAGAGCAAGGCTGGCGGCTGTGTCGACATGCGGAGCACAGAGGGCCTCCTCTGCTTCTGTGTTATCTGGCCCTGTCGCCACAGGGTCCTTTACAGACTCTCTCCTGAGTTATTCACTATTTATTGTTGTTATTACTATTGATCCATCCTCTAAATAGCAGAGACCCCAAGGCTCAATTGAAACCATCAATCACATCGATAATTCCCTTACTAGTAATATTGTCACTTCTGAGACTCTTTGGATGTCTTTCAACACCTTGGAGAGGTGGAGGAGCTCTAAGACTATTTCTCTGAGGAAACTGAGGCACAAGCAGATGGGGAGATTGGCCAAGGACCAGCCCCCTCACCTCCTGACACTTGGTTCCTTGCTCAACTTCTGATGCCATGTCTCCCTTCCGGGCTGGAGATGCTCCGGTTTGGTTGAGATTCTCAGCCCCCTTGAAGACTCCCCAGCACCCCACGAAGGCAAAGTGTAGCCCTCTGTCTCTGCCTCTCTTCCCCCAAGACCCTGGCAGCCCTCAGCCCTGCTTCTCCCTCCCCTTTGTGCTCCAGCCTCAAAGGGGGTGCAGTGACGATCTTTTCCATGTCCCTCCATCCATCCCAGCCCCCCAGGTATTGAGATCTGCTTTGTGAAAGCTAAAGGAATCTTTTCTGTAAATGGGGTGGGGGAGGGCTGGGGGTGGATAGAATATCACAGATGCTTGCCTTTTCCATTCTGAGAATATTGGCAGGAGAAGAGGAATTAAGGTGGTACGTGGGTGCCCAGCTTTCCTTATATGTGCAGCACAGTGCGTCTTCCGGTGGGGGCACGGTAACCTCTCTCAGCAGCCAGCGGGGAGCGGTTGTCAGCACTCGGGGTCCGCAGGCTGGCAGCCGCGGCACCATCGCATCCTTCTGTTGTGGGGTAGAAGCTGATGATGAATGTGGGCAGTGTTCGTGCTGGTTACTCAGCACAGAGTGTTTATAGTAGCAGCAACCAGGATGGCCTCTCTGGGCGGTGCCGATCGCCACGAACATGCCCCCTCCCTCACCATTTTACCTGGCTCTTCCCCAGCCTTGTTTCTTTGGGCTTTAGGGGTGCTCTGAGGGGCTTCCCAGGAGGTGCTAGTGGTAAAGAACTTGCCTGCCTATACAGGAGACATAAGAGACACAGGTCCAATCCCTGGATCGAAAAGATCCCCTGGAGAAGGGCATAGCAGCCCAGTCCAGTGTTCTTGCCTGGGAAATCCCATGGGCAGAGCAGCTTGGTGGGCTACAGTCCATAAGATCGCAAAGAGTCAGACATGACTGAAACGACAGCACACATGCCCTTTCCCGGCAGCCACATCCTTGATCCTTGACTGTGCCCTTTCAACTTCAAGGCAAGGCGACCTTCCTCACCTGTTGGCAGAAACGAGCATGAATGTAGGCTCTGTTTCCAATCTTCCAGGCTCATAAAACTTGCCACTCTCTGCGAGACGGGGTGGTTCATCCCCACTTCATCTCTTCTGGGGAGAGCCGGCGCAGATACTGCTGATGGATGGGAAGTTTAGAAAACGAAGTCTTGGAAATCGATAGAAGAATATACAAGCTATGTATCATGTGAGCGCCTCTTGTCTGCTCCACGGTAAATCAAAAGTAATGAATGGGAGGTTTCTGCAGCCAGGGACCCCCAGCCTTTCCCCGAGGGTGGGATTGGCTTCCTGCTTGCCTTTTCACAGTCTGAGCACACATATTCCACTTCAGGAGGCCTAAAAGTAAGCCCAGGTCCTGATTTTTTTTTTCTTTTAATATCTCTGTCACCACCTCAGCCCTTATCCTCTTTAATTTCCATCGTGTAGGCATTTGGCATCCCTTGTAGAGTGCGATGTATTGCAAGATAAGCGGCCTCGGTGGCCTCGTGAATGAACAGCTCATCCCCTGGGCTGTGTTACTGCATATTAACAAACTGATCCTGCTGCAGTTTGAGCACCTCAGTGCCTCCAAGACGATTATCTCTGAGGTCCCTTGGACACAGGGGCATGGGCAGCGCTTGGTTAAGGAGTGGCTTTGAGGAGGTTTGCACAGAGCTGGAGAAAGGCAGGCAACTAAGAGGGCCTGAACCCCACCTGGGGATACCTGCATGCCAGGTAGGGCTTCTGCCTCAGCTCCACCATCAGCCACCTCCATCCTCCTCCAGCCTCCACCCTGCCTCTCCTCTGAATGGTCTTTTTACCCCCTTGCTCTAATTGAACCCAGTTCTCCTCCCTACACTGTTTTCTCTCCCATGTGCCTGGGACTGGAGGTGGAGTAGGGTCTTCCTGGCTCCTCCTTGCTCAGCTTCCTGACAATATCCATCCCTCCTCCTGAAAACCTAGACATTGTATTAAAAACAGTCATCAAGTTGCTAACAAAGGTCCATATAGTCAAAACTGTTTTTCCCAGTAGTCATGTACAGATGTAAGAGTTGGGCCACAATGAAAGCTGAGCCCCAAAGAATTGATGCTTTTGAACTGTGGTGCTGGAGAAGACTCTTGAGAGTCCCGTGGACTGCATGGAGATCCAACCAGTCAATCCTAAAGGAAATCAACCCTGAATATTCATTGGAAGGACTGATGCTGAAGCTGAAGCTCCAATCCTTTGGTCACCTGATGCAAAGAGCTGACTCATGGGAAAATATTCTGATGCTGGGAAAGATTGAGAGCAGGATGAGAAGGGGGTGACAAAGGATGAGATGGCTTGATGGCATCATTGACTCAATGAACATGAGCTTGAGCAAACTCTGGGAGATGGAAGGACAGGGAAGCCTGGTGTGCTGCAGTTCAAGGGGTCACAAAGAGTTGGACACAACTGAGTGACTGAACAACAACCTCCTGAAAAACACCCAGATTTGGATCTCAAGTCCAAGACTCTACCTCGCTCCACCCCTCCTTGCTGGTGTCACCTACAAACCGCTGGTCTTCCTCTCCCTTCCTGGTCACTTAGCAAAGCCTCCATCTTTCCCCTACTCAGTCCTTATGTCTTTGGGAGCAGAGCATAGCTGGAGAGGAACACACACAGTACGTTGACGGTCTTACTTTAAATTTATGATCCCTAAACTCAAGTGGGCGTCGGCTGCCAGCTGGCATCATCCATCTTTTCTCTGCTTCATTCATTCTCCTCCTCTCCCCGGTGAGTATTTCATACCTCCTCTCTCTCTTTAAACCTCCAACACATCCCTTGCACCCTCATCTCCACTGAAAACCTTGCTATCTATCCACTGACAATGTGGGAAGAATTGAAATAAACCTTCAGACTCCCATCCTCTCAACTGCCCTCCCACGGCATCCAATTTCAAATTTCCTACCTCTCTCCTGTGCTGTGGGCAGACAGTCCACACTCCTGCCAAGGCCAGCACACACCCCTCTCACCTACTCAAGGGCATAGCCTGGGTGCACCTCTGCTCACTCCTACATTAGTCTCCCATTCTTTCCTAGTCTGCTACTCTTAGCAGGCAAACCTGCTGTGATTCCTCCCATCTTAGGAAAAAAAAAAAAAGAAGTGAAATGAAAAAGAAAGAAAGATCATTTTGTGTCCCACCTGTTCCTCCAGTTACTTTTATCAACTGTCCTGGAAAGAGCTGCCCACCTTCACTGCATCTGATTCCTTTCCTCTGTCTGAGTCCACCTGGCATTCTGTTCCACCCAGGGGTTCATGTCAAGGTCCTCCTTGCCTTCCAGAGCACTGGTCGGTGGGGAGTTCTTAGCTCCCATCTTATTTGACTATCAGCAGCCCCTGGCCATACTGATCACTGCCTTCCTATTGAAATACTTTCTTTACAAGAATCTGGGACCCCACACCCTTCTGGTTTTCCCCCTTCTCCACTATCTCCTTTGCTGACTCCCCTTCATTTTACTAACTTCTTGACACTGGAGTCCCTAGGACTCTACCTGGGCACTTCTTCTGTTTTTATCTCTACACACAGCCCCTTGGTGGTCGCATCCAGATGCCCAGCTTTAAACTGACTTTAAATGTAATCTATAGGGGGAAAATCCAAATTAATACCTCCTCTGAATTCTAAAGCAGGTTCTTCAGAGAATCATTGTATGACATCTCTTATATGTGAAATCTAAAAGAAATGTTACAAATGTATTTACAAAACAGAAACAGACTCACAAACTTAGAGAAAGAACTTATGGTTGCAGGGAAGGGGATGAGGGGAAGGGAAAGTTATGGAGTTTGGGATCAACATGGACACACTGATATATTTAAAATGAATAACCAGCAAGGACCTACTGTATAACACATAGAACTCTGCAAAATGTTAAATGGCAGCCAGGATGGGAGGGGAATTGGGGAGAGAATGGATACATGTATATGTACGGCTGTGTCCTTTTGCTGTTCACCTGAAACTATCATAGCACTGTTAATTGGCTATATTCCAATACAAAATAAAAAAAATTTTAAATAAATAAAGCATACCCTTGACATACCACTCCCTGTCCTAAGTCCTCCAGTGACTCTCCTCTGCCTGGAGGATGAAGTCCCCAACCCTGAATGGGGCAGAAAAACTCTTTTAGCTTCTGCCCCCTGCCTTTATCTTTTATTTTCCATCCTCACTGTCAGCCAGTCACCGTCCTGCTGCCTTACCATCCTCTGATCCTGTGAGCGTACTGCACCACCCCCTGCCCTCTGGCCTCTGTACTTAGTTATCCCCACCAAGGAGCCTAGCAACCCTCCCTCTCCCTCCTCCTGCCTCAAGTCCTAGGGACCTCTGCACCCTCTCCCAAAGTGGGGCAGAGGTCCCTCTTAACAGCTCACACACACCCTGTGCTTGGCCCTGCCAGGGAAATGGGCAGCTCGCACATCCATCCACGGAACTGCGAGCTCCTCGATGGCAGGTGCCGTTCCGTCACGGCCACATCCCGGGAGGACTCTGCCCACTGCCTGCCCGCCAGCCACTCTGTTCTCTCCTGTAACACAGCCCTAGTCCTGGTGGAGGGGACCGTGCTCCAGCTGCCTCTCCACTTCCTTATGGGCAGGGTGGCCATGCCAGCAGTCCTGGCCAGTGAGGAGTAAGCTGAGCGCTAGAACTCTGGTCTCCAAAAATAACCTCGGCCACTTCTGTTTTCCTTCTCATTGTATGAAGCCAGAGATGGCACAGCCATTTATGACCGTGAGTAATAAGTTGCATGCTAAAGGCAGAGGGACCGAGGGACAGAAGAAAGCTGATGACCTTGTGGGGCTTCAGGGTCTAAACTCTGCATTCCAGTGATGTGGAAACAAGCAAAAACGTCCCTCCTGTTAGGCAAACCTTCTCTAATGGTGTATCTGTGATCCACCAAACACCATCCTAACCAAAACCCATTGCTAGCACTGGCAGAGCTCCTGGTACTGGGGACATGGCATGTGACTGATGAAGGATCAAAGGACTGCACAGCGTTCTCCAAACCTGCAGCCCACCGTCCAGCCTTCACCTGTGCCCTCCTTTCCCGCCCCTCTCCCAATCCGTTCTCATCTACCCAAATGACAGGCTTGAATATGTCTCTTTCGCATTCCAGTGGGAATGCCTTCTCTTTAAGTTGGCACTGAGCCTTTCCATCTTATGTGCTCCTAGATTTACTAATGCTTATCATCCCTATGCTATTTAATACTGCGTGACTGGTATTATAGCCATTCATGGTTGATTCTAAACTCATCCACTTAAAGTCCCTAGTGGGTGCATGCTAAGTCACTTCAGCTGTGTCTGACTCTTTGCAACACGAAGGACTGTAGCCCACCAGGCTCCTCTGTCCATGGGATTCTCCAGGCAGGAATACTGGAGTGGGTTGCCATGCCCTCCCTCCAGGGGATCTTCCTGGCCCAGGGCTTGAACCTGGGTCTCATATGTCTCCTGCATTGGCAGACAGGTTCTTTACTACTAGTGCTACATGGGAAGCCTTAAAGGCCTTAGAGAATAGGTCAATATATTTGTTTATGTCCCTACCAATAATGCCCTGATTACCCCACCTCATATAGACCCTAGAACAGTGCCTTATACATCACAGGTAATCATTAAATATTTTTTGGATGAACATTATGACTGCTCAGCAGCCTAACCCATCTCTTCAGGGAGCTCATTCTCAACCGCATCACCCACATTCCACACCGCTCTTTCTGTAACTAGCTCTTGCTGCCTTGTCTTGTTTTTGTTGCCTAGAAATACACTGCAAGTTCAAGTTTGGCAGGAAGCATGTCCAAATCTGTGTATCTTCTGTCTTCTCATTCCCAAGATGCTGTCAGTACCTTGTAGATAGTAGGAGTAAAGCATGTGCTGATCAAATGCTTGATTTGGGGCAAAAGCTGGCGACTGCTGTTGGCACTGATGGCAGAATGCCTGGCTCCCTTTCTGTCTGAAGACCTTCCAAACATAGAGGGTGGTTTTCAGAGCCTTGATTCCAGGACCCCATGCAGAGATTCCAGAAGCGTTCTAGGGCCTGGCTTTTATTTCTTAAAGCAGATTTCCTAGAGCCCATCCAAGTTATTGATGGCACAGTTTTTTTTACCTATCATCCTTCCTGTAAGCCTTCCAATCTCTCTTCTTTTTCACCCCCTGTTTTTTCTCTCAGCTGATGTCTAGGTATAAAGGAGAGTCCCATCTGAGAGCATGGTATATCTAGGAATCTGTATAGGGGTGGCCCTAAAAATACAACTCAAGACAAACTGAAACTTCTCATCCTTGAGAGCTTAATGCAGGAGATGATCCCCGAGGGACAGAAGCATTTGGCCAGTGAACCTGTGGAAGAGTCTGTATCCTTCATTCTTGGAAATATAAGCCCACAGACTGACAGAGCAGCATATCTAAGAGGCCATGTGGCTCAGGGTCCCAAACTTGGGTATCACAAGGACCAGAAAGGTGATATAAATGAGCAATGTGGAGTTTGGATGACAAATAACAACTCCACCTTTAATATCAGAGACTGTCTTTGCCTGGGTTCCCAGCAAAGCAGAACCAGAGGCAAAGGCTCACGTGGCATCATTTTATCCAGGGGCACAAGAGTCAAGGGCAGGAGGAGTGAAGCAGGGAAGGACAGAGAGACACTACAAAGATGTGTCATCAAGGTGGCCACTGTCAAGGGCAACTTACTTTTCAATCTTGTGGAACTGAAGTTGCAAGAAGCTTCAAAAACTGTCCAGAAGAAGAGGGAAGATTTAGCCACTAGATTCAATATTCCATTTGTTAAAGGTTGGCCCCACCGAGCACTAAGTTCCCTTCCCTTCTAGAGTAACTTATGAGTGCCACAATAGATCCCTCACATCCCACGTCTTGATGTTAGTGCTGCAGGAGGTGAGACAAGATGGCAGCAGCACAGACAGGAGACAAGGCCCTCTCAGGAGGACCCAGTGGGGCCAGTGCAGACATGCTCACGCTGCAGCAGGGAAGTGGCTGGGCCATCCGCCTCTGGCCTGACCTGCTTGACTCTCATATCTAGGACTAAAAATACAAAACAAGGCCTTTTTGTGAGCAGAAAACCCTCACCTTTTTTTTTTCTGAAGGGAGAGGTACAAAACAGTCAGTCACAGAGCCCCCTTCAAGAGGGAGCCAGCCATCACTTTAAAGAGACGTATGGAAAGGTTAGTGAAACAAGCTACCATCCTCACCACCTTGTCGGATTCTGAGGCTATAATCAACACTCACTGTCTTCTGTCTCCACTCTTCACTGTAGGTTTCCCTTATCTGTGGCCAGCAGTTTGACTGGTCTGGGTTGCTTGCCTTATGGGATCTGACCTTTCATCCTGGGGAGTCTGGGCTTCTAATAGCCTTTGTGCGTTATGGGTCTCATTATTATTATTATTATTATTATTTTGGTGAATCTTTGTTCACTGATATCCTTTTACTGGAGTATAATTGCTTTACAATGTTGTGTCAGTCTCTGCTGTACAATGAAGTGTATCAGCTATGGTGGTGGATGTGCTAGTCACTCAGTTGTGCCTGAATCTTTGCGAACCCATAGGCTGTAGCCCATCAGTCTCCTCTGTCCATGGAATTCTCCAGGCAAGAATATTGGAATGGGTTACCATTCCCTTCTCTAGGGAGTCCTCCTGATCCAGGAATCAAACCCAGGTCTCCTGCATTGTAGACGGATCCTTTACCATCTGAGCTATCAGGGAACTATGTATTTATTTATCTCCTCCCTCTTGGATCTCCTTCCCACTCCAACCCCCAACCCCCATCACACTCCTCTAGGTCATCACAGAGCACTGAGCTGAGTTCCTTGCCTCATATTGCAGCTTTCTGCTAGCTATCTACTTTAACTGTAATGAGGTATCACCTCACACCAGTCAGAATGGCCATCATTAAAAAAAAAAAAAAATCCACAAGCAATAAGTGCTGGAGAAGGTGTGGAGAAAAAGGAAATCTTCTTGCACTGTTGGTAGGAATGTAAATTGGTACAGCTTCTGCGGAAAACAGTATGGAGGTTCCTTAAAAACTAAAAATAGAACTAACATATGACCCAGAAATCCCACTACTAATTCAAAAAACACACGTAACCCAATGTTCATTGCGGTGCTATTTACAACAGCCAGGACTTGAAAACAATCTAAATATCTATCAACACAGGAATGGATAAAGAAGATGTGGGACTTATATACAATGGAATACTGTCATTGTTTTAGAAGCTCCAAGAGATGCCCCAAGGAATCTTCTGAGTTCCCGACATCCTTCTCCCTTCTCCCATTGTATAGCAGAACCTCTAGCTCCTGATGGTAACAGAGTTAATAACCCCGCCAACATAGTGACTATTTACTTACTGGTTCACAGACATGAAGAGCCCAGAGTGTCTAGGTAATTACAATGTCAAGTTCAAGTAAGATGCCCTTACTTTGTCTTCTGGCAGAAGCATTTGCACATAGGAACCAAGGCCTCTAACCTGGAAATGCCTACAAAAGGAATAAGGAAGCACAGATTTCTCAAGTGGTTCAATAGGAGTAATGTTGTGAGGAGCAAACTAACTTCTACCCCTCGATTTCCAGTTCTGTGTATTCTAGCTATTGGGGACATAGCATCAGATACAGTTCATTATTTCAGCATATTTGGGGCTCCCCCAGGTGGTGCTCATGATAAAGAACCTGCCTGCCAACACAGGAAACATAAGAGATGCAGGCTTGATCCTGGGCCAGGAAGGTCCCCTGGAGGAGGAGATGGCAGCCCACTCCAGCGTTCATGCCTGGAGAACCCCATGGACAGAGGAGTCTGGCGGACTACGGTCCATAGGATCGCAAAGAACTGGACATGACTGAAGCAACTGAGCACGAAACACAGTGCAGATGCCGCTTCCTGGAGGATATTACCCCAAGCCTCAGGGTATGCCCCTAACCCAGGGCCTTAGATTAACAAGACATTTCACCACTCTCTTAGACTGGCTGTTTCAGGGTGATGAGTACACAAGGCTAGGAATCTCATGACCGTGAGCCGGTTGTACACCTTCTTTTATGACTTGGGTTTCTTGGTTTGAGACAATGTCATACAGATATCAGGTAATTTGTGCACCCTCTGAATCTTGCACCAGTGGAGGCTCTGTGGACAGGAAAAGACCAGTGTGCCATCAGCTCACTTCCAGGACAGAAGGGATCTGATGCCATCCACCTACTGCCAAGAGGCCAACTAGTCTCCTTTAGGAATGGTGTGCCATATTAAAGGCTCAGTGTCAGTCTCTGCTGCTGTTGGTTTGCATATTCAGTTTTGGCAGTCTTAAGAAGAGTCTTGGTAAGAGGGAGCCCATCGCTGTTAGCCACTCATAGCCTCCATTCCTGCTGCCATCGTCCCTCTGAGTCTGCGCTAGAGAGACTGATGACTGAGGATGGCTGACTCCTGGGGATTTGTCACCCTTTCCACCTGACTGTGGAGAACCAGCTCTCCTTAGATGCTTCTGGTGGGGCTGATGGGAGACACAGCATCTGTGTGCTTTGTGGCCACTGCAGGCCCATACACATCTTGACCAAGAACAAGAGGATGAGAACAGTCCTGGGGGAAGACAACAAACCCGCCCCCGCCATGTGAAAATAAACTGCGCTTTGTCCTCCTCGTGGATGGGGACGAAGGCATTTGCTTGATCAACAGCCTCACATGAATGCCAGAAGCCGTTTGACCTGCTCCAGTAAAATGACCACATCTGGCACAGAAGCTGCAATGAGGGTCGCCACCTGGTTAAGTTTATGCTCGTCCACGGCCATTCCCCATGATCAATTTGGCTTGAGCAGTGCCAGAAGGGTGAGCCGAATGAGTCTGTGATGGGGAGCACCAACTCTACAACCTCTAAGTTTTTAATGGTGTCACTAATCTCTGCAGTTTCTCCCAGAATGTGGCAATAATTCTTCTGATTTACTATCTTGGCTGGCACTGAGCTGGAGGGTAGTTTCAGGGCCTCCCACTTGGCCCATCCTACCATAATGGCTCTCATTCACATTTGTGGAACCAAATGTGAGGCTTCTGCCAGCTCCTTGGTATAGCTGTACCAATTATGTATTCAGGGACAGGGAAATATAACTCCAGGGCTGGCCCATGAATCCTCCGGAAGACAGACTTAGACTAATATACCTGGGTTCCAAGATGCCCCCTCGCTAGCTGGAAGCCCACGATGGCAGGTTGGATCCTTTGCTGTCAGTGTGAGGTCAGCGCCTGTATCTAACAGCCCTTAGAAATGCAGGTACTGTCCCTCCTTCCATGCATACTGCCAAGTTGCTTCAATCATGTCCAACTCTATGTGACCCTATGGACTGTACCCGCTAAGCTCCTCTGTCCATGAGATTCTACAGGCAGGAATACTGGAGTGGGTTGCCATGCCCTCCTCCAGGGGACCTTGCCTACCCAGAGATCAAACCCATGTATCTTATGTCTCCTGCATTGCCAGGTGGGTTCTTTATAACTGGCACCACCCGAAGCCTTCACGCATAGCTGTTCTAGCAAGTGCCTAGCTCGTTTGAGAAAGGATTGTGTACGTGTGTACATACTCAGTTTCTCAGTCATGTCAGACTCTTTGTGACTCCATGGACTGCAGCCCAACTTCCCAGGCAAGAATACTGGAGTGGGTTGCTATATCCCTCTCCAGGGGATCTTCCCAACCCAGGGACCGAACCCGCATCTCCTGCATTGGCAGAGGGATTCTTTACCACTGAGCCATCTGGGAAGTCCAAGAAAGGATGGGGAGATATTTGTCATCTAGATTGTGGGTGCCTTGTATGGGCCTTTTTCAAGAGGACCCTCTTCTCTTTCTATCAATGGATGCTGCTTCTGTGATCAAACTCACATCTGGAAACCATGTGAAGACCTGATGTCATCCTTCTTCTCACCATTTCTTACTGTTTTAAAAACTAAACAAGTTAGGCAATACCCTCCCTGGCTAGCCTTCTTCTCTTCCGTGGCTGATGGGCCGTGGCTGAGAACCCCTGCAGGCCCAGGTTCCCCAGTTGCTACTGTCGTCTGGCTGCCCGCGTGCCTTTCCTGCTGAAGTGCCACCACCTGGCCTCTGCTGGCCCAGAACCCTGTCAGGCCCACTGGGAAGGGGGAGGCCGGTCCCACTGTCGGCCCCAGCCTGCTGCGGGCAGCCACTGTGCACTTCTCTTTCACCTTCATCTCACCAAAGCATTCCCTAGTATTGCCTTTGTGAGCGCAGGTTCCTCTGGGCATCCCTGGAGAAAACAATTGTGTTCATTTCTTAGGACTGCCATAAAAAGCACCACGATTGGGGGCTTGAAACAAGAGAGATTAATTCTCTCGGTCCTAGAGGCCAGAAGTCTGGGATTAAGGTGTTGGCAGGGCCAGGCTCCCTCCAGAGGCCCCAGGTGAGGATTCTTCTTGGCCTCTTCCAGGTCTGTGGATTGTGGCCACACAACTCTAATCTCTGTCTTCGCTCTCCTGTGTGTCCTCTCCTTTTCTTATAAGGGCATCGGTTATATTAGGGGTCCACCTAATGACCTCATTTTGATTTAATTACATCTGCAAAGACCCTATTTCCACACAAGGCCTCTACGTCACACCCACAGGTGCTGGGAGTTAGGGCCTCAACGTGTCTTTTAGGGACACAGTTCAACGTATAAGCAACAGTCATCTGGTACGTTCCCAGGGCCTGCATAGAAAACCCATTCTGAAACCCTCTCCCTCCAGGGACTTCCCTGAAGGTCCAGTGGTTCAGATATCATGCTTCCACTGCAGGCAGTACAGTTCAAATCCCAGCTGGGGAATTAAGATCCGACAGGCCTTGTCGTGCAGCCAGAATAATTAAAAATAAAATAAAATTTTAAAAACCTCCCTTTCTTGAACCTTCCAACCCCTCTTCAATACTATGCTGAGGAAGTTCTGGTATTTCTACTCATTTTCCGTAGCCCATTGTCATGTTGTTAGTTTTTAGTTGCTAAGTTGTATCCGACTCTTTGCAACTCCCATGGACTGTAGCCTGCCAGGCCCTTCTGTCCATGGGATTTCCCAGACAAGAATACTGGAGTAGGTTGCTATTTCCTCCTCCAGGTGATCTTCCCCCACCCAGAGATTAAAACCAAGTCTCCTGCATAAGCAGGCTGATTCTTTACCACTGAGCCATCAGGGAAAGGGAAAGTGACACTTTAGCCCATCCCAAATGGCACCCCATTCCAGTACTCTTGCCTGGAAAAATTCCATGGACAGAGAAGCCTGGTGGCTGCAATCCATGGGGTCGCTAAGAGTCGGACAGAGTGACTTCACTTTCACTTTTCACTTTCATGCATTGGAGAAGGAAACGGCAACCCATTCCAGTATTCTTGCCTGGAGAATCCCAGGGATGGGGAAACCCAGTGGGCAGCTGTCTATGGGGTCGCAGAGAGTCGGACACGACTGAAGAGACTTAACAGCAACAGCACTGTCATGACCAAGTTCTAAGAAGCCATCCCATCACACTGTTAGGACCAGCTGTGCATCCCAGCATTTGCTCCTCAATCCAGGGTGAGTGTTTTCATGTCAGCGAGTTTTTCTTTGGAGCCTGCTCTCCCGTCCTCCCTCCTACCTATCCTGGGCTCCCCTAGTCCTGGAGGCTCCCAGGGCAGGGCCTGCTATTCCTTCCCAATATAAGCTATTTCCTTCTGAAACAGGGTTGTACTTTCCAGCTCAAGCTGTTCTGAGACTTAAGCCCAGCCAAATGGCCTGGAGGTAACAAATGGTGGGGGTGGGGCAGGTTTGAGGAAAAGAATCATCTGGGAGACCCTTGCCTTGGGGGAGTCACCCCACGTTCTCCAGGCCAGGAGGCTTCCCTCTCTGTCAAGGGGAAGGTGACTGCATCTGTCAGCCTGAAGGGTCCAGGGACCCCAAGATTTTAGATTCTCTGTCTCACCCACACATTCATTCCCATCCCAGGTTTCCAGGTCCTAGTCAATGGCAAGAGCTTAACCTTTCTCACATTCAAGGCTTTCAAAATGCCGTTGACAAAAAGCAAGATGCTCCACAATCATCAGGGCTTCCCAGTGACTCAGCAGTCAAGAAGCTGCCTGACAGTTCAGGAGCAGGAGACACAGGAGATGTGGGTTCAGCCTCTGAGTTGGGAAGATCCCCTGAAGAAGGAGATGACACCCTACTCCAGTATTTCTGCCTGGGAAATCCCATGGACAGTGGAGCCTGGCAGGCTACAGTCCATGGGGTGGCAAAGAGTCGAACATGACTGAGCAGGCGTGCATGCTCCACAATCATTACAAACACCTGTTCAGACACCACAGTGACTGCGTACCCCAAGGTCTCACCTTTCACCTGCGCCTCTGTCCAGGGTTCCATAGGTGAGAGTTTTCACCACTGCAATGCCAGGGTTACTACCATCCCTAGGGATAGAGATGACGGGGTTCTTAATGCCAGAACTCCAGCAAGTAATCCAACTCTAAAATCCCACCATAACGGGCTGCTGTCCAGGGTCACTCCTGATACCAGAGTCTTCACCTGGGTTTCCCAGCAGGCAGGGCCTGAGGCAGAGGATCACGTGGTCCCTCTTATTAGGGAGTGCAATCCCGGGTGGAGAGGGAAAGGGCCACTGGGAGGAGACACCGCTGAGCTGGCTGCTGCCAAGTACGACTGATTGCTCAATCTTGCAAGGCCATTTCAAAAAGTTATATGTCTCAGGAGCAATTGCTGGGAGGGAGCAGGAGGGAAGAATCTTCTACTAGCTCCCGTTTTCCGGGTATCAAATGTTCGCCTCACCTAACATTAACCCCCAGCACTTTTCAGCTGCACACCTGTGGGTGCTGAGTGGGTTTCTGTGGGGTCCCCACCTCAGCATCAGCGGGGAGGCTCAGAGGTTATGAGGCCAGGGGCCCACAGCATGCAGGGCAGGCACCAAGCAATGTGCCATCAGGTTTCCCCCTTGTGCAACTGCAGACAGATGAAGCTGAGAGAATGGACCGTGGCATAAAATCAGAGATGAGAGGTGGATAGCAAAGGCGGAGGGTGCATCCCTCAACCTGGAAGCAGCTGTACTCAGCCCCAACTAGTTGCTAGATCTGATTTTTTTTTCAAGGAAGCTAGTTATCTGAGTTTTCATTTAAAGCTGACAACACATTCAGATTTAAAACACAATGTGTGGTCCTACTCCATGCAGGGTCAAGAAAACAAGTCTGAACATTCATTGCCCATGGGGCCTGGAAGTCTGGGATATTTGATCCATTCATCTTATGAAACAGGGACAGGAAGGGAAAGGGGCTGAGCTGGGCCTCCTCTCCTGACGCCCACACCAGTGAGTGTCCACAGCCTCCTGCACCATCCCTCGACTGGCATCTCCTTTCCGGAACCGACCTGTACAAGGGTGAGGCTGTTTTCTGGCAAAGTGACTCCGTCCCCTCCTGTAATTCCCCATGACTGCCCCTTGGCATTAAGTTGGCGCCAGGTACTCAAGTCCCAGTGATTCGTGGCCTTGTTGCCCTGGCTAATGAGATGGAGCCAGTGGATTCCCAGCCGACTGCCAACCTGGGCCCCGGGGCCCATCAATCCTGCTTCTCCATTGCCGAGGACTCCCCCGAGTGACGGATGGGCGGCCGTGGTCGTGAATCATCTCCCTTACCTTTCCCCATCTCGGAGCCAGCTTCGCGGAGCTGGGAAGATGAATGTCGGCAGAATTTCACCTGCTCTCTTGAATAATTTCCCTTTAAAAGAGGCCACTTATCAGTAATTCATTACTCGCCTTTGTTAGCATAAACAAGGCCTGGGGAGTAGGGGGGGGGAGGAGACGCCACCTCAGCCTCCATCATCCCCGTCTGACCCCGGGGTTGGCCTCCAGCCTCGGTGTTGCCTTCCTGCCGTGGAGAAAAGCAAAGCCAGGGTCTTAGGGGGAGTTGCTCCAGCTGGTGGTACCCACTCAGGCAGATGGCATACAGCTGTTTCTGGTGACATCTGGATGAGCACAATCAGCTCCAATTGATGGTTTCTTTTAATCTTGAATTAAATGTCACATGTTGCCTATTGCTTTTATGGCCATAGACACCCCTGTCTGTGTTGTCTATAACTAGAGAATAAGATGTTGCTGACCAGGGACCACGTTTTTCAAACCAGTATTGTCTCTCTGTCAGTAGGAGAGTAGGAGGTACTTGGAACTGCAAGGCTGACCCTGGGACAAATGTGCACATGTGCCCAGTCGCTCAGTCGTGTCTGACTCTTTGTGACCCCATGGACTATAGCCCACCAGGCTCCTCTGTCCAGGGGACTTTTTAGGCAAGTGTACTGGAGCGGATTGCCATTTCCTCCTCCAGGGGATCTTCCTGACCCAGGGATCGAACCCACAGCTACTGTGCTGCAGATGGATTCTTTACCACTGAGCATTGGGGAAGCCCCTGGGGAAGGATCAAAATACACAAATCACAAAACAAGGAGCACAGGAGGTGGAGGTCAGCCTGGGCTGGCTCTGCTATGCCCCCCACCTCCTGGGCTTTTCTGGGCAGGAGAGTGTGTGACAGTGGGTGGGAGGGTTCTTGGAGAGGTGATTTCTGCCATAGGTACCTGTCACAGGGCCGATTCCAGGGAGGTGCCCTGCCAGGTGAGAACCAGCAGAAGCCAGACAGCAGGTCAGACAGGCAGGAAAGTTCCCCCTCCCTCCTATTCTGAACAGGGGCAAAGAAGACAAGAAAAGGACAGCAGATTTTGGCATAGTTTGTCTTCTGGTTAGAAACTGTGGCTAATTTTTTTTGCCACCACCAGGGGACCAGGAAGAAAAGAAGAGGTTTTTCTCAGGACCTTGTTCCTGAGATCCAAGTCCTTTCTGTACTCATTTCTCGCATCCAGCCATACCTCATCTTCAATGACCACAGCAGCATTGCAGAGGCCATTCAAGGACATGCTTTTTATAGCTTTTCCTGTCTCCTATCTATTCTCCAGCAGCTACAAGGCTATCTTGAAGTCATCAATCCGATCACAGTACCCCCTGATTAACAAAAATCCTTGAATGGCTTCCTACTGCCTTCGGATCAAGCCCAATATCCCAAAGCATGGCCTATAGTGTGTCCTGGCCCCTACCCACCCTTGACCCTCATCCTGCACCCCCAACCTCCACTCAGCCACCTGGGTCCTCTTTCAGATTCCAGGGAGCCTGACTCTTCCCAACCAACCCAGGTCCTTGGCACTTACACATCCATCTGGCTGGAAGACCTCCCCCACCTGAACCCCACACCCCTCACTTCCCATTTAGTTAACTCTGATTTATCTGCCAGGTCCTAGGTGGGGCCTTGGGTCCCATAGGAAACCCTCCTCACTGCTCCAGACTAGATTGGATGTGGCTGTTCTCCACAGCATCCCACCTCCCCCCTTTGACTCAGTGGCCTCAGTGATCTGCTTAACATCCATTCTTCCCCCAGCCCACAGGTTCACGAGATGTCTGCTATGCCTCCCCAGCAATGAGCACAGTGGCCGCCGTGGAAAGAAGGGATGAGGGGTGACCGTGCCCGCAAGGGGAGTCCCGGGCCCCCCCGCCATCTGCCTTGCGGGGCTCACTGCAGACTCGCCTCTCCTGGCCTCCGCCGTCTCCAGCCTCTGGCTCCTCTTGTGCCAGGACTCCTCCAGTTACAGCTCTCTCGCCTGGTCTTCACTGGTCTCTGGAAGTGCCAGATCCTGGCTCTGACCCCAAGCCCACCTCCTCTTTGGCTTTTGGGTGAAAGGGGCATTTCAGGCCCAGGAACCCCAGCGTCCCAGACCTTCTCCTCTGGGGTGAGTTGCGTTCTGTCCTCCTTCAGGAGATCCAGAACCCCCAGGCCCCAACCTTCCATTCATCCTCAATAGAAAGCCCAGAGCTCGCACTGCCCACCCCGGTCTGAGGTTACAGGCTCATCTCCGACAACACCAGCATAGATCAAACAATAAAGCATACTTGTGATTCAACTGCTGCTCCATTCTTCTATCGCCAGTGGCCTGAAACGAGACCCACATCCAACAGGATTTTAGGGAGGTTTGGGGCTGTTTGCCACAGAATGGTGGTGTAATGACTGGAGTCCTCGCTGCCAGTGGCCAGCTGTCCAGTGGTGGACATTAATATCCTTTCTCTGGGAACCCGAGAGCATTTCTGTGACATTATTTGCATAGATTTGCATATCCAATGCTGTCATCTATCCCAGGGTCTGCAACCTCTGGCTGGGGAGGCAGCTGGCCAGCAGCTGGTTTTCTTTGGCAGGCTGCCTGGCAATGCCCCCACCCAAGCCATCCTGGCCGTGGACACTGCATCCTCCTGCCCCCACACGCCTGTCAGAACTGAGGCTCTGCTTCTTGCTCATCGACCGTCAGCCAGACGATGCTGCTTCTCAGTGGCACAGTTGCTTCTCAGGGCCAGGTAGGCATTTAATCTTGCTCCCACCCCAAGTGAAGAAGACTTGGGAATCTGGCATTTCTTCATTCATTCATTCAATAGTTTGATCAAGAAGTTACTAAGCACCAGGGGCTGTGCTAGGGATTGGGGATATAGAGAAAGTGGTGGGGGAAAGATGCTAGGTCCCTCACTCACCATACCTGGGGATCCCAATAACCCAGAGATGCTTCTTACCATTGTTCTTATTCGATGTCAACCATCTCCCATACTGGACCTGAGATTTTAGCCCTTGACCATTCAGTAGCTTCAACTTTGACACCCCACCCCAACACCTGATTACCCACTGTTGGTGATACCCTGGACCTCTCCCATCAGAGTGCGAGCCCTTTCTCTTTGAGGGACAGTAGGAGTAGAGCTTCAGGTCACACCGTAACAGGCTTTCTGGGTCTGGCCCTTGCACCTCCTTGGACCTGAAAGTGGCTTCTTGCCCCAGTAGAGCTGGTTCAGGTCTCAATGATGCTTTCTGTTAATTGACTTCTGATCCAAAAATATGAAAGGCAGAGAGGGACAGTAAGGAGCAAAAAAAAAAAAAAAAAAAAGACAGCTGGGTTACATAGATGAAACACAGGGCTCACGCTGGGAAAGTCAAGTTCCAAACTGGGTCTATCATGGGAGACTTCTGGGGGACTCTGGTCTTGGGCCAACCTCTGGGCAGTATTGTCTTTTGACCAATTCCCAGGAGGTCAGGAGTCTAGACAACAGTCCAAAGGCTTAAATAGGTAAGGGTAGCCTCCCTGTCCCAGTTCTACAAAGGTAGAGACCATCAATAGCTTTCCTCCCAGTGGCCCTTCCTCCTCTGTCCCCTGTTTCTGCTGGTCGCCTCTGAGTTCTCCCATTCCTCTGGGCTGGAAGTCTCACTCGTCTAGGACACCGCTCCCTGCCCCCGTATGGCAGCCCAAGTCCAAGAAAGCACCACGGTGGGTCCTGTCTTCTATGCTACTGCATTGGAATGACCTCTCCCTGGCACCATTACTGCAGCCTCTTAGCCAGTCTACCTGTTATTTGATCCAACTTACTCATAGCCACATTAAAATTCCTAAAACAAAATTCAATAAGCCCCTCATCACTCCAAAGCATTTAGTGCTACCCTAAGACTCATAGAATTGTCATTTTTGCTCGTATGTCATAGTTGTTTTGTTTTTTGGCAGTGCTCAGCACAGTACCCATTGAAGGGAATAAAAATGAAGGCTAACATTTTTGTATAATTACTATGTGTCACACAGTATTTTAAGTGTTTTATATGCATTGTTTAATCTATTCAGCAGCTCTAGGAGGAAGCTACTATTATTACATATTACGAATGCGTCAACTAAAGCACAAAATGATTAAGGAGTTTGCCCAAAGTCCCAGAGTTAGTGAACAGTGAAGCTGGGACTTGAACTCTTGTATTCTGATCCCACAGCCCACACTTGCAGACACCAGGCAGAAATATACTCCTAGATGTATAGCTAATAAATGTAGGAATCAGTACATGGATTCAGAAGCCAATGGATGAAGAAATGAGTGAATGAATGAAGTCACTCTACTCGCCAAACAAATGTACTGTGTGCATACATGCTCTGTCACTTCAGTCGTGTCCAACTCTTTGCAACCCTATGGACCAAAGCCCTCCAGGCTCCTCTGACCATAGGAGTCTCAGGGCAAGAATACTAGAGTGGGTTGCCATGCTCTTCTCCAGGGGAACTTCTTGACCCAGGGATCGAACCCATGTCTCCTGAGGCTTCTGCACTGCAGGCAGATGCTTTACCTCTGAGCCATTGGGCAAGCCCTCATATGTACTGATGTCTTCTAAATAGTTCTATTCTGACACCTGAAACTAATGTAATATTGTTAAATGGATTATGCTTCAATTAAAAATCACAAAATAATCTGAGTCTGCCTTCTTCTGAGTAGGGACAGTGTACCATGATGATGAAGAACATGAGTGGTGGAGCCAGGCAGACCAGGGTTTGAATCCTGGTGTTACCATGTATTGGTTATGTGGGTTGGGGCAAGTTATGGAAGCTCTATAAGCCTCCATTCCACATCGTAAAATGAAAATAATAATAGCACTTATTACGGAGAAGTGATGTGAAATCATGTACACAAAGCACATCACACTGGGTTTGGCATATAGAGGGACTCAACTCCCCCTGCTCATGTGGACAGTCTAAGCAGGAAGGTTGAAATGAGCAAAAATTATTTGTTCTCTGTTGTTTTCTGCAGGCACAATGGAAAGCTCTAACTGTAGGAGGGGAGTGACCCTTGAGGTCTAGGATGGGGCTCCTGCTGAAGGGTCAGTGAACAGTAGAGGGGAAGCACCCAGCAACCCTCTACTCCTTACACAAACAGGGTCCTGCAAAGGCAGCTTCCCTCATCCTCCCGTTTCATGCAAAACACGGTGAGAATTGATGAAGTCATTTTTTTAAACCAGAGAGCACTATGAACACATTTGTAATATTTTCCTTCTGTGCCACGGGTAGTATTTTTTTTTCTTTCGGCTTCTCAGCTATTTAGCAAACATAGGCTCAGTTCAGTTCAGTTCAGTTCAGTCACTCAGTCGTGTCCAACTCTTTGCGACCCCATGAATCACAGCACACCAGGCCTCCCTGTCCATCACCATCTCCCGGAGTTCACTCAGACTCACATCCATTGAGTCAGTGATGCCATCCAGCCATCTCATCCTCGGTCGTCCCCTTCTCCTCCTGCCCCCAATTCCTCCCAGCATCAGAGACTTTTCCAGTGAGTCAACTCTTCGCATGAGGTGGCCCAAGTACTGGAGTTTCAGCTTTAGCATTATTCCTTCCAAAGAACATCCAGGGCTGATCTCCTTTAGAATGGACTGATTGGAGACTATCTTTCCCCAAATGTAATTTTGTGGATGGATACATTTAAAAGTGTTCTGCTCTGGTCAAATCTGTAATGACAATTTTTCTCTATTGATAACTTCTCTTTTCAGTGGGTCATTGCCAAAAAATGCACCTGGAGGACAGAATTGTCTCACATAGCAAGTCCAAGACAAGCATTCCAGCTTGAATCCTCTTCTCCCAGGCGGTAAGCTGCCTGGGTCTGACTTTTTTTGGCCATGCCACTCGGCTTGCAGGATCTTAGTTACCTGACAAATGATTGAATCCATGCCCTTGGCAGTGAGAGCTTGGAGTCCTAACCACCAAACCATCAAGGAATTTCTGTAAGCTGCCTAGGAACAAGGACTGGATCTTATTCATCTTTTATCTCCAGGGTGTGGCAGGGAGTCTGGCACAGGTGGGACCCATGGGGACAGCATCAGGGGATCTTCTTCTGGAGACCTACCATGCACTGTGTGAACTTGGGAAAGCTATTACATGACTTTGTTGCTCAGTTTTCCCATCTGTGAAATGGGAATAATCTCAGTAACTTATTTTCTAGGGTTATTGTGATAACTTCTCCCTCCCTTCTTCTCTCTTTCCTCTTTTTCTTCTCAACTTGGGGCCAAACAGTATTTTTGGTAGTACAAATCCCACATGTTCATATAACACTCTGTAGTCCCCAAGCCTCTCTCAAATATTCTACCTCATTTTTTTTTTTCTGAAAGAAGTAATTATTTGCATCCCCATCTTTCAGAGGGCTTCCCTGGTGCCTCAGATGGTAAAGAATCTGCCTGCAATGCAGGAGATGCAGATTTGATCCTTGGTCGGGAAGATTCCCTGGAGAAGGGAAAGGCTACCCACTCCAATATTCTTGCCTGGAGAATTCCATGGACAGAGGAGCCTGGTGAGCTATAGTCCATGGGATTGCAAAGAGTTGGACATGACTGAGCGACTTTCATCTATGTTTCAGATGATGAATCTTTAAGATTTGGCCAGGACCATAAGTTAGGCCTGAACCAAGTTTTCTGACACTAAGTCTAGATTCCTTTGGATGAAAAGAACCCAGGTAGTAGTTCCAAAATAAATGACATTTACCCAAGTTGGGTCTAATATGGCTTTCAGATAGCCTGTCACTTCCGACTCGGAGAAGTTGGTCAAAATGGGCATTTGACATGGACAGAAGCAAACATCCAGGGAAGAGGCTGAATTTTCCCTTTTTCCCCAGGCATCTTTTGGCAGCAGGGATGGCGGGCAGCTGATGGAGGAGGGGGCTCAGTTTGATGCCCATCAAAGAAGAGCGTCTCACTATCACTCTCCTTAACAATTTTGTGAGGATACTTTTATTGCTGGGCTTCCCTGGTGGCTCAGTGGTAAGAGTCCACCTGCCAAAGCAGGAGACAGGGCTTCAATCCCTGATTTGGGAGGATCCTACGTATCATGGAGCAACTAAACCCGTGCACCGCAACTACAGAGCTTGTGCTCTGGGGCCCGGAAACCACAAGTATGGAACCCATGTGCCACAGATAATGTAGCCCAAGTGCCCTAGAGTCTGAGCAACAAGAGAAGCCACTGCAATGAGAAGCCTCCACTCCCTGCAACTAGGAAAAAATAAAAGCCCATGCAGCAACAAAGACCCAGCACAACCAAAAATAAATAAATAAATAAATATTAAAAAAAGAAAGAGCTGTGGGTATGTCTGGGAGGGACCATGGTGAATCTATCACCTCCAGGTTCTGAGTCCTCTGAGACAAGTCAGTGAAGGAAGGGGTTACTCCCCGAGGGATTTCTCTGTGCTGGGACAGATTTCTTTGTGCCCCTCAACATCTCAACCACTTTCCAAGGAGATAAGATGCTGGCTGATTATGTTTCAAGATGGATAAACTGAGACTTGAACTGTTCAAGATCACAGAGCTGGTAAGTAACGGCACTTATTACTTCTTAGCTGTGGAGAGCCACCAGGGAAGCCCAGTAAGTAATGGCAGTGAGATACAAAAGCATAGCTGTCTCATTTCAAAGCCCATTTTCGTTTCAGCCAGATAAAGTGGCACTGGGGACGACCAGAGACAGAAGGCTGGGGGAAAGGAAGTTAGGAGTGGAGAGAGGGAGGCCCTGAGCAAAACGCCAGTGAGGGAACCAAGGCAGAAAACCATCTCCACAGTGAGGCAGAAGGCCACTCTCTTCGGATTTATTCTAGCCATGTGCTTCTTATTGCAACAGCGGGTCTTCAGTGACGCCTGCCAGCACTCATCACCTTGCATGGCCCCTTCCCATGAATCTGAGCTAGCCCCATAATTTGCTCTGATCAGTGAACTGTAGTGGATGTGATGCCATGTGACTTCTGAAGCATGAGTAGCCTTGCCAATTTTTCTGGGCCTCTTGGAGGGCTCACTCTGGGGAAGCTGGCCACCATGTATGTGTTCTGAGCATGCAAAGACAACCATGCTGTGAGGATGCCCAAGCTCACTCCCTGGAAAAGGCCAGTCAGTCCTCAGCTGTTCCAGTCATCCTTACTGTGGCACTAGACACATTAGTGAAAAAACCATCTGGGAGGGCCAGCCCCATCCAGCCTTCAGATGACTCTGGCCCTAGCCTCCATATGACAGTAACCATGTGAGAGGCCCTAAAAGACACCATCCAGCTAAGCCTGGTCGACATGCAGCTATGAAAGACAGTAAGAAATTTTCTTAAGCCACGAAATTGTTATCTGGTGAGATGTGATACACACTGGTGATAAATCTCCATGAATCTGGACACCTCTTTCAACCCAGCTATCCTGGGCCTGGAGTGTCTACATGGCCACCCCACATTCCTCAGCTGGACATGGTCCTCAGAGCCTGGAGAGCCAGCCCTCAGCCAAAGATCCTGAGTTTGTCTCCTGGTTTGTCCACACCAGTTGCGTGGCTTTAGACAGGTCAGTGCTCTCTCTATGCCTTATTTTTCTCGTCCACCCGATAAGGTGGTAGAGTTGAAAACATTAAAGCCTCTTCCACTTCTCTGGCTCATGAAATCACACTCTGCCTGAGAAATGGGCTTGCCACCACCGAGAAGTGCCCTGTATCACTCTGCAGCAGGAAGACCATCCTGGCTGTTCCCGGGCTTTAGAAGGGGCTCCATAGGTGGCAAGTATCTCTGGTCACCCAGCAGGTCTGTGAAGGGTTGTGTGTGCAGGGTGGTCCCCAGGTTTCCAGTCTTCTGTTGCCTCTTCAGCTGGTTTTCAGCACCAAAGAGGGAGGACCAATTCTAAAGCCCAGGTCACCCTGGACTCCTAGCTCTGCCTGAGCAGGGAAGTCCCCGCCTGCAAGGAAGAAGGGAGCTCCTGAGAGGAGCAAGCTTCTGGGGTGGCCGTGAAATGTCTGGTGACAATATTTTGCATCTAAAAATACACACAGCCGAGAAGCAGTTAATTACAGCCTCTGGAGTCATTCATAACTCGGCATTTCCCCGTCATACCTGCTGTCTCTGCTTTCATCCCAAGCAGCCACAAAGGAGGGCATTTGTAGGTGGAAACCCTGTACAGAGGATCCAGGATGGGACCTCCAGCCCAACCAGCCCCCTGTCCTGGGAGCCCGCCTGCTGCCTGGTGTGGAGCTGGCACTCTTGCATGATCTGCAGGAGGATCTCGAATCAGCTGATACCCACCCTACCCCCATCCATGCACAGACAGGTGCCCTTGGCCACTTGCCCCTCAGGGATCCATTCAGACTTGCTAGGCCACTCCAAAGTTCAAGGGTGTGGGTGTCAGCTCATGGTGGATATTTAGTCAGGAGAGAGGCTCAGGATCAGCCCTGTGATGCCGAGAGGGCTTCTCTCCTGGGACTGTGCAAGCTCCAGAGGCTCTGGCCAGGACTTCTGCTGGTCTGGGACAGGGGCTAAGCAGGCACTAGGACCTCACTCCTCCTTGCTCTGCATTCCTCCTCTCTCCAGGACCTCTCATATGATTTCAGTCTCTTCCACCAAAACAAAGACTGTGATTTCAAGCTGCAGGGAGGTCTGCATGATCTGAGGGTCCCCCTGGCCCAGTCCCTACTCTGCCCCCTTTCCTGCCTGAACACTCACAGTAAATGAGTGTCCTAGTAAAAGTGGGAGAAGAAACTCAGCATGGGGGAATGTCTTCACTCCACTCCAGGAGAAGGGACTTTTCTCCCCCACACATTTTTTTTTTTTGCTATACAATAGGTTCTTGTTGGTTTATCCACTTGAAATACAGCAGTGTGTAGGTGGCCTTCCCAGAGTCCCTAACTATCCTTTCCCCTCCCAGCAACCATAAGTTCGTTTTCTAAGTTTGCGAGTCTCTTTCTGTTGAAGTAAGTGAGACAGAGAAGGAGAAATATCATATGATATCCCTTATATGTAGAATCTAAAATAAATGATACAAAAGATTTTTTTTTTCAGTCAAGGAGGCATTTTGAAAGTACAAGTCCTAACTAACAGTTGGATAGTATATTTCACTTGGCAAAATGCTGTCACATATATAGTGCTGTGTGGTTCCCATATTAATTAGAGGAAGTAGTATTTATTATTAGGTCCACTCTATTGATAATTAAATTGAGGTTTAGAGATGCAAAGTCATTTCCCCCAGGTTATCCAAGTAATGACTCGCCTTGAACTCAAAGCTCAACCTTGACTCCAGAAATCTTCCTGCCTGGTCGGCCTCTCAAGCCCACCTTTGAAGCTTGAATAGTGGTCCTGCAGGGGTCCCCGATGGTAGAAAATGCCATTGCTACTCCTCCAACACAGCCCTGAATTCAACCTAAATCCAACTCTGTCTGGCTTCTGAAATACATTTTAATCTTACTCTGAATCTATTAGCCTTCGACCTACAGGAAATAAGTCAGTGCCTAGGAGAAAGTGCACAATGAAAGAATAAGCAGGGAGTGAAAAACAGTTTTCTAGGGCAGGGGCCACCTACTTGCTGGTCAGCACCTCCTGGACCAGGTTGACGGGGGCTCTGAGGGGTCAAGAGAACGCTGGGATAGTGGCTCTCCAAGCCCAGGTCCTGAACTAGACCTGACTTTGTCCTCACATCTGTCTCCAGCCCTGCACCCAGGAGAGCAGTAGGGACTCCAGAAATAGCATGTTCACGCCTTCTCCCTAATCACTACCCAGCGTGATGAAACACCTTGACATTCTTTAGCGAAAGTTCAACTCGGTGGCAACTCAGGGTGCTGCATGAAGAATGAGGCTTACATGGAATCCCAGAATCACAGAAATTAGAGACGAGAAAGGACGTTGAGGTCAGAGGCAGCCAGTCCCCAGGGGCTGCGCGTGGGTTCTTCTTGGTAATAGACTCCCCCTTATTCCTGCAGTCCAGGCGACTGCCTCCCTGAAGACCACTCTCCACTGTTTCCAGAGAAGATATTGTTTATAGAAATGAGAGGTCTGAGTCAATCCCTGCGTGATTTGCTTTGAAATTTATTTATCATTCACAAGCTGGCAAAGAGGGAAAACCAAGGATTTAAAGTCACTTGCAGGGCAATGTGCCTGAGCGGAGATGGGAGGAAGCTGGAACACTCTGGAGCTGAGGCAGCGTGGCATGGTGTATCTGACCCCTTGCTTGCTGTGTAACCTCTAAAAAATTTTGACCTCTCAAAGCCTCAGTTTCCCTCATTTGTAAAACGTAGAGGGCTGTTGGAAGATTAGGGAAGTTGATATGCAAAGAACATCTCACTTTGTGACTCCACAAATCGTCATCATTACTCTTCCCTCTCCAGACCCATTTCTCTGTTTGTAAAACAGGGCTAAGTAGATTTCTCAGACACTGGGTTTCCTCCACTCAGCATTTCACCAAGATTTGCAAGCCCCTTCTATGTGTCACATCGCAGATAACAATGACCGGGACAGGTTCTCTGACCTCACTGAGCTCCGTGTCTTTGGGAGTTTCCTGGAAGTAGGGTGTTAAGATGCTAAGGATGATTTGGTATTTCTCCTGCACAGGTTGTAACCCTGTGTCTCACTGGGGACATAACAGCAGTCACAGAAACAGGATGGCATTTCAGTGACAAGGGGGAGGCATGGTAGCACTGCTTCTCCCCTTCTAGAGGCAAGACCCCAGCGCCGTCTCAACCCACCTGGTTCCCCAAGGGCCCGAGGTCAGTGTATCCGCTGGCTACACCTGGGCTGGTGTTGGCCTGGGGAGAAGCTTTTACACACACACACACACATCCCTTCTAATAGTATCTGATCAGCCACTCTTAACCATAGTCGTGGTTCCTACACATGGCAGATGCTCAGGGCACACCTACACGAGTGAAGTCAGGATGCCTGGGGGTGGGAGCCATGCAGGAGAACTATTTTCACAGCCCAGGTTGAAACCCAGAGCTCTGAGCAGATCTAACTGCCAGAGGAAAGAGCACCTCACCTCTGCTCTTCACTGCTTTTCCGGTATCCCTGGACAGCCCGAGTTTCTTGTCTGGACAAAAGGGTGCTCATGCCTGCCTCACCTGGCTGCAGTCACGGTGTGCAAGCCTTTGTGAGAGCCTCTGGGATGGCCTCTGACCAGGTGAGCGGTCTTGGTCCTGGGACCTACCCCCTGGCAAAGGCTGGCTGGGGAAGAGATAGGGGTGTATGAGTGTTTCGATGGGGGCAAAGCTGAGTGCCGAGCACACCATAGCTTGCTTGCCGAGGAAGCGCCAGGAGGATCACCTTGCTGAATGTCCCATGCGGAGCCCCTGTGTCTCACCCTGACAGTCATCCTGAAGTGAACCATCAGCCTGGCGCCTCCCCAAAACCCCTCCCTTGTCCTTTCTCTCCTTCTCCCTGGGCTGGAGTCCTGCTATCTCTAGATGCTGCATATCCAACGCCTTCTGCCCGATAAACATTTGGTGCCGGCAGGTGTCAAGGTTTGAAAGGGGCCTATATTAATCACAGAGAGATACACATCTGATGGGAGTCCAGCCAAGGTCCTTCAAAGAGGCCTGGAGGAGAGCTGGACCAGCCGGGTGGGTCCTCTGCGGACCGGCTTGCTGAGGACCGAGAAGGGTCACTGCCTGCCAACAGCTGTGGCTCAGGCCCGAGCCGCCATCGAGAAGGGCGGAGGAGAACGCACAACAGGGTCTCTGAGCTCACCTCCTCTATACCCTATATTGAGTGATACGCATCAAACTTTAAAATACTTGCAAAGCAACATACAGGTAAGTGCAAAGCAGTGAATCAGGTTTGAGGAAGGGAGTGAGGAGAAAAAAAAATCAGGTGAAAAGCAGACCTGGGGTGGGAAGAGCCCTAGATATAGAGTAAAAGATGAGATTTGCGCTACTAATAGGGAGAGAATAGACAGGGAAAGAAGGGAGGGGAAGCGGGGAGAGGAGAGGAGGGGGGCGAGGGAAGAGGGAGGAGGGAGGAGGGTACTTTGCATGCAGTAAGAGAAGTATCATTGGAACTTCCCTGGTGGTCTAGCAGCTAAGAGTCTGCACTCCCACTGTAGAGGGCCCAGGTTCGATCCCTGGTCAAGGAACTGGATCCTACATGCTACAATAAAGACCCAACATAGCCAAAAAAAAAAATTAATAAAATATTTACAAATAAAAAAGTATTGTTTTATGAACATTTATTTCAGTTTTTTGGGATGCACAGCGGTATTATATTTTATTATGTATAAAGACTCAAATTCTGTACTGAGTCTTAATATGAAATTTATTTCTTACTGGAAACCATGCTCTAAAAAGCATGTGTATCATAGGAGTCAGAGCTCTGGGTTTGAGATCAGCACAGTCACTGACTTCAGCCCATGCGATTTGGACAAAAGCACTTGAACTTTCAGAAACTCTTATCACCATTAGGAAAATGTGAATGGCACTCCCTGTCCCAGCTGTTTACCTTCCCGGACTTACTGTGAGGCTGAAATAAGATGATATATGTGAAAATGCTTTGTAAATGAAAAATTCCAGATAGGCATAATCCATTATCATTAGGGGAAGTCAATCAGAAACCTATTCAGAGGAGACGAATTTAGATCTGGACTTGGAAGATGGTGATGCTGGTAACGATGATCATGCCAGCTCACACTGAGGTGCTCCTTACTATGTGCTCTGCGCTGATCCAGGAAGCTGCAGAACATGGACCATGGATACTGGGACCAAGCTAGGTAACAAGAAAGCCTGGTTGCTGGGCCTGCAGTACATGACAAGTCACACAAAACAGAAACGGTAAGGTTGGGCACTGACTGCTCCCAGACACAAGAGCCCCAGCAGAGGTGTGTGAAATGGCCCCAGGGTTTCATTTTTCCAAGAGACAAAAGAGTCACAGCCTTGCTCCGGATCACGGTTGTATCCCTCAGCAAGTTGGGAAGGAACCGGTCAACACGCATCTGCATTACCCAGTTGGTGTTGAGATGTACCAGCCTCTCTTGTGCTCAGAAAAACCAGAGGCATCACTCCCGACCGGTGGCCCCACCTGCATCCTAGGAGACACTCTTCTGGCTGGCCAGCAGCCCAAGCCCACTTTGGACAGGCCTGTAATCCTAGGCTGAAATCCCAGGCCCTCGCTGGAAGGTTGATCAGGGAGCAATTGCAGACTTGCTGCAGAAAATTGGAGCTGCCAATCTCCAAACAATTTTGATTTTTTCTTTCACACTATGCATTTCATGATTGTATGGTAAGTGCTTGGGAATCACAAAGGTCCTACAAGAGCTTCGTATTATAAGTCAAATCCTGTTACGGCAAGTACCATTGCAATGAAACCTTCAGTATGACAAAAGAAATTTCCATGTCCTAGTCGATGACCTACTTATTTCAAACAATATTCAATATGCGAACAGTGATCACTCCCTTCTCGGAGATAGCTCCCTTCTCTGAGTGCTCGGCCAACTGATTGTCCATCCTGCACGCTGTGTAACGCACACAAGCACTATCTTGTATCATTCACCAGTGTTTGATCCGTATTATTCTTGCCTTCCCATCTGGAAGAAAAGATCCTCAAGGTCAGGGCTGGTCCTGCCAAGGGGAGGAGCATGTGTGGACATGAAACCTTCTAGGTCTTTGTTGGTTCCAGCCCCAAATGATTCCTGCTTATCTACTACAGATGTTATACCAGGTATGAGATGGCTGTGCAGGAAGATTCAGGTCCTCTTCTCAAGGGGGCTCACAGGCTAGCAGGGAGGGACAGACAAGTAAGCTGCCACCGGAGTTAATAGAAGAACTGCATCCCCTAACAGGCTCAAAGCAGCAATACAGAACCAAAGGGGTCCTGGAAGTCTTCCTGAAGGAAGCGCTATCTAAAATAAGACTTTAATGGTGAGCAGAAAGCATCCAGGAAGGTGAGGTAGGGGAAGGTCCAGACAAGAGAGTAGTGAGAGCCAGACTGGAGTTCTGGGTGGTGGAGTCAGCACAGTGAAGACAAGAGCTCACTTCTACCAAAGAGTTGCCATTTCCAGGCATGCAACAGAGGTTCTTCAGACCTTATTTCATTCCGTCCTTACATCAACCCATCACCCCCCTTTTACAGATGAGTAAACTCAGGCTTTGAGAGGTTCAATATTTTGCTTAATTAATTTGCACAATCTAAGCATTAGGTGTCATTATTACTATCATAATCATTATTATTAATATCTTCAAACTCTAAGTCTAAACTCACCTCTTCTAGTCAATTAGGTTTCTTTTTTAAAAAAATTGTTTTACTGAAAAATAGTTGATTTATAACGTGTTTGTTTCTATTGTACAGAAAAGTGATCTTTATATATATATATATATATAAATTGTTTTTCACATTCTTTTCTGTTATGGTTTATTACATGCTATTGAATATAGTACCCTGTGTTATATAGTAAGACCTTATTGTTTACCCATTCTATATATACTTGTTTGCATCTGCTTGGCCAGCTAGGTTTCTGATTAACCTCACCTAATGACGAGTTCACATTGCTAGTAATGGATTTGAACCCAGTACTTAACACCCGAGAGGTGAGAGAAAGTCAGAGGCAGAGCAGGGTTAACTCAGTCTGGCCCAGCTTGTGCCAGGGTGGGTGGCAGCAGGGAGGTGAATGTGCCAGTCAGGAGAGGCATGAGGCCCGCAGAAAGCCTTCTAAGTGCTCCAGGTGGGAAAGGACGTGCTGGCCCGTGGCTTCAGAAAGATTCCCCAGGCTTCATTATGAAGGATGTCTTCCACAAGCATAGCTGGAAGCCAGGGGATGTGTTAGGGACTGCTTTCTCAATCTAAGCAAGAGACACAGGCAGTCTGATTCAGGCCTCATGTGCATTAAGAAGTGAAAGATGAGAGAAACTTTTAGGAGGGGACTAGATGGGGTTCCATGGAGAAGACAATGGCACTCCATTCCAGTACTCTTGCCTGGGAAATCCCATGGATGGAAGAGCCTGGTAGGCTGCAGTCCATGGGGTCGCTAAGAGTCAGACACGACTGAGCGACTTCCCTTTCACTTTTCACTTTCATGCATTAGAGAAGGAAATGGCAACCCACTCCAGTGTTCTTGCCTGGAGAATCTCAGGGATGGGGGAGCCTGGTGGGTTGCCGTCTATGGGGTCGCACAGAGTCGGACACGACTGAAGTGACTTAGGAGTAGCAGCAGCAGATGGGACTCCAAGCCCATATGCTGGTGGGGAGGGGAAGGGAGTGGGACAGGCACGGTGGGGCAGGGAAGGGATCTGGCTGTAGAGCTGGCTCTGGGGGATGGAGAGGGTGCAGGAGAGTCAGGAGGGACCCTAGGGGCATGATGGGTGTTTGGATGGCAGGTGATGCTTGGAGCCCAGTGGCAATGTCTTGGAGGTCCCACAGGGGCAGCCCTTTCCCCACAGTTGATAGGGAAGTGGACATCAGTGCTGCCAGGCAGCTGCTGCTAAGTCGCTTCAGTCGCATCCGATTCTGTGCGACCCCATAGACAGCAGCCCACCAGGCTCCCCCGTCCCTGGGATTCTCCAGGCAAGAACACTGAAGTGGGTTGCCATTTCCTTCTCCAATGCATGAAAGTGAAAAGTGAAAGGGAAGTCACTCAGTCATGTCTGACTCTTCGCGACCCCATGGACTGAAGCCTATCAGGCTCCTCCACCCATGGGATTTTCCAGGCAAGAGTACTGGAGTTTCCAAATAGTAGAGAGTTGGAGGGTTAGATCTAGAAAACAAAGACTAACTAGATCACTGTGGGCAGACTGAGATAGGGAGTGTCAGGGTTGCAACTCTGACCTTTTAGTGGTGCCTGGGAAGCTCCACCGAAAAAGGCAAACTGGCCTTACAATGTGCCTGGGCCAGCTGACATCATTTCTGATGACCAGGGCACTAGTGACTCCATCTTGGGTGGCCAACAAAGGGCAACATCTTTGTCATGAGTTGTTTACTTCCTCCCCCTGGAGCCCAGCCAGAGGCAGGGATGTGTTGAGCACTTGGCACACATGGAGCCCAGCACCAGCTTCAGTTTGCATTCCCAGCCCCAGCTCTTGAAGTCTGTGCTATTGACACTGCGTAGAGTTTGGCAATCCTAGAAGGAGACAAAGTGCTCAAGGGGATGATTCTAAAATAGGTGGTGATATTTTGTGTGTTGTGGGAAGCCAATATTTTGTGTGTTGTGGGAAGAGAATTATTTCCAGAGATGGTGACATCAGAACGCAACAGGAAAGCTCTAGAGAATTTAGTGCCTCTGCATTTCTTCTCCCCTCTCATTAGAAGAGAGTGGTGGTGTTTTAAATTCTCTAAAGTGGCTCTTCAGTCAAGGATGAGTTTATAAAAAAGAAAATCATTTCTGTGGCAGGGAAGACAGAGGGTGACAGGCAGCAGCTGGGCCTAGGGTTAAGAGGGCCAGGAGGGAAGCCGAGGAGGTTGGAGACAGTTACTGATGGATAAACAGGACAGAATACTTAATAACCCTGGAGTTAAGCAGAGGAGGCTCCATCACGTGTAGCCTTGGGCGGCTAAGAAGCCCAGAGCAGAGAAGGGCTCAGCAGGCTGATGGCTGGCAGGTCTCCACTGCTGGCCTTTCAAGTTGTATCAGGACCAGAACCAGGTATAGTCATGCCTAGCCCATATAGTGGGGAAGGCAATGGCAACCCACCCAGTACTCTTGCCTGGAAAATCCCATGGACTGAGGAGCCTGGTAGGCTGCAGTCTATTGTGTCGTGAAGAGTCGGACATGACTGACCGACTTCACTTTCACTTTTCACTTTCATGCATTGAAGGAAATGGCAACCCACTCCTGGAGAATCTTGCCTGGAGAATCTCAGGGACAAGGTGCCTGGTGGGCTGCCATCTATGGGGTCACATAGAGTCGGACATGACTGAAGTGACTTAGCGGCGGCGGCAGCAGCCCGTATAGAGTCTCTGCAAGCCTTAGGACCAAGAGAACCCTCTAGGCAGATACAGTTTTGCTCTGGTACAAGGTTCTGCTGAATCTCAGCCCCCAAATGCTCACCTGGCCAGGTGTCTGCAAAGATGGCCACCAAAATGTCTCCCATCCCTGAGTATATCTGCCTTTCTCCATCAAGAAATGAGGTTTATTTCCCCTACCCTTTACCTGGACTGGCCCTGTGACTTGCTTTGGCTAATGAAATGCATTGATGAGTTCTAGGATCGAGTAGCCATGCAGAGACATACTGTCTACCAACAGATCATGCAGCTCCATGGAGTTCATGGACAAAGAGAAGCTGGGCAGCCCTTCAGCCAGATGTGGTCCCAGATGTGGCAGTGAAGCCATTTTGAATGTTCCAGCCCCAGCGAATTACATACTCATGAATGAGCCAACTGACACCACGTGGAGCAGAAGAGCTGCCCAGTAGACCTCTAGCAACATCTGGGAAGCCCACTCAGCCTGTCCCTACGTCTGAAGAGAAAGTGAAGGGGACAGTGCCTAGTCCTCGAGGTGGGAGACAGGACACAAAGGAGGAAGGGGCAAGACAAGGAAAGTCCTAGATAGAGAGCAGCATCTCTCCAGGTAGACCAGGACATGATGAGTGACAGCCAAGTCACTGTAGATGCCATCCTGATTGGTGTCAGTCAGCAGCACCAAGAAGGCAACTTGGGCAGGTCCTTCCAATGTTAAGATCCCAGGGGAGAGGCTGGAAGTGACTGAGTGTCTCAGTTATTCAGTCCAGTGCAGGAAAAAACCATGACGTTGTTTTCAGCAATTCCTGGGATAGCTGGGCTCTGCTGGGCAGCTCTTCTGCTCCATGTGGTATCAAGTTGGTTCATTCATGAGGCTACAATTGCCCCCACCCTGCCCCCACCATTAGCTGGGGCTGGGACTAGGCAGTGCTTCCCTTCGCTATCTCTCCAGGCTTAGGGAAAATTCTCTGCAAACAAAGGGTACTTGCTGGTGATATTGGTCTAGCCATCTGCCTGTCTAACTGGCTGTAGGTTAAATCCCCAAACCAGACTCCACTGACAATTCCCTGGGAACGGCTCTCTAGTGGGTGACTTACATCCATGCATACATGTATACTCAGTCGTTCAGTCTGTCCAACTCTTTGGGACCCTATGGACTGTATTTCACCAGGCTCCTCTGTCCATGGGATTCTCCACGCAAGAATACTGGAGTGAGTTGTCATTTCCTCTTCCAGAGGAGCTTCCCCACACAAGGATCGAACCCATGTCTCCTGCATCTGCTGCATTGTAGGCAGATTCTTTATTATTGAGCCACTGGGGAAGCCCAACACATCTATGGGATAACTCAATTCTATTTCATATTTTGTTGTTAGCCAGGAGAGCCTCGTCCAACCTAACAGAGCACCTTTTTGGCTTTTGCTGTATCGGTTGGTCTTTGCTCTGTGGAGGTGCTCAGACAACTCAGAGGTTTCAGAATATGCCCCCACCCCGCCCTCGCCATCTCTTAACTAACTGTACCTTGTCATGCGTGCTCTGCCCCTGCTAATAATGTGTTGTCACATAAATTAATTTTGAAATAATTCATGTCAATTTCCCTTTCATCAGGGAAGGCAGAAGAATGGGGGGACTTGGGGGAGAGCAAAGAACATAAATGGAGCCACATCTTTTCTGTGGAGAAAAAAACTCCACAGGATCTGGGCACTCCCTGCATTTCTGCACCTCCAACAGCCTCCGTGAGCCTCTGCAGGGAGATTTTTCTGAATAATGGAACATTTTCCTGTTTTAATCAGATGCAATTTCGCAAGCAGTTTTTATGATTTAGCAAGTCCATTAAAACTGGCATTTGTTCTGCTCTGACACTCAAAAGGGGCTCCACAGAGCATAAACACTGGAAATTACTTGTAGGGAAAGACAATATTAAAATTCCCCAGCCTGGGCCTGTTGTCTGAGAAATTCTGTTATCAAGCATCATGCCAGCTACCATCAGAGGCGCTTGAGATATACGCTGCTTCCTCTTTACGCACTAGCTGGGGGCACAGGAACTCAGGCAGCAATAAAGACTGGATGTTGTTATCTTTCAGCACTTTTGGCATCAGGAGGCAAGTAGGTCTTAAAGGGAACTCACTGGAAGGGCAGGTCACAAAAGTGCAGAGTCTCAAGGAAGAGGGTGGATGAGCACATGGCATAAACCGAACCTAGAAATTGCTTTCCTGCCCATGGAGAATGATAGGGTACATTGGCATGTAATTAAGAAGGTCAGTTTATCAATTTCACTTGGAGTCAGTTCTCAATTATCTGTATACTGACAGATGACTGGGGTCAAATGACAACTCTAATGAAATTCTCCTATTTCATTCTCTCTGCTTCCCGTCAGGGCCTTCTCTCCCAATAGAACCAAACAGCACTAGTAGCCAGCAAGTCTCTTGGGAACATTTCCACTCTCCCAATCAATGCAGGAGCAATAGAAGAAACCGAAAAAGGTAAAACCTGCCAGATTAAACTACATACAGTTAAGAGTTTATGTAAATAACAAACCAATAAAATGCCTTTATAAAAGGGAAGACTGAAGAAAAATATTTGCTTCCAACCTTTCAGGCCAAGCATTAATATTTTACTATAAATAATTGATGCATGAATTGAAGGGAATATTCTGAGAGTCAGGATGGGATGGGGGCAGAGGGTGAGAACAAACACAGAACAGATAAAGGATGTGAACAGTAATGACGCAGCAGCGAAGCTGTGAAACTTGGACTTGTTAGGGGATTCCCTGGCAGTTCAGTGGTTAGGACTCCAAGCTCTCACTACTGAGGGCCCAGTTTCAATCCCTGGTTGAGAAACTAAGATCCTACAAGCCCTGCAGTGCAATTAATAATAATAATAATAATAATAAATTAATTTGAATGGACTCATTAGAAAGTACAACCTCACTTGTAATTAAAGAAACATGAAGATAAGGTACTCTTTGAACTTCCTGCTAAATGTGGAGCATTGAACATGTGTTTCTCTCTCTCCCTTCTTAAACCCTGCTGAAATGAAAAGAAAAAAGAAAGGAAAAAAGACATACACTCACAAGACCCCAAAGAATAGGGGAGGAGACAGTGGCATGTAAAGGACATTGTCTGATTTCTGTTAAGACAGAGGGCAGACACAGGAGGGGTGACTGGTGGAGGGAAGCCTAATATTTGGGGTCTGCAGAAGCCTGGTTGTTCACCATGAAGCCCCACATGCACAGGAATTAGAGGGCACTTGGGCTCAGGAACGGGCCGGGAAGGACTCAGCCACAGATCCCAGGCCACATGTGCTGGAAAGAAGAATGTAATAGTGGGTCATGGTGGCATCCAGGGCTGCGGAAGAAGAGGCGGGACTCGCAGCTCAGCAGTGTAGTGGCCTATCTGGCCAGAATTCTCACCCAGGACAAAGACCTAGAAAGGCAAATATTCTTTAAGTGCCTAACTGACCTTTAAGAAAGAACATTCACCCTCAAGCCAGACGCGAATAGCCTATAGCAGGGAGCGCTGGGGTGACGCTGTCGCCACTGCATGCTTTCTTGTTTGTTTGTTTGTTTTGTTTACTTAGTATTTTATGACTGTGCTGGTGTTTGTATTTGCATTATTTTTAATTTAACTTTTAATTTTATATTAGGGTATAGGCAATTAACAGTGTTGTGATAATTTCAGGTGAACAGCAAAGGGACTGTTTGCTGTTTACATACACATGTATCCACTCTCCCCAAGATCCTCTCCCATCCAAGTTGCCACATAACGCTAAGCAGAGTCACATGTCCTATATAATAAGTCCTTGTTGGCTATCCATTTGAAATATAGCAGTGTGTATATGCCCATCCCAAACTCCCTAACTATCCCTTCCCCTCATCCTTCCCCTCGTCAACCATAGGTTCGTTCCCTAAGTCTGTGAACCTCTTTGCTACTGCAAGCTCATGGGGTTAGTGCTCACATGAGGCCCAAGACCTAGGCTCTGAGCCTTCCAAGGAGAAGTGTTGGAACAGATCTTTGCCTTGATGTTCAGATGTTACATTCCCACCAGAGAAAGAGGTAGAAAATGTCATTAATTTGTCTAGGAAGATGACAAGGAAATTTGTTTATCTCTGCCAGCATAGGCTAAAGGTCTCACTTAGCAATTTACAACCAAGGACCAACTCTTCATGAAGAATTGGTCTTCGACTTTAGCTTCATGGTACAGAAACAAACGAGTTGGTAATTTTATGTTAAAAAGTGATCCTGGGTTAGTGGTTCCATTTGGAATGCCTAACATAAGCAATTAAAGACACTTGCTCTTAGGAAGGAAAGCTATGACAAACCTAGACAGCCTATTAAAAGGCAGAGATATCACTTTGCTGACAAAGGTCCGTGTAGTCAAAGCTATGGTTTCTCCAGTAGTCATGTACAGACATGAAAGCTGAACCGTAAAGAAGGCTGAGCATCAAAGAATTGATACTTTTGAATTGTGGTCCTGGAGAAGACTCTTGAGAGTCCCTTGGGCAGCAAGGAGATCAAACCAGTCAATCCTAAAAGAAATCAACTCTGAATACTCATTCAAAGGACTGATGCTGAAGCTGAAGCTCCAATACTTTGGCTTGATGTAAAGAGCTGACTCACTGGAAAATACCTTGATGCTTGGAAAGACTGAAGACAGGAGGTGAAGGGGGCAACAGTGATTAGATAGCATCACCAACTCAATGGAGATGAGTTTGGGCAAACTCCAGGAGATAGCCAAGGACAGAGGAGGCTGGCATGCTGCAGTCCATGGGGTCACAAAGAGTCAGATACAACTGAGTAACTGAACAACAACAAAAACATAAGCAAACACAAGATGTCCTTAGAAGAACATGTTCTTATCTATGTTTGTCTGGGATTCTAGAGAGAAAATCCTATTGAAGATGAGTTTAAAATCTAATTTAAAAGCACATGTAGAACTTAGAGTGTAAAAAAAAAAGGAAGCAAAGGAAAGGCGATTACTACCAAAGTCAGGACAATGATTTTCTTAGGAAAGGGAGTGGTTGTGACTAAGAAGAGCATAAAGAGAACTTCTGGGGGTTGGATAGAGTCTATTTCCTGAAATAATTGAAGACATAAAAAAGCAATTGAAAACATAAAACGTCACTATGAAAACATGAAGGGTAGATTTGACCCTCCAAAATTCTAGAAATGAAATGTGTAGTTATGTAAGTTAAAACTTCAATGGAAAGTTTAAATAATAGATATAACTGAAGAATTCATGAACAAAAAGGAAACCTTAAGAAATTACCCATAAGGCAACCCAGAATACAAAGAGATGAAAAATATTTGAGACTGAGACATGGGGGTACTTCCCTGGTGGTCCAGGGGCAAGACTTCGCTTTCCAATGCATGAGGTACAGGTTTCTATCCCTGTTTGGGGAGCTAAGATTCCCACATGCCTCATAGCCAAAACACCAAAATAGAAAACAGAAGCAATATTGTAACAAATTCAATAAAGACCTTAAAAATGGTCCACATCAAAAAAATCTTAAAAAAAAATAAAACAAAATTTAAAACAAGATAGAGAGACATAGGAACCTCCCTGGTGGTCCAGGGGTTAAGAATCTGTCTTCCAGCGCATGAGACATGGGTTCAATCCCTGGTTGGGAACTAGGGTCCTACGTGCCACGAGCAGCTAAGCCTGCTTGAGGCACCTACTGAGCTTGCAAGCTCTGGAGCCAGAGTGCCACAACTAAGACTTGACATGGCTTAATAAATTAATTAATGTTTAAAAGAGAGAGAAAGAGACAGAATGGGAATGTCCATCATATGTCCGATAGTTAAAGAACAGAAGATACAATATTTCAAGAAATAACGATTGAGAATTTGCCAGAATTGGAAATCTTCATATTTGTAAAGACCCTCAAGTAGCATGGCTAAAACTAAGTGCACATCAAGAAACACTGCTGTGAAATTTCAGAGCACCAAAGGCAAAGAAGATCGTTGAAATAAACAGAGATAAAAGACACAGATTATATAAAAGAACATTTGTACTGACTCCAGAAAATAGTAGAAGAATATATCTAATGTCCTGAGAGAAAATATCTGTCAACCCTGGATTTTACTCATAGCTAAATCAGCTTTTCTAGACTAACAGTGAAATAAAGATGTTTTCAGATATAGAATGATTGAGAGTTTTTAACTACAGAGCTTTGTTGAAAGCACTACTATGGAATAAATGCAATAAAGTATAACAAAGATATAGTAAAAAATATGGTATGTACCAGTAAACTGAAACATGTCTTGGCTGCTATTTAAACAAAAAAGGCCATACACAAAATAATGATGAATAATTGAGGGTATAAATAGAAGAGAAATTAAAATATGAACCACAGACTCTATACTTCAGAAAAGGAGTGATAGGAGTTAAAATGAGGCATTTTGAGATCCTTGTTTTATTTGAGAGGAAAACAGGGACACCAATCAAATTAGAATTTTATGTTACATATAGATTCAAAAAAAATTTATGGGTACATACTCTAAAAATTGAAATAGAATGTATGACTTCCAGGACCGTCAGCAGAATAAGAGAATAACTTTTTACAAGCCCTGGTTTTTTTCAATAGGAGGCAAGAAGAAGAAAATGAATCAAATAAAAAAGCAAAGTATGGTAGATTGTATTTTCTGAAAATGTCCACAGCAATAATTTTAATCCCGCATGCTCTTCCAGAATCTCGCTAAACTCCCCACCAACAGACAGTCTGATCTTTCTCCCCTTGATCCTGGGCAGGACCTTATTATTATCTTGACAATTAGAATGTGGTGGAAGTAATGCTTTGTGATTTCTGAGACTAGCTCGTTAAAGGGAATACGGCTTCCACCTGGCACTCTCTTTCAAGATTCTTGCCCTTGGCCACCATATTATGACAGACTTCCAGCCATACAAAGTGGCTCTGGGTAGTTTATTTGGACTGATAGATCTAGCTAATGTCTCAGCAGACAAGCTGGCATCAATACCCAGACATGTGAGTGGGCGAATCTTGAGACGAATCCCACCTTCAGGCCTTCTAGATGAGAATCCAAATCTGGAGGAGCTATACTCCGCCCAGTTTCTGACCCGCAGAATCTGTGGGCATAATAAATGTTTGCTTTGTATCACTAAGTTTTGGGGGAAACTGTTATACAGACATAGTAACTGGATATAGTTTAAGTAAAAGAAGCACAAAATAAAATAGTAGCATTAAATCTAATGTATAAATAATCAAGCATGCAAACTGACTAAACTCACTTGTTCAAAGATTGACAGATTGGATTTTTAAAAAGCTTTGTGTTGCTTATAAGAGATATGTCTTAAAAGAAAGGACATAGAAAAGTTGAACACAAAAAATTGGAAAAAGATACCCCAGTCACACTCCAACCCAAAGAACACTGGTGGAGGAGTTTTTTGTTGCATATCAATATAGCTTTTAATGTTAAGATAGAGATGGACACCATACAATATTAAAAGGAACCACTTGCCAGAAATATATAGAAATTCTAAATTTGCATGAAGATAAATAGTCTTAAAATGTTGTTGCTGTTGTGTCTGACTATTTGCAAGCCCTTGGACTGCAGCATGCCAGGCCTCCCTGTCCCTCATTATCTCCCAGAGTTTGCCCAAGTTCATGTCCACTGAGTCAGTGATGCCATCCAACCATCTCATCCTCTGCCTTAAAATATATAAAGTCAAAATTGGCAAAATTCCAAGGAGAAATTTACATATCTAAAATCATAATGACACTTGTAACACAGCTGTCAGCAATTGATATATGAAGCAAATAAAAACGGATAAGGACAAAAGGTTTGAAAAATATAACTAACAATTAGAGGAGAATGCACATTCTTTTCAAATATGGATGACACATCTACAAATATGAACCATTTATGGTATCCAAAAGCAAGTCACAACAAGCCTCAAGGAAGTAACATTATAAAGATCATGTTCTCAATCCACAGTGTAATTAAGTTAGAAATATATTTAAAAATCTTTTAAGAATATTCTATACAGTCATACATTTTAAAACACACTTTGAAATAACTCATGGGTCAAAGAAGAAGTAATAATGGAAATTAGAAAACATTTAGACCTAAAGATAATAAAAATATGATATATCAAAACAGGTAAGATACAACTACAGTGGTAATTAGTGGGAAATTTATCGCCTCAAATGTTTAAATCATGAAAAAGAAAGATTAAAAAGTTAATGAGCTGACTTCAACTTAACAAGTTGAAAAAAAGAAGTTAAAGTAACCCCAAAAAGGTAGGAAGAAGAAGATTCTAAAGACAGAAAATAATGAAATAGAAAATGCTATAAGGGAAGAATTCAATAAAACCATAATCTAGTCCTTTGAAAAGACCAGTAAAACAGACAAACCTCTGGCAGGATTGATGTGAGAATGAGACGGGGAAGGACACACAAATCAAAAGTATTAAGGATGGAAAAAAAGTGTAACTTGATACAACATAGAAGTTTAAAACAATGAAATTAATATGAATATATTTTTATAAATACACTAAGAGCCATAGATAAATGCAGTTTTCTAGGAAAAAGTAACTTACTAAAACTTAAAGAAAATTAAAAATCAGAAGGGGCCCATAATCACTAAAGTAGTTGAATAAGTATAAATTTACCTGCATCAACAACAATAGCTCTGACTAACAAAGCATCATCCTTGGGTGGCTTTACAGGGAACTTCTACCAAATATTCAAGAGACAGAGAAAATGTTCTGCATCAGTGCTTCTCAAACTTAAACATGCAATCAAATCACCCAAGTCTTGTTCAAATGGAGACTCTGATCCAGTGGGTCCAGGATGGGTCTCTAAGAGCTCCCACATTATGCCAGATATAAAGTCTTCTATAAATCACCAAGGTAACCAAAGTAGAAAATACCAAGATTGTCAAGGTAATCAAAGATAACCCAGTAGAAAATTGGGCAAAAGTTATGTACATTGAATCCACAGAAGAGGAAGCTTGACTGCCAATAAAGATGCCTAACTTGATTGTTACAATCAAATGCAAATTAAAAGATACTGTTTCACATTGACTAGTTTAGCAAATCTGGTTTGTTGACAGTATGGACAACCAGCAAATATATGGAATAAGAAAACCCTCTAATGCTGCCAATGTGGAGGATAAATTGATGTCTACTCTGGAAAACAATTTGCCATTACATAGTAAAGTTGAAGAAGCATGTGTACTATGACACAGCATATATGACTAGAGGAATTTTTGCACCTGTGCTCAAGGAAGAGTTACAAGAATGTTCAGATTAGCATAGTATGTAACAGTGAGAAATTGGAAACAATCTAACCTTTCATTAATGAGAGAATGATTGAATAATTAAGCACCATACAGTAGTAAAGCTACATATACAACATTGATAGGTCTCAAGAAATATGGAAAGAAGTAATGGGAAAGCTGATAGGTATACATTGATAACTTTATATAAAAATACCAGACACTCAATGCAAAAGCTTATGTTGTATACCACATATAGGTAGCAAAAGTATAAAAACTTGCAAAAGAGTGAAAAATACCAAAGTCAAACAGTGGTTACAACTGGGAAGGTAGAGACACAGGATGAGTTAAGGGTAAATATCAACTCAATCTATCACTTTTTTAAAAAGTAGGAAGCAATATAGCAAAATGGTCTGAATGAATGATTTAACAGGACTGAGGAGAAAGGAATAGGAATATTTTGACATTTTATAATAATTTAGAAGAAGACTACAAAAGAGGAGGAGCAGGAGGAGAAGAAGAAGGAGGAGAAAGAAAAAGAAGAGGGAGAAGAAAGAAAGAAGGTTTATAACAAAAAGAACGAGAGAATGCATATCAGCAAGCGAGATGTCTTTAAATGTCTTAAAGAGAGCAGGTGATGAAATGGTCACTGATGAAGCTAGGAGAAGGTGTGCTGCTACAGAGAATGCAGGCAACCAGCCCAGGCAAGCAGGTTTTGATCTCAGATGTAAGGGACATCAGAAAATGTAGGTGATATTTGGAGCTGAATTAAGGAAGCCAATTGAAAATCCATGTACCAAACAGTAACAGCCCATCCTCACATTGTATAGAATTCCTGGCAGCCATATTTCTCTAACCCCAGGCCAAAAAAGAAAAGAATTTCTTCTAAAAGGAATCAAATAACCCTAAAACAAAGATCCTGCTTTCTTCTGACACTTAGCTAACTCCCAGGAAAATAGCTGGCTCACAGCCCAATCACCCCAAGAATGAAGTCCCTCAGCTAGCCAGTCTTGCTCACAAACATGTATCTGCTAAGTGCATTTTTATCCTCTCATACTTTTATATGAAAAGATATCCAAGAATCCCCAATACTTGAGAGTTTAAAAGAGCAACAACAACAATGGAAAAAACTGATCCCTGAAGAAGATAATTCAAACCACAAAAGATAATGTAAAAGCAAACACTAAAAAGACTCTAATTAGATCCTCAGGGAAATGAAGAGATCTTTTGTGTTTTGATTGTTCTTTTTTCATAGCATCCTGTTCTTGAAATTTATATATATTTCTTAAATTTAAAAAGTTACAAAGATAGGGTCAAGGAAATATTCCTGAAAGAGAATGAAAAGAAACAAAATGTGAAAGAAAAATAAAGACATAGTGGATCAATCCAGGTGGTCCCTCATCTGGTTAAGAGGATCCTAGGAAGGAGAGAAAATAGAGGGAAGAAAATGTCCAAAACACTACCAAAGAATTTCTCAGACTTTAAAGGAATATTCAGATTGAATGGTTCTATGGAGGTTCAAGAAAATGAGTGAAAACTGAGGAAACTACAGCTGAAGAAAAATGAGGTGGTGGAAAGGATGATACAGATAAGAGGGGATGCAGACAGCTCATCTACAAAGAACTAGAACCAGACTAGTTTCATCTTTTTCATCTTTGACACTGGATACAAGGAAGAAGACATTGGAGAAAGCCTTCAAAGACCTGAAGGAGAATAATTTTCAACCCGGAAATTGAGAATCCTATACCTAATTGAGTACAACAGCAAAGCAAATATATTTTCAGGCACAGAGGACTCCGATCATTTATCTCTCCTGTACTCTTTCTTGGGAATTTACTTGAGGGTTTGCTCTTGGAAAACGAAATAAATCAAGAGAGGAAGATATGTGTTGAGGAAGACATTGAATTTAGCCCAAGAAGGGACAATTCCAGGAATGATCACAGTCCTGGTCATCCAAAGGGCAACTAGTCCCGACTATAACAGGAGGACTGACATTTCTGGGAAGATGTTTTCAGGAAAAACAAAGAGAGATTTATAAAATGCTTGATGTGATGAAACTTTGGAAAATAAAAAACATGAGGAATTCTACAAAGGCAAATAAAGCATGACAAAAAGAATTAGAAACTCTAGGGAAAATAAAAAGCTATACAAAAAAACGTGCAACTAATTTGATGAGGCAGTAAACAAAATTTCCATAAGAAAACAATAAACATTATTTATTGACTTTTTCCCCCAAAATAGTAATAGTAGAAGAATGAAGGAAGGGAAAGTGGAGGTTGTATAATAACAGAAACAGCCAACCACCATCACAAGAAATCAACAGATAATGTGTAAAGTTCACAAAACCAGATACATCAGTAAAAACATATTATTTAGAAATAGGAAAGTAATTACCAGAATAAATCAATCAAAAAGATTAAAATGGTAGGCCCTGAGTAATAGGACTGAAGTTGTTGAGAGGGGTAAAACCAGAGACTGCTGTATTTCTTTATGAACCTTTTGGTAGTTTTGGCTTTTAAATCATGTGTCTCATTTGGATTTTTAAGAAACAGTCTCCTTTTTCAGGACTTGGCAGGCTTTGAGTGCTTCTAGACGAAAGAGATTGCTTTCTGTTCCATATGCACAGGGAGCCATGGGATGTTTTGGAAGACAAGAGGGACAAATGAGATCTAGACCTTGGTACAGCAAAGTCCCTCTTGAAATGGGACTCCCAGGGCTGAGTGTGCCAGTGTATCCAACATACAAACCAACCAAATCCTTACGACAAAGCAAAGCAAAAAGTTCCAACTTTTTCTAATATGAACCTTTTTTCCCCTGATATTTATTTATTGGGCTATCCTGTGTCTTTGTTGTGGAAAGGGGACTCTATTTCTCTGATCAGGGATCAAACCTGGGCCCTCTGCATTGGGAGCTTGGAGTCTTCGCCACTGGACCACCAGCAAAGTCCCCCTCATAGGATATTTTACATTTCAGATAGAATCAAAACAGTTTCTATGTGGGAAAGCAGATTTTTCTAAACTTTACCTACTCTTATTTTATGGCTTTCTACTGATGTGGGTTACATAGGAGAGCTGTGCAGGTAGTGGGCACATCATTATATTTTTGCTGCTTCAGTCAGTCAGTCAGTTCAATCACTCAGTCGTGTCTGACTCTTTGCAACCCCATGAACCGTAGCACCCCAGGCCTCCCTGTCCATCACCAACTCCCAGAGTTTATCCAAACTCGTGGCCATTGAGTCAGTGATGCCATCCAACCATCTTATCCTCTGTCGTCCCCTTCTCCTCCCATTCTCAATCTTTCCAAGCATCAGAGTCTTTTCAAATGAGTCAGCTCTTCACATCGGGTGGCCAAAGTATTAGAGTTTCAGCTTCAACATCAGTCCTTCCAATGAACACTCAGGACCGATCTCCTTTAGGATGGACTGGTTGGATCTCCTTATAGTCCAAGGGACTCTCAAGAGTCTTCTCCAACGCCACAGTTCAAAATCATCAATTCTTTGGTACTCAGCTTTCTTTATAGTCCAACTCTCACATCCATACATGACCACTGGAAAAACCATAGCTTTGACTAGATGGACCTTTGTTGGCAAAGTAATGTCTCTGCTTTCTAATAAGCTGTCTAGGTTGGTCATAACTTCTCTTTCAAGGAGTAAGCGTCTTTTAATTTCATGGCTGCAGTCACCATCTGCAGTGATTTTGGAGCCCCGAAAACTAAAGTCAGCCACTGTTTCCACTGTTTCCCCATCTACTTGCCATGAAGTGATGGGACCGGTGCTTAGAATCTGTCAAGTTTCAGTTCCACTCTGGCTCTAGATGACTCTAGGTCCTCTTTACCTGTTGTATTCTAGGCCCTGTTGTTCCATTAACAAAGCCTAAGATTGTACAGATTATCAGCAACCCAACTATCATTCTATGGCTCAGGTTGAGTTTATGGTCACTTAGCATCTCAGGTGTGTTCCCCTTCATTACCTCATTTCATGAACTGCTATCAAGTCATACCATCATATTCTGTTCTTGCATTTCACTTTTAAACTTTAAGTATAGGATTATATGTGCTATTGTAAAATCACTCCTTGGGTTCTCTCCCATATTTTAATCTGGTTGGATAGCTTAAATTTTTCATTCTATCCCCTTTCCCTCCCAACTTTAAGTCTTTGTCAATTGTACACACGAGAAATTGAAAATTTCTAGATTTTCATTCTAAATTATTGATAAACATGCTGAATAAGATTGAGTAAAGAAAAAAATCATCCTGAAGCATGTACCTGAGACTTCCTTAAACGTCAAGGTAGACTAATAGATTTCCACTGGCATGTTTGCTCTGCCCTTGGCTAACGGCAGCTTGAGAAGGATTCTGAAGCGCCATCTGGATTCGGAGAAGAAGAGGGATGCAGTTAATTCTCAATGCTAGCCTGGAGGTGGAGGGTAGTGACAGTGGTTGTAGAGGTGTCACAAATTGCCATACCTGTTCTCGAATAGCCTCGAATCCATCAAACGGCAATGTCTGCATCTGTTGCTCAGTCTCCTTTAAGTCCACCTTGCAGTTCTGTCTTCCAGCCCACGTTTCTCTGCCTTGTTCATAAGGACAGGGAAGACTTTGTCAGATATACTGTAGAATCGATGCACATTATGTCGGCAACAGTCTCCTGATCTACCAGTCTAGTGACCCCATCCAAGGGGAAAATGAAGTGAATTTGGGGTGCTTCATTCTTGGTGAACCTGAGGCAAAGCTCCTAATGACCACCATTTTTTTTTCCCTAAAATTGGGTGCAACACAATAGATTGCCTATCACCTGGAAGTTTTCCCAGCCTCCTGGAGTTCTCCAGATTTTTAGACAATGGCTCTTTCATCCTATTAGAAAATGTTCAGCACGAGAGAAGTAAGTCACTTGAACCTGGAGCTGTGAACTGTGAAAGCAATTAAGAATTCCCTTAATAGCTCCACAGCTATTGATTACCATTTTGTTGCTGTTGTACTCATTATAAAATAATGCATGTCTATTACAGGAAGCCTGGAGATTATGGAAAGATGGAAGGAAGAGAAATGCCCACTGCTTCGACTTCCTTTTCCTTGCGTGATTTTTACGAGTTTGCTTTTTGTATCCTTCTCCTTAGCTATGACCATAATGTATGTTCAATGTTGTATTTGGGATTTTCACATAACATTATTTTCAAGTCAATACTAATTTTTTATCAGTGTAATTTTTAATAGCTGTATAATATTTCATCTAGAAGATGCATCATGGTTTTATTTAACTATTTCTGTGGGCTACTTGGGCTGTTTCCATCCTTTCCCTACTTAAATGCCTGTTCTTTTAGGTATTCATTATTTAAAGATGTGGATTATGTGTCAGGCTCTATGCTAGATGCTGAAGGTGCAAGGATGAGCAGAGTTCTCAGGGAATAAAGGGATAGTAGCAATCAAAGGAGAACATGTGAGGAGGGCTTAGGGAAGCCTTCAAAGTAGACAGAGATGAGTGTGGATCATTATGAGCTTTGTAAGCCCTGGGAAGGAGTGGAGATGCTGAGGACCCCAGCAGTAGTCAGAAGTGCCCATGTGGGTTCTAGCCTTGCTTTTACAAGCTGAGTGCCTTTCAGATGATCACTTAACTCCTGATTCTCATTTTCTTTTTCTGGGTAATTAAGGATACTAATTTATATGGAAGAAAGCAAAGAAGAATTAAAGAGTCTCTTGATGAAAGTGAAAGAGGAAAGTTTAAAAGTTGGCTTAAAATTCAACATTCAGAAAACTAAGATCATGGCATCTGGTCCCATCACTTCATGGCAAATAGATGGGGAAACAGTGGAAACAGTGTCAGACTTTATATTTTTGGTCTTCAAAATCACTGCAGATGGTGACTGCAGCCATGAAATTAAAAGACACTTACTCCTTAAAAGAGAATTTATGACCAACCTAGACAGCTTATTAAAAAGCAAGGACATTACTTTGCCAACAAAGTCCATCTAGTCAAAGCTATGGTTTTTCCAGTGGTCATGTATGGATGTGAGAGTTGGACTATAAGGAAAGCTGAGTATCGAAGAATTGATACTTTTGAACTGTGGTGTTGGAGAAGACCCTTGAGAGTCCCTTGGACAACAAGGAGATTCAACCAGTTCATCCTAAAAGAAATCAGTCCTGAGTGATCATTGGAAGGACTGATGTTGAAGCTAAAACTCCAATACTTTGGCCACCTGATGCGAAGAACTGACTCCTTGAGCAAAACCCTGATGCTGGGAAAGATTGAAGGCAGGAGGAGAAGGGGACGACAGAGGATGAGACGGTTGCTTGGCATCACTGACTCAATGGACATGAGTTTGAGTAAAGTCGGGGAGTTGATGATGGACAGAGAGGCCTGGTGTGCTGTGGTCCATGGGGTTGCAAAGAGTCGGACATGACTGAGCAACTGAACTGAACTGAATTTTTCTGCTCCTCGACTTTCAGTGTTACAGTGAGAGTCAAAAGGATGTAGTTGATATGAAAGAGTTTTGTCAACTGGAGAACATCATAAAAATGGGAAGCACTTGTAGGAGAGGCTGGGGAAATAAATCCTGGTGGAATTGCATTCAATTCTCTCCTTATCAGAAACCTAGCTGAGAGTGGTGGGGGGGAAGGACGAGAAGACGGTCACAGAGGGTACTGTCTGCTCTTCTTGGGCACCTTGGAACAGGGATGAGAGGTTACAGGGAGTTCGGCCAAGACAAGGCAGTAAGTTGGAAGAGCTCCTTTCCAGGTGCACCTTCTAGACACAGGCCCTGCCCTCTAGCTCCCTCGCCGGGTGTCAAAGCCGAGTGATAACTCTGGTCTCTCACTTTCCTTTCTGATGGCAGGGTAGGTAGAACATAGTTACTTCAAAGGTTGCCTTTCCTCCTGATCCTCTTCTTACCCTGATGAATCTCCACCAGAAGGTATTTGAGCTCCTCTGATGTCTCCAGTCCCCAGGGATAGCAACTTATACAGGAATCGTGGAGTGACACCCTTGAGGGGGAGCACTTCCCTCTTCCCCAATGGATCACATGTGATACACAGACGTACACACACAGAGACACAGACACACACACACACACACACACACACCTTGGAAACCTTTTGAAAAACATTTAGCACCTCACGAGGCTTTTAATGGGCATTATTTCATTGAATCCTCACCACTACCATGGGAAGAGATTAAACAAGGTATTATTATCCCCATTCCACAGAGAAGAAAGCAAGGGCTCAGAGAATGGAAACATCCTACCCAAGAGTGGACCGTTAATCAGCAGTCTTCCGACAGGATAGCGTGAGTTTTCTTTGCTCCCCTCTGAGCCCCATCATAGCAGGCAGGGCTTAAGATCAAAGGCCTTAGGTGAAGATAAAAAGATGCTGGGATGAAGGGAGATAAACTCCAGCCCCAAGTCAGCAGCCTCCCCCAGCATCCTCCTTTTCCTGTTTCCTGGCCTCCTCTTCCTTGAGATGAGAACTCTCAGGACAATTTCCTGGTATGAGAATCTTCTCGTGGCAGCCTGGGAAGACTTACACTGACCCCAGAAACCCAGAAAGGGCCAGTTCCTCCTCCTGTGTTGGACTTTGCATTGCCCTAGAAGCCAGCAGATGAAAGGGAAACTTTAGGATATTTGATGTGTTGCAACAGCAGAACCGACTCCAAATTGTCTTGGCAAGATCAAACCCCAAGGCTACATAGGTAATTCCATCCTGAGGAATGTCTCCTGTTTCTGTGTTATGGTTTTCACTTCTAATTTGAGGCAACAGGATAAATAAGCAAACAAAAGTGTTCATGCAAATCTCAGAGTCTTAGGGAAGGGGACGCCTTGGGCTCTGACATTCTCTGCATTTTTTTGTCCCTTAGCTTTTGGAAGCTGTAATTGCCCACTGAGGGCCAGATTGCCTGTGTCCAAAACAAAGCCATCTCTGTGGGGTCTAAAGTCTGGACAGAAGTATAGGGGATGTTGGTGGGGTGCTCAAGCCCACCCCTGCCTGATTCCCTGCTCTGATTGTCTCCAGGGTTAGCTGAAGGCTCTGGGCCCCATCTGTTTTCTCTCCCTTCCTCACAGGTGCATTGGGAAAGGCATCTGTATAGACCATAGGCCCTGATGTCCTGTCCAGTGTCCCATATTTGAATCTCTCTATGCTCCAGTTAAACTGTTGAGTATTTTAAAAATTGCATACCCCTCTGTAAGCAATTCTTTGCCAATGACCGAATTCATCTTTTGTTGGGACTATTTGTGCTGTCGTCGGAGCCTGGTGGGCTGCCGTCTATGGGGGTTGCACAGAGCTGGACACGACTGAAGCGACTTAGCAGCAGCAGCAGCAGCACAGAGTTAAACTATTTGGAGGGGCTGCTGTAAGAAAGTGGAATTTTACCAGGAGATGGTGGGTAGTGCTGCTATCAAAGAAAAAGAGGGTCTTTCTACGAGAAACCTGCAACTGTGAGGGAGACTTAGGAGCACAAGACAGGTCTGGATATTGAGGATCATAAGTGTCTTACCTGGGCTCTACTGGGTGATGGTCATTAAAATGATATTTGCCCCTTGGAGGCAAATTCAGAGAGTTGGAACTCTTGGGACCAATGAAGATGGGGTACAGCCTCCAAGGCCACTAACAGCTGGTAAACCAGATGGCCCAGCTGCATCACAGTCTCTACGTTTTCCCCTTTTGCTATTCTTTAGTTTCTTGTAAAGTATTATTTGAACCAAGTTCCAACTTTGTCATCCTTCTGCCATGGGGGAGAAAGAGGAGAATTCCATTCCTCCCCTGAGGCTAAGTGTTAAGAGAAAGCAGACTAGTGTTAGCAGCAGTCTCAGAGAAAGATTCCCCAAAGGAAGATGACTTGTAGACAGATAGACGAGACATATGGGCCATCCTCCCATCTCGTACCAAGAAAATCCCTTCTCTTAGCGACTTTGGAGGTTCTTCGTCATAATTTCATTAAATAAAGATGACATTTCTTTACTGTAATAAAAATATTAAAAGTCCATTCAGAATGATTCCTTTCTTGAACAAAGGGCCAGCTGGACATGGAGGGGCTAAGAGTGAGACCTCTGACAGATATGATGGCTTTCAAAATTTTATGTCAGCGGTGGAAACCTCTCTTTTTGTAAAAATCGTCTATGGGATATCAAGACATATATATAACTGACAAAAGTAGAGATGTTCTGGTTAAAGAGAGAAATGAGAAAAGCCTTTTCCATGTGGACCCTTTCTACTCCTACTCCATCCCAGAGTGTCCTTTGAGGAACTTCTCCAGAATCCAAGGGATTCTTAACAAGCATTGTGCGTGTATGCTAAGTTGCTCAGTCATGTCCTACTTTTGCAACCCCAATGGAGAAGGGGGTTGACTGCAGCCCATCAGACTCCTCTGTCCATAGGGTTCTTCAGGCAAGAATACTGGAGTGGGTTGCTAAGCTCTCCTCCAGGGGATCTTCCCAACCCAGAGATAGAATCCATGTCTCTTATGTCTCCTGCATTGGCAAGCAGTTTCTTTACCACTAGTGCCATCTGGAAGATTTATTCAAACCCTCCATTTAAAGATAAGGAAAACTAAGTTCAGAGAGGTGAGGTAACCTGCCCAAGGACACACAGCAGGTTAGTATATGAGTGGGAATCTGGCCCAAGAGTTTCAAAGTAGAGTTTCCCAAGCGGTGGATCATGGCACATTGATATGTTGCTATTGGATCTCAAAGTTCTGCAGACTCATAAGCGGGGGATGGAGGCTGTTGGAGTGCCCTAGCAAGGTTTCTTGGAGAATAGCAGGAACGGAGCAGAGAAGGATGGTGTATCCTATGATCCCACTTGGCAGCAACCCTGAGCAACTCCATCACATGCTGTTGCATAGTGAGGTACCAAACATGGTGCCAGAGATGCTCCACAGCTAGATATCTACTCACTTTGCCAGCTCAGAACAGGCCACTGCCCTTTAGCTGCTGGAGGACTTTTGGCTCCAAGAGCATGCCTGGGGGTAGAGGGAGGTGGGGCAGGGAGGCTGGGGTTGGGGGTGGTTGCTGGTAGATGTAGCTCTAGCCAGTGGCCCAGCTCTCTATCTTCATGAGTATCAAATACTTCTAAACATTTACAGCTCCTGTGCCCTTTTAGCAGCATCTGAGCTAGCTTCAGGGTGACTGTGCCAACAATGCACACACCTGCTACAAATTAGAGCCTCAGCATTATTTTAAAATATGTGATATAAAAAGCTGATAGCATTCACATCCATTAGCATTATCACAAGATATTTTAACATTACATTTGTCAATGAAAGAAAAGGAAGAGCTCTGAGATTCTTTAAATATAATTTCAACTGCTGTACAGTTTTGAATGTGACTTTGGCACATAAAGTTTCTTGTCAATGGGGATTATCAAGAATTTGAAGAGATCATTATTGAAAGCCTGGAACAAGAATTCCACAGAGCCATTGCAAACATAAAACCATATATTAAAAGTTACGTTCATGGAAATAATATTAAGTTATCATTTAAAAATTAGAAATGTTTTCCAATCTCTAGAATCTAAGTTCTATGCAAATGTAAATGTTTAATATTATCTCTAATATTTTGTATTTTTATTCACTCCTCCAGCAATAATTTGAGAGCCAGGTAATATTCTAGCTCTGCGGAATATACCCCTGAACAGACAAACACCTCTGTCATCATGGAGCTGACAGTCTAATGGAGAGAGATGAAGAAGAAATAATATCAGAACATATGAGGTAAGGAGTACTATGGGAAAAATTGAGGAGGATAAAATAGGTTGGGAAAATAAGATGGTAAGGACAGGTCTTATTGAGAAGGTGACATTTGTGCAAAGATTTGGAGGAGGTGAGGAACTAAGTGATAAAGACGTCTGGGGAAAAGTATTCAGACAGAAGAAAGAGTAAGTGCAAAGACCCCAAGACAGAACAAGCTTGACACATTCAAAGATTAGCACAGAGGCCATTTTGGCTGGAGAGGAGTAAGCGGGCAAGAGAGTAGCAGAGGTCAGGAGATGATGGAGACCAGGCTATGTGGGGGCTTGCAGGACATTTTAAAAACACTGCTCTTGACCCTGAGAGAACGGTGGATATCATACAGGATTTCCAGCAAAAGGACGATGCTATGTGACATGCTTTTTAAGGATTAATCCAGCCCTTGATTTGAGAAAACCAGTAGGGGGACTAGTTAGGACACCACTGTGTGAATCCAAAGGAGAGGTGACTGATGGAGTACATTCTAAAGTTAGAGGTCAGGGACTTCCCTGGTGGCCCAATGGTTAAGACTTCGCCTTTCAGTGCAGAGGCTGCGGGTTTGATCCCTGGTCTGGGAACTAAGATTCCATATGTCTTGCGCCAAAAGGCCAAAAGATAAAACAGAAGCAGTACTGTGACATATTCAATGACAACTTTAAAACATGAGAAAGTAAAGTTAGAGGTCAGAGAGCTTTCTGATGTAAAATATATACATACATACATATCACAAAACACATATGTAGAATATGTGGAAGATGCGTCTATGAAAGAGTTAAAGATGACTCCAAAGATTCTGACCTGAGGAATCAGAAGGCTAAACAGGACACTGAGCTGGGAGAGCCAGGAGCTGCTAGTGGCAAAGAATCTGCCTGACAATGTAGGAGACATAAGAGACCCCAGTTTAATCCCCTGGGTCTGGAAGATCCCCTGGAGGATGGCATAGCAACCCACTCCAGTATTCTTGCCTGGAGAATCCCATGGACAGAAGAGGCTGATGGGCTACAGTCCATAGGGTCACAAAGAGTTGGATGTGACTCAAGCCACTCAGCACGTCACATGTGGGTAGAAGAAGTTGCTGGTAATGGTAGGGACCTGGTGTTCAGATATATGCGCTATTTCTGAGGTATCTATTATACATCTAAGTGGAAGTGTCAAGGAGGCGATTGGATACAAATGCCTGGAGTACAGGGGCATTTTATTTTATCATAACGATAATATGTAAACAAAGTATAATGAGCTTTTCTCCTCCAAACTCTATACCTGTTTATATTTCTATATCAATCTCTCTCCCTCTCTCACATTTATCCCAGTTTATCCCAGTGAGCCATCAAGTATTATCATTTTCTTTGGAAAGTTTGGGAAGCCTGGTCCTAAGAGTAAGGATCTCTGGCCTGAGAAGCTAAGAACCCTGAGTTCTAATTTTGCTTTCTGGGTATATAGAGGCATCTATTCTGATTGGCCAGATGCCAGTCCTTCACGGCAAATAGATGGGGAAGCAATGGAAACAGTGACAGACTTTCTTTTCTTGGGCTCCCAAATCACTGCAGATGGTGACTGCAGCCATGAAATTAAAAGACGCTTACTCCTTGGAAGAAACACTATGACTAACCTGGACAGCATATTGCAAAGCAGAGACATTACCTTACTGACAAAGGTCTGTCTAGTCAAAGCTGTGGTTTTTCCAGTAGTCATGTATGGATGTGAGAGTTGGACTATAAAGAAAGCTGAGCGCTGAAAAATTGATGCTTTTGAACTGTAAAGTTGGAAAGATTCTTGAGAATCCCTTGTACTGCAAGGAAATCAAACCAGTCAGTCCTAAAGGAAATCAGTCCTGAATATTCATTGGGAGGACTGATGTTGAAGTTGACTTTGGCCACCTGATGCGAAGAACTGACTCATTAGAAAAGACCCTGATGCTGGAAGAGATTGAAGGCAGAAGGAGAAGGGGGATGATAAAGGATGAGATGGTTGGATGGCATCACTGACTTGATTGACGTGAGTTTGAGCAAGCTCTGGGAATTGGTGATGGACAGGGAGGCCTGGCGTGCTGCCGTGCATGGGGTCACAAAGAGTCGGACATGACTGAGCAACTGAACTGAACTGAATTCTGATTGGCCAGAGTCAGTAGCCCGCCAGTTGTTACTATTTCAGACTGCACCCCAGGTGGTGGCAGAAAAAGCACGTGATTTAGAGCTGGTAACACCTGCCTTTGGACTTGCTCACACTCTTACCAGCTGTGTGATGATTGGGAACATTGGTTTGATTTGCCAGTTCACTGACTGTTGGCCCCCAGTGTTGGAACCTCCTTTTGTATTGGGGAACCCATTAAGTAATTCTTGGTACGAGTCAGGAGCAAGGGTGTAGATACACGGCCTCCAACCCTCAGATGATGCCACTTTGGAATTCAGGTTTTACGATAGGGACATGAAAGCACAGGGGAAGAGTTTGAAATGCATTTTGGTGGTAGTGGCCAAACTGGCATCACCCAGTGTCAAGTGTGGTCTCCTAACTCCTAACTCCAGACTCCTCCTGGTGTGTTCCTGATCCACACTCTGCCATCTTGATTCATACATGTGTTCTGAGCTTCACATACATTCTGTGAGCTGTTGAACTGCTGTTGTTTAGTCGCTGAGTCATGTCTGACTGTTTTGCGACCCCACGGACTGTAGCCTGCCAGGCTCCTCTGTCCATGGGATTTTCCAGGAAAAAATACTGGAGTGGGTTTCCTTTTCCTTCTCCAGGGGATCGTTCCAACCTAGGGATTGAATTTGTGTCTCCTGCATTGGCAGGTGGATTCTTTACCACTGAATCACCAGGGAAGCCCAAGATATCAATAGCTCACCCAAAATTTCCTCTTCTGTTTGAGTTGGCTAGAGTCAGGTTTTGTTGTTTACAGTCATGAACTCTGACTGAAAAGCTGACCTAGGGCAGGCTACTTACCTTCTCTGAGTCTGTTTTCTATTGTTCTCAGTTATCTTTAAAGAGAGATAGTATCTGTTACATGGCATTCAATGAGACAACAAAATTTCAAACACCTAGCATAGTACTTGGCAAACAGCAGATACTTACACAATGTTAGTTCCCAAGCTCTTTCCCTTGGCTGGCCTTGGTTGCTTCATCCTGAAAGTGGAGATGACAGAGAATGCTAATTCATCTCATTCTCCTGAAATCTCTTAAGGGTACGGCGGACTAGTAGATAAGGTCACAAGACACGAGCTGCTTAAAAGGCTAGAGAATTGGGAACAGGGCAAAATTAGGGCAGTCGTGGGCTGGCTGGTGTCAGAAGGAGTCTCATTAGCTGGTCCATAACTCAGCAGATCACAGGGTAAGTGCCCTTGGTTCCTGAACATTCTGCAGTGCGGGGGATGCGGGTTCATCCATCAGCCTGCCGTACTGGTGCACAGACAGGAGCTGCTGCGGTGCCGCCTGAGTCAGCCGTGGAGCAGTTAGTTCTGGGCTGGAGGCTGAGGCAGAGTGAGGTGTCGGTTCCACCAGCACCTGGCATCTCCAAGGCTGTGTTAGCAGGGAGCTGTCAATCTCCAGGCAGAAAAACAAGAGACAGAAAGGAGAAGAAACAATCAAGGATCAGACAGCAATGAGAGAGCGGGAGCAAGAGGCTGGAGGACTATTTTAAGGAATGTTTGATAAATTACCTGCCTGTCCTGGCCTTCCTATAAAGGAGATGCTGTGGAGCCTGTGTTTGCATTTGACAACTCACCAAAACAGTGGGCTGCGAGGATAAGACAGATTGAGGCTGAAGGAGATGGCTGTGTGCTTTCTGAACAGGAGCCCAGGTAGGGGGCCAGGTCCACTGGTCACAGGGTCACACGTGCATCAGGCACACACACGGAAATGTCTGTACGTGTAGGAAATGTGGTAGCCACAGTCTTTCTTATGCACAGGGGCACATAAAGCCCATAGGCTGCCTAACCCATGGTACACATGAGACCCTCCCCCTTCAGGTCAAAGACAAGGGCTAAATGCATTCATTGGCTCCAGTGCTGTTTCCAGGGGAGGCAGGAGAAGATGCCCAAGCTGTGAGTAGGCACCTTAATTGTTGGGGAGGAGAGATGGCGGCATGGCAATTTTCCAGACATTAACTGTTCCCTCCCTCATCTTGTCTAGATCTTTGTGGTGCTCCAGGAAGCCCTCCAAAGACTATTAATAAGGATAATTAATTAAATTAACAACATTCTGTGAAAGTGGTAAGATTGCTATAAGAAGAATGTTTCTAAATAAGGTGCTTAAGTCATACTGGACTTCACAGCTTCTGAAGTCTCAACTGCATTTGCTGACCTCAAACCTGCCCTCCCCCAACAGACCCATCTGGGTACAGATTAAGCATGTCAGATGATTCTCTAGCTGTAAAAATGGGGACAATATTACCTATTTTAGTTTGCTTCAAAGCGTTGGTCTGAAATTAAAATGAGATCATGTCCATGAGCATGGAATATACAGGTTGACTGTTAAGAGAAGCTGCAGGTTGTCATGCAAAACTGAAAAACTTTGGCTAGTGTCCCCCCTTTCTTGTGACTTGGGCAGAATGCCTAGCCTCTGCCCTTCAGTTTTCTTGACTCCTATCCTACTCTGCCATGGTGTTACGAGGATCCAGTGAGATTATGCTCTATAACTGTAAAGTGCATGCCTGGTGATTGCTCTGATGATGACAGGACCTGGAGAACCAGCATTCTCCAGGTGATGCTGGAACAAACCAGGGAAGGGGCTAACAAGTGGGATGTTGCTGATCTACGGTGGCAGGGGTACCTGCCACCCAGCAGGAGCAATGCCCTTCTAGTGGAATATTCAAGAAGTCCAATGGAATATTGAAGAAGTCCGAAGGAATATTCAAGATGTCTGATGGAATACTCAAGAAGTCCGATGGTAACTAACCCTTGGCTTGCTGGAAGGGGCTCAGTGATGCTGTGATATCGCTTCTCTGGACTTCATGACCAGAAACAGCAAGGCTAGATATTTCTTTTAGAAGCCCCACCAATCCCACTGACTTGACAACAGATCCAGTCTTCCTTGTTCCTTTCACACAATTCTCGGAATTCCCTATCAATAAGGTCCAGAGAGTTGGATGTTTTCGAGGAGTATGAACCCTGGAGTTTCTTGCATCTCCATACTTCCAGTTGCACAGTGCCATGGGGTGCTTCTATGTCCTCATCTGAAGAGCAAGGACAGCATCAACCTCTCAGGGAAGCTGCGAAAATTCACCCAGAAAGCCACCCCAGGCGGCAAGGCAAAGCAGGGCCCAGGCCTGGCTCCCTGCTGACCCGGGAGCTGGCCGCCACTCAGCATCCTCATTGCACATGGGATGCCCTCCTGCCTCAGCAAGATGACAAAGGGCTGCATGTGGAGGGCCTCTGGGGACAGTCAGAAGTGGCTTGAATGGAAATGCTAAGTCCAAGAATGCCATCTGCATTCCCTCATGACAAGTAACCCAAATGGGGATCAGAGGCCTTGACTTAAACAGGGCTCAACCCCCAAGCAATTCCCAGACCACATCCATGGACTAGGAACCAAAGGTGCCCTTTTCTGGCTTCCTGGGCCTCTGTTGGCTTTTCTGACTCAGGAAACTAACAACCATGCAATGGGGCTGCCCTGGGAAGGTGAATGAAATGGTGTAAAGGAGGCTCCAGGAGTCCTGGCCAGTTTTTCCTGGGTCACATCCAGTGTAAAGAGCTTGGCAATAAGAGGCAGGGCTGATACAGGAGGGGTGGGCTGGGAAGGAAGGGAAGAATGCATTGAACTGTTCCCCCTCCACAGAGATGTGGCATCCAGATGTGGGGCTTGGCCACATCTGCTCTCTGCTCCAAGCCCTGACTACATAGACGCCTCTGCTAGCCAGGGTTACTGAGAGATGACCCCTGCATCTCCAAGGAGACGGCAGGACCGCTACTTTTCATCTCTGATCCACTCGCTGCTGTCTTGCCCATGGGGGAAAACTATCCAAGCATTTGTTCTTTCCTGAAATGCTTGTTGAGATCAATGCGCAGGCAGACCCAGAGGGGAGCCATGTAATGGGAACATTGTCTTCCAAGTTCTGAGCTCTCTCCCAGGACTCCAGAAGGCCAGTCATGGCTGCCTGCCCAGCAAGAACCCCACACAGATTTCTGCCGTATTGTTAGGTTTTCACCATCCGTATCAACATGCTCCTCATCTGGTGGACACATACGTCTCTGATCTGACTGCAAAGGAATGTGTGATGGTGGGAAGAACACTAAACTTGGGGCAGGAATCCCAGGTTCTAGTCCACCTCAGCCACTAACTTGCTATGTTAGTGAGTCTTCATCTATGAAATAGGATGAACAGTATCTGCTGCTCTTGTTTTGTGGGCTCAGATGAAAAAGTGTAATGGTAGTCATGCATGGATGTGAAAGTTGAACCATAAAGAAGGCTGAACCCCGAAGAACTGATGTTTTTAACTGTGGTGTTGGAGAAGACTCTTGAGAGTCCCTTGGACTGCAAGGAGATCCAACCAGTCCTGAGCATTCATTGGAAGGACTGATGCTGAAGCTGAAACTCCAATACTTTGGCCACCTAATGCGAAGAGCCAACTCGTTAGAAAAGACCCCGATGCTGGGAAAGATTAAAGGCAGGAGGAGAAGGGGATGACAGAAGATGAGATGGTTGGATGGCATCACCAATTCCATGGACATGAGTTGGAACAAGCTCAGGAATTGGTGATGGACAGGGAAGCCTGGTGTGCTACAGCCCATGGGGTCACAAAGAGACATGACTGAGTGACTGAACAATGACTTTGAACTAAGGAAAAGCAGATATATGTGTTGATCACCTGCCAGGTGCCAGGTGTTTTCCTGTGCATCTTCTCCCACTTACTGGGGACTTGACAGCCCAGGTCTCATTAATCCCCTCTGTGGCCCTGTAGGTAGCCTCTTCTCTTCCCCATTTTGTAGAAGAGGGAAGGAACCTTGGAGAGTTAAATAAGGAGTTCCAGCCAGTAAATCATGGAGCTGCACTGTCCTGGACCTGCAACATCACCTGGGAGCTTGTAAGAAATGCAGAATCTTGAACACCACACAGATCTGTGCGTGAGAGTCTGTATTTTATCAAGATCCCCAGCTACCTATTCTAGACCATTTTCAAGTATTCTAATGAAGTGGGAGGAGAAGGGGGGCGATAGAGGGTGAAATGGTTGGATGGCATCACCAGTTCAATGAACATGAATTTGAGCAAACTCCAGGAGACAGTGAGGGACAAGGAAGCTGGTGTGTTGCAGTCCATGGGGTTGCAAAGAGTCGGATATGACTGAGCAACTGAAAAACAACAACAACAAATGGAGCCCTGGTACACAATGTTGTGAATAGTATAACAACCGCTGGGGCAAACTCTCCCCTCCAGGAGAGGTTTCTGAGAAACTCTGGTTCCTGTCCCTTGGGATCAAACCCTACCCTCCATGGCAATTTCTCAAGCTTTCAGAAGCCACAGGCACCACTGGGCAGCCTTGAATGACATGCCTGAGCAGGCTGGACAGCTCTCTACTGCCCATCCTGTGCCTGGGCCATTCTCCTTCCCCGAAGTGAGGCAGAAGAAAGCCTGTCTCGTTGGTTCTGGAATGTGCTTCCCAGATGAACTTCTAGCTGGGAAAGATGTGTGAGTTCCAGGGCCTGGGAAGACTCTGAAGTGTTTTTTCCTCCCCATTTATCCCTGCTGGCCCCCTGTGGGGTGGTGATTGGCTGCGTGGCCAGCTTGTGCAGGTTTTGAAGTCACTCCCGCCAGGGTGTCCCAGTAAGTGACTTGATCTTGGTGCTGGCACGCGGCTGGGCTGTCGGAGCTGCAGCTGCCTTGGTCTCATGTGCCCCCTTCGTGGGAGCTTTCCTGTTATTTAGCTCCACCTGGGACTCGGAGCTAAAATGAACAGAGTCTCCTACAGGTTCTCAAACCTCCCCATCCACCCAAGCACTCAGATATGCAGTGGGAAGGGGGCTTGGACCACCCTCTCTTCCCTGCTCCCCACAACTCCCTCCAGGGCTGTAAATAGGCTGCTTCCAGCCTTGGACTGGGTTGACAAGCCTTCCCTCTTCTGTTCAGTGGAGGAAGTATATCGTACAAAAGGGCAGCATGCACAGAACTCCACAAAGGCCAAGCCTCAACTAGGGGCCAGGGCACCTGAGCCTCCTCCCCAGGGATTAGGTTGGCTAGGCTAATCCTGGAGTGGGTGTTGGCCAGGTAGCCCAGGGGTCAGTGTCCAAGCATTGAAATTAAACACAAGGGTTCAAGTGCAGGCATCAGCAGTTAACCTCTCTGAGCCTCAGTTTCACTATCTGTTAAATGGAAATAATAATGCATCATAGTACCTACCTCTAGTAATAAGGATTTAATAAGATATGGATGCTAAGAATTCAGCAGATGATTGACAAATCAGTTCAGTTCAGTTCAGTCGATCAGTCATGTCCGACTTTTTGCAACCCCATGAATCACAGTATGCCAGGCCTCCCTGTCCATCACCAACTCTCAGAGTTCACCCAAACTCATGTCCATGGAGTCAGTGACGCCATCCAACCATCTCATCCTCTCTCATCCCCTTCTCCTCCTGCCTTTAATCCCTCCCAGAATCAGGATTTTTTCCAATGAGTCGACTCTTCGTATGAGGTGACCAAAGTATTGGAGTTTCAGCTTTGGCATCAGTCCTTTCAATGAACACCCAGGACTGATCTATAGTAAGCAGTTAACAAACTGTCTGGGGTTTCCCTGGTGATCCAGTAGTTAAGAATACACCTTCCTGATTCTTGTTGATGTTTGACAGAAAACCACAAAATTCTGTAAAACAATTATATCTTTCAATTTGAAAAATAAATAAAGTGGCAAAAATAAAAATAAAAAGAATCTGCCTTCCAGTGCATGGGGCACGGGTTCAGTCTCTGGTCCGGGAAGATTCCAAATGCCACAGAACAGCTAAGCTCGTGCACCACAGTTACTGAAGCCTGCGTGCCCTAGAGCCCATGACTCACAACGAGAGAAGCCACCGCAGTAAGAAGCCTGTGCCTCGCAACTAGAGAGTAGCCCCCACTCCCAGCAACCAGAGAAAGTCCACGTGCAGCAGGAAAGACCCAGAGCAGCCAAAAATAAAAGTAAAATAAATAAGTGTACAATTCTGTGCCTTAAATAAATAAATAACCTATGGCTGTTATTATTCTTTATTAGGCCTATCCCTGCTGCAGAATGTACAAGTTAAAATAGAAGAGAAAGCTTATAAACGGGAGCCAAGGAAAACGGTTGTGTATTCAAAACGGGTTGTGTATTCAAAACGCCTGTTCTGAGACTCCCCTGTGTGCAGGGCATTAGAAAAACGAAGAGACAGGAGACGTGGCCTTGCCTTGCGTGCTCACAGAGGGGTGGAGGAACTGCCAGGCCATATGCTTAGACCACAGGGTGGTAAGAGGTGCCACCAGGTGGCACAGAGCCTGGCCTGGGAGAGGTGGCAGCAGAACTGATCTTAGAAGATGAGTTAATGAAGCCAAGAGGGCCAGTGGAGCAAGTGAGGAGAAGTCAGAGCAGTGCAGGAGAGGTGGAGAGGGGATGCACGGGCATGGGGGTGTGAGAGCACATGGCACCTTGGGGACCTGTGGACAGATCTTGTGCCCAGAGCCCAGGGAGGGGCGGGGGCACAGGGCAGGGCCAGATCACCAAGGGCCTGGTACGCTGGCCCAGGAATCAGGACTCTACCCAGGGCACAGTAGGCACCAAGTAAATATTCACTGTCTGAAGAAAAGAATGCCGCTGCTCTGAGAGACTGTCAGCTAGAAGGTCACAGGGTCAGTAGTCATCAGACAGAGGCAGGGAGAGGGGCTGGTTAGGGAGGGGACCCACCCTGAAGGCCCACTCTGAGTCCAGGAGAGAGCTGATGGGGTGGGGGCAGGGGCACCATGGGCAGGGTCCTGCCATCCCTGTTACCATGGGCGCAGGGGCAGAGCCTGGGATGACTGATGGGATGGGACAAGCCAGGTCTAAAACTCCATTATGGAGACATGGAAGAACACTAGCTTGATGGAGAAGAGAAAGCAGGAGATGAGAGGAGGGAACAGGCCCTTGGGGATGTCCAGAATAGAAGGACCCTGAGAGAACCACAGACCAGTGCAGGAATGGGTCCCTCTTGTCCGCAGAGTACTGGAGCACCGACAAACGCCCCCAGAGGTCAGCTTCTGCACTCCTCTCCATAACGATAATCCTTCATCCGGTCAGCACTCAGGAGTTGGGCAGGGACCAGGAAGAAGAAGAATGATCTTGATCCCTGTTCATCAGACTCTCCCAGACCAGGAATGCTGACAGAGCAAGAATTATAGTCATTGCCTCTGTCACAGAGGGAAAACTAAGTCCCTGAGTTTAGACCAGAGAGCTGCTGCTGCTGCTGCTTCCTGCTGCTGCTGCTAAGTTGCTTCAGTCGTGTCTGACTCTATGCGACCCCATAGATGGCAGCCCACCAGGCTCCCCCGTCCCTGGGATTCTCCAGGCAAGAACACTGGAGTGGGTTGCCATTTCCTTCTCCAGTGCATGAAAGGGAAAGGGAAAATGAAGTCACTCAGTCGTGTCCGACTCTTAGTGACTCCATGGACTGCAGCCTACCAGGCTTCTCTGTCCATGGGATTTTCCAGGCAAGAGTACTGGAGTGGGATGCCATTGCCTTCTCCGAGACCAGAGAGCTACCTTGAGGCAAAGCTGCATCTCAGCATTAGTGTTTTTCTGATAAATACGAAAAGGCTTTCAGTACATCATTTCATCTCCCTGGTCGAGGATCCCCAAAGAGCCAACTTGTGCTGGCCAGCCCTCCCTGACGTCACCAAATAACTAGATATTCACTGACAGAGCGCCAAGGTGAGGATGGGGAGACTGATTTGGGATGTGGAAGGACCGTGTCTTGGAGGTTCAGCTTCTATCATGAGGGCATTCAGGGACAAAGGCTCCTAGAAATTCAGATTCAAACTTCACTTGACAGTGCAGCACTGCATTTCACCTTCAAGTCTGCTGCTTGAGGACCTCAGCCTCTGAACATCCCCCTGGAGCTGCCCCGCCCTTCAGGAGGTCTGTGGTTGTCGACATAGTGATCCTCAGGACAGTCTGGACCCCGATCCCAGAAGACAGCCGTGGGAGAAGCAGGGTACTACCGACCCTACGTGTGGGCCACTTGGAGGGGCTCTCAGCCTGCTGGCAAGCATCCTTTTCACGCAGCTATGGTGGGCCAACACATGCCCCTTCCATCTTCCCATCCCCAGACAGGGGTCAGAGAGCCAAAGGAGGCCCTGATGCCTCTCACCAGGCAGCTGGTCAGAGGAGGGTAATGAGCAGAAGCTGAGACCCTGCAAAGACCAGAGTTGGACAGAAGGGGGCGCCCTCGACTCCACCTCTTCTCTCTCCTCCCCTTCCTCGCCACGCCACCCCAGCCACCCGCACTGGGCCACTGATTCTCTCACCTAGGCCTGAAAATGATCCCTGAGTCAGAACTTGATACGTAAGGAGCTTTGTAACTCTTCATGTTACTGGTGTAGGAGCTGGAGTCCTGGAATCCACGCTGGAGTCCCAGCAGACCAGGGAGGCTGATCTCTCTTCCTTGTAGCTGGGGACATTGCCAGAAAGGATGGGCAATACTGTACTCTCCAGAGAGCAGGGTTAGAGAGGAGAGGCCATTTCATCTAATGCAACTAACACTCTCCATTCATTCAGTCACTCTTTAACAAATTATTATTTAGTGTCAAACCTATCAATCCTAAAGGAAGTCAACCCTGAATACTCATGGGAAGGACTGATGCTGAAGCTGAAACTCCAATACTTTGGCCACCTAAAGTGAAGAGCTGACTCATTGGAAAAGACCTTGATGCTGGGAAAGATTAAAGGCAAAAGTAGAACAGGGCCACAGAGGATGAGATGGTTGGATGGCATCAACCACTCAATGGGCATGAACTTGAGCAGACTCCTGGAAATAGTGAAGGACAGGGAGGCCTGGCATGTTGCAGTCCATGGGGGTCACAAAAAGTCAGACACGACTGAGCAACTGAACATTTAGCACCTACTGTGTGCCAGGCGTTGGGTTAGCCTCCAGGAATGAACCAAACAGGCCCTGCCCCTGACCTCGGGGAGCATGCAGTTTAGATTACTGCACACCTATGTGTTCTTCTTGGAGGCAGGCGGTGAGATAGGACCCTTGCCCTGGGGAATTCAGGCTCCAGTGGGAGACGAGGCACACACTCAACCCCATCCCAGGGTGGTCCTGGTGGCCCAGGCCCCTAAAGGCTGTGCCCACGACACATGGAAGCCTCCACATTCTGAAAGGGGAAGGGTCCGTTCAGCCTCCCTCAGCTTCCTCCTTTCTTCCTTTGCGCCAAGGTAGTTTTCCTGATTTCAAGCCTGAGCCTTTCTAGTTGTATTTTGAAAGAACAAACTGCTGTTTTCAATCACAATGGCAGTCCTGCTTCCTTCTGGAAACTTCTAGGAATGGGTGTCTAGCAAGGAAAAGGTGCCAGGACTGGGGGCTAGAGGGGAACCTAGGGCTCTGACCCAGCTCCACCACCTAAAGTATGAGGCAGCCCTTGACTCCAGGCCTTCATTTCTCCACGGGGACAATGACACCTACTGTATACGACACACAGGTTTGTGAGGCCCTCATAAGTTACTAGATGCAAAGCAATAGCAATACTGGTAATATCTGTCAAGTAGTGAGTGCTGGCTGTGTACCAGGTTCTAGACAAAGTGCTTTCCACGCGTTATCTCAGGGAACTCTCTGCTGGACTCAGAACTGATCACACAGGGAGAAAGTAGCAAGCTTCAGATTTGAACCCGAAGCCAGAAGTCTCAAAGGCTCCCCAGCTCTGGCTGTCACCAAAGCTCTTTATAGAATTTAAGCAACACACGATGATGACTCTCCGTGGAGAAGTCCTGCTGGGGAACGCTTCGGGCAGTGAGTCCAGAAGCTCACATTCTTCATCCTTCCTCTGGTTTTGAGTGGCAACCCCTTCTCACTCCCTTCTGCTTGCTTCGCATTCCCTCTGGCACTGGGGAGGGAATGGGACACACAGAACAGCCAAAATGTTGTGGAGGGATTCCTCTATTTTAATCAAAGTTAAGTCTCCTCGGCTCCATTTCCACTCAGAAACCATCAATATTTCAGGACTATTGCTCAGCCCAGGGTGGCAGAGATGGCCCCCTCCGTGTCAGAGCAGCAGCTTCCAGTTAAAAAGTTCACCACAGAAAATTTGATGCCTAATAAATTGGAGCCTTCCTGCTTTAAATCATCTTTAAGTCACGATTGCTGCACCAAATATAATTATAACAAACTGGTCATTTGTAACAGAGAAATCTCATTAAAACAATTCCATGCTGGAAAGGCAGGTGGGAGGGGGAGGTGAGGGGGTGGCGGTGGCAGAGGTGGGAGTCGGGGGAGGCTGGAGGAGCAGGAGGTCTGAGGAAGGTTTGCAAAGGGCTGGAGGATGCTCTTAATTACAGATTGATTATTTCTGGTGATTGAGCACAGAATATAATCAACTCAACATTTTTCAGACCAGAGCAGAAGGGGTGGGGACAGGCGGATGACGAGGATGGAGGAATTTTCCAGCTCTTCTTTCATTCTGAGCTGAGCGACTGGCGGAGGGGTGCGTCTGTAGGTGGGTTGATGGGCCACAAGTGGGTGGTCCCCAGCCTCCTCCGCTGAACTTCTGGCTGGTCCCGGCCTGGGATGGTGGCTGCAGAGTTTTCTAGGGGACTGTAGAGCCGTTTACTTCCTCCATGCAGGACAACGGCTTCACTGCTGTCAGAGCTGTGGCCAGTACCAGGGAAACCGGATGCAATGGCCCAAAGCCCGGTACTCACGGGGGAATTGACTCAGCCTAAGCGCTGAGCCTCTGTTTCCCTGTGAAATGGAGCTAGTCCTGCCCTCCCCACTCTGCAGAGTAGTGGCGAGGCTCACCTGAGACAATGTATATGTAAATTGCTTTACCTGGCACAGAGCAGACTCTGGAAAATCTGTTCAATCTAAACTTCCTAACAAAGTTTGGGAGATGTGGAAAGCAGCTGCCAGAATGAAATTTCCTTCCTGGGAGAAGACTGAGAACAAGACAGATGCTCCTCTCTAAGCAAAGGTGTGGGGAGGCCCTGGGTGGTCCATCTCCGAGGCAGGGGCGGGAAGTACGGCCTCCGGGAAGCCCCTGGGTTGGTCTCACAGTCACTGCTCTGGAGTTGGTGCTGGGCTGTGGTGTGTCTGTAGGGTGGGCGCATTTCCTGCCAGAGGCTGCCCCCTGGATGTTCACCCCCTCCCAGGAAGCCCCAGGCCCATCACCTCTCTGGGGCTCAGCTTCCACTTCTGTAAGTAGGAGATGTTAATAATAGCTGTTCTGCTTCCTTAAGGACAAAAAAGTCCTGCAAGGTGGGATTATTACAATTATGTTCAATATCATCCTTATGACTGACTAGTCCAGGATCATGGGGGAAGCAGAAGGGGAAAGCATTGTCCTAGTTAGATTTTTTTGCCTCAGTTTTTTAAAAGTCCTCCTTGAAGACTGAGAAAGTGATCAGATTCGGCCTACCCCGAGGGTCCCTGCCTTCCTCATGCCAGCCGCCCCAAGCAAGTGTCTCTGTGATTGGCCGGTCAGCCTAGCCCGCTACAAGCTGGACAGGTTCAGAATGGGTACCGTGGGTGGACAGGGAGCAGGAGCACGTGGAGGGGCACCTGTGTGTGTGTTGGTGGGACTCTGGGTGGCTATGTGGGCAGAGTCCCCCATTGCTCGGAAATAACTCGGCCACACAGCGGTGGCGGAGACAAACCAGTACGCGCAGCCTAAGGTGGGCTGATGCCTGAGGGTTGCCCAGGAAACCATGGCTGCAGGAGCCCCCAGCCATTCGCCTCTTTGCCATGGAGACGGCGAGATGGAGGCAGCGAGGGTAGCAGAACAGGTGGCCTCCACCAGGAGCTTCGGGGAAACAGCAGCCCCCGTGCCTGTTCCTGGGGGAGGGGGCGGCCAGGGGATCAATTTTCCAATTACACAACCGTGTTCAAATGTCACTTCCTTCTCTCCTGCTCGTGGGTTTCTCTCGCCCTCCGTTTTGTCAGTCTGTCCCCCTCCTCTCTTCTGTTCCTGGCTTGCATTTCATGTTAGCGCGAGCGTGATCTTTGAAGAATGAAATTTGGCAGCAAACGAGTGCCTGAAGTGACCTCATCCTGTCTGGTGTTTTCGGGAAAGGCTGCTTCCTGAAAGGAGGGGTGTAGGGAGCAGTGGTGGGCTGCACAGGGCCAGAGCCCAGGAAACCAGGCTGTGGGCACGTGGGATTTAAATGGGCTTCCACCTGCACGCGGGCGTCCAGGGTGCAGGGTGGGACATGGGGCTCAGTGAAACCTTTGGAGCCCACCCATCACCATCTCTAGAGAAGACCATTAGCATGAGCCAGCTCTGCCAGTTTCCAGAAAACTCTTCCAGCATTCTCTCATAGCACGAACATGCAGGTTCCCTTCTAACTAGCTCCCTTTGGGAGTACTGAGAGGTGACTGGTTGAAAACTGGGCTGGGAGGGTTCTGTAGAGTTCATCCTGCTCAGCCCCCATTTCTAGATGGATCTCCCCAGCAGCATCCAGGTCCAGGTCTCCCCTGCCCCTTTCCAGGGCCCGCCAATCCCCTCATTGCAAGGCAAGCCTCCGCTAGGAGAAAGGCACTCCGCCAGCCTCTCGATATGAATGCCCAGGCTTGTAAGGAAGACTGGCTCTTGCAGCCCTCTCCTCATCCCTGCCCTTTACACTGGTATGTCCCCATTTCCCAGTCCCCTAAGACTTCGTTCATCTGGAAGTGGTTTTTGCTTATGTTTATCATGAGTCATTGGCTTTTACTCCAGGCAGGTGGAGAATTTAAGAGCCATTGACCAAGTTAGAAGCAACATTTCCTCACATCAGCTCCTAGAGTCACCTCTCACTGGTCACCACGCCCACCCCAGTACCTCTTCCAGCATAGCCCCCACTCCCCAGTGTGTCTCCGCACCACACTATCATCCATATGCCTGCCCCCTCCTACTCTGGGTACCAAGTTGTTGGCCAGCACACCCTGCCCACTGGCCCCACTCCATCCAACCATGGCTGTCTGTCCATCTGTTAGGCTCTCCGATTTGTCTCTGCTCTTTGATGTTCAAACCATCGGCTGTGACAATCATATCTGATCATTAATAATGCAATAATGGAATAGTGACTGGAGAGACACTTGGATAATCAGCTAGCACAGGCTCATTAGTGGCACAGAACAATCATGGCGATGTAATAACAGATCCCAGGAAATTTCAATTAAACCTGGAACTTTGTTAGGTTTTCATTTTTATTTTCAGCACAGCGAAGGACAGCGTAATTGCAATCAACTAAAGCCAATGCAAATCTCTTCCAAAAGAGACCCCTTCCCCTGGGTATGCAAGGGAATTAAGTCCCGCTCTTCCTTAGCTCCTGCCCATCTTAATTCTGAGCCACTTAATGAACTCCTCTGCCCTGAAGAATGTTCCAACTGAGTCCCTGGTTCCTCTTAACAACGGGATCATTCTGGCCTCCGGCTGTAATGATAAAGATGAGAATTAGCATCCAACAAGGTCGGGACATGTGCCTTGCCCTTTATATGGTGAATCTCATTGAAAACTCACTGTTGTTTATTGAGGCACTGATTACTATTACCATCACTTTACCCATGAGGTTTTACGTGCATGCGTGCTAAGTTGCTTCAGTCATGTCCGACTCTTTGTGGCCCTATGGACTGTAGCCCACCAGGCTCCTCTGTCCTTGGGATTTTCCAGGCAAGAATACTGGAGTGGATTGCCATGCCCTCCTCCAGAGGATCTTTCCAACCCAGGGATCGAACTCGCGTCCGTTGAGCATCTCCTTCATTGGTAGGCGGGTCCTTTACCACTAGCGCTACCTGGGGAAGCCCTCACCTATAAGGTCACTGAGTCTCAAAGTTGAGAAAGATGCTTTGGGTAACACATCTTGTAAATATTACTGGTGCAGTCAGAACTGTAAGCCAGATCTGTCTGGGTCCAAAGCCCACAACTGTAAGCCTCACTTACAGTCTCTCTCCTCTCCCCTTCTTTCCTCCTCTCTCTCTCTCTCTCCTTCTCTCTTTTCTCCCACGCCTTCTGCACTAGGTATTGCAGAGCATAGAAAATTCAGAAGAAGGACAGGGTAACCCAAGGACTGTCCTTCCTATGGGTCTCATGTCGGGGCTTTGGTGTCCAGTTTAGGGTAGACAACTGTGGAGATTTTTCTTTTATAGAGCTTCTTTTTTTTTTTTTATTGAAGTATAATTGCTTTACAATGTTGTGGTAGTTTCTGTCATACAAAAACTAAATCAGCCATATTCATATATATGTATACCTATATCCCCTCCCTCTTGAACATCCCTCCCATCCCCTCCATCCCACTGCTCTAGATCATCACAGAGCACTGAGCTAAACTGGGGGATTTTTAAAGAACTGTTTTCCTGAATGCTACCCCCAAATCAAACCACCTAAGAAGAATCTCCGGGAATGGAGCCCAGGCATCTGTAAATTTTCAAGGCTCCTTTGGTAAATTTAAAAACACTGTGCTCAAAACCAGTCTTCCCAGGTGGCACTAGTGGTAAAGAACCTGCTTGCCAACGCAGGAGACCTAAGAAACTTTTGTTCATTCCCTGGGTCAGGAAGGTTTCCCTGGAGAAGGGAATGGCTGGCCACTCCAGTCTTCTTGCCTGAAGAATCCCACAGACAGAGGAGCCTGGTGGGTTACAGTCCCTAGGGTCGCACAGAGTCCGACACGACGGGAGTGATGGATGCATGGATGCGAGCACATACTGAAAACCTCACCCCTTGCTGGTGGGGACTCCGATCTGGCCAGTGGCTCCACCCTGAACCCCATGAGTCTCAGAGGGAAAATGAATCGGGGCAAGGCTCTTTCTGAGAATGTGTGTGCTAACTCCCCTTCCATGACCTCAGCCCTGGCTTCCATTTCCTCATCTCTGATATGAAGTGTTGGACCCAGCAGTGCTTTAGATGCCTGCTTGCTCTGACTGCCTGCAGCTCGGACAGAGGTTTCTCAGAATGGGCAACACCTTGTCCCAAGTCCATGAATTGTCACAAGCTTGTTTAGGAGGGAATTCAGGGCCAAGCGAAACTTTTCAGGACTGCTTAAGTCAGTTTCTCAAAAATCAAATCACACTGCTTTGTATTTGCCTTTAAATCAACTCACTTCATTAAGTTAAATTAAAAAAAAAACACTAAAGCTTCTATCATTACCATATATGGAAAGCCATAGCCACTGCCAAAAATCAAAGGCAACGATAATAATTTGACCATCTAAATTCATCTCCTGTATCATCAGCAGTGTGCAGACCACACTGGCTCCAACCTTCTCTCCCAGGCAGTTCTTCCTTTCCTTAAGCATGATCCTGACATCTCACAGCAGCGCCAGTCAAACTGCAGAACCACACCACTTACTCCTAGAGAAAAGAAACCAGGGAGTGTTCAAGTCTTGGAAAATGGAGCTGTCTTTTCAGGTTTTATTGTTTAGGAAGCGTGTCCTTTCAGTGGACTGAATCTGCAGCATTGCCCTTCTCTGAACCTCAGTCTTGACACCTACAGAATGGGGGTGTGTGTGTTAGTTGCTCATTCGTGCGACCCCATGGACTGTAGCCGGCCAGGCTTCTCTAACTAGGGAATTCTCCAGGCAAGAGTACTGGAGTGGGTTGCCATTTTTTTCTCCAGAGGATTTTCCCAACCCAGGGATTGAACCCTGGTCTCCTGCATTCCAGGTAGATTCTTTACCGTCTGAGCCACCAGGGAAGCCTGATCATGAGATGAGTCGTGACTTGGGCTTCACAGTGGTACCAGCTTGCTTCCCCCTCCCTCCCCAGCTCTTATCATCACAGGGGCAGCAGCAGAACTGACTTATAGACAGGAAGAAAAGAAAGATGGTTGTGTGGTGATTGGAGGGACTTCAGAAAGAAAGTCCTTGGACTTCAAAGCAGCAACCTCTCTGAACTTGCATGAGACACCTGATCTGCCACACCGATAATTAGAGATCTGTGTTTCCAGCTTATCTAGACCACTTGGGCTCCATTTCTTCACCTGTAAACACTTGGTAAACCTCAGCTAAGTCATTTCAGTCATGTTCGACCCATGGACTGTAGTCTGCTGGGCTCCTCTGCCCATGGGATTCTCCAGGCAAGAGTACTGGAATGGGTTGCCATGCCCTCCTCTAAGGGATCTTTCCAACCCAGGGATCGAAACTGTATCTCCTGCAGCTCCTGCATTGCAGGTAGATTGTTTTGTTTGTTTACTGCTAAGCCACCAGGGACGCTTTTGGTAGACCTCAGCTAGACGCTAAAAGGACTGTGACCATGTCCTACCCTCATGGAACTGCACTCCAGTCATGGGCAGACTCATGGCGAGGGTGCACACCACTCAGCACTCAGTGCCAGCTCTGACAGGTGATCCCAGAGCAGGGAGGGACCACTCAGCAGTTTCCCTCTGCAAACCCCCTCCTCTCACCCCTCAACCCTAACAGTGCCTCCTCTGCCCTGCATAAAATGTGAGCAAATGTGAGCCCTTAGTCTTGTCTATTTGGGGTCACTTGTGACTGGCAGTTGGCCTAGAGGTGACGAGCATGGGCTTTGGGGCCCCAGCTTCAGGTCTGTGTCACTCACAGTAAAGTGTTACCCTTTCTCAGCCTCGGTTTCTTTATCTGCAAAATAGGGACCTTTGAAGGATTACGTGACATGGTGTCTGCATGGCACTCAGCAGAGAGGATGAGAGTCAGCCCTCCAGCATCATTGTGTGTAGTTCTTTTTTTTTTTTTTTTCTAGTAGAAAATTCTAGTTTGGGGATGGGGCAGGCCTGGCTCCATAAAGATGGGTGATAGCGACCTCTCAGGCAAGGATATCAAAGCAGGGTCTTGACTGCTGCCCACCTGAACCACTGCCGTGGATAAGGGGAGGCTGCATGCCCGGCCAGCACAGGGCAGTTCTGGATAGGGCAAGTTAAAGGTTCACCTGTCAGCACCCCCTCCCCATCTCCACTGCCCTACACTCAACCCAGAGTGACCCTTCTGAGATGCTTTTTCTTTTTTTGATGGTCACTTTCACTGTCATCCTGAGGCCGAAAGGACAGACTCGACTTTCATGGCTCTGGGTCAAGGCTGGCCACCAGTTTGGACGACGTGGCTGCTGACTGTGACAAGGGGCCTGTCCAGTCCGGAGAGGAGGGGGCAGCTGCTCCGGGTGAGCTGAGGGTGGAGGGTGGAGGGGAGGAGAGAAAAGAGGAGGAGAGAGGGAAAGGTGCCCTCCTTTCTCCTTCTCTCCCCCTGCGTCCCCTCCCTGCTCGTCAGAACCCTCACCAGCTCTGTGAGACTCTTCGAGTGGCAGCAGTGGTACAGAGGAGAGACTCAGAAATTCTAGCGGAATACATGTTTGAATTTTATTTCTGCCATTGCCATGTGAAGCTGGATGCCCCTCCTCAGAGTTGCCTCTATCTATAAAGGGAATGCTTTGGCCACCTGATGCAAAGAGCCGACTCATTGGAAAAGACCCTGATGCTGGAAAAGATTGAAGGCAGGAGGAGAAGGGGACAACAGAGGATGAGATGGTTGGATGGCATCACTGATTCAATGGACATGAGTTTAAGCAAACTCAGAGAGATAGTGAAGGACAGGAAAGCCTGGCGTGCTGCAGTCCATGGGGTCACAAAGAGTCCGACACAACTGAGCGACTGAACAGCAATAAAGGGGGATAGTGAAGTTCTCCAAAGGTCCCTGGGAGGAGTAGATGAGAAACTGGCAAAGGCACAGACTTTTCTTCTTTTTCTTCCCTTCCTCTTCTTTGAATCCACAGCTTTTCAGGAGCTGCCAGATTATCACCCCATCACCTCACCCCAATCTCTGGGTGCCTCTTGGCCTCCCAAGCCCCTATTCCCCCTTACCCCCACCTCTAGGCACTCTTTGCCTCCCAAGACAGGACACACTCACCACCACGACCTTGGATGATGCCGAGGCAGATGCAGATTTCAGGCATCATGAACTCCCAAAACATTAGGACACTGGTCATGTAATTAACTAGCCCTTTCCTGGGCTCCGCCCAGGCAGACCTGAAGGCCCCTTTCTCAATGACAGGAGAAGGGGGGAGGTGATTCCTGCCCCAGGAACACTTATATGAGAGCACGTGGATGAAGATAGGGGTACCCCCAAAGAGTCTGCCACTTGCCCCGTTACCCAGAGCCAGGACGTGCCCTCTTCTGACCCTGCTGGAGCCGCCCTCTCCCTCACCTGGCATTTCTGGCTCATGGCTGCCTGTCCTTGGCCCACGTTGCAGTACCCCACACCCCAAACAAGTGAGAATCTGTTTGAAGCAAAAATCCTTCAGCAATTACCTGTAAAAATGAGGTGGAGAGTGCTGGGGGAGAAAGAGGAATTTATTTATTTGTTCTCTATGCTTTGAGTTAGTTTTTAAATTGTCCTTCTGTAGATAAAGGCATCTCTCCAGCGGCTCAGCCCCAGATCACGGCAGCTAATCTACATCCGGTGAATCAAAATAGCCTCCAAACCAGATGGAGACCCAGAGCTCACCAGGAAAGCGAAGCCGGTTCTGAGTGCTCAAAGCGGGGATTTATATAGAGTCACGTGAAGGCTTCTTGGGATTTTCTGGGGCAAGAGGGAGATAGAGAGGGAGACTGGAGTTGCCAGGCCTAGGAAGATGCTGGGAGTGGGGAGGAAGAAGTTAAGGAAGGGAAATGAGAGTTCACTCTCACACTTTCCCTATAATTTTCTTCAAAGCCTTGAGTAGGAGCAATCTTCCCAGGGGTCAGGATGTACGTGTGGCTGCAGTGTTCAGACAGGAGCAGACGGTGGAGGTTTTTCCTGTTTCCCAGAAGCAACATGGTGCTGAGGAAAGCATGGGCTCTGGAGCCAGGCTTGGTTTTCTGCTTCCCCTGGGAACTCTGGATGACAGCATTTGCTCCCTCGAGCCTCAGCTTCCTGGTCTGTAAATTGGGATTACGGTCTGTATCTCTTCAGATTGTGATGAGGTTTAAGATAAGGAATCTGAGCCACTGGGTATAGATGGAGTGTTTGACTCCCTCCCAATTCCTATGTTGCAATTCTGACACTCAACACCCAAGATGATGGTATTAGGAAGTGGGGCCTTTGGGGAGGTGATTAGGACATGAGGGTGAGACCCACCAGGACTGGGACACATGCTCTTATAAAAGAGGCCGCAGGGAGCTCCTTCACCTCTCTGTCATGTGGGGACGCAGCAAGAAAACAGCTGTCCGTGATTCAGAAAGCAGGCTCTCACCAGACACCAAATCTGCCAGCATATTGATCTTAGACGTCCAAGCTTCCAGAACTGTGAGAAGTTGTTTTTAAGTCACCCAGTTGATGGGTATTTTTGATACAGCAGCCGGAAAAGACAGAGACACCCGGGAACTGAACAAATGTTTGTCCTCTATCCTGAGACCCTGAAGTCCCCCTTGGGGAAGGGTGTTGGGGATTCATGATCACCCTTGGCCCAGTGAAGAAGGAGAGGTTCAGTTTAGGCTCCCGCACAGTCCTGACTCAAACTTCAGTTTCTTCTCTGGGCCAGCTGGCCCCCTCCCAGAGCTCTGGTGAGGTTCTAGGCTGACAAGTGAAGGTTCACTTCCAGACTCAGAGTCCACGAGCAGGAAGAGGCCATGTCTGTATTCCCACCACTGTGGCACGGGGGCCAAGCACGGTGCCTGGTACACAAGCAGGCGCTCAATAAACACCTGCTGACAGGATGCCTGGCTGAGTGAGTGATCCCAGAAGAGGAGGGGGAGTGTCAGCATCAGCGCAGACTCTGACCGCAGACAGTGACAGTGCTTTGGAACAAGGAAGCGACTCTTATGGTGCATTGTGGGAACTTCTCAAAGCACCCTCATCTGGCACCCACCCAGCCCAGCCCCAGCCCCCAAGTCTGTCTGAGACCTGGGTTCGGGGGTCACTCAGAAACGAACACAGCCAATCTGCCCTGTCTGAGGCTGTCTCCTGAGTCTTAATCAACTTTTTGGAGGTCTGTATTCCTAGTGGAGGGCTTCCCAAGTGGCGCTAGTGGTAAAGAACCCGTCTGCCAATGTAGGTAGACCTAAGAGACACAGGTTTGATCCCTGGCCAGGAAGATCCCCTGGAGGAGGGCATGGCAGCTCACTCTACTATTCTAGCCTGGAGAATCCCATAAACAGAGGAGCCTGGAGGGCTGCAGTCCATGGGGTCTCACAGAGTCAGACATGACTGAAATGACTTAGCATGCATGAATGCCTTCCCAGTGGAATGGGATCTTCTTGAGGGCAGAGATAAACTTGAGAAGCTCTCATCTCAGGTGCCCAGCACAAGGCCTGCCAGGGATTTGGTGAAAGGACAGTCAGGAAGATGGGCAGTGAGGGTGGGTGGGAGCCAGGAGCCATATCAGGTGGAACAGGGTCCCTGCTGGTTCCGGGAGGGGCCTGAAGCCCGGCTCCGACTGCAGCCACCACATGGCCTGTCTGGGGCCTCACCTTCTTCCTGTTCAGGTCACACCCAGTCGGATGCCTTGCACTCCCTTCCCCATGTGCCCCTTGACCCTGGCGTGGCCTCCTGCTCACATATTCACCCAAAGCCAGGCCCCTGGGACCACCAGGACTTAATGAACTGCTGAGTTGCTGAGGCTGCCTTTGGTCCCCACAATGTGGCAGAGGAAATCAATACAATTAACAGAGAAAATCCGGACTGTGATGTGGAGATCTGGGAGGGACTTGGTGGCCATGTGACTGCTTGCCCACCTGGTGGGGATGGAGAGGGAAGGACACAGCAAGGACTGAGCCCTGCAGGGGAGCTGAGAGGACAGTCAGGCCCCAGGGCCTCGCAGGGCAGGACTGGGTTAAGGTCTGGAATGAGGGTGACACCCTAAGAAAGCACAGAAATGTTAGAAGGGAGAACCCCAGGCAGAGCAGCATAAGCGAAGGTGTGCTGGGGAGGGAAGGGTGCAGAAGAGAGCAAAACAGAAGGGACTGGTAGGCAGCAAGAATTAGAGGAGGGCGCTGGCATGCAAAAGCCCAGGGGACAGGATGGGTAAGATGCCGAGAAGGAACACATCCGTGGGCCAGATGGCCTGGCTTCAGCAGACTCCAAGCTGACAAACAATGACGCCAGTGAGAAGTCTAGAGGGGTGGATCCCAGCAAGGGCACGTTGGGATCTGGGGGAGCAGAGCTGGGAGAAGGGAGCCATGGAGAGTGACCCACTGTATGGTTCTGTTTGGCTCACCCTTGCCAGTGCCCACGTTCCCTGTGGGCTCAGGGCACAGGTGGTTCCCTAGTTAGACGCAGAGTCCTCAAGGGGAGTGAGCCAGTGATGGCTGCAGGAAGGCCTGGTCTGCACCCTGAGCTGCTGTGAACCTGATTTCGATAAGTCCCAGGTCCTAACAGGTCCTGGGACTCCCCCACATACAAGGTGCAGGGTGTTAACACTTGCCCTGCTACCTCATAGGGCCCAGCAGAACCCTCAAGGGAGAAAACAGATGTGAAAATACCACATAAGGTTCTAGATAGATGCAGTTATTAAAGTCATGTGCCCACACTTGGCCCTACCCCTTCCCCAACACAGGAGCTCCTTCCTAGGGGCCAGGATGACCCTGGGCATGCTGAGAGAGGCATCTGTACCCCTGAGGGCATTCATGGTCAGGGTAAAGAGCAGGGCAGAGTCAGGGGGAGTCATAGGAGGACACAGCACAGACAGATACAGAAATGCACCGAAGAGCTCTGTGGGGCTTCCCTGGTGGTCCAGTGGTTACAAAAGTGAAAGTCGTTCAGTTGAGTCCGACTCTTTGCAACCTCATGGACTGTAAAGAGTCACCTTGCAACGCAGGGGATACTGGTTCAATCCCTGGTCTGGGAAGATCCTACATGCTTGGAACAATTAAGCCCGCACGCCACAACTACTGAGCCCGTGCTCCAGAGCCTGTGAGTTGCAGCTACTGAGCCTTTGTGCTGTAACTACTGAAGCCCAGGCTTCAGTAGAGCCTGTGCTTTCCAACAAGAGAGAAGCCACCACAATGAGAAGCCTGAGCACCGCAATAGCCTCCACTCACCGCAGCTATGAAGACCCACCACCGCCAAAATATAAAAATAAAATCTTAGAAAAAAGAGCTCTGTGGCTCCCTGAGATCTTGTGAGGGTAGTTAGTTTCATGGTCTCAACTGACACCCTGGACCTTGGTAAGAGATCAGTGACCCAGCCAGGGGGCACTGAAGGCAAGCTCAGAGGCCTTGGCCCCATTGGTACAGACTAGGGAGGTTGCAATCAAAGGACAGGGCCCCTCCATCCCTTGTGGGGCCCTCAGACAGTAGGGGTGGACTTCTTGATGATCTGTCAGGGCCCTGCACGCTGACCTGGAGCACCAGTCTGGAGCCCCACCTGGGCTTTGCCAGCCACTGGCTCTTACACATGGGAGTGGTATGGCAGGAGCTAAGTGTTCTGGGCACCCTGACAAGAGCTCAGCAGAACAAGTCTGGGTGTGCAGATGATCTCCATCCTTCACTGCACTCTCCCCTTTACAGCCGCCCCTGGGACCCTTGCTCATCCACGGGAACCACTGCGCCCACATGGAGGAGGGAGGGACAAGTGTCTGAGGCCTGGAGCCAGCGAGCTGTTCTCAGGGGGCAGGGCAGGGGTCTGACATAGGAAAGGATGTCAGACAAGGGGGTTCATGCTAACGAGACTTACTGGAGACAAGCCTGGGCAGGGCTATTTGCTCAACCACCTGGAAAAGCAGTCCCCGCCTCCTTCCTAGCTCAAGCCTGAGCAAAGAGCTCACTTGGGGTTCCCAGCCAAGCCCCACACCCCTTATAGGCACTTGGGGCCCAGGACTAAACAATAACCCTCCCCACACCGCACACTCACATCTGCTGTCACTGCAGTGGCCTCCATCAGGCCTTGTGCCCTCTTCAGCCTCATCTCTGGGCTTCTGGGGCCCTCAGGCATCACCACAGCCAGCAAATGTGCTTTTCCAGTAGGCCATGAGAAGGCAGAAATGTTTCGGAAGACGCTGTTCTCCCAGGGTTTAACCACAGAATCAGGATGGGCCTTTGGCAAAAGGGGAGGCTGTCAACCCTGGAATCACAGCCACATCAAAGCCTTCCAGTCTTTCATTGCACATCCCTCACTTCATAGAACAGAGGGGCAGAGATGCCCAGGAGCACATCACCCGTGGAAACAGGGCCCATCCCATCAGGAGCCCAGCCTGTCTTCAGCTCCTTCCAGCCTAAGGCCCTCTTCCTGCCTGTCCCCCAGGGTCCTTGCCACGTGCAGGGGCTGAGCAATCAGGGGCTAAGACAGACTCCATCCAATGCATCCCAGGAGACATGCCTCTCAGAGAGTGGGAGGACCCTTAAGGACTGATGACAGTGGCGAGACTGGAAAGAGGCCAGCTGGAGCCACCACAGCGCAAGCAAGGGTGTCCAAGCCACTCTCCCATGAGTGGTGATGTTACAGAGGTGGACACTGGACCCCAGGTTGGGAAACTTGAAGCTGCTTGAAGCTGCACGACCTTGTGGCTGCAAGTTGCAGAATCTCTCCAAGCTCCGTGCTCATCTGGAAAATGGGCATATACCCATGTCTGATCTGCTGAAAGGGTGCCCACAGACGGGTGTACAGCAAGGTATGTACCTCACAGCAGACACCCAAGCACTGCTCACCTTTCCTCTTTGCTCCTCCCCTTCCCTCTCTGGACTTCAGTCTCCAGAACTGTAAAAGGCAGAAGTAAATTAAAACGGTTTCTATTACATCTTACGACCACCTTTTCCAACCCCCAGGTCATTTTTTGCAATTTCTAGTGACTCGATGGAGCCAGCACACACAATCTGCATGATGGCCCTTTGCCATACACACACACAAAGGACACACCAGGCACGCTGACTCTGTCGCAAAATAGGATTTCAGTCCTGAGTTACATATACTCTGTGAATATGCTATTCATAGATTTTTCAGAAACAGTTCTGATTTATGACTGTTTGTCATCTGAACAGTGACATTTTTAGAATGAAAGTGTTGCCAGGACAACAGGTATAAACCAGGAATGCCCAGGAATCCTATGAATACCCACTGGAGCCATGATCTCTTAAGATAAAGAAGACTCCTGCCACCATCCCCTGCTGGGGATGCTCACCTCGCTATGGGTCTCTGCTCAGGACATCTCCTGAGCCCCCAGGCACACTCGTTGCTCCTTCTCTGAACATCTCAGTCCCTCGTGTTTTCTTCTTTCTTCAAAATTAACTCTGCTGTCATTACCTAGTTGCCTCACGTTCACCACGAGCCACTTAGGCATGGAAACCTCCATGCTGAACTCTTCCTTGCAGATAGTAGATGCTCAAGACTTCCCCGATGGCTCATTGGTAAAGAATCCACCTGCAGTGCAGGAGACGCAGGAGTCGTGGGTTACATCCCTGGGTTGGGAAGATTCCCTGGAGGAGGAGATGGAAACCCAGTCCAGTATTCTTGCCTGGAAGATCCCATGGATGGAGGAGCCTGGTAGGCTACAGTCCATGGGGTCGCAAAGAGCCGGACACGACTGAGTGACTTCACTTTCACTTTTCACTTTCATGCACTGGAGAAGGAAATGGCAACCCACTCCAGTGTTCTTGCCTGGAGAATCCCAGGAACGGGGGAGCCTGGTGGGCTGCCGTCTACGGGATCACAAAGAGCCAGACATGACTGAGCATACAGGTATGAGAAATGTGTATTACAAGAAAGAACAATGACTTCCCAGCTAAGAGCGGGAATGTAGGCAGAGAGCAGGGGTTAACGCAGCTCCTGGTAGAAGCTGGAAGAGTTAGCTTAGCCATCAAGGAGAGGGCTGTTGTTTCCTCTTGGGCAAGCCAGAGCAGGCTTCTGTGCTCTCCCCCTCCAACCCCCGCGCACACATGGCACCTGGTGGTTGGCCAGGGAGCTGACATCCTCATGCCCGCAGGTGACAGGCCGAGAGGACAACCAGTGCTTTGTTGAAAGGTTTAGAGTCGGATACTCTGCACTCAGAAGAGGAAAGGCAGAGCCCTCTCCAGGCAGGGCCCAGCCTGGCCCCAGCATCCAGAGTGGGTCCCCTGAGCTCTCAAACCGGCTGCCTGGGTGCCGTCACTTGTCACTTGACAGTGGAGAAGGATGTTTCTCTCCTTTCCAGCTCAGACAAGCTTTTGGAGATGCTATCTGACTGGGATATAAATCCATCGAGAAAGCCCTGGAGGGAGCCCCTCACAAAGCCCTAAATTGGACACTAAAAACAGATAAAAGCCGGTGGTTTAAAGGCTTTATGTGAGCTCCATTTGGGGGAAGGCATGAAAGCAGGGATTTAGTTTGTCCTCACCCACCAACACACTTTGGGAGGCTGAGGACTGAGATTTTAAATCTTTTGTGTTCCTGTTGCATGGATTCGAGTGGACGATGAGCCAGAGTGGAGCCCCTGAGCTAAGACAGCCGCTCCCCTGGCCTCTCCACCACTACCACCTCAGCACTCCAACACTGGAATAGATGAGACCCAGCCCTGGCCCAGCCAAACAGCTGCCCCAGTGATTACCCAGGTCAAGGTCAGTGGCATTTCTTTAGGGCCAGCTGTCCAGGTCTGCGTGTGCTGCTCCTGCAGCCCAAGGCCCAGTTTCCCCAGACCAGGTGGGAGATGGGGCAAGTTAACCAAGAAGAGGTGCTGCCTACCTGGATGCTACCTCCTCACATTCCGATGTCTTCCTTGGCTGCAACCCTGCAGAGCAAACATGGCACCTAGGAAGATGGGAAGGCCAAAATGGACATCTGGGGGAGGACTTTGACCCAACACCAAGGATACCAGGGAACCCAGAGTGACCAGGAGCACACAGCCATCCTGCAGTCCCCCTCTAAAGTGATCAATGCAAGTGTAGCTGTTCTGATCAAAAGTCTAGGCCATCACTTTCTCAAAATATTGCCATGAAGAGAGAAAGGGCAGTACTAACCTTATTCTAATTCAGTGGTTCTCAGTCTACACATTAGAATTACCCAGGAAGCATTTTAAAATCCCAATGTCCAGACCACATCCAAGACCAATGAAATCAGAGATTTTGAGGCAAACCCCTGTTCTAATTGGCCAGACTGAAAAGGCAGAGGAACCAGAGATCAAATTGCCAATATCTGCTGGATCATGGAAAAAGCAAGACAGTTCCAGAAAAACATATATTTCTGCTTTATTGACTATGCCAAAGCCTTTGACTGTGTGGATCACAATAAACTGTGGAAAATTCTGAAAGAGATGGAAATACCAGACCACCTGACCTGCCTCTTGAGAAACCTATATGCAGGTCAGGAAGCAACAGTTAAAAATATACATGGAACAACAGACTGGTTCCAAATAGGAAAAGGAGTACGTCAAGGCTGTATATTGTCACCCTGCTTATTTAACTTATATGCAGAGTACATCATGAGAAACACTGGACTGAAAGAAGCACAAGCTAGAATCAAGATTGCCGGGAGAAATATCAATAACCTCAGATATGCAGATGACACCACCCTTATGGCAGAAAGTGAAAAGGAACTAAAAACCCTCTTGATGAAAGTGAAAGAGAAGAGTGAAAAAGTTGGCTTGAAGCTCAACATTCAGAAAACGAAGATCATGGCATCTGGCCCCATCACTTCATGGGAAATAGATGGGAAAACAGTGGAAACAGTGTCAGACTTTATTATTGGGGGCTCCAAAATCACTGCAGAAGGTGACGGCAGCCATGAAATTAAAAGACCCTTACTCCTTGGAAGAAAAGTTATGACCAACCTAGACAGTATATTCAAAAGCAGAGACATTACTTTGCCGACTAAGGTCTGTCTAGTCAAGGCTATGGTTTTTCCTGTGATCATGTATGGATGTGAGAGTTGGACTGTGAAGAAAGCTGAGCACCGAAGAATTGATGCTTTTGAACTGTGGTGTTGGAGAAGATTCTTGAGAGTCCCTTGAACTGCAAGGAGGTCCAACCAGTCCATTCTAAAGGAGATCAGTCCTGGGATTTCTCTGGAAGGAATGATGCTAAAGCTGAAACTCCAATACTTTGGCCACCTCATGTGAAGAACTGACTCATTGGAAAAGACCCTGATGCTGGAAGGGATTGGGGACAGGAGGAGAAGGGGACGACCAAGGATGAGATGGCTGGATGGCATCACTGACTCAATGGATGTGAGTATGAGTGAACTCCAGGAGTTGGTGATGGACAGGGAGGCCTGGCATGCTGCGATTCATGGGGTCACAGAGTTGGACACGACTGAGTGACTGAACTGAACTGAAACAACAAGCACGCGGAGACTGAGGTTCAAGGGCACTTGTATTTCTCAAGACTCTTCCACTGCTGCCTTCACCTCTACCCTCCAATTCAGACCTGAAACGGGGTGGGGGTGGGGAGCTGGAGGGATGGCCAGCAACGAAGGTCAGGTCAAGAATATCACTGTTTCCTCCCCGCAGGTGTGGTAGGCTCGACCTTGGAATGGTCTGAGTTAGGATTTGCAGGTTAAAGAAACAGCCCCCTGGCATCTGGGATCATGTCAGATATGGGAAGGGTGTAGAAAGTCACATAGTCGACTACCTCCAATTTTACATGTGAAGACACAGAGGAGACTGGGGTGTAATCTAACTAGGGTCGCTGAACACTTGTCTGAGTCCTGGACCCCATGCTGTATACAATTAGGCCTCTCTTGGGGTTTCTGGTTCTGTGGGACTTCCAGCTCTGCCACTGAAAGTAGTGGTCTAAGACAGCAAAATCTTTTGGCTTCTGGCAACCTCTACCTGAATATATCACCAGGACAAAGAGGAGAGGTGTTGTGGTAGCACCCAGGTGAACAGATCTGTTCTTGAATCTTGGCCTTGCCATATATAGATTCTCTGTGACCTTGAAGACCCTCTCAGACTCTCTGAGATTCCACTCATCTTTAAAATGGGGAAACTAGGGACCTCCCTGGTGGTCCAGTGGTTAAGAACCTGCCTGCCAATGTAAGGAACGTGGATTTGATCCCTGGTCCAGGAGGATCCCGCATGCTACAAGGTAGCTAAGCCTTGCACCACAACACTGAGTCCATGTGCCCTAGAGCCTGTGATTCCCAAAACTAATACCATGAGAAGACTGTATACCACAACAGAGCAACCCTCGCTTACCGTACCTGGAGAAAGCCTGTGTAGAAATGGAGGCCCAGCACAAAGAAATAAATAGACCTTAAAAAGAGCAGTCTACCTGTGGCTGTTTGCATTAGATAAAAAGATGGAGAAACTAGTAACAGTCAAAGGAGGCTGCTGCTGCTTCTAAGTCGCGTCAGTCATGTCCGACTCTGTGCGACCCCATAGATGGCAGCCCACCAGGCTCCCCCGTCCCGTCCAGGCAAGAACACTGGAGCGGGTTGCCATTTCCTTCTCTAATGAGTGAAAGTGAAAAGTGAAACTGAAGTTACTCAGTCGTGTCCGACCGTTAGTGACCCCATGGACTGCAGCCCACCAGGCTCCTCCATCCATGGGATTTTCCAGGCAAGAGTACCGGAGTGGGGTGCCATTGCCTTCTCCGAAGGAAGCTGATAGGTAAATGATAAATGAGCTAATGTGTCTAAGGTACCTGAGCCCATACTAAGAGTTTAGCAAAATGTGCTTTCCACACCTCCCTTCCCTCCTCCTAGTCTTTTCCTAGAATTGAAATGATGCATCCAGCAGGCAGGATCACTGCTCTTCATCTCTGGAAGCCATGAAGACCTGGACCAGTGTAGAATGTGTGTCCCCAAGCATCTATAGGATGGAAGCTGAAGGACCTTGCTCTGTCCCCAAGAGAAGCCCCCTGGGTTACAGTAGAAGAGGTGGGGCAAACTCCTTCCAAGTTTCATAGGAACATTCTCGCAAGGTCAAGCCTCTGAGCAGAAGGGTCATGGTTCTCAGCTGGTCCCTCTAGTCCCAAGCTGGTGTCCTTTATGGCCTGGAATTAAGTGAAATAATTAACTAGTCAACAAATACCAAGTGAGTACTTACTTTGGGCCAGGGATAAAAGAGTGACAAGACAGACATTGGACACGTTCTTTCAGCTCCAGGAGTTCATGCTCCCGGAGGGGAACATGGTGGGGGTGGTCTGACCTCGAGACTCCTCACTAGCAAGACAGGGCCAGCCCCAACTCCTGCTCTCTTCCCGACTTCACAGGTGCTGCTGAGCCTCATGCTTTAACATCAACCTGAGCCGAGCATGATTAGGTAGTTAAGACTGTATCGAAGTACAAAAAAAAAAAAAAAACCCAAAGCTTACAAAGCCAAAGAGAAATGGTTCAGGAATTATATTAGCATTAATAATCGAGGGCTGACAGCCTAGAGACTTAAACATTTCCAGGTCTAGTTTTTACCCAAAGCTGGGAACGAGAGCGTGGGTCTCATCACCTGCCACTACGGGAGGATGCGGTGGTAGGTTTTCCCCTTTAACCATCCAGAAGAGGCTGTGCTTCCCAGGTGGTGGGGGCAGAGGCTGCAGGCTCACTCCAGGTAGCCCCGTTTGTTTTTGAATTGTAGATAGCCCAGTTTGATTGGAAAGTCAGAAGCCTAGCCAGTCCCCCTGCAGACCTATTTATGTAGAACCCATCTCCTCTCTGAGACTGCATAAACATCTGAGACTACCCAGGCTGCTGTCAGAGCAGGTGCCAGTGTCAAGCTCATGCTGAACATTTGGGGATGGCTGGAACCCTGAACAGACCCCCCACCCCCGCCCAGTGTGCTCTCAGAATTTCCTTTTCCTGCCTCCTGTCTGCATCCTGCCACATGAAACTTTTAGCATCTGCCTCCTCCTCAGCTCCTAAGTTCAGTTCCATCTTCCTCCTCCACCACTTCCGTTTCATCTCGAAATGATCTAATATTAATGTTCTCGTCATTACAGTGTTCAGAGGAAAAGAACGGGTTTTGTCCACAGAGAGAGGGAGTTGGGAAATTAATATAATATTTGTTCAGGATTGATTTCAAGCTGTAATCCCTGCTGCCAGAGAGACCCATCTGTTTAAAACTATCAGACACTAATTACCCAGAGCTCGAATACAATAGCAGGATTGAGGAGCCATGTCCTGATACTCCCACACATGCTTGCAATTTAGCATTGTTATTTATTAAGGGAAAAAAAAATCTCTCCATGAAGATGGATCTCCCATCCACTTGACTGGCAGAGGTTCCCAAAGGACTGAGCACAGCGGGAAAGAAACCTGTGGAATTTCTTGATCAAAGACTGCCAGGAATTGCATTCATCTGGATGTACAGGCCAAATTCATTCCCAGTTCTTTCCCACTCCCTGCCCCAGTCGGATTCCCCACCAAACCAACTCTTTGGTGATAGTTAATAAAGATACCATCATCCTCTGGGTAAAGGGGTTGAAACCACTGATTCATCTTTGAACCTTCTCTTTCTTTCATCCTTTTGAGTAATCAAGTGCCAAGACCTTCAAAGTCTGTTTCTACCACTCCTCTCACATCTGGCCCAAGTCCTTTATTTTCAAGGCTAACACCCGAGTACTTGCACAATAGTCTAAGCAGTAGGTGTCCAATTGTGGTTTCTATCTCCTTCTAATCGATGTAATGGTCTGTTGTTACCAAGATCCCTCCCACCAAAAACGTGAGGGCAGGGAGGTGAAGTGAAGGGAAGGGGAGGAGAGGAGAGAAGAAGAAAACTGGCAGCAGCAAGCTAACTAAGTCATTCACCTGTTCAGAAACCCTCCGTGGCCCCCTAAGCCACCAGATAATTGGATATTTAACACTCTCCAAGCACTGGTCCCAAGGCATTTCCAGCCTTCCTTCTCCCTACTATTTTCACCCTGTAAATGAATAATCCAGAGAGAGTGGACTATTCTAGTCTCCACATTCATTGTAGACATTCTTGCATCTTCTCCTTTGTCAAGTCCATTCTCCATGAATGGCCTGACCTGGCTCCTTTGCCCCTTCCTTCTTCCGGCCCTTCCTTATTCCACGACCAGATCCCTTCCCCATCTATGATCCACTAAAGTATTTTGTTCAGGTCTTGCTTTAAGGTATATAGAATTTGCCTAATGTGTGTATTTGGGTCCCTGTGATGTGACGATCCCAGTAGACTGAACCCTCCTTGAGTTAGAAACGATCTTTATGGAACTCCTGTCTGGACCAAACACTGAGCAAGGCACTGGGAAAGAGCAGTAAATGAAACAGACGTAACTCTTTCATGAGCAGTACAGTCTGATGACAGACATTAAATTAACCATGAATGTAGCATTTGTGAGCACACAGACTCCTACCAAGGAGGAGTTCCGGGTGCTCATAGAGATACATCACTAGCCTGGGAGTATGGGAAGGTCTCTGTAATAAAGCCATGGTTTAAGGCAAGTATTACCTAGGCAAAGAAGGGAGAATGACATTTATTTTCTACCTTTTATCTGGAAGAAACAACATGTATTAAGGTCCTTGAGTCACACATAGGTTCTAGAAAGGTCTTGTGGGAAACAGTGTAGAGAATGGATATCATATGAGACTTACAAGCAGGAGTAGGTGGCACTGTGGGTGTCACAGTAAGACCAGAAGCTGGAAACCCAGTTAGGAGTCTGTCGTAACTATTCACATGTAAGGTGATAATGATCTGAACTTTGTTGGTGAGAAGGAGTAGAATTTAAGAGATATTAAAGTGGAAAAAGAATCACTAGAATTTAATTTCCAGTGGGCTGTTGGAGAAAGAAAGGGATAAAGTCCAGAAAGGCTCTTGGGGTTTCTGGGTTCTGGGTGGAGGGTAGTGTCCTTAACCAGGAGAGGGTATGTCAGGAGCAACAGCACATTGGAGGTAAGTCAGAAGTCCTGGGATTTATTGAGTCAGAGGTACAGGATATGTTATAAGGAAACCTCCAGCCTTTCACTGGACCCACCATGATGGTGTTTGTAATAGCTTTATTGAGGTTTAATTGACATACAATAAACTACTTACATTTCAAATGTACAATTGGATGAGTTTTTTTCCTTTTTTAATATTTTGTAATTTTAAAAAATTAGTGAAGTATTAATTGGACTGCAAGGAGATCAAACTAGTCAATCTTAAAGGAAATCCACCCTGAATATTCATTAGAAGGACTGGTGCTGAAGCTAAAGCTCCAATACTTTGGCCACGTGATATGAAGAGCCAACTCATTGGAAAAGACCTTGATGAGAAAGGTTGAAGGCGAAAGGAGAAGGGGTGGCAGAGGATGAGATGGTTAGATGGCATCACTGACTCAGTGGACATGAATTAGAGCAAATTCTGGAAGATAGTGAAGTACAAGGAAGCCTGGCGTGCTGCAGTCCATGAGGCTGCAAAGAGTCAAATGTGACTTAGAGACTGAACAACAGAAAAAGTTGATTTACAATGCTGAGTTAGTTTCAGATGTACAGCAAAGTGAATCAGTTATATATATAGCCAGTCTTTTTTTTTTTTTTTTTTAGATTATTTTCCCCAGTTTGATGAGTCTTGACAGGGATCTACACCTCAGAATCCATCACCACAGTCAAAATAGTGAACATACCCATCACCCAAGAAGTATCCTCCTGCCCTCCATAACTTTTCCCTGCCACCCCTCCCCACCTCTCCTCTCGGGCCATCTTGCCACTATAGGTTAGTTGGTCTTCTCTAGAGGTTTATGTAAATGAAAGCACACAGTGTACACTCTTTTTGTGTGATTTCTTTCATTCAGCATCATTATTTTAAGACTATCCATGTTATTGCTTGTTTCACTAATTTGTTCCTTTTTATCATGGAATGGTATCCCATTGATTGGATATTCTACAGTTTGTTTATCTGTTCACTTATTGATGGACATTTGGGTTGTTACCAGTTTGGGACTATTACAAAGAAAGCTTTCATCTGGAAAAATTACTTATTTCCTTTTTTCTTGAATAAATACCTAGAATGTAATGACTGGGTCATATGTATGGTTATAATACTGCAGTAAAATTCTGCACAAACCCTCTGAATTAATGCAGATGCCACAGATTAAGGGGGTAGTCCTCAAGAAGATTGCTCTCACTTCAGATGCCAGCCACAAGTTTGGGGATCCTCAGGCCATCTAGTCTTTGGAAAAACTGGCAGCAAATTCAGAAGTTTCTACAACTTCCTTGGGTTTTATAGTTCAATACAGCTTCCCTGGCAGCTTAGCAGTAAAGAATCTGTCTGCCAGTGCAGGAGATGAGGGCTCTGTTCCTTGGATCAGGAAGATCCCCTGGAGAAGGAAATGGCAACCCACTCCAGTATTCATGCCTGGGAAATCCCATGGACAGAGGAACCTGGTGAGCTATAGTCCATGGGGTCACAAAGGGTTGGACACGACTTAGCGACTAAACATAGCAACCCACAGAACTCTGGAATGTTCTATACTTTCAATGTGTTTATGATAAAAGATACAAATCAGGGCCAGCCAAATGAAAAGACTCACAGTCAAGGTCTGGGGGCCCAAATGCAAAGCCTCCATACCCTTTTTCCTGGAATCAGAATGTGTGGTTCTCCTGGGACGTCAGTGTGTTCACCAGCCGGGAGGTTCCACTGAGCTTTGGTGCTCAGAGTTTTTATTGGGGTTTCATTATGTAGACATGATTGATTGCATTTCTGGCCATGTGACTGAACTCTAAATCCCCTCCCTTCTCTGGAGGAGGTCAGGCCAACATCACTTCACTCAAAGCCCAACTCTGTAATCACAAAGTTTGTTTCTCTGGAAGGACCAACCTCCATCCAGAATCAAGTCCTTAGTACAGACTCAGGTGTGGTCCCCAGGGGCCCATTGTGAATAACAAAGACACTACTTCCAAGAGTTTAGAAGCTCCATCCCGGGAACCAAGAACAAAGATTAATCAAATTATTTGTTATACAACAATGGTGTTTTATAGTCAATAAATCTTTGTTAAATATATTAATGACTAAATTCATAAATGAAAACACCAATAAATGAATGACCAGGAATAAATCTTTTCAGCTACATACAAATGAAAACCATCTCAAACTAATTAAGCAAAATGTTGGCTTGTAAAGTGGAAAATAACTAAGAGAGTTCAAAGAATGAAGAGCTCCAGGGGTCCAAAAATCAGAAGCCAGAGCCGGGAATCAGTGCCATCAGACACCAGCCTTTCACCATCCACATCTCATCTGTTTGTCTGCGTCATCTGCAAAATAGCTTTTATGCCCTTGTGACAGAGAAGATAGCTTTCAAATGGCCTGATTCATAGCTCCCCCACCCCCTTAGCACAAATATATAAATTTCAGGAAAGAACTCTAATTGGCTGTATTTGGATCATGTGATTTTTGGGCCAATCACTGTCCTAAGGGAAAAGATGACTATCCAGGCCTGGGTCACATGCTTAGCCCTATGGCCTGTTGTGATTGACAAGCCAGTTAGAACCATGGGGGCCCCAAAAGAAATGAGGGTGCAGAGATAAACATTATGTATCTATTACATTTTATGTCTATATAATAATTTATTTTTTAAATTTCTTTGGCCACAGTGTGCAGCATACAGGACCTTGGTTGCCCTGTTATGGGATGGTTCAATTCCTAGGCAGGGAATGAAGATCTCCTTTCATGTCATTGTTCACTGCTGCCTCTCCAAAAGCCCATGCCCCCTCACTGGGAGTGCAGTCTCAGCCACTGGACCATCAGGGAAGTCCGTGTCTATAGTAGTCTTCACAGTGACTCTGGGACCTAGGGCTTCACAGACTTGGCCTTTTAATTGCAAGTCCAGAAAGATATATACCTAGCTTGCATTTCAGAGTCTAGACAAAAATTTTTCACTTTCTTTAATCAACTATTCAATCACATATTAATTGAGCCCCTACAAGACATCAGGAGACACAGCAGTAACCAAGACAGTGCTGTACTTGTGCTGCTTACATTCCAAGGGGAAATGGATAATAAAAAGTGGAAATGTAGCTAGCAGTACTATGAAGAAAATAAAACAGGCCAGTAGGATGAGGCGCTCTGTGTACAGTGGCTGGGCGGCCTCTCTGGGGAGGGGTCATGGGCACTGAGCTGAAGCAGCTCCATGGGCCACGCCCCTTGCAGCTGCAGCCTGAGCACATTAACTCCTTTGTTGTTGCATGTTAGTCGCTCAGTCATGTCCAGCTGTTTTCGACCCCATGGACTGTAGCCTGCCAGGCTCCTAGGACCATGGAATTCTCCAGGCAAGAATACTGGGGTGGTAGCCATCCCCTTCTCCAAGGGGATCTTCCCGACCTCCTTTGCTCCCCAGGAATGATGCCCACAGCCATCAACCCACCCAGAACACCTTCCACTGAGAGCTCCCTCTCTAATTCCTTGATGATGAGCCTGCCAAGTCTGAAATGTGGAGGAAACCAGAACAAAGTGAAAAACATTTAAACTTAAGCTTGAATTATTTAAATGTAACTAAGGGGCGCTCTCTCAGAGTCCTCTGGAAAGGAAATCATGCATTCTCTTTGGCAGTAAGATCTATTTTCACCTGGCTAGGGTGGCCCCCAAGGACTTCGTGTGGTCTTTTCAGGGGCAGAAGCGTTAAACTAACCAAGGTCTGTTCCAGCGCTAAGCTTTGAAGCTGTGATGAAAACCAAGCTCATTTCTGGCCCTTGATCCAAAGACAACGCAAAGAGAGAAGCATCTTTGTTCCTTTGGGAAGCTGGCCCTGTCTTCCTGGTAGTTAGGAAGCCATGTAATATGTCCATGTCAGAACCGATGACTCTTCTGGGAGACCATCACATTAAGACCTTTCAATTGGAATGCCTAATGCTATTGATTAAAGAGCAGACACCAAAATCAGAACTCCCCTGGACAGATTTACACTCTCCTTACATCTAAATTTTGACTAGTGCACACTTGGCACCCTTAGGAACTCAGAACTCAGACAATAAGCAGAGCCCTCTACACTTCCTGGAAGATGCTTGCATTAGCCTCAGTGAGGGCTAGAAGGCTGGACCTGATTTCAGACCCTAATGCCTGCACCCTCTGTGTGGCCTGGTGTCCCTCATCTTTATGAATAGCAGCTGATGCCACTTGTAAGGTGCCCCAGAGCACAGAGCTGAGCACACCGAAGATACTGCAAGAAAGAAAGTGAAGTCGTTGAGTCGAATCTGACTCTTTGTGACCTCACAGGCTGTAGCCTACCAGACTCCTCCATGAATGGGATTTTCCAGACAAGAGTACTGGAGTGGGTTGTCATTTCCTTTGCCAGGGGATCTTCCCGACCCAGGGATTGAACCCGAGTCTTCCACATTGCAGGCAGACGCTTTACCCTCTGAGCTACCAGGGAAGCCCCTGTATAGATACTGTACTAGATTAAAAGAATCAACGATATAGTTCATAATTTCTAAGTTTGAGGCAAACACCAGGGAAAGCAATTGAAAGTGCCTTGCTGGTCTGAACAACGTAACATCAAGTCTTCCCTCCACCTTCTCAGCTGTCCATACAGCTCCTATGTTTCCTTCAAAGGCATGGTTCAAAAGTCATCTCTTGCATGATGCCTTCCCTAAGGCCCCAGGCAGAGCTGCCCTGTTCCCACTCTGTACATGTAAAGTATCCACCACCTGGCACTATAACATGTACATAGGTACATATGGCTTCCCCAAGCCTGTCAGTGACTTGGGAAGAAGAATCATGTTTTCTTAGCTCATTTTCCTCATGCTCTGCCCAGTGACTGGCTGGGGCTAGACAATCAGAAAGTATTTGTTAAATGAATAATTCAGTGAATGGACAGATGGGCTACTTATGCAGACCAGGGCCTTTCCTCACTTCAAAATCCCTTTGACCATGGATTACAGGTTGGAGAACATCAATCAAAATCTTGGCGTAGTGAAATTGGTATGATGGTCTCAACATCCAATAAACAGTTGATCCACAGAGCTGTGCTCTCTTTGAGGAGCCATCTCAGTTCCATTACCACTGGGAATGGTGATGCAAAGGAGATGCTAATAGGAAAATAGCCATTTGTGGAGCCTGAGCCAAAGATGGAAATAAGATGGAGAGAGATGAATTAAAGCCATGAAGGGGATAGGGAAACCCTGATCCCAACACCTTGCCCACCTGACCAACCTTGGAGATCAGGAAAGTGAAAGAGAACAAAGCCAGATTGGCTTTAATAAACACAAGAATCTAGTGGAGGACTTCCTCCAGGTGGTCCAGCGGTTAAGAACTGCCTTCAATGCAGGGGATACGGGTTCAATCCCTGGTCAGGGAACTAAGATCCCACATGCCACAGGGCAACTAAGTCCATGTGTCACAACTAGAGGGGAAGCCCATGAGCTTCAAAGAAATATCCCGTGTGCCACCACTAAGACCTGATACAGCCAAAGAAATAAATTTTTTAAAAGAATAATTGCTAACCGTAAATAAAATGACAGTGATTAGGATTTAGGTTAGAGCAATCCATTCCCACCCCTGGAGAAGGAAATGGCAACCCTCTCCAGTATCCTTGCTTGGAGAATCTCATGGACAGAGGAGCCTGGTGGGCTACAGTCCAAGGGGTTTCAAAGAGTTAGACACGACTGAAGTGGCTTAGCATGCATGCACACAGTCCATTGCCACAGGAAGACCCCATGAGTGGGAGAGCATGGGAGATAGATAATAGAATTTCATTTTCTGCAGTTCTCAAAAGAGGCTTCCTCTTCTCCCACACCACCATCCCTCCTCAAACTTGGCACAGTGACTGTGGGACAGTCCTGCCTGGAGGTCCAGGGAAAGAGACTGGGATCTCCACCAGCCAGAGGATTATGGGACTATCCTAGGTTCCTATTGCCAGGATACTGGGCAGACCACCAGGGATGGAGTGGAGGCTTCGCCAAGCCCCTATTCCAGGCACAGCAGTGTCAGTAATTAAAGTTCACTCCATCCTGACACCAGCAGAAGGGAATATAACTGGAGAGGCCCAGGTCTCACGTGGAGGGAGGTAAAGCAGGGGCTGTGGGCTGCAATTCTGCCCACCCCTGGTTGGTGTGAGGCAAAGCCAGGTGCAGGAAACAGCTGAATTAAACAATGTCATGGGGGTGGGAAGAGGGAGGTGCAGTTGTGATAGGAAGGAAATTCTCATTCCAACAAAGGAAAATCAAAGCCCCAAATGATTCCTCAGAGAGGGAAGGTGAGGGGGGGGAAATGAAATGGAAAATATCAACAAATTGGAAATCAGGTACTGAGGTGGTGGAAGGGATTGGATGCTCTCAAGCAGGGAGACAGCTCCTCAAAGCGCTAGTCTTTCTGGTTCAGATCCAGGAGATCTGAACCACATCTCCTGGAGAGAAGAGAGACCCCTGTACTGTTTTTGCTCCAGCAAAGAGGTGGCCAAGGGTAGGCCTCTCCTGTCCTGGAATTCTGACCTAGTCACCACCTCCAAAGACTGGTTTAATTCTCTTGCAAACAAGGATTTCCTGGTGAGGTAAAGGGCCTCCTGGGTACCTTCAAAAACATTCCTTGTCTTAACTTCAGCAAAAGTGCAGGAGGTCAGACTGACAGCGTGCAGGTATCAGCTCCCCTTGATTCACATCTAAAGGATGTCCACTGTCCTTTGAGAATCCCCTAAAGTGTTAGATGCTCAATCATGTTCAGCTCTTTGCCACCCCATGCGTGGACTGTAGCCTGCCAGGCTCCTCCTCTGTCCATGGCATTTTCCAGACAAGAATACTGGAGTGGGTTGCCATTCCTTTCTCCAGGGGATCTTCCAACCCAGGGATCAAAACCACGTCTCCTACATTGCAGGTGGATTCTTTACCATCTGAGCTACCAGGAAGTCCCTGGGGCTTCAGCAATTTGAAAATGACTCTCTAAGCCTGGGTTCTGGGCAGAATGAGTGTTTTGCCAGAGGACTGACTGGCTCCCCCTGATCAGGACGTCATCAGGCAGACAATGTTTGCAGGGCTCAATTACTCTGGGGATAATAGTTATGATGCCACTTTGATAGACCAACATACTAGGCTCAAAGTCGGTCATGTTGCCTCCCTAAATTCCCCGGAAGAAAAGAAATCTGAATCAGAATGGCCTTCAGATATTCATTTCCAATCAAAGGAACATAAAACAACTTACAAGAGGAGCAGTTTAAGGAAGTAAGGCTGTTCTCCCCGAGGAGAGAAGGCTCGGGTTTGCACGAGGCTTGCAGGGTGATATAGTGGATAGATTAGGTTCCATTTTTGTGCTCCTCAGGGGTGGCAATCAACTCATTGTGGACAAGCTTCAGCTCAGTGGAAGAAGAGACATAGAACCATCCAGGTGGTTGGTTCTTAAGACATAGGTTGGTTCATAAGGCCCTGAGCCTTAAGACATACTGAGTTCCCCACTGCTAGAAGGATACAAGTGGTGTGATGACCAACTTGCAAAGGAGATATAAGAATGGAAAGCGGGGAAAGGGAGGCAGGGAAGGGAAGGAGAGGAGAGGGAGCCAGCTGACTTTTAAAGTCTTTTCAGTCCCAGAGAATCTGATCATTACCATAGACAAGACAATGGCTTCAAACAGCAAGGGACGTCAAAGGCCTCTGGGAACAGTTCTCCTGATCATGGCATCATAAAGTCTGCAGCAAATTCCAGAGGTCTTTTCTACAACTTCCCTGTCCTTAGGTAGCCCTGTCCAGCAGAGTTTATCACCCACACTGGAGCTTGCTGGAATTTCTACAGGGCTGCAGCTGGAGGTGGAGGATGGCTCTGTGGTGGCAGGTGGAGCAGAGAGCGCTCTCTCGGCCGGAGCTCAAGCTGGGGAAACCTTACCAAGGATCCCACCCTCTGCCGTGTGTCTATAACAGTGTACCAATGTAAGCTCCTGTGCTGGAGAAAGAGATGGGAGTGAGCTTCGCTTAGGTGAAGGCGGTGAGACAAGCTGAGTTCGTTCCATTGTTGAGCTGCCTCGCCAGCTGCTGACAAGGAAGCGGGTTTTACAGACAGACTGAACCTCTGGCGGGATGAAAGTCGCTCAGAGACAAACACACACACTCACAGAGTTTCCTGCACTTATGCACTGTTCGGAAGCTCCTGTCATATGCACCTCGAGCAGAAAGAAAGGAAGTGACGGCTGCCGATGGAAGCTGGGCATGTTTTCCCAACGCTGGCACTGCTCTCTGTAATTCTCCTCCTTCATCGCGGAAGCTTCCTTTCAAAATAGTTGGGGAGTGGCGTGATTCATGACTGCAGCGCCTTCACTCCCGGAGGAGTGAGCCGCTAGTGGCCTTGTTGCTGAGTGGCGGCTGAGATCCTCCTCCCCACGGGGATATTCCCACACTCCTCTGCAGCTGCCATGTGCTGGCTGATGGGGGCCAGACCTCAGCGATGCCAACCCTCTGAGCTCTAGAAGCATCTGGTGAGCATTTTACACTTTCCGTACAGGTGGCTGGTGTCCTGCGGGCACAGCCTTAGGATCTCTGAGTAGGCCTGGACCAAATTGTCCTCCTGGTGGTAGAACAAGATTAACTGGGCTGGGATCCCACTGCAGGAGAGTCAGTGATGCTGGTTAATTGCCGCTGGTTAATCCTTCCAACTCTACTCCTCAGCCCCCCCTTCCCCTGCCCCTCCAGTCTGGGTCAGAGGCTGCCTTTGGGTCCTCGTCTCCCGGGGTTTATCTCTGTCTCTGATTATCACATGCACATTCAAGGTTTACGTCACCTGTGAGATTCCGAACTTTGAGGGTCCCTCTCCAGAATTTCTTGAACTGAACGAGCCTGTGCCTGAGATGACAAATTGCTCAAAAGCAGGGTAGGCTGGCACTAGGGTGAGCAAGTGATGCTCCCAGGGTGCAAAATCGAAGGAGATGCCCACTCTGGGGCCCATTCATTCACCTGAGAGTGAATGCCTCCAGAGGACGCCTCAAGCCACCTGGCTGGGCTCACCCCGCTCCTGGCCCTGAGGCAATGGAAAAGGGAAAGCATGTTAATTGTCGAGAACCAACCATAGAGAGGCAGTGCGTTATTTCATCTATTCCTCAGAGCAACCCTATAAAAGAGGTACTGACACCTTCCTTTGAAACAGGAAGAAACTGAGCTTTGTGCCTTTCAGAAGGTTCCAGAACGAATATTATCGAAGCAGAACTCACAGCGCAGGCCCTCCTAACGCTGAAGTTCCACTCTTTGCTCTTGGCGGTCCCAGCTCTGACGGGAGCTTGCCGTAGAGGCCCTGCTCACCCCCAGGGGAGAGCCGCCTCACCACTCTGAAGAGGGCAGGTGCTCCTCCGCCAGCGCCAGATCCTGACTCCCTAGGTCTGCCTGGAGCCTGGGGAGCTCTCTGCTCCCCACTCTCCCCAGGTGACTCCGAGGCACCTCCTGGGGGAGAGGCCCTCCCACTCCTCCTGATGCCCCCTTCTCAGCACCTGGCTGCATTTCACTGCTCTGGATCAGGAAGTCCCGCCTCGGGTCAGCCCTAACCTTCAGGCCCTGTAACCCAAACCCCTCCCCTCGCACCCAGGCCTCGGCGGAGACCCTCTGCACGACCTTCCTGCCTGGAGCTGTACAGGCTTCTAAGCTGTGCTGCTCAGGTGGGACCCCAGCGTTGCTGTTCAGTTGCTCAGTTGTGTCCGACTCTTAGGGACCCCATCGACTGCAGCACGCCAGGCCTCCCTGTCCATCACCAGCTCCCGGAGCTTGCTGGAACTCATGTCCATCGAGCTGGGGATGCCATCCAATCACCTCGTCCTCTTCTCCTCCAGCCGACCCCAGGGGGGAGCAGCTGTTTTGCCTGCTGCCACAGGCTGCAGGGGCGGCCCCGGGCGTGGCCTGGCGCTACCAGGACTCTGCACCAACTTAGAGGCTGCCGAGCAGCAGGCAGGATGGAGGCCTCCGTCAGCAGCTCTCCTCCTGGGCCTGGATGGCTCTCGATGCCCGGCTCCACCCCTTCAGCTCCCACCACTCCTTCTGCACTCCCTTTCCACACAGCATCACCACCTGGAAGTAGGACCAGTCAGAGGAAACCACTAATGGGGAGCAGGGACCCCGGCCTGCCTCGGTGGGCCTCCTGCATTCCCACCAGCAGAGCCCCAGCAGCGGCTGGGCTCGTGGTTGGCAGGGCATCTGGCCACGCTCCAAGTTTCCAGAGTGGAAAGGAGAGGATCCGGCACTCGCTGGGGGTGGATTCCAGGGTGCTGAGATCAGCAGGTGGCCCAGCTTGGAGCCAACCTGTCTACCCTGATGGAGAAATCAGAGGCTCACCCAGGAAACAGGGCTCAAGAGAGGATTTTCTGACTCCTCCCAGCTGCCACCGCCCTCATTACCTCCCACCCCACCTTAGTCCTCATGTTCGGGCCCTTAACTGACCGCTCTGCCCCCCAGGGATGCCTCTAGCCCAAACTACAGACCTTTACTATTAACCTTCCCAAGCATAGCTCGGGCCAGGGACTCTCCCTGCCCATACCTCTGCCCCTGTGGAACTGAGGACATCCCCCTTGGTCTGGCATTCCAGGGCACCCATGACCACACACTCCCCGAATGGGAAGGCAGAGACCCTTTCATCCCCACTGTTGCCCCCTCCCCTACGCCCACCTGACTCCAACCGTTTCCACAGCTCTCCCAACACACAGGAAGTTGTCCATCAATCTTAGCTGATAAATTCTGATGTGGAGCAGTCCTTGGGTTTAAGATGCTGCAGAAGGTTCTTTCTTCAGCTGACCTTTATAGACAGGAAGTTCTGCCTTCTATCTAGCCTAATTCCACCCTGCTTGTGGCTCATTTTCATTCCTCAGTGGAGATGGAAAGCAGTGGATTATCTTTCCCTAAATAATAACTCTTCTTAGGCTTTAAGACTATTATTAAGTCACCTTTGAGCCACCTTTCTTCTTCAGCCTAAATAATCCCACCTCTTTTCGTGCTCCTTCAATGTTACTCCCTGCCCTGTAATTACCTTGGCAGCGCTTCTGAATTCTTTCTAATTTCTCCACATCCAGAATGAAGAAGGCCCTTGAGAGTGGATGACAGGAACCAAACTGAGGACCTACTGTGTGCCTGGGACTACCTCTCCACCCCCACCACAAGTTGACATGGGCACTAAATTTGATCTTCCTAGCAACCCATGAGGTAGCTGTTCTTCACCCCCATTTTACAGATGAGGAAACAAAGGCTCATATGGTTGACAGGATTTTCTCAGTCTAGGCACTATCAACATTTGGGGCCAAATAACTCTTTGTTGGGGTGACTGTTCTGTGTACCTGGAGGATGTTTGGCAGAATCTCTGACCTCTACCCTCTCATCAACCTGTAGCAAACCCACTCTCCCAACCGTGACAATCAAAAATGTCTCCTGACAAATGTTACCACTGGGTTGGGGGACCTCCCCAGAAATACTCAGCCACTAAATAACAGAGACTAAGCTCAGATCTGTCAGCTTCAAAACACATTCTTTTTATTGCCCCCATGCAACTTTTTAAAACAGAGCCCTGTGGGAAAATAATGAGAGATGCCATATACTTTTTCTGTTTTTATCATTCCCTGTCCCAATATCTGGGGCTTCCCAGGTGGTGCTGGTGGTAAAGAACCCACCTGCAGGAGACATAAGAGGCAGAGGTTCAATCCTTGGGTCACAAAGATCCCCTGGAAGAGGCATGGCAACCCTCCAGTATTCTTGCCTAGAGAATCCCATGGACAGAAGTGCCTGGCAGACGATGGTCCACTGGGTCACAAAGAGTCAGACACTACTGACACGACTTAGCACACACACATGCACACCCCAACATTTACTTCTTTACCTGTGTCACTGAGATCAACGAACAGATTGCCCTTCTCCAAATCTCACCCCACACTCTCTAAGTTGACCCATTCTCAATTTGAAAGCATTAACTTGGGCCCACTGTGACCACAGAATTTTTTCTAAAATGTTTAATTTCTTAGCATCACTCAATTCAGGCTTACTTCAGTCACCTGGGAGCAAAGAAAATAGAAAATGTATCCTTCTCCTCTAAGAACAGAAGGTCTAACCTGGGGGCTGGATAGACCCTTGAGCAGTTCTGGCACTTACTAAGAAATGCTCAGCCCACTCTTGCACCACCCCTGGGCGGGCTGTTGGAAAGTAGGAACCCCGAGTCCACGGGGCAATGGCTTAGATTAAAGATGCCAAGCAGTCAGCTTAAGGGGTCATCTGAGACCAGCCTTTGGCACAGTGAAGTCACTACCATAAACTAGAGCAGACGAATACTGTGGGCTGCAAATTGGGAAGGGGATGTGAGTGACGAAGTGGGGCAGGATAACGGGACCAGGCGCCTGTGGGCCGCATTTGCTATTTCTGTGCCGCAGCCCAGCCTGGGGTGTGCGGTCTCCTCTGTTCCCGACTCGGTTTTACCGCCTCTGTTCCAGGTGTCCAGGTGGGAAAAAAAATTTCTGGTTTGTACGTGGTGAAGCTTTTCACTTATTCTCCTGGGCTTTCGTGTGAAGGCAAGCCAGGCTTTATTATAGCGACTTCCTTTCTCTCCATCTATCAAAATCAGATTCATTCTTCAAGATCCATTTAAATGCTGCTTCCAGCCTCTCTCCTCTAACCGTCACCGCCCACTCTCTGTTCTGGCCAAATCAGTCTGCCGATCTTACCCAAACAGACCTTGCAGCTTCCTCCGAACGTTCCCTTTTCTCATCTGCTCTTTTAACCTGCATCTTTTGAGAATCTGCTCTGTGCCAGGCACTCTTCTGGGCACTGAGGACACCGCAGCATACAAAACAGACAAAAATCTCTGCCTTATTGTACCAAGTGAAATAAGTCAGAGAAAGACAAACACTGTTTGATATCACTTACATGTGGAATCTAAAAATACAACAAACTACTGACTGTAACAGCAACAAAGAAGCAGACTCACAGATAATGGACAAACCAGTGTTGGCCAGTGGGGTGGAGGGGAACACAAGGGCGGGAGAATGGGAGGCAGAAACCGTCAGGTGTAAGGTAGACTCAAGGATGTGTTGTACAACATGAGGAATATAGCCGATATTTTCTGCTAGCTGTAAATAAAAAGTAACCTTTAAAACTGCATTAAATAGTTTTAAATTTATAAAAATCCCCACTTATTTTTTAGGGGAGAAGCTGACATGTTGGTATCATTATTCCTACCAGAAGGCTTTGACTTCACCCACTCCAACTTAAACTTTAACAACCCAGCCCTGCCTTCAGCTGTAGGTCCTCCTCCATGAAGCCCTCCCTTTTTCCCCAAGCAGCATCCCTCCTCATCCTGGACTTCAATTGCCTTTACTCCATGAGCTGTGTTTGGCACATCACACATCGCCTTTTATTATCTGCGTGCGTCTGTCCTACCTCCCGACTCTAATGGGAGCTCCCCGGAGGGCAGGAAGTATGTTTGTTTTACCTCTGTAGCCCTGCAGCATTCAGCAGAATGTCTGGCACAAAGAAAGAAAAACAGCATTAAAGTAATAATAATAAGGACCTACCGTTGATCTGAGTACTTAATAAACTAGAGCTCATTTGATCCTGGTGACGAGCCTATGGGGCTGGTGGGGGCTCGCTCAGGGTGAAGCGTGGGTGGCGGTGGCAGGCGGCAGACTGGACAATGTTGTGCACCCAGAGGATGAGCTGGCGGATGCAGGACCTGGACTGGAGTCCTAGCCCCATCACTTATCAGCTGGATGTCCTTGGGTGGGTGATTTCTCTTCCCTTGGCTTCTGTTTCCCTTCCAATGCCTGGAGATAATCACAGCACAGCACCCACATCACAGAAGGGCATGACAGTGGCATGAACTCATGCAGGTATTACATCTCCAGCACACAGTGCCTGAAAGGGCTTCCCAGGTGGCTCAGCAGTAAAGAAGCCACCTGTCAAGCAGGAGACGCGGGTTCGATCCTTGGGCTGGGAAGAACCCCTGGAGAAGGAAATGGCAACTCATTCCAGTATTCTTGCATGGGAAATCCCATAGAAAAGGAGCCTGGAGGGCTACAGTCCATGGGGTTGCAAAAGAGCTGGACACAACTTAGCGACTAAACAAAAACAACAGTGCCTCGCACCCTAGAAGCATTCAACACATGGTGCCTGCTGCTATTATTATTGTTTCCCCCTTCCAAGAATGCCCCATGCCTGCTTCCTGTCCCATCCTGCCTCAGTCCCCCAGCCCCCAGCCACCCACTGCACACACACCTCCTTCCACACCCTCAGCGGAGCAGAGGAAAATTGGAGTGCAGTACACTGAGAAGACACTCTTCTTTGCTACCTTATTCCTCCTCTTCCAACAAATGAGCCCTGAAACAAATAGATCCTAGATGTCACGACTCATTTGTACTAACCTAACCCTTGGGACCAGGGAGGGGATGGAAGCTCTGCCTGGGTGCTGACAGAGCAACAAAGACTCAAAAGTACAAGAGGTCAAGGGTCATTCTGGAAGCCAGGAATGAGCAATATGGTATCATCTCTTCCTGGGCTACTGCGGAAATCAACTGAGCTCTTTCATTAGAAATCTGATGCTGCTGTAAAAACACACACACACACACACACACACACACACACACACCAGCAGGCTCAGAATGAGGGCTTAAAATGACCTCCTTGGGGAAGCAGCTCTATTTACATCGCCTGCTAACACTAAGGGCTTGTTTGTCCCCTGCTTTTTTGCTTGTTAGGCCCCCAGCTCATGACCTTTGGTCAGTCCACATTTTGCAGGTATCAGGAGTGCCAAATCCTCCCTATTTCTCATTCTAGACAGTGGCTGGGATCTATGGTGGCCTCCTTCTTTCCTGGCTTTCATCTATCTCTCCCTCTATTTCTGCCTGCAGCAGTGAAGCATCAATTATACACTCCAATTATGTGATGATACATATTTTCACTAATTAATAATAATTCTTGCTACTCATCCTGCCAACTCCTATTGGAGGACCCCGGAGGGCAATTGAGAGGATAAGTCACAGTTTTGACACCAGGAGGAAAGGGGTAAGGCCTGTAGAATGCCTGGGATGAAAGAGAAACTGAGGTACAGCAAGGTCACTCTTCTGAGTCAGACAGAGGGGACCACTGAATCTGAGACATGGTTTTGTCTTGGTGGATTGTTTACCCAAATGTACAGGCCTGTGGGACAGTGCTGCTGCCTGGAGAATGGGCAGGAAGAAGAAAGGAGTTTAGCCCAGGAGTAGTACTGAATACTTTGTAGGTGTTAAACTGGCTGTCATTAAGGTTAAAAGTTCCTCCTATTTATAGAAACCAAAATTTTCTGTTTATATGTCTTACTGTGTCCTCCCCTCTTGAGACATAATATGCTGCCAGGAAAAATTACTTGGTGATCTGGATGAGAGCATCGCTCTCTTTCTCAGAGTCATGTATCAGAACAGGACGGCCCTGGGAGGTCACCTGATCCAACTTAAACTTATTTTGCAGAGGCAGAAGCTTGAAGCCCAGAGCCAGTACAAACTGCAAAATAGCTCAGCACCAAGTCCATTGGCAAATTTAATTACTGAAACCATACAACGAGGTAAATTTTACTAGGAAATGGGGTCTGAGAGAGACTTGCCCGAGGTCACATTGCTTGTAAGTGACAGAGCTGTGACTAAACCTAGGTCCCAGTACGTTCCAAAACCACTGACTTTTTCACTGTGTCATGTTGACAGCACAGCCAATTAGTGGCAGAAGACACGAGCACTTTGATGCAGATGACAAACCCATGAGCTCTTGGAACAGAAGATAAGCCAAACTGACAAAGAACAAGACATTCCTTCCTTAAGCTGAGTCTTCCTGGAGCCAAATCTCATTTTGATTGGTGCAGACAGCAGACCTAGTCACCAAAAAAAAAAATCAATCGAAGCTGTTTTTACACTGAACAGACTGGTCAGTGGATGGGCCTGATGAGTTGAGGTCCAACAGTTCATCCGGGCTGAGTTAAAGCTCTGAGTGATGGCAGGATTAGATCTGCCCGCCTGGCAGTGGAAATCTCACAGGACTGAGTCCAGCCACCTGTGAGCATGGACCAAATCACCTGCCACTCAGCGGCCTGGGGGCATGACCAGCAGCAGAGCTCACCCCTGCCTCCACCACAAGGGGGAGATTGAGGGTCAGGCCCTGTTTGGGTTGACTCGCCAGTCAAGGGTAGAGGTGGCTTCAATGGACTTGGAGAGTCCAAGCAGGCTCAGAACGTATGTCCAGGAACAAGCAAACTCCTCAAAAGGAGGCAATTCCATGAGTCTGCCCCTGTGTCTCTCAATGCTCCTCTCTGCAGTTACCTGCTCCCTGCCCTCCCCCCCTTGGGGAGCCCAACAGAGAGGCAGTATTAGCCAAGCCCTGAAGCATTCCCATCACAGAAGCAGGTCTGAGATCCCTGCCAGTCACTTGCCCCAGCTGCTTAGTTTTGAGAAAATGATAAAAACCTTAACCTCACAGTTCCAGCTCAGAGATCAGATGTTACCTCTCCTTCTCACACCTACATCTTTTTATCTGCCCTCTTCATTGAAGTGATTTGCCACAGTGTGAACTAATTTTCTGTATAATCTTCTACGGCCTCTATTAGAGGTTGAGCAGTATTAAGATGCTATTATGTGCGAGAAGATTTACATATGACCAATAGTACGTGAAAAGATGTTCAACATTAGTCATCGTGGAAATGCAAATTAATAACCACAATTAGATACCACTGCACACCCATTAGAATGACTAAACTCTAAAAGAAGGACACTCCAAAGGCTGGAAGGATGATGGAGCTCTATGTACCGCCTCACATAGTGGACTCATCCATTCCTGGTGGGAGAATAAAAATGTACAATAACTACACTGGAAAAATAGGCAAATTCTTAAGAATTTAAACATACAATTACCAATGACCCCACCCCCATTTCACTCCTAGGTATTGCCCAAAAGAAATTAAAATGTGTGTCTACACAAAGACCCATATACACATGTTCATAGTAGACTTACTTGTATCAGTAATATCAAAAATTGGAAAAAGTATGTCCATCAATAGGTGGCTAGATCAGTAAATGACTGTGTCACTATACAGTCAATGGAATAATGCTCAGGAAAAAGGAAAGTAATATTCCACAACCAAATGGATGAATCTCAAAATATGCTGAGTGAAAGAGATACAAAAGAGGAAGTAGTATTAATTCTATTTATATGAAACTCTGGCAGGGGGCGGGGTAGAAGAAATTTAATCTAAAATGACATGAAAGCAAAACAATAATTGACTGGGGTCAGGAGTGGTGGGAGATTGACTAGGAAGGAGCACAGGGGACCCTGGGGTTTTGGAAATATTTATATTGTGATTGTGGTGCTGGTTACATGAGGTGAAACATTTGTCAAAACTCACAGAGCTCTACACACTCAAAATAGGACTGCAAATTACACCTCAATAAAATTAAGGGAAAGGCTGTGTACAAGACTATTATGAACAACCTTAACTTTGGATTTAAATGACATTTTTAAGTTAATAGCATTGAAATCTAACCCAAATTTAAAATAAAAAGAACAAATGTCAAATAAACGTTCGAAGAACATACATGCACCCACATGTGTACAAACAGGCCTCTGTACACACACAAGTGCATGCATGCACAATGATGCTATTATGATGGACTCTGACCTGGGGACCCAGGAATACCTGAAAGCTGCCTTTAAAGAGATGGAAAGGAGGAGAGCAAAACAAATAAATAAGGTCTTAGTTTTGTTTTTTTTTAGTCAGCCATGGCTTTGTCTCCAATCTCCACTGCAGAAGCCTGGGAGGCTAAACTGGAGCATGTGGGAGGTCCCATTTGCTGGCCCAGGTGGCCTTGAATGGTATAAAATCAAATAAGTCCCTCCATCCAACTCAACCCCATGTGCTCAAAGCCAGAGTCTCCAAATCTACTCTTCAGCTGGACACAGCCCCAGTCAGCACCCAGAAGAAAGGATACAGAAAGGGGCCTCCACCCATTCAGGTCAGTTTCATCCCCTAGGACGGGGACACTCAACCTCTGGAATCTAGTGCCTGATGATCTGAGGTGGAGCTGACATGATAAGAGCAGAAATAAAGTGCACAATAAATGTAATGCACTCGAATCATCCTGAAACCCTCCTCTCCATTCGTGGAAAAATTGTCTTCCACAAAACCAGTCCCTGGTGCCAAAAGGTGGGGACCACTGTCCTGGGGCATCACCCACTGGCTCATACAGCCTAATCCATGTTCAGTATACCCTTACTCAATAAGAAGGTGTGCAAACTCAAACACCTATAGGGACCTACCTGTAAGGAAAAGAAATAGGCAGAATGCAGTGGGCCCAGGAACACATGAGTCCTACATTAAGGGAGCACTATATTTCAGCATCATATTCCAGAGACAGCCCAGAGTTGACAAGTAGGGATGCAGGACCAGTGCTGTCAAGCCTTCAAGAGAAGCCCCTAATTCAAACTTTTCTATGGACAGTCTCGACTTTAAATATTGGTGACACATTTTTAAAATTTTAAACATAGTACAGGCCAGACAAGACCCAAGCTCAAACCAAAGCACTGAAGAGCCATCAGGGGGTGATACTGGTCTAGGGGCTACCACGGTGGTGTCTGAGGGCACATTCCCCACTGGAAGGGTCAGATTTCAACCTCCCAGTCAAGGCACAAATCCTCTTTCTCCAGTAAGCTGTTTTCTAGCCCATCCTTACAACCTCCAGTGAGTGAGGGATGGACAGTTTCATTATGGGATGGTACATTCTCTCCTCTCCCCGCTGCAGCTGGCTCTGACCATTCATTCAGGATTTGGCCAAGAGTCACCTACTTTATGGAGTTCCCCCTGATCCCTCACACCTAGGCTGTGTGTGAGGTTGGCTATGCCCCATGCAGTCCTCCCTGTCCCAACACCTTTCACGCTGCATGTGTATCTCAGAGTTCCTAAGAGTGGGCATGGTGGTGAGGGTTTACATCTAGTAATTAACACACACAGTAAGTCTATCAGCAAGCCTTTTTTTTTTTTTTTATTGCAAGTGACAATAATCCATCTCCCTAACTCAGTATAAAGGAAACGTATCCTCCATATAAGCAACCAGGATGGCATAAGGCTGAATTCAGACAAGACTGGAGCAGGGGTTAACCCGACATCACCACATCTAATCTCATGCCACCTCCGAATCCCACTGCCCTCTTCACGGTGGCCTCCGTCTCAACGCCCATGTGGTAGCAAGATGGCAGCCACAGAAAGATGATCCAAGATGTGCAACCCACCATTGTTATCACCCCGTATGGATGAGGAAACGGAGATACAAAGATGTCAAGTAACTTACTGTGACCCCGTAGCTGTGAAGTGAAGGAGCGAGGAAACAAAGGAAGCAGTCTGTTGCCAGAGCCCAGGTGTCGGCACCACCGAATTCTGCTCCTCAAGACGCGCTTGCCTCTTGGTCATTCCAGATGTGGCCTCTAACACTCTTGGCCTGAGCGACACAATAGCGTCCCCTTGCTGCCCCCCAGTATCAGCGGTACATGATGGTGCGGAGGGGACAGAAGGCGCACAGTGGAGAATAGACTGGGAGGCAGCATGCGCAGAGGGCGCCAGACCTCACCCCATGGCTCTCTCCGCACCCACAGACAGCAAGGTTCTTTGTCCTTCAGCGAGTTCGCTGAGAGGTCCCCCTGACCCACTGCCTTCCACAGCCACGTTTAAGACAGACCCTGGGGAAGATGCAACTTTCCAAAGGGAGCTCTTCTGCTCAGTGAGGAGCTGGGGAACCTGAGGACTGCCGTAGATGATGGCATCTTATGCAGGTCTTTGGACAGATTGGGGGTTTCTTTTGGAGAGTCATTCTCTTGGGGCTTTAGTGGGCTGTGCGTGTTTGCTTCCGGTCTGCTCCACGGTTAGTACCTGGAACCAGAAATCTCACTAAGCATAGCCTGTGACTGTGCCGCCTGACGAGTTCTCTGCCCATCCTCCAGCCCGGCAGTCTCCTGGCCTCCATCCTGGAGCTCACATCCTTAAGGTCGTGTGAAACGATTGCTTGGGGGTGGGAGGGGATTGTTTGGTCCCAGTTGCATCCTTTTCATTGAGTGGGATCTCGTCACGGGAGGTTCCCGCAAAGAGCCTATGGGACCAGCATATTCCCAGGTCCCGACCTGATTTCCGCAGTTTCCCACCTTCCTGTCTTTACTCACATTAATTTTAAGTTGGATATGATAATTTAGCTTTTCAATCCTGCAGGCCTCAATATTTTTGGCTTCTCAGCTGTTTGGAGTTCAGGTCATGGGCAGAAAGTAGCTCTCTGAGTCAAGCCTGAGAGGCTTTTTAGGACTTTTAGTCATCTGCTTTCAAGCAAGTCAGTTTCAACCCAAGTTTGTCACTTTCTATTAGGAGTTTGCTGCCAGTCTCTTCAGTGTAACAAGGATTCCGACCTTCAGCCCAGGATACACGCATCCTCACTGCCCTTACACCCTCCCACCACTCAGTGTGGCTGGTCATGTATACATCCCCACTCTTGGAACTAACATCAGTTTTGTTTAAAAGCAACAAAAGAAGCACAGAGATCCTCAGTGAAAAGAAATGTGTTGGCGCATAGGTCTGAAAGTCCAGGGTCTGGCTCCAGGCACAGACGGACTTGGGACCTTAAACAACATCATCAGGATGTGGTCTCTGTTTCTTAGATCTGTTCTCATCCACACATCAGTTTTGTCTCAGGTTCCCTGTGGTTAGCAACATGGTTGCCCACAGTTCAAGACCTATAGCTTCACCAATTTGTGTCCAGCAAGTTAGAGTTTTACTTCTCCAACAGTCAAACAGAAGCCCTGAGGTTCGCTATCACTGGACCAGATTGATCACCTGTCTGCCTCTGAACTGATTATACAGCTGTGGCGATGCAGCACTCTGATTGGCCAAGCCTGATTGCATGCCTGGGCAACTAAGACAACAGAGGTCCATACAACTGTTGCTCAGTGAATATCCACCTTGGGAATGGACAAATGAGGGACTGACCCCTCTGAACAGGAGTGGGAACGTATTCTGGAAAGCAAGAACACACATTTTTTCCTCTCCCTTATTCAAGGAAATCTGAGCAGTAAAAGAGTACGTCCTGAGGATCTATCCACATTAACAGTGAATTCTCAATTGTTGACTTGTGGCAGATTCTTTATGGGTTACGCAGGTCATAGGTTTAAACCTAGGCTAGAGCCCCCTGGCGCTGCAGGAATCCAAGCAAAACCCAGAGACCAAACTTTAAGTTACTTTCAAGTTCCCTTCATTCAAAAAGGCCTTGTCACACTATAGACTGAATTGTGTCCTCCCAAAATTCACATGATGGAGCTTCAGCTCCTACTGTGACTGTATGCGGATCTAGGGCCTTTATGGATATAATTAAGGTTAAATGGAATCAAAGGTTAGGGCCCTGGTGCCATAGGATTTGTGTCCTTATAAGAAGAGAGACTGGAGTTCATAGTCTCCACACACACACACACACACACACACACACACACACCAAGGGAAGACCACGTGAGCATACAGCAAGAAGGCAACCATCCACAAGCCAGAATAACATTCTCACCATGAAGCAAACCCTGCAAGCGCCTTGATCTTGGCCTTGCCAGCCTGCGGAACTGTGAGAAATACATGTCGGTGGTTGAAGCCACCCCCATCCATGGTATTTAGTTATTGAGCTGATGCAGTCATCACAGTATATGTACTCAGGGCATGTGAGTTAAATGACAAATTTAACATCTGTCCAAGCACAGCAGACAGAGGAAAGCAAATCCACTTTTGGCAGGAGCAGGCAGAGAGTGGGGCTGGGGTGGGAGATCAGACAAACCCCCAGCACCAGACCTAAGTGCCTGGATGTGCACACCCACATGCATGAGTCCAGTGCCTCGTACAGGCTCTGGGATGATCCGACTTGCAGCTTCTGGCCACTGGCATGGGTCCTCGGGACCTGGCAGCCTTGGCGAGGCCGTTACACTATAGCACTTGATAGAAATGAAAGAGTGTGTGGATCGCCTGTGGCTACCTATGAGTCTCTTCCAGCTTTGCTTAGGGGCTGTCTGAGCTTGGGTTCCCTAGAAGCAGATAGATCTTGAGAAAAAGAAGTCTGAGCAGGGTCCTTACTTATGTATTAGGGAAGTGCTACCTGGAGAAATGAATCAGGTAGTGAGCCCGTTTGAACAGGGAAGGGGAGGAAAAAAAGGAACGGTGTGATTTCAAGTGAAGTCTCAGCCTCAGTCTGATGCCATTGAAACTTCTGGAGTGTCGAAGACACTGAAGAGATTTTGTTTGTTTGTTTGTTTTCCATCTTGAAGCAAAGGTACTGGGCTTTTGTGTCCCTTGTCCCAGAAGTGGAGGGTGGGGGGTGAGCGGGTGGTCACCTCCCGGGTATGGCCAGGTCAGGTGGCTCCAGGAACCCCTGAGCAATCCTCTGAAGGCTGTCCTCATGAGCCATGAGCAGGGAAGCACACACATGGGCTCCTGAGAGGGACACGAGGGGACCCGGGCAGGTACAGGAGGACAGAGCTGTCCAGTTAGCTCACGGGCGCAGGCACAGAGGAGTGAGGGTTTCCAGCTCCAACGGCCGTAACTTTGAAGTGCTTCCCTCCAGCTCTGACACCCCACTCCCTGCCTGGTGTGTGGTTTTTCCTGGGCTCCTTCTTCCTAGACAGCCCTGGGCTGGAGACTTGTCAGAAACGGCCCCCTCCAGCATGCCTAGCCCCAGCAACAAGCAGGGCACACTTTGTCCTGATTTCCCCTGAACGCCCACTTCCTCTTCAACAGATGGATTATAGCAAGTTCGCTTTCTGTATCAATCACGTCACAAATCATTAAGCATATTGACACAGAGTACGGCCGGCGCGTGCTGGGGTGGCTGTTTTTCCACTGCTGAGAGAGAAGGGCCTGCTGCCCTGCTGTCAGTTATCAGAAGTCCCGGCCCCTCCCGGAGCCCAGGGCCAGCGGGTCCCACCCTGCTCCTTAGGTCCGCAGGGTCAGCAGGTGATTCATCTGCGTCCCTGTAGGCCCTTTCTACAGACCGCAGCTTTGCTCTGCTGGTCGTCAGGAGGCATGGGGGCCTGCCAAAGGGCAGTCAGCTCTGAATTCATCAAACAGTTGGTTAAACATATTCTCAGGGCCTCACCATGCATAGACAGGGCCCAACCTTCAAGGAACCCCAGCCTTCCTCCAAGGTCATCTCTTCTGAACCTTGCCTCTGGGCAAGACCACACATACTGATATTATGAGAATCAGAACTTCATAATGCTACCTCATAATTCCCACACAAAAAAACCTATGCAATTTTTTTTGTTTGTTTTGTTTTTTGCCACACTGCATAGCATGAGGGATCTTAATTCCCCAGCTAGGAATCGAACCGTGCCCCCTGCAGTAAAAGCATAGAGTCTCAAACACGGGACCACCAGGGAAACCTGTATGCATTTCATATTTTTATTGGTATCCTATTGCTTCCCAAGTGGCACAGTGGTAAAGAATCCTCCTGCCAATGGAGGAGACATAGGTTTGATCCCTAGGTCAGGAAGATCCCCTGGAGAAGGAAATGGCAACCCATTCCAGTATTCTTGCCTGGAGAATCCTATGGACAGAGGAGCTTGCCAGGCTACAGTCCACGGGGTCGCAAAGAGTTGGACATGACTGCACGCACGTTACATTACAGTACAGAAGTACAAGGTCACACAGTTAAAAAGCAGCAGGGCTTGTTTCAAATTCCTGTCTGCCCGGTTTAATGGTCAATGACACTAACCATCACGCTGCATTTTTGCCTTTCAGCTGAGGCTGCTCCTCTGTAATTCTGTTAGACAGTCCTCTGAATAAGTGCTTTCTGACATCTATATTCATTCCCTTGATTTGTAACTGAAACCCACTTCTCTCCCTCACGGAGTCCAACTTTACAATAAGTTTCATTCACTAGTGGACAGAGGTTTGCTCAGCCTACAGCATTTTCCAGATACACTTTTAACGCTGGTTTTAGTACACGGTGGGGGGGAAGAAGGATGGGGAGAGGCTTACGTAGTAGACAGAATAACGCCCCCTCTTAAAGGTGTTTCCCTCCTAGGCTCAAAACCTGTGAATTATTACCTTACAAGGTAAAGGGGACTTGGCAAACATGGTTGAATTAAGGATCTTGATCATCTTGAATTATTTGGGTGGGCTCAATAATAATAAGGGTTATTGTAAGAGTTAACAAGGGTCCTTAGCAGAGGGAAGCAGGAGTGTGAGGAGATACGCAGAGGTAAGAGAGAGATCTGAAGATGCTCCATTGCTGGCTTTGAAGATGGAGGAAGAGACCACATGCTGGCAATGACAGCAGCCTCTTGAAGTCAGAAAAACCAAGAGAGTGGATTTTCCAGTCTCAGCCTGTGGGAGTGCAGCTCTTTACTCCACTGTTTGCATGTGCCACATCTTCATCATCCGTCCATCCATCCACGGACACGTCGACACACGTGGGTTGTTTCCATGTCCCGGCTACTGCAAATAATGCTGCAGCGAACACTGGGGTACGGGTGTGTTTAAATTATGGTTTTCTTAGGGTTTATGCCTACTAGTGGGATTTCTGGGTCATGTTTGTGAGTGTGTGCTCAGTTACCCAGTCGTGTCTGATTCTTTGCGACCCAATGGACTGTAGCCCACCAGGCTCCTCTATCCATGGAATTCTCCAGACAATAATACTGGAGTGGGTTGCCATTTCCTTTTCCAGAGGATCTTCCTGACCCAGGGATCAAACTCACATCTCCTGAGTCTCAGTATTGGCAGGCAGATTCTTTCCCGCTGTGCCACCTGGGAAGTCCTTTCTGGGTCATATGATAGTTCTATTTTTAGTTTTTTAAGGAATCTCCATACTATTCTCCATAGTGGTTGTATCAATTTATATTCCTACCAAGAGTGCAAAAAGGATTCCCTTTTCTCCACAACCTCAGTGAAGCAAGTCAGAAGAAGAAAAACAGGTGTCATATATCAGCGCATGTTCACGGACTCTAGAAAAGTAGGACAGGTGAAGCAAGCATCGAGGCAGATATAGAGACACAGACGTAGAGAATGGACGTGGGGGGCACAAGGAAGGGCTGCAAGGGCGGGATGAATTGGGAGAGTAGCGCTGATGCTCACACTGCCACGTGCAAGACCCTGGAGAAGGCATGGCCGCCCACTCCAGTACTCTCGCCAGGAAAATCTCACGGACAGAGGGGCCTGGCGGGTTCCAGGCCGTAGGGTCACGAAGAGTCAGACACAAGTGAGCGACCGACCCTAACACTGTGTGTGAAACAGATAGTTGATGGGAGCCTGCTATAAAGCATAGAGAGCTTAGCTCAGTGCTCTGCGGTTGACCTAGTGGGATAACAGGGAGTATCAGGGAGGTCCAAGAGGGAGGGGGCATATTAATACGTATGTATGTATAACTGATACGCTTCATCATACAGTGAAAACAAACACAACATTGTAAAGCAACCTTAAACCAACAAAAAAAAGGAAGTAATCCACTCTGCTGACACCTCGGCTTGAGCCCAGGAAGACCGATTTTGACCTTCTGACTTGAGAAATCGTTAGAGAATAAATCTGTCATTTTAAGTCACTCAGCTTGTGGACATTCACTACAGCATCGAGAGGAAATGAACACATGAGATAAAACAAGGACATTGCCCAAACATTTAGGACTGTCCTCTGGCAGTAGATTTCCCCAGGATCATAAAATCTGAGTTCTAAAAGGAATCCTTTGAGCTTACCCCGCCCCATTTTCTCAGTTTATATAGGAGTGAATTGTAATAGTGACAATTCCTCTAACCTCATTGTCTCTGTCTGTAAAATGGGTTTATCGGTGGCTTCCTCTCAGGAGTTTGTGAGAAGTAAATACAAGACTACCTGTCACCTAAAGAGCTATGAAAATGTAAGCTACTGTCACAAGAGAAAGAAGCCCAAAAGGTTAAAATTTCTCAAGGCCACAAGTCTAGGTGGCAGGAGAGCCAGGCCCCACCTGCAGGCTTAATCAACCCTTCAGTGTTCTCTACACTTAACATTCCATTTCATCAGCCAGCACAGAGGAGTTGGTGGATGTAGGAGCCTGAAGCAAAAGAGAGTAGGAAAGCTCCCCAAATGTTGCCCCGAGTTCCCTGAGAACCAGCTCCCAGGAGCCTTGACCCCCATCAGCTGAGCTTGACCTTGCAGTCTTGTGCATCCGTGGGGTCTGGCAGCAGATGCATGCTGTGGTCCACAGGAAGAGCTCTCTCTCTCACACACACACAGGCCACACTATCCTCTTCCGCCAAAACTCAAATAGCTGCTCCACCATCCCTACGTCCTCCTCCAAGAAGTCCTCTCAGAGAAATAGAATCATCTCTTCCTGAACCTTACCTTCCCAGATAGGACACTGCCATCCCCTGGAGGAGGGAATGGCAACCCATTCCAGTACTCTTGCCTGGAGAATCCTGTGGACGGAGGAGCCAGGTGGGATACAGTCCATAGGGTTGCAAAGAGTCGGACATGACTGAAGTGGCTGGGCACGGCACGGCACTTGTTACTAAACACGCTTGTTCCGCTCTGCTGCCTGTTTGGACATCATCCCTCCATCTCTTGTCTGTTGGGGCTCTGCAAGCAGGCCCTCGGTCCACGGCGCCCCCTTGGTACAGAACACAGCCAGCACCCTGTACAAATCAGGATCCACTTGCACAGACCTGAGAGCAATGCCTCTTACCTTCTGACTCTGAGACACCTCATTGGCTTCACGTTGTCCAGACCAGTGGGACGACGCATAAGCATGGCCCCATCATCTTGCCATCCCTTAAGTCCTCTCCCTACTGCCCTCCACTGCTGCCCCTCTTCTGGCCCCCTCTCACATGGAGCCTTCCAGCTCTCCCTCCAACCCCTCCCGCCCCCCACGAAGCAGCCGCACTAATGCCCAAAGCTCCACATGACCCTCCTGAGCACCTCCCCTGACTTGGCATGTCCTGGGTCTCTGGCTCCTAGGGCAGAATCCCACTGCTTCTTCAAAGCCACCACGGGAGAATTGTGCTGTGACTTTCAAAGGAAATTGAAATCCCCTCTTTAGTGCTTTCTAAATGAACCTTGTAATTTTCCCCTGTCTACACCATCCCCGCGTTCGGTCCGTGTGTGTGTGTGTGTGTGTGTGTGTGTGTGTGTGTGTGTGTGTGATAAAGAGAGAGAAAGAACAGCCTGTTGATCTTGGTGCAGCGTGCAGCCAGGCTGAGTAAGCTCCTCTGGTCCATCAGATGAGGGGCCATCTCCTGGATGGGCTGCGTATGTGCTCCATGGGAAGGAGCCACAGCCTCACAAAGTAGCCTCTCCCCGCTCCTACCTTGGTCCCTTGGAAGTGGATTGACCAAGCCTGGGTTCACCAGGGGATGGAAACTCAGGTCTTGGGGAGAAAGAGGGCAGCTGAGGGAGGGAGTGGCAGCAAGGAATTCTGGAACATAACGAGTGTGTGACTAAAGAGTGGGAGGGAGGTCTTGGAGCCAAGAACAGAGGGTAGTGGAAAAGTCATGGAAGGATCCAGAAGAGGATCACAGGTGCTAGGGCAAGAGAAAGAGAAGCCCAGGCCAGGGCAGCAGGGGTGATGGACACACTGACTACACTGGCAGCATCTGGGTTTCCAGAAACCCCTGATCTCCCCAGGCCTGCTGCTCATCCAAGGTGGGTGGAAAATCAGGGACCCCTTTGTTGTTCACTAGGGGCAGAGAGAGAGCTGAGTCCAGGCAGGGAGTGAGCCAGGCTGCAAGTTTAAAGAACATGGAGTGGGACTCTGGTTGAGACCCCAGAGGGGAAACTAGCACTTAAAGTTGGGGGGTGGGAGGAGGCATCCAGACCCCACATTCTAAAGCAATCAGAGGCTGGGAGAGCTTGCAAGAAGGGGATTCTGGCGCCTCACTCTGGGAAGAGGTGATCTGTTCAGGTAGCAGTCTCGCTGAGCCCCATGCAGCTACTGGGCAGGGAAAAGGAGGCTGGAGACAGCAGGGTAGAGTCTGCATTTCCCCATGTGAAGTGGCAAGGATGCATGAGTTTTCAATGGGTCAAGGAACACTGCAGAAGGTAATGGAAGGTAATACAGCTTAAGCTAACTCCCCCAAAGAGGGCAGGCAATCTGCCAGGCAAGGGGATCCCTGCTAAGAGGGGCCAAGGGTTTAAAGTGGTTTGGAAAAGTTAGCTCAAACAGACCATCCACTTTGAAGACAAGACCTCATCATCATGGTGGCATCATCATCCACCCCACTTTCACCCCCACCCCCACGGTCTTCACTCCTGGGGAGGAAGAGTAAAGAGCAGACAACTCTCATCCCACCCCAGACCCCAGGGTCACAGGCAGCGAGGAAATGTAAGTTTCAATCAGACATGAGATTTGGGGGTCTTAAATTTGATATATTTTATAATCAGAAAGAAGTTATAGAATCTATCTAAGACATTGTTAAGGGACAGAAAAGGGAAATTCAACAGAATATGGTTGAAAACATTGACTTCAGAAAAATTTTTAAGTAAATATTTCATGTTTGTGTTGAACTGAATTGAGCCTCAACAAACCAGGTACACAAGGGACAGACTCCCTTAGCTGAAGAATGCATGTGTATGGGAGGGGGAGTGTATGTGAGGAGACATACAGAATAGTAAATAAAGAACCCAGAATCCCCAGGAAATCCTCACAGTAGGGCCAAGCCCCCCAGGTATGCAAACCAAGGGGCTATTCAGAAGCTAAGACTGTTCAGTGATCCAACCAGATGCCCAGACACAGCAGAGCTTTGTGGTCGGGATTCAAATCTTGACTCTACCACTAACTGACTGTGTGAGCTTGGGAAAGCCATTAAACCTCTCTGCGCCTCAGTTTCTTCATCTGTCAAATGGGAGAGTAGCACTTGGTTGTGAGGATTCCCTCCATCTCTGGCTTTGTGACCCTCAGAGCACTTGCATCTCTCTCTGATTTCTGCCCCTGCCCCCATCACTGGCTCACATCCGCACCCTCTGCCTGGCCTTTTTTCTACCTGCCAGCCTCTTCTTCTCAGTGGTAGTGGGGGTTTATGACCCCTGCTGGCCCAGAACATACATCAGGGCCTCTTGCTCTCTGTGCAGGCTTCAGTTTCTGCTTCCAGGTTGTGATGATTCCAGAATTTCCCAGTTCAGATTCTTGAGAACAAAAATCTGATTGGCCCAGCCCTTCCAGTTTGGGCAGATTTTTTAAGTCTGTCTTCTATAAGTCACTAAACAGCTGTGTCCAGGGAGGGAGGAGTCATGTGATATACAACCTGGCCACCTATGGCTGCCACTTGAGCAGGGGCTACGAAGGTGGATGGGGGAGCCAGGCAGGTCCCATGATTGGCACATCTTACTCAAACAGGGAGATTCATTTGCTCTGTCTCAAGGCTATAGAGTTGATAAATAAAGGTCTAGAAAGGAAATTAGAGATAATTTATCAATAATAATCTGTCAAATCCCATCTACGTACTCAGGACAATGCTGTGTGACCAGTAGGTGGGGCAATGAGGGGAAAGGGAAAAAAAAATGAAGTCCCTCAGTTGTGTCCGACTCTTTGTGACCCCGTGGATTGTAGCCCACCAGGCTCCTCTATCCACGGGATTCTCCAGACAAGAATACTGGAGTGGGTGGCCATTTCCTTCTCCAGGGGATCTTCCCTGACCCAGGGATTGAACCCAGGTCTCCAGCATTACAATCAGACAGTTTTACCGTCTGAGCCACCAGGGAAGCAGGGAAAGGAGGAAGGGGGTAAAACCTGGTCCCTATCCTCCGATGAGGAGGTAGATCAGGTCAGATGCAGAACCTGGTGGCGGACATCCCAGGAGCTGCCTGAGCCACGGTGAGGACCCAGGGTGGCCCCCCGTCCCACATGCAGCAGCTCACACCTCCCGAGGCCAGGTGCCTGCATGGACCTCACATCCTTGCCCAGTGCCCTTCATCGTCCCTCCAGCAGATGACCTTCTTCCACGAGCCAGGCGTTCTGCCAGGACAACCTTCTGAGCACCCCCTGACATCCCAGGATGCCTTGAGAGTCACTTGGCTCTGGGAAGAAGCTTTGCCTGGCCCCCTAACAGCCGCTCAATCCACTGGGCCCCTTGGGGGCCCACCTTTGTGCCTTAGTTTAGTTGGCTTATTTACATATCAGTCTAACAGAGTTCCTTGAAGCAAAGATCTTGGCTCATTCATCTCTATATTCTGGCCCCTTGTGGCTTGAGGGAAAAAAAAACTTTGTAAAATGAATGATTGACTAAATAAAGGCTGACGTTGTCTGGGAGAGCTTCACTGAAGATATGGAGCCTGAAGACGGGAAAGACTTGAGCACGTTAAATTAGGAAAGGGAAGACGCTCAAGGGGGACATAAGGGCAAAGACAGGAGGATGGGAACGAGGGGGTGTGAGCAGGGACAAGGGGATTCTGTGAACAATGAAACCTCTACCCGATGAGAGGACCAGGGTCCAGGGAGAACAGAGGAGAGTGATGCCCCCTAACACCCCACCTTCCATTCCCCAACCTGCACACCTGCCTTCCTCTGTCTGCCCCTTCTTCCATCTGCCACTTGGCTCCTGCCTCTCCCACCCCACAGCTTTCCTCAGGCTGCTGTCTTGATCCCTGCCTGAGGGATCCTGAAGGGGAGTTGATCATGTTGGTCCAGGTCAGAACTGATTCTGGGAGGTTTTCAAGACAGCCTGAGCTCTAGTTGCTGGAGCAAGCTCATGGGTTGATCGGCTGTCCTCCTCTAGACAGAAATGGGATGGCCCTGGCCAGGAACCCCACTGGGAAACTGCCTCCTTACCTTGTCTTTCCAAATTTGGGGGAGGCTGGAAGTCCTGTCCTGGCCCCTGCTCCTCCTGAGACCTCCAGGGTCATTCTGGAGTCTTCTTTGATGCCAATAGGGGGTGAGGGAGTTTACAGCATTGAAGGCCTCTACTCCAGGCAAAGTAATTCTCATCACTGGCCTCAAGGAAGAGAAGCCTAGAACTTCATGGGGATTTTGTGAACCACTCCACAGCCTCCCACTTCCTTCTTGGAAGATATTTCGCCATGTTTTGCCATATTTCTCAGTTCTCAGATGAACTCTTCTGCCACTGAACTTCTTACACTGAAGTAAGAGCGGGGAGCACACGCATTGGCTGAGCTCAGACTAATTAATGCTGCAGGCCTAACAGCATCATCTAGCCCCTCATCTAAGCCATCAGTAGGAGGTCTGAATGCCCTCAGGTCACCCCTCTGGCCTTGGAGGTTGTCACAGAGGAAGTTCTTGGATTTCAGAGGTTTGGTGAAGCCTCCTTTCTCCCCTGGCGTTCCCTCCTCACTGCCTGGCTCCTGTTGCCTTCCTGGGCCTCGGCTACCATGGCTGGAGACAGAGCCACCTGAGGAGACATGTGGGTAATAAAAGGCTCAGTTCCTGCCCCTGTTGCTAGGGCTGGCTGAGTCTGGGGTTGGCCAGGCACCTCTGTATGGTGGGTCCTGGAAAACCACCGAGGCACAGATGAGGCCCCAAGAATCAGAGACGTGGCGGCCCCAGGCCCCCTGGTGAGGAGGCTGGCCTAGAGACCAGCCCTCTGGCTTCTTGCCCAGTGCTTCCTTAGCGCTCCGCAGTGAAGCTCATCTTCTCCACACCAGCCTGGTCCTGTTGGCCTCCAGCACAGAGGTCCCATAACCCAGGTGTTCCCTGGGCACCCCTGCCTGCCCCCTTCCCCCTCGCCATTGGGCACCTTCTCACACAGGGCATCAGCCTCAGGTGGCCACAGGACAGACTAAATGCAGGCTCCCAGCTGCAGCCTGATGGGAAACCCATGGATGCTGAGGGCTGGTAGTTTATTGATATAGTCTATTGAGGGGCGGGGTCAGTGACTGGTGTGGACCATTTTTAAAGTCTTTATTGAATCTGTTACAAGATTGCTTCTGTTTTATGTTTTAGTTTTTGGGCCCAAGGCATGTGGGATCTTAACTCCCTGCCAGTGATCGAACCCTCACCCCCTGCATTGGAAGGTGAAGTCTTACCCACTGGACCGCCAGGAAAGTCCCCATTCCTTACTCTTTTAAGACTATTCTCCATTTTTAAGGGCAAGATTTAACCCAAAAGCATATGCCATAAAAGGGGACACTAGCTCTTCTCAAGTGCTCAGGGCTCCACCTGCTCCAGGAGGGGCTCCTGGTCCTCCCCTCCTGACCGCATCATCAGGATGGACCCTGAAACTGCTCACCCCCCTGAGGGCTCACAGCCTCCCCTCTGCTTCCTTGTGGTTCCAGTGCTTCTCCTCTACAGAGGACCCACTCACCTCCCTCAGCTCCTCATCCCCCACCTGTCAGCTGCCCACAAGCCCAGGCTCTGCTCATGTGTGATGGCAGCTTATGGATTTCTAGATTACAGGAAAAACTAGGGAACCCAACAGTCTCATCCAGCAGCCTCTCTGGGTTCTTTGCCAGGCCAGTGGACACCCCTGGCTGGGGTTTCCAAGAGACTTCCAGGGTGGAAGGAAGCAAGTTCACTTCTGGAGTTTTGAACTGATGTGTGTACTGGTACATATCATCTGCTCTTTCCTTCTACAGATAATCTCACAGGCCATCGAACCTCCTGTGATAAGATAGAGGCATTATTCCAGAGACATGGGTGGGCAGGCAGCTGATGTTGGTAACCTAGCCAAGCCCCCTTCCCAGCAGGAGCTGGACTTGTGAGAGAGAGGGGCAGATGAGCGATGAATGGGAGAGGTTTGCTGTGATCCCCAGCTACCCCGAGTGGAAAAGACCGTGGAAATGTTTTCAAAATTTCCCAAGATGATCCCAAGGAGAGGTGCTGGTGAGCAAGGGGAAAGAAGAGCCATTTCCTGGCCCAGGATCTGCCTTGTGGGTCACACACACACAGTGGCACAGGGTCCAGAGCTCCTGCTTGTCAAACACCGATCATCCTCACACTCTCAGTATACCTGAGACGGGCTCTCTGGTCCCCTCCTCTGGGGCTTCAGGGTCTCCTTGCCCCACCTGATGTCCCATTGAGAGCATTCAGGATGCCAGGACCTGAAAACATTGCATCCCTCCATCTCCTTCATCTTCTCCTTCTCAACGAGCCTTACCTGAGTAGATGGTAAGGAATCTGCCTGCAGTGCAGAAGACCCAGGTTTGATCCCTGGGTCAGGAAGATCCTCTGGAGAAGGGAACAGCTACCCACTCCAGTATACTTGCCTGGAGAATTCCACGAACAGAGGAGCCTGGTGGGCTACAGTCCATGGGATCACACAGAGTTGGACATGACTGAGAGACTAACACACACACAGTTGCTTTACAGTGTTGGGTTAGCTTTTGCCATACAGCAAAGTGAATCAGGTATATGTACATGTATATCCCCTCTTTTTTGGATTTCCTTCCCATTTAGGTCACCACAGGGCACGGAGTAGAGTTCCCTGTGCTATACAGTATTAGTTATCTATTTATACTGTAAATAACTATACACCAATGCAAGTTAACTTTCTTAAAAAGAAACTTGCCCAGGAACCTGCTCCAAGACTGCCTGAGTTTACGCTCAGCCACCTGCCTCTGTGTGCCCAGAGACACGGACACAACCAGCTCTGGACCAGCATCTTAGGCTTCCTTCTCCAGGAAGCCAGGCAAGGGCTGGAGGCCGGGCGAGAAGTCACTATGACTCTCATCCAGAACAAGACGGGGCATGAACCAGGCAGACTCTAAGCATCTCAATGAGAAAAAACTGAGGCATTTTTCATGAGGCCTGAGGGATGTAACAGGGCTCGTCTCTGTGGGTTGAATAGTTTTGGTCAGAAGACTGAATATTTTTCCTCTCAACTTTTACTACAAAAAGATTTCATACATACAACAAATTTCAAGGAATAAGACAATAACAGCCATATACTCCCTATATTTACATTCTCCAGTTACAATTTTGTCAATTTTGCTTTATCTGTGTATTTCTCTGGACTGTTTAATTTGCCGACATCAAGATAGCACACCTCTAAATGCTCAGCCTATATCTCTTAAAAAGGACTTTCTCCTACAAAACCAAGATGCTATTATCACACTTGAGAAAAATTAACAATTTCTTAATATTATTCAATATCCAGACCATATTCAAATTTTCACAGTTGTCCCAGAAATGTCATTTATTAGCTGTATTTTAACAGCAGACTCTAAAGGTCAGACATTGCATTTGGTTATCATGTCAGTTCAGTCTTCTTCTATCTAAAATAGCCCACCCCACTTCCCCACCGCACTAGCCTTTTTTTTCTTTTCCCTGTCATGACATCAACATTTTGAAGTGATTGAGCTGATAGTCTTACAAAATGTCCCACTTTTTGAGCTTGTCTGGTTATTTCCTTATGGTGCTATTCAACTTGTCACTTTATTTCCTTGTATTTTCTGTCAATAGATTAGATTCAAGCTTAAGATTTCACGTAAGAGAATATCCATGGTGGAAGCTTCTGAGATGGCCCCCATTGATCCCTGCCTCTTGGCGTTCACACCCTGTGTGGTCTCCTCTGCTTGAACATCGGCTTGGCTTATTCTAATAAATTGAATATGGCAGAAACAATGAGATGTCACTTCTGAGATTGGATTATTTAAAAAAAAACATAAGTGTAGCTTCTGTCCTGGCTGTTGGATCACCCTTGTTGGGGGAGGTCAGTCAACATGCCATGGGGCACTCTTTGGAAAGGTCCATGTGGCAAGGGCATGAGGCCTGCCAACCACTGCATGAGTGAGCTTGGAAGTAGATCTCTTCACCCTACTCCAGTAAGCCTTCAGATGAGACCACAGTCCCAGGTGGCAGCTTGCTTACAACCTCCTGAGAAACCTTGAACCAGAGGCACCCAGCTAAGCTGTGCCTACATTCCCGTCCCACAGAAACCATGAGATAATAAGTATTTGCTGTTTAAGGCTATTTAGTTTGGCCATATTTTGTGATACCCTGCCATGGACTAGATGGTGTCGCCTTGTTCCAAGTTCATGTGTCGAAGCCCCAACCCCGAATGTGACTGTATCTAGAGACAAGATCTTTAGGGAGAATTTAAGATTAAATGAGGTCATAAGTAGGACTCTAATCTGATAGGACTGTGGCCTTATAAGAAGAAGAAGAGAGATGTCTCTCTTCCTATCCCAACCATGTGAGGGCAGAGCAAGAAGGCAGCTGTCTCCGGGCCGGGAAGAGAGCCCTCACCAGAAACTGAATCAACAAATACCTTGATCTTGGACTTCAACCTCCAAAACTGAGAAATAAACATCTATTGCTTAAGCCACGCAGTCTGTGGTATTTTGTTATGGCAGTCTGAGCAGACTATCACATAAATCAATAGATACTTAATACAACTTTGTAGAGGATGCTATCAACATCATATTTCATCATATCAGAAGGCATACACTGCCAAGCTGTCCCACTAATTTTCATCACTTGGTTAAGGTGGCCCCTGCCAGATCTAACCATTGAAAAGGCTTATTTTCCCTTTCTACAATCAGCAAGTTATCTGTAGGACATTATCTTGACCCCCTGGAATATCTTGTTCTTCGTTTAACCTTTATTGATGATCCTTCCCTGAATTAATTATTTCTTTAAATATTGCAAAATGATTTTTTTACAAGTCTATCATTCTTTTCATATTCACCAGCTCATGTTCTTCCCAAAGAAGCATTTTTTTCTCCTCATCAACAGGAATTAAGAACGATTCCTCCTGAAAAGGCAGGTAAATGCTTAATTCTTTCTTTTTAATTATGAATTTCCTGAATAAAGAATTGGTTCAATAGTCACTTTAATGGTGGTAAATGAGTTTCTCTCTATTTCTCAACTCTGACAGTTATTTAGTTATTCATTTGCTTATCTATCTATCTACCATGGTCTGATGGATATCTACTTGTTCAGTGTTTTACAATCAGTCGTACTCATTATTCTTTTCAATGCTCAGACTGGCCCAGAATTTGCCAGCTAGAACCCTTCCTAGCTGAATTCCAGGTCCCTAAGGATATGTTTTCAGAGGGGGCTCTTTTCAGCAGTCCACCCACCACCCTTAGAAACCCTTGCCAGACACCATGGATGAGGAGGGCAGTGAAGGAAAGGAACAATGAGATGAAATAGGCGGGGAAATGAGAGGGGAAAGTAGAAACTGAGTCATCCAGACCCCTGAGTCCTGGTCCTACTGGCTTTACAGTTTGCTCTGTTTCAGAAACACCAGCGAGCTCCTTCTCTGCACCTGGGCACTCAAGCTTGCCACCAGGGCTAGGCAGGGGCAGTGGAAAGCAGAGAGCCCTGGAGACATGTAAGACTGCATCACTAGGTCCTCTGCCCCAGAAACCATGGGCCCCCAGAAAAACAGGGAATGGGAGAAGGAACCTGGGGTTTGAAACATCTTCACAGCTGAGGCGTGTTAATTGGGAGAAAGTTATATGGAGTTGGCCCAAAAGTTCATTCAGGATTTTCCATTATGGAAAAACCCAAACTAACTTTTCTGCCAACCCACTACAAGCCTCAGTTGCAGCCTGGGGAGGGAGGAAGAAACTGAGCTGAAAAGGCTCCCAGCCTTCCCTCAAGGAGTCAGGAGATGGTAAATTTAGGGTCCCTCTGATCCATTCCGGCCTCTGGGACTCTGAGATTCCTGGCCTGCAGCCAGTCCTTATACCCAGAGGCATGAAATTAACCAGCACATTTGGACTGTGCAGAAGAAAGACTGGCTTGATGTCCATACAACGCCAGTGCTCGGGTCACGCCATCTGTCTACTCAGAATGCGCTGAGTTTTGAGCTCACTTCCCAGCCTTCTCCCCTGCTGCCTGAATCTATTCCCGCCCTGACTTGAACTTCCTGAAAGGCATGAAAGACCTTATAGGCCTGATCAATGAAAACCATTACAACTGCTTACTTCTGAGCCTTTTGATATTATTGTATTGCGAGAATACTTTCTGGGTCTCCACTGAAAATAATAACAAGACCTTGGTTCCAGTTTGGGAGGCACTGGAGGCTCCTAAACATGATCTCTCCCATTTTTCTCCTTCTGCTGGGTCTCAGCCCTCCTCCCCCAGCAATATCTCTCCTCTATCCATTTTGCTGTTCCACTGACATTGGTTTTCGAACAGCCCTTGGCTTAAACAGTTGAGGGGAAGTACCTACATCGCTGTTATAAAGACAATGAAGCTGTATCTCAGAGAGAGGCTTTCTCAAACGCCCCAGTGCTCCATGCCCACAGCAGAGCAGAGAATGGACAATGTTTGAACACCTAAAAGAAACCCAGGACAGAGAAAAATGCCAAGTATCCTTATACTAGGGCTGCCCTGGTGGCTCAGAGATAAAGAATCTGCCTGCCAATGCAGGAGACATGGGTTCAGTCCCTGAGTCAGGAAGACCCCCTGGAGAAGGAAATGGCAACCCACTCCAGTATTCTTGCCTGGGAAATTCCATGGACAGAGGAGCCTGAAGGGCTACAATCTGTGGGATCACAAAGAGTCAGACTTGACTTGGCACCTGAACAACCGCAATCCTGTTACTGTAAGTGCCTCCCAGCAAAGGGGCCCACACCTGTGAAGGCAAGGGGAGTGATGTGTGCACGCCCAGCCAAGGCTTAGCTGGTATACCTGTCCCATGAATGTTCACAGCAACCATATAGCAACAACAGGCAGAAATCACTGTTGGAAAAACAGATATCACTCCTCCTGGCTCTCTCTCATGATAGGGAGCAATATTCCATGCACACGCTCTCCATTCAAGCACGGCCAACACCCAACTTTCCATCATCTCACAGGTGAAGCTTCTTATGTCTATTTCTGCCTCTCTCAAACATCATTTCCACAGGGAGAAAAGAGCCCACACTGTTCCTCTTGTCCCTTTCCAGGCTCTCACTTGACCTGAGGAAGTCCGGCTAACTTCTCAGATTGGTCCATGCTTGCCAGGCACAGTACCATTGCATTTTGAGCAGCTGATGCTCAGCTGGGACAACCTCATTTCCCCCTCTCATCTGTCACCAGATGCCAGGCAAGCAGTCCTGCCTTCTATTCAGCTCAACAGACGGCACTTAGATTTACCAACAGACCCTAACATATGCCAAGAATATGAAGATGAATAAGGCATCTTTTGAAAGAGCTCAAAATATAATAGGAAACATACAGATCAATGGAATAAAATTGACAGTCTGGAGACAGACCCCCACATTTATAGTCAACTGATTTTCAACAAGGGTGACAAGACAGTTCGATGAGAAAGAACAATCTTTTCAATAAATGGTACAGAAATAACTGGATGTCTACAATGGATGAAGTCAGATTACTACCACATACTATCTATGGAGATTAACTCAAAATGAATCAAAGCCCTAAATGAAAGAGCTAATACTATAAAACCCTTAGAAGAAAATACAGGCATAAATCTTCAAGACCCTGGCTTACAAAATGGCTTCTTAGTACAGGAAGAAAAAAATAGGTAAATTGGACATTCAGTTAGTTCAGTTGCTCAGTCATGTCCAGCTCTTTGGGACCCCATGGACTGCAGCACACCAGGCTTCCCTATCCATGACCAACTCCCAGAGTTTGCTCAAACTCATGTCCATTGAGTTGGTGATGCCATCCAACCATCTCATCCTGTCGTCCCCTTCTCCTCCTGCCTTCAATCTTTACCAGCATCAGGGTCTTCTCTAAAGAGTCAGTTCTTCGCATCACGTTCTCAAAGTATTGGAACTTCAGCTGCAGCATCAGTCCTTCCAATGAATATTCAGGACTGATTTCCTTTAGGATTGACTGATTTGATCTCCTTGCAGTCCAAGGGACTCTCAAGAGTCTTCTCCAACACCACAGCTCAAAAGCATCGATTCTTTGGACCTCAGCTTTCTTTATGGTCCAACTCTCAAGTCCATACATGACTACTGGAAAAACCATAGCTTTGAGTAGACAGACCTTTGTTAGCAAAGTAATGTCTCTGGTTTTTAATATGCTGTCTAGGTTGGTCATAGCTTTTCTTCCAAGGAGCAAGCGTCTTTAAATTTCTTGGCTACAGTCACCATCTGCAGTGATTTTGGAGCCCAAGAAAAGAAAGTCTATCACTCTTTCCATTGTTTCCTCATCTATTTGCCATGAAGTGATGGGACCAGATGCCATGATCTTAGTTTTTTGAATGTTGAGTTTTAAGCAAGTTTTTTCACTCTCCTCTTTCAGTTTCATCAAGAGGCTCTTCAGTTCCTCTTCACTTTCTGCCAAAAGGGTGGTGTTATCTGCATATCTGAGGTTATTGATATTTCTCCCAGCAATCTTGATTCTAGCTTGTGCTTCATCCAACCAGGCATTTTGCATGATGTACTCTGCATATAAGTCAAATAAGCAAAGTGACAATATACAGCCTTGACATATTCCTTTTTCAATTTGGAACCAGTCTATTGTTCCATGTTCAGTTCTAACCATTGTTTCTTGACCTGCATACAGATTTCCCAGGAAGCAGATGAGGTGGTCTAGTATTCCCATCTCTTTAAGAATTTTCCACAGTTTGTTGTGATCCACACAGTCAAAGGCATTAGCATAGTCAATGAAGCAGAAGATGTTTTTCTGGAAGTCTCTTGCTTTTTCTATGATCCAACAGAGATTGGCAATTTGATCTGTGATTCCTCTCCTTTTTCTAAATCCAACTTGAACATCTGGAAGCTCTCAGTTCGTGTACTATTGAAACCTTGCTTGGCAAATTTTAAGCATTACTTTGCTAGCATGTGAGATGAGTGCAATTGTGTGGTAGTTTGAGCATTCTTTGGCATTGCCTATCTTTGGGATTGGAATGAAAACTGACCTTTTCCAGTGCTGTGGCCACTGCTGAGTTTTCCAAATTTGCTGGCGTACTGAGCACAGCACTTTCACAGCATCATCTTCCAGGATTTGAAATAGCTCAACTGGAATTCCATCACCTCCACTAGCTTTGTTTGTAGTGATGCTTCCTAAGGCCCACTTGACTTCACATTCCAGGATATCTGGCCCTAGGTGAGTGATCGCACCATCATGGTTATCTGGGTCATTAAGACCTTTTTGTATAGTTCTTCTGTGTATTCTTGCCACCTGTTAATATCTTTTGTTTCTGTTAGATCCATGCCATTTCTGTCCTTAACTGTGCCCATCTTTGCATAAAATGTTCCCTTGGTATCTCTAATTTTCTTGAAGGTGTCTCTAGTCTTTCCCATTCTATTGTTTTCCTCTATTTCTTTGCATTGATCACTTAGGAATGCTTTCTTATCTCTCTTTGTTATTCTCTGGAACTCTACATTCAGATAGGTATATGTTTCCTTTTCTCCTTTGCCTAATAATTGGACATTAGCTAAATTTAAAACTTTTGTGCTTCAAAGGGCACCATCAAAAATATACAAAGATGCCCACAGAATAGAAGAAAATCTTTGCCTATTATATATCTAACAAAGGATTTATATCTAGAATATCTAAACAGCTATTATAATTCAGTTAAAAAAAAATCCAAATGAAAAATTGGCAAAGAATGTGAATAGATAGTTCCCCAAAGAAGCTATACAAATGGCCAGTAAACACATGAAAGGTACTCAGCATGATTAGTAATCAGGGAAATGCAACTCGGAACCACTATGTGATATAAGTTCACATGCACTAAGATGGCTATAATAGTAAAAAACAACAAGAACAAAACAGATGGTAAGAAGTATTAGTAAGAATGTGGAGAAACTGCAACCATCATGCATTTCTGGTAGGAATATAAAATGGTGATCCGCTTTGGAAAGCAGTCTGACCATTCAGTGATTAAACACGGTTACTTATGACCCAGCAATTCCACTCACTGGTAAACATGAAAACAGAAAAGTGAAAGCATATGTCCGAAACAAACACACAAAACATGGAAACCTTTAGTGGCATTATCACAACAACCAAAAAGGTATAAACAACCCAAATGTCTAGCAACCGATGAATAGATCAATAAATTATGGTATATTCATACAATGGACTATTACTCAGCAATAAAAGATTAGTATTTTCCTTCTTCATCTTTCAAGAAACATAGTAAGATTTCCTCTTTTTTAAAATCTGTTAATTGGATTGACATTGATTCTATCTACCTCATATTTCTGTAACAAATTCCACTGGCAATGGTTCAGTGGTAAAGAATATGCCTGCCAGTGCAGGAGACGTGGGTTCGATCCCTAGGTCAGGAAGATCCCTTGGAGAAGAAACTGGCAGCCCACTTCAGTATTCTTGCCTGGGAATTCCCATGAAGCCTGGTGGGCTACAGTTCATGGGGTCTCAAAAGAGTTAGACATGACTGAGTGACTAAACAACAACAAAGATATTAAGAGATATTTCACCAGAGAAGATCTACAGATAGTAGACAAGCACGTGAAAAGATGTTCAACATCATTAGCCCTTAGGAAAAGGCAAATTAGAACCAGTAACAGTAAGATACGACTTACTATACCTATTTTAGAATGACTAAAATAAAAAATAGTAACAGTACCAGATGTTTACAAGAATACAGAGACACTAGATCACTCATACGTTGCTGGTGGGATTGAAAAAAATATTGCCATTCTGGAAAACAGTTTGGCAGCTTTGTTTAAAAAAAAAAAAAAAAAAAGGTGAGCATGTGATTACTACCTGACCCAGCAGTTGCACTCCTGGGCATCTATCTCAGAGAAATAAAGATTTAAGTCCCCACAAAACTTATACATAGATGTTATAACAACTTTATTCATAAGAGTCCAAAACTAAAGAGCACAAATGTCCTTTAACAAGTGAAAATTTAAAAAGCAGTGGCATATTCATACCATGGACTGAAGCAGAACAAATTGGGTTCACATGACAACCTGGATAATTATGCTGAGTGATAACATAAGGAAAGTTTGCGGGGATGGAATCAGTGTCAGCGTCCAGTGTGACATTGTGCCACATTTTCATAAAATGTCACCATCAGGGGAACCCAGGTAAAGAGGACAGGATACCCAGAATCTTTCCATTATTTCTTACTACTATGTATGAACGTATGATTCTCAAAATATAAAAGCTAATTTTTTAAAATCCCAGGCTGTTTATAATTTCCTAGTGCAGGCTCCAAAAATTACATGAGCTTTTTAAAAGTGTGAATTATATGTATGTATGTATATATGTATATATATGTGTGTATGCATATATGTATATATATATATAGTATGTATAATTATACACACACACATGCATACAGAGAGAGAAGTATGCATTGGCTTTTGTAAGCATTTGTTCAAGGCTCTTTGGAAGATCAAAGGAAAGTAGAAAAGGATTATGGGAAAGATTGTCTAGACTTGGGGGTTAATAAGATCTCACCTCCCAGGTGTCTCTACAAAGGACATCACGCGCACATTTGAACACCTGCCTGCCACCTCCAGTCATACACACTGTCCCTGTCCCCTCTCTTGGGCTTCACTTCCCCTTTGTCAGTGTCCTTCACTCACAAAGCCACTAGAGAACTCTGTTAGTTAGGATGATTAATGGTCGCTGCTAGAACAAACAACCTCCAAATCCCAGTGTCTTTACATCATGAAAATCACTTTGTGCTTAGCACATGTATTTGGGATGTTCCCAACTGGGCCGCTCTCCTGGGAGGCTCTCTGCTTAGTGGTGCTGGGGGCCTGTGCTGCCACCATCCTGCGGCCTCACGGTCACCCCAGCATCATCCAGGCAGCAGAGGAAAGAGTGTAGAAACTGAATGCAATGAGAGGGGGGGGAGGCTAGGAGTGGAGTACACCACTTCTGTTCACATCCTGATAAATATGGTGCCACCTGGGAGGGGGCTGGGACAGGCAGTCCTACCGGCTGCCTCTATAACATTGCTTCTGCTGTAGGCCCCTTCCTAGCTGAGCCTACCAATGTTCCCCGTCACGAGAGCACTGACATTCCCACAAAGATCTACCTGACACTCCCCTCCATCCATCTTTGAGGTACCCAGGCAGGACTGGCTCCTTCAAAGAGCAGGGAGGAGGGCCTCTCAGCACCTCTGTTCTGCACTGTCACCCAGGCCTGCAGCAGCTCAGCTTGAACCCAAATTCTCACCTTGTGCCCACAGAACTGGCCCCCTTCAGCCTCAGGCCTCAACCCTCTCCTCATCCAAGCCGCCACTCCCCTTATCCCATCCCCCCACAATTGCCCTGGTCACCTCCTTCCACTTGTTCCCTCAACCTCCCTGATGACTCATTAAAAAAAAGAACTTCTCTCCTCCTCTATTAGCATAAAAATAAAAATACTGAGAATACCACTTCCTGAGAATTAATACCCCCAGGGGTCCCAGCCCTCCAAGCATTCCAGCAGCTGAGCTCTGTGCCTCACCCAGCAGTGGCCAGCCAGGATCCCTGCTCCAGGAGACAGCGGTGTGATGGACCCAAACAGGGATGGGGCGGAGCAGATGGTGACAGGAGGGAGTCTACTAGGTTCAAGTGCAGACATCTAAAGTGCTCTGTGCCATAGATACCAGACACATGTATGGTTTGGAGTTCAAAAGAGAAATCTAGACCTGGGCACTCCATGTATCTCACATTTGAATTTGATAGGATACAGATTCAACTACTGTTACACACTCAAAATAAGAGTGGCTTAAATATGATGAGGTCACACTGTCTTTCACAAGGGTAAGCAATCCAGGGCCGATGTGGTGCTCAAAGGTGTCAGGGCCCAGCTCCCCCTGTCTTGTCGCATATGTGCTGTCCAAGATGACTCACCCCGATCTGCATTCCAGCCAGCAGAGATGGGGCACTGGGCGAGGGGAGGGCAAGTCCCTTCCTTTTAGGGTCAGAACGCTGAGAGACACACACAAGACTTCTGCTCACATTCCAGAAGCTGGTAACAAGCCTCCACTAGGCTGAAAGGGAGGCTGAGTGACATCAATGTTATCCCGTGCAGTTGTATGCACAGTTCATTTCTATTACTATGGAATAATGGAGAGTGGATATTCTGGGATGGCTAGGAATCTCTGTTCTACGTCCCATCAGTATATTTTTGAGTAGGTACTTCCTCAATATATGTGCATTTGTATATAACACTCTGGAGGATCCCATGGCAGCCCACTCCAATATTCTTGCCTGGAGAATTCCATGGACAGAGGAGCCTGGCAGGCTACAGTCCATGCAATCACAAACAGTCAGACATGACTGAGCTACTAACACTTGAAAAAAATATATATGTACATGAATAATTAATATGTATGTCAGTGTGGTTATTACATATTTATAAATCTTATTTTCTTTCTTACTTTTAAGATAAAAATCAAAACAATGTTTTCTTCTTATACCTCAAGTCATCATGTAGCACATAGCTTCTGGGAGGCCGCCAGTCTAGACTAAACCTGTAGATTTACAAATCAACAGCAAATAGGTAGTGGCTGAAGCTATGCAGTTGAATAAAATCACCCAAGGAGGAGCCTATGAACGTGGAGGGAGAGGAAAGAGCCAAGGATAGAAGATTGGGAAACATCAACATTTAAGAGTTGGGCAGAAAGAGGAGAAGCAGGAATGATTTGAGAACCTGGGCAGGAATTGTGAGGAGGTAGGAGTGATCCTAAGGAAGTCTGGGGGAAGGGAGTTTCAGAAAAAGTGAGGACTAAAAAGAGATCATTGATTTGCATATGGGAAGGTCATGGGTAATCGGTTGAAGAGAGAAGAAAATTAGACAACTTACTGGTGTCTATGTACTAGAAAAGAGGGAGCCATGGAAGATTAATGGAGTAGGGAGTCATAGGATAACAGCCGAATGCAAAGAAGATTGGTTTGGACATTTGTATGTAGGGTGGATTGGAGGCACTAGAGCCTAAAGTCTGAAGACTCGCTAGGATGGAAACCCAGACCAGGTTGACCAGAGTAAGAACGGCCTTGAACACATTGTTTAGGAGAAATGGAAATGACCCAGTGACAAATTCAATATGGAGACAAAGAAAAGAAGAAAAACTTGACACAGATTTTAAGCCATGTAAGCTGGGAGTAGAGAGCTGCCACTGAGACCATTGCTTGGTTGCAGAGATTCTGATGGGTAAAGTGTGTCAGGTGGGCTTGTCCAGGAATGCTTCCTGGAGAAGGTACTGTGAGAATGGCAGTCTCAAAGTTCCTGGTCTTCTATCCTAGGCTCCTCCCACACAGCTAAGCATACAAACTCTCAAGTTCAGAGTGCCTCACTCCTGATCCCTGCAGTGACAAGGATGTGCTCATGACTGAACGGATGGTGTCCTAGAGACTCCGACCAGCCAAGCTGTCTTTATTGTGGTACCCAGGGGTTATGAGGTTGTCACTGAGAGCAAAGCGAGCTGCTCCTTCCCATTCAGGGTCAGGCTCCGTGACGTGGCCAGCAGCAAAGGCCCTGCCACCTGCCCACTGACACAGGACACGCAGGGCCACAGTGCAGCTCATCTCCAAGGCAACCACACACACAGCTGACAGTCAGCATTTGCTAGAGCCATCCTCAGCCGTGGACATGGCCTTCATCTCTGGTCCACCTCCCAGCATCAAGAAATTAGTCAAAGGAAAAGGATGCAATGGATTTCCATAAGCTCTTGAGGAAGGAGGAGGCTGATCTCAACAGCAAGTGTCTGTCACTAAGGAATGACCCTCCACTGGGCTCGACCCTCAAGGGTCTCCCTGTGGGATTCTGGTCCACTTGGCTTAAGTGAAGCAGGATGGCCCCCCAGAGCCCTCGCTGGGGATGCTCCACGGCTGCTTCTCTCTCAGGCCCCTCAGAGGCTGGGTGGGGACTGGATTGCAAGACAAGGATAGTGAAAGGAATTTGGCAGTTTGTTCCTTTGGACCAGGATGAATCTGGCCTCAGGAGACAAGAACACCCACTCCTGAGGCCTGGCCTTAGGCTAGACCCAGTGCCCTCCAGAGCTGAGGACTTCAGTGTGATTGTGGATGCTGGGGAGGCCTCCCTGTAGGGTTAAGACAGGCCCTGGGCTTGGATGGTGGTTCTCACTAGAGACTGATGCGGGCATCCACCCACCATTTCACCAGGAACAAAGGCTATGGACCCTGCTGCCTCTAAATTGACACATCCTCCATCAAGTCACTCTAAGGATTAAATACAAAACTATGACTCTTGTAATTTAAAAAAAAAAAAAAAAGAGTTGAGTAGGTCCTGATTTGGGGGCTAAATACACTAAAAAAAAAAAGTCAGTGATAAAATAGCCATATGATACCTTGGATAAATTTGTGAGGCTAATCCTGAATTTGGGGGACATCTCAGAGGCTGAGATTCACTTAGCCCTTAGTGAGCACTCACACTGCACCAGGCCCACTCTCTGAATCTTGGAAGATGAGGAAGGTATTCCAGGCTGAAGGGACAGCAAGTCCAAGGAGCCATGTGAGAGATAGCACCCTAAATGGCCGACAATTTCGAACACACAGTCAAATTCTAGATCAAAATCTTGATTTGGCCACAGCTGAGGCCGGGAGGAGAGGGATAGTCCCAACTGGAGAAGTAAGCTCTAGCTGATCATGACGTTTTTACCTGTTGGGGGAGTCTGGGATTTTATCCAGAAGGCGATGGGGAGCCACTGAGAGATTTTAAGCAGAGAGGAGACATGAGCAGATTTGTTTTTAGAAATGTACCATGGTGGTTTGTGAAGAATGCAACGTGGCAGAAGAGCCTATTGAGAGACTAGCTGGGTCTTGCTTTCTCCACTGTGGCTCCTTGGTAAAGAATGACAGGTATTTCCACTTCTCTTCCTTCTTACTCCCACCCTAGCAGGAGAGCCAAGCCATTGTACCTTGGAGGCCTAGGCTTTTCATATCCACAGCAGGAACTGACAATATTTGTGTGTTTTATGGCAAAAAAAAGAGAGAGAGAGATTGCCAGGCTGGTCTGCCTCTTTGTTTTAGAAGGCTTTGGGTTCAGCCAGGAAATGTTGAGGTTGTGCTGAGAGGTAAGGATGAAAAGGAAGAGACAGGTTATGGGATGTGGGGCGGGGGCTTCCAGAGAAGCCGACGTCTCTAACCCTTGATTATGAGGGTAAGGAGAGGACGGAGCTGCAACTGTCTCCCAGGATTCCAGCAGGACTAATAGGAAAATGGATGGTGGGTCTAGCTGTTAGGGGAAACACTGACTGAAACCGCCCACCCTGGCCAGGCACCACAGTAACCATTCACATGAGTTATTTTACGACAGGAGATACTGGTAAGGAACACAGAACTAACAAGCCACCACCAACAAGAAGAATTTGGGAAAGGTCAAAAGGAGACAAAAGATGCTAGTCCATATGTCCTGTTAGAATCTCCCCCACTGGAATCCACCTTGACTGAGCAGGTATGAGTCACCTGGGAGGACCCTGAGTCAGAATGATTGGACAGAAAAAAACCTGGAAACTAATCCCATCACCAAGATTGCAAGTCATGTGGCAGAGCAGTCCTCCTGGGTTTCCTTACCCTACTACTGCTCTCTACCCAGATGCCCCTTCCCAATAAAGCCTCTTGTTGGTCAGCTCATGTGTCTGCCTTGACAATTCATTTCTGGGTGTTAGACAACAGCCCACTCTAAGGCCCTGAAGAGGTTCTCCTTCCTGCAACATAGTCACTGAGTGGACGAGAAGGTCTTCCCAGAGATCTGGGCAGCAAACAGCTATGAGCATGTAACTGAGCAGGACCCTATGGAGTCCTCTGGACACAAAATCTTTCTGTGTCCCCTGGTTCTTATTTGCAGGATAAAGTCTTCAGCTTCCTAGATCTCCCTGAGTCCCAGAGAAGCGATTCAAAGAGTTGCTAATCAGGAACCTGACCGTGGATCCCTGGGTTGTCAGTAAATTGAGGGCAGCCTGCGTTCTCTTCACTGCCTCCTTCATCTCCTCCACCGGGTGTAGGGGGCTGCCTGGCATGCAGCAAGCTCTAGTTCTGCTTGCTGACTGGCACAGAGAGCAGACCAGGGCTACCACCCCTGACTCCATGCTCCTAACACCACTTCTTTGTGCTTCCTGCCACTTCTCACGGACGCCCTTACAATCAAAAGGGCTTTCAGAGCTTGTGGCTCATTTCCCACCCCCTTTCCCAGACCATTCTCCTCTCCTTCCCAGCTCTGTTATCCACAAGTCTTTGATTTCCTGATTGCTAGATTCTTCTTCCCTGATTACTTTCCTCAGGGACTAAACTCCTCCGAGAAAAAGAAACTATCTGACCTGTGGTCTGATGCCCTGGAGGGATGAGAAGGAAAGCAGCTAATGGCAACAAAAATGTAACTAACTTTATTGAGCAAACTCTCAAGGGCCGAGTTTTACAATCACCTTACATAGCATAGTCCTATGAGGGATCATCATTCCCATTTTACAGGTGAGGAGGTTCTCAAAGAGTGACATGACTTGCCCAAGATCACAAAAGCAATATGTAGGAAAAACATTTTCCTCTACTAATTAGTTCTCTAATCGCTGGGTCCCTGTGATTACACTGACCAAAACCAGAGTAACAAGAGAAAATCAAAGTGTATTAATGTTTACAACATGCATATACACAGAGGAGCACCCAATGATGAGTAACCCTTGGGGTCATTAGAACCTGGCCTTACAAACCACCTTAGGCTAGACAAAGGAAAAGGGGGCTTCTGAGGGCTGAGGAAGGGAGGTTATGGGAATGTGATCAGCAAAATATGGTAAGCAGAGTTGTTCAGTGAGATTAGTGGTGCAGATTTAAGTCAATGCCTTCTCCATGGCTAAGAGCTCTTACTACAGGTGAGGAAGATGCTTTTACAAATGGAAATTTCCTTTGCCAAAAGAAAACTTGTTCCCTGTTTTTAGAGTTTTCCCTGTGCCTGCTGATTCTCAATGGATCTTAACTCTTAAATAATCCATATGCCACAGAGGCATATTATAAGGTAGTATAATAGATGTCCTGATTTCAAGGACAAATCAGAATTTAAACCCAGATAGCCTTGACCTTCTTTGTATTTCCCTTCCAGTCCCCCAAAATCTGTTTATTGACCATCTGTGCTATGCTGTGCTTAGTCGCTCAGTCTTGGCTGACTCTTTGCAACCCCATGGACTGTAGCCCGCCAGGCTCTTCCATCCATGTGGATTCTCCAGGCAAGAATGCTGGAGTGGGTTGCCACGCCCTCCTCCAGGGCCTCCTCCCAACCCAGGGGTCAAACCCAGGCCTCCAGCATTGCAGGCGGATTCTTCACCATCTGAGCTACCAGGGAAGCCCATGAATACTGGAGTGGGTAGTGCATCCCTTCCCCAGGCATCTTCCCAACCCAGGAATGGAACTGGGGTCTCCTGCATTGCAGGAGGATTCTTTACCAGCTGAGCTGCCAGGGAAGCCCTATTGACCATCTACTTTGTACCAAACACTGCTCCTTCTCTGGAAAGCGAAAGACAGTGAAGCTATGTGTGCCCTCAGACACCTGCAGGCTGGACAGGAGACAGACACGTAAACCAAACAGGGCGATGAACAGTACTCCAGGCATGTTCAAAGTCTCGTGGGCTCTCGGAGCAAGGACAGGCTAAGCAAGGCTTTCCAGGAGAAATGACATCCCAGAAGGTCTCAGAGGACGAGCTGCAGTCTACCAAGCAGACCAGCGGTCAGTGTGTGTGAAGGTACCTGGGCACGACCACCTGCAGCCCATAGCCTAGGTGGGCTGAATAAATGCCTTGGTACCCCCCGAGCAGGAATGCTCCTCCCACCCAAGCCCCACACCCATGGATGCCAGGACCAGTGTGAAGTCAAGGTGATGCCCTTCTTCCCCTAGTCCTTTCCCAAGAGGCCTGGGCTCCTGGGTTCTGCCTCCAAAGGCTTCCTGGGGGATGGCTCTGCCAGCGCCAGCGGCCCTCCTGACAGCTGCAGCCCCTCCCTCAGAGGATCTTCAGTTTAGCTAAACGGCTGGATCCCTTTGGGCTTGATACCATCTAATTGGTTGTGGCTAATCCCATATTAACTCTCCCTGCAGAAGCTAGAGGGCCTCTCCCCACCCTCCATCGAAGCCCCTACAGAGGCTTCTGTTATCCTGTTTATGAGCCTCCGCAACCACAGACAGGAACATTTGCATATAAATAACCTGCCAGCACAGGAGGCTGCGAGAGGCACCTGGTAACGACTCTGTTTATTACTCTGGAGAGAGAAAGGGGGCAAGAAGGCCTTGTGCACTGGGTGGCCCAGGCGGGACGGCTGCATTTCCACCCGCTGATTAGCTGAGAAAGAGTCATTGACCCTCAGGCCACAGAGGGGCAAACTAACCCCCCTCAGCAACTCCTCAATGGGAACCCTGGACCGACTGTGCGGCCCAAGACCTGAGACTGTAGGATGCACCAGGGCTGGTCCCACCCCGAAATTTGCCGGGCGTGGCCCTGGGGTGCGTGCAGTAGGACAGTGGTACCCAAGTGTTCTGGAACCAGGGACCAGTTTCCAGGAAAATAATTTTTCCATAGACCGGGGTGGGCGGTGGTTTCGGGATGATCCAAGAGCATTACATTTATTGCACACTTTATTATTATTTCATCAGCTCCACCTTAGATCATCAGGCATTAGCTCCTGGAGGTTGGGGACCTGTGTAGTGAGGGGAGGTACAATAAACAGAAATGGGCCATTTTCCCAAAGAACTGTACATTGCAGAGGACACATCACAGATAAAGCGGGAAGCCCTGACCATACAGAATGGGGAGCTGATGACCAGCAAAGCATGGTGTGGACAGAGTGCTCAGAGTGAATCCTTCACCTGAGAAGGCTCGGAGAGGCGGGAGAGGGGGAGAGGTGACTGAGCTGGTCTTTGAAGAACAGATTGACCTCACCTGGGTGGAGAGTAGAGAGGAAACCTTCCAAGCCAGAGGGACTGAGGTCCTGTTCAGTGAATGCATCCCTCAGTGGATTATGGGGGAGATAAAACCGGAAGAGCAGCAGAAGGTATGGCAGAAAAGATGGGCTTGACACAGCCTATGGGGTCCCCACATGACTAAGTTGTGACTTTACCTCCTAGACCTCAAAGGTTTTTAAGCAACATCGGTGGGGACAGTTCTGGGGCTAGAACTACAGCTGCTGAAACCGCCATTAAACTGTGGGATGTCCTAACGTTTCCCTAAGAAGGCCCAGAAGGATCACCCTTAGCTGTGGTCTGATATCCATTAACACAACATGTGTGCGGACTAAGTTGCTTCAGTCGTGTCTGACTCTTTGTGACCCTGTGGACGGTAGCCCACCAGGCTTTTCTGTCTATGGATTCTCCGGGCAAGAAAACTGGAGTGGGTTGCTGCGCCCTCCTCTGGGATCTTTCCGACCCAGGGATGGAACCTGAGTCTCTTGTATCTCCTCACTGGCAGGTGGGTTCTACCACTACTGCCACCTGGTAATACAGCAGCAAGGCTTAATTCAGATCAGAGGCACACCCCACAGAATGAGAAACTGAGGGTCATGGGAGTCTGGAGTCTTAGAGGACTCAGGAGTAAGAAGGATCAAGTTAAACAACAGAAATCTATGATTGGAAAGGCAAGACAAGGCAAGGTGGGTGTTGGGAAAATAGAAAAAGAGATCTTCTCCCGACCCAGAAAATCTTAGCACAAAGATAGTAGAGACAGAGAGACAGAAAGCAGTTTTCTTACAGAATGAGCATTAAAACAGAATGTGATGTCTGTCATAGGAGATGGTGAAGACAGAATAAAATCTCACCCCCTTCTTACACAGAGGAGGGAAGAAAACCCTCCTTCCCTCTGCCCTCCTAGCTTCAGTGCCTGGGGCCTGAGAATCAAACTGATAAAAGACAGATTAAAAGGAGGGAAAAAAATTTAATTACGTATACACGCACAGAAGCTCACCAAGACAGTGTGGCTCAAAGAGGCAACCAGAATTTGTTGTTGTTTAGCTCGAACCCATGTCTCCTGCTTAGCAGGTGGATTCTTTACCACTGAGCCACCTGGGAAGTCCCTCAGATAATATATAAGCCCCTTATTTGGGCTTCCCTGGTGGCACTAGGGGTAAAGAACCCATCTGCCAGTGCAGGAGACATAAGAGATGAGAGTTTGATCCCTGGGTCAGGAAGATCCCCTGGAGGAGGGCATGGAAACCTAGGCAATATTCTTGCCTGGAGAATTCAATGAACAGAGAAGCCTGGTGGGCTACTGTCCATAGGGTCGCAAAGAGTTGGACACAACTGAAGCAGTTTAGCAGGCAGGCAGGCATATCAGTCATGTCCGACTCTTTGTGACCCATGGACTGTAGCCCACCAAGCTCCTCTGTCCATGGGATTCTCCAGGCAAGAGTACTGGAGTGGGCTGCCATTTCCTTCTCCAGGGGATCTTCCCAACCCAGGGATCAAACCCAGGTCTCCCACATTGCAAGCAGACACTTTAACCTCTGCACCACCAGGGAAGCCCTACTATCTGAGGCTAGACAAAGAAAATGGAGTTTGGGGTTGGGGGAGTGGAGGTGAAAGTTATGGGAAGGTGACAAGTTTAGTAAGATCTGTTATGCAGATTTAAGCCGCCTCCTTTGATAAGAGCTGTCAAGAGTCTCCTCTTCCTGCTACCAGCGTGAGGGAGACATTTTTACAAATGGAAATTTCCTTGACAAAGGGAAACCTGTGCTCTGCTTTTAGAGTTTTCTCTGCATCTGTTTTTCCTCGAAGGCTTTCAACTCAAAATGATCCCTATGCCAAAAAGACATATTTTGGGATGGCATATTCAAGCCCCTCTTCAATAGCCAAGCAGATCTAATCCATTACAGACACAACCATTGTTTGTAAATCAAGATAAGCAAGAACTAGTCCTTACCTGAGAGTTCTTGTCAGGAGCATTTGTCACACATAGTTCATCCTACTTGTACCTGGCAACTGGGGGTGACATCTGTGTTAGCTTACTGGCTTTATCCAGAGGAAAAACAAACTTCTGATAACCTATGATAGGAGGAAGTTTTGCCAATGGTAGGAAGGCTCCCTCCAGAGTTTGGCTCCTACCTTCTCAGGGGAGCTGGGAGGGAGGGAACTATCTCTCTGATTGTTTGCATTTCAAAAAGTAGTTTCCCAGTGTGGGAGATCTGGGTCGGGAAGATCTCCTGCAGAAGGAAATGGCAAACCACTCCAGTGCTCTTGCCTGGAAAAATACCATGGACAGAGGAGCCTGGTAGGCTACAGTTCATGGGGTCACAAAGAGTCGGACATGACTGAGCGGCTTCACTTTCACTTTCAAAAAGATGGTCTTTGTACAGATGGCCAAGTGGCAAATGAAGAGATGTTAAGCATCACCAGTTATTAGAGAAAAGAAAGTGAGAGTGAAGTCCTTCAGTCGTGTCTGACTCTTTGAGACCCCGTGGACTGTAGCCAACCAGTCTCCTCCATCCAGGGGATTCTCCAGGCCAGAAAACTGGAGTGGGCTGTCATTTCCTTCTCGAGAGGATCTTCCAGACCCAGGGATTGGACCCAGCTCTCCCGCATTGTAGGCAGACGCTTTACCGAGCACCAAGGAAGTAATTATTAGAGAAATACACATCAACAGTGCAATGAGATATCACCTCACACCAGCCAGAAAGGCTATCATCGAAAAATCCACAACAATAAATGCTGGAGAGGATGTGGAGAGAAGGGAACCCCTTCTACACTGTTGGTGAGAATGTAAATGGATTCATCCACTGTGGAGAATAGTATGGAGGTTCCTTAAAAACTAAAAACGGAGCTACCATATGACCCTGCAACCCCACGCCTGGGCATACATCCTAAGAAAAACATGGTCTGAAAGGATACATGCACCCCAGTGCTCACTGCAGCACTATTTACAATAGCCAAGACATGGAAGCAATCTAAATGTTCATCGACAGAGGAATGGATAAGGAAGATGTAGTACATATATACACTCAGACATTAGAAAATGAAATAATACCACTTAGCAACATGGATGAACCTGGAGAGTGCCATACTGAGTGAAGTGAGTCAGGCAGAAAAGGAGAACTATTGTAGGACATCCCTATATGTGGACTCTAAAAGAAATGATACAAATGAACCAACTCACAAAAGAGAAAGAGATTCACAGGCCTAGAAAACAAACTTATGGTTGCTGGGGAAAGGATGTGGGGAAGGGACAGTGAGGGATTTGGGGATGGACATGTGCACACTGTTATATTTAAAATGGATAACCCACAAGGACCTTCTTTATAGCACAGGGAACTCTGCTCAGTGTTATGTGGCAGCCTGGATGGGAGGGGAACCTGGGGGAGAATGAATATATGCTGTTTACCTAAAACTATCACAATATTGTTAATCAGCTAGACAACAATACAAAATAAAAAGTTTTTTAAAAAAAAGACGATCTTCTGTCTCTGAGGAAATGCCTGCATTGCGAAACTGGTTAGAAACTTGTTTAACCATTATAAAGATTTAAGTACATTTGAAAAGGACAGAAAAGAAATTCTGAAATAAAAAGAAGGGGAAAGGATGTCTCCTCCCTATTTCCCCTAAGAACATTAAACCTCTTTGTTTAATTTCTATTCACCTTCCCAGGACCAATGGGCTCAAAAGTAGCTGGGTCCTCATGGGAAAATGCTGACTGTGTCGTCAGACCTGTTCCAATCCACTTATGCCTTGTGCTAACTGGTGGACAAGTCGACTCTTGTCTCTGAGTTGATTTTCTCATCTTTGAAATGAGGATTATAATTGCTACCTCGTAAGGTCTTGAGGAATAAGTGAAGTAATACTTTAAAGTCACCTGGAACACAGCAGGCACTTCAAAATATTCACCTTTGATATTAAAGTATATAATGTCATGAGGCTTGGAAGGGTTGAATGAAGAGTAGTTCACCAAATCCCCAAATACTGAGCCTGGGAGATTCTTTTAACACCTATGTCAGATGGTTTACAGGGCACACCAGAGGGGAACGCCCCTCGGAGCAGCTGGGAATACATTCAGGGAACTTATTTCCCTAAGAGATGTCACAGTCTGAAAATGTAAGTCGGTTAGGGAGGGTTTAAAACACTCATGAATGCTAGCTCTCAATGGGCTGGTAGGGAAGCAGCAGGCTGGCGTTGGAATGCAACTCCGAGGCTGATAACTTCCAGAGTACAGCCTTTCCAGTGAAGTGGTCTAGGAAAAACTGTCACAGGCAAGCTCTGGCCAGGCAGATGTATCACGGGTTTGGACTTAGAGGACAATTCTTCTATTTCTGTGCTCCACATCCCACAGGGCCCCCAAATCCCCCGGGATGACAGGCTGAATTTGCAGTGATGCCTCTCTACTGGCTCCCTTGCCAGTTCTGCCAGTAGGCAGCATCCTCCAGCACCAGCTCCACTCCCCTGCAGGACACCTGCCCGCATGCGCTGCTGGAGGACCGCGTCTCCTGAGATGCGGGAGGAAGCCAGGACACGAGAGTCAGAGTGGTCAAGTGCCACCTCCCACGCTTCTCTCTCCAACTCCCTACCCTCTGCATTGGTGGGGGCTGCCTTTCGGTTGCCATAGCAACCAGAGGTAGGTTGGGGGTCCTGGCCGCCATCTTGTGGAGGTGCTGGCCAGGTAAGTTAAGATTGCTCTGTTTCTCCCAAGGCCAGATGGTGCAGCCCCAAGGTGAGACTACCGCATGGATCAGGAGAGAGCGTCCTAGAGCGAAACCACACTGGGGCTTTGACTCTTTGAGGCTGGGGAGAGGTTGGGAGGAGCGATGGGCCCCAGTGGCCCCAGATTCCTGGGGATTTTCCCAGCTTCCTTTGGCGCACTCACTCCACCTTGGCCAGCACCGGAGGAGAGGCTGGAGCTGAAAGGAGGCGAGACCCCCCCTCCCACCCCCTCACCTTACGGCTACCCTCACTTCCTGTCCTCACTCAAAGTCAGAAAGTGGCCAGGATGGGCCAGTCAAGCACCCTGGGTGGCAAGATCTGCTGTGAGAGAGGGCGGGTCGGGATGAGACCGGCGGGAGTGATAGCAAGAAGTCGATGTTCATCTGGAGTGGCTGCGGCGGGCGGGAAGGGAGGACTGTGGAAGAGATGACAGGATCAGAGCAGGGTTTGTGTGTGGGGGGGGAGGCGGGGATGACAGAGCCCATGGGGAGGGTTAGCACAGCGCTAAGCCGGCGCTGGGGGATGATTGAAGGGCGGCTCGGGAGAGATTGAAGCCAGAGTCTGAAGGATTTGCTGCAGAGCCAGAGCCTGATGGAGCACGGGGACACTTTGATGCAGGCGATAGGCGGCCTCCCCGGGGACGGGGGGCGGAGGAGTGATTTAGCACCTCGGAGGACGGGAGCTGCAGGACCGGGGCTTCCGGGACGGACACGGGGAAGGAACCGCAGCCTGAACCCATCCATCCCCGCCGAGGGCGCCGCGGCAGCGCGGAGGCCCAAGGAGCTGGCTCCAGAATGCGAGCCCGCCAGCATATTTTGTTCGCAGCATTCAAATAAATTCCAGGGCAGACTTACTCCGGGAAAAGGAAGCTTGATTCAAAGGAAACATAATGAATTGGCTGAAATAAATAGCTAATTGGTTCCAGATAGCATCAGAAGCCCAGAGAGAGCGTGCTGAGATGCGCGGTGGGCCAGCAAGACAAGCCCTCTGCCCGGTGCAGGGTGTCAAGGGGCTCACCCCCAAAGGCAGCCCCAAAGCTAGCAGCCTGCAGCCGCTTCTTGGCTGTGTGGACTGCCCTGTGGCCATCATCGGCCTGGTGGCACTAAGGGAAAAACAGATTCTGGAAATAGCCCCTGAAGATTCAGTCTAGGCTCTGAATACCTAGATGAGCTTCTCTGAATGCCAGTTTTCTCAACTTATAGTGGTGATAAAACCAACCTAAAATCTGTCCTGACTGTTTTCTCAAGAATCAAATGAGAAAAGGTTATGGCACAAAGTTGGCGATTGTTTTCCATTAGACACTAAGCTCCATGAGAGATCGGGGTCTGTTTTGCTCACTTCTCCACACCCTGCGTTGAACGTAATGGCTGGCACGAGGATTTGTTGAATAAATGTGGACTATTCACTACCCGAGGGGTGTGCACGCACGCTCAGTCATTTCATTTGTGTCTGACTCTGTGCAACCCTATGGACTATAGCCTGCCTTCTCAGCCCATGGGATTCTCCAGGAAAGAATACTGGAGTGGATTTGCCATGCCCTCCTCCAGGGGATCTTCGTGACCCAGGAATCAAACCCAGGTCTCCTGCAGCTCCTACATCGGGAAGCGGATAGTTTACCACTGAGCCACCTGGGTAGCCCCCTAGGACTCCAGGGATACCCCAGATCATTGACAGGTGAACTGAGCCCAAGAAAGTTGGATGTCCAACCCAGTGATATTGGTTGTGATGCTGCCCTAAGCCAACCCCAAATGATATCTGGCTTGGCCTTCGTTTTGAGTTACCCATAGCTCTGTTGTCCAAGAAAACAGAAAATGGGGAGTTACTTCAAGTTTAATGGAGAGGGTGGGCCATGAGCTAGATTTCTCCTGCTTGGTTCAGGAGCTGCTGAGTCAGCAGCAGAACTCCTGGGAGCTCCCTGTTTCATGTCCCTCTTGCCATACTCAGTCTCATGTTGGGGGCCACAAAGAATACCAGTCATCTTAAACTGCATACACATTTTACATTAATTACAGTTTAGTTATAACTAAGAGTTAAGTAGGCTTCCCAGATGGTGCTGGTGGTAAGAACCCACCTGCCAAGGCAGGAGATATAAGAGACAGGTTCGATCCCTGGGTTGGGAAAACCCCCTGGAGGAGGGCATGGCAACCAACTCCAATATTTTTGCCTGGAGAATCCCATGGACAGAGGAGCCTGGTGGGCTACAGTCCATAAGGTCACAAAGAGTCAGACACGATTAAAGTGACTTAGCACACACACACACGCAGGAGTTAAGGGCCACTTGGCTAGTTGGATGGCATTACCAACTCAATGGACACGAGTTTGAGTAAGCTCCGGGGTTTGGTGATGGACAGGGAAGCTTGGCGTGCTGCAGTCCATGGGGTTGCGAAGTCGGATACAACTGTGCGACTGAACTGACTGACTGGCTAGTTGACATGTTCCATAGACATGTAATCAAAAATTTCTTAATTTGATTTTACCATTTTCTTTTGCCATCATGAAGCCAATTAATTCTTTTCTTCAGGTGTCAAACTCTATCAGAGATCCTTAAACCATTCAGAGGACCAGGCACCAAAGCAGCTGGGAAAAAGAGAGAGAGTGAAGCTGCCAGAACACCCTGTGTTCTCCTAGAAAGGGGAGAAGCAGTCTGGCCTTTTGCTTCAGCACTTTTCCAGGAAATAGGAGACCCGCATCTGTGCCCAGAAATAGTCACTGTATACTGTGTGATTCTGGGCAAGCTGCATGATCTGTCTGGCCTACATTTTGGGAGCCCCTGGAATAGGGCTTGAGAAACGAGGATGCAGGTTACAGGGGAAGATGATCATCAAGGTTTCTCTCCCCCGGGTCAGAAGCTTTGCTCAGGGCAGGATGTCTGAACACTTGGAGACTGAACTGAGAGCGTGTTTTTTTTCTTTCTGGGTGGCAGAGACCCTTCGCTGTGTGGCATGAGTTAGCCACTCCCTACAGTCCCTGCGGACCAAGAAGAGACCCAGGCAGACCCCTGCCCACTGCACTAGCTCCCACCCTCCCTCTGTAAGTCAGTGAAAACAACACCAGAGAGTCCTTGCTTCACTGTGGCTTGTTTCCAGCACCCTGGGATGAGAAAAAGGAGGGAATAACAAAAGACAGCACTCATTCCAAGCTTCTTATGGACCAAGCACTGCCCTAAGCATTGTGCATTTATTAGTTAACATGCTTAATTCTCACAAAAATCCTAAAATGTAGGTATTATCAATATTATTATTTCTATTTTTCAGATAAGGAAACTGAGGCACAAGATGAGAAGTAGCTTGCTCAGGATCATGTAGCTGTAAAACAGCACTATTTCTGTTTTCAGGGAGCTCACAATTTAAGCAATGCATAAGAGTGAATCAAGCACCCAGTGTGTTCCCAGCCTTGAACTAGGTACGACGGGAAATAAGTAAGAAGATAAGATATTGACCCTGCTTTCAAGGAGTCTAACTTTGAAAGTATGACAACCAACCACTAAATTCCCTGAGACAGGGATCCATCTGCCTGGTCATGACCCCATCTCCAATGCTCACTTTGTAAGCTCAATAAATATTTCTTAAATGATTTACTGAAACAAATATACATATTAGTTTGCAATGGGATGTCTTTTTTTGGACACAAAATGTGTGTTTTCCCACCCTGCCACTAAGTCTGCAGTTCTGACATCAGCTGCATGTTCTCCAGTTCATCCTGTTCTGACACTGACTGCCTGGAGATAACATCAGACCCCGCAATTCTAAGGATTTAGTCACACAAGACTGCCCCCACTTCAGATGCCAATCACAGATCCTGGGGGCCACCCATACTTCTGACTGCCTGGCTATAAATCAGAGGTTCTCACAACCTCCTCTCAGGTGCAATAATTCTGTAGAACAACCCACAGAACTCAGAAAACACTTTATTTGTGTCTGTATGTGTGCTCAGTCACTTCAGTTTGCAACCCCTACAAACGGTAGCCCACCAGGCTCTTCTGTCCATGGGATTCTCCAGGCAAGAATACTGGAGTGGGTTGCCATACCCTCCTCCAGGGGATCTTCCCAACCAAGAGATTGAACTCAAGTCTCCTGCATTGCAGGCAGATTCTAGACCACTGAGCCGCAGGGTAAGCCTTTATTTGTGCTTACAGATTTATTATAAAGGATGCAACTCAGGAACAGCCAAATGAAAGCGATGTATCAGGAAAGTTTTATGGGGAGGGGTGGGTGGCAGGAATTCCATACTTCCCCAGGTATGCCACCTTCTGAGCACATCACTTTGTTCACCAACGTAGATGCCCTCCAAATCCTATGGATTATGAGTTTTGATGGAAACTTTGTTACCTAGGAACTACTGATGAAATCATTGGGTATTGATGATTGAGTTTAATTACCAGCCTCTCTCTCTTCCCTGAAGGTCATCAGGATAGAACTTTCAGTTCTAACTTGATGATCCTGTCCAGGTCTTTCTAGCCACGTACTCTCATCCTGAAGCTGTCTAGTCCCCCTCCCTAGCCCACTGCCAACCCAACTAGAGTCATCCAGTGAGCAGGCAAAAGACATTCATCATTCGGGAGATTCCATGGGTTTTAGGAACACTTTGCTAGGAACCTGGGGCAAAGACCAGATATGTACTTTTATGATACCACAGGCAACTGGCAATGTCATCACCTTGCAGTCCTTAGAGGACCAAGTGTGGGCTGAGCTTGGGTTTTTCGAAGATTCCCCACCCCCAGTGCATATCTGTCAGACCCCAGGCTTTCTTCCAATGGGCTGTTTTCTAGGCCACCCCCGTCCTGCACTCTACCTTGGTACTCAGGCCCTAAGAGAAAGAACAGAGACAGAAAGGACAAAGATACTCTACCATCTTCACTGAGCCCCTTCATCGAGGATGCAAACATCTGTCCCCTCCACTTTCCAGGCTGAATCTTTCCGTCTAGAGATCAGGACTCACACCCTCTGGTTGCAGTTCTTCCAGGAGCTCACCTGGTCTGAGCTCCAGAAATGCATGATGAGAACTATTGTCCCTCCCCCCTCCCCCTGCCCCTGCCCCCAGACAGGCAAACATCCCAACTCCCCAGGAGGTGGGAGAGGCCAGAACAAGCCACTAGGGTCCAGTGGACAGAGGGATGAAAACAAACTTGGCCCTTGGTGATTTTCCTCTCTGGATTTTATAAGCCAGCAGTTTCTGAGTGAAATTGGATCCATGTGATCCTGATTCATTTGTACAATGGGAGAGGGTTTGTGCATAAGAGAGACAGAGATCCCAGAGGCCCATTTCAGTTGATTTAACAAATCCCTTTCAAGCTTTTATTTTTTCATTATGAAGCAGAAGTTGCTTGTTCCCAAACCATACACATACATACACGCACATATGCATACGCCCCACTGGTTTCAGTAGCTCTCCAAGCCCTGAAGACTGAAATACTCCCATGAATCAAGAGTTAGAGGAAATTTCCCCATATTCTCCATGAAGCATCTGCTGGGAAATGGACCAAGAAAGCAGTCTAGGAAGAAAAACTCATCCGAACCGGGAGGAAAGAAGCAAGGTGCCCTTCCTGCGCTAAGAAGTCAGTGCCGCTGTAGCACTTTCTTTTAGAAGGGCAGTCGTGGCTCTGAACCTACCTCTTGAGTCTGGGTTTAATTTTGGTTTAGCTGGGAGGGCCCTGGGCTAAAAATATGGACCCAAAGTTGGTGGGGGAACCCTGAGACAGGTTTCCCATCCTCTCTGCTGAGCAGAAACTTCCAGAGGCATCTATAGCAGCATTTCATGGGTAATGCCAGACACAGCGTGTGGTATTAATAGATAGAGGAGAAATGGAGTCCAGCTCAGCTGTGGCTCCAGCTCCCCACTTACTGGCTATGTGACTGTTGTCAAGTCACTTAACCAATGAGCTTCATCCCCTTGCCTGTGCAACGAGTATAATGAAATCTGATACCTTACTGGAACAAATGAGGATGGGCTGAAAATGTTTTTAACCTGTCTGCAAATGGTAAAGAATCTGCCTGCAATGCAGGAGACCTGGGTTTGATCCCTGGGTCGGGAAGATCCCCTGGTGAAGAAAATGGCAACCCACTCCAGTATTCTTGCCCTAGAAATTTCATGGACAGAGGAGCTTGGCGGGCTGCAGTCAGACGTGACTGAGCCACTGACAACTGTCACTTTCCTATGCAAACTGAGATATAGTTGAACCTCTCTTGGATGGTGTCAGTAACAGTCTTATTTGCAAATGTCTTCAAGGCAAAGAATCCTGCTGCTCCCCCCAGAAATGGCTGCCCTTGTCTCATACCTGTTTGGGAAGTCCTTCTTAGCATCCACCTGCTCTGCTTCTGAAACAGCTTACATTTTATGTCATAAGTGGCCCTGAGTGTGTTTTCCTGTGATGATACAGTTGTCCTTACTGTTTTGTGTGCACACCTTCCACACACTGCCCACTATGGGAACATGAGCTTGGCGAAGTGGAGGAAAGGCAGGGTTCTGGAAGGTTCCACCCTCAGAGTCCTGGGCCATGCAGAGCTCCGAGCAGCACAGCACTTCCATTGGCCCCAGAGTCACAGAATGGAGTCAGGCTGCCAGAAGTGTCTCTCCAGTTTCCTCATCAGAAGGCAAGTCATCTGAGCAGCTTGGACTGTTTTTCAAATCAACCGATGTGAAAATCCACCTAGAACTTGCGTTATAAAATATGTCATTTTCATCTGTGAAATGTGCACCCACTGATCTCATATCCTCCCTGAAGATGGGGAACACTCTCACCTCCCCCCTCCAGTTTAATGTACATCTGATATGTGGGCAGACCTCAACCCCACCTGCATCTCTTGGAGCCATTTCCTTCCATTTACGAGTAAATGATGGTTCCAGTGAGCCAGGCTGATGGGAACAGCACTCTCCCCGGGGCAGAGGCAGGGGGTGTGTGCTCCTTCTCGCTCGCCCTTTCAGGACCTCACCTAGCACACACAGAAGCTCCAGAATGCCGAGATTCTTTGCAGCCTGCCTCTGTCTGCACCCCCAATTCAATCACGCAACCCTGCCTGTGAGCATCAAAACGAATTTTCTCTCCTAATGACTCCCTTAACTGAGCTGATGGCAGACCTTCCTCAGGGCCCCATGCATAAGAGGGCTGGAGAGAGTTGATCCCTGGCCTCTGTGCCCCTTTCCCCTCTGTCTCTGTGAAGCAGAGGTGCCCAGATGGACACATTCCCCAGAAATGCCCAGAGCTGAGAAAGAGGAGAGAGTAGTTTGAGCGACAGGAGGTGGGCTGCGTGGTCCCCACGGGCTGTCCCTCTCCTGGCAGCTCCATTTCAGTTCCATTAACCTCGCTCTGCATGCACTGAGTTAATGGCCTGGGAAGGACGGATCACCCTACCTGCCCGCCCAGAGGACGAGTCTACTTGTTGCCATTCTCAGCATTGGCATGAGTGTTGGGAGGGTTGATTTGTGGGCTGGCTCTCCAGCTGCCTGACTTTGGAAAGAAGGGATCAACTCACACCCCTGCCCGCCTCCTAGAGCTATGTGATGGGCAGCTGAGATGCTGACGGGGCTGGGAGGAAAATTCCTCCTGTTCACCTTCCTCCCAAGGAGCCTGAGTTTCTCCTCAACAGCTAGGGAGAGTTAATTATGGAAACTTCCTAAGTGCATGAAAAGGGTCTGTGAATAAGAAACCCCTATATTTTATTAACTTTTCCATTTCTGCTGTTGGATCTCATAATTCACCCACACACTTGTGAGGAAGAGGAGGCTGCATGGTGAGGCTCTAAGATGCAAAGTGAGAAGTGACTTGGCGGGTTGATGTCAAGAGCCCTAGACCCAGCCTGCATGGCTGTACCTTGCTTGCACTCTCCTGACTTGGAGATTCATGATGCCATATCCCAGAGTGGAACTAGACACACTCATTAGTCAAGGCAGGATGGTAGGTTGGGGGATTGGAGTTAGGACAGAATGGGCTGTCTGCTGTTCAGATTCACATGACCTGGTTGAACATAGGGGTGGGCACCAGACAAGGGCAACCCATTCATAGGCTCATCAGAGGCCTGTGACATGGTCAGGTGCAGAAAGCCATCAGCTCAACCAATCAGGCCCTCTCTCATTTTGGAAAATGAAAGGATTACGACATCAGCAGGGACAGGAGAAGTAAGAAGCCACAAAAGAAAGGCAGATAAGTCCTGTTGGTGACAGTCTAGAGGGAAGAGCCACAAATGCTGGCTTGTGGGTCCTTGGAGAACATATCCTAAGAGGTACCTTGGACCCCCACCTCACTCCACCTTCCTGTCTAAGCCCAATGCCACAGCTTCTGTCCTGAGATGTGGTCATGAATATCCTTGTAAATAAATCCCATTATGCTAGACAGGCTCCCAATAAGCTGGGGAAATGGCACAACGTGTCTTAAATTTATCTGATTAAAAATCACACAGGTAGACTTCCCTTGAGGTCCAGAGGCTAAGAATCTGCCTGCCAATGCAGGGGACACAGGTTCGATCCCTGGTCTGGGAAGATTCCACACGCTGTGGGGCAACTGACACCACACACAACTACCGAAGCCTGCGTGCTCTGCTCTAGAGCCTGTGCTCTGCAGTACGAGAAGGCACTGCAAGGAGAAGGCTTCACACAGCAACTAGAGTAGCCTGCACTCACCACAAGCAGAGAAAGCCCACATATGGCAGCGAAGACCCAGCACAACCGAAAATATATACATTAACCCCACACAGGCAGTATGTTCAACTACAAACCCCTGGGTTCCTTTCCTGACCACTGGGTCTGAATCTCCAAGATGGGCCAGGATATGGACTTTTACCATACACCCTGGGTGGACTTATGGCACGTTAGGAAAATGCTAGTTTACTCCCATCCTCCTTAATCCCTGTAAGTCAGTTGAATTGATTGTGCAACACCACACTGCTTAAAAAAAAAAAAAGAGGTGAGATACCCATTTAGGGATACAGTCAGGCAAAAAAAAAAAAAAAAAAAACAGGAAGTTGCGCAAATTTCTTGTGCCCTCCATTTGCCCACAGCCCCAAGGTAAGGTATTCTAGCAACTGGAGCAGATTCCCTCTGGATGGCTGTGATACACGTGACACTTGCAGGGCCTTGAATTTGCTGCTGCTGATGCTCACCGTCTTCAGTGGTTCAGTCATGGCTCTGCCTTAACTCTGTTCCCAAAGGCTCATTTTTCTCTTCTGTGGTAAGAGAATTTTTAGCTGGACACATAGCAGCTCAAAATAAAGAATGTATTTTCCAGCTTCCTTGAGGCTATGTGCTTGTGTATTAGTTGCTCATTTTTATCCAACTCTTTGCTATCCCACGGACTGTGGCCTAGCCCAGTGGACTGCAGCCCACCAGACTCTTCTGTCCATGGGATCCTCCAGGCACAAGTACTGAAGTGGATAGCCGTTCCCTTCTCCAGGCTATCTCCTCGACCCAGCGATGGAACCTGGGTCTCCTGCACTGCAGGTAGATTCTTTACCATCTGAGCCACCAGGCTGGAGGTGGTCATGTGACTAAGTTGTGGCCAATGGGATGTGAGCAAAAGCAATGCCCACAACTTATTGATCAGGATTTATGGGAAAGATCTGTGCTCTTCCTGCCTCCTTTTTCCTATCTACTGGTTGGAATGCAGAGCAGGTGGTGATTCACCTTGGACCATATGAACGAGGTTTTTCCAGAGGAAACACAGCCAATAGATGCACATGTGCGTGAGTGATATGTGTGTATTATATATTTATTTTATATGTTTACACACACACACACATATAAAGAGATTTACTATAAGGAATTGATTCACATTTTTATGGATGTTGACAAGTCCCATGTTCTGCAGTTGGCAAGGTGGAGACCAAGGAGAGCTGGTGATGCTAGTCCAAAGACTAGCAAGTTCAAGGCCCAGGAAGAACCAGTGTTTCAGTTCAAGTCCAAAGGTAGGAAGAGACCAGTGTTCTAGCTTGAAGGCGGTCAGGCAGGAGGAGTTCCCTCTTATGTGGCAGGGGGTGGGGATCAGCCTTTTCGCTCTGGTCAGGCTTTCAAATGGTTGGATGAAGCCCACCCACATTCAGGAGGGCAATCTGCTTTACTATGTCTATAGATTTAAATGCTGCTGCTGCTAAGTCGTTTCAGTCGTGTCCAACTCTGTGAGACCCCATAGACAGCAGCCCACCACGCTCCCCCCATCCCTGGAATTTTCCAGGCAAGAACACTGAGGTGGGTTACCATTTCCTTCTCCAGTGCATGAAAGTGAAAAGTGAAAGCGAAGCCACTCAGTCGTGTCCGACTCGCAGCGACCCCAGGGACTGCAGCCTACCAGGCCCTTCTGTCCATGGGATTTTCCAGCCAAGAGTCCTGGAGTGGGTTGCCATTGCCTTCTCCAGATTTAAATGCTAAACTCATCCAAAATCAATGCCGCAGAAATACCCAGAATTAAGCTGACCAAATATATGGGCACCTCATGGGTGCAGTCAAGTTGACACATAAAATGAACTATCACAACGTACAACTTGAGGGATGACAGAGCAACAAGGAAGAGGGGCCTTGATTTCTATACTATGGAACTACTATGCCAGCCCTGTTGCAGGGGAGAAAAATAGACTATATTGTATAAGCCACTATTATTTTGGATTTTGTTATAGCATTACTGCAGCTGTATCTATATCTTAACTATAGGGTTTTGGTGCAATTTTCAAACAGGGTTCTTTTCAGTGGAGTTTATCTCACTTTATGGCAAGGCTTAAGCCCCCACTCCCTAGAAGATTCCCATACGTGCCTCTTGTCCATGACAACTGGTCCTGCACCTCACAGGTCCTTGTTCTGAGGGACAGAATATCAGAGGCAGGTGTCGACTTCCACTAGCATATGCATGGCATCCTAGCATACTCCACACACACAGTGAGTTATTTGTTTATTTGTCTATTCATTTGTGGCTGTGCTAGGTCTTTGTTGCCACACGTGGCTTTCTCTAGTTGCAGCGAGCGGGGGCTGCTCTCCAGTTGCGGTGCGCGGGCGTCTCACTGTGGCGGCTTCTCTCGCTGCGGCGCACGGGCTCCAGGGCACGCAGGCTCAGTAGCTGTGGTGCGCAGGCTTAGCTGCCGTGTGACATGTGAGACCTTCCCAGACCAGGGATCGAACCCATGTCCCCTGCATTGGCAGGCAGACTCTTAACCATTGGGCCACCAGGGAAGTCCAGAGAGAATTTTTTTAAAGTCCTTTTCTCTATTTAGCAAAGTTACTTTCAGTAATGATTATGAAATAAACAATAATAATGGCCAGAAAAGAAACACAGTGAAAATGTTATTTTATTAAACTTCTTATGTTAACGCATTCCAATAAAAAAAAAAAATAATATTTCAGGTAAATTAGTAATTAATAAATGAATTTTAATAAAACCCAAGTATTTGCAAATGGCATAATTTAGGCACTATTAAGTTATACTAATTATATTATATTTCACCTTTGAGATTATTCTTTAGCATAAAAACAATTAATACTTTTAAAATAATAATAAATTTTGATATTAAAGATATTATTTAAATTATGCAAAATATTTCACATATGAACTAAATTTGCACTCAACCAAATAATAGCATTACATTTCATGGTTTGCTTCATTGTTTTAAATTTTAAACACAAATATTTCAAGTGGTCACATAGAATGACAGAATTGGAGAAACTCAAGATCTAGGCTGCTTCTTTAAAATCTCTGTGCTATCACTGTTGACTGAGAGTCTACTGTTCAAATGCAGAAATATGTCATACTCCAGGAGCTGGAGACAAACTCCACCTGAAGCAAACGTGTTAGTCTTTCAGTCGTATTTGACTCTTTGTGACCTCATGGCCTGTAGCCTGACAGTCTCCTCTGTCCATGGAATTTTCCAGGCAAGAGGACTGGAATGGGTAGTCATTCCCTTCTCCAAGGGATCTTCCAGATGCAGGGATCAAACCCAGGTCTCCTGCATTACAGGCAGATTCTTTGCCGTTCGAACCACCAGGGAAGCCCCCACCTGAAACAAACCCTATCCCAAACAATCATGAACTGACTTGTAAAACTGAGTCCATGTGTGTCAAGAGGCAACTGAATGCTAGAAATACTCTCAGTTAACTTCCATGTGCATGCAGTGCTTATCAAAGAATAAGTAATAAAACTGCTAATTTGAAGTTTACGTTTATTTATTTAGATAAAGTTGATATAACAGAGTATTAGTGTTAGGTATACAACATAATGATTTGATGTATATATGTATGTATGTATATATATATTGCAAAATTATTATCAGAATAAGTTTAATTAGCATCCATCACTATATATAGTTGTACATTTTTTCTTCTTATGGAAATTTCTAAGACCAACTCTCTTAGCAACCTTTGAATATACAGTACAGCATTGCTAATTATAGACACCATGTTGTACGTTACATCCCCAGATTTATCTTATATCTGGAAGTTTGTACTTTTTGACCATTTTCACCCATTTTGCCCAACCTCCCACCCCCAATCCCAAGGCTCTAGTATTTTTATGCGTTCATTTTTTTCAGATTCCATTTATAAGTAAGATCATACAGGATTTGTTTTTTTCTGTCTGACTTATTTCACTTAATATAACGCCCTCAAGATCCCATCCATGTTGTAGCAATTGGCAAGACTTCCTTACTGTTTTATGGCTGAATAATATATATATATGAGTAATACATCCATGTATTTTCTTCAGTCAATCATCCATCAGTAAACATGTATGTTGTTCCTACGTCTTAGAAAATAATGCTGCAAGGAACACAGGAGTGCAGGTGTCTTTTTGAGAGAGTGCTTTCACTCCCGTTAGATGAATACTCAAGTGTGGAACTGCGGTATCAGGCAGTAGTCCTGTCTTCAGTTTCTTGAAACTGTTTTACATTCCCACCCACGGAGCACAAGGGCTCTGCTTACTCCACATCCTCACCAGCACTTGTTATTTGTTGTCACTTTAATAATGACCATTCTAACAGGTGTGTGGTGGTATCTCACTGTGGTTTTGATTTACATTTGCCTGATGATTAGTGATGTTGAGCACCTTTTCGTGTGCCTGTTGGCCACTTGAAGGTCTTCTTTTGAAAAATGTCTATTCAGATCCTTGGCCCATTGTTTAATCAGGTTTTTGGTGTTTTGCTGTTTAGTTGTAAGAAGGCTTTATATATTTTGTGTAGTAACTGCTTTTCATAGTCACAGTGTACAGATATTTCCTCCTGTTTCATAGTTGCCTTTTCACTTTGTTGGTCATCCCCTCTGCTGTGCAGAAGCTCTTTAGTTCGGTGTAGTCTCACTTGTTTATTTTTGCTTTTGTTGCCTTTGTTTTTCATGTCCAGCCCCCAAATCACTTCCAACACCTATGTCAAAGAGCTTACTTCGTAGGTTTTTTCCTAAGGGTGTTATGGTTTCCGATCTTATGTTCAAGTTTTTAACCCATTTTGAGTTAAATTTTGTGTATGTCCAGTTTTGTTCTTTTACATGTGACTGTCCAGTTTTCCCAACACATTTATGGAAGAAACTACCCTTTCCCCATTGTTTATTCTTGGTTCTTTTGTCATAGACTAATTGACTCTATACATGTGGATTGATTTCTGGGCTCTTTATGATGTTTCATTGATCTATGGGTCTGTTTTTATGCCAAGACCACAGTATTTTGGTTACTATAGATTTGTAATATAGTTTGAAATTAGAAAGTGTGATGCCTTTAGCTTTGTTCTTCTTCCTCAAGATTGCTTTGGCTACTCTGTGGCTTACATATATATTATTAACTCTCAACAGTAATTGTCAAAATTATTTGGAACTTAGGCCCACAGGAGACTTTCCATGGAGTATTTTATCATCATTGAATAGAACTTCCAGAGCATAATGATACTAGAAAACTGACTGATTGTTAGTCACAGTTGATGTTTATAAATTCTCTGCAGACATCATGCATCCTGTTGCTGGCATCTGGGCTGACCGCTACCACTGCCCGGCTCTACCACACCACAGCATTTTGTCCTTAAATCCCCTCATTAGATGTGAGGGCCTAATTATTTTTGGCTCAGCTGCTTTATCTTTCTCTGGAAGGCAAAGTTTGGGCACATGAGGACCCCAAACACTGTAACTTTCAGATCTTGCCAACCAAAACACATATACTTGTACTTTGTTTTAAATGGTAATAATTGCATTATATGAATGGGCGGATGGTTAACTGCCCTTCTTTATTAGCCGAGGTGAATAACCACAGCAACGTGCTTTAGAAATGACAGCACATATTCTGGCAGAAGCTTGAGTGAGTTTTGCTGGAAACCAAAAGCGCCTCGATTTGGACTGACGAGTCCATGGTGATGGGTGGGGAGTGGTCAAGGCCCGTGGAAGGGTGAAAGCTGAAGGCAGGTTGATGGAACACAGCGCCCAGGAGACAAGTGGAAACAAGTAAGCAGCCCAGTATCAAGGAAAACAGTCACTGTCTATAACAGGAACTACTGTTTAGCCTTTTTTCTTTTTTAATGTTTCTCTTTGTTTTTCCTCCCAACAACTCTTCAAGATGAGCTCAGGAAGTTAATGAATATTTATTTGAGGTCTTTCAGCTAGAGTGGGATTGAACCCATGGCCTTATCACTTCACCACCAGACTTCCAACACTGGCTCCTACACTGTCCGGTGTATAGCCCAGCCAGGGCACTGGGACTCAGAGGTAGCCTCCAGGGGCTGCACACTTGGACAGGGTCATGGAAAGAGTGAGATATTTTGGTATGCCACGCCGAGCATGAGATCTGAGCATGTGCCAGACCTGCTGGTTCTCAGAACTGAGGGCAGGCTAAGGCCTCACTGCAGCTTCCCAAGTGGCGCTAGTGGAAGAACCTGCCTGCCAGTGCAGGAGACATAAGAGGTGCAGGTTCAGTCCCTGGATCGGGAAGATCCCCTGGAGGAAGGCATGGCAATCCACTCCAGTATTCTTGCCTGGAGAATCCCATGGACAGAGGATGGGCTACAATCCTTAGGATCACAAACAGTCAGACACGACTGAAGTGCCTTGGCACACATGCACAGGCCTCACTGGCAGACAGGCCCACTTGAAGCAGAGTCCCTGGGCACCAAGGTATTGATATAACTATTAATTCCCTCCAGCTGGGGTCAGGATTCCTCTGAGAGGGGTTTGTAGCAGGACTTGGAGGGTTACTGAAGCTGGGGGCCAGGCCACTCCAGGTCACATTGCATCTCTCCTCTCAAGAACACTTTTGGGAGCGCTGAACCAAACAGTTGCAGGTGAGACCTCAGATTTGACAACCACATGGTGAGAGGTGGGGCTCTTAAGCCCCTTCCTCTCAAGAGCCAGCCTTGGGTGCGAACAGGAGGAAGGATCTCTTCCCAGTGAATGTCGAATCACAGAACAGTTCAGGATTGATTTTTTGAAGACTGAGAAGGCCAAATGCCTTTATTTCTTTGTTTCTAGCAGCGAACGATTCAGGAATCTTTCACCGTTGGCATCCTTATCAGAGGGATCCAGGGTTTTACTTATCCAACAATTATCTGCTGAGTGTCTGTTATGTGCCCGGCCCTGTTCTGGGCATGGACAGCTCACAGTGAACAGTGCAGAAACCCCAGCCTCTGTAGAGCTCCGTGCTAATGGGGGAGAGAGAGCATAAATAAAAATAAGGGAGTGAAGAGTGCTATGGAGAAATCGAAGTCAGCTAAAAAGGCAGATGACTCCAGGGGTGCAGTTTCGATGAGGGGTCAGGGCAGGTCTCTGTCAGGAGGGAAGTAGGAGCCAAGTAGCCCCTTTACTACCTCCCCAGCTCATGTGTCAGGCTAGGTCTGAGCATCCATCACTGGAAGTGATGAGTGAAAGGGTCTGTCTCTTAGGTCAGAGGCACACTGTGGGGACACAGGGAAAGTGAAGAGACAGCCACTGCCTTCAGGGGAACAGGGTGAGCACACCAGAAACGGCATGAGACGTGCACACAGAAGCAGGGGGACAAATGACAATTACCAGGAAGCACGCTGACCATCTGTCGGGCAGGCTGCCGGGGGCGGGGGGAGCGGCGGTGGTCTCTATGGTGATTCTATCACAAGTGCATCCTGAATGTCACAGGCTTCCCCGGCTGGAGGGTGAAAAGCTGTGCCCACTAACCTTAATGCCTAAACCTTGGTGCTCCAAGCACCCAACTATACAGTGGCAGGACGTCCAGCCTTTTAGGGAGTCACTCCTCCTGTCCATCCTGAGATGCTTCAGGGAGGTTCCTTGTGACACGAAGCCTCCCTTCCCCATTGTTTATGACGATAAGCCAAGTCCCAACAGCACCCCTGCTGTGTCACTTCTAGGGGCTCGCTCTATTGCCAGTATCTTTCCACTGCCAAGTCTGTGACCGAAGAGTGAAGCCCAAAGTCCGTGATGGAGAAGGCTGCCTGTGATTTTGCCACCACTGGTATTGTTGCTCTTGCAATGTGAAAGGGAAGTGCTCTGGGCACAGAGAGGGAAACAAAGGCTGGTATCTGAGATGCTATCCAGCTGGTCGAGCATCTCATCTCCTGCCCTGGACAGGCTGCGAGAAGCCCTCCACCATGGCCTCCAACCCCAGTGGCTGTTGCCAGAGCATTCACAGTCCAGGAAGGCACTGCTGCACAGGCGGCTCCGCTGAGTCGCCCCCTGCCTCTACCCCTGAGAGCAAACCTGACCTTGCAAACAAGGAACATGCTTTGTCTCACACAGACATGGTTGTCATCTGAAAAGGAGTTTTGAGCAGCCTGTGTTCCAGATTCTTCAGCTCACGGGCATGCAAAGCCCCTTTATCTCAAACCACACACATGTCACCAAGGGGCTGGCGCAGGAAGATGGCATTTAGCAACATGCCTCCCTGGGAAGGGTGGGCCGGTGACTGGGCCAGGCTTCCTATTCCAGACACCCTTCTCACACAAAAGAGTGCATTTTGCGTGTCCCTGCCAGTCTCCTGTTACCTGCTTTCCTTTGCCTCTCATCCCTCCCCTCTGCTCTCACCAGCCCCCATTCCATCAGACGTGTTTGTGTCTATGCCCCTGCAATAGAAAAGGTTTTTATTCTATCCCCAGGAAGCTCCCTGGTCATCATGCAAATCAGTGTACACACTGGAAGGTACTGCCTGACAACTCTGATTGTCAGGAACACCCGACCCTAATATGAGGGGGTGGTGGGACTAAGTTCCAGCTTATATCAAGATGCTCAGAATGTCCTATGGCACATAATGTGCATTTAACTTGCAAAGACAGAGGTTTTGCAGTGCACATCAAGATCTTGGAAAATAAAATATTTTTAGAAGCAATTGGTTCAATATTCTCTGGTACATACACACAGTACTATGCAGCTGTAAGAAAAATGAGGAAGTCACTATGAACTGATATGGAATGATTTCCAGATGTTATTAACTGAACAAGGCAAAGTAGAAAAGGCATAGATGGCATGCTATCTTTTGTGTGAGAAATAAGAGAAAATATGAAAATGTACCTGTATCAGTTTGTGATTACAAATAGAAAAATAGGGAAGATCAAGCAGAAAATAATGACATTGGTATCCACAAGAGAAAAGAAGAAATGGTGCTTTAGACTGCAATATTTGTGGAATTCTTGGGGGAAGAATTTGTATGTTGAAAACCATGTAATGGTGCTAGGGGATAAGACCTGTAGGTAATTAGGTTATGACGGTGGAGCCCTCGTGACCAGGATTAGTACTCTTATAAAAGAAGCCCCAGAGAGCTCCTTTACCCCTTCTGTCATGTGAGGACACAACTAAAAAGTCTGTGGTCTATGAACCCAGAGAAGGCAATGGCACCCCCACTCCAGTACTCCTGCCTGGAAAATCCCATGGATGGAGGAGCCTGGTAGGCTGCAGTCCATGGGGTCGCGAAGAGTCGGACACGACTGAGCAACTTCACTTTCACTTTTCACATTCATGCATTGAAGAAGGAAATGGCAACCCACTCCAATGTTCTTGCCTGGAGAATCCCAGGGATGAGGGAGCCTGGTGGGCTGCCGCCTATGGGGTCACACAGAGTCAGACACGACTGAAGCGACTTAGCAGTAGCAGCAGCAGTCTATGAACCAGGAAATGGGCTCTCTCCAGACACCAAAGTCTGCAAGGACTTTGATCTTAAACTTCCCAGCCTCCAGAACCGTGAGAAATAACTTTATCTTGTTTAGGAGATCAAACCAGTCAATCCTAAAGGAAGTCACCTCTGAATATTCATTGGAAGGACTGCTGCTGAGGCTGAAGCCCCAGTGCTTTGGCCACCTGATGCAAAGGGCTGACTCACTGGAAAAGACTCTGATGCTGGGAAAGATTGAAGGCAGGAGAAGAAGGGGATGACAGAGGATGAGATGGTTGAATGGCAACACCAACTCAATGGCTATGAGTTTGAGCAGACTCCAAGAGACAGTGAAGGACAGGGAAGCCTGGCGTGCTGCAGTCCATGGAGTCACAGAGTCGGACATAACTGAACGACAATAAAATAAGCCACTCAGTCTACAGTAATTGTTATAGGAACCCAAATGGACTGAGATGGAAATTGGTACCAAGATGTAGGGGTGCTGTTGTAACAAATACCTTTTTAAATGTGGAAGTGGCTTTGGAACTGGATAAAGGATGGAGGCTGTAAGAATTTGAACTGCTTGCTAGAAAAAGCCTGCATCACCATAAATGGACCATTAAAGACTCATTCTGGAGGGAGCTCAGAAAGAAAAGAGTAGAGCAGCAGGGAAAGCCTCAATTTTCTTAAAGAATACCTAGGTAACCCCGAGCAGAATGTTGGTAGAAACACAGACGGTAAAGGCCATCATCATGAGGTCCCAGAAGGAAATGAGGAATGTGTTCTTGAACAATGGAGAAAGGGAGATCCTTGTTATAAAGTGGCAAAGAACTTGGCTGAATTATGTTCTGTGCAACACAGAACTTATGAGCGATGAAATCTGGGTGTTTGGCCGAAGAAGTATCTAAGCAGTGTTGAAGGAGCAATCTGGTTCTTTACTGTTTTCAGTGAAATACAAGAAAAAATAAATTATTCCACACAATATTCATACACATGCTCACACAAGTGGGAAATTATTCAAATAAAAGGAGAAGGAGATCCTGTCATTTGCAACAATGTGGATGAACCTTGAGGGCATTGCGTGCATGTGATACACACATGCTCAGTCTGACTCTTTGAAACCCCACGGACTGTAGCCCACCAGGCTCTTCTGTTCATGGAATTTTCCTGGCAAGAATACTGAAGTGGGTCGCCATTTCCTACTCCAGGGGATCTTCCTGACCCAGGGATCGAAACTGCGTCTCTGTCATCTCCTGCATTGGCAGGCGGATTCTTTACCCCTAGAGCCACCTGGGAAGCCTCCCTTAAGGGCATCATGCTAAGAGAAACAAGTCAGACAGAGAGAGACAAATACTGTGAGATCGCACTTACATATAGAATCTCAAAAAAACAAACAAACAAAAAAGCAAAACAAAACCCAAACCCATAGATTTCAAGAACAGATTGGTGGTTACCAGATAAGTTTGTTCATCAAAATGTAAGCAGAGGGCTTCCCCTGTGGTCCAGTGGTTAAGAATCTACCTGCCAATGCAGGGAACACGGTTTTGATCCCAGGTCTGGGAAGATCCCACAGGCTGCCAGACAGCTAAGCCTGTGTACCACAACTACTGAAGCCTGTGAAACTAGAGCCTGCGCTCCACAAAAAGAGAAGCCACCGCAATGAGAAGCCTGAGCACCACGACTAGAGAATAGACCCTGCTCACCACAACTGGAGGAAGCCTGCAAACAGCAACAAAGACCCAGAACCGCCAAAAGTAAATGTTTTTAAAAGTGTAATCAGAATTTAAAGATGGGTAATATTCTCAACCTGGGGCTTCCCGGGTGGCTCTGTGGTAAAGGACCTGCCTGCAATGTAGGAGACATGGGTTAGATGCCTGGATGGGAAGATCCCCTGGAGAAGGAAATAGCAACCCACTCCAATGTTCTTGCCTGGGAAAATCCTTGGACAAAGGAAAAGAGTCGGACATGACAAAGCAACTAAACAGCAACCGAATTCTCAGCCTAATCGTGTTGAAAAGCACAAGAAAGCCTGTTAAGCTGAGAACACTATAAAGGTGGTCAAATGACCATTTGCTCCGATCAGTCAGCTCAGGAAAGTGAAAGAAAGAAGGCCCGCATCCCTAAGGTGATGAGGCCCTGGTGCAGCTGAGCCTTGGTGGGCACACCTCTTGAGGGCACTAGATGCAGACCTTGGCAGCTCCCCTGTGGCACTGTCTGGGCCTACACACTGAGTACAGGAGCCATGGGGGCGTGGCTTCCCTCACCTAGATTTCTAAGGACACCGGGCAGAGCCACAGGCTCAGAACCCCACCCCTGAGGAGAGTCACTGCTCCAGACCCCAGTCAGCAGGAGCGGTCCAGGCAGAACCACTGCACGGACAGGGTCACTGCAGAGACCCCCAATGCCCAGAGGAGCGGTGGGGCAGGGCCTCCCAGAACATCGGGTGCTGGGCCCTTGTCCCATAGAGCTGCAGAGGCAGGACCCCTGCCCCAGCATGTGCAGTCGGTGGGTGGTTCTCCTGTCTTTAAGTCTCATGTGGCTTGCCTTGTTGGGTTTGGACTTGCTCAAGACCATTCCCTCCTTCCTTCTCTCCTATCTCTCCCTTTTGGAATAGGAATGTCTGTAAGTCCCACCATTGTGTTTTAGAGACACATAACCTGTTTAGGTCCATGGGTTCACAGCTGGAGAGCAGTTTGCCTCAGGATAAACCAAACCTCGAGTCTCACTCATACCTGACTTAGATAATACTTGGGGGAAACCTTGGACTCAGACTTCACACTTGCTACTGGAAGGAGTTAAGACTTTGAGGGTTGTTGGGATCGAATGAATGTATTTTGCATGTGAGAGGTACGTGGTTTTTTTGGGGGAGGGGGTCAGGATATACTGATATATTATATACTTAATATTTGTGTCCCACCAAATTCATATGTTGAAATCTAATCTCCAGTGGGATAGAATTTGAAGATAGGGGGCTTTGGGGAGGGGTCATGAGGGTGGAGCTCTCATGAACAGGGTTACTGCCCTTGTATCAAGCCCCACAGAGTTCACTTTTCCCCTTCTTCTGTGAAAGGTTACAGCCAAAGTAAGGCTGTCTGTGAACCAGGAAGCAGGCCCTCACCAGACACTGGATCTGCCAGGGCCTTGATCTTGGACTTCCAGACTCCAGAATTGTGAGAAATAAATGTTTGTTATTTATAAGTCCCCAGTCTATACCATTTCATTATAGCAGCCTTAAAAGACAGGGAGAATGGGGTGGAAGGGATATGTGAGGAAGTGGTACTTTTCTGAGGGTATCTTTTAAAATAGTTTTGACTTATGTAAAAAGTCAATAGTCTATAAATACCAAAAGCAAATTAAATAGATAAGGAGAGGCAGAGAAAAGAGATGGAAGGGAAACTGAAACAAGAGAATATCCCTGTTCTTGGGAAATATACACTGCAATATCTAAGAATAAAGAATATGATGTATGTAGCTTATCACAGCATTAAATGTATGATATATGTATGTATGTAGCTTATCACAGCATTAAAAAATTATGTATAAACATTTATAATTATGTGTATGAGAGAGAAAATACATAATAGATGGAGTAAACTGTAAACAATAGGTAAATTTGGATAAAGTCCATATGAATGTTCTTTGTGCAATATTTAGTTTTACAACTTTTTGTGACTACAATTCTTTCTAAATAAAATGTTTAAAGATGCCTTTCCATTTGCCTTGCATTTAACCATTTTCTGGTATGTTCATAGGACTTCCCAGGTGGTGCTAGTGGTGAAGAATCTGTCTGCCAATGCATGAGACATAAAAGATCTGAGTTCAAGCCCTGGGTTGGGAAGATCCCCTGGAGAAGGGCATGGCTATCCACTCCAGTATTTTTGCCTGGAGAATCCCATGGACAGAGGAGCCGAGTGGGCTACGGTCTATAGGGTCTCAAAGAGTCTGACACGACTGAGTGACTAATGCTTCATACTTTCCTTGGCGTGTTCGTGTGCATTGGTGCTTTTCATCTTCCTAGCAACCCCACTGAGGCAGGCAGGACAGGCATTGTTATTTACATTTCCCATTTTACAAGTACAGAAGTTGTGGAACAAAAGGTGCTGAGTGACTTACCAGGTATCACATCCTGGACCCTCAGCTCCAAATGGAAAGTCTAAGCTTCCTCCCATGATAACCACATACACTCTCCCATCTACCAGACTCCATTTACAGTTCCTGCTAGTAATCTCTCCAGGAGGTAACTAATTCCATAATTCTATCTCCATGAGTTTATTAGTCAGCCTTGGAAACCCAACTTAAGAGTCAGTTCTGGCACGATCCCCTGCCCCCAGAGTCCCAGAGGGTCGTCATCTGTTCTCTGCAGCTTCAGTACATGCATTTACTCTAGAACTGAGGACACATAATGTTATTTCCTATTTGTTTCTGTTTGTCTCCATAAAGAGCAAGGACCAAGTATGCTTCCTCTGACCACCAGCCCCAAGCTCTGAGCCTGGCTCTGAATGTTTGATGAATAAATGACTGTGGGGCTGAATGAAATCTCCTCTTATTTGACCTAAACTCACCTCAATCAAGTCTCAAAGCGAGCCTTTCATCGTGGAAATGGAATTAAGTAGGATTAATGTTGACGCTGTCCTGGCTGGCATACCTCACTGGCCCCATCCCTTTCTTTCACGGGGTAGCAGATTAAGAGAGGTGACAGGTCACAGGGAAGCAGTGTGGTGTTTCTCCTAATACAATAAAGAGCATCCTATGAATGTCGTTTAGAGGGAAGACCTCTAATCTGGCCAGCATGTAGGAAGCAACGGTGTGGACTAAGTCTGGGGGAGGCAGTGGACAGAGGAGCAGAAGCCTGGGGGGTCGGGGTAGGGGGCTTAGCAGGAAATTTCTCCTGAATCACAGATTCCAAATCAACTCATGGTTCAGCCCACTAGGGAAATGAGAATTTGAGTGGAGTGACATTTAACACAGTTCAGGTGACTACTTCTCCCACATAAGAAGACCAAAAAATAAGCAAGAAAGGGACATTGCGCACCCATCTTAGGAAACCTAGCTGATGTCTACCTTCGCGATTCACCACCCTCAGGGCACGGGGGGCTATGATCTCTCCAGCACAGCTCTGTGCAGTGTGAGCAGATAGAACCTCCAAATAAACCCCTGGATTTGAGACCAGGCTGAAATCTTGTTTGAAGGGATTTGCTTTCGATTTCATTTTTTTAACGCATTTTTAATAATAAGCCTATTCAATCAAAAGGCGGCATTAGACTCCTTGGAACAGCAGTGGGATCTTCCTCAATGTAATTTGGATCCTTTCCTAAACCCACTGCTTTTGATTCTGCCAGCACAGATCTCTCCTTAGTCAGTAACTCACAAAGCCTTGTCATCAGTGGTGTGGAGGAAATGCAGTTAGGAGCATCCCTAAGTCCACCTCCGGACCCATCCCTGTAAGGCAGGAGAGTAAGCTCCCATTCCCTGGCCACCAGTGAGTGACATTATGCATATGAATTTTAATGCTGGAGCGGGGGTGGATTCTGGTACCTGGATACCCACCCCTCTCACAGCACTGAGAGCCAAATCAGCCTCTCTTTAACTTTCTCACTGTTACAAATTTGTGACATAGTCAATTCACTGTTTTCCTAGAAATATTCCAAACCTAGCAGAGTTTAATCTGATAATGATATAGACCTTCTCGAGTCCAGGGACAAGGACAGAATGAGCACCTAATCTAAGGAGACAAAGTCTAAAATTTAATATATTCTCAACACAGCAGCCAGACGGATCCTGTAAGAGCCTATAGAATATGTCCCTCCCCTGTCAAACCTCCATGTAGCTTCCCATTGCACCCAGAAAACCCCTACAGTGGCTGCAAAGCCCAGGGTGATCAGGCTCCATTACTTCTTGGACCTCATCCTCTGCAGTTTTTCCCTTTGTCACCCCACTCCTGCGACCCAGGCCCCCACCCCTAATCCTCCAGCACACCAGGCCCGCAGGCTCCATGCTTGCTATTGCCTCTGCCTGAGTCTTCCTCTCCCAAGCATCCCCATGGCTCTGGTTCCTCATTCCTTTACTTCTTCACTGAAGCATCATCTCAGAAAGGCCTGCCCTGACGACCTTATCTTAGGCACCCCCACCCTTCTTCTGCCCTCCTCCTGGTGTAGCCCTTGTTACCAGCTGACACACCACGTGTTCCAGTGATCTGCTTACTATCTGGGGCTTCTAGTAGACAGTGAAGTTCTATCAGGGTGGGCATTTTTGTCTTCTTTACTCATCACTCACTCATGAGGACCTAGAATAGCACCACACACATAGTACAATAAATACTCCAAACAGGTTTATGGAATGAATGAAAGGGAAGACGGTGGAGACTTCTGGACCCCAAATCCCACCACCTTCTAATAGGGCTCTTGCCCCAGGCTTCTCTGGTTCAGCCTTGACTCATGACTTCTGCCCTCTCCCATGGTCCGGCTAGAATTTGACCTGTGCCCATGACAACAGAGGGGCCAAGACATGGGGAAGTAACCTCAGCATTTCCCAGAGCTGTGGCTTCACTTGCGTCTATGACACTCTTCCTTGATTTGTAGATGTGTAATTGACTCTCCAGTCCTTCTTCACCTTTCTCCTTCAGGCAGAGAAATCCCAACATTTGAAAGAAAGAGAGGCCTTCCCTGGCGGTCCAGTGGTTAAGACTTCACCCTTGTAATACAGGAGGTGCAGGTTCAGTCCCTGGTCAGGGAACTAAGGTTCCACATGCTATGCACTGCAGCCAAAGGTTTTTTTTGTTTGTTTGTTTTTTGAAAAGAGAGGAAGTAAGGAAGAGAAAGAGAAAGAAAACCTCCAACTATTTTATTTAGGCAAATAAGCCATTGATTTGGCCAGAACAGGTGATCTTGAAACACACGCAACAGAGGGCTAGCGGCAAGGCAGGATCCCCTCCCATTGCTGAGCCTGCCTCCTATCCCTCACCATTCACAGCCCTGTCCAAGGCCTCCTCCCATAGACTCATCGCTGAGCCAGCTCGAAGAGGAGCCCCTCTTTGGATCTCAGAGAAACGTACACTTTCAGAATCATAAAGTACATATGGACCCGGAAGAGAAATTCGACAGACACCTGTCCCTTCCTGCCAAGGCAGTTCTTTCGACTCGCCAACGTTAACATTCAATGAAAGTGAAAGTGTCCGTCGATCAATCGTGTCTGACTCTTCTCAGCTGTGTCCGACTCTTTGCGACCCCATGGACTGTAGCCCGCCAGGCTCCTCTGTCCATGGGATTCTCCAGGCAAGAATACTGGAGTAGGTAGCCATGCCCTTCTCCAGGGGATCTCCTGACCCAGGGATCGAACTTGGGTCTCCTGCATTGCAGGCAGATTCTTTACCGTCTGAGCCACCAGGGAAGCCCAGCATCCAGAGCTGCTGTCTAAACAGGTGCACACAGATGCAGGGATTTTTCAGTGTCAGTGAGCATGGCAGAAGCACGTGCCATCTGGCTCTTGAAATTATCAAGGAGGGGCACCCTTTCGCTGGGGAGACACCTTAAGGCAGGTTTCACATCTGAGATACACCTGGTTGTGGGAGCAGAAATTTCCAGAGGCCTTTTTGGATGCCATGAGTGTCAGGCTCCCAGACTTCCCATCCACCACGAGCGCATCCCCTCCACCAGTGGTCACAGCAGTTCTGGAAACCAGAGGGTATAAGGATGCCTACTCGAATGCGCATGTCGGGGTGGAGGGAGGTGTGGGCCACAAACTCTGCCGAGCACTGTTCCCAATTATTCCAGACCAAATTCAATTGAAATGACACAGTTTTCAAAAACAATTTCTGGGTAAGTGGTAGAGAAAATAAGATCACCCTGAACACATGGAGGGAAGGAAGTAGCAGCCTGCCCCCTCCCCTGCCCACCAGAGCAGAGATGTGTTCTGGTCCACAGGCAGGCGAGGCTGGCAAGGTTCCTTCCTCCCATACCTTCACACAGAGGCATCGGCTCGGCTCGGACAATGACTTGTGTGGGTTGTCATGACAATGAAATTGAAACTGGGATAAACAATAGCCACTCAACCAGCAGCCTAACCTCAGAACTGACCTGTCATTATGATGGCAGCCGCCTGGGCCTCATATAGATATCAAGAGATGAGCATCTCTGAGCAGCTTTCGTAACAGGTGGCTAAACAGGAGGTTGGAAATCAACTGGCTCTTTTTGCCCTTTCTTGAGCTAAACTAGGGGATTGAGCGGCATCCTAGGAAAGGTCCCCAGAGCCTGTGGAGGGACAGAAAAACACGGAAAGCTATTGGAGTGGCCCTAGACGCCCACCGCACCCCAGCAAAAAAGGTGAAGCACTGGTCCTCCATCCCAAGGTCGAACCCTAAGAAATCAGCTCACTGTGGGTCAGACAGGTCATTCAGGGCTCTGTGTGTGTATGCGTGCATGTGCAATTGCTCAGTCATGCATGACTCTTCACCACCCCATGGACTGTAGCCCACCAGGCTCCCTATCCATGGGACTTCTCAGGCAAGAATACTAGAGTGGTTTACCATTTCCTCCTCCAGGGGATCTTCCCAACCCAGAGATCAAACCCGAATCTGCTGCTTGGCAGGCAGATTCTTTACCATGGGTAGAAATTTTAAAGCCCATAGGGGATTCTTGACATCCCTCACCAAATGGACCAGGCCAAAATTGGATTATCGTCTCTTAGAATTTGAACATGCCTTTGCAGTTCCAAGTCAAATGCAAATTGCCTAGTTCTTGTGGCACTCTGTCCCACCCTTCCCTCCATCTCTGCTAGCCTCAGACATGGAGCCTAAGCCCCCCTCCACAGCCACAGAAGCTGAACCTCAGGAAAGAGAATAGAATATGCCCCATAAGGCTCAACTTGGCTTTAAAAACTGGTATTGTTATTTATATTTAATAGCAGCTTCAAAAAAAGCTGCAAATCCTAGAGCATGGCAGAAATGTAAATGCTAACTGATTGTTATTCTTACGGAAACTTAGAATTCAAAAGTTTAATCACCCTCATTAGCATAATTTGGGCGACTTCAGTCCATAACCTTACCCTGGAGTTGATTATTTATGGCGCCCTGAACAGAAGTCGAAAATTAACTTTGATTTAATGGAACAATTCCATCCCCAATATAATTCATAATGCAGAGACGTTTGTCAAAAATAAATCAGGCTGCTTCGCCCATCTCAGAACAAGAAATCTAGGAAGGGATAGAAAGAGAATCCCTAATCTTTCATTTTTGTCGCTGTTCCCACTCTCCCTTCCCCTTGTCAAGTCCCTGCCTGCCGAGGGATTGGCTTTGGAGGCAGCAGAGAACTTCAGAGTGCAGAGAAGTCTATGGATCAAGACAGACATGCCAGACAGGGAGTAGGGCTCCCCAGGGATGAACTTGTTGTTTCTCCTGAGGGTTTTATCCAAGTAATCACCTTTCTAAGAAAATCGAATGAGGAAAAATGATCACAGGGAGCTAGTCTAGTGGAAGGGCTGCAAATGGAGAGCATCATCTATGTCTTGCCTGTGTTTGAGGTTTCTCGGTTTATACAGGTTGCCTTCACTTGCATTGCCACATTCAGTCCTCGCAATAATAGATAAGGCGGGTGAAACCTGAGACCTGGGCAAGTTAAGCAGCTTGTCCACACCTCACAGGGCTTGTGCAAGCAAAGTGGTCCTGCAATGCCCGTCTCCTGGCTCCACTTGCAGTGCCTTCTCTCCACCAGCGGGTAGAAAGAAAGGTGTCCCAGCCGAGGACTCCCACAAGGGCTTGGGGTGACGAGGGCAGACAGGGCTCCCAGAGCAGGCAGAGAACATCTTCAAGACATCGCCAGCTCGGGACTTCTTTGACGCCTTCCAGCTTGGGCCCTGAGCCACACACCCTGCGCTTTCCCTGGAACCACACAGCCTGGTCCTGACTGGGCTCAGACACTCTGGCATCTTCACGGAACAGACTCCCAATGCAGGGGACTCGGGTTTGATCCCTGGTCAGGGAACTAGATCCCACATGTCACAACTAAGAGCTCACATACCACAGCTAAAAGGTTGCATGCCACAACAAAAACTGCAAATCTTGCATCCACACTGGCACCTGGAGCAGACAAATAAATTAATTAAAATCCTTTTAAAGAGACATCACCAGCTTACCAATTTCCAAAAGCTCAGAAATGGCATTTATTACCCTTGCTGCCTTCCCTGGTGGCTCAGAAGGTAAAGAATCTGCCTGCAATGCAGGAAACCTGGGTTTGATCCCTGGGTCAGGAAGATCCCCTGGAGGAGGGCATGGCAAACCACTCCAGTAATCTTGCCTGGAGAATCCCATGAACAGAGGAGCCTGAAGGGCTACAGTCCATGGGGTCGCAAAGAGCCAGACACGACTGAGCGACTGAGCATAGTATGCAGCACCCCTGCTGGAAAAGCTCAGAAAATGTAGGTCCCCCATGTGCTTGGTCAAGTGTCCCAGGAGGAACCTCTTTAGATGCTGGGGGTCATAGTCATGCTGAAATTCTCTTTATCCCACTTTACACGAAAGAGATCTTTCTACAGGCAGCACCAAGGAGCCAGATGAGCGTTGCCATGCGGGCACTTCCTCTGTGTTAATTCTCTGTCTGAACTGCTAAAGCCTCCCAGACGTGCCAAGTTTTAGTGGCAACAGGTTTGCCTGCCAGGAACCAGCCTCCTCGGCCTTCTCCCTCAAGCTACTGGCTGGGCAATACCAGCTCTCCCCTTCCTGTGCTAGGCAGAGCCAATGCAACCTCATGATGGGCAGGAGAGTAGAGTGCCAACAGCCAGAGTCTTGCCCGATGGCTGGCAGGAAAGTGACCGAGCTCAGACTGTGCCATTTGACTCTTTTGGCGTCTGCTATGGAAAAGAACTGGCTGAGAAGAGGTAAAAGCTGTTGGCAAAACATAAAGTTTGGGTTCTCCTGGTCCCAACTCAACAGGGATAATCATCAGCTTGCTTGGCTTCTGTGTATGTGCACGTGTGTCCTCATGCTCAACCACATATTTTGAACAGTTTTAAAATGAAGGCGAAATCAGGCCACGGGACTCACTGTGGAAGAGAAGGCCTTGGATAAAATCATGACCATTCTTAGACGGGGTCACCAGAATGCCAGAACAATGAATTGATTCATCTGATGAAAGCAACAAATTAGTTCCTCCATTTCAAACAACCACCTGACCCCACCAATGAAAACAGTGCGTCAGTTAGAGCCTTTGTGGACCAAACACTCAAGGAGTTGGCTGCACTGATGTTTTACCAACTAAAGGCTGTGATGTGGTGCAGATACAGCTTTGGAATCGCCTCTTCCAGGATTTCACTTTACTGAAAGAAAGGTCTCTTACTTCTATTTCTAAATGTGTACTATTCACAATAACAGTAACAAAAATACATAGATGGGTACATTCACCATGAGTTAGTATTCCACTGTGTACTTCATATACTTTCTTTCAAGTCATCTTCACAGTCCTGTGAAATCAGTATTATCATTATCTTTGCTCTAGAGGTAGATGAACCTAGAGCCTGTTATACAGACTGCAGTAAGGCAGAAAGACAAAAAAAAGTATATAGTATATTAATGCGTACATATGGAATCTAGATAAATGATATTGATGAACCTATTTGCAGGGGAGGAATGGAGACTTAGATATAGAGAATGGACTTGTGGACATAGTAGGGGAGGGAGAGAGTGGGACGAATGGAGAAAGTAGCACCAACATATATACACTATCACATGTAAGACTAATGTCTGCTGAGAAGTTGCTGTGTAGCAAAGGGAGCCCAGTCTGGTGCTCTGCGATGATCTGGAGGGATGGGATAGGGGGAGGGGAGGGAGGCGAGGGAGGGAGGGGAGGTATGTACAAGTATGACTGATTTGCATTGTTGTATGGCAGAAACCAACACTACACTGTAAAAATATTTGTTTAATCTTTAAATAAAAAATATAAAGATGAAAAAGTTGAGGTTCAGCACAGTTAAATAACTTGCCCAAGGTCACACAGCTACTAAATGACACATCCAAGGCTCAGACTCAGATCTACCCAGTTATCCTCTTTACAACTTGCTCACATGCACACACTTGCCTCCCCAACTACAGTGCGAGTTCCATGATGTAAGGGACCTGGGTTCTCACGTCTAACACAGAGCCAGCAAACAGGCACAGAAGAGGCTCTCGATAAACATTTATTGAATGAGTGAATGGTTGAATGAATCTGCTCCATCATAACTGTGTCATGAAACCAAACCATATCCACCTCCAACCTGAAGCCCCCAGCACTGAGAATGCCCAAGGATGGACATTGGGGTAAGGCACTCCCAGAGGGCAAGGGTGAATGTGCCCATGTTCACTGCAGTCAGCAGGGGAAAGGAGGGCAGAGACTGCCTGCCTTCCCGTCTCCTGGATGTTTACTTTATCCCACTCCAATGCAAGTTTCCCATCAGTTGCATATCTCCTCAACAGGCCCTTGTGCTGGGAACGCCCTGGGCCACTCAGTGCCCATTAATCGTGCCAATGGCATCCATGCTCCATCATGCCAAACCACTGTCAGAGCCAGGCAGTGGATGTCCTTGGCAATGTTGGCCATAGAGCCAGACAAGTTTCTACCTGAACTTTCACTCTACCAGTGACTGGATGGAGGAGCCAGAATAGAGACTTGATGAAGGAAAATGCCTTCTCTTTTCTGCTTCCAGACCGTGAAAGGCCAAGAGAAAAGGAAGTGCTGATGGTGGTGGGAAGCACCAATAAGAAGAGATGGTTCCTGGGCAGATGGGAGCTCCGAACTCCCACTCATGCCCTGCCTGTCAGGCTCACCTGCACAAAACTCAGCCGGGTCAGACCTGTTCCTCCATGGCCCCCAGACAGGAAGCTCCTCTGATAACACACTGGATCCACCACATTCAGACCTGCAGCCCCTCCTGATGGGCAGTGGCAAAGAGTGGAGAAAACCAACAATCTGAGGGTTCTCTCTCAGCACAGAATGGAGAAGGCACCAGTTCTCAACCGGGTCTCTCAAATATAAGTGTTACTGCTTCTGTCTTCAAAGCCCCTGGCCCCATGTATGCCTTGTCCCACACTCTCTCTTAGGACACGAGAAAGTGAATAAATAAGAAGGTGGGTTTAACCCTTCCCTTGGTGGGGATAGGAAGTTGTCAGAGATGCGTAGGAGTGAGTTTGCAAGATGAATACGTTGGGCTTGCAAAATGCTTTATATTTGACAAAGTGTTTTCTCACTGGAGCCTTAAAGCTGTGAGATGAGTTGTTCAGTCACTTGGTTGTGTCTGACTCTGAGACTTCATGAACTGTAGTGCACCAGACTTCCCTGCCTCTCACCATCTCCTGGAGTTTGCTCACATTCATATCCCTTGAGTCATCTACACCTGTAGCTATATAAGTATCTATTGGTTCCATTTCTCTGGAAAATCCTAACTGATTTAGGGGCCCAGACAGGCTTTGATTTAGGAGATGAGCTGGGAAGCCAGGCTGTGCTGAGTCAGGCCAGCCTCCCATCCCCACATCAGTCAAGAAAAAAAGGTTGTCTTCTCTTGTATTGACTCCTTTGAGAAGCTGCCCTTCCTTCCACAAAGAATTTCTTCAGAAATATTTACTGGCCCCTACCTTATGGCAGGCACTGTTTGGGGAGTATGTGTATCAGTGAATGAAGCAGACAAAACTCTCTGCCCTCATGACACTCAATTTCCATTGCAGATGTGATAAGGAAATTAGTGTATTACAAGGTGAGAAACACTATAAAAAATTAAAAATGGATCAAGGGAGGAAGGGTCAGGTATATTGGGGTGGGAGGAAGTGAGCGTGTTGAATCCAGGAAAGCCTTGATACAGAGGTGAGATTGGAGTGGACTTGAAGGAGGAGAAGGAGCGAGGCAAGCACATGCGTGGAAAAGAGCATTCCAGATGGGGAACAGCCAGTGCAAAGTCACTAAGAGGAGAGGTGCCTGATGAGCACAAGGAACCACACAATTAGCTCCGCTGATGTGGAGCGAGTGAAGAAGGGCAGAGAGGCAGGAGATGGGGGAGATGCTGCAGGAAACTGGACGATGCTGGGCCACTGTGAAAAAGATGTGGTACATATACACAGTGGGATATTGCTCAGCCATAAAACGGAGGGAAACTGGGCCATTTGTACAGAAGAGGATGGACCTAGAATCTGTTATGCAGAGTGAAGTATGCCAAAAAGAGAAAAGCAAATATCGTATATCAACATGTGTGTGTGGAATCTGAAAAATGGTATAGATGAACCTGTTTGCAGGGCAGGAACAGACTGCAGATGTAGGGAACCCACATGGGGAAATGGGTGAGGTGGGGTGGGGTGAACCTGGGAATTGAGATTGACATACGTGCACTGCCAAGTGTAAAACAGATAGCGGTGGGAAGCTACCGCATAGCACAGGGAGCTCAGCTTGGTGCTGTGAGGGGTGGGGTGGGGTGGGTAGCGGGAGGGAGGATCTAGAGGGAGGGAATAAATGAATACATACATATCTATTGTTATACAGCAAAAAGTAACACAACATTGTAAAGCAACTACACCCCAGCTTAAAAAAAAGATGTGCAGGAAAGCCATGGCGGGGGGGCTGGACAGGGGACACGTTCTGATCATAAGGGTCCCTCTGGCTCTCTGTTGAGAAGAGACTGTAAAGGGAGCAAAGACCGAAATGGAGAGACCAGTTAGGAAGCTCTTGCTAAAATCCAGACAGGGATGATGGTGGCCTCACCCAAGGAAGTGTCAGAGGTCTGATTTCAGACGGAGTCAGCCAATAGGTGGAGACGCCACCCCCCCCCGCCCAAAGGTGAGCAGGAAAGTCCCAGGTTCTCGGGTCCTTCTGCTCTCTGCCCAAGGACATCTTCTCTCCTGGGGCAAAAACTAGGAGTTGATCTCCTTCGGAGGGGGTTGTGGAGGAGGATGAGAAAGCCAAGCTCTAGCTCCTTCCTTCACATCTGGTACAGCCAGTAAAGGCTGATGACACCTTACAAGTTGAGGGATGAGGGTGTCTCTCATGAGTCCAGTTAGTGGCATGCTGGAAAAGGCTTAACAACTGTGTGTGTGTGTGTGTGTGTGTGATTTTACTGATATAAAGGGTGCATTGCATATATTTTACAAATAATAATAAATTATTACAAATAATAAAATTTTATTGTAAATTCCATATAGCCGACTGGTCCTCACAGAAGGTTTCTGCTGGTTATTGCAGAACTCTTATACCCATAGCCAACCTATGGTTATAATTGACATACAAGTGTAGTTCCCACATGAATGTTGGTTGATATTTGCATTTACATTAATGGGCAAAAAGAAAGTGAAATGACAAAAGGCATTTTCAGGAAATTCCTTTAGCAATGATGTGATTTCTTTGCTGCATCAGATAATAGTTTTCAATTACTGCAATAATACTTTCTCAATTTTTGTGCTATTTGCAATGTAATAGCTACACACACTACATATTACTTTGAGGTTTAATCTGCATCATTAAAATTTTCTCCATCACTGTTTTTAAGTCTAAACAAATAACAAAACAATAAATGAAGTCTTGACTTTATGGCATTTGACGGTTTCCATGTTGCAAATACCCTCACCCTAGCCAATTTCAGGCTACCAAGATGATGTCACTGGTGTGGAGTTGAGAAGAGATGCTTAGCAGTGAGTCATTATACCAGGATTTCCAACATACAGATACAATCGATGGAAATAACCTCAAGAGCAGAGATAATAGTAAAATAATTAGAAAATAATGAGTTCTGAGTATTTATTACCTCTGGGTTTAATGAAACTTGTTTAATTGTAAGTTTATATAACTTAATTTTTAATAATGACCATGTTTATCAACTAGCTTGCAAAATCACTGAATGTTTAACAGTCGACTCTTGTGAGTCGATACCAGCAGCTCAGGCACCCCACTGACTGTATGGTGCTGTCACAGAAATCACCCATCTTTCCAACAGGGAGACCAAAAATAGAGAAAGTGAGACTCAGAGGGGTGAGCGATTTGCTCAGGTGCCTGGTAACTGGTGGCTTTGGGTGTCTGGTATGGCATGAGAGGAGAGTGGTGGAAAGCCCGGGGAACCAGAGGAAGCTTCATACAAGGGCAGGGAGGGTCGATGGAGGCTGTGGATGTGAGGGATCCTCAAGCCCACACCCCCATAGCCACCACCTGCTCCTCTATCTGCCAGGTCAGGTGTGGTGGATCTTCACGGAGAGGCAGCCGCACCCAAGTTGCATAGGCTGTGGTTGATTTCCAAACTGGCTGTTAATCACATGCCCATCAACGTAAATAGCATGTTTGTCCACAGGACGGAAGATGTGCCAGGGCCAGCCTCCTTGGCTGGGCTCGTGGTGAAGCCAGCATGTGGGGATCAGGCCAAAGGGAATCAGGTGGAGAGTCTGGCCCTCTGGCCCAATGATCTAGTGTTTCATGGTCCCAGAAATGAGGGAGGGGCCGAAAGAGAGGCTGAGAGCTAGCCCCCAACTATCCCAGCTGCAGCTGGGAGGACAGTCCCCTTTCCCCCTTAAGTCCTCAGCATCCTGTTTTGTTCCCCAAGTTCCTTCTCTACCAACCAGTGCCTCCAAAATACTTGCCTGACCCTCTGGGCCCCAGAAATGAGAGTGATGATAGCAAGGCCAGACTCACTCCAGCCTCCCCAGGCCCACCCAGGTCCTGGACGTGGAAGGAGCAGCAGTGTGTAGTCCTAAACCCCAGGGACTCTGAGTGTGCTCTTGGGTGTGGCCACTCTGAATTTGGCCCAGCTCAGAAGCTGAGGGCCAAAGCAGGCCTCCTGAGGCTGGGGACCCTGTAAGGGGCGAGGGCAGCAGGGGAGAGAGAGGGACTGGCCAGAGTGTGGCCCACACCCCCGCTTCTGTGCCCAGGAGGGGGAGCCCACTAACACAAAGCTGTGTGATCTCAGGCAAGTTAAAGAACCTCTCTGAGTTTCCATTTTCTCCATGTTAGAAAATGAGTTAACTACACAATAAATTCTTGGCTTTCATAGATTTACTATTTGGCTGTTTAGTTTTGTTTGTAGCCATTTGACGAACTGGATGCTTGCCTGGGCAGTATCCCCTCTTGAGCTCGGTTTGCCTTCCCAGAAGCCCTTGGTCTCCTGCTTCATTGGCCTTGATGGAAGCTTGGGAAGAAGGATTCAATGTCTTTTCCAGCCTCCATCCTCAACTCAGTCTAGAAGCTCACTCCTCCTGGATTTCCCCTCCCAGTAGGACCTAGAATCTGCATTGTTGCAGCCAGTGCCTTACCGCCGGTGGCAGAGCCCCGAGACCTCCGCCCCCAGGTCTGCAGCTCTGCCCCTTCCCCATGTCCAGGCTTTATCAGCCCTGGGGATGAGGACCATGTGGGCCGCAGAGCGAGGCTTGGAGCAGGTCCTGCCGTGGGACAGGTGACAGGAACAGAAGCTTCCAGGGCCCCTTCCTCCTTTTCCACAAAGGGCCTCAGGGCAGCTCTCCTGGAACAATGGGAGTTGGGGTGGGGGAGCATGTCCCCCACCTGCCTGCCCCACCCTCGGATCTCTCCCAGCTGCTAGTGACAGGTCAGGTCCTGAAAGGAGCTGAAATTCGGCCCAGCTCAGCTTTGGGCTACTCAGGGAGGGGGAACCAGTGAGAGGGCAGGCTGCAGCGGGGGAAACAGGTGAGAGAGCAAAGAGAAGGGAGTGGAGACAGAGAGGGAGGCAGGAGGGGAGGGTGCAGAGCTCAGGCTCTGCGCAACACCGCCACAAATCACTTGGAGGAAGCCTGGGAGCCCTCACAGCTCCAAGGAGATCATCAGCGCAAGGAAGGTCCTTTCCCTAGGAGGCCTGGGGGACCTCCAGCCACCCTTTGTTCTCACTAGGAGGGAGGGACGGGGGGCGGGGCCGGGGGGGGTGTGCTTCATCTACTGCACTGCAAAATGTGAAGCAGGATCCCTTCCTCCAAGGCCCAGGACAGAGACTATGTCCTGGGGACACTGAGGTCTCCATGCACAGGTATGTGGACAAGCCGTGGGAATATTACTAGCGATTCTCATCCCTAGCAGTATTAATAAAAATACTTCATGCAGAGCTCTGGAACAAGCCTGCTCTGGGGTGTGGAACAATAACTAACATTTATATAGTGCCTCACGGCATGAAAAGCAGGGTGTATTTCTCTCCCGTGATTCCCACAATACAGGAGCAATGCCGGTAAGGTGGAGGACCTTCTTCTTGTTTTACAAACCAGGAGCTTCCAGTTCAAAGCAGCCCCAGGCTGCCCCAGGGCAATGGAACCGGGAAGCTGGGCAGAGCAGAAACGGCACCCCAACTCTCGCCCTTTCTGTGGGTCACACGGGAGAAACCGGTAAACACGACTGAATCCAGAGAAGGAGAGAGACCACGGGATATGGGGGTCTGGGTCACTGGCACAGGGGTTCCGTGCCACTTCCTTGTCATAATGAAGACAATACCCACCCGCTAGGGTCACTGGGCACCTTTGGAGTCAGGATGGATTCGAAGGGCTTGGCAAAGCTCCCAGAAAAGAGTTAGTGCTCAGTTAACATGAGCAGATGGACATGATGACCCTCCCAGTTCTCTCCAGGGTGAGGGACCCAGAAAGTCAATTTCACAGCCTTTCTCATTTCCCTGAGAATCCCCATTCCCATGGAGGCTTTGGAAGCCCACAGCGACTGGTTTCACTGGACAGCCAGAGGACATCACTAAAGTGATAGGTGTCCCGAGCCGAAGCAAAGGAAATGGGCTGTAGCGCCTGGGGACTTAAGCAGCTTCTTGGAGCCCACCTGTGCCCAAGGCAGACCCGGGACAGATCAGCACCTCACCAAAGCCATCAGAGATGAAGGAGGAAGCTTGGAGCCATGCAACAGCATAGACTCTGGATGCCAACAGATCTGAAACCCAACTCTGCCTCAGTTTCCTTACATGGAAAGTGAGATTATAGTAGCCACAGTGGGGACTAAAAGTGGTTACCTGGGTTGAGTTCCCCCTTCCCCTCCTGCCCCTCACTGTGGAGGCTAGATGAAAGCCCAAGATGCCAGACCACTGAGCGGGAGGTCCCCAGCCCTCTCTGTGTGGATTCGCTGGGATAAGGTTCCCAGGAGGCAGGTCTCTCATCAGGCTGGACCGACAAGTGGGATGCTGGTCACAGGAGCATCAGAGCCTGTCCGTCTTCTTCAGGACTGGTGGCTGCTGCAGCCTTCCAGGATATACCCCTGAGGCTGTGGATCCATGGAGACAGCCCTGTCTCCCTCCATGGCTACCTGAGTGCCCTGACCCCTGGTCCCTCCTCCACGGTCCCCTTGAGCCCTGTGCCATGTGCCAGCATCACATGCGGTCTGCTCCTGCCACCCTTACCCCTGCAGCAGGCCAGTAAGTCTGGTGGCACGCTTGGAGGTTCCGAGGGCCCCGCCATTAAGCGGTGTAATTTAGTCTGGGTTCTGTGTTTTGATTTTGCCCAGCTGCGTCTATGTGCATTTAGATTAATCCTGTTAGCTGGCGGGAGCAGGGCTACCTGCTGTTTATCAAGAGGGCTTGTGCGATTCGTGTTTAATATGCAGCCACCTTCCCTCTTAGTGAAGCCTTCTGTCCCCTTGCTTCCCACCTGAGCAGGGAGAGGAGGAGGGGTCCACAGAAGGGGCTGTGGAGCCACCCACACTCAGCCTAGCACAGACCCACCTCTCAGCCTCCTCCACCCTCGTCACCTCCCCCCAGGCTCCACTTTCATCCAAGGCCTTTGATCTGTGCATCTTGGAGCGTGGAACTCTCCAGGATCACGGTTGCGCCTGGCCTAAAGTCAGCAGGGGTCCGGTGCTCTGAATGATGTTTGGAGACTTGTCCCTGACTCTCAGTTTTCCTACCTATCAGATGGAGCTCGGGCTTCCCTGGTGGCTCAGAGGTAAAGACATCGCCTGCCAGTGCAGGAGACACGGGTTCAACCCTTGATCCAGGAAGATCCCACATGCTGCCGTGCAACTAAGCCCACGCACAACTATTGAGCCTGTGCCCCAGAGCCACAGTTACTCAGCCAGTGGGCCCTAAAGCCTGTGCTCTGCACCAAGAGAAGCCACTGCAGTGAGAAGCCTCCACACCACAACTAGAGAGTAGCCCCTGTGCACCAGAGTGAGAGAAAAGCCTCCGCAGCAAGGAAGACCCAGCACAGCCATAAATAAATCAATCAGCAACTTTTTTAAAGGGGGACTAGTGATAGCCATCCTACTCACGCAGAAACCTGTCCTGCAGGGGCAATGAGGGCGTTCATCCCAGTATTCATGCACAGTGTCAGCCCTGCTCCACTGCCCCGGGCAAGGCATTCTGGAAGAGAGTCCCGTTCTGCGCTCCCTCTTGGCGATCTGTCCTTAGACGAGTCATCACGGTGCACGGCCTCTGGCACCCCTCATGGGATACCTGCCCCATCTACCCACAGGATTGATGCCAAGACCAGCTGAGATCAGTTTTCACCCAACACTGGAACTCTTACCAGCTGCTTTCAACACAGCATCTGATTTCACGCAGGGCAACCCTAAGAAGGAGAGATGGCCGCCCCAGGATCCTGGATAAGGAGCCTGGAGTCGGAGAGGTCCACTGCCTCTGAACTCGTGCTCCCAGCGTTGTGCTCCGCTGGTGGGACACTAACTGGGTCAAGTTCTGTCCCTTTGCACAAGGTCACATCTTTAATGGGGATCTCCACGTGGAAATAAATGGCTGGGCAGAGTCACTGCTCCTCAGGACTGCGGGCACTGCATCAGAACCCCAGCTCCCCTCACCCAGCACTGACCAGTCCTCTCCCGCTAGAGGGTTTGAGGGCTGCCAGAGGTCACCGGCTGAGTCCTCCCCCTGCCCTGACACCTCCAAACGGTGCACCAGCCCTCCCCCATTCCCCCAGGGTCCGTCATCCGTCCCTTGGGAAAATCTTTCTGAGCAAGGTCACAGCCCCACCACCACTGTCTCCATCAGCAACTCCCCAGCCTCTGTCTCCACCCATACCTCACCTCTCAGCCTCAGACTTTTTCCTATGGATTTATTTCTCTTTTTTTGAACAGTTTTGTTGAGACACAACCCAAGTACTCTATAATTCGCCCATTTAAAGTCTACAGTTCAATGGGTTTTTTAGTTTATTCATGAACATGTGCAAACATCACCACAGTTCACTTTAGAACATTTTCATCATCTCAAAAAGAAAACTCATACCTTTTAGCCATCACCCCCATCCCTTCAGCCCCACTCACGTCCCCAAGCAACCATTAACCTACTTTCTGTCCCCACAGATTTGCTTATTCTGGCCTTTTGTAGGAACAGAATTGCATACTAGGTGGACTTTGGTGACTGACTACTTTCACTTAACCTAATGTTTTTGAGGTTCCTCCACCTGGTAGCACGTGTCAGGACCCCATTCCTTTCACGGCTGGATGATGTTGCTGGGACACACAGGAATAGCTGGCTTGTTTCTACCCTTTAACTGTAATGAATAAAGCTGCTATAAATGTTAGCATACAAGTTTTTGTGTGGATGTATGCTTTCTATTCTCCTGAGTGTATACTTAAGAGTGGAATTGCTGGGTTATATGGTGTTGTTCAGAGAAGGCAATGGCACCCCACTCCATACTCTTGCCTGGAAAATCCCATGGACGGAGAAGCCTGGTGGGCTGCAGTCCATGCAGTCATGAAGAGCCAGACACAACTGAACAACTTCACTTTCACTTTCCACTTTCATGCACTGGAGAAGGAAATGGCAACTCAGTCCAGTGTTTTTGACTGGAGAATCCCAGGGATGGCGGAGCCTGGTGGGCTGCCATCTATGGGGTCCCACAAAATCGGACAAAACTGAAGCTTCTTAGCAGCAGCAACAGCAGCATGGCACTGTTGCTCTTAAATCGCCAAGTCGTGTCTAACTCTTTGTGACCCCATGGACTGTAGCCCACCAAGCTCCTCTGTCCATAGGATTTCCCAGGCAAGAATACTGGAGTGGGTTGCCATTTCCTTCTCCAGGGGATCTTCCTGACTCAGGGATTGAACCCAAGTCTCCTGCATTGGCAGACAGGTTCTTACCTTTAGGCCATGGTAATTCTCTGTTTAAAAACATTTGAGGAACTGCCGGATTGTTTTCCAAAATGGCGGCACCATTTCACACTCTTACCAGCAGTGTGCATGCTAAATCGCTTCAGTCGTGTTGACTCTTTGCGACCCCACAGAGTGTAGCCCACCGGGCTACCCTGTCCATAGGATTTCCCAGGCAAGCATACAGGAATGGGTTGCCATTTCCTCCTCCAGGAGATCTTCCTGACCCAGGATTGAACTCATATCTCTTATGTCTCCTACATTGGCTGGTGGGTTCTTTACAACCAGTACTACCTGGGAAGCCCACCAGCAGTGTATGAGGTTCTAATACTCCACCTCCTTGACGACACTGGCTACTATTGCCTGTCTTTTTAATTATCACCATCCTGGGTGTGAAGCAGTGTCTCACTGCGGGTTTGATTTGTGTTTCCCTGATGACTAACAGTGTTGAGTATCTCTTCACATGCTTACCAGCCATGTATATTTCCTTGGAGAAATATGTACTCGGATACTTTGTCCACTTTCTAATTGGGTTGTCTTTTGAAATTTTATTTATTTATTTGGCGGCACTGAGTCTTAGCCGTGGCCCTCTGGATCCTTTTTGCATCATGCAGGGCCTCTCATCGTGTGCACGGACTCTCTAGTTGAGGTGTGCAGGCTTAGTTGCCCCATGGCATATGGGATCTTAGTTCCTTGACCAGGGATCAAAGTGGTGTCTCCTGCATTACAAGGCAGATTCTTAACCACTGGACCACCAGGGAAGTCCCTAATTGGGATTGTTTTTTTTTTTTAATTTTGGAGTTAAGTTTCTTCATATATTCTAGATATCACTCCTGCCTTCTCAGATGTGAGCAGCTAACCAGGCCTAGCTTTAAGGTCCAGGGGGAGGACCGTGGGCTCTGAAATGAGATCAACTTGGGCTCAAGTGTCCACGCAGGCACCGAGTAGCAGAGAGTTTGTGTAACTCATCTATAGAATTGAAGTAATGGCACCTGGAAACAGCACACTCGTGTTTAGCTGGTGCTCAGGCGGTGCTGGAGCAGAGGCTCTGTGCAGTTTTCCCACTGAGGTAGGTAAGGAGCAGCTATTATTTCTGTTTTGCAGGGGAGGCCGCAGAGGCACATCTTGCTCAAGACTATGGTGTCATCTGTGTCAGGCTGGGAGAGCCCAGAACTGCAGGACTCTAGAGCTGAGAGCCACAGTGGTGTCCTGCTGTTCCAAGGTAGACCATCAACATGGGTTAAATGAATGAGTGAATGCATGCCCCTGCTGACGGGGACCTCACTACTGACAAAGCTATCTGCTCTACTGTTGGAGATTCCTAGTTACTGCAAATTCTTTCTTTCTTTGAATAACAATCGCCTGTCCCTCATCATAACCTCTCGCACCGGCCCTGGTTTTGCTCTGCAGCAGACTCCTAAAGCGTGGACCACCGTTCACTCCAAGCCTCTCCTCTGGCACTCAGATACTCACAGGTGAGCCCAAGCCCTGGCCACCTGGCCCCAGGGTTGAGTCTGGGGAGTGACCACTCCCACTGGCCTGTCCAGCCCTCCCACTGGATGCAGAGAAAGCCAGATTCCCCTCCGCAGGAACCAACAGCTGAGGCCTCCACAAGGAGATGAGGCCCTTGTCCACAGTGATGGGGGAGCCGAGGCTTTGAGGCCAGGTCAGGTTAAAGCAGACGCAAGATCCAGGTGAGAGCCAGAGGGGCCTGTGGCTGGCTGGTGGGAGGGGGTGCACACGGGGCGGGCGGGGGCAGGGAGCCGCTTACACTCTAGCAAGCTGAGCAATCCCACGCTTGGTTAGCTCTGCGAGTGACATTGATTTGGAGCTGACCCTTCGTGGCCCCAAGGCCGACTCAACCAGAGGACCGTGAGACCCAATCTCGGGCTGTGAGCCCTAGACAGCCTTGGGGCCAGGGCGGGGGTGGGGGAGCGACTTGAGTGCATAAGCCTCCCCCCTATACACACACACTCCTCCGGGCATTGCAATCAGCCTGTCGTGCAGTCAGGCAGACAGTGCACCTGGGCCCCTCCACCAGCCCCTCCAGACAAGATAAAGAGGGAGCCCCACCTCTGTCCCTTCAGGGGTCCCAGGGTGGGCTGCCCTTGAGAACTCAGGCTATGCTGAACAGGTTGGAACCACAACACCCAAGGATCCAAGGCTCGGACCTCTGGCTGTGTCCTGAATGTGGAGGGGGCTCCCTGACATGGGCAGATTGGAGGGCCATCATTTCCAAACAATTCCTGCAGGTCAGTATTAGTTGAGAGGCAGGCTTGGGGGCAGGATGACCCCCACGTTACTCACTGGCCTGGCCTCAACTTGCATTTCTGTGGAATGGGATGGGGATGCTCATGTCGCCAACGTGCTATGAGGGTTAAACAAATCCCCAGAGCCAAGCCCACAAGATGACACTCTCTACGATTCCATTCATTCGACACTCCTGATGCCAAAACAACAGAAAGGAGAATGGATCAGGGGTTGGCAGGGGTCAGAGAAGAGGGAGGAAGGAGGAGATGAGGACACCTATGAGGGAAAACAGAAAAGATCCTTTTGCTGATGGAGATGCTTTCTATATTGAACGTGTCTCTGTCAGTATCCTTGGTGTGAAATGGTACTAAGATTTTGCAGGATGCTACCACTAGGGAACTGGATACAAGGCACAGGGCGCTGTCTGTATCATTTTTTACAACTGCACATGAAACTACAAGTGTTTCAAAATTAAAAGCTTAATTTAAAAAAAAGAGTTATCTCATGCCTGGTGAAGAATAGCATCTATGACATTAGCTATTCTTCATCCCCGTTCTCATGGGTTCCACTACGAACTGGTGTGTGGCCTGGAAATTGGCATTATATGAGGCTGTCACATCTAAAGAGGGGCAGCTGTGAGAAGAAGCTGACCGTGTGTCAGCATCTTTCACTTCTGTGCCCGCCATAAGTGCCTAATAGATGCAGGAATGGGCGAAGGAGAGAGTGAGTGAATGGCCAGCACAGCCACTGAGCTGGAAATGAAGTAGGCTTAAAGCAAGTGATACTTGGGGTAGACACAGGGCTGAACTTGTAGCTCCTAGACTGTCAGCTCAGGACCCTGCCTGGCCAGGTCATCCCAGGCTGTGTTTGGGGTGTGTTGGGGAGGGGGCAGGCTGGGTACCTGCACAGACAGCACTTTCATTAGTGCCGGAGTCAATTACACCAGAAGAGGAGAGCCCTGACTTCTCCCTACAGCGTCGGGAAAATGGAAGCCTAGCATTTTCAATTTAAGGTTCAGTTAGATAATGCCTATTGGTGCCAGTAGATTACAGAGTGGATATTAAATCCTGCAGGATTTGGAATCGGAGCGTACAAGTGGAATCCGTAAGTAGAGGGAAGCCGCCGGAAGGAGCTGGCCCGCCGTCTTCAGCTAATGAGACAGCCTCTCTGTGAAGCAGCAGCTGGCACAGACCGGGATCCTACAACTTCCGCTCTGGGACGGCGAGGGGTCAGGGATCACTGACATTCCAGGGGCTGACATGGCTGTCCTTACTGTCTCCCTGCGCAGGTTCTTCCCGTGCTACAGGTGGGAACGGAAGGGCCCAATTGCACACCAAGTTTTGCCATCATAATAGGAACTCACACTTCAACCCCATCCAGCCCTTCCCTCCCCTCTCCAGCTGATCGACTCTGACACAACCTTGGGACTTCCCTGGTGGTTCGGTGGTTAAGACTTAGCCTTCCAGTTCAGGGGATGCAGGTTCGATCCCTGGTCAGGGAGCTAAGATTCCCACATGGCTTGTAGCCTAAAAACATAAAACAGAAGCAATATTGTAGTAAATTCAATAAAGACTTTTAAATAATCTACATTAAAAACATCTTGGGGAAAAAAACTCCTATACTACCTTCAAAATGATTCAAGCTCCCCTCCTCCAGGAAGCTGTCCAGGATGCTCCGAAACTACCCACTGAGGTTCCTCTGTGAGCCCAGGGGCACTCCGTCCACCACAATCATTATCCCTCAGGACTTTCCTTGCTTTCTACCCCATCTTTGAAGGGACCATTGTGATTTACCCTCCCACACTCCCAGGCACACGGGGTAACCAACAAATACGCTGGATATGAACTGGGGTTTTTATACTGTTTGTAGTGAAATGACTGACGTTTTCCGAATATGTGATGCATTCACAGTGCTCAAGACTCAAGAGGTACAGAAAGATGAGGGCAAAAGTCTTCCTCTGTCTGACTTTCAGCTCAGCTCCTCCCTGGGGGTGGCCAGTCTCCTGTGAACCCGTCCAGGCTTTATCCTGCCAGCAAACACGCTGGGGTGTCTTTGCCTTTTTAACGAAACAGGAGAACAATCTCCTTACACTATCTTCACCATCTTTCTTGGAAGCTTTTTCTTATCCCTGCTCGGAGGATGTCTTCCTGTGCCTGGTCATCTTTGTACCAGATCCTGCATCTTCAGACCGAGGAGCCTGTGAGCCTGTGGGGATGGACTCGCTTTTCCTGCTTTCCTCCCAGATGGGCATGAGGTTGCCTGGGTGCTCCGAGACGGCCTCTGAGGCTGACCTGGACCATTGTGCTCAAAAGTGTGGACACAAGACCCCCAGGCCGTGACAGTGGGGACCACCACAGCTTCCCTGAGGCCAGAGTGCTGTCTCTGGCAGGCCCATTGCGAAGGCTCGGGCTCACTGGAGAAGGAGGATATAGAAGCTTATTAGTTTAAGCAGGATGAAATGTGTAAATTAATTACCCCAGCCACCCGTGCATGTAGCGGCCGGCCCCTCGCACTGGGAGGAGACGCATCAGCCTTCATCCTTCTCTCAGACTGCCTTCTCTGCTAGATACTATCGAAGGACCTCTGGCTGCACACCCACTCAGGGCGGGAAGGGTCCAGGCCCATCCCGTGCCCAGGAACCGCAGTGGGTGGTCTTGAGGGACGGGCAGGCCCTCCTGCGGAATGGTGAGGTTGAATTCTGCCACCATCAGCAGTGAAATCAGCGTCAGAAAAGGATAGCAAAGGCCTGACGCCCACACCCAGAGCATTTATTTATCGAGGGATAAGGTGTCAGGAACTGGGGCAACGCTTTGCCTGCTTCCTTTCATTTAATCCTCACAAAACACACAAGTGGTTGTAATTACTAGCACCATTTTACAGATGAGAACATAGAGGGCCAGGATGTTGAGATGCCTCTAATATTGAGAATGAGTGAGAAAGCCCCCACCCATCTTGCTCCCATACCAATTCCCACTCCCACCCCTCTGCTCTCACCTGGGCCTGCGCACAGACCCAATCCTGGACTCAAGTCATCTAGCCCAGATCCCCCCCCGCCCCGAGACAGGTCCCCACCTAAGCCACCAAAGACCCATAGCCTCACCTCTCGAGGAATAATAGGGAGCCTCATGCCTCCCACTGCCAGATCCGCCTTCTGCAAGCTGCCAATCGACAGCGGGCTTTGCAGTCCACTGAGAGTCTTGACATGAGGATGGAACCAACCTCAGAGAAACACAGTTTGCTCCCCAAGGCCAACTGCAAGGCCACTGGGGAAATAAACTATCAGTCCACTCAGGATTAATTTCCTAATAACCACGAGCTAGCCAAAGACCTCCCGACCCTCCCTCACCCAGCTCCTTGTCCTCCCTGGAAAGCCACAGGGACCCAGAGCACTGTTCTCATCCTCGGGGGAGGGGTCCTGGCTCCCGCCACCCACTGCCACATCCTCTTGCAAGGGTGTCTAGTTGTCCCCAGAGTCCCGGCTCCTTCCTCCTTCCCTTGCCTCTTCTTAGCCTGAGCACGGTGAGGTGATGAATTAGGGAAGCAGAAGTTGGCACATCCACCCAGCAATTAGCGTTTATCTCTCTTGTTTATGTGGCTGAACAACTGTTCATTTTCAAACTCAATAGTCACTACTCAGAAAGATAAACCTGCCTGGGTCACTCCTGGGAGGCGATTTGAGGGTTTGGTGGGAAGATGAGGACAAGGCAGGAACCCAGCCCACGTCTTCACCTCCAAGTGCTCACTCCTCCCCAGGCCTCTGCCTTCCCTGCCTAGTCGACCAGGATGAAGGCTCGAATCCCCCCGTTCCACGAGGACGACAGACGCTGAGGGGCTCTGCAGTTTGCAGACTCTCCATTTTTCTCACCTTGGATTTCGAGGGCTCTGACTTTCCATCCTGCACTTCAGTTGGGGTCTGCCTGGTACAGAGTCCTGCCTTCGGGGGCTGTAGACGTGACCCTGAGGCACCCACTCGGCCCCCTTCCTGAGGCCCACAGAGCCAACCCAAGGGCAAGCAGAGCCCACATAGAAGAGATCCAACCCGAAAAGCACACTACACCCTCCCAGGATGGACAGGGTTTGGTGGGATGAAGCAAGACCCTCCTTCCTGCGCGCCTGCCATCACGTTCCAGCCTAAGACTACAGGGTCTACTTGACTAATGCCGAAAAGAGGCAAGAAAGGGGCTCCCCTTGCGGTGCCAGTCCTGACTGCAGGGCTAGGGAGGGAGGCTTGGTGCCCATTAACTGTGGTGAAATGCTGCCACCTACCGGCCATGCTGTGAACTGCAGAGACCCCTGGGCCGGCTTCCGGGGGCTGGAAAAGAGTCCAGGAAAATGCCTAATGGCACACTGGTCTCTCTTGTCCAATGGCGGGAGGTCAAAAGGACCAGAAAACCTAACTTGGATGTTGACTGGACAGCAGTAATCATATTAGCGTTTATTGAGCACTTGCTGTTCCCGGTGCTTTGCACACATTCCCAACAATCCTGTGTGTGTGTGTGTGTGTGTGTGTGTGTCCGACTGTGTGTGTGTGTGTGTGTGTGTGTGTGTGTGTGTGTGTGTGTGTGTGTCCGACTCTGTGACCCCGCCGACTATAGCCCTCCAGGCTCCTCTGTCCATGGGATTCTCCAGGCAAGAATACTGGAGTGGTTAACCATTTCCTGCTCCCTTGGTCTCCTGCATCACAGGCAGTTTCTTTACCATCTGAGCCACCAGGGAATCCTGTAAGACACCCTTATGGGATTTACCCTTCCTTGACCAGGGAGCTTGCCAAGGTAACACAGCTGGTGAGCGGTACAGTCCGGCTCCAAACTGTACTCCAAACTCAGGAGCCTGTCCCTGCTCCTCACACAATGGCGCGTCCCAGATCCCCCCTTCCTTGGACCTCTCCCCAACTCCTCTCTTGTTTCTTTCACCCCCACTGCCTCCCCTTCTCCCCAAGACAGCTGCTTCTCAGCTCCCAAGTCCTGTCCACAGGATCCCATTCTCCAGGAGAACAAAACTCCACGGAGTCCATATTCTGGTGGGTCCTGATGATCCAGGCCCAGAGAAGAGCTCAACGCTTCTAAGGTCCCAGTCTCCCCACCTTCTGAACAGGGGAGGAGTCTCTGAGGATGCCCCAAGCTAACTATTGTCGGATCTAAAGGTGAAGTGGGGCAGCCGGCTGGATTAGGGGAGTCTTGGGGACTTGGGGGTCCAGTTCTGATCACAGCTCCCCAACCTGGGGCCAAGCTGCATTTTCCAATCCCTTCTAACCACTCCTCACTGTGATCTTTGCCGTACGACTATCAGAGCTGGGAGCAGACCTCAGGAACAATCCAGTGAAAACATCTCCATCTATAGGTGAGCTTCCCTTGTGGCTCAGCTGGTAAAAATCTGCCCGCAGTGCGGGAGACCTGGGTTCGATCCCTGGGTTGGGACAGTCCCCTGGAGAAGGGAAAGGCTACCTACTCCAGTATTCTGGCCTAGAGAATTCCATGGACTGTATAGTCCGTGGGGTCACAAGGAGTTGGACATGACTAAGTGACTTTCATAGATGAGGAAGTTGGGATCAGAGAGGGCAAGCAGATCACACAGCCCAAAGTGCAAATCAGGAAAGCTCTGCTGCTCAGCCTGTCTTCCTGCTCCCTCCTCATCCAGCCCAGACCCTGGGGGTCCTCACCTCTGTGCCCACAGGCTACCCACAGCACCCCCGGAACCACCTGAGGCCCAGAACTGGTGAGGCCAGGACATAAGGGAGCGTGGGCCTCAGAGGAACTAGAATAGAAACAGTGTCTTGCTTCTCTCCTTTCTCTCCCTTTCTGCAGAGAGACGCCTCCTCTGTTCCCTAAGCCACTTGGGGCCTGAGTTAGTCCCCATGCTTTCACTCATGCTGAGGAGGGAGGTTTTCTAAGAAGTAGGAAGAAAGGATTCCCTTGATTGCTTTATAATCACAGCTCCGGAGGTAATGGAACCTGTAAGGATGGTGGGGGAGCATGGTGCTCCATCCGGGCCTAGCAGAGGGCCAGGGCCTCTGGACCCTGCTGCCCTCTCTCTTCCCGCCTTTCTGGCCTCCAGGCTGCAAGCAGCTGCTCTCAGGGAGATCCAGGCCTCAGATGTGCAGGGGCCCAGCTCCCCCATGGCTCTCAGCAGGATAGGGGACAGGACCCCTCCTCAGCTAGTGGGCTTGGGGAAGGGCCCAAACTGTGGGCAACCAAGCCCTTTCTCAGAGAATCTGGGTGTCCCTGGGGCCCAGGGCAGTGGCTCTCCTTAACATCACATCCATAGGGAGGGAAGGTCCTAAAGAAGGTTGAGGGAGGCTGGGGGCACTGGGTGCCCACTGAGATGGACCTGCTGGGCAGGGGACACTCGTCTGGGGCACTGCTCATGGAATCAGCCCCGGGGCTGCAGGGAGCAGCAGCTGAGCCTGGGACACTGGTCCCCCAGACCTCAAGGAGGGGCGCCAGATAGCAGAGCATCTCTCGGTGGTCAGCTCTCCTTCCTGATAATGCCAGAGGGTTCTCCCTCCCTCCCTCCCTTCCTTCCTTCCTTCCTTCCTTCCTTCCTTCCTTCCTTCCTTCCCCTCTTTCCTCTCTGCCCCCTCTTATCCATCTCCCCTGATTTCAAGGAGCCCCATTCTGGGAAGTCTGGCTGCTGGCTGGCCTCCCAAATCTGCCTGGCCTAGCAGGGCAGGGAGGGGAGGGGTGTTTGCACCTCCATGATGGGCCAGCAGGGAGCTCACTAAGGCTCTTTTCCTGAGGTGGGTGGGGCTTCTCCCTCAGTGTTGTTTGGGCCTTGGTGGGGAGCAAAGAGGGACATGAAAATGGAAGGGCCCAGGGCCTCCTAGTCATACCAGGGAAGAGGTGGGTGTAATTTTCTTGCACTTTTTTCCTTCCCCTGCCAAGTTATGCTTCCTTCTGTCTTGCTTGCCTCTTCCAGGGAGCCTTCCCTGACTGCCTCTCCAGGCCTCCCCATGTCCCCAGGGACTAGAAGGCCTCTCTCCTTTCCCCCACGGCCGGAGCTCAGGATGACACTACCCTTAGGAGCCAGGGCTTCCCTGCCAAGTCTCAGCTCCGGGCTCCTCAGCCCAGGAAGCCCTCCTTCTACGAAGAAGACTCTCAGGTCTGAAGCCTCTGCCTGGCCTCCATTCCAGCCTGTGGGCTCTGCTCCCCTGGGGCCTCAGGGGTAAGCTTGCTGGGGGCTCTGAGCTCTCACAGCCCTCGGGGTGTGCTGGTGATCCCCTGAACCCCACCCTATTGTCCTCCCTTCTGCTCAGTGTTAACCAGGCCACTTCAGGAAGGTCCAGTCTCCTGCACTGCCCACTAGGGACTCAGGTGGGGGTGAGAGGGGTGGAAGCACTTCCCACCAGAGACTCAGGTGGGGGGTGGGGAGGAGTGGGAGCACTGCCTACCAGGGACTCAGGTGGGGGTGAGAAGGGTGGGAGCACTCCCCCTCTAGGGACTCAGGTGGGGTGGAGAGGGCTGGGAGCACTGTCCACTAGGGACTCTGTGGGGTGGGGAGGGGGTGGGAGGCAGCCTAAGAGGAACCATGTCTTCTGGGGGAAAGAAAGGAGACGATCACATACTCATAAGAGATGGAAAAAGTGGGTTCAGAAGAACTGCAGCCAGTCCCTCTGGTGACCTGAGGAAATGGTGGTTCAGTACAAAGAAGTGAATGATCAATGGTTTATTCAGGAGGGGAAAGCCCAAGCTGAATGTCTCCCTCCCCCGTGCCTCCCCCCATCCTCCCTCCCTCCCGTCCCCCCTCCCACCTCTGACAGCTGGCCCCACTCCCTGAGGCCCCCATGGCCCTTGGGAGGGGTCAGTGAGAGGAGGGATGACCCTGCGTTGGTGCTCCTGGATTGGGCTCCTCTCCAGGAGGCCCCTGACAGCATGCAATGCAGAGAGCAGTCGGCGGGAGGAGGGAGACTCTGGTGGGGGCAGCGGATGAGGGTGTGGGCACCCTTGAATATAAGCACCTCTGGCCACCAGCCCCGCCACACTTTCACCTGCCTGCTCACTTCCCATTGCCCGGGAGAAACACAATTATGAAACCAATGAAATTCTGCAGGTAAACTATATTTCCCTCAGAGCAGCTGGGCCAGTAGCTGTCTTCCTGGGTGGGGTATGTCACGCCAACGGAATAGCTTATCTCAGAAGAAAGGGCTATCCTGATGGAAGTCCTCCTGGCGGTGAGGTGAGCCCATCCTCAGGGACCACACACTCACGGTGGATGTGGGGAGACCCAGGGCTGGGCAGAGAGCTTTCCCCTCTGTGGTGGCCAAGGGCTGCAGCCCCGCTGGGCTGGGCACTGGCCAGCAGGAGCACACGGGGCCAGTCTTCTCCTGGCTCAGGGGGCAAGCTGCCAGGAGGAAGTGGCCCACGTGGATGGGAGACGGGCCGCTGTTGTGGCCTGGTGCCCACTGACTGCATCGTGACATAAGGGTCCTTGGAGAGAAGCAGCCAACAGGCCTGAAGAGAGCAGGGCTGGGCAGGGAAGGCGGGCGAGGACTGCATGGGCACCCACCACCGGTCCCAAGAATCCTGCCCAAGAGCAGGAGGATGGTGGGTTAGGGGAGAAAAGCCCAGCTGTCTCCCCCTCCATCCGAGCACAGGAAAGATGGTGACCCTTAGTTACAGAGCAGGAGAGGCCTGCATGGAGCGCTGATGAGGAGGAAGGGGGGCGGCCAGGCGGCCCCTGAGCTAGCGGGCTGAGGGCAGATGAGAAGCGTAGCGAGAGCAGCCGGTGGGGAGGGCGGGGGTGGCAGGGCCTTGCTCCAGCCCATCTGGAACTCATGGGGCCTCGTTGGACCCGATCCCATTGCCTTTGTTGACGTAGAAGGGCCGGTAGTGCGACTGTGTGGGAAAAGGAGAGTGGTTAGGAGGTCCGATGGCACACGTGCCCGCCAGCCAGACCCCACACCCTCACCTCCACGAGGAAACAGCAGTGGTCTGAACCCCAATAACCCTAGGGCCCTGTGGCCTAACCTGTGAGCTCCATCTACCTTGGGACTGGGGTGGGTGCCAGTGGTATCAGAGTCTCCGGGTTCACATCCTGATTAGAATTCTTTCCACCAGTTGATGGGTGAGCTTGAACCTCAGCCTGGTCAAATGCTCTCTCCACACCCGGGAAGCCCCCCCAGCACCACTGTAGCTTCCATTCATCCAGCGTTCTCTACTCTACAGACCTGGTGTGGGGCTTTCCACAGACGCACTCACTGAATTTCCATAACCACCCAATTAAGTAGGTTAGTATTAGAAAACCCATTTTATACACGAACAAAGTGAGGCACAGAGATGCTAAGCAATTCACCCAAGGTCCCTTAGCTAGTAAGCAGAGGCACTGGGATTCGAACCCCAGCAACCTGGCTCCAGAACTCAACCCTCACCTCCACCTATGGCAGTATAACACTTCTGAGTCTCAGGGGTTGGCCTCTGTTCTCTCTGCATCATTCTCCTTGACAGAAGGGGGTGCGGAGAGGGTGAACCACTCCCCAGCCCAACACAGACTGGGGGCCTCCCCCTTGCCAGCCCCCTCCACCTCTCTCATCCTGGTCCCCTCATCAGGATTCAGGAAGCATCTCTCAGGACAGAGAGGGTGACAACTTTCCTGCCAGGCCTGTGTATTACATCCTGCAGCAATTTCATGAAATCAGCACGCCCCTCTCCTCCCAATCACTTCATCAGGGCCCTGAGCAACAACCCTCCAGGCTGCAACAGAAGAGCACATTTCAGCAGCAGCTTGCACCTGGGAGTGCCCTGCCCCTCGAGGGTCTCCGGAAGTGGCTTTGCCCTTGAACTGTGTCAGAGCCTGGACCCATCTCACACTCCACTGATCCCAGGAGACCCCAAGAGTGACCCCAGCCCCTGCCCTGGGCCTGCCTGCTGAACACCTGTGTCTACAGTAGCTCCTTGCCTACATCTGGTCCACCGTGGAACTGGGGTCCTGTGGAACGCGAGGGCTAAGAGAACTTAGCTCTGGCCTTGGTTAAACCACTCATTAAACACTGGAAGAAACAGAGATTCAGGGCAGGGAGAGATGGCCAAAGCTCCTCAGCTGCTTAGCAGGTGAGCAGGGACTGGATCCAGTCTCCTATTCCCCAGGTGCCAGCCTGGACCCCTAAAGAGTCCATAAGGTGAAGTGGGTAGACCCAGAAATGGCCGAAGCCTTTCTTTAAGGAAGATTGAGTCAAGCAAATGGATGGCAGGTCAGTGAACGGTGCTGTCTTACTGATAGCTGAGCAGCGGGTGGGCACAGAGCCCCACGGCATCCGGGGCAGGATGCTCCCAGCACATACACACCCGTCCCCTACCCGTTTCCTCCCAGGCTCAGGGTGTCAGCACATGAAAGTTGGAAGACTTAGGAAATCATCCAGGCCATCTGCCCATGTTACAGATGGGAAAACTGAGGCACGGGGGAAGAATGACTCACGTTGGTGAGAGGACTGGGGCAAGAGCCCAGGCATCCTGACTCCCAGGCCAGCCTCTGCCCACACTAGCACCTGCCCCCATCCTCCCCCCTGTGCTGGGTGCCAGCTGGGGACCACAGAACCCTGCCCTGCCAGGCATCTCAAGGTGGTGATGAGCCTTCTGTGCTGGGACTGGGGCTCTGGGATGGTGGGAAAGTAGGGGGGTGGGTGGGGAAGGACCGAGCCAGGAACAGAAGCCTTCCTTTTTCTTCCTATATCTGCTTTTTGCAGCCCTGCTGTTGCAGGGGCCCTGGGCCTGGTTCAAATTACACATACCATCACTTAGTTCCATCGCCAGCAAATTAAAGGTTCTCTTCCAATTAAACCAGCCCCAGTCACTCTTTGTAGCCAGGAACAAATCACCTCTATGTTCTGACCTCCAAATACAAAGACAGCAGGGAGCCAGGGGCTCCAGGCCCTGTGCACACAGAGGCCACCTCCACCCAAGGCAGCTGACTGACCCCTTCAGCAGGGCCTGGAGAAGGCCTTGGGAGAGAGCATTCCCAAGAGGAGGCCCAGCCTCCACAGTGAAGAACAGCCCCTGATCACTAAGGTCTTGGGCAGGGCTCAGTATATCAGATCTACAGATATTAGAGATCAATCCCATCTCAGCACTGCATTGTGGAGTCCCAAAGGGGGCTCTGACTCATCCAGGGCCCCACAGCTACCAGGTGGTTGGACTCCAAGACCATGCTCCTTCTTGTCCTGCTCTTTGATGCCCCTACTCAGCGACATTAGCTATCGAATCTTAAATATCTCTGTTCCCAACTTCACAGCCTCTTTCACCCACACTATCATCCCAATGGCCTCTATGCTGTCAGAACTAGAGATGCACCCCCAGGGAACTGGGACTCGTGTCTAGGATGTCAGTCCCCCATATTCAGCATTTTGGCCACCATTCAACAAGCAGAGGCAGCCAACAACCATCTGCAAATTTTAAAAACTGCCCGCTTTACAGATTAGAAAACCGAAGCCCAGAAAATCTGTGCTTACCCAAGCCCCCTGCCTATCAGCCCTTGGTCTTTCTTTACTACCCTTTGCTGGAAGCTGGTGTTCAGGCCACTGTCTCTTCTCTCCATCCCGTGGTCAGGAGATATCACTATGCTCCCACAGGCCCTGGACAGTGATGACCAGATGCCCCTGGGAGCCCACTCTGGACATGCTAGTGCCCAGGCGGGTGCTCTTCACTCACCAGTAGAGTCTGCTTGCCGGATTTCCAGGTCTGGGGCTGGGCCTTGGGACTCTGGCTCCTCATGAGGGAAGGGTAGCCTGGGGAGACAAGGGGCTCCAGTCAGAGGGAGCACAGGCTGGTGGTCAGGGGCTCAGGGCTGGAGCAGCACAGATGCCCTCTCTAAAGTGATCGCCAAGCTTCATCCAGCCCATTACCAAGTGCAGTCAGGGGGTTGCCATGGAAAATCCTGAGGAGGTGGGCAGGAGGGAGGAGGCACCAAGGCAGACAGAAAGAGGAGCAGGCCAGGTGGGCTGGGCCAGGCAGCAGGGGAACATCACCCCAAATCCAGGCAAGAATCACACCACTTGCGGGAATCGCCGCCCACCCCCTGCAGGCTTACCCCAGAGGCCCCTCTCCTTCCCTCCCTAAAGCCCAGGAAATTCCCTTTATAAGCACAGTCTGCCCCATCTCCACCAGGAGGTACTCATTTCAACTCCCTGACCCCTCCCCTACATGGACGAGGCTCCCCATTTCCCGGCCTGCCTCCAGCCAGGCACTGAGCTGGACTCCACCTAGGTCTTCCCTGTTCCTATTGTCCTGGACTGCACAGATAATAATCAGGGGTCAGAACTGGAGCCCAGGTGTGCTGGACTCAAAACCTACCGTCTTGCCCCACCTCCCCAGTTCATTTTTCTCTTTCCTGCTTCCCAAGCAGGAGGCTGGGGCCCAGAGAGTGGCAGTAATGTGGCTGTGGGGCGCAAGTCCAGGGGGCGTTGTCTAGGTCTGGGGTCCTGGAGATGCTAGTCCAGGCAGCGCTCTCTGAGCCCACCTCCCCATCCCTCTGCCTCAGCCCAGCAGGTTTGTAAGGGACTCCGTCCACAGAACTGTGAAAGCGGTGTCAGCCCTCAGTCTGCAGAGACCGACAAGGCTGCCTGGGAAGGAATAGACTGTGAGCTGGACGTAGAGGAGCTCAAGAAATTAACAAGGTCTGTCGTGGCAGGGGCAGGCTGGAGCCCTGCACCGGGCTGCTTGAAGGGCAATGAGCTGGTCAGGCCCAGAGCCACCTGCAGCACTCCCGGGCTGCTGGTGAGGCTGGCCCTTCCAGGGCTGATGCTTGGCAAGGGGGCAGAGCCAGAGCAGAGAACCTGGCTGTCTCCCTGCTTCTGGGGGTGGGGGGCAGCCTTGGAAGGAGAGGAGGAAGTGGAGGGTCCCTCAGGTCCTGAACGGGAGGTTAAGACAAGGGGGGAATTCAGGTCACTTCTCAGTTCCCAGAAAGAAAACCCCAGGCCAGCCATGAGAGAGATAGGGATGGGGGTGGGATGGGGTGTGGTCCAGGAAACCAGCCTGTACAGCAGGGATTATCCGGGGGTGGGTAAGCTAGGATAGCGGGGGGGAGGAGGGGGGCATGCATCCTCTGCCAGGGGCTCTGGGGAGATGGGAGGGACCAGGACACCCTAGAAGTGGCAGAGAGCCCCGTAGGATGTCCCAGTTGCCCTGCTATGGAAGAGAAAAGAGGGGTGATGCAAAACAGGTGGGTACCAGGATTATTTTTAAACAGCCCACTGCCGTCCAGTGGTTTGGAAAACTCTGTGGTGGCCTGTCCCAAGGTGGTGAACTGATAGGGGACTTTCCCAGTGCCTGCCAGGAGAGAGAGAGCCATTAGCACTGGTCCTAGGAGGGGCCAGAGGGGGTCACCCGTCCTGCGGGCGCTGCTGCTCTCAAAGCGCTCGCTCAGCCCTCCCCAGTGGCCCCCTAAGTAGATGCAGGTGGGAGCCACGGGGCAGTCCATGCCCAGGACCCCCATCTATGCCAGTTCTGAGCAGATCTGCATGAAGGTGACAACAAGCATCCCGAGGGTCTTGGTATATTTGAGGAGGGGCTCTCCTAGAGCAAGGCCTTCCCCCCCACCCCTCACCTAGAGAGACTGTGGACCGCCGGGGAGATGCTGAGGAGCAGGATAGTTCTGAATCACACCTAAGGGGGGCCATCTTTCCTGCCTGGTGGCCTTTGATCCAAGCTTGACCAGAGAGCAGGGAAGGACCTGCTGGAAGCCAGACAGGCCAGAGCAAGTCCCAGTGCAACCCCTGACCTGGGGATCCTGCAGTCTGGGACCCTATAGTCATATCCCCTTGTGGGTAGATCCCAGAATCCCAGCCCTGCGTAGAGCCCAGGACCCAGCCCAGAAGGAGCACCTGGATAAGCAACTGTCTGAGGCTGCTGCCTGGGGGTCCACCTACACCTTCCCCACCCAAGCCCACCCAGCCTGCTTATCCAGGCTCCTAGGCCAGGTGTCTGCCAGCTAGAAGGCAGATAGACCTGCTCCCTCCACCCCCAGAGCTGCCCTGTGGACCTTTCAGAAGAGACGTGAGGGCCATGGGTCCACCGGAGCTGGGGTCTGGCTCAGGCCAGCCCCTTAGAATGACCTCAGCCCCAGGAGACAGGAGGCATCGACCACTCAGTCTTGTCAAAGAGCTCTGGGGGCAGAACCAGACTCGGGAGGGAGGCCTTCGAGATCACGTAGTCCGCCCGGCCCAGAAGGGACTTGGCAGGACTCTGGCTCTGTGGGATGCTGACAGGTGCTTGGGCCACAGGGTTCTAGAGTCACCTAAGGCTGGGAGTCACTGGGTGACAAAGTTAAATAAACTTTCTGCAGTAGGAAGACTCGGAAATTAAGCCTGATGGAAGCCCCCGGGGACATCGGGGCACGGGATACAGAGGGTGTGGTGTGTCTCCCTCAGCCCTGACACTGAGGCCTGTATCACAGTGCATCCCGCGTGCAGTGGCCCAGCCCTCCTGACAGCAGAGACCTGATGGAGGCGGGGCATGGTGAGCAGAGACCAAGGCAGGGCTTACAGAGCGCCCAGAAGACGAGGGCCAGATGGGGGTGAGCTCACCTTTCAGGGAGAAGGAGGAGCTGCCTGCTTGCACCGCAGGCATGTCGTCAGAGCTCTGAATGGTGGAGGAGTATTCCCAGACCCGGGAGGTGTAGTTACCTGGTGGGGAAAGAAGCGGAGTCAGCCCAGGGCGGCCGGGCACGTGGGGTGGGGGGTTGGGCAGTAAGCAGAGGCCATTTCTGCAAATCTCTCCAGCCAGGAGGCAGCTGGGTCCTCATCACACCTCTACCATCAATCCTTCCTGCTATCAAGCTGTCCTTCTAAGGCATCGTCCTGTCCTTGCTCTCAGATTAAGGTACAAAGTCCTTAACATGACCCTCAGCTCTTTCCTGAGCTGATGCTCCCACCCGTCTCCACCACCTCCACTTCCTGGCTTCCCCCTTCCCTCTCCTGTCCTCACTCAACACCCCAGCCAGGCTGTGCCCTGAGCCCCTGACGCACACCAGGCTCGCTCTAGCGCCAGGCTTTTGGCACAGCCCAGGTCCTCTGCCTAGGAGAGTCCACCTGCTCCCCTACACTCAATAATTCACGCACTGGGTCTTCAGGCATCAGCTTCCGCGTCATCTCCCCCAAGTCTGCGTGTGTCTCAGCCCCACGCCCCGTATCACACTGCAATTACACACTGAATGGTCCATCTCCCCAGCCGGCTCCATGGGGACAGGTGGTGTGCCCGCCTGACCCAGCCTTCCGCCCAGGGCCTGGCACCTAGCCTGGCTCCTGGAAGGCGCTCACTGTCCGGCTGATGGATGAATGAATGAGTGAAGGAACAAATAAACCAAACACAAGCTTAACGTTGGAGACAGAGGCAGCTGCTACAAGCCCTGAAATTACGTGTGCCAGGATGAAGCAGGCTGTGGTGCTTCATTTGCAGATGGATATAGAGAGACCTGGGGACAGTGGGGACAGTGTGGCAGGGACACCACGGGGGCATTCGAGAGCCCCCCGCCCACCGCATGGAGACCTGCCCACTCCAAACCCTCCCTTTCAGCAGCTCCGAGCACAGCGGCTCCGCTCCATTGAGCTCACACCACAGAGAAGCCCCCCAGCCCTGGAGATCTCCTGCTGCTGCCTGGAGGGGAAGGGGTCAGAGGTCAGATGGGGGTGGGGGGCTGGCCGCCTGCCCCATCGTGAACCCTCGCCCATAAGGATCTCTGACAGAGTCTGCATTAAGGCTCTCACTAAGCATGTCCACCCAAGGCTCCAAGGGGCCATTTTCTTTGCCCTCTCATCCATCCATTCATCACCCCCTCTTCCTCCCGTTAAACAAATGTTTGCTGAGCCCATCCTTCTGGACCCTGAAGTGTTAGCGGGGAATAGGACAGACCCAGCACCTGCCTTCACAGAGCTCACAGCATCCAGTGCCTGCGACAAACCCAATCCTGGACATAGAGGCCTGGGCACTGCCCTGTCCATGATGCCCCAACCCCCAGATCTCTGGATCTACCAACACCTCCACTTCCTTCCTTGCTTCTCCAGACCGCTGTGCTGTGTCCCCAGGGACTCTGGGGGAGCTGGCCCGAGTCCCCTCCCCATCTGCATGTGGCACACACCCAGCAGCCCCCAAAATCTGGGTCCATCAAAGGCTAGGCCCTGCCCTCGGCAGAGCAGTGCCCTCCGCACTTTGGGCAGAGGAGGGGACCCTGCACTTGGCAACTCTCCCTGGGGAAGCACATCTCCACCCCCATTTCACCCCCTTCCGGGTCTTAAGGGCAAGTCACCCACTTACCTCCCTGGCAACCATACCTCCTGGCTCTCCAGGGATGGCCCATCACATAGCATACCTGACTTTTCCTTGCCTACTACCCTAGCCTGTTTTAACCAGTGTCCAGCTTTCTGACCCAGGAGTGCACAAATCAGGCAGACCCCTGGCCTGCCACCTGTTGAGGGAAGTCCTCACACACCTCACCCTGGGGTCCGCTTCCCCAGCTTCAGGGAGCAGACCTTTCGGGCCCAGGGATTCCAGTGATGCAGAGGTGCTGGGCTGCCTTTCCTCAGCCGAATGATGTCACACACATGTGTGCACACAGGCACATGTGCAAACCACACAGACACACATACACCTGAACACCCCCTAAGCTTGGTAGGATCCCTCCTCACCCATCTCCAGGCCAACCCCACTCCAGCTCGCCAAGTCCACCTCGTATGGAGAGTCCAGCCCCCCTGCCCATCGCCCAGCCTCCTCCTGCTGCCTGCACGGCCCCACACAGAGTCCCTGCCACCCTTCCGCTGAGCCGCCTCCTACCTTTGGTGCCATACAGGTTGTTGAAGTTCTTCTCCTTGGAGAGGCGGCTGGGGGAGGCAGGCTGGCATGAGGTCCTGGCCCCACCTGTGAAGGGGATGAGGAGGGGGCTGTCATCCCAGAAAGGGGGGCCTGTGGCTCTGACTTGAGGGGTGTCAAGCAGGAATCCTTGCCCCCCAAAACAGCTCCGCCTGTCTGGGTCAGGACCTGGGTTCCACCATCAAGACAGCACCCTTGGGTCTAGGATAAGTCGACCACATAATTTACCATTCAGATCGGAGCAGTTTTGAGAGTGAGAGGGATAATGCTAGTCATCAGGCTGAGGGTACCGGTGTAAACTTGGAGAGTCCTGAATGGACTGAGATGTATGGGCATCCTAATTAGAGGCCTGAGGGTCAACAGAGCGCCCCTGCGCCAGGCCCTGTGTGCTGAGACCCCAGAGGCTGAATGAGAGGTGGAGTACCCGTGAGGAAGCTGGGCCAGGACCACCGTGGGGGCGGAGGGGCAGTTAGGGCTGCCAGCTGGGGGCTGCTGAGCTGGTACCATGAAGAGCTCCCCACCTGGGTAAGCTTTCCCCAGTGATTGGCCCTAAATGGCATGGGTTTCCCTCCCTCCCCTATTTGGGCTCCAGAACCATCTGGGGAGAAAGGCAGAAAGAAGGGGCTCCACACCCTCACTTCACAGATGAAGACATCGCATGCGTGCATCAGAGTGCGCATCGGCTCCCGCCCTCCTGCCTAACCAGCCCCACTCCCATTCTGGAGGAGAGCAAGCACGCCAAACCTTCACACCTTCGGTCTAGCCCTCTCGCCCCTCACCCTCTGTCCATCACAGCCATGCCCTCTCTACCAAGCCCTCAGCCCTTCTTTTAGGGAGCCTGGAAACTAACCTCTCCTCCAGAAGTCTCACTGCCCAGCCCCACTGCCCCAAAGCTCCTACTTCCTGATCTCTGTGCTGACTCTCCTTGGCCCCTCCCTTGTCTCTGTCTTGAGCCTGGGAGCCCCCAGCGGGCAGATTTCCTCCTCCCTCCTGTCCTGGGTGCAGGGGCAGAGACAGGATAAACCTGTTTCTTCTGCCTACAAATGTCACAACCTGACTCACAGTCACAGAGCTGGAGGCTCTCCTAGCAGCTGAGTCCAACCCCTCCTTCTCAGGTAGGAATACTGAAGGGGCAGTGACCAGCCCAAGGCCACTGGGCCCTGGCTCTCCAGTGACATCTGGGCGGGTCCATGCTCCTTCCTCAACACCCCCATTATTACTCAGCTCCCCTCCATCTGCAACAGAGCAGGCCAGCCCTGCAGAGCCAGTCGGGGTCTGATACCACCCTGGGTCTGGTCCTCAGAAGCTGGTGAGCCAAAGGTCTGGACCACGGCTGGGGATGCTGAGACAGCTGATTAACGCAGCTCATCTTCCCAGAGAACTAGGCTCAAAGGACAGGGCCCCGGGGGAGGGAAGGAAGAAGAACTGGCCAGCCCAGACCTGGCTGGCCCCCACTAGGAATGTAGGGCAGGGTACCTGCGCCCAGCTGCCTCACCGGAAGCCCAGGTGTTGTTTTGACGTTGGGTGGGGCGGCCGAGGTTCCTCTCTGCTGAGCTCACCTCTCCAAATAGCCCCTGGGGCCCTTCCCGCTGTGCTTGGGTGTCTGAGGGTGTGAGTCAGTGCCCAGGGCCTCAAGGCTTCCCCTCCCGGCCCCAGGTGTCTACCCCAAGTCTCCTGTCTCCCCCCTTCCCTACATACTCTCTCTTCTCCTGACCCCCGACCCCCACAACACACACATGTGCATGCACCCCTCTGTCTACCGGGCACACCCACCCTTATGTAACAAGCATCACTGTGGTTTGTTTGTTGCTGATGCCAAAGAATGTGACGGGCTACCGCAGGGCAAGGACAGGCCGGCACTGGTCTCTTCCCTCACCCAGCTGGGCAGCACCCGCCCGTCAGACTAGCCCTCACCCGGGCATGGGAGGGAGGGCTGGTTGCCTGGGGGAGGGGGCACTGAAGAATTTGCAAGAGCAGCCCTCGATCCCTGCCCCCACTGCCTTGAGGAGTAGGATGGTTCTGGAGGAGCCAGTCCTCCCCCAGAACTACAGATACCTAAGCAGAAGCAAAACACAGCTCAGCCTGGTGGATGGAAGTGGATGAGACCATCAGGGGTCCCTCTGGAAGGAAAGGAAGGAGGTGTGGGCAGGGGGTGGGGGTAGGGGCGAGGGCTGGCACGGGGCAGGGAAACCAGTGGGGCAGGTGCCGAATGGAAGCAAGAGGAGGTGCTGGTGACTGCGTCAGTAAGCAAGCACAGGGCCTCCAGGTGGCTCAGTGGCAGAGACGCAGGAGACCTGGGCTCGATCCCCTGACATGGGAAGATCCCCTGGAGAAGGAAACGGCCACCCACGCCAGTATTCCTGCCTGGGAAGTCCCATGGACAGGGAGCCTGGCTGGCTACAGTGCATGGGGTCACAAAAGAGTCAGACATGACTTGGCATTAAACAACAGGCAGGTACAGGCCAGGACCTTCCCAGCAAGTCCACGAGGGTTGACCCCTGGGGAACCTGGCTGCGTCTCTCCTGGGCCTGCTCTCAGCGGCAGGACCCGCTCCCTTCTCTTACTCTTGGGCGTCAGGTACATGGAGTATCTCTTCATGGCGTCTGGAGCACTCCACTCGCTGGTGTAGCTGTTACTGTAGTTGTTCATGTAGCGGTGGTCTCCACCTGGGAAGCAGAGAGCTGCGGTCAGCGGAGGGACAGGAGGGGAGGATGAGCTGGCCCACTGAGGGCATCACTGAGTCAGCCTGTGGCCCCTCTGTCCCAGGGAGAAGCGAGGCCCCCAACCTCAGAGACCGTGGCCCCCTGCCCTACACTCGCTCTGGCCCCTGAGCTCCTGGTGGGTGAGGGAAGGGCTAGTGGGCCATCCGGCCTCGCTGGGACTGCTTCCTATGAGGAGACGGTGAGCACAGCACTTTGCAGTTAACGAGGTGCTGTTGAGTTCCATTTCTCGTCTGATGTGTCCATCAAGCCTTGGGCTGGTATGAAGATACCCGGGTGGCAGATAGGAAGACTGAGGCTCAGGAGGTGAGTGAAGCCACTGCCCAGTGTCACATGGCCCATAAGGGCAGATTTGGGATTCGAGCCCCCATGCCCACTTCCTGCCTTTGTCCCAGCCACTGATGACAGCCCGGGGGATGGAATGAGGTCCCAGCACTGGCCTCCAGGGCCAAGGATCCAAGTGGCGGAGTGAAGCCGTGCAGAGGAGAGTGAGCTACTCAGAAGGGGCACCGACTGCCCCCGCCTGGCAGCCACCAGCAGAGCCCTGAACCCAAACAGTCCTGTCCACACTTGCCCTCCACCCCATTCCCCTCTCTTGCTACTTCCCTCTCCCTCTCTCCCAGGTAAGAGGAGGAATGGGAGACTTAGACCCTCACCCTTCATCTCCATCATGTGGGTCAAGTAGGGGCCTGGCGCACAGTAGGCATGTCATGACAAACATCCTCTTTGATGGAGGTCCAGCTCCCTCCCACCAAGCCCAGGGGGAGATGCCCTGATATCTCTCAGCCCCACACCTTTGATGGTGAGAACTGAGCCCCTGGCGGGTGGACAGACTACCATCAAGGAAGAGAGGACGGTCACTCCAAGGTCTGACTCACCAGCCACCCGCCTCCCACCTCCTACAGCCAGACACACTCCCAGCAGCACAGCAGTGACCAAACACCAACTGGGAGGCCCAGGGCCCCAGGCACAGGTGTAGAGCCGCCGACGTCGGCACCGACCCATCCTGCGCCTGGCAGCGGTCCCCCCGCACAGCTTGTGCAGGCGCAGGGCCACACCTGCCAGAGGCCACAGCCAACACAGTCATGACCTAGAAATGGCTCTGTGGGCGAGTGGCAGTGGGAGGCGGGGGGGTCCCTGTGCCCGCGAGGCTCACAGGCCACCCCAGCGCAGCCAAGGCCGTCCCTCATGGGTCTGGCCCGACCTCAGCTGAGGAGCTCCCCCACCAGTTTTGTGCCCCAGGGAGCCTGGACCCTCACACCCCCTACTCCTCTGCAGGCCACCACGAGCAGCAGCTTCTCCAATGAGAAGATGTGGGTGGAGGGTTTGAATAACAGAGCATGAAATCCAGCTCACCCCCTGCTTAGCCGTGTGCCCTTTGAAAATCTTCTTCTATGAGATGCAATACATCCCGCAGGGAGACTGAGATAATGCAAGGGAGGCGCTTACACACAGCCAGCATCCAGGGAGCGCCAGATCACAGAGGGCCATCCCCGTCAGGGTCGCCGCCATTGTCAGTAGGAAGATTTCAGGACCCAAGTGGCCCCTTGAAGCCAGTGATTGTCTTGTGGCAGTGGCTTATCTGTCCTTAGGGTGGCAATGTCCCTCCCATCTCCCAGGGACACTATGTGATGTCAACATTCCCAAGATATACAGACACCAGCCCCTGAGTCCCAGCCCCTCAGCGCACCATACCCCCTCCTCATGCCCCAAAGAATCACATACTCCCTTTGGAGACCAAAGAACAGGGTCACTTCCTCTGGATGTTGCAGCTAGAAGTCTTTAACTAAGCTGCATCCTCAAGGTCTGGGCCACCAGGTGGAGCTTGGGGAAAGTGTCCAGCTTCAGACCCTAAAGGGATGGGCTGGGACTGGTGGAAAAGCACTTAACGGGGCAAGTCTTTGTGGTTGGAGGCTTTCTATGAAGATGATTCTGTTGCCTCTGCAGAGGACAGTGTGATTCAACAGAGAAGCTGATTTCAGGGGAGCTGGTGAGTCACCGAGACATGCTGTGCTCAACCACGCCCTGCCAGTCCACCAGGCCAAGTTCACCTCTGGGCTCAACACTGCTCAGCACGGCCATGATGACAGGCAAGTTCTCCCTCCAAGCATGCATGCAATTCTAGGTCATGTCCCCTGGAGCCTACGAAGCCACCAGATTGGAGTCTGGCCCCTTACAATTTGCAAGCGTCCACACTGCTCCTGGCTTAGGTCCCCTAGTCAGACGCAGGGCTGTAAACCAACCACCGAGTTTGATGGACAATCAGGGAGAAGACATTTGTCCCTAGTGGTGCCTCTCCCTAGCCAGGGCCTGGGATGCTCCCCTGGAGGCCCCTTGTAATAGCTGCATAACTTGGGCAGCAACTTCGAGAGAGGAGGGTACCATCTCTGAGTCCTTGTCTAAACACCCTCAGGTGAGATGGGAGGCTGGAAACAGTGAGGTCCCAGCTGCTAGGATGCCAGCCTGAGCCAGGCGGCAGGAACTGACCTAGGAGAAAACCTCCACAGCCGTGGGGTCTGCCCACGGGAGGGGACTTACCATTCTCCATGTGGTTCCTCTCAATGAAGTTGCGGCTCAGGTCCGCCTTGCACATCTTCTCAACGTGGCGCATGCAGACGTTAAGCAGGTCATCCTTGCAGTTGCCCAGCGACTGCCCCAGGCCCTCCCCTCCAGCAGAACGTGATAGGTGGGCAGGGGGTGGGGGAGGGAGTAATTGCTCATCAAAGCACCAAATTCCTACCAGGAAAGGAAAGAAGCCATTAGTGTCCTGGGTCTTTAGGAGCCATGGGGACCCCACAGTCTAGCTGGAAGATTCAACCGGGAGCCAGAGGAGGTGGGGTCTACATCCAGCTTGGCTATTAACTGGCCTCACTTTTCCTCAGAGGGCACTCATTTCTTATTCTTCTGTAAAATGAGAGGGTTTGACTAAAATCCACTAGATGGGGACTTCCTGGCAGTCCAGTGGTTAAGACTCCATGCTTTCACTGCTGAGGGCATGGGCTTAATCCCTGGTTGGGGAACTAAGATCCCCACAAGCCAAAAATAAAATTAACTTTTAAAAAATAACTAAATAAAATCCACTAGATGCTAATATCCTGCTGGCACTAGCAGTCAGATATGTGACTCCGTGGCTCCCATCTCTTAAACTGGATGCATGGTGCCTGCCCATAGCGGTTTATTTGGGTTTATGGGAGCAACACAACCTGCCAAGTCTTTGGGAGTGAAATCAGCAAAGAAAGACAAGGAATTACTAGCATTGTGGGTCAGTCACAGTGGTCTCTCCCCCTGCATGTGCCCACTCAGTCCCTGCCTCTATTCTCTGGCACGTCTTACCTCCTTTCTCCCTTACTGGAGACTCTCTCCTTCTTCTCAAATCCTAACAGGCTTTCAAGAACCAGTTCAAGTTCCACTGCCTCCATAAAACTGTCTCCATCCTGTCTGCCCTTCCCAGAGCTTCCGAGGCACTTATCTCCTAAACCATAGGCTTTTTCACTTAATTACATGCTCCTCTGTATTCTCTAATTGTGCATGTCTTATCTTCCCAGCTGGACTTCAGTTCCTTGAGGGCAAAAACTACACCTTCTACCTTAATAGTCTCCACAGCACCTAAAACAGTACTGGGTGTATAGTGCCCAAAATACTCTAGCAGATGGAAGGATGGAGGAACAAATGGACAGACCAGATCAAAAAAGCAAATCCACATGCTTACTTGCCACCCTCCCCATACCCAAAGCAGGCATCACTAATCTATTATGGAGCTATGTCCTGAAGTACTGAGCCTGAAGTACTATTAATACGTATCGATTGAAGTTGGTACAAGGTGATCTTTGTGTGCCATCTTTAAAGTAAGGAGGATGGCTTGGATGGAAATTAAAATAGACAGATGGAATGGAGCTTAGAGGGATGGATGGATGATGAATGGTGGATACATGGGTGGATGGACAGATGGACAGTGGATGAGAGTTTGGGTAAGTGGATGGAAGGAGGAGGGGCTGGATAGGATGGAAGGAGGAAGGGCTTGTATGGGATGGAAGGGAGGCAGGATGGGATGGAAGGAGGAGGAGCTGGATGGGATGGAAGGAGGAGGGGCTGGATGGGATGGAAGGAGGCAGGATGGGATGGAAGGAGGAGGAGCTGGATGGGATGGAAGGAGGAGGCGCTGGATGGATGGAAGGAGGAGGGGCTGGATGGGATGGAAGGAGGAGGGGTGGATGGCAGCGGAGCTGCTCATTACCTGCAGGAACAGCACTGAGTCGCTGATGCTGTGCAGCTGCTCCCTGGTCTGCTTGTCGTCCTGCAGCACCTTGGCCCTCTCTTCCAGAGCATCCACGATCACCTTCACCTGGTCCACTGCGTCCTGCTCCCGCTGCTCCAGCGCAGCCCTCACTTCCTCCTTCTGCTTCTCCAGGTCCCGCACCAGGTCCCGGAAGCTCTGCTCCAGGATGGCCTTCTCATTGGTGGTGAAGCTCTGGGTCCAGAGTGAGGGGAGAGGGGAGGGGTGCATCTTTATGTCCCAGCATAGAGTCAGGACATTTCTACTGCCCCAACTCTGCAAGCCTGTTCAGCCAAGAATCTCATTCAAAGGCATCGCTGAGGGGTCCTATCTCTTGATAGAGATGGCCAGGGTGTTTTTCAGCCCACCCTTCCTTATCCATCAGCAGCTCCTCCCACTCAACGGGTTGACATGAACCATCATTCTACGCTTGGGCAACTCTATGGGTCCAAAAGTTCCAGAGGAGTCAGGGTGTGTCCACTGAAACCTCAGCCAGAACCAAGCATCATTCAGAAAGTGAACTGATGAGCTGTTTATGTAGCCAGGTTCAAGAGCAAGAGCCCAGGCCCAGGCCTGCCTCCTCCAGGCTGCACCAGTTTGGAGGAGACCTTGGGTGCTGCTTACCTTGATACGGTCCTTCTCCTTCTGCCACTTCTCAGCTTCATCTTCTACCTCAATGATCTTGAGCTGCAACTGCTCCTTTTGCAGTGACAGCTCCGTCTGTAGGGAAGGAGCCGGGGTTGAAGGAGAAGTCAGGGAGGAAGTGGAAAAGATCCAGAGAGTCGGGGGAGGAGGGCCCACAAATCATCACTCTGCCCTTCATTCACCCAACACCCTTGAATATGCCAGGCACTGTGCCAGTCACCAAGGACCCAGCAACAAGTCAAGTGTCACCTCATTGTAAACTCTGGGCTCTGAGGCTGGGCAACCCAGCCATGTGTTTGTAAGGCGGACCCTCTACCAGGCCCTCCACCCAACGCGAGCAGGAAGGGAATCTCATTAGGGGTTCCCGCTCCTTTCAATGGACCTGGAGCTACCGGGGAGCAGCTTACAGGAGAAAGGGGACCCAGCCCAGCTCAGCCCAGCCCAGCCCAGGGAGCGTCCCATGGCAGTAAGAGGGTACAGCGTTTCTGTGGCATGACGTGAGGCTTGTGTTGCAAGCAGGAGTCTGGGTTGCCGCCAGCGGGGAGTCCGTCTGGGCAGGCACAGCTATAAACCTGTTTATGGGAAATGGAGCGCACTTTGCAGTCTGGGCAAGATTGGGACTTTATTCAAGTCCCTGGGGGAGGAGAGAGGCCAGTGAGTGAGGCAGTGAGCGTGGATGGGAGAAGGGAAAGAGAGGGTCTAGGGTCCCTCCTCAGGAAGAGAATATGGGCTGTCAGGGTCTGGGGTGTGTTGGGAAGAGGATCTATCAGGAGTGAACTGGGACATGAGCTCTGATATGGGAAGTGTGGATAATAGCTTCCTTCCGTTGGAGAAACACCCTTCTCTGAAAAGCAGCTACAACACAGACAAAAGGAGGAGCATGACCTACGTGGATGCTCAGTCACTCAGCTGTGTCTGACTCTGTGACCCCATGGACTGGAGCCCTTTAGGCTCCTCTGTTCATGGGATCTCCCAGGCAAGAACACTCAAGTGGGTTGCCATTTCCTTCTCCAGGGAAATCTTCCTAAGCCAGGAATCAAACCCATATCTTCTGCTGTGCAGGCAGACTCTTTACCCGTTGAACCATTGGGGAAGCCCGCATGAAGCTAAGGCCAATCCAGTCCAGCCAGGAGGCACCTCTTTTGTTCTGCGGGTTCCCCACTGGTGCTCCTAAAACACCTTCCAGTTTGAAAGGCAGGTGGGTGATCTCCACCTGAAAGCAGGAAGACTGGGCATCTGAGAGCACCCCAGAGTGCTCAAGGTCTCCCCATTACACTGGATTTTGAACAGAGTCCCAACCCTTTCCAGCCATCTCCTTGAGGAAACTCAAGAAGAATCAAGATGTGGACGCCACAAACTACCAGGAATGTGAGCTCTGCTGGCAAGGAGTCCTGAGCAGCTGTGCGCACACGTCACAATTCCTGGATGCTCCCCAGGCCAGGGGGTGCTGGTGGGTCCCTGGTGCAGAGACCCAGGGAAGTGGACTGATGGAGGAGAGAGCATCTTTTCGTGGAAAGAGCACTGAGAAGCTGATGGGGAAGGTGGGAAGGACTGTGGCAGGAGCCGAAAAGCTCCCAGACCCAAAGCCCTGGATTCCCACCCCGCCCCTCTGCCCACACCCTGGGGCTCTCCGGGCCGCAGACTCTCAGTTCTTCTCAGGAAGCCAGCGCCCCACCAGCTACACACAAGAAATCCCACAACATGGAAAATGCCACCAGCCAAGATAGGAAATGTTTGTGAAGAGGAATAAAAGCAGATGAGGACGAGGGTTTGGCCCAATCTCTGGACAAAGGCTGGGAGAAGCCAGCAGTCCACAGACAGGGTGGAGGCAGGGTGGAGAGCAGAGACAAAAAGATCCCACGTGGGCAGTGGAGACTCTGCAGGAGGCGGGCGGAGCCAAGAGCCCAAAACACAGAAGTGGGCAAAGCTGGTGGCCTGGAGCATTCGTAAGAAGCTTGGGACTGGTAATGGGTCCAGCTGTGAGAAAGAAACCTAAAGGCTGAACAGTGCTGGGCAACTTTCCCATTCTTGGATAACCCCCCTCACCCCCTCACCTGCAGCAAGCGAGGCCTGAGGAGGTTGGGGGTGGGGGGACGCCGGAATCCACCTCCCCCCTGCAGCTGAGATGTTGTCACCAGCCCAGAGATGAGCGGCTGGCACTGGGGTTCCTCACCCCCTACCTCGCACCCAGAACAAGGAAAGCAGAGAGCAAATGTGCATTCACTCCCAGGCCTGGGGAAGTGGTGACAGGGCAACTCTTCCATGAAACAAGCCTGGGGGAATCCAGGAGGGACCCTACCCAGAGCCCAGGACTGGGAGTCCAAAGGTTTGAATCCAGTTACCACCACCTCCAGGCAGGTGGCCTTTGCAAGTTACTAAACTCCTCCATGCCCCTGTCACTCCATCTTTCATGGAGGTAGGAAGAGGACCACCTCCCAGGCAGGGGAGACTCTAGAGAAAAGCACTGGCCACTGGCCTCGTCACCACTGCTGTGTCAGGCACCTTCCATGGGCCGGAGCTCAGAGGGGAGAGAACAGGGAGGCAGGCAGGCCCGCAGGGCAGGTAAGCCCGGGGAGCAGGCAGGGGTGAGCAGGTGGGTCTTGGTGGTGTTCAGTGGTTGGGATGCTGTGTGCCAGGGCCCAGGTGTAATGTGTACACCGTCAGGATATAGAGTGAAGTGTACAGAAAGGAGGGAGGTCAAGACATCAGGCTGAGAATGTAAAGTGAAGTGAAAGTCGGCTCAGTCGTGTCCGACTTTTTGTGACCCCATAGACTGTAGCCCACCAGGCTCCTCTGTCCATGGGATTCTCCAGGCAAGAATACTGGAGTGGGCAGCCATGCCCTTCTCCAGGGGATCATCTCGACCCAGGGATGGAACCCAGATCTCCTACACTGCAGGTAGATTATTTACCACATGAGCCGCCAGGGAAGCCCTGGGGATGTAGAGACTAGATGGTGGATAACTGAAGACTGGAGGATGTTGGGGGAAAACAGAAGGAGGATAAACGGGGTGCAGGTGGGCTGCCCCCTGTGAGTGGTAGGTTTTCCTAGAGAAGGGGGAGGTGAGGAACCAGTGGAATGCACAGAGGTCTGTGCGTTGGGAATGTCTTACCCACAAGAGCACAGACTCACCGGCCAAAAGGGAGGAAGATGGCACTGAATCCCTGGGGGGCTTTAGAACAGTGAAGAGCCCCAGCCAAGGACAGCAGGAGTCACCCCCTGGGGTCCAGCCTGTGTAAGAGAGGCCGGGAAGAGGGAGGCTAGTGGGAGGGGATGTGCCGAGGAGAGCCAGAGATGCTGGCCAGTGACCTGGGAGGGGTGGAGGGAGAGGCTGCCAGCTGATCTGGAAACATGCAAGGGCAGGGTCAAAAGCGGAGCCTTGCTGTCTGCAGCCGTGGGTGGAAGCATCAGTCAGGGCGGCAGAGACTGGTCTCCTGGTTTCTCTGGGGCACCGGGGAAGTCAACACGGGTGGAGTGGGGCCCTCGCAAGCCCCCAACTTGCCGAGCACAGTGGGACCTTGGGAGGGACCTGGGGCTGTGAATTCTGTGCTACTAGAAGGGTCTGCTCTCAGGTCTGGGGTGAGTGCTACCCTGTTAGGAGAGGAGGGTTGGGTTGAGACCTGTGGGCATGTGAACAGCATCAATTTAGTCCTTGGCAATTTTTCCCTGCTGGCCAGGCTGCACAAAAAGCCAGATGAGGCAAGAGACAGAAAACAATATAACATAGGAAGGTTCTGAAATACTGGGTTCTCCTGTCACCATAGAAGGAAGGGCCCTAACTGCTTTATTGAGCATCCACTGTGTGTTTGCATTTCTCCTTTCATCTCAAAAGCCCCCTGGGGAGAGTAAGCCCTGTTGTCTCCATTTTACAGGTACAGAAACCAAGGCCAAAGCAGACTGAGGAGCTTGCCTGAGTTTTCCCAGTGAGGAAATGAGAGGACCACGACACAGAGACAGGACTCAGCTCGGTTATATGGCCTCAACCCCTGGGCTGTTCTCTGTATCATCCAGGACATCGTAGTGCCAGGCCTCCCCACCCCCTACCTCATAGATGAGGCAGTTCATGGATTTTGCCTCTCTCCCTGTCCTCCCCACACCTCCCCATGACCCCTAAGGCCCCACTTTCTCCTTCTCCTCCCTGGGCTTGCTAAGTTGTTTTGAGTCGTGCAAGACTCTTTGCAACACCATTGGACTCCTAGCCCACCAAGCTCCTCTGTCCATGGGATTCTCCAGGCAAGAATATTGGAGTGTTTTGCCATGCCCCTCCTCCAGGGATCTTCCTGACCCAGGATCAAACCTGTGTCTTTCAAGCCTTCTGCACTGGCAGGTGGGCTCTTCACCACTAGCATTACCTGGGAAGCCCTTCCCTCCTCCCTAGGAATCTGATTAAATCCCCTGATGTTTGATGGGGCCTCAGCTCCTGTCGGCTCCACCCCATCTACACCTCCCTCCGACTTCCCTCTGCTCCCCTGCTCACCCCCCCTCCGCCCTGCCCAGGCCTGCCCCCTAAATGCCTTCTTTGTTCCCTTCTCCCACATTCCTCCTGTTGCTGCTCGCTCTGTGGCTGGGACGGGCCCTGCATAGGCCACCCAGTCTTGAAATCCTTCCGGCCTTGGGGGAGCAAAGAGGTGGCCGGCAGCTGGTGGTGCCTTGGCTGGGACAGACAGGGCCTTCAGATGCAGACACACCTGAGCACTCACCTGAACAGGTGTGCCTGTGCCGCCCAGGAAGGGAAATAGGGCCCAGGATCCTCCTCTGGTCTGAATTAACCACACGGGCCACTGGCTATGACATTTGCCAAATGAGCCAGTTAATTGCCAAATTTGTACTTTCAGACAAATGGTAATTATCTGGATAAGAATCTGAAATGCTGGATAGATTTCCCCATTCCCACCCAGATGTCCAACCAGCCCAGTATTCCTCAGCTTCATTGGGACTCACCATTCCTCCTGCTTCCTTGGATGTCAGGATGCAGAAGGGGCAAGATGGGCGGGGAAGAGCATCATCCAAGTGCTCCCACAGAGGTCATCCCACCGCCTTTCTCACTCACTCTGTCCCAGGGCAGTTTCCCCCAATATCTCCGAAAAGAGTGGTCCCAGACACACCCCCAACCCCATTCCAGGCCTTTAGCCACCTGGCTCCTCTTCCTGAACTTGGTCATGGTGGTCCACCCAGAGAGCCCCCAAATCCCAGACCAGTGCATCTCCCAAAGCTCAAAGACCAGCAGTTGCCCATGGCCAGCAGCCTGGCAGCTCAGACTTCATGAAAAAACTGAGCAATGAGACCAGAGGCAAAGCCACAGTCCACTGTGGCAGAAAGGAACTGAGCCAAATAATGGCGTCAGGAGAGTAACCGAGATGTTGAATCTGAGCTGCACTACTGAGTTAGGACCTCACCCTCCAGAGCAATGCTTGTCCTGAGCACTCCCCCACGCCTGGCCAGACTGCTGACCTAGAGCCCAGAGAACCCACAGAATGGCAGACTACCCTGCAGCGAGAGTCATGGCCAGAATCCTCCACTCTGACCCGATGCAGCAGAAGGTACTCGGGACAGACAGAAGACAGGCCCTGAGACACAGAAAAGGATGGATGTGCACATTGCAAGGGCTTCCCAGATGTTGCTAGTGGTAGAGAACCCGCCTGCCAATGCAATCTGCCTGCATAAGAGACGTGGGTTCGATCCCTGAGTCGGGAAGATCCCCTGGAGCAGAGCATGGCAACCCACTCCAGTATTCTTGCCTGGGAAATCCCATGGACAGTGGAGCCTGGGGGGCTACAGCCATGGGGTCACAAAAGAGTCAGACATGACTTAGCAACTAAACCACAATAGAAATCTCATCGGTCTAAGCCAGAGGCAGAGGGGGTGCAGCTCAGGACATCTGTGGACCCTCCTTGAGACATTCAGAGTAGAACTGGAAATCTTCTGATCTTGGGTGGGCAGAGGAAGGCCTGTAGTGTTGGCAGTACACCGAGCAGCCTTTCTCCAACACTACCTCTGCTCGGATTCTGCAGAGGAGGCCCAAACGCACTGCAGCCCAGGGTGTTGCCTACAGTCTCATGCAAGAAACCATGATAGATCAGTGATGGCCTCATCGGGGCCTCACCGACCAACCTGCAGAACAGGTTTGGGACAGGACTTCTTGCAAAAAAGTTGTGTGTAGGCTGATGTTTGGGTCTGCAGGGGCTGCCTCTGAAGGATGTCAGGGCTGACAGGCTCATTCACTTTGATCTGTCAACCTACCAAAGGCTGCCCTGTGCAAACGCCCCCAGTGTCTGACATTCCAGCGCTGGCTAGGCTTGGACAAAGAGCTCCACTCCAGGCTTGGAGAAAGAGCTCCACTCCATCTCTATCTCCACTCAGCTGCTCAGCACCACCCTTCCTGCCTACCTATGCTGTACACACACACACACACACACACAGTCTGAGGCTCCCACCATTGAAGTCACTCCAGAGGATCAGACATTTCCCCTGAGGCCCTGTAAGGCACACACCTCCTGAATCCCATCCTCCTTCCCCTAGTTGCTCTCAAACACTGGAAGAGGACTCAGGGGGCTTATTCCTTAAGCACTGAGCCTGGACAGTCCCTTCCTTCCTCTGGGTCTGTGTTCCCATGCAAGGTGGAGAGAAGATGGCAAGATTGCTCATTCTCCATCCAGCCTAGCATTCTGTCCTCTGCAAGTTGATGTTTACTTACAGCCGCTGCTGTGTAACTAGGCGGATGCACCCCAGACTGGTTTGTGCGTCTGAGCTCTGCCTCTTGCCCTACATCACGAATCCTAGAAAGTATGAACTCCAAGTCCCAGGTGCTGCCAGAGAAAACTGCCCAAGACTGTCCTGTCCTCTGGGGCACTCAGGCTTTTCTTAAGTGGAGATACCCTGATTTCAAATAAAATTTGGGACCAAGCCCTACACATATAACAGATAAATAAGAGTTTGTTCAGTCACTAAGTCGTGTCTGACTCTTCTGTGACCCCATGGACTGTAGCCCACCAGGGGTCCACTTCCATGGGATTCTCCAGGCAACAGTACTGGAGTGGGTAGGTGCTGGAAAATCTCATGGACAGAAGAGCTTGGCCGTCTACTTCCAGAGGGTTACAAAGATTCGGACACGACTGGCGCGAGCATGGCACAGCTGCTTGCAGTAGCGATAGGAGCCTGGGCCCCTGCCTTCTTGGCATCAGTTTGCCCCCCTCCTCATCCTGACGTCTCAGAGACATTCCTAAGAATCTTCAGGCTCCAGGGGGTCATTTGAAAACTTCCAATCTAGTCCAGTCCCTTAGTTTCATGTGAAGGGAAACCAAGCCTGAGAGAACATAAGGGACTTGTCCACTGTCTTACAGCTGATTTGAGAAAAAAACTAGGACTGGTGCTGAGGTCTCCTAAAACCCAGCCTGGGGCTCTGCAATTTCTTGGTTGTGGTGGTTAAGGATAATTAACCCGCAATCTGTTCTGATTCCCTAAGTGAGATCCTGGAGGAAATCCATGGCCCCTGCCCCAGCTCCATCTCCCTGTCTGAAGCCTGCATGGCCCCTGCCCCAGCTCCATCTCCCTGTCTGAAGCCTGAAGCCAGGCTGGGGTCAGGGAGTTAGGAGACTAGGACCACCTGTTTTGCCTGGGCCAAATGAGGCTCCTGAAAGGTTCTTTGAGTCTTTTGTCCTCTCTGACTCGTCTCTCCTGCCCAAGAGTATGGATAGGAAAGAGTGACCCACAGACTTCAGGTCAGGAAGGCTGGGCACAGAGGGGGGGGCCTGTGCTGCCCCATTCTGTGGGGTGCAGAAAGCAGAGTCCCCTGCCTTGACAATGAGCATGGCTGACCCCAGCTGGAGGCTGGGGTCCCATGTCAGGGGGCTGTGTTGTTGTGGGGGAGGAGTCCCAGCATCTGTGGAGCCACAGATGAGCCCTTATCCCAGCACACCCTCTCCAGGAGTAAGGTGTACCACATTCACAAGCCTCCACATGCCTCTGCTCCTCCCCGCAGAAGCACAGGCAGGATCACGTACATGGAACACATGCAAACACACTCACATGCCACATACACAGTCATATGCAAGCATCCATACACAGACAGAAGCACCCACATAAACATATAAAAACACACACACACACACATGTACACCCCTCCCCCAGACTCCAACCGTCACTATGAATGTCCACCTATAGGCAACGGCTACACACACAAAGCACTGAGCGTCCAGCTGAGGGAAGGATAAAGGAGGGTGCTGGGAGTGTCAAGACTGGCTGGGGGATCAGACAGAACAAGAAGGCCAACTCCAAGGTCAGAGGAGAAAGGGCCTTGACATGGTCCCCCAAATGCCCCTCCTCTTCACCCATGACATCCCCACGAGCCAGTCCTCCTCAGCTAGGAAGGGTCTCCCTCCATTAAGTAGAAAGAGGTGGCTCTCCCAGTGGCTCAGATAGTAAAGATTCTGCCTGCAAGGCAGAAGACCGGGTTTGACCCTGGGTGGGGAAGATCTCCTGGAGAAGGAAATGGCAACCCACTGCAGTATTCTTGTCTGGATAATTCCATGGATAGAGGAGCCTGGTGGGCTACAGTCCATGGAGTCACAAAGAAGTGGACACAACTGGGAGTGACTTAGCACCTAAGTAGAAAGGAAGGAAGAAGCACCCAGCCAGGCAGAGAGCCCAGGAAGGAACACTGATTTCCTGGCCTGACTTGAATTTATCCTATGACCTTGGCCAAGCCCCCCTATCTTTGCTGAGCCCCTCTTTGCTCATTTAGGGGATGACTCCTGAGACCTTAGAGGATTGAGGGCCATCTCTGACTCCCAGTCTGGGGGTAGGAGGGGGAAAGGAATGTTTTCTGAAAGAACCAGGAACAGCAGAGAGTAGCCCCCAGACCCTGGGAGTGCCCAGTGGAGCAGGTGAGGTGGGAGGGCACTGTGAGGGCAGCCAGCTCTTACCTCCTTCTCAGCCTTGGCCTCTTCCACGGTCACGGTGCTGTGGTTCTTATGCTCCTGGAACATGCAGAGGTAGCAGATACAGGTCTGGTCCGTCTGGCAGAAGAGCTCCATGGTCTTGCCGTGCAGGGGGCACTTGCGGGCCTCAAAGTCCCGGATGGGCTCGAGGAGCTGGTGGTCGCGGAAGGCGGCGCCCTCCAGGTGGGGCTTGAGGTGCAGCTCGCAGAAGGAGGCCTGGCACACCAGGCAGGACTTGACGGCCTTCTGCTTGTTGCCGATGCACGAGTCGCACAGGACCTCCTCGGAGCCCGACTTGGAGCGCAGGAGGGTGCTGGAGTCGCCCGGGGGTAGCTGTTCCGCCGGAGGTCCCCAGGCTCCACTATGGACACCGAGGGCTTCCGGGGCTCCGAGAATATGGACCTGCGCGGCTCCCCTTCTCGGCAAAGGTGACAGGCGGCTTCTTGGCAGCCCCCAGCTGGAGCCCGGCGTAGGGCGACCTCCTGCCTTCTCCAGAGTCCATGCTGAAGTAGCTGGAGCCCTTGTCATCCACCGACTCGACAAACTGGATAATGGGCCGCCGCCACTGCGCTGCCGGGAGAACAGGGAGCTCTTTGCCTTCGCCCGGCTTCAGAGCGCCACCTGCGCCCTTGCCCTCGGCCACCTCCCCGCCATGCCCGTTGGCAGTCTTGGCCTCTTTGCCTTCAGTTTTGACCCCATTCTCCAGGCTTCCGTTGGGGGCTCAGGGGGCTGCGGGCATCCCTGACTTCCGGGCTGGCCCGTTGCTCCTGGAGGCGTCTGCAGCTTCCATCACGGCTCACCTGGCTGGTCTGTGTTGGGCGCTGGGGGTTCAGGTGGGTGACCTCTCGGGCGGCGGTGTCTCTGCAGGAGTGAGACAGGCAGCCACGGAGCCCGAGACACACCTACCGGGAGTGGAGAGGAGGGCCTGACACAACGGGCGGGCAGGAGAGGCAGGCGGCTCCCAGAGCCAGCAGAGCAGCTAATTATACAGAGGGGGCCACGCCCCTGCACATTCATACCTAACCTGGTTTTTTTAAAGAAGGGTTTTTATTCTTCCCCAGTTTAATTATTTTCCACGGCTCAGCAACCAGTTGGGCTGCTTCCTTCTGATACACTTTCTTCTCATCAGGAAAGTCGGGTTTCTGTCCTCCCAGGTAGGCAGGCTTCGCTGAGCCAAGCCAGCCGTGGCACAGAAGGTGAGGTGTCCACAGAGGCCCACAGGACCCAGGGCTATTCAACCGGGTCACACAAGCCAAATAATCTTGAAACGTGATGGCCTGGGTTTCAGAGGAATATCCCCCTGCCGCCCTGAGACACTGGAGTTGCTTCTTATCATTATTTTTTTAATTTCCATCAAAAAGTTTAGTACTTTTTAAAATTAGAGGATAATTGTTTTACAATATTGTGTTTGACTTCCTGTCTTAAAAGGAATGATGAGTTCCACTTGATTTGGATTTCAGGCTTTGGAGTGAGGTAGTTATTGATTCTGGAAACCTATGTGCCAACTTCCAGGCACTGTCAGGTATGTTACCTATATGAGCTCACTTATATAACCTTGAAAGGTTATACAAACCTTTCAAGGGGCTTCCCTGGTGGCTCAGTGCTAAAGAATCTGCCTGCAATGCAGGAGTCACAGGAGACGTGGGTTCAATCCCTGGGTCAGGAAGATCCCCTGGAGGAGGGCATGGGAACCCACTCCAGTATTCTTGCCCGGAGAATCCCATGGACGGAGCATCCTGGCGGCTACAGCCCATAGTGTCCCAAGAGTCAGACAAGACTGAAGCGACTTAGCACACACACACACACACACACACACACACACACACACACACACACACGCAAGCTTCCAACATATTCAAATATCTCCATTTAATAGATGAGAAAATTGAAGCTCTAAGAAGGCAACTTGCTGGCCTGCATCAAGTGGTGGAGCTAAAATTTGAACCCAAAGCCTTTGAGAGCCAACAGCCACCTGACTGTCTCAATGGAAGACGGCTTCAGGAAGTCACATCCCACCCAGCAGCCCTAACAAGATGCTTACGGCGTTATGTTATTTCTATCAGAGCAAGTTAGAACCTGCTTGGATCCAAGGGACAGGGAGACAGTAGTGAGGGGCAGAAACACAAGCAGTGCCAGGCCAGGTGGCAGCGTCCTCAGGGCCCCCACCAGGGGAAGGGCTGTGCCTCTCCCCGGCCAGGCTGGACTGGACAGAGCAGAGGTGGGAGTGGCTAGGGTGGCAGGTTCCAGGCTGTGTGTAGGGGAGTGGGTTTCCTTTCCCTCAAATCCAGGTCAAACTCTGGGAGCCCCCGCCCCTTTGGCTCACCAGGCCGAACAGCTAATCCTCTGCAACAACAGCTCCTGGGAACAAGAGCAGAGACAAGCTTAGCTCACCAAGCAGCCAGAGTTTTAAGAGGAGGTGTGGGGGTGGAGAGTGCTGCTTTATCATGGGGATTCCCTCTCACCTTGTGTCTCTGTTCTCAGGCTCCACAGGAGCCCCGACTCATTTGAACTCACTGGTAAGTGGTCTAAGAGTTCGTGGGGGCTTCTGGGGGCAGGAAACACTTTCTCAAAAAGTCTTGCTCAGGACTTCTTTGGTGGACCAGTGGCTGAGACTCCGCACTCCCAACCAGGGGACCCAGGTTTCACCCCTGGTCAGGGAACTGGATCCCACATGGACAAAACTAAAGATGCCAAATGCCACAACTTCAAATTGGCATGCCACGACAAAAATCTCACATGCTGCAGCTAAGACCTGCCACAGACAAAATAAATAAAAAAAAAAATTTTAAGTCAGGCCCACTTCCACTGGGCTTTGCCTGAGGTGTGGAGGGAAAGGAAGAGAAACAGGTGGAGCCATACCGCTCCTTCCCCTGCTGGTGTCTCCTGGGCCCTGTGAGACCAGGCTGTGAGGAGCAAAGAGCAGAGAGGGCAAGCAGCAGCAGAAGGGGAAAAGCAAAGTGTTCTGCTTATGAACCCAACATCAGTGCTGGCTGCCCCTCCCTAATGAGGAGGCCTCTGCTAGTCTTAGGGTTCGTGCGCCGTCTTTCAGAAGTCTGGGAAAGATTCTGAACCTGAAAAATAGGCTGACACAGAGAAGATGCTCAGAAAGCATTTGTGGAAGGATGGATGGATAGATGGATGGATGAATGGATGGATGGATATGTGGGTGAATATATAGAAGAAACAACAGTTAGATGGACCTGAATTGGAAATGAATGGGTGGATGGATGGATAATATTAACAGATGTATGGATGATGGGTGAGTGGGCCGTAGGATGAAGGACTGATAGATGGACAGCAGAAGGATGGTGGATGGATGGATGAGTAGGTAAGTGGGGAACTGGATAAAGTAACTTTAAAAAGGAAGGAAGGGGGAGGAAGGAAGATTTGTGGAAAGGAGAGAGGGAAGAAAAAGGAAGGAAGGAAATGGATGGAAGGTAATGGACAGGTAGCAGATAAGCAACTGTGCTGATAAACGCTTAGCAACTATCTTTTCCAGAGCAAAAAAAAAGCACTGGTTTATAGTGTTTGCCAGTTTCTTCTACCCTCGCCAATTTCAAACCACCCACGTGAGATGTGCTGGGAAGACATGAATACGGTCAGCTCCCGACAGAGTCAGGCTATTGTGAGCCAGTCCAGAGCATCACAGGGGATTGGTGGGTAACTGGGTAGATGAATTAATGTAGGAAGCGGGGACAGAAGGAAAAAAAAAAAAAAAAAAAGGATGATGGGGAATTCAACTCTCAACTGTCCTGAGAGAGGAAAATGGGTTCAAGTGATTTCAAGGCAGTGAAAGATAAGGCTACCTTATCTCTTCCACAAGGCTTTCCCCCCTGACCCGGGTGCACAGGTTGCTCCCTCCTCTGAACCCCTGAAACATCACTGTCTGTCCTGCTCAGGGGTGTCTGTCTCAGACCACCCGATGATGTTAATTACTCAGTCATTCACATTGCTATTTCTTCAGCATCCTACCACATGCCAGGCTCTAAACAAGGACTGACCACACTGCATGAATGAATCCCAGATCTCATGGTGGGGGAGCTTCCAGTCCAGTGGGGAAACAAACCAGTGAGTCAGTTATTTGAATCTGGCATGACCGTGAATAGAGAGAGATCCAGGTGAGAGGCTCGAGCTGCCCAGGGGAGGGGAGAGTCCAGGCCGTGCTGTGAAAGGTGGTCCCTCCAACCAGGCTGAGCACAGCTCACTTCCCATGCACAGAGGTGTCCCTCTCTGACCAGAAAGAGGCAGCCATTGATTTGACTCAGCAGATATTTATTCAGTTGAATTCTCAGTTCGTGTTGGTTGCTCAGAATTTTGGTCCACTCAGATGGGACCCCAGCCCTTCCTCACTCTAGATGCATGGTGGACTCTAGGTGGAGTGTCCTAGGAATCCCCAGAATCCAAAAGTTGAAAAGGAGAAGCCAAAGAAACAATTGTATCTCCAGGGACACCGTGACTCCATGCACACCAGCCCCAGGGATGAGCTAAAGAGGAAAGGTTTCTACCCTAACCCCTACCTTAACCTCTGGAGTACTGAGGTCTGGGGTGGGCACTGGGGACCATTCATGGCAACGTGACTGCTCCCAGGGCTCCCCAAACCCTCACTCCAGTTCTGCCATTGCGTCCCCCCAAAACAACATGTGGCACCATCTGCTAGGATCTAGCTGCTCTTGATCCCAAATCTGTTGCACAGGCTCCACAAAGGGCATTTCCTGATGCTAGCAGAACCTATGTGTCACATGCAAGCTGGCCAAAAGCCCCAAAGGCTGTCACATCCATCACTGTGGCTTGGAGGTGAGGGTCTCCTGGGAGCAGAAGAAAATTTGTTTTTAAAGGCCTTGAAAGAAAGAGGTCCATGGAAGCCCCTCCGTCACTCATCTCCCTCCTTACCCAGTTCTCCCTCTGGTCTGGCTTAAAGCCTTCTTGCTGCAATGTTTCTCCCTATACCAGGTGATGGTGGAATGTAAGTGGCTGCCAGCCCCAACCCCATCCCTTGCAAGGGTTAGGAGGTGAGAAGAGCTGGCAGGTGTGGCTTCCAAAGGAGTCCTGTGAAGCCAGGGAGAATCCTTCTTCAAACTAAGTATGTCCAGCTAGCCAGCCCCCCACCGAGTCCCTTCTTCCCACGCACACTGATCAGCCAAGCCCAAGCCTCCTCCCAGCCTTCTTTCATGAGGCATCTCCAAGCCGTTCCCCTCCTGGAAGCCTCCCTTGATTCAGCGGGTGGAGCAGCCTCACCCACCCACCTCTGCGGCATGGCAGCACCTGATTCCCTCCCCAGTCACCTTCAGATGAAAGGGGAAACCCCTTTAAAAGGAGAAAGCTTCTCCCACCTCCTTAGGATCCCAAGGTTGGAAGGGAGCAGCCAGCGGGTCCATCCCTTGCCTCTGAGCAAAACTGTATCTAAAAACGTCCTCTAAAAGATCTGCAAAGAAAAAGATGTCACGACCTCCCTCAGCCATCAGTTCAAGCTTTGGGACTATTGCTGCAGGAACATTTTCTTTGAATCTATCTGAGCCTCATGCCCTGAGAAAGATAAGCTAAGGGGCAGTTGTGTCCAAGAGAGGAGGGCACTGGCCCAGTCTTAGTGCTGGCACGGCTCTTTGGACTCGCCTGTATCTCTGTCTTTCTGTGCCTCTGGTTATAGACAGCAGCCAGAAGGCTGTGGTGGTTCAAAACCTTGTGTGTTAGTCATTCAGTTCTGTTCAACTCTTTGCGATCCCATGAACTGCAGCACTCCAGAGCCAGCTCCTCTGTCCATGGAATTTTCCAGCAAGAATACCGAAGTGGGTTGCCATTTCCTTCTCCAGGGAACTTCCTGACCCAGGGATCAAACCCAAGTCTCCTGCATTGCAGAAAGATTCTTTACTGTCTGAGCTCAAAACTTTATAGCAACAATAGAATTTCTGAGGTCTTATTTACTCATTTCTGCTATTCTAGTCCTACAGAGTTTGTCGTGAAATTGGAGGGGTTTCAATTATATACTAAGAACGCTTTAATTTCTTTTTCTTGTGATGAGAACTCTTAAGTTCTACTCTCTTAAAAACTTTCAAATATACATGACAGTATTATTACCTATTGTCACCATGCTGCACCTCATGTTCCTGGGACTTATTTATTCTAAAATTAAAGGCTGAACCTTTTGGTGAATAAGAAGAAAGAGAAGAAGAGGGAGAAGGAGACAGGGGAAAAAGAAAAATAACTCTCTAGATCGGGAACTACTGTTTCTGCTATCAATTTTCTTCTAGGAAGAACTTTAAAAACAGTTCTGATTTCTACCTGCCTAGAATATTTAAGGCACCTGCTGGGGAGGGTGATGAAGGGAAAGAAACAGACATGTGTCCACCTCTCCCATGGGCCATGGTCCCAGCCCTGGGATACCGAGCGCTGAGACATGGTTTCCACCCTCAAGGGCTCTTGGCCTACCCAGTCCCTCAGATTCAGGCGACAATCCTCTTGATCCTATTCCAAGGACTGCCTTTTACTCCTTCCTAGTCTTTTGCCCCCTTAAAAGTCACTGAGTCTTAAATGAAGTTATCAAATAGAGATCAGGGCCTCCCCAGGGGGAAGAAGTCTGGTACGGATCTGGTTGGGATAACCCTGACCTGGGGCCTAGCACCTTCATAATGGGGGAGGCCCAGGAGGGCTCTGCCACCCTTGGCACCTTCCCAGAACTTGCCTTGAATTCTGGGGGAAATATCCACTGGATCAAGCCAGCTTCTCTCCATTGACACTCATAAAGGAGGGCGGGATGTGCAGCTTTCCGTGTCAACTTGCCTAAGCTATAACACCCAGTTATTGAGTCAGACACTAATCTAGGTGTTGCTGTGAAGATATTTTGTAGATGTGGTTACGTTACAGTCAGTGGACTTTAAGTGAAGAAGATTATCTGCTTTAATGTGGTCAGGTCTCATAGAATCATTGGAAAGGCCTTCACCGTGAAAACTGAGGTTTCTTGGAGAAGAAGAAATTCTGCCTCAAAACCTGCCATCAACTCCTGCCTGAGTTGCCAACCTGCCACTTACCACCCCCCACAATTGCATGAGCCAATTCCTTGAAATAAATCCCTTGATATAAAAATTGCTGTTGTTGCTCAGTCCCTAAGTTGTGTTTGACTCTTGGCGACCCCACGGGCTGCGGCACACCAGGCTTCTTTGTCCTCCACTGTCTCCTGGACTTTGCTCAAATTCATGTCCATTGAGTCAGTGATGCTATCTAACCATCTGCATTCCTATGCAATATTGTTCTTTACAGTATGACTTTCACCACCAGACACATCCACAACTGATTATCATTCGTGCTTTGGCCCAGCTGCCTCATTCCTTCTGGAGCTATTAGTAGCTGACCTCTGCTCTTCCCTGGCAGCCTATTGGACACTTTCCGGCCTGGAGGTCTCACCTTCCAGTGTCATATCTTTTGCCTTCCCATACTGTCCATGGGGTTCTTCAGGCAAGGATATTGGAGTGGGTTGCCGTTTCCCTCTCCACTGGCCCCCAATTTGTCAGAATTCTTCACTATAGCCCGTCCATCTTGGGTGGCCCTAAACGGCATAGCACATAGCTTCATTGAGTTACATAAGCCCCTTCACATCATGACAAGGCTGTGATCCATGAAGGGGTGATATCAGTTCAGTTCAGTTCAGTTCAGTCGCTCAGTCATGTCTGACTCTTTGCGACCCCATGAATCGCAGCACGCCAGGCCTCTCCTGTCCATCACCATCTCCCAGAGTTCACTCAGACTCACGTCCAACGAGTCTGTGATGCCATCCAGCCATCTCATCCTCGGTCGTCCCCGTCTCCTGCCCCCAGTCCCTCCCAGCATCAGAGTCTTTTCCAGTGAGTCAACTCTTCTCATGAGGTAGCCAAAGTACTGGAGTTTCAGCTTTAGCATCATTCCTTCCAAAGAAATTCCAGGGTTGATCTCCTTCAGAATGGACTTGTTGGTCTCCTTGCGGTTCAAGGGACTCTCAAGAGTCTTCTCCAACACCACAGTTCAAAAGCATCAATTCTTCGGCGCTCAGCCTTCTTCACATATAAAGATGTATAAATGAACCTCTTTATATAAATGTATAGAGAGATAGAGACAAACATGTCTCCTGTTGGTTCTGTTTCTCTGTGGAATCCTGACTGATTCCTGTTGCAGCCTGATGCTGGCTGGAGTTTGACAGACTCTCCACGAGGGGGATGCTTCCAGAAAGGCCCGTGGTAACTGGCTCTCTGTGGGCACCACGTGAATTGAGGTGGGAGTAGCAGGAGCAGGGACTCTGGGCAGAAGAGCTCTGGAACTTTCTTCGAATGTAAATTCAGGCAAATTACTTAATCTCTCAGAGCCAGTTTCCTTGCCTACAAAATGAGGCTGCCTGGCAGAAGAGCAGAGGGATTAAGGAGGTCACAATTCTGAAAATGCCTTGACAGCACATAGCTCCCCAGAACAGCTCAATCAATTTTTGCTCTACAGGGAAATGAGCAGAGCTCTCCCTGGCTGGAGGAAGGATGGGGAAGGGGGGTCGTGAAGGGGAGTTGACTGGACTTCACTCCCATGCCTGTGACTGGACCGCACAGGGCCTGACCCTCTGCACCTGGCTCCTCCATGCCTCTCCTAGGTACCTTCCAGCTCTGAAATTCCATGATTATAGGGTGGCGCCCTAAAATACAGAGAGGGCAGTGAAAATAATTAAAGACTTGGAAAATAGAACCTGAGAGGAAAGAGTTAAAGGCCCTGGGATTATTTAGCCTGGAGAAGGAATGGCTTAATGACTCCCTTCCTAACCTCAGGAGAGTTATTTGGATGAAGGCTGGCCAGCTTCTCTCCTCCTCTCTAGGAGGCCCAAACAAGAGGGCCCAGGCTAACAGCCCATCTAGAGGGACTGAAGTCAGACCGCAGGGTGTCTGCCTTGCCTAAGATATCCTCTGCTTTAGAGGACTTAGGGGGTGCAGGGCCCAGGGGCAGGGATGCAGGGTGGGATTGTCACAGACCTGCCTTGCAGTAGGAAATGGGTTGGATGACCTCCGTGCTGTTTAATTTCTAGAAACTAATTTCCCCAGAATTGTGAAGGATAGGAGGAAAGGGAAAGAACAGCAACCCAAGAGCAGATAGAACAGGTGTGGTGAGGCTGATTCAGCAGCGCTCTGCTGCCCGGAGGGGTCACTCAGCAGGAGCCCTGTGGAGCAAGAGGGGTCAGTCACAGAGAGAAGGCTCTGCCTGGGTTTGCTCCTGAGACCTCCAAGGGCCCCTTCCTTCCCCATTCCTTCTACACAGCTTGAACATGAACCTCCCCAGGTTTAGGCAATGCTGACATCTCAGGAGGGCATGAAGGAAAACAAGAAGCACTTCTGTGATAAGTAGCTTTCTCTCCCAAGGCCCACGCAGAACCAACCAGTTCCCTCCCAGACCCCTGAACTTCTTCCCCATCTTTACCATTGGGATAACGATACTAGCAACTATTTTGTTGAAGGTGTGCTGTCTGCCTGGCACACATTACATAGATTTCCCCAATTCCACAACTCTCTCTGGTACATAGTACCAGGAAACAGAGGCCCAGAGAGGTGAAGCAACTTGCCTAAGGTCACACAACAGAGCTGGATTGCAGCCCTGTGCTATCCATCCACGTGGTATAACCTCACCGTTGAGATCGCATTATCCCCATCTCACTGATGAGGCAGTTAAGACCAAAAGTTGAGCCCATTAATCAATAAAGCCATACATTCCAGCTGCCAAACCTGAACATTTCCTGCACTGAATGAAGATACTAGAGAGCACCCACATTCTGCAGCTCTCTTATTCCATAGGGGGTTGATACGGGGCAGAGGGGTATAAACCTCTGTGAGGCCCCCATTAGGTGGCAGGCAAGGGTCACTCACCTGTCCATCAGAGAAATTGCAGGAAATAATATCAATAAATAGCACTTAATTATTTATTAAGCCTTCCCTGGTGGCTCAGATGGTAAGGAATCTGCGTGCAATGCAGGAGACCCATGATTCGATCCCCGGGCTGGGAAGATCCCTTGGAGAAGGGAATGGCTTACCCACTCCAGTATTCTTGCCTGGGGAACTCTATGGACAGAGGAGCCTGGCAGGGCTACAGTCCATGGAATTGCAAAGGTCGGACACGACTGAGCGACTAACACTTGGCCATGTAGCTGGAACCATGCTAAGTGCTTAACACGGATTATCTGACTCAGCCCTCCCATAATCTTATGAGGTGGGTGCTTTCATTCTCCCCATGTTACTGAGGAGGCGATTGAGACACAAAGAGATTAAGTAACTTGCCCAAGGTTACAAGGTTAATAAGTAGCAGAACTGGGTTTTGAACTGTGCATTATCTGACTCCAGAGCCCTCCTTCTAATCCCTTAAATTGGACTGTTAAATTCGCTGCTTCTGAGCCAAGCAGGCTAACTGATGTTAGAGTCTTAACAGCTTTGTGATGTCTCACAAAGCTCCTTGCACGTCTTCTGTTCCTTCTTTCCAGCCTCCACTCCTGAGAAGCTCACCCACAGCCTGTGTCACCATCCTGGCTCAGGGATGGGGGAGGCCCTTCCCCAGCAGGAGGCGCTGAAGTCAGAATCTGCTTTCCTGGCCTTGACAAGACCTGGCTCCTGTGTTTGGCCTCACCTGTGGGTCCAGCTGAGCCCAGAACCGGAGTCAGAACCTGAATCAGAATTGGAACTAGGACTGGAACCGGAACGGAAGCCAGAGCATTCCCTGAAAGGCAAAGGGGGCAGAGAAGTTTGCCTGACCCCACGGAGGCAGAAGGTGTGAGTCACGTGAAAGGAGGCAAGCCCAGCTCTGTCCGAATCCTTGTCCAGCCTGAGGGCTCCAGGCGGGGAGGACCACTGAGGGGGAGCAGGGAGCACCCAGGTGCCCCCACTCAGCTCCGTCCCACTCAAGTCCTGTGCTGCTCAGGGGAGGCTGGCCCCAGCCACCCTGGGGCTCCCCTGGTTCAGGCAGAAGCAGCACTGCCTTGGGAGGGGCGCACGGCTCCGGCAGCTCTGGCGGGGGAGCCGTAGGCTCTCCAGGCCACATCTCCCAGCCCGACCCACCCCTCGCCCCTGAAGTCTAGCCAGACTGAACCTTCTGCAGCTCCCAGAAGGCCGTGCCAAGGCACACTCAGCCTGCGGCTGTTTCACAAGCCTCTTCTTTGCCACTCCACCCACTTTGGGGCTTAGCTTCGTTGGCATTTCCTCCAAGAATCGCTTCCTAACACCCCCTCACCCCAAGCCAGGCCGTGTGGCCCCTCCCTTCCTCCCCTCACCCTCCTCCCATCCTGTCCTCTCCCCCGACTCTCCTAGTTCCCCAGCGGCCACCCCATCACACCACCCTGAAACCTTCTGTTCCTCTGGCTACCAGGCTATCTCTGTGGTCATCAGTGTCTCACTGGGTGCCCAGCTCACAGTGGGTGGCCTGATAAATATCTGTTGAGTTCCAGGGTGATTAAAACAGAACAGAAAAAGCGAAAGAGCAGCCTCTAGGCATCTTGTGGGCCGTGCCCCCAAAGCCCACAGTTTCCGCAACAGTGCCGGGCACTCAGCTGGTCTTCGCAAGAACAACTCAGGGTACCAGGGCTGAGATGCTGATGAGGCAGTGACCCAGTGGAAGCTGGGGTAGGGCAGGGCGGCTCCAGAAAGGAGATGAGCTGGGGTTTAGGGCTTGGGAACCTGGCTCAAATTTCCCTCAAATCTGAGAGTTTTCAGAGAAGCCAGGTAGAGGAGACGTGTCCGGGCAAAGGCAGCCCGTCCATCCGGTTGCAGTGCTGGCTCTCGGGCAGCAAAGCGGCAGAAGCAGCCAGCCTCCGCCCCGGGAGGCACACGGTGGCGAGCCATGGGAGGGAGAGGAGAAAGCGAGAAGCAGCACCCTCCCTCACCTCCCCGCTGGCAGGCTGCTAGCTGTGCGGACACACCTTCAAGACACCGTCCTCAGGACTTCCCTGTGGCCCAGCGGCTAAGACCTCACACTCCCAATGCAGGCGGCCCAGGTTCGATCCCTGGTCGGGGAACTAGAGAACTAGATGCCATGCGCTACAATTAAAGTTTCACATGCCACAACTTAAAAAAAAAAATCCCTCATGCCGCAGCGAAGATCCCACATGCTGTGACTAAGACCGCATAAATAAATATATGTGCGTGTTTAGCTGCTCTGTTGTGTCTGAGTCTGTGACCTCACAGACTGTAGCCATGAGGTCAGTTGTTGTTGTTTAGTCACTAAGTCATGTCTCACTCTTTCGGCCCCGTGGTCTATGGGGTGCCAGGCTCCCTCTGTCCATGGGATTTTTCAGGCAAGAATACTGGAGTGGGTTACCATTTCCTCCTCCAGGGGATCTTCCTGATCCAGGGGTCATACCCGGGTCTCCTGTGTCTCCTGCATTGCAGGCAGATTCTTTACCCACTGAGCTGTTGGGGAAGCCCCTAAATAAAATACATAAATAAATTTAAAAAAAAAAGACATCACCCTCACCCAGACCAGTGCCACCAGAGCCCCCTGCAGCAGATCTGGAACCATCAATGGACCAAAGGCGATCGGCTAACAGGAGAAAGAAGAAGGGAAAGAGGCAGGCAGGAAAGAGAAAAGAAAGCAAAGCTGCAGGAAGGACAAAGAACAAGAAATGCAGCAGACAGCAAGAACTAGAGTGAGTAAATGAGACGGAAAGGGAGGCAGATCCAACGGAGGAAGCTCGTGTCAAAATATACTCCCCAGCCTCCAAAATCCTTTTTCCCAACGATGTCTCCTGTGAACGCACAATGGCTCCAGGAGGCATCATTATGCTTTTCTTTCCTTTTATTTTATTTCACTTTTTATTACGGAAAACTTCAAAAATACACAAAATAAACATAATGGTATAATTTAAATCCCTGCACACCCGTCGCCCCGCTGCAACAATTACCTCACTGTGCCATTCTTCTTTCATTATATTCTCACCCACTCAACTCTTATTGTTTTTTGACATGTCTGTTTTTAGGGGAATTTACATGCATTAAAATGTACAAATATAGGTGTATCAAAATGATAAATGTTTATATCCAAGTAACCCCCAACCCTGTCTCAGTATGGTACATAATCATCTCACAGGGAAATTCTCCATGTTCATTTCAAGTCAAGCCCACCACCTACCTCCACCCTAAACTGACCTAATCTGTAGCTAACAACAGTTTTGCCTAGTCTGGAACTTCACATAAGTGGAATCATACAATATGTACTCCTGAGTGTCTTTCTCCTTTCTCTTGGCATATTATTTTTGAGACACACATCTTGATGCATCATACATCAGTTGTTTAATCACTAAGTCACGTCCAACTCTTACGACCCCATGGTCTATAGCATGCCAGGCTCCTCTGTCCATGGGGTTTTCCAGGCAAGAATACTGGAGTGGGTTGCCATTTCCTTCTCTAGGGGATCTTTCTGATCCAGAGATCGAACCCATGTCTCTTACATCTCCTGAATTAGCAGGTGGGTTCTTTATCATTGAGCCACCTGGGAAATCCACATACATCAATAGTTAATTTCTTTTCCATTGCTGACTGGTACTCCAGGGTAGGAATGTACCAAAATTTATCTAGCGAGTCTCCTGTTGATGAACATTTGGCCTGTTTCCAGTATGTGACTAGTATGAATAAAACTTTTATGAACAGTTGTTTTTGTGGGCATATGTTTTCATTTCTCTTGGATAAATACCTAGGAGCAGAATTACCAAGTCCAAGAGTAGGTGTATGTTTAACTTTATGAGAAACTATCAAACCTTTTTCCAGAGTAAGCACTGGTTTGCATTCCCACCAGCAACTTGTGTGTGTTCCAGCTGCTCCATGGTCTCGTCAATATTCGGTGGTTGTCAGGCTTTTAAATTTAGCCATTAAGGTTGGTATTGTACTGCTTGCAATTTGCATTACATTAATGATGTCAAGCAATGTTTAACATGCCATTGGCATTCATACATCTTTTGTGAAGTACCTATTCAAACCTCTTGCCCATTTTTAATGGTCTTGCTTGTCTTTTTATTATTGAATCATAGGAGTTCCTTGTTTATTCTGGTAGTCTGTCCTTTGATGGATACATGTTTTCTGAATATTTTCTCCAAATCTATGGCCTATTAATTTTCTTAATGGTATCCTTTTGTCAGATTTATCAAGGCATAATTTAGAGAAATGAGAAGGAAATAGCAACCCACTCCAGTGTTCTTGCCTGGAGAATCCCAGGGACGGGGGAGCCTGGTGGGCTGCTGTCTATGGGGTTGAACAGAGTTGGACACGATTGAAGTGACTTAGCAGCAGCAGCAATTTAAATACAATTCACCCATTTTAAGTGCACAATTCAAAGAGTTTGGACAAATGTGTGCAGTCATATAACCAACATTAGAAGCATGATCTAGAATATTTCCATTATTCTGAAATGGTCTCCTGTGCTCCTTTGTAGTGAATTCCCTAGGTTCTGGGAATCATTGATATGCGGTTTCTACCTGTTCCAGAATTTCTGTAAATTGAGTCATGCAGTATGTAATCTTCTATGTCTGCCTTCTTTTGCTTAGCATAATGTTTTTGAGATTTATTAATGTTCTTGCCTATATAGATAATGTCTTTACATTGATGAATACTATTCCATTGTACAACTGTTCTACAATTTATCCACTTACCACTTAATGGACATTTGGGTGTTTCAATTTGCAGCTCTTACAGATAAAGTTGATGTATTTACATAAATGTTTGTGTGTGTTTATTTTTTATTTCCCCTGGGAAATTCTTTGGAGTGAGTTTGTTTGGTCGTGTAATAAGATGTTAAACTTTATGAGTAACTATCAAACTATTTTTCAAAGCATCCATGCCTTTTCAAGGCATCTTCATCCCTGGAACATGTGGTAAAGTTAGTCTCGTGAAGCCTTAGCCATCCCACTGGTTATGTAGTAGTAACTTGGTGTAATTTTAATTTGTGTATATCCAGTGACTAAAGAGGGATTCCCAAATGGTGCTAGCAGTAAAGAACCACCTGCAAATGCAGGAGATGTAAGGGACCAGGATTTGATCCTAGGTTGGGAAGATCCCCTGAAGGAAGGCATGGAAAGCCACTCCAGTATTCTTGCCTGGAGAATCCCATGGACAGAAGATCCAGGTGGGCTACAGTCCATGGGGTTGTACAGAGTCCGACACAACTGAAGCAAGTTAGCACATGCACACAGGCGATACAGGAGACCCCAGCTCAATTCCTGGGCTGGTGAAGGAAATACCAACCCACTCCAGTATTCTTGCCTAGAGAATCCCCCTGGACAGAGGAGCCTGGTCTATGGGGTCTACAGAGAGAGAGTACAGCCAGAGAGAGCTGCAGTCCATGGGGTCACAGAGTCGGACATGACTAAGCTACAAAGCACAGTGACTAAAGATGTCTAGCTTCTTTTCACATCTTATTTGCTATTTGCTTACCTTTATTGGTGAGATGTCTTGCCAGGTCTTTTGCTCAATTTTCAATCTTTTGATCACTTTTTAATTTGTCTTGCTACTGAGTGGGAAGTTTCTGATGCATACTCTGGATCCAAGTCCTTTATTAGACATATGAGTTGCAATATTTTCTACCCTATTGTAGCTTGCCTTTTCACTTTTTGACAATGCCTTTTTAAAAAAGCAAAATGTTTTCATTTTGATGAAGTCCAATATATTGATTTTTTTCTTATTCGAAGTTGTCCTTTCTGTATCCTAAGAAGTCTTGGCTAACTCAAGATCACAAAAATTTCAGGTCTTTGACCCACCATTTCAAGTTGTCGTTTATTGTATGAGACAAGAGTCATTGTTTTTCTTATACATAGACTTCCAAATATTTCAACATCATTTGTTGAAAAAGACTGCTATTTCCCTCACTGATTCACCTTGGCACCCTTGTGAAAGTCTATTAACTTTAGATGTGTGAGTATTTCTGGACACTCTAGTCTGTCTCACTGATCCAGATTTCTATTCCTCACCAATCTGTACTATCTTCACTACTGTAACTTTATTGTAAGTCTTAAAATCTGGTAGTAATTCCTCTAACCTTGTTCCTTGTTTTTCATAAAATTTGTCTTAGCTATTATAGTTCTTTCCATTTCCACATACATTTTAGAATCAGCTTGTCAATTTTTCAAAACACCTGCTGAGATTTTGCCTGGGAATATGTCAGATCCGTAGGCTGATGTGAGGAAAATTGAGATCCTAACAATACTGAGTATTCTGATTCATGAACACAGTCTCTCTATTTACTTAAATCTTAATTTCTCCCAGCAATATTTTATAGTGTTCAACATACTTTATAAATTTTGCTAATTTGTCCCTAAATGTTTCATGTTTCATGCTACTATAAATGTTATTTTTAATTTAAATTTCCAGTTTCTAGTATATAGAAATACAATTCATTTTTGTATATCAAGCTTGTATCTTGAAACCTTGCTAAACTTATTTATTAGTTCTAGTCCTCTAGCTTTTCTATAGATTCCTCAAGCTTCTTCTAGATAGACAATCATGCTGACTGTAAATAAAGAAAATTTCAAATCTTCCCTTCAAAACAACATGCCTTTTAATCCTTTTACTTGAATTATCATGTTGCTGAGGACCTTAAGTATACTGTTGAATAAAAATAGTTATAAAAGAGGTTCAGGCATGGTGGAAATGGGTGAAGGTGGTCAAGATGTCCAATTTATAGTATTAATAAGTTCTGGTGATGTAATGTACAACTATAGTGACTACAGGTAACAATAATGTATATTTGAGTTTTTTAGAAAACAGATCTTAAAATTCCCATCACAAGAAAAATATATATAACTATGTGAAGTGATGGGTATTAACTAAATTTATTGTGGTGATCATTTTGCAATATATATATATATATACATATAATTATTATCTCATACACCTTAAACTAATACAATCTTATGTGCCAATTATATCTCAGTAAAACTGGAAGAAGAGAATAGTTTTAACAGGTTCCCTTGTTTCTGATCTGGGAGGGAAAACATTCAGTCTTTCACCACTTAACTATGATGTTAACTCTTAAGATATTTTGTAGACATCCTTTTTTTCAGGTTGTGAAAGTTTCCATCTATTCCCAGTTTGCTAAGATTGTATCATAGAGCTATGCTAAATTTTGTCAAAAACTTCCTTTGCATCAACTGGCATGATCCACATGTTACTTCTTTTAAGACTGTTTAAATGGTGTGTTCGTGTTATTATATTTAGTTTCTTCCTGTTGCTGTAACAACCTTGGTGGCTTAAAAACAATATAGGTTTATTATTTTACCAGTCTGGAGGTTTGAAGTTCAAAATGGATCTTACTAGGCTAAAGTCAAGACGTTGGCAGGGCTACCTTCCTTTTGCAGGCTCTAGGAGAGAGTTCTGTTCCATCTCAAAATCCTTAATCGCGTCTGCAGAATCTCTCATGTTACTGAAAGCAGCATATTCACTGGTTCTGAGATTCAGATGTAGATATTCTGTCCACCACATATGATAGAGGATAGATTGACTTTTGAATATTAAAGCAACCTTGATGGGACTTCCCTACCAGTCCAGGGTTAAGACATCACCTTTCAATGCAGGTGGTGTGGGTTTGATCCTTGATTGGGGAGTTAAGGTCTTCCCTGGTAGCTCGACTGGTAAAGAATCCGCCTGCAATGCAGGAGATCCCGGTTCAACTCCTGAGTTGGGAAAATCCCCTGGAGAAGGGATAGGTTATCCACTCCAGTATTCTGGGGATTTGCTGGGGGCTCAGATGGCAAGGCAATGGCACCCCACTCCAGTACTCTTGCCTGGAAAATCCCGTGGACGGAGGAGCCTGGTAGGCTGCAGTCCATGGGGTCGCTAAGAGTCAAGCACGACTGAGCGACTTCACTTTCACTTTTCACTTTCATGCATTGGAGAAGGAAATGGCAACCCACTCCAGTATTCTTGCCTGGAGAATCCCAGAGACAGAGGATCCTAGTGGGCTGCCGTCTATGGGTTGCACAGAGTCAGACACGACTGAAGTGACTTAGCAGCAGCAAGAGCAGATGGTAAGAGAATCTGCCTGCAACGTGGGAGACCTGGGTTTGATCCCTGGGTTGGGAAGATCCCCTGGAAGGGGGCAGTAAAGAATCTGCCTACAATGCAGGAAACCTGGGTGCCATCCCTGGGTCAGGAAGATCTCCTGGAGAAGGGAATGGCTACTCACCCAGTATTCTTGCCTGGAGAATCCCATGGACAGAGAAGCCTGGCTGGCTACAGTCCATGGGGTCACAAAGAGTCAGACACCAATGAGCAACTAAACACAGCACAGGGAGCTAAGATCTCACATGATTCAGGGCCAAAAGCCAAAACGTAAAACAGAACAAATTCAATAAGAACTTTCAAAAGAGAAAGAAAGTGAAAATTGCTCGGTTTTGTCCTACTCTTTGCAACCCCATGGGCTGTATAGTCTATGGAATTCTCCAGGCCAGAATACTGGAGTGGGTAGCCTTTCCCTTCTCCAAGGGATCTTCCCAACCCAGGGAGGGAACTCAGGTCTCCCGCATTGCAGGTGAATTCTCTACCAACTGAGCCACCAGGGGAAAAAAAAAGTGGTCCACATCAAAAAATCTTTTAAAAATATAAATAAATAAAACAATCTTGAATTCTGGATTAAAGGCCATTGGGGCATGGTTTGTTATCCTTTTACATATTGTTGAAATTTCTTTGCTAAAATTTTATTAAGTATTCCTGTATCTTTTTTTTTTTTTTTTTTTTTTGATGCACTGAGTCTTTGTTGTAGTGTGCAGGCTTTCTCTAGTTGCAGCTATGTTGCCCCACGGGATGCAGGATCTTAGTTCCTGGACCAGGCATTGAACTTGCATCCCATACATTAAGAGGTAGATTCTTAACCACTGGGCCACAAGGAAAAGCCCTCTGTACCTATGTTTTTAAGTGACAATGTTGTTTTGTAGTCTTAGCATTTCTTTTCCCTTATAATGTCTTTGTGCTGGCTTTCTAAAATAAGTTTGGAAGTATTCCTTCCTCTTTTATTTTTATAAAAGTTTTTATAGAATTGGTACAATTTTAACTTAAATGTCTAGTAGAATCATTGGTATACCAGAACAGGCTTGTACTGACTCATGAGAGTCTACTGTTAAATTTTTAGGAATTTTATGAAACTTGTTAAATTCAGCCATTATTAAAAATTTAAAAATTTCAAGACTTGCATTTAAGCTTCTTTAAAGTGTGTCCACAGCAGCCTTTAGACTAAAATTGATTTAGCTGCACTCTTAAGACCATATCCTTTTTGATCATTCTACCCAATGTCCCAGGTATTGTAAGAATTCTTAACTCGGGCTGGTGGGAACACAAGTTCTAATTTTTATGCGGGCTCTAGAAATTGTTTTGCCCACTGATTTCTGGTGATCCTTTCCCTAGCTTTGGGTCATTTCCTCTCACACATTACAGGTCAAAGAGTGAAGCAAGGGATACCTCTATACATCTCCAGAACATTGTCTGCGTAGATGCCTCCTCTTTGGTACTCTGTCCTCCAAGTTCTACTCCTTGCCTTTCCTCAGCTCCAGTCACTGTCTCCTCAATTCACCCAGGCCCTGCTCGGCTTCTCTCTTCCTCTTCTGTGACCTGGAAACTGCCTCCAGGCAATAAAGCAAGGAATTTACTTGTAGGACTCATTTCAGCTGTTTCCCTTATCTCAACGATCACAGCCCTGTGCTATTTTCTTCTAATACCTGCAAAACAGTTTCAAATATTTTTTCCAGTTTTCTAGTTGTTTAAGGTGACAAGGCAGATCTGGTCCCAGTCACTCCATTATGATGAAAGCAGAAGTGTTTATGGATGAGTAAAGCTTTTTCTTTTAATTTTATTGAAATATATTTTATCATTTTTTTTTTTCTTTTTTGATTATTGACTTTTGGGTCTTGTTCAAGAACTCTTGAGCTTCCCAGATAACTCAAGCAGTAAAGAATCCACTGGCCAATGCAGGAGACGCAGGAGAAGCAGGTTCAATCCTCGGTTCACGGAAGACCCCCTGGAGGAGAAAATGGCAACCCACTCCAATATTCTTACCTGGGAAATCCCATGGACAGAGGAACCTGCTGGGCCACAGTTTATGGGGTCACAAAGAGTTGGACATGACTGAGCGACTAAGCACACACACACAAGAACTCTTTGCTTACTTTTGGGTCTCAAAAATATTCTCTCCTATGCTGAATTTAAACAAAAAATTATAGTGTAAGCTGCCACATTTAGGTCTATGACGCAACCAAATTTTTTGATATAAGATATAAAGTTCAGGTATCAAAACTTATTTCTTTTCTGGATAAAGACATCCAGCTGTTTCAGGACCATTTATTGAAAGAGTTTTTTCTTCCCATAATTACTTTTACACCACTGTTCAAAATCAATTAACTGTGTGAGTACAAGTCTTTCTAGAATCTCTATTGTGTTTCATTGATCAATTGGTCTGTCCTTACATCAATACAGCACTGTCTTAATTGCTGCAGCTTTATAGTAAGACTTAAAGTAATCTAGTATAAACTCTTCCGTTTTGTTTTGCTTTTTAGGATTATTTTGGTCCTTTGAACTTCTTTAGGCTAAACTCTATAGCCTATAAAATGCTATTAACAAACACTTCTAGGATTATGAATAGAACTATTTAATATATTAAATCTACAGATTAATTTGGCAAAAATGACGTCAAGTTTGAGTCTTTTGACTCATAAGTGTTATCTAACTATTTATTTAGGTCTTTTAAAGTTTTACTCAGCAATATTTTGTAATTTTTAGTACATAGTTCTTGAATATCTTTTGTTAAAAAAGTTTCCTAAGTATTTTCTTATGTATGATGCTGCTGCCGTGTATGATGCTATTGTTGCGTATAATGCTGTTGTTGTGTATAATGCTGTTGTTGTGTATAATGCTGTTGTTGTGTATAATGCTATTGAAGTAAACTTGCTAGATTCATTCACTAGTTCTAGTAAGGTTTTTATTCACATAAATTATCACATCATCTGTAAAATGATGTCTATAATCTTCAGTACAAAGTTAAACAGAAGTAATAAAAGTAGATGTCCTGATCTTATGAGAAAAGTGTTCAATCTTTCACCAATAAAGTTGGCTTTAGCTGTAGGTTTCATTACAGTGCCCTTGATCAGACAGAGAAACTCTCTTGTTATCCTAGTCGTCTCACAGTTTTCAATCATCAGTAAGTAGAACTTTGTCAAATGGTTTCTGTGCATTTATAGAGATAATCATATGGATGTTCTCCTGTATCCTATAAATAAGTGGATTATAATAATTGATTTACAAGTGTGAAATGGATAAATCATATAGTCAGATGTATGATCCTCTTTATATATCGTTCAGTTCAATTTGTAAATACTTTGTTAAGGGTTCTTGTATGTATGTTTATGAGAGATATTGGTCTATAATTTTCTTTTCTTTGTCAAATTTGGGCTCAGGGTTATGTTGGAGCCATGAAAAGAACTGAGAAGTTTTCCTTTATACTACAGTTTCTGAAAGACGTTTGGTACAATTTCTTCCTTAAATATTTGATGAACTCACCAGTGAAACTACTTAGATTTGGAATTTCCTTTGCAGAGAAGTTTTATACCTTGAACAAATTCAAGGTACTGGATAGGTATAGAACTATTTTGATTCTCTATTTCTTTTATGTCTGTTTTGGTATGTTGGGTTTTTTCAAAGAATATGATTCATCTAGGCGGTCAAATTTACTGGCATAAAGTTATTCATAATCGTCCCTCATTATCCTTTTGATGTCCTGTAGGATCTGTGGGAATATTCCTCTATTATTCTAGATGCTGGTACTTGATATTGTCTCCCTGTTTCTTGGTCAGTTAATAGAGGTTTATTAAGCATGCTAATTTTCCCAAAAACTTTTGGTTTCATTATTTTTCTCTTTTGTTTTCTATTTTATTGACTCTGCCCTTTATTATTTCCTTTCTTCGACTTATTTTCAGTTCAATCTTCTCCTTTCTTTCCAGTTTTTTGAAGATAAACATGTAGATGATTGATTTTAAGCCATTATTATTAGCTAACAGAATCATTTAAAAGTGTAAAGTGTTTTCTAAATATTGCATCCTATGAATTTTGATATATTTTCATTATTTTTTAGTTCAAAACACTTTTTTTCCCTCTTAGATTTTCCTGTGTGCGTGCTCAGTCACTCAGTCATGTCTGACTCTTTGCAACCCCATTGACTGTAGCCTGCCAAGCTTCTCTGTCCACGGAATTTTCCAGACAAGACTACTAGAATGGGTTGCCATTCCTACTTCAGAAGATCTTTCCAACCTAGGGACTGAACCAACATCTCCTGAGTCCCTCATTGGCAGGCAGATTCTTTTGACTGTGCAACCTGCGAAGCCCTTTTCCTTTGATTCACAGGTTATTTAAAGCTGTATTATTCCACTTTAAAATATCTGGAATTTTTCTAACTATCTTGTTGATTTTCAAATTAATTCTATGTTGGTCAGAAAACATCCTCAATGTTTTTCAATCTGATGGAGTTTACTGGGATCCTATTTTGCCTAGCATATGGTCCATCTCAGTGAATGCTCCATGGGCACTTGGGTGAAAAATGTTATGGGTAATATTCTATAAAAGTCAGTTCAAATGAGAGAGTGTATTATGCCCTTCAGATCGCCTATATTCTAACTGAATTTCTGCCCAGTTGCTCCGAGAGAAGAGTGATGAGATTTGCAACTATGATTGCGAGTTTGTGTACGTCTCTCTTTTCTTCTGTCAGTGTTTGCTTCATGTATTTTGAAGCTCTGTTACTAAATTTAGTACAGATTATAGAAATAATTATTTTGTTATTATACTTCAGTACAGATTTATAATTATTATGCTTTCTTTATGTATTGACCCTTTTTTCATTATGAAATATTCATTTTAATTCCAGTAATAATCTTTGTTTTGAAGTTTATTTTGTCCGAGATTGATATAGTCACTCCAGCTTTCCTATGAGTTGTGTTTAAATGCTACATTAGAGATCTAATAGAAATAGAACCTTCTGGAGATCTATAACAATATTTCTTTATCCGTATTTTCTTATATAAAAAGAGAAATTGATAAAAGATTTATTTCAAGCAATTAACTGATATGATTGTAGGGGTTGGGAAGTCTGAAACCTGTAGCATAGGGCAGGGTGGAAGGCTGGAAACTTTCAGGCAGATGTTGAAGTTGTGGGTCACAGCCAAAATTTTTTTCTTTCTTCAGGAAACCTTAATTTCGCTCTTAAGGCCTCTCAGCTAATTGGATGAAGCCCACCAGATTATAGAGGGTAATCTCCCTTACTCAAAGTCAACTGACTATAAATGTTAATCACATCTACAAAATACCTTCACAGCAACACCTGGATTAGATTTAATTAAATATTAGTCACTAATCAAATTCACACATAAAACTAATTATCACAAATGGTATATCTTTTTCCAACCTTTTACTCCCACTTTGTCTCCTTGTATTTAAAGTGCACCTCTTACAGTCAATATATACCTGAGTTCTGCTTCTTTCTGCAGTCAAACAATCTAGACTTTTTAATTAAAATGTTTAATTCACCAATTTTATAAATAATTCATTAAACTACATTTAATTATTGATAAATTTGGGTTTAGGTCTACCACTTCCTGTATGTTTTGTATTTATTTCATCTGTTTTCTTGTTCGTTTGTTCTTTCCTGATTTCTTTAGAATTAATAAGATATTTTAGAATGTTTTATTGTGGTTCCTCTATAAGCTTTTTAACTATATGTCTTTGCATTTTTAGGAGTTTTTCCAGGTATTATAATATGTATCTTAATTTACCACAATCCGTGTGTGTGTGTGTGTGTGTGTGTGTGTGTGTGTTCAGATATGTCCGACTATTTGTGATTATAGACGGTAGCCCGCCAGGCTCCTCTGTCCATGGGATTCTCCAGGCAAGAACACTGGAGTGGGCTGCCATTTCCTCCTCCAGGGAGTCTTTCTGACCCAGGGATCAAACCCACATCTCTTGCATCTCCTGCACTGGCAGGCGGATTCTTTACCATTGCACCACCTGGAAAGAGTTAATATTGCACTGCTTCATGTAAAGAATATATAAGAATCTTGCATCAAGACACTTCCATTTACACTAACCCTCATAGTTTGTGTTGCATTTGCCACATATATAAATCTACATATGTAACAGACCCCTCGGCACAGTATTATAATTTTTGCTTTAAATAGTTATATGCCTTTTAAAGAATTTAAGAAAAGAAAATAATATAGTCTTCTATATTATACCTACATATTTATCATGTCTAATAATCTTAATTTTTCATATAAATCTGCGTTACCATCTGATAACATTTCCTTTCCATCTGAAAAACTTCCTTTAACATTTTTGTAGTGTTACATGTGATGGTTAATGAATTCACTTTGTGTTTCTTATAATTCATTCAGTTGGCCTTCATTACTGAGGACCATTTTGCTGAATGCTGAGTTGGCAGGGTTTTTTTCTTTTCTCTTCCAACATTTTGAAGATGCTGCTCAGTTGTGTCCTGGCCTCCATCATTTATGAGAAGTTGGCCATCCCTGTATCATTGTTCCTCTCACGAAGTTTTCAGTATATTTTCTATACTCTGCAGCTTGATCATCTGTTCCTACACGTGGTTTTCCATATGCTTACTTTGCTTAGGGTTCACGGAGCTTCTTAGGTCTCTAAATTGAGGTCTTTCACTAAATTTGTACAGTTTTGAGCCATTATTTCTTTAAATATTTTTCGTATCCACTCTCTCTCTCTCCTTTCCTTCCTGAGCTCCAGATACATTCATGCTAGATTGCTTAATGTTGTCCCACAGGAATCTGAGATGCTCCACTGGATTTTGCATTTGTGTGACCTTGGCCTTAAGGCGATGGCACCCCCACTCCAGTACTCTTGCCTGGAAAATCCCATGAACAGAGGAGCCTGGTGGGCTGCGGTCCGTGGGGTCGCAAAGAGTCGGACACGACTGAGCGACTTCCCTTTCACTTTTCACTCTGATGCATTGGAGAAGGAAATGGCAACCCACTCCAGTGTTCTTGCCTGGAGAATCCCAGGGACGGGGAGCCTGGTGGGCTGCCGTCTATGGGGTCGCAGAGTCGGACACGACTGAAGCGACTTAGCAGCAGCAGCAGGACTTCTCAGGAGCCTCCTGCTGCCCTCCCTACAGTGCCTCTGGCTCACTTCAAAGCATTCTCCATGCAGCAGCCAGGGGATCTTCCTGAAACATAATTTGAACTTGCCATTGCTTCCCTTCTTCACATGCTCGGCCTACCTAAATTCTTCCAGCACTCCTTACTGCTCTCAGGAATAAGACCCCAGTTCTTAAGACAGCCCCACGCCCTGCAAAGTGCAGCTGGGGTCTTTGTGTCCTCAGAGCTTAGCACACCACGGATGCTTATTGAACAAAGGGGCCACTTGACATCGCTGAGTGGCATCCTCATATGTCCTGTTTATGATGCAGAGCAAATAAGTCAAATGGCGCAAAAGCTGCTCCTCAAAGCTGTAAAAGTGCTACCCAAGCAGTGAAAGTCGCTCAGTCCTGTCCGACTCTTTGAGACCCCATGGAAATTCTCCAGGCCAGAATACTGGAGTGGGTAGCCGTTCCCTTCTCCAGGGGGTCTTCCCGCATTGCAGGAGGATTCTTTACCAGCTGAGCCACCAGGAAGCCCGCCACCCAAATAGGGGGTGGCCTCATATCTGGAGCTAAAAGCGGGAGAGAAAGTAGAGCGGAGGGTTCGCACGTCAGGCCGGGCGCCCCCGTGTGGCGAGGCCGGGACGGCGCACATGGGAGCGGTGGCCGCGGTGGGAAGCCGGCGGCGCCCAGGCTCTCATGGCTCCCAGACCTGCCCCAGCTCGCTCGGCTTTGATGGCTGCTCCCGCCCCTCTCAGGGGCTTGTTTCATCCCCCAACGACGGAATGGGGCTTATGTCTGCCCTCGGGTTCTCCCGCGACGGGCGAATCGGGGACCTGAGTTTGCTGCCGCGTGAGCGTCTCAGGGCGGCAGGGGCCCAGACTCCAGGACGTTTGTCTGGACCCCCAAAAGAGTTTGGGATGGGTGAGGAGACTGACAACCCGAACAGGGCTGCAGAGGGCGCTTCCAAACTCCGGCGCCCAGCAGGTCGCCGGGAGCATGCGGATCGTTCCTCTTCTAAGGGGAGGTCCAGCGGGTTTTTCACCGGTGGTGCGCTTTGCACGGGCTCTGCGTCCAGCCCCATTCATTCATTAAATACCTCGGTTTCTGTCCCCGGGTCCGTTTCCTGGCCTCTGGGTCCCCTCCTGTCTCTGCCCACAGGCCCCGCTGTGTACTCACTCACTTTCCATCCCTGACACCAACCATTGTCTGGCCCAAAGCAAGACTGGAAAGTTCATTTAATGCTCACAAGTACTCTCCAGAGGTGGGTGGGGGTTCTTATATTCATTCTCCTGATGAGGAATCTGGGCCCAGGGAGGTCACCTGCCCAGGATCACGCAGCTAGAAGGTGCTGGATGGAGGAAACAAGCTTCCCACAGGAGATTCCCTGAGCTTCGTGGACTTCAACTAGTTCAACTCCAGGGCAGAGAGCCACCCTGGCATCCAGTCCTCCCCAACCCCACCCACCGCACAGGGTCCCCAGGCGCTCCAGGGTAGGGATGGCTGGCTGTGTCTGGCACCGGAGAAGCCGTAGCGGCGGCTGCTGACGCAGCATCTACTGCTCTGAGCTCCTGGAAGGATTCAGAGACCATGTGGGCTCCTGGCTAAGCCAGAGCTTCCCTGAACTTCATCACAGCCTTGCACGTGTGAAAGTGATGACGTGGGTCGTGGCGTGGCACACTGAAGTTAAGTGAGAGGCTGCTTCCAGCCAGAGGCTATGCTGGGGGAGGGGCAACAGGTCCCCCAGGAACCTGCGACCATCTGGAGGATGGGGTGGGGGAGAGGTCTGTCTCAAAACACCTGTAACTCATTCTTGGAACATGGGTGTGCCCTCCCCACAGGTACGAACTCTGCTCTGGGGCCGGTGAGACTGTACCACCTCGAACCCTTCTGAGCAAGAGTGCTCAGCCTCTCTTGGGGGACCCAATACCTTGGCTGCCTTTCCCTCTCTCACAGCCCACTCCCGTCTCCCTAAGACCCCACTGCCCACGGAGACCTGGAGCCCCCTTTCCTGCCCCAGCTCTGCCTCTGCTGACCTCACAGCCCCACTTCTGGTCCAGTCCACCCATCCTATCTGGTCGGCAGGTATAATGGTGATGTGTGTGGGCTGGGGGAGTCAGATCGTGGCTCCACCGTCTTCCAGCTGTGTGGCTTGGTGCCAGCTCCTTAATTTCTCTGTGTTCTCACTCTCTCGTCTGTAAAGTGGAGGAAATAACAGATCGACCACTTAGGGTCACCGTGAGGGACTGTGGGCACACAGCTGCTGGCACAGGAGAGGGCATGGCGAATGTTAGTCTTGTTACTATGACCCACAACCCACACAGCTCAGCAGCCTTACCCTCACTCAATGTAAGACACCCAGCTCACCCCTCCCAGTCAGCTCCCAGCCTGAGTCAGCATCCTCAGCAAGCCTGTGGTGCAAGGACTCTGGAGGATAAAGCTACACCGAGGTGCTGAGAAGCGCCTGGCCTTGACATTTAAAGGCTGAGGACTAGGTAGGCAATGCCTTCATGGCCTGCTGTGTGCACACCTTGTCCATCAGAGCAGCAATGTCAGGCCACTGGCAATGGGACCAGCCTGCGGTGGTCATCTCCGCAGCCTAGGAAACAGCCTGTCCCCTTCCTTTACCTTCTGTCACCAAACTTGACCTAGGCAGAAGGATTTCTCTGCCACCATGGAGCCATCTTCCACCCAGTAAGTCCCTTTGGTATCTAACTACAATCCCTCCTGCTGGTCATTAGCTCTGGCCTGTGGGGTGGTGAAGGCTGGAGCCTCACTCTCCTCCCTGCACTTGGCCCAGGGAAGGCTGTCGTAAAGCTGAGGAGAGAAGAGATGTAATTGAACATCAGAGTGAACACAGAGGAGCGGGAAGTTCAGAGATTCAAGGGTTAGCTGGGGAAAGTACCTGCCCAGCACAGGTGTGAACTCAAATAAGCCACATCCCTGCTTTACCCTATCAGCGAGCCCAGGGAACCAAACTGTTGTTCCTCATTGCCACCACAGGGTGTCGCCACAGCTCTGCTCAACCAGCTGTCCCAGGCTCCCTTTGACAGAGCCCTTGGTGAGCACATGTGTCTCCTCAGACAATTAACTTCCGAGTGTTAAAGAGCCCAGTTTCTGGCCCTGGAAGGTGTCCCCCTTCCTACAACAAATGGCAACTCTGGCGGGACTCTTCTTCGCTGAGACTGACATCCTGACCACTCAGGGTACTCAGGGGCCAGCTTGCCTGCCAATGGACCAGACCCAGCAGCCACAACTGGGACCCTTTGTCCCTGGTCTCCTCCTGATGCGGACAACTGGCCAGAATGTCCCAACTGGTAAGGAACAAGAGACTTTATTGGCCTCTCTCCCCTTCCCCGTCTCTTTCCTCTCCTTAACCCTTCCTATCCTTCCCTGTTTTTCTAGTCCTCTGGTCCTGGACGCAGGAATCTGGTCGAAGGGCCCTCAGCCTGAGCTGAAGATTGGAGACTGATCACCTCCTCTTGGCAGAGAACTCGAATTCTGGTTCTCGTCTGATCTGATTTCTGGTAGGGCCAAGTTCCAGTTCTCCTTTCTCTGGAGGCCCAGGGAAAAATCCCATAACGCCTGGGTATCTGTAGGTGGCAGGAGACGTCTGTAAGGCCACCCCTTTCACCCTGCTCTCCCGCCTCCTCCCTCTTCTTTCAACCTGGCTTCCATTCCTCCCTTGAAATCTTTGATGTTAGCACTTGGATCTGAATTTCTGTGTCTCTATAGGAGATTTTGCTGCCCTGGTGGTGCAGAGGTTAAAGCGTCTGCCTGCAATGTGGGAGACCTGGGTTTGATCCCTGGGTTGGGAAGATCCCCTGGAGAAGGAAATGGCAACCCACTCCAGTACTCTTGCCTGGAGAATCCCATGAACAGAGGAGCTTGGTGGGCTACAGTCCATGGGTCGCAAAGAGTTGGACACGACTGAGCGACTTCACTTTCACTCTCACTTGGTGAGTCTGAGGGGCTTCCCTGTGGCTCAGTGGTAAAGAATCTGCCTGAAATGCAGGAGACCCAGATCTGATCCCTGGGTTCAGGAAGATCTCCTGGAGAAGGGAATGGCAACCTACTCCGTATTCTTGCCTGAAGAATTCCATGGACAGAGGAGCCTGGTGAGCTACATCACCCATGGGGTCACAAAGAGTCGGATAGGACTAACGCTTTCACTTTCCTGAGTCTGACCTCAATCCTTGCTGCTACTATTTAGTGTCTTTCCTCCTGTTTTGTCTTCGAGGGAGATGGGCTGTGACTGTTGGCAAGCACAAGGCCTGTTACCCATGCCTCACTCCGTTGGGTTAAGCTGAGTGGCCTGGAGGTCACTTTCTGTGTGGACTCACATACTGTGGCCCCCTGGATGCTGTATGACCTCCTTAAGGGTGAACAGCTTATAGGAAATTCTGCCCCCTCCCACGACAACACACTCCAGTATTCTTGCCTGGAAAACGGAAGTAGAGAGGAGCCTGGTGGGCTACATTCCATGACCCCATGGAATGTAGAGTCAGACACAAAGAGTCAGACACAACTGAGCAACTGAGCACACACCCGCTCCCCCAGAGGGCCTTGACCATCCTGCAGAGAGGCTCATGACGCCTGCTATGGGGACCCCCACCCCAGCCTGGCAGAGTAACTGGTCACCCACATATTCCTTCCTAGTCTCCACAACCCACGTTCTCATGAACGTCTCCCTGTGAGGGTAATTAAAAGAGTATAATTATCTTTTGAAAGATTATGAAAAACATTTTTGAAAGCTCTTTATTAAAATGTAAATGTTGGTTGCCAAAGATAGGGAAACTGAGGTTCCACAAGGTTAAATGACTTTCCAGAAGCCAAATGGCAAGTCAGGGTTTTCCCGAGGGGAGGAGCTCTGGCCTCTCGATCCCAACCTATTAATAGTGTCTCTAAAGACCTCACACTCGGCTTTGAATGGGGTTCTCTGTGTGACCCTCATCTGGGGGAGTGGGTGGTGAAGGCGCTGCAGAACAGAGATCCTGGGAGAAGGAAGGAAGCCAGGGAAGAAGGGGTTAAGAGGGCTGGGAGCCAAGATGGCTATAACCGGACCAGTGGAAGAGGAAGGGGCCAGGGAGGGGTCTGGCTCTGATTAGGTTCTAAGGCCATCTGGAGAACCAGACTCGAGGAGACTGGCTGGTTTTATGGTGGAGGGTGGGCGGTGGGGGGTGGCAGACGGCCTGAATTACAGGGGCTTTAATGGGCTGGCAGGGCTCTCCCCACAATGCCTTCCTGAGGGGTTGGGATATGACATCTTCCCAAGCAGCCTGGCTGAATGACATCAGTTCCAGCCCTGCTGTGCTTCCTGGCCTCCCTCTCCACACACCCCTCAAACACCTTTGCCATCAACCAAAGGAGACAGACCCTCTGCTTTCTCTGTGAAGCCACATCAGGATGTGGTAGCCACCTGGAGCCGTTGTAGGCTGGATTTCTCCCTGTGGCCCAGCAAACCAGGAACAGCCAGCTTGCCCCGAGCTAACTGCAGGCCCTTTAATAGTCATCAAACCACATCCTTGATGGGGAGAGCCTGCAAGACCATCCTGTCCAAAAGCTTCCCCAGAGGCCCCAGAGCACCCTGCTAACACCTGGGTGCTGGAACGGGACTTCAACCCAAGACTCTCACCTTGCTAACCAGTACCTTTTCACAGCCACACTCCATCACGAAGCCTCTCTGGGTCTGTTTTCTCATCTAACCTAACAGTATTTGTTTGACTTCCCTCAGAGCTGAAATGCAATGGAACTTCCACTACAAAAGTCTTTGAAAAGTTAAATCCTACAACATCACACCATTGCAGCTCGGTGAATGGAGCTGGGAAGCCTGTGGGGGAGGGCTAGCTAGACCAGCTGGCACCTCCTGAGCCTGGCAGTTCCCCCTCTGTATAGGTCTGTTCAGGAGAAGCAAGAAGTGCTCAGCCCAGAAAAACACCACTAAGAGGATAGATTATTGTAAATCAACTGTACTCTAATATAAAACTTTTTAAAAAGAGGACAGACTATTCCATGAGGGGAAAAAAAAGAAGAAAGAAGCCAAAAAAATAAACAAGAACATCTTTCTTTTTGCATCTTAAAGCCAGAGATGATTCATCAGTTACCCGCTAGAAAATTATCCCACCCTGGTTGGGAAGATCCCCTGGAATTGCCTGGTCAGAGGTGTGTCCTTTAAGCTCACAGATGTTGCTCTGGTTGTTTTTTGGCCAAGATTGCAACTGAAGTGGGGTGACAATTGTCAACCTTCCATCCATTCCCTACCTCATCTAGCAATAATGTGGCCCATGCATGCATGCTAAGTTGCTTCAGTCGTGTCCAACTCTGTGCAACCCCGTGGATGGTAGCCCACCAGACTCCTCTGTCCTTGGGATTCTCCAGGCAAGAATACTGGAATGGATTGCCATGCCCTCCTCCATATTTATGTTGCCGTATATGACTTGTTCTAGTATATCTTAGAGTTCTTCATATAAATCTACTTCGTGCATATAAATGAAGTAGAGTTATATGAAGAACTCTAAGATATACCAAGAACAAGTTATATATGGTAATATAAATATATATAAGATATTAAAAACAAAATTTTAAATCAAAAAATGAAAGAACAAGTCGTAATGGAAGAGTGAGTATTCTATGTTCTTGTTGATGGCGAAAAATAAAAGAAATAAATACATTTGTATGTGTGTGCTCAGTTGCTCCGTTGTATCTGACTCTTTGTGACCCCCAGGAACTATAGCCTTCCAGGCTCCTCTGTCTATGGGATTATCCATGCAAGAATACTAGAGTGGGTTGCCATTCCTACTCCAGGGGATCTTCTCGACCCAGGGATCCAACTGGCATCTCTTGTGTCTCCTGCATTGGTAGGTGGATTCATCACAACTGCACTACCTGGGAAGCAAAAGATAAAAACAGTAAATACATTTAAGAATAGAAAAGTTCTGAATGGTACACAAAAAGCTGTTACTAGTAGTTTAAGAGGCAGGTAGTCTTCATAAAAGGGGACTTGCTTTTCAGTATATTCCTATTTTAGCATTTATGTATATGCTAATGTTTTCAGATAAATGAAGAGGAGAAAAAGAACTCTTGGTCTCAGTCCCATTTCTCAACTCCATTCGCCTTCTAACTTCCAAAGCCTCATCCTGCTTCCTTCCCACCCAGCTCTCATCCACGCCAGCCTTCAAGCCTGTTTGCACCACAGACACTGCCCCTGGGGGTGGCTGCTCTTCATTGTGTGCGGACCAAGGCCTCCCTTTCATGCTCGGCTGCAAGAAGCACACAAGGGCCTCAAATGCTTGCAGGAGGGAAATTGCCCCAGGTGGGAGCCCTGTGAGCAAGCCAAGGGGCTTGGTTTCCTATTAAGTGCAGGGAAGGAGTGGCAGTTAAACACTGAGCTTCAAAGAGTCTAGCATTTTCAAAACTTGCTTTTGGGGGATATGCAGCTTTTATTGGAGATGTCAGACATTAACGAGAGTTCTGGATCTTCCCAGCCTGAAGAGCCCTCTCCCTCTCTTCTCTTCCCCCATCCCTTCTAACAACCAATAGCCCCTCTTTGATGAATCAAGAGAGCCTCAGCCTTTAAGGGGTATTCCTGTCCCATGGCTCAGCCCACTTCCTCCCCCATCACCTCTGTAATAAGGTGTGGAAGCTGAAAGGATGCAAGGGGTGGGGAGTGGGAACCCAAGGGCAGGGCAGGGAGCAAGTTCAGACAGAGGCAAAGCGGCCGGTTCGTTCACCTGCTCCTTTGGACAAGGTGTCGTGGCTGATGATTAGGAATTCTGGGGCCTAAACTTTGCCAGTTGGGATGAACCTTCAGCAAACAATTGCTCCTCTGGGAAGTGACCATGCTCTTAGATATTTTGAGCTCCTTAAACAAACGGAATTGTGAGAGCTCTGTTTTGTCCAAATATGTAGTTCCAAATGAGCCTTGCATGCATGCTCACTCACCCAATCGTGTCTGACTCTGTGACCCCAGGAACTGTAGCCTGCCAGGCTCCTCTATCTATGGGATTTTCCAGGCCAGAATACTGGAGTGGGTTGCCATTTTCTCCTCCAAGGGATCTTCCCAACCCAGGGATCGAACCCAGGTCTTCTGAGTATCCTACATTGGCAGGCAGATACTTTACCACTAAGCCACCTGGGAAGCCCCCACAAATTAGCTTGATTTGACCACATTTGTAATGTCTTCAAAGGTATCTAGTGAGCTTGAAAGGTTAAGGAATGTGTCCAAAATACAGGGACCTCTTCCAATATGTCTAGAACAGAGGACACACTGAAAAATATTTGTGGAATAAATGTATGCATTCATGTATGCATGAGTGAATGAGTGAGTAAATGATCCTGTTTTATCTTTATCTTTATTTACAATACTTAGACATTAGATGATATTAGACATTTAGATTAGATGTTAGAAATTACTTCTGTTGGTTAGGCACTGGAATCCCTGAAAAGACAATACCCTAAGATTCTAAAGGAAAGCCTCCCTGTCTTACTTATCTATCAATGAATAGTGGATGGATGGATGGACAGATAAATGAGTAAATGAATGGAAGGATATGTGGTATCATCATCCCTAGAAATATAATATGAGGGCTTCCCTTAAACATATATGAGGGCTTCCTCATAGCTCAGTTGGTAAAGAATCTGGCTGCAATGCAGGAGACCCCAGTTCGATTCCTGGGTCGGGAAGATTCCCTGGAGAAGGGATAGGCTACTCACTCCAGTATTCTTGGGCTTCCCTGGTGGCTGAGCTGGTAAAGAATCTGCCTGCAATGTGGAAGACCTGGGTTTAATCCCAGGGTTGAGAAGATCCCCGGGAGAATGGAAAGGCTGCCCACTCCAGTATTCTGGCCTGGAGAATGCCATGGACTGTATACTCCATGGGGTCACAAAGAGTTGGACACCACTGAATGATTTTCACTTTCAGAAATATAAGGGCATATTAAGACAACCATATATCAACAGTTGGTCAGTTATGCCTAAGGCAGTAAGGAGGAATGATGACCTATTTGGATCTGTTTCCAACACAACTATCTACAGCCAGAGTGAGTGTTCAAAAATATTTTATCTAGAGCATATGTTGTTACTTGATATGACGTTACTCAGATTTCTCAAAAGTCATTCCTTGCTAACCTGTGAACTCACTGGAAAAGACCCTGATGCTGGGAAAGATTGAAGGCGGGAGGAGAAGGGGACGACAGAGGATGAGATGGTTGGATGGCATCACCGACTTGATGGACATGAGTTTGAGCAAGCTCCAGGTGTTGGTGGACAGGGAAGCCTGGTGTGCTGCAGTCCTGGGGTTGCAAAGAGTCGGACGTGACTGAGTGACTAAACTGAACTGAACTGAACCTGAGAATAGCCATTAGGGAATTCAGTCTCTCCACTGAGCAGGCTGAGTATGGTGATCATTTCCACCACTTCTGGCCCCTGGATCCCTCTTCTGCCACCAGTAACCGTGGTGACCCCACTTGGTAGGCCATCAGGAGTCTGTGCTCCTTCAGTCCCATCTCAGCAGAACTCCCTGCAAGAAAATGGGAAAAGACTTATGTCTTTTTCTAAATGCATGCATGCATGCTCAATCACCCAATCGTGTCTGACTCTCTGTGACCCCATGGACTGCAGCCCACCAGGCTCCTACCTCCATGGGATTCTCCAGGCAAGAATACTGGAGTGGGTTGCCATTCCCTTCTCCAGGGGATCTTCCCGACCCAGGTACTGAGCCCTGATCTGCACTGGCAGCCAGATTCTTTACAATTTGAGCCATTAGGGAAGCCCTCTTGGCAGCAGAGGTTAGTCTAGGAGAGCAACAGTGGGTTCCCCGACTCTGCTCAGCCTCCCACCAGAGAACTAAGGCCGGTGTCCTTATTGACCAAAAAGTAAGTGTGCCTCCATTCACGGGGACCTCTCATTTTTCCCCCAGAGCCAACACAGCCTGTTCTCATCCTGGAAGGGCTATTTCTCCTCTTCACTTGATTTTAACCCTGCCCCTATAAAACAAGAACCCAGCATGAATTCATCTAAGAAAGCATTACTTGTTCCCAAGCTTGGCTGGCAGTAGAAGCGTCACCACATCAGTTATTAAGTGTTCTCAGCAACTGGAATGAGTAATTGGATTTCTCCCAATTCCTAATATCCTCTTGATGAAGAGAGGAGAGGTCACTGGGTAGTTCATTCCACCATAATAAGAATTATCATCAAGAAAAATCCATCCAACTAGATTCTGTCTCTGTTGGGAGTGTCGAAAGGATGCTGTTCTTCTGATGTCACTGTCAGAATAACTTGGGGGAGCAAAATCCAAACATCTCTTACTCCCCGGATTGACATTTAGATACTCGATTTTTTACAGTTTACCAAGCATGTTAATGCACAGTATGTCATCTAACCCAACTCCTGGGAGGCCGATGGTATTCTTATCCCCATCATACATTTAAGGAGACTGAAGTTCAGAGGGTCACCCAAGATCATACAATTTGTAAAAGGCTGAGTCAAACCAGACACACAGGTCCCCTGACCTTCCTGCTTCTCCACTTTACTTTTTCTTTTTTTTTTTTTTATTTCTCATAATCATTTTCTTTTCCAGCTTGCATTCATTCTATTGTCTATTTTTTTAATAGACCTGAGCGTTTATTCATTGGAATCAAATAGGCAACGTCAGAAAGATTTTATGAACACATATTGTAAGAACATACAAACTGACTCTATAGAACATTCATCTAGTTTTTAATTCCTTTCTTAAAAAGACCTAGTGTTTAACAACATACTTATTTTCCCTTGGGCTTCCCTGGTAGCACAGATGGAAAAAGAATCATATCTCAACAACAGGATCATTAAACCAGTTAATCATATGTCTTAAAATGTTTAAATTCATAGTATTGAAAGCAAATGCCAATTATTGCTGAAATAGAATATACCTAAGTGATACATTATGTCCAAGATTTTCTCCCTCCCCAAATCCTTAAAAAGCTTGTTCTTAAGAAACACTAAGATTTTTAGCATATGGGGATTTTAAATACCATTTCTTTTTTTAATCAAATAGTATTAAATTATTGATTGGAACTCAAGATTCTACTCATTATTTACTGAAGTCTTTATTGAATTTGTTACATCACTGTGTTATGTTCTTAGCTTTTTGGCTGCAGGCTTGTCCACTTTACTTTTTCAAAAAATTGTTTATTTCCACCTAGAGGCCAACATTGGTGCCAAGACTGTTGCAATACCAGGGAAGAGTTACAAAACCACCTCCCTCTTCCCAAGACAGGGCTAGATATTGGGTGTCCTGAAACTGTGGAAAGACCAGTGCCAGCGGTTCTGTTCCTCACAGGCCTGGAAAGAAAACTTGTCATGCACAAAGACAGCACATTACATCATCCAGAAGGGAGAGAGACAAGAAGAAGGGGAGGGGGAAGAAAGGAGGGAGGGAGGAACAGAGGGAAGGGAGAGAGGCCAGTAAACAATCCTCCAAGGACTTCGGGGAAATTATAAACACATGCAGACTACACATATGCTTGAAGGTGAAATGGAGGGAGCATGGCTTTGGAGCCAGGGGGACTTGGTCAGTTTCCCAGCTCTAACATTGCTGGCTGTGTCTGTTAAGTAAATCACCAAATCTAGATCTCTATTTTTTCATCTGCAAAATGCAAGAATTTATACCCATCCAAAGACTGAAAAAAAAAAAAAAAGTACTGCAGAAAAATGTTAAGCCCAAGACTAGAAGAGAAGAAGATGGGGACTCGGAGCAGAGGAAGTCGGGGAGGCTGAAATGGGAAGGCATTTAAGAATCTCAGATAAGAATCAAAGAGGTCATATTGAAGAAACCATTCTCTAGAATTCACAAACCCCAGAAGAAAGTTCAAATTGTTTTCCCCCTTACGATTTTGATCCCAAGCCCAGCTCCCCTCCTTCCTTGGAACCCTTTCCATGCATCCCACCCTAACGAGTCTTCCAGACCAGGCTGAGATGCTCCCAGCTGCCTGTCTTTGGCCATGCTTCCCCCTCCCTCACTCCTGCTCCTGTGCCCACCCCCTGGATGTGCAGACCCAAGGCAGAGCTGGGCCTCAGCTGGCCTCTCTATGGCCTACTGCCCCAGCACCGGAGAGGAAGAAGGCTCACAGGTAGGAAAGCTAATGGCAGGACTCAGAGGGGGCAACCCAGAACAAAGATTTGAAAAAGGTCCATGTGGGGAAAGGGCCAGATTTGCTGCACTCACTTGCCTGCCTATATGAAGGGCAATAATAATAATAATAATAAATAACTAATAAAGATGGGGACAATAAAGGACAGAAATGGTATGGACCTAATAGAAGCAGAAGATATTAGAAGAGGTGGCAAGATTACACATAAAAACTATACAGAAAAGATCTTCATGACCCAGATAACCACAATGGTGTGATCACTTACCTAGAGCCAGACATCCTGGAATGCAAAGTCAAGTGAGCCTTTGGAAGCATCACTAGGAACAAAGCTAGGGGAGGTGATGGAATTCCAGTTGAGCTATTTCAAATCATAAAAAATAATGCCTGAAAGTGCTGCACTCAATATGTCAGCAAATTTGGAAAACTCAGAAGTGGCCACAGGACTGGAAAAGGTCAGTTTTCATTCCAATCCCAAAGAATGTTCAAACTACCGCACAGTTGCACTCATCTCACACACTAGCAAAGTAATGCTCAAAATCCTCCAAGTCAGGCTTCAACAGTACGTGAACTGTGAACTTCCAGATGTTCAAGCTGGATTTAGAAAAGGCAGAGGAACCAGAGATCAAACTGCCAACATCTGTTGGATCATTGAAAAAACAAGGGAGTTCCAGAAAAACATCTACTTCTGCTTTATTGACTACACCAAAGCCTTTGGCTGTGTAGATCACAAGAAACTGTGGAAAATTCTTCAAGAGAAGGGAATACCAGACCACCTTACCTGCCTCCTGAGAAATCTGTATGCAGGTCAAGAAGCAACAGTTAGAACTGGACATGGAACAACAGACTGGTTTTAAATTGGGAAAGGAGTACGTCAAGGCTGTATATTGTCACCCTGCTTATTTAACATATATGCAGAGTACATCATGAGAAACGCTGGACTGGAGGAAGCAAAAGCTGGAATCAAGATTGCCAGGAGAAATATTAATAACCTCAGATATGCAGATGACACCACCCTTATGGCAGAAAACAAAGAACTAAAGAGCCTCTTGATGAAAGTTAAAGAGAGTGAAAAAGTTGGCTTAAAACTCAACATTCAGAAAACTAAGATCATGGCATCTGGTCCCATCACTTCATGGCAAATAGATGGGGAAATAATGAAAGACTTTATTTTGGGGGCTCCAAAATCACTGCAGATGGTGACTGCAGCCATGAAATTTAAAGACACTTGCTCCTTGGAAGAAAAGCTATGACCAACCTAGACAGCATATTAAAAGTAGTGACATTACTTTGCCAACAAAGGTCCGTCTAGTCAAAGGTATGGTTTTTCCAGTAGTCAGGTATGGATGTGAGAGTTGGACTATAAAGAAAGCTGAGAGCTTTTGAACTGTGGTGTTGGAGAAGACTCTTGAGAGTTCTTTGGACTGCAAGAAAATCAAACCAGTCAATCCTAAAGAAAACCAGTCCTGAATGTTCAGTGGAAGGACTGGATGCTGAAGTTGAAGCTCCAACACTTTGGCAACCTGATGGGAAGAACTGACTCATTGGAAAAGACCCTGATGCTGGCAAAGATTGAAAGCGGGAGGAGAAGGGGATGACAGAGGATGAGATGGCTGGATGGCATCACCGCCTCAATGGACATGAGTTTGAGTAAACTCCAGGAGTTGGTGATGGACAGGGAAGCCTGGCATGCTGCAGTCCATGGATTACAAAGAGGCAGATATGACTGAGACTGGACTGAACTGGACTGAGCTGAACCAAGGACAAAGGCAGGACTGAGTCAGATACCAAGATTATTGAGCAAATACACCTGGCTGCGTGCAGAGCCATGTTCAAAGACACTAAGAAGTGGAAGTGGTGGCTGAGGCTGGGGAGGCAACAAAGACCAGAGAGGGCAACTTGGCATCTATGAGACAGATGGTCTGCAGCCACAGGCATCCATGGACATCAACCCAGTTGCCTGAGTCAGCAACCCAAGCTGGAGGCATAGAAAGGACAACTGGGCTGGAATAGGCTGCTTCAGAAACCAGTGGGGGTGGTGGGCTGGGTATAGCTGCATCAGTCAGGCCCCATGGGAAGCTCAGGGGTAGTGGGCCCAGCACTCTTACACAGATCCCAGGGAATGATGCCCAGGGCAGCTTTGATCCCGAAGCATGGAGCATCATCACGGGGGCGGGCAGCCTTCTGTCCAGGGAGTCAGCCCCTCTCCTCTGCTGATGCCTCATTAAAATGGAACCTCCCCCTAACCCCACCCCTTCTCCTTGTGCAACATCCGGATTTTCCTCTGCCCCCGTCTTCCCCACGACACCCCACCCTCCCACTCCCTCTCTGTTCCCACCTGCTGAGGTCAACGGCTCCACCTTTCTTCACCCTGAGTCAGCAAGCAGGCAAGCTGCATCATCCAAGTTTAGAAAGGCAGGAATGGATGCCCTTTGAAGGCTTCTTCACAGCCTGGGCTCTATTCTTGGCTGTGTGACCTAGAGTGCTCCACATCACCTCTCTGTGCCTCATTCCTGGACAGAAGGGAAGAAGGTTCTGGCCAGCCACCCACCCCCCATGCTCTGCAGTTCTTCTCCCCTTTGCAATATTAGTAGGGCTGGGATCCAGACACTGAGCCAAGGAGCCATTTGCCAAGTAAGGCACTGAAGTTCAGAGCAGTTAAAGTGATCACCCAAGATTACACAGCTGGACTTAGAACTTCCTGAGGTGAGCACAAACAGCCTCAACCATTGTTGGTCGATCTGTTACTGTGAATATTCTGATGGTAGAGGAATAGAGAAACTCAGTGTTACCAGTTGCTAAAACCACTTGGGATGCCCAAGGCCTGGGGCCATAATACTGTTTCCCCAAGATAGAATGTATGGTCGTGTACAAATGTGAGAGTTGGGCCATAAAGAAGGCTGAGTTCCAAAGAACTGATGCTTTCAAATTGTGGTGCTGGAGAAGACTCTTGAGAGGCCCTTGGACAGCAAGGAGATGAAACCAGTCCATCCTAAAGGAAATAAACCCTGAATATTCATTGGAAGGACTGATCCTGAAACTGAAGCTTTAATACTTTGGCCACCTGATGCAAAGAGCTGACTCATTGGAAAAGACCCTGATGCTGGGAAAGATTGAGGGCAGGAGGAGAAGGGGGCAACAGAGGATGAGACATTTGGATGACATCACTGATTCAATGGACATGAGTTTGAGCAAACTCTGGGAGATAGTGAAGGACGAGGAAAACTGGCATCTGCAGTTCATGGAGTTGCAAACAGTTGGACACGACCTAGCGGCTGAACAACAACAGGATAGAAGATCCCCAAAGCCTGTTGAGCCTTCACCCAAAGCTTCTTCTGTGCACTCTCCCTTTTCCTGACCCCTCTCAGCCCCCCACCACCACCACTTGAAAAAGCAAAGTGTGCAGGTTCACCCTTAGCAACACTGATGGGAGTGGACACCCACCACATGGGCCTCTGGGAAATTCCAGCCCTGCAAACACAAGCCTCCAAGAACTTGAGCAGAGCCTTGATCCCCTCATCACGGAGGTTCAGGCCAGGACAAACGAGCTCAGCTCTGCAACAGGCCCCTGCATCTAGAGCTTGGGGCAGAAGCCTGTGGTTAGGAGACAATGGGCTCCCTGGGTACCAGAGTCAAGACCTCATTCAGGGGAAAGTTGCCTCCTCTGGGCTTGGGCCCCAGCTTTCTCCTGTTAATTGAGATCATGACCCAACTCCCAGGACTGCTGTAGCTTGAAAGGGGCTTTGAGATGCTGGGATGAAAGGCGCTGGGCTGAGTACAAAGCACAGTGCGGCTTGTCCTGGGAGTGGGAGGCCTGGCCCTGGGCCTTCCTCAGCCCCCCGTGCTGAGTCACTTCCTCCATCCTGGCTGATTTTGTCTCTGTAATCCAGAGACACCAAACTCCCTTTCAGGAGAGCTTGGGGTGGGGGCTGGCTGGAGGTGGTGTTCCCAGAGAGTGTGTGCAGGACACAGGCCAGGCCTGAACCTCAGCTCCCTGGGAGGGGAGGGTGTCCACCGGCATTGATGCCGATGCTGGTGCTGCCATGCATTTACAGCTTCCTGACTCCCTCTCCACATGGTTCAAGGACGAGCATCTTTTTGTTACGCTTGAAGAAACTGAGGAACAAAGAGCAGAAGAGGTTTCCCAAGGTCTCGGGGCACATCTGAAGAGAGAGCAAATCTGAAGCCTTTTGACTCCCGGCATCCTTCTCCCAGAGGGCAGCCAGAGCCCAGTTACTCATTTCTTTAAGTACGAGGCTCTCCTGGGGAGCTTCCCAGCCCTGTGCTTTGGATTGCTGGGGCTGAGACAGAAGCACCGCATGGGCCTGACCTGAAGGAATTTCTTCTCCTGCTCAACTAGTACCTCTTCGGTGCCTGGAAAGACCACTAGATATTTCAGGGTGAAGAAAAAGAACCAGAGATTGAGTAAGGGAGAGAGGTCTTCTGGAAGATCGGAGGGGAGAGGTGATGGCTGCCAAGGGAAGGGTTCCCGTGTTGGCCTCTGCCAGTGGACTGGAACCACCAAGTCCTCCCAGAAAGGCTTCTCCTGCTGGTCTTCAACTGGCCTCCAGGAGATGGAGCTCCCCAAACCTCCTTCATCTGGTGAACCTCAGAGCATCCCCCTCGCAAGGGACTAGGGTCCCCATTCAGTGTTCCAGTGGGTAGACAATGGTTATCTTGGCTGCTCATGGGCCCCAGACAAACAAGATATGGTTCCTGCCCTCAGAGTCAAGAAGAAACAACTGTGGCAACCCAAACTGAAAGGGGAGACACATTAAACCTTCCCAGGTGACGCTAGTGGTAAAGAATCTGCCTGCCAATGCAGGTGATGTGAAATTCAATTCCTGGGTCAGAAGACCCCCAGGAGAAGGAAATGGCAACCCACACCAATATTCTTGCCTGGAGGAATCCCAATGACAGAGGAGCCTGGTGGACTCAGTCCATGGAGTTGCAAAGAGTTGGACACAGCTGAGCGACTGAGCAGACACAGACTGAACGGGATGTGAGCTGAGATCAAGGGAGGTCCAGGCAATGTGCTGTGGGAGCCAGTGGGGAAGAAGAGGAGGTCTGGTCAACTCAAAATACAGAGGCTGCTCACCTGTATTTGGGAAGCAAGTCTTATCCCCGTCCATTGGTAGGCATCTCCCCCGGTTCAGGGGCCATCCTTTGAACTAGCCAGACTTTGTTGTTATCATTCAGTCACTAAGTCATATCTGGCTCTTTGGGACCCCATGGACTGCAACACACCAGGCTTCCCTGTCCTTCGCTATCTCCTGGAGTTTGTTCAAACCCCTGTCCATTGAGTCCGTAATGCCATACAACTATCTCATCTCAACCGGGCTGAGCTCAAATCAAGCAGGTGCTTCCCCTAGGAGCTTTCTCATGGCAGGAAACCCCAAAAGTAAGGGGGACACTAAGCCCAGCAACCAGCAGGTTTTCAGGTCACAGACACCAAGTCTTAGAATAGCCCAGCCCAGGGCAGGCACTTCAGGAGTCCCGGCTGCTTTACTGCTGGTGCTAATTAGAAGGTGATGGAAAGCATCCTGTGAAGGGTAGAGGAAATTCCCCAGAAGTAGTAAAGGTGGTTAAACCTCAGGACGGCAGGGTGAGAGTGGCTGGGTAAGGCCTTCTAGGGAAGACTTCAATGTGCTGGGTTGTTTGAGGCGGTTTGGGTGGAGTCTGGCCGGAGGCGGGGGACTCCCTGCAAGGACTTCTCAGGATTCTTCTCAGCTGGGGCCCGATCTGAAGGCCCAGGGAGAGCACAGAATGGAACAGAGCTGGGGTGCGAGGAGCCAGTGACGGGTTTGCTTTCCCTATTTCACTGGGAGCGGGCTCGTGCCTCCTGGCACCGGTCCTTCCTGGGGCCCCAGCTCCAGCTTGTTAGTTTTAACTGGAACAATTTCCTTTGAACTCAGCTTGAATTAGCATCACCATGGCGATGGATCAGAGTTTTCACAAGTCGACCTGGTCTTCACCCCTTAAGCAATTAGTTCAGAGGAGAAAAGCTGGAGAAGAAGGAGGAGAAAGAGGAGGTGGCAGCAGAAGGGAGAACACAGGCTGGGAGGGAAGGTGAGAGGAGGGAGATGGGAGGAGATGGAGGAAGGGGAAGAAGGTGCAAGGTGCGTGGGGGGTGGCCTGGCCTACCGGCTCAGCCCCCGCCCCAGGGGACAGAGTACTCACCCTGCCCCTGCAAGCCTTTACCTCCCCAGCCCTTCCCACATCGAGCACCAGACCTTCTACAGGTAGCCCAGGAGGAAGGGGCACTGTTCCAGTTTCTCAGGGGAGACCCACAGCCCAGCCCCCTGGAGCGGTCACCCCCAGGCAGCCAGCCCACCTCTAGCCACTTCCTCCTGCACGGACCAGGTTGGTGAGAGCTGAGAACGGGGGGTCTGGAGCCTGAGCACTGAGGAGGGGTCGCAGCTCTCCTACTTATCTGCCCCATGACCCTGGACGAGCCACCAGCCCATGTGAAATGGCAGAGGGAGGGAGGGTCAAGTGAAAGGGCCACCTTGGTGCAGACCCTGCAGCAGTCTCGGTGGGGGTCATCGCTTGCCTGATCGTCAGCCCTCACTTGTCTGGGAGCTTCTGACGGGGGCAGCGACTAGCTCTTAGTCACTGCTGCGTTCTCAACACTAACTCCGGGCCTGACCCATACAGGGCAGCCAGTAAGTATTTTTCAAATGTATTTACAAACAAATGAAGTATTGCTATTTTTTTTAATGGTGGTAAGAGTGGGAAAAGTGTGTGTATGAAAGTTGCTCAGTTGTGTCCAGCTCTTTGCGACCCCATGGACTGTATAATCCATGGAATTCTCCAGGCCAGAATGATGGAGTGGGTAGTCATTCCCTTCTCCAGGGAATCTTCTTAACCCAGGATTGAACCCAGGCTTCCCGCATTGCAGGTGGATTCTTTACCAGCTGAGGCACCAGGGAAGCCCAAGAGCGGGGAAAGGAAATAGCAAACCCAAATCCTCCAGAATTTGATGGAGACTCTTGTCCATGCCTCCTCCAGGAAGCCCTCGAGGACTTGCCACGCCTCCGTCCCCCTCACCCCACCCCAGGTTCGCACCCACTGGGGCTTCTGCATCTCCATTACCAGGCTATTAGGTCATTCATAGTCACTCACTCATCTCTCTCCTCAGCTCTGTCTGGTGTCCCTAGAACAAGGACTGTGTCTCATTCGCCAGCTCCTTGCGTTTTCCAAGCACGGAGTGGGTCCTCTAGAACTGGACGTGAATGTAGGAACCTGAGTATTTGTGGAATGCTGGCACTGTCATTCAACTTTGTCCGGCACAAGGCCAGGTGTCTGACTTTCGATAAAGGTAGTCCCTGGGGAAAGAAATGTATGAAAAGAGGACTTGCAATGAGGCGTGTCTAGAGGAAAACAGGGGCATAAGAGGATTGGTATCACGAAGCAGGAGGCCTCATGACGTCTGTTCTACAAAGCTGAGGAGGAAAGGTGTTTGCTAGGTCTGCCAAGGCACGGAGCATTTGCAGAATAGTCTTTTCACAAAGGGAGTCAGATGGTGGTGGACGGGCTCGTAGACTTCTGAACTGACCCAGCTGCTGCTGCTGCTAAGTCGCTTCATTCGTGTCTGACTCTGTGCGACCCCACAGACGGCAGCCCACCAGGCCCCCTTGTCCCTGGGATTCTCCAGGCAAGAACACTGGAGTGGGTTGCCATTTCCTTCTCCAATGCATCAAAGTGAAAAGTCAAAGTGAAGGCATTCAGTCGTGTCTCTTAGACACTTAGCAACCTCATGGACTGCAGCCTACTAGGCTCCTCCGTCCATGGGATTTTCCAGGCAAGAGTACTGGAGTGGGGTGTCATTGCCTTCTCCGAACTGACCCTGAGGAAGGACCAAGTGTGATGTCTACAGCTAGAAAATATGTCTTCTCTCTGGCCTGGAGGCACCTCCAGGCAGGCTCACGGCTCCAGCAGTCTCCGCTGGTTGCACCAAGCCCCCACCCGGCAGCAGGAGGTGCCCATGAGCTCTGAGCTCAGCACCAGGCCAACACTGCTGCTCAGCTGACTGCTGTCACGTTAGGTGTTAGTAAGGTGCCCAACTTCTCAAAGTTTCTCTCCTGCAAAGTGGTGCTGAGTGGGGGTGACGACACAACCCGGGTCTCGTGTGGCTGTCGTGAGGATTAAATGAGGTGCTGCTTGCAAAGTCTTTCAGCGCAATACCTGGTACCCGGTGTGGGGAGAAATCTCCACAAGCTGCTGCATTCCCTCAACCTAAAAAAAAAAAAAAGATTTCCTTATTTGGCTGTGCTGTGTCTTAGTTGAGGCAAACAGGATCTGTAGTTGCAGCATGTGGGATCTAGTTCTCTGACCAGGGATCAATCCAGGGCCCCCTGCATTAGGATCTTAGCCACTGAACCACCAGAAAAGTCCATCCTGCATCCCTTTTGAAGCCTGTTTTTCCCACATGTAAACTGGAGGTCAAATTCTTTCTCGGCACCTTCATTTCATCCACTCTTCCACCTCCAAACGAGCACCCTTTCTCTTTAGAAGCTGTCCATTCAGGCATGGACATGGCGACTCCCCTCTGTCCTAAGAGTTGCCCTGCTGGGCCCTGTCTCTCTGTTTCTCTACCTCCTTTCACATTTTTCCACGTTCTTTAAAACCTCCCTCTCCAGCCCTCACCCCTCCTCCTCTCTCTTCTTTTCCCAAGTCCTGCCTTTGGCCTCTCTGTCTCTCCCTCCCTCCCTCCCCTTCCCCACTCTGCTGCTCAAAAAAAAAAAAAAAAAATCATTCTAAAAACGCCAAAAATGCACTCATCCCCCAAGGACCCCAGTCCAGCACAAAGGGCTGGTTCTTCAGGCTTCTCTGTTGGTCTCCCTCTTGCCCACTGCCTTTGACTCGTTGTGGCCTCATTCGCATGACTGGGAGGGCTAACTGGGGAATTTCCCATGTGGTCAGGCAGGGAGGAGGCTGGGAGGGCAGGAGTTGGATGAAGGAGGTTGAGGACGAGCTATTTCAAATCTTCTCGAACTTTGGTTTATCCTCAGGGAGAAAAACAAACTGCTTACTTGATATCATGAAACCTAAAGAATTTTATCAGATTGGCAGGAAAGATGTAGGTTGGCAATAGGTGAGACTGCAGACCAGGATGTCCACCATGTGGAATGTTCCATCTGGAGAGCAGAGTTGGAGAGCAGAGCAGGGGTGGGTGGGGAGCCCTTTGGGCCTGGACGCAGGGGAGGGGCCCCCAATCCCTGAGAGGCCCTCTAATGTGCTCACACTGGGGTTCTTCTGGACACCACCCACAGCCCTACCTTCCCACTCAATGCCCCCTGGCCAAGTCCCTGACCCACAGGGCACTGACCTGCAGGGTGCCCTAGCTCCTCCCCTCCAAAGCCACTGTGACCTCACCCCAGTCAAGTCCAGAAAGAAACACATCTGATGCACTCCGGTTTGGGGCAGGGAACCTGGGGCAGAGGACAGGAGCAGAGGACAGCGTAGGAGCCCTCTCAGCCCCACAGGAACCCCCCTTCTCACAGGGGCTCTGGGCTGCCCCTGCACTGTGGCCTTCCCAAGGCTGCCCAGGAGACGTGGCAGAGGCCTTGGCTGCGGCCTTTCCGGCCCTCCTGTCCTCCGGGATCTCAGAATTTCCCAATCGCCTCCCGACACTTTTACTCAACACCCTCCCCTCCCTTCCCCATCCACCGCTCAGCGCTCAGCGGCTGGGCTGCTGGAAGCCAGTGGTGTTCCCGAGTTAATCAAAAACTCCTGGACTTTGCCCTTGAATGGAGGCCATCATCCCTTTGTCCCAGGGCGACAGGGTCAGCTTGCTCCTCTCGGACTTAAATAGGTGTAGAAGACTAAACGGTGGGTGAACGTGAGAGCTGAATTAAAGTTGACCAAGGGCCTCCTGCTACTACCAGGCACTGGACTGGCTGCTCAAGAGAAAACTAGCCTCCCAGCTGGCCTACTGGGGATGCGTGTGTGTATGCCAAGCGGCTCCAGTTTGACTCTTTGAGACCCAATGGCCTGTGCTCCACCAGTCTGCTCCGTCCATGGGATTGTGTAGGCAAGAATACTGGAGTGGATTGCTCTGCCCTTCTCCAGGGGATCTGCCCCGCCCAGAGATCAACCCAGAGATCAAACCCACGTCTCTTGTGTCTCTCACAGAGGCAGGCAGGTTCTTTACCATTAGCACCACCTCCCCTGTTTTGCCTATAAGAAACTGAGGTGCAAAGCCTTGAAGAAACTTGCCCCAGACCTCAAAAAATATGACGAGTGGAGAATGCTTTGAAGCTTCCAATGGAGTTATTTTGGGGGGGGGGGGTTGGTTAACTCATGATTGGGTTAGAACATTCTAGAATTATCCATACCTTCTGGACAGAAAGCTGAAAATAGGTGTGATGTTCCAGCTCAAAGAGATGAGTGAATTTATGCACAGCCTGGGCTCATAGGCAGAGGGAGGGGCCCCAGGAGAACCAGGAAGGCCCACGAGGTTTGATATTCTTTTAGACACGGAGGCCATCAAGATGGCACTGTGTGTGGATGAAGAGAGTTAAAGAGCACCCCAAACCCAGGACACCCCTACAAAGGTCCTGGAGAATATTGATCTAGCCTGAGAAGATCAGGACTTTGGGATACATTGCTGGAGAGGCCAAGGACATAATTCAGCCCCGTCTGGAGCAGGCAGGGCCTGAAAATTGATGCCCAGCAAAGCAAGGGAACTTAGAGAGCTCAAGTTCTCTGGCTCCCTCCACATGCACTGCCTGGCCACCCACTTGCCGGGCATCCTGCAGCTGCACTAAACTCACCCCTCCTGGACTACCCTGGTGGTCCTGTGGAAAAGAGTCTGATTGCCAAATGCAGGGGACACGGGTTCAATTCCTGCTCCGGGAAGATTCCAAGTGCTACGAAGCAACTAAACTAGCGTGCCCTAGAGCCGGTGCTCTGCAACAACAGAAGCCCCACAATGAGAAGTCTGCACACGCCACAACTCGAGGAAGCCTGTGAGCCGCAACGAAGATGCAGCTCAGCCAAAAATAAACAGACAAATAAACTAATAAATAAGTGAAACTAAAAAATAAACTTGCTCCTCTTTCTTTCCGAAGCCCAGGCAAACGCCAGTTCTTTTGCCTCCTTCCACTTTATTTTTCCCATCTGTCCTCTCCCCCTTCCCCCTTCCTTGGCCCACTCCCCCATCCCACTCCCCCATCTGCCCTAAAGAGCAAATTCCTATCCTGACCGGGAAGCTCTACTGGAATCTGGGAGGCCTGGTTTCTGGCTGAGGGAGAAGAGGCAGATTCAGGGGCAGGCCTGAAGAAACTGGGAGGCAGAAGGAGGGGCTGGCCGAGGGGGCGAGATGAGTTCCTGGCCGGGAGAGAGGGAGCTGGTGGGACAGTGGCCTCAGCCTATGAGGCTTGTGGAGAGATTTTGGGGTGCAGGACAGGGGTTTCTCAGGCTCCCTGCCCTACAGAGGGGGCCATGGTGGTGAAGGGGCGGCCTCCCGGGGAGGGGTCATTCCCACCCTACACCAGCACGCAGTCCCACCCCAGGTGGTCTGGTTCAGGCTGCCATGGGAAGCAAAAGTCCAGAAGAGGGGCCCAGCCAGGGGAGACCCAAAAGTCAGAGGCAAACAGGCAGCCCTGGGCCTCCCCAGCACGGCGGCCTCGCAGACTCGGGGGCGCTCACTCGGGGCCCTCAGGCTCCCCAGGCCTGTGTCTGAGAACACTGGAAGTCCCAGCAGCAGGGCTGGCTGGCTGCCTCACTCCGCCAGGCCCAGGTTAACCCTTGCACAGCTGGGCAGCTTCCTCCTGTCTCATCCCCTGGCCTGCATCCCAGCACAGGACAGCTTTCCTCTGCCTGCCCGCCAGCTCCTCGAGGCTGACACCTTCCTTGTCCCTGGCTCCCTCCACACAGGCAGTCCCTTGCCTCCAGTCCTCCCAGAGAGCCTGCCAGTCCCATCTCTGCAGATGACTGAGCCCTTGGCCTCTTCCCAGCCCAGTCGGCCTTTGAGAAATAGGCGTGGTGTCCAGAATTGGAATGGATGGGCCTTAGCAGCCCTCCTATCCAGCGCCTCCTTTACAAGGAGGAAACTGAGGCCCAGGGTCACACAAGTGCTGAGGGCAGCTCCTGATCACCTGGTGAGGAGGCGATCCGGGGTGCCCAGGACCTAAGAGGAGATGCAGGCAGCCTGAGTCAGGGAAAGGGCAGCGGATGGGGAAGGACAGAGGCAAGGCCTGGCTCTCTCCCTGTGCAGGGCAGGCCTGGCCTGTTACCCAGGAGGGCAGGTGTTGCCTGAGATTGTTTGTGGGGGGTTTCCAGGTGGCTGGAACTGACTCACAACCTGCATGCGCCACACATCCTCGTGTGGGTGCGGTGAATCAGAGTGTGTTGTCCTGCGGGTGTGGGGTGGTCGGCGTTGCACACGTGGAACGGGCCCCAGAGCATTGGGTGTCTGTGTCTTCAGGGACCGCTCACCTGTACTGGCTCACCAGTGTGCTCATATGTGTCCCTGCCCAGCCTCTGCGGATCTTACGGAAATTAGGTGTGTACAAGAGCGTGCCTGTGTATGAGTACACACCAGTGGAGAGCTAGCTACTTGGCCATGTGCTTCAGACTGTTGTGCTCCGAGCTCCAGCCTACTCCAGTGCCTGAGTTTCCAGCTGCCCCAGCTGAACTGCACACAGATGTGGGCTGCTTTGCTGCAGTCCTAAGCAGACCTCCCGGGATTTTTCCAGAGGAAACACAGAAATATTGTGGTGTCTGCTCTGAGTAGCAGGAGAGAGAATGGGGATGGGACTTGACGATAGCGCTCCAAAAGGAGGGACCACAGGTCACCAAGAAACTGAGGAAGCAAGAGCCTCCCGCAAAGGACGGGCTGGGACCCAGGGGCAGGGGTGTCTGACGGTTTTCGGCTGTAGGGCCCCGGGTACCACTTGGGAGAGTGATGTCTTTGGTTGTCTCCAGTATCTGGCCCCAGCGCTCAGCCCACCGCGGCCCCTCCTCTCCTGGCCCCTCCCTTTCGGGGCCCTGGGCAGTGCTCCAGTGCCCTCTGGGCAAACACACACCAGCACCTCCATCCCCTCCACACTGTGAGCGGGGGAGGCACCACGCACACACAGGCACCCCAGCCACCATGGCACCACCACCCACACACCGACCCACACACACACACACTGTCACCACATTCCACACACACACACACATCCTCATATCATATGCCAGTATTTCAAAACCGCAATCAAGCCACCATACAAACGCCCCCATTGCACACAGACTCCAAATCATACACACCCTCTCCCACAAACAATGACCCTGCATGCCCACCCCACCCCCACTCTTCATCAAGTTTGCCCCCATAAACAGTTCCAGACCTTTCCAAGCCAAGGAACAGTCCTGATACTGTTCTTAGGCTCCTCATCAGAGCAAACTATTTAAAGCTTTAAAAGAATTTGACTGGTTCTGTCCCACAGTTGCCTGGACTGGTTTAAATGCACCTCACCGCCCCCCACCCCCCACCCCCCACCCCCCGCCAGGGATGAATTCTCCCATTCAGCCCATCCCTCTCCAGGGCACAGAAGTGTCTCTCTTCTGGGCAGTGACCCTGGGCTGGACCCTGTCTGCCCTCTGCCCTCAGAGGTGGGAGGCATCCTTGCGCATCTTCTTCCCCCAGCAAGCCTTCCTGGAGCACTTACTCTGTGCCTGGCATGGGCAGGGCAAGTGGGAGGCACAGGGCTGGAAGAGAAGCTTTCTCTACCCTTGGGGAGCTCACTGCTCAACAGCAAATGGGGCGTGGGCTGTACTGAAGCCACCAGACACCCTGCCAGGAAGAGAGATAAAGTCCAGAGGTAGAAGAGAAGGCTGCCAGCCCCCCAAGGCAGGCAGGCTTCCTGAGGGAGTGGCTTGTGGGCAGGCCTCTACCTCTGAGCTGCGTTTACCTCTGCCCGTGTAGGAGTAGGTCAAGAAATCTGGCCTCAGTCCCAACCCACATCTCTAGCACATCATCCTGTTTTACTGAACGCATAGCACTTATATAAATTTACTGTGTGTATCTGAATATCTGTTTTTATCTGTGTCCATCCTGTAATACAAGCTAAGAGAAAGTAAATCCGTTGCACTTAAGAAGGGGTCTGTGTGTGTGCATGCTAAGTCGCTTCAGTCGTGTCTGACTCTTTGTGACCCCATCGACTGTAACCTGCCAGCCTCCTCTGTCCATGGGATTCTCCAGGCAAGAATACTGGAGGGGGTTGCCATTTCCTTCTCCAGGGGATCTTCCCGACCCAGGGATTGAACCCATGTCTCTTATAGCTCCGGCATTACAGATGGATTCTTTACCACTAGCGCCACCTAGGAAGCCCAGGAAGGGGTCTGGTGCTCTTTGAGTGAAGGAAAGTGAAAGTGAAGTTGCTCAGTTGTGTCCAACTCTTTGTGACCCCATGGACGGTAGCCTACCAGGCTCCTCAATCCATGGCATTTTGCAGGCAAGAGTCCTGGAGTGGGTTGCCATTTCCTTCTCCAGGGGATCTTCCCGACCCAGGGATCGATCCCAGGTCTCCCAAGTTGCAGGCAGACACTTTACCATCTGAAGCTAAGTGAAGGAAGGGAGATAGAAAGGGAGGGAGAGAGCTTGGTGTCCCAGTGCCAGGGGACATGGAACACACAGTGTTGCAGGAGGAGACGATGCTGGGCCTTGAAGGCCAAGCTGAGGAAGCTGTTAGGCTTGGCGCAGGGCACTGATAAGAACAGACCAGTGAGCCCCTGAATTACCGAAAATGGAATCCAGCTGCTCGCCACTCCAAATCCAATAAAAAGGCAAGGTTGGAGGAAAGGAAAGTTTGCTTTATTTCAGAGACAAGCAACCTGAGCGGGAGGGCAGACTCTTATCCAAAGACTTACTCTCCCCACTGAGAGTCAGTGGGCAAGAGCTTTCATAGGTGGAGAGAAGGAGCTGCATGCAGAAGCAGCTCTGTCAGCTCTGACAGTCATCTTGAAATTCATCATAGGATGACTTGACCAGCATCATCTCGACTGTCTTAAGCACAGTTAGTCCTCAGTTCCAGGGCCAGTTTTTTCCTATTTCTTTGAGGCCAGTTATTAGAATTGTGGCGTGCTAATAAGTGCCCCCTGGCACTGGGACACCAATCTGCGGTCTGGTCATCATATAGTTAACTTCTTCCACCTGGTGGGGGTTTCAGTAAATACTGAGACAGCTCATAGGATGTGGCTTGGAACATTATCTATAGCCCTGGACGAGGAATCAAAGGTCCTTGACTTTACTTAATGACTAAACTATTATTATTTAGTCTTGTTGGACTGTTTCCTTTGTTTCTGCATTTTCTCACTTCTCTGATTAAACTGGTTCTTTAGCTAAAGTTTTTCCATAGACAAAAGGCAAGCTGAGGGCATGGCAGGGGTGGGGGCGCTGCGGGGAAGGAGCATAGGGTCCTGCTCTGTTTCACCTGGGCCAGCTATTTGAGAGTGCAAAATGCTTTTGATTGGGGGCATCAGGGTCTCAGAGGCAGCAGATTGATAGATAAACTCCACGTAGTAGCAGGATTTGAGTGCATGGCCTTTTGCTTTATAGAGTTCTATATAAACTTATTATAGTATTAGATTTACATTATAGGAGTGGGACAGACAAAAACAGAGCTTCAAACTAACAAGATAAAGTCAGATAAATCTCTCCTTAGCTTCTCCCTCAGACAGCCAACAGGAATCAGTCCTAGGTGGAGATGGGTTATGATGCAAAAGTTCTGTCTCTAAGAAAACACATTTCTATGGAGCAACCCCATTACTGCCTTCATTTAGAACACTGAAGGAATTTGGGCACACTAGACCTGAGAGGAGAGTGGCTTTGTCACTCATCCTGTCTTAGGGGCCCTCTTCTACCATTAGAGTGTAGACCAAGTTAGTACCAGGGTCTCACTCCCTCTGGGAAACAGTTTACTTGATTATTTTTTAAATATTATTTATTTGGCTCTGCTGGGTCTTAGTTGCAGCACTCAGGATCTTTAGTTGTGGCATGTAAACTCTTCATTGCAGCATGTGGGATCTAGTTCCCTGACCAGGAATCAAACCCAGGCCCCCTGCATTAGGAGCATGGAGTCTTAGCCACTGGACCATCAGGGAAGTCCCTATACTCGATTTTAGAACCAAAAGATCAGTGGGAGCTGAGAGCAAATCCTTTTGTGAGCAACCTGCGTACTTTCCCAAGCAGGGCAGGACAAATGCCCTGCCTTTGGAGGGAGGTTTTATCTCAGCAAACATCAGCCAGGAGGGCCTGGAGGTGCAGGAGGGGCACCCGGTGGTACCTTTAGCGCATCAGCCTGCTGTCGTGTGTACTGAAGACTCCCCAGGCCTCCAGCTCCGCATCCTACAGCTGAGGGCTCCAGGACTGTGTGCAGAGCCGGGGCTGGGAGGAAGGATCCTGGGTTCTGGTCTTGACTCCCAGGACAGCCCTCTGAAGTGGGGCATCTCGCATCTCCGCTGGATCCAAGTCAAGTCAGAGAAGCCAGGGTCGTTCTCGGAGGGAAGGGACGGAGCAGCAGGACAGACCTGACCAGGAGAGACACAGTGTGGGGTGGGGCGCAGGCACTGGACTTGTCATCAGAGAAACAACCCCAGCCCTGACTCTGCACTGCTCTGCTCTCCTGGTCAGGTCGGTTCCACTCTCTGCACCACAGTTTTCTCATCTGTAACATGGAGGCAACCATCACCACCCTGTTTGCTGAAGAGAGATGCTCGCAGGTCCAAGGGGACAGGAGAAGAAAGGTGCTTGTGTTCCACACAGGGGGCAGATGAGGCTGCTCCCTGCTCCCTTCAGCACCAGAGGTGGTAGCAGGACAAACTGGAAGCCCCCCAACCCCACCTAGAAAGGGCAAAAGCAGAAGGGAGCCGCAGAGGATGAGATAGTTAGATATCGTCACTGACTCAACAGACATGAGCTTGAGCAAACTCCAGGAGATGGTGAAGGACAGGGAATCCTGGTATGCTACAGCCAATGTGGTCCCAAAGAGTTGGACATTACTGAACAACACCACCCAGAATTGATTAAGAGGCTCTTGTTTCTCAACACCTGCCTGGAGACTGAGTCCCAGCACCGCCACTCACTGGCTAGGAACTTGGACCAGACAGCTCAGCTCTCCAGATATTATCTTTGACCTGGGAGGGGGGTGCTGCTGCTGGATGACTGCTAAGCTCTGTCTTTGTCCTCTGGTCCCTCCATCCCAGGCTCCTAGTGAAGGTGCCAGCCAGCTGGCAGCTGAGAGTGACTGCAGGTGGGACAGGGGATGCAGGCCTGAATGAGGGGCCAAAGGGGGAGCCCTATTTGTTACCCTGGCACCTTGGCTGAGCATCTTTTCTTTTCATTTTATGTATGTATTTGTTTATTTATTTACTGGCTGTGCTAGCCTTCACGGCTGCATGAGGGCTTTCTCTAGTTGTGACAAGCGGGGCGGCTCTTCATTGTGGTGCTCAAGGGCTACACTTCTCACCGCGGTGGCTTCTCTCATTGCAGAGCACGGGCTCTAGGCGTGTGGGCTCAGGAGCTGTGGCACAGGTGTTGTTGCCCGCGGCACGTGGAATCTTCCTGGACCAGGGATCGAACCCATGTCCCCTGTGCTGGCAGGCGGACTCCTAGCCACTGGACCACCAGGGAAGTCCCCATCCTTTCTCCTTTCAGTCTTCCACGTTCGTTCACTCACCTGCTTCTGCATCAGACATTTATACAACGTGCCAGGCGCCGTCCTGGGTGTGGGGAAACAGAAGTGAGTTTGTTCCCAGCCTGGTGGAAGACCACACGAGATGTAAACAGATGGTTCCCAGCCAGCCTGGAGCATGGGGAGGGCCCCCATCCACGAGGGACAGCTCTCTCTCAGACACTCAGTCAGCTTGCTGCAATGATGGGAAAACACAGAAATTCCTCGGCACCGAACAGCTTAGGAGTGGTTAAAAAAAAAATGCCAGAAAGGTTACTGGGTGGGATAATTAATGTTTTGCTGAGAAGAAAAATATTAGTGTGTGTTTCTCAGCATGCAAACACCTCAGCCAACAAGACGATTCAAAGAAAACAAGTGGAACCATGGGGTTTTTCTCACAAAGGCTTAAAAATAAAAGGGAAAAGAAACAGACAGTAGTCACAGCCACACCTCCTCTGATGGCTGAAAGAACATTCCCTACCAGGTGAGAAAACTAAGACCCAGCGCTGGGCAGGGCCTGGCTGCCGCTCCTTCCTGGGTGAAGCCTGACCAGCACCCACACCCCACCCCACAGCTCCTGATCCAGGCTGCCTTCTCATTTCAAGGCACTCATTTCCATTGCCGGGGCAAGGGCAGTGTCTGCCCACACTAGTCAAGCATCTTAAGGAACCAGAGATTTCTAACTTCTGAGGGGGCATTCAGGGTTTCCCAGGAGGCTCAGTGGTAAAGAATCCACTTTGCCAATGCAGGAGACACAGGAGACATGGGTTTGATCCCTGGGCCGGGAAGATCCCCTAGAGGAGGAAATGGCAACCCACTCTGGTGTTCTTGCCTGGGGAATCCCATGGACAAAGGAGTCTGGAAGGCTACAGTCCGTGGGGCCACAAAGAGTTGGACATGACTGAGCACAGCACAGAGGGGAAATTCAGCAGGCGTCACCTCCATTCACCTGGAGTCCCTCCTTCAAACAAAGGATTGCCTTGTCTGCAGCTCATGTTCACAGTGGAAAGACTTGGTTAATAAGAGGGGATGAACTATTTTTATTTCTACTCACATGAACTATATTAAAAAAAAAATGTTCAAAATCCCCAGGCAAAAGGATGGGCCCAAATGAGCCTCTCTCTGGTTTGATGCCAAAGCTGACAAGGGCTGCCAATAAGTGCCAAGAAAATCCACCAGAACCAAGGTGCCTGTTCTCTTCTCCAAGTCCAGTTCCAGAGCTGTTGACCCTCAGGAGGACAGCTGTAGCTTTAGGCCTCCCTCTAGAATCTAGGAACGTCCCTGGTGGTCCAGCGGCTAAGATTCCATGCTCCAGATGCAGGCGATCAGGTTCAGTCCCTGACTGGGAAGCTAGATCCCACATGCCACAACTATGACCCAGCACAGCCAAATAAACAAATCAATAAATGAAATACTACTACTACTACTAATAAATAGGTAGAATCAAGTCCAAGCCTCAAGAAACACAAGTTCAGGAAGGGTCCTCTTCCCACTGTGTCTCCAAGATGCCTGGGGGCTGGGGCTCAAAGGAAAATTTGTAAGACAGGGTTGTTGCTACAGCTCCCTCTTCTGCCCCTTCCTACAACCAGATCAGCCCCAGAGTCCAGGCGAGAGTGAGCTCTCAGCCATGTGTCAGCCAGGGAGAGCAATGAACAGCCAGGGAAGCCCAGGGCACCCCCCGCCCGCCACTGGGACAGGATCAGGCCTGGGTCTGGCCATCCAGTTTGGGCATCAGTGACCCCTTTCTGTAACCCCAGGGCAGATGCAAAGCCTGTGGTCCCTACCACACCCAGCCACTGGCAGGAGCTTGCTGAAGTCTGTGGCTCAGCTCTGGGACCAATGGTCAGCTTGAGGTTGCCCTCCACCAGGGTGCCTGCTGCCTGCTTGGCCATCAGAGACTCCCACATACGGTCAGTGTTCTCCCTCCCTTACTTCCCCCTAGCCACTACATTTAAACTGGATAACGGACAAGGACTTGCTGTATAACACATAGCTGCTGCTGCTAAGTTACTTCAGCTATGTTTGACTCTTTGAGACCCTTTGGACTGTAGCCCACCAGAATCTTCTGTCCATGGGATTCTCCAGGCAAGAATACTGGAGTGGGTTGCCATGCCCTCCTCAGGGGATCTTCCCCGCCCAGGGATCGAACCCACGTCTCTTATGTCTCCTGTGTTGGCAGGAAGGTTCTTTACCACTAGCACCACCTGGGAAGCCCATAACACATAGACCTCTGCTCAATATTATGTAATGACCTAAATGCGGACAGAGTTTGAAAAAGAATAGATACTTTGAATCACATTGCTGTATATCTGAAACTGTCACAACATTGTTAATCAATTCTACTCCAATATAAAATAAAAATTTTATAAAGAAAAAAAGAAGACTGGTTGTAATGCTTTTCCTTTCCCGTAATTGTACTAGTACCGGGCTCCTCCATCGAAACCATTTTACTGAATTTAGTTTCTACATTTGTTCTCTCTTCACCCCCTTTTTCTTTAACTCTTTTTGGTGGAGAGAAGTGATGAGGACCCTGCAAGGACACCAAACTTCCAGTGCCAGTGCCCTCTGTGGCTGAGGGGCTTGTTAAAGGCACAGAATGGGTATCCCACTAAGCACTCCACACCTGCTCTTTGCATCTGTGAAGACTGGCCTCAGGGGGCCCAGGTGACTCTAAAAGCCTGCACACTGGCATCCAGAGTCTGCCTAAGTTGCCAGTTTGCTTCAGCTGCAGGTCTGCAAGAAGAGAGGCAAGGGGAACTTCCCTGGTGGTCCAGTGGCTGAGAGGGCTTCCCAGGTGGCACTAGCAGCAAAGAAGCTGCCTGCCAGTGCAGGAGACACAAGGGAGATGGGTTCGATCTCTGGGTCCGGAAGATCCCCTGGAGGAAGGTATGGCAACCCACCCCAGTATTCTTGCCTGGAGAATCCCATGGACCGAGAAGCCTGGTGGGCTACAGTCCACAGGGTCACAGAGTCGGACACGACTGAAGCGACTTAGCATGCACACGCACAAGTGGTTGGGAATCAGTCTGCCAATGCAGAGGGCATGGGTTCGCTCCCTGGTCTAGGATGATCCCACATGCCCTGGGGCAACCAAGCCTGTGCATCTTGACTCCTGAAGCCCGCACACCTAGAGCTCATGCTCAGCAAAAGAGAAGCCTGCACGCGGCAATGAAGAGTAGCCCCTGCTCACCGCGAATGGAGAAAGTCCATGTGCAGCGTCAGGGACCCAGCACAGCCTTAAATAAATAAGTAAGTTTAAAAGAGAGAGAGAGAGAGAGAGAGAGGAAAGGTATTCTGATTTTTGGCACGACCACTCTAATTAGCAGCAGCAGCAGCTCACCTGAGAACTTGTTAAAATTCTCAGGCCCCACCTGAAACCTGCTGAAACAAAATCTGGGCAGGGGGACCCCGCCACCTGTCACTGATGTGGCGGCCCTCCAGGTGACTCTGATGGCGTCAGCCTCCAGAGAGCCTGGCCGGCCTTGATCCTTCCTGAGAATGGGCCTGCCGCCAGCACCAATGCCACCAGTACTGGAGAGCAAAGGTGGATGCGGCTTCCTAGGAGAGTGCCTGAGGTTTCTAATGCAGGTGGTGAGGCGGGAGTCTGGGGAAGGTTCTGGAAAGCAGCCCAACACTCATAAGGACCTGGACACCTGGGCCACTCCACAGATCCCCAAGGCAGCATCATCCACCCAAGATTCAGTCTGCTAAATCCCTTTCACTTCCCAGGAAAAAAAAAAAACCCAAACCTTAGAAAGTTAGGTCATTTGCTCAAAGTCTTTCAGAAAACCAGTGGCTGAACTCATACTCAGGCAAGAAGGAAACTGACCTGAAAGCCAAACCTAGCGTCTGGGGCTACAGGGATTTGATGGTTCATTGAGTCATTTGATAAACAGCACAGACCGCCTGACATGGTACAATCTTATCTACATCCAAGCCTGTGTGGTAGAGGTGACCACTTTCGTTTTTCTGATGGAGGGAAATTGAGGCTTCCAAGGGCACAGCCACTCTCCCAAGGTCCACAACTTGGAAGTAAGGAGCTGAGTCAAACTAGAACCTAGATGGCCAGCTACAAGCCCAGAGCTTGACCCAGGACTGATTTCTCCCTGGAAAAAAACCCTAGTGGCCAATGCCAGCAGCTCCTCTTGTCCCTGGGAAATCCCATGAACAGTGATGGGTCTCCAGCAGTTCTGCCAGGGACACACGCCATCTCTGCTCCCAGCACCAGCCTAGAGTCTCCGAAGGTAGAGAATCCGCCTGCAACACCAGAGACTTGGGTTCAGTCCCTCTATCGGGAAGATCCCCTAGAGAAGGGAATGGTTGCATATTTCAGTATTCTTGCCTGGAGAATCCCAGGGGAGCCTGGCGGGCTTCAGTCCACGGGGTCACAAAGAGTCAGACATGACTGAGTGACTAAGCACACACACATCACACTTCGCAAGGCTGAGCACCCACCTCGTGACCCCCACCCCTTCCTTGGGCCCCAAAGTCTCTCCCCATCCCCAGTTCCACAGGCCTTGGGCAGGGAGGGCCCCACCATTAGTTCCAGACACGACGTCTCCTCTATTTTCATTTTGTTTTCCTTTGCTCCTGCGGTTCTCCCTGGATGAATGCCCCCCTTTCCCTGGATTTACAGCATCCTCCTGCGGTGGGGTTGATGTCATTTTAATGAGAGTTACAGCTGCCTTCAACTGTGACTGCTGCATTCCAATTTATGGCCAGGCCTCCGGGAGCCCAGCAGGACTTCTCCCTGGCAGGGAGGGGCGGTGGCCTGGACTGGGGGTGGGGAGTGGAGGACTGCACTCTCCTGCTTGTGCCTGGGGACAGCCAGCCCAGCTCTGAACTGGGGCCCCAGGCTCGAACTGGGGCAGCAGGGAACACAAGAATGGGCAGCAAAGGGAGGAGTCATGTGCACTGTAGGGAAGCAAGATCCCTCAGCTTTTCTGGCCTCTCTTCCCCTGCCATGCCTGTGAGAAGCACAGCTTTGAACTGGAGGACCCAGGGCAGAGGAAGGTAGAGGCATTCACAGAAAGCCTGTGGTTCTCTAGTTGAATCCAGATGTGGATGGAGGGAGAGAGAGAGAGGGAGGGGCCCTGGAGCAGCCCTGGAGGGAGGAGGGGAAGGGAGAAGGGGAACGGGGAAGCAGACCGCCTGGCAGGAGTGCCAGAGATGTGCTGGGATCATTTCCAGATCTCAGTGTCCTCTGACAGGGGTCTAAGAGTGTTGCCCCAAATCGGTCTCCATTGTCTCCAGGTAATGGATGAGAGGCAACATTGCCAGTGGGCTCGAGCACCTGCCGAAAACCCGCTGCCATGTATGGAGAACATGTGGACTTGCCCTCCGCCCAGCATCTCTCTGCTACGAGCCCACGGGTGGAGGTGAATGCCTAGGCATTGAACACAGTGCTTCATTTAATTATCACAACAACTGATGAGATGGGAATTATCACTGCCTTTTTTATTATTACCTTATTTTTGGCTGTGCTGGGTCTTTCGTTGCTGTGCACAGGCCTTCTCTAGTTGAGGTGAGCGGGGGCTGCTCTCTAGTTGCTGCTAGAGTGCTTAGACAGCAGCTCAGGCTTGGGGCTGTCTGATTCCACTGCTCACGCTCTACCACCCATTTTGGAGCCACTGCATTTGCCCAAACCCACCTGTTTCTAGAAATCTGAAGCTGGCTCAAAATTGTCCTAAAGCCATGCCGCAGACAGGCTCCTGGGGGCAAGACCTTGGCCATACGTTTATAATACTGCAGCCAGCTATGATCGCCTCCGTGCCCTCCTGGGAGGAGGAGTCTGCTCTCCAGCGGCCTTAGAGAGGAGGCTGCGGTGCCTGAGAAGGCCCAGGGTGCAGAGTCCCCTAGAGGCCACTGACCCTGGAGAGGAAGGGCCTGTCCCCTGCCCCCACCACCACACCTCCCGGTGGCCTCATCCTCCCCAGGAACAGGAAATCCGTGATCAGGTCCAAAGGCTCAGCTGGGAGTGGGAGCCAAGAGCAGCATCAGCGAGGATATCACCCCTGCCCGCCCCATGTGGGACCAAGCACAGAGGCAACATCCGACCGCTGAGTGAGAGGCCGTGGCTTGGATGGGACCCAGGACTGTGCGGCACAGAAGGCTCTGGAGAAGAGGCATGGGAGCCCAGACTTTGGAGTCATGTGGCCTGGGTGTGGTCCTGGTTCTGCTGCACTGTCTGCGTGACCTTGGACAGAACACTGTGTCTCGTTGTGCCCTCCCGTAAAGTAGGGCACATCATACATAGCTCCTGTCTCCTAGGGTGCAAGTGGAATTAAATGAGAAGTAAGTAAAGTGAAAGTCACTCAGTCATGTCCAACTCTTTGTGACCCCATGGACTATACAGTCCATGGAATTCTCCAGGCCAGAATGCTGGAGTGGGTAGCCTTTCCCTTCTCCAGGGGATCTTCCCAACCCAGGGTCGAACCCATGTCTCCCGCATTGCAGGCTGTTTCTTTACCAGCTGAGTCACAAGGGAAGCCCAAGAATACTGGAGTGAGTAGCCTATCCCCAGGGATTGAACCCAGACCACGACAGTGAAAGCCCGGAATCCTAACCGGGAGGCCACCAGGGAGCTCCCTGTGTATTTCTAGCATTTATAGTGAGTGCTCACGAAATGTTCGCTGGTACATTTCTAGATTCCATTTCTCATACCACTGCTGACTCTCGTCTCAGTCTCCTTATGCTTATTATAGGTAGGACGATCCTTTTGGATGAAACCATTTAGTTTCCCCAGTATCCCCAAACCTCTCATCCCTGGGACCCAAGGGACTATCAAGGTACTAATTAGCAAAGTCTCAGGACAGGCCCAGGCGGTGAGGGAGCCTTATTGATGTTAATTGGTACTATCAGGTCTTTGCCCAGTCAGGATGGAGCAGAGCAGGCTGCGACAGTGTCTCTGCCCTTGGGGTTCACAATCTGTCCAAGACTGCACCGCCCCCAGTGGCTGTGGTGGGTAGCTGGGTAGGCAGCTCCTCCCCTCTCTCCCCTTCACAGAGCCCAGCATATGAGAAGGGCAAGGGTGAGGCAGGGATAGAACTGCCGTCTACCATACCGTCTCCTACGAAAGGGTGGAGACCATGGTCTCAGACTCTCCAAGTGCAACCTCCAACTCAAGTCCACCACTCCAAGTGCAACCATGATGTCCGCACTGTGAGAGATGCCAGCCTCTGCCAATGGCTCCCAGCTAACTTAATGAACCCAGGGAGCTTGTTTGAAATCCAGAGTTCCAGGCAATGCCCTCGATAGTTGAGGTCCCAGCACCTGTATTTTTAATTTTCTTTACTTTTTTGTTGGCCGCACCTTGAAGCCAGAGCTTCCCAGACCAGGGATGGAACCTGTGCCCCTTGCTGTGGAAGCACAGAGCTTTAACCCCTGGACCACCAGGGAAGTCCCGGGACCTATATTTTCAACGAGCGTCAGGGGATTCTAATAAGGCTGGTCTGCAGGACCTCATTTTAGAAAAGACTGGTCTGATGTTCGCGTGTCCAATATTACTTAGTGCAAAGTCAGGCGCACAGTACCCAACAATAATAAATGCTGATTGATGAAAAAAAATGAATGAGTGAGCAAGTGGGCAGAATAGAGACTGAATATCTGTAGGGTCTAAATCAAAGATCCGTCTTCCTCTAGGAATTCCCTTTCTTGGGGAACCTCAAGCCCTTCCTCCCTGGCTCACTCTCTTCTGTGGTTGGGACAAGATTTCTTCTGCTGAAATTGCAAGTGGCTGTCTAAATGCTAAGGAAAGTTCTAGGCCATGCAGAAGAAACCCCACAGAGTCCCTTTCCCCATTTCATATCTAACCAGAGAGGTCAGGGATCCCTGAGGTTTCTATTTCCAGAAAAACTGCAAGTACACACAAGGTTTGCCTCTCCCGTTTCCAGAGTTCTGGGCCCTGAAGCTATCTGTGATTAAGGATCCCTGATGAGGTGTCCTTTGATCTGTGAGTCATCTGAACTGCAGGAAGCTGGGCAAAGGTGAGGGGAGGACCCAGAGGAGTGTCTGGGCAGAGGGAGAGGCAGCCAGGGCTCCACGGGCACCCCCCCAGCCTGGGAGAAGAGGGGCCTGGAAGCCAGAGTTCAGCCTGCATTTCTTTGCTCCCTGCTCCGTCTCTCTAGGAGAGCTGAGGGGAACAGGGGGCAAGGCTGGGGGTCTGACAGACGTGGGGCAGGAAGTGTTGACGTGACCCAGGAGTACCACCGGGGAAGGCAGAGAGGGGAAGGAGAAGAAGTTTTTCTTTCTGTTTTTTTTTAAACCTTTTTCCCTTCCCAATTTTTTCTTTTCTCTTTTCTGTCACCACCATGCGTTTGGAGCTGATGCGTTGAGTCTGCGTATACATACATTCACTATACCATTTTCTTTTTTTTGACCATACTACAAGGCATGAAGGATCCTCTTTCCTCAACCAGGGATTGAACCTGTGCCCCCTGCATTGGAGCCTGGGAAGTCCCAAAAATCTTTCCTAAACTCCATTTGCGGCAGGCACCAGGCTAACCGTGCATCTCATCACATTTAGTCCTCGGTATAACCCGCCTGCAGGAATTCACATCTGCTTTTCACACAGGGCACGGAGCCTCACTGGGCGAGGGAAGGTGTCACCCACTCAGCTTCTCACAGTCAGTAAAAGGCAGAGCCAAGATTTCAAAAGCGGGATCCTCCCTAAACTATGAGGCTGAGACGGGTTCAAACTGCAAACGCAAGGGACAGTTTTTGCTCTGTCCTCCTCAGGCACCACCAACAGCCCTTTCTCAGCTTCCCTTCTGTTATTTGCAGGGAATGAGAGGGAGGTTCCAAGTGAATGGTGAGAATCGGATGCCTTTCCCTCCGCCTTCACCCTGAGGGCCCTGACTAGGTCCCCCACCCCCACCAAGGCAAGGTCTAGCATTTGAAAGCTGGCTTGGTCTGATTTGTTCGAGGGCATCAGGGCAACCACACACACACGGGGGAGGGGGGGGGGGGGGTACTTTCAGATCCCTGATTTCCAGGAGGAAGCAAAAAGTTATGAACAAAATGGAGAGCTAGTCCCTGTGTAGATGAGACAGACGCTGGAGCATTTAGGTAGAGCTTGAAGCCCAAGCCCTTAGAGCTGGATTTGGCTTCCATGTGGAGCCCCACTCCTTTCTGGTGTGACCTTGGGCAAGTACTTGACTTCTCTGAGCATCCATTTGCTCACCTATTAAATTAGTAATAATACCTGCCTCCCAGAAATACCCTAAGAATTAAGCTAAAGCGAACCCAAAGTTCCCAGGCTCACAGTAAGCACTCCATGGATAGTCACAGGACTTTTCACTTCATTTTTTAATAAGTGGGGTATTTGGGGAAGTAATATGAAATTCCAAAGAGGAGGCACTTAAAATGAGAATTAGTAAAAGCTAGGAGATGATTAAATCATCTCCTTTTCTCATCTGTAAAATGGAAATCATAATAGTACTTACCTCAAAGGGTTGTTCAGGATTTGATGAAAATTCATGAGAAGTCTTTGACATTCTCCAGCAGAATATTAGCATGTATCAATGATTCCTATTACTGATCAAACTCTCCTGATTTGCACAGGGGTGCTATACGCAGGTCAGAGAACTTGTCCACACTGAGGAAAGGGTAGAACGCTTAAATACAAGTCAAGGAGATTTGTGTTATATATTCAAAAGAAGTTTCTAGTTGAAAGCTGGCTAAGATCCCCTCAGGACATTATGGGATCCTCTCCCCTCACAGACATTTATAGAGAGATGGAAGACTGTTTCAGAGTCTGCTGGACATGGCCGTGGCTGGAGGTGTGAATTAAAGTTTATGTCCAGGGAGTCAATCTTTGCAAAAAGCTCTGTTATTATTCATATTATATTGATGCATCTTAGAATCATATTCATGTCTCCTAGTAAATCTTTTCTACAAGATCATATAGGAGAAAATGATAACAAATGAATAATGAGAGTGAGCTATCAACTATTTAGACACAGTATGTTCCATAACTGCTAAGAATGATGTGAACTGCATTAATATATGGAAATACATGTATGAAATAATGTTGAGAAAAGCAGAACAGGAAACACAGAGCTTGCTCTGAGAACTTGATTGAAGACCTAGAGCTCAGAAGATAACTTGAAATAAATATTGATCAAATTTTATTTTCTCAAAATGGCCTAAAACATGACGGGTGTGTGTGTGTGTGTGTGTGTGTGTGTGTGTGTGTTCATTCACTCAGTTGACTCTTTGGAACCCCATGGACTGTAGCCTGTCAGGCTCCTCTGTCCAGGAATTTTCCAGGCTAGAATACTGTTTGTTTTAATACTGTTAAGCATCATGAGCTGTTTGTAAATTTTGGAGACTAATCCCTTTTAGGTTACATCATTTGCAAATATTTTCTCCCCAACCTGTGGGTTGTCTTTTTGCTTTGTTTATTGTTGCCTTTGCTATGCAAAAACTTTTGAGTTTAAGTAGGTCCCATTAGGGGCTTCCCTGAGTGGCTCAGCTGGGAAAGAATCCTCCTGCAATGCGGGAGACCTGGGTTCCATCCCTGGGTTGGAGAATTCCATGGACAGAGGAGCCTGGCAGGCTACAGTCCACGGGGTCGCAAAGAGTCAGACAAGACTGAGTGACCCAGCACAGCACAGCACAGGTCCCCTTAGATGGGGAAAAAAGTGAAAATAGTGGCATATTTTATTTTCTTGGGCTCCAAAATCCCTGCGGATGGTGACTGCTGCCATGAAATTGAAAGGCACTTGCTCTTTGGAAGAAAAGCTAAGACAAATAGCATATGAAAAAGCAGAGACACCACTTTGCCTACAAAAGTCCGTCAGTTCCGTACAGTCAAAGCTATGGTTTCTGCAGTAGTCATGCACAGGTATGAGAGCTGAGCCATAAAGAACACTGAGCACTGAAGCACTGATCCTTTTGAACTGTGATACTGGAGAAGACTCCTGAGAGTCCGTTGGATAGCAAAAGATCAAACCAGTCAATTGTAAAGGAAATCAGTCCTGAATGTTCATCAGAAGGGCTGATGCTGAAGCTGAAGCTCCAATACGTTGCCCACCTGATGGGAAGAGTGACTTATTAGAAAAGACCCTGATGCTGGGAAAGATTGAAGGCAGGAGGAGAAGGGGGTGACAAAGGATGAGATGGTTGGATGGCATCACTGACTCAATGGACATGAGTTTAAGCAAACTTCGGGTGATAGTGAAGGACAAGGAAGTCTGGTATGCTGCAGTCCATGGGGTTGAAAAGAATCAGACACAAATCAGCTACAAAACAGCAACAACAACAATTTGCAAATATTTTCTCCCAATCTGTGGATTGTCTTTTTGCATTCCTTATTGTTTCCTTTGTTGTGCAAAAACTTCTGAGTTTAAGTAGGTCTCATTTGTTAATTTTGGGATTTATGTCCATTATTCTGGGAAATGACTTGAAAAAGATATCGCTGTGATTTATGTCAGATTGTTCTTTGCCTGTGTTTCCTCTAGGAGTTTTATAGTGTCCAGTCTCACATTTAGGTCTTTTAATCCATTTCAAGTTTATTTCTGTGGGTGTTGTTAAAGAATGGTCTAATTTCATTTTTTTTTTGTACTTGTCCAGTTTTCCCAACACCATTTGGTGAAGAGACTGTCTTTCCAATGTTGTATAGTCTTGCCTCCTTCATCACAGATTAATGGACCACAGGTGCATGGGTTTATTTTGAGTTTTCTATCCTGTTCCATCAGTCTATATTTCTATTTTTGTGTCCTTGAAAAAATAAATAATGCCATTTGCAGCAACATGGATGGACCTAGAGATTATCATACTGAGGTCAGTGAGTTAGAGAAGGAGAAATATCGGATGACATCCCTTATATGTGAGATCTAAAAAGAAATGATACAAATGAACAGCCTTAGGGAACTTACAGTTGCCAAGGGGAAGGGGATAACAAGGGAGTTTGAGATGGACATGTGCACACTGCTAAATTTAACATGGATGAGCAACAAGCACATACGGTCTAGCACAGGGAACTCTGCTCAATGTTAGGTGGCAGCCTTTGGGAGGGGAATTGAGGAGAGAATGGATACATGTACATGTATTGAGTCTCTTCATTCTTTATCTGAAAACTGTCACAACACTGTTAATTGGCTATCCCCAAATACAAAATTAAAAGTTTAAAAAAACATCATGACAGTGATGGTGGTTCTGAGATCCCCAATCTGGGGGAGGAGGAGGCTCTTTTTCTATTAGATAAGGAAGAGATGTGACTCCCTCCCCCCATTCTGCCCCCAATTAGGACCTGACTCTCCCTTTCTCTGATCTAATAGAAGCCAGATGCTATTTTTCTATTTGAAAAATAGATGCTAAAGGCCCTGAGCAGTACCTGTGATGGGAAACCTGACGGCTCTGTTCAGTTATGGCCCCTGTCCACACCCAACATGCTCATATTCACTCAGCTCCCTGAAGAGAAAGAAGCAGGTCTTCTCATCCAAAGCCTGTTAAAGGTACGTTCATTTTGTGAGAGCAGTAAAAAGTCTGGCTAAAATATCTGGTTTGGTTGTTGTTTTAGTAATAAATTTCCTCAGGGCTTTGCATAATGAAAAGGATATTTATCCATGAAAAATGTAGTAAACACAAAGCACACTGCGTTGCTGGGGTCCCTTACTTTCCTGCAGGCTTTTTGCCTAAGGTCTCTGCTGGAACTGAGCGGGTGGCTCTGCAGGGCAGGGACGAGACCCCTCTTCTCCAAGGTCTCCAAGTCTGCCCCACGGTGATGGAATTACTGGGGCTTGAGTGGATCAGATGCTCTCCAGGACACACATCTATTTCTTCCTCTGTCTATGCTATATTCATCTTTTGTGGTTTTCCAGCCGTAGGGAGCCACACTAGCCTCTGCAAATGACCTGTAGGCTTCCATTTTGATGAGGTGGCCCAGCCAGTCTCCCCTGGAGACCCTGTTCTCTGTGGACCAAATGGCCAGTGAGATTCTTAAGGGCAGACTATGCCTAAGATGCTCACGCGCAAAGCACTGTGCCAAGTACACAGGGCTCCAGAAAACCTCATTATTGAAACCCTCTGTGTACCAGGTGCTATGCTGGGCTCAAGGTGAATACAAAGATGAGCCCCCTACCCCAGCCATGAAAGGAAAGCCCTATGTGGTGTCACAGAGGAGGCTAAAGACGGCTTCTAATCTGAGCAAAGCCACTAATAGCGGGGCCAGCTTCCCAGGTGGCTCAGTGGTAAAGAATCTGCCTGCCAATGCAGGAGACACAAGAGACTTGGGTTTGATCCATGGGTGAGGAAGATCTTCTAGAGTAGGGAATGGCAACCCACTTTAGTATTCTTGCCCAGAAAATGCCATGGACAGAGGAGCCTGGCATGCTATAGATCATGGGGTTGATAAGAGTTAGACACAACTGAACACTCATGCCTTAGCCCTTATGTATTTATCTTGGGGGCAGGGGAGCCTTGCCTCACGGCATATGTGATCTAGTTCCCCGACTAGGAACCAAACCCATGTCCCCTGCAGCGGCAGCATGGAGCCCTAACCACTAGACTCACTTCCTTTCTTTTATCCTTCTGGTTCAAGCACAGATGCTGTGGAATCATTAAAACAAAAGGCAGAAGGTGAAAAGTACCTGTAGAGCTACCAAAAAATAACCCAAGGGCCTCTTCCCGCCTCTCCCAGCCCAACAGCCCAAGCCAAATGTCCTTGACCCCTCCGTCTCCCTCACCCCCAAGTCAAATCCTATTTCCAAATTCTACTTCCAACATGCAGCTGAAGTCCAACACCTCTCTCACCGGCTGCTGCCACCGTGGTCCAAGCCATCATGACCTCTCCTCTGGACCTCTTCCACAGCGCTGATTGTGTCATTCCCTTATAAGACAGCTTTCAGTGACTGCCCCCTCATACTTAGGAAGAGAAAACAAAACAATACTCACATCCTACCGTTGCCTGCAAGGCCCCGCATTATTTCCAGCAGCTCTCCTCCCCTCGTCTCACCTCAGGCACTTGGCAAAATTTCTGGGAAGTCCACCAGGCTCAGGCTGGTTCGTAAGTTATTTCCTTTGCCTAGAACTTTATCTTTTCATATCAAGCCTGATTCATCTTTTTAAATCATCTTTTTAGACATTGCAGGTCTAGGCTAGAGTTTCCTCCAATTCTCTACACTACCAGTTACAATGATAATCTTTTAAATAATTTTCATGTATTTATTTTTGGCTATGCTGGGTCTTCTTTGCTGTGTGGGCTTTTCTCTAGTTGTGGCAAGTGGGAGGCTCCTCATTGCGGTGGCCCCTCTGGTTGTACGGCATGGGCTCTAGGGTGCTTGGGCTTCGGTGGTTGTGGCTCCTGGCCTCTAGAGCACAAGCTCAATAGTTGTGGCACATGGGCTTAGCCGCTTTGTGGCATGTGGGATCCTCCTGGATCAGGGGTCGAACCCAAGTCTTCTGCATTGGCAGATGGGTTCTTTACCACTGAGCCATTGGGAAGCCCTAAAATTATCATCTAAGTACTTGCTTCTTGGAATTCCCTGGCTGTCCAGTGAGCAGGACTCGGTAATCTCACTGATGAAGGCCCCAGCTCTATCCCTGGTTGGGGAACTAAATCCTACAAGCTGCACACAGTGCAGCATATATATATATATATATGTATATATATTTGCTTCTGCACTTCATTTTTTAATGCTCACTTCTCTTGCAGCTGTAGGTTCCATCCCAGGATAAGGAAACGCTGCATCTACATCACTGCTGTGACTGCAGCATCTAGCAGAGTGTCTGACTAGATGACTAACTGGTGGATGAATGGGTAGATGGATGATGCATAGGTAGGTGGACGGATGGACAGATGTGCGTTGTATGTATGGATGCATGAACATCCAGTTAGGAGAGCAGGAACAGCCTCCTGAAAGAACTGTCACGGAGAAGAAGATGGTTATGTTTGGGAACTTCAAGAGTCTGACTCTGAAATCAATGAGCTGAGATGTACCTTTTCTTGCAATTCTGATCCTGAAGCCTTCCTTTTCCTTCCTAAAAGTCATCAGTTCAATCCAATTCCATCTAAACTTCCCCTCAGCCCAATTTTCTGCCTGGGAAGAATGGCTTCTCACCCAGTAGTCCCAGTCTCTCTCTCCTTTCTGCTCTCTACCTTGGCCCGCTGCTTCTACAATTCACTTTCCCACCACGCCCTTGGATTTATGTAACTGAGTAATTGTGTGATGCTGTAAATCTAATTTGCACTTGTGCTTGGGCAGGGAAGTGACGAGAGCTTTGCGGTGGCCTTGAGGGGCAGAAGAGGTCTCCCTCGCCACATCTCCACACACCCTTCTCAGGCTCAAAGTGCCAGTGGCCGATTCCATCTGCACAGGCCCAGCACCAAGCCAGTCACAGAAAGAAATTAAAGAAAAATCCTTCCATTATTGCAAAGTCAAGCTCCCTATCGCATTCTCCCCATCTCCAGGCAGAGATCACTGGTTCAGTCTTTCAACCTTCTACAGGGCTCTGTCAGCACCTGTTTCCTTGGTCACAGACCAGGAGACGGCGTGGCATGTCTCTTCCTGCCAAATCGAGGCACACTAAGACCGAACAGCAAAGGGGGAAGTGCTTGCCCGGGTTGGGCTGCCCACTTCCCAGTTTCAGTGGTCTTCATAGCTGAAACTGGAAGACCTAAAGAGAATAAATAGAAAAGGTATTCTGGTAATATGTTGTAAGTGTGTGTAGAAGGTGGGCCAGGGGAAGAGGGAAGCTTGTGCTGGTCAATCAGAGACTTAATAGTTGATATAAGAGGAATGACTAAACAGTTTAAAATATTGGGTTGGCTGAAAAGTTGGTCTGGTTTTCTGTAAAATCTTATTGAAAACCTAATGGTCAGCCCAATGGTAACAGACACCATTTCTCAGGCCTCTGAAAGTGAGTGTTAGTCACTCAGTCACATTGGACTCTTTCCCACCCCATGGACTGTAGCCCACCAGGTTCCTCTGTCTGTGGGATTCTCCAGGGCAGAATACTGGAGTGGATAGCCATTCTCTTCTCCAGAGGATCTTCCCAACCCTGGAATCAAACCCAGGTCTCCCACATTGCAGGTGGCTTCTTTACCAACTGAGCCAGCAGGAAGCCATCTTGGGCCTCTGCTACCTGACAAACATGACGTGAAGTGTTTTGTACATAACGTTCCATTTAATTTTCAAAACGACCTAGCGATGGAAGCACTTAGACACCCATGTTATAAATGAAGAAACAGGCTCACTGAGTCACAGTGCTCCTAAGTGGTTAAGCTCTAGGGCTGAGATGCTGACGGCTTGCTTTGAACTACAACTTATAACTGCTTTCCTAGGGCTAGAGATCATGAAGGAAACTGGTTTATAGTGTGGCAGAGGACTCACGATTAGACATAAAGAACATTCTGACAATGAGAGCTCTTGGTTATAGTCAGAGTAATCGGGCTCATTAGAGCTCTTCCTCCAAGGGCTTTTGCATTTAGATGAATGGAGGTTTCTATGCCTGGCTGGCTAAGGGAAGCAGTCTCTGTTCCCAGCATGGGACTGGCTTGTTTGAACTGACAGCCTCACTGGGGTACAAGATTGCCACACACAGAACCGTTAGATGAGAGGAGAAGATAACACAGGATGTGTGCCCAAATGCGGCTGGAGGAAAGCAAGGGCTACAGGCAGGCAGATGCTATTGTGGTTAAAAGAAAGGACTTTGTGGTCAGGCGGCCTCATGTTTGAGTCCCTTCTGGTTCCCCTACTTATGTGACCCTGGGCATGTTACTTAACCTCTGGATGCCTCGGTTTCCTAGTCAGTAAAAAGAGGCTAAGAATAGAACACACTTTGGAGTGTTGCCATGAAAATTAAATAAGATGATACATGTAAAGTGCTTGGCACAGAACTTGGACACAATAAGAACACAATGAATGGTAGCTGCTATAATAATTGTTATTGTTGGAGTTCAGAGTGGGGAAAGAATACAGCAGAGCTATATGTCAGTAGCCTGGGAAACTCTTCCTGGCAAACTTGAGCTTTTTGTCCTAGTCTTGAAGAGTTGGTCAGGTAAAATCAAAAGAAAGGCGAGGGACAGAAGTAGGGCTTGCAAAATGGAGTGAGACTTCAAATTCTCTATCTTAAAAGAAAAATCTAGTGTGATCTGTGGTTGAACTCAAGGAGGACACTGATTATGCAGAAGAGGTGGCAGAAAGAGATGAGGTATCTATCCTTGCTTCCAAACCCAAAATTCGAATAGTGACAATAGATTCTTTCGGATTGTGGTGCTGGAAAAGACTCTTGAGAGTCCCTTGGACTGCAAGGAGATCAAACCAGTCAATCCTAAAGGAAATCAACCCTAGATATTCATTGGAAGGGCTAATGCTGAAGCTGAAACTCCAGTAATTTGGCCACCTGATTCAAAGAGCCAATTCATTGGAAAAGACCCTGATGCTGGGAAAGATTGAGGGCAAAAGGAGAAGGGGGTGGCAGAGGATGAGATGGTTAGGTAGCACCACCGACTCAGTGGACATGAGTTTGAGCAAACTCCAGGAGATGATGAAGGACAGAGGAGCCTGGCGTGCTGCAGTTCATGGGGTCGCAAAGAGTTGGACACAACTTAGTGACTGAACAAAAACAGCAAAAGACAGTCTTAAAAACCTAGAAAATAAACCAGACACACAGGGCTTCTTTCTTTACTTCTTCCGGGATTTCACTGGGGTGAAGAGGAAGGGGCCTGGGAACATGGTTGGGGCAGAGCCTGATGATGGATGGGGGACAGGACCTGAAACAGGAAGTTAGGAAATGTGGGTGAGGCCCTAATGACTCAAGTGAGAAGACCTAATTCTAAGCCTGGATTGAGATGAGTGTCCTGTCAGGCAGGAGGCCAGTTTTGAGACCCTGGGCATCCCTCCAGCCCTGCCAGCTCTGGGTGGGAGGCCCTAGGGGGCATTCTGTGCTAATCCACTGTTCTCTTGACAGCCCGCCTCATCTCCCTAATGGGAAGGTAAACTCCTTAGGGACCAGGATGTTTCCTCAGGAAAGATGCTGTTTGTTTTTAGATCCGCTAAGCAACCCTCTGTCAGGTTACCAGCTATCAACCCCTGAGATCAAGCATCACTGGGCATTTGTTAAAAATGCAGATTTTCAGTTCTTTTTCTTAACAAGTCAGGTTGACTAGATTTAGGGATCTAGGTATCTGTGTTTTTAATAGGCACTTAGGTGATTCTTTTCATAAAACAAATTTGGAAAACATCAAATTAGATAATCTTCTGAATCCCTTTCGGTCTTAAATTTATGCAGCAGAGTATAGTAAGAAGTCCAGTTCAGATGTTCAGTCGTGTCCGACTCTTTGCAACCCCGTGAACTGCAGCACGCCAGGTTTCCCTGTCCATTACCAACTCCCAGAGCAGTGATGCCATCCAACCAACTCAACCTCTGTCATCCCCTTCTCTTCCTGCCTTCAGTCTTTCCCAGCATCAGGGTCTTTTTCAGTGAGTCAGTTCTTCGCATCAGGTGGCCAAGGTAAGTTTCGGCTTCCAGCATCAGTCCTTCCAATGAATATTCAGGACTGATTTCCTTTAGGATGGGCTGGTTGGATCTCCTTGCAGTCCAAGAGACTCTCAAGAGTCTTTTCCAACATCACAGTTCAAATGTATCAATTATTTGGCGCTCAGCTTTCTTTATGGTCCAACTTTCTCATACTGGAATGTACTGGAAAAACATAACTTTGACTAGATGGATTTTTGTCAGCAAAGTAATACCTCTACTTTCTAATATGCTATCTAGGTTGGGTATAGCTTTTCTTTCAAGGAGCAATCGTCTTTTAATTTCATGACCAGTAGTAAGAAGAGCTCTGGGCTAGTAGTAAGAAAGTGATTCTGGGCACCCCCTGCAGTTCAAGGCATCTAACTCTGCTGGCACCCTCATAGTCCCTGGGTGCTTGGGTACCTGTTGTCATAGTTACTAACCTGTGCTGGGAAAAACCTGGATGGGAAGAAGGCTGAAGAGAAGGGTATTCAACATCTGTGATCAAGATCTGGGAAAGATTAGGGGAACACAGAATAAAGAGAAGTGAAATGAACATCAAGGAACAATAGGTTCTGAATATCCCCCTGGCGTTTTCTCTTCTGGAACTGGCAGGACTTTGTAGGTCTCAGCAACGCCCACTATACCTGGGGGACACTTAGACCCAAAGAACTTTTCAAATGTTTCCAAAGCACACAGCTAATCAGAGGAAGCAGGAATCCACATCCCTCCTGCCTTCACCCAGTTCACTGTTGGAGTGCATGGCAAGGCACCCCATTTCTGTGGGCTTGTGGGAGAGCCTCTGATGGTCAAGCGCACCTTGAGTCCCTGGACATCCTCCAGAATGGTCTGCAATCTACTGTTTTCCTGAATTTGCTCAGCCTAACGGTGGGAGAGAGAACAGGGGTCTGGGGAAGTGGGCAGGACTGGGGAGAAGTCGTGTATGGGGAAAGTAAGGGCGACCAGACCGAAAAGAACCTGCGCAGGGGCTCAGAGAATGCGAGCACTTCAAGGGCCATGTTCAGAGAGGCGGCCTGACCAAGATATCACACCTGACGGGTGTCAATGCCAGCAGAACCTCAGCCCCTCTCTCTCCTGATCTATGGCAGTCAAAAGGCTGAACGAGAGGTGAGGTCCGATTTTGTAGAAGCAGTGTAGAAATTCGCCCCCTAAGAGAAACTGAAAAGACCAAACAAAACCCCTAAAACACCAAGCCCGATTCTTTCATACACGTGGCACAAGAACTGGCCAAAAGAAGGACGGGGCCGGGGGGGGGGAGGCGGGGAAGAGTCACCCGTCCCGCCCCTGCTGGGAGGAAGCGATCTGCCAGGAGAGTCAACTCCCGGGCCAGCCCGGCGGCTGCCGGGGCGCGACGGGGAGGGAGCGCGGTTGAAAAACCCAGTTCCCACCAGGCCGCCGCGCGCCGGTCCGCCCCGCCCGCCGCCGAGCGCGGGGAGAGCCGCCGCGGGCCCTTTTAAGGGCCGAGAGGTGCGCGGTCTCTTTAAGGCAGGTCCTGGTGGTTTCTGTTTTCTGAAGGAAGTGACGGGGGGGTGGGATTGAATGAAAAGTGCAAAACAGAGTCTCGGGCTCCGGAGTCGGGGGGCCGCGGGAGGCGCCGCGCTGGGACTGGGAGGCGGACGGGGCCCGGGAGCGCGGCGTCCGCCTCGGAGCCGCCGGGGGGCGCGCGGCTGAGCGCAGCCCACGTGCCTCGGCGCCACGTCGCTGGCACCCCGCGGCTGAGCCCCGGCCCCAGGGGGAGCCGCGCCCCCGCGCCGTGAACTAGCCTCCAAGTTCGGGCGAAGTTTGGCCCCGCAGCTCCCTGCCCGCTCGCGGCGCGCCGGGTCGCGAGGGCGGCGGCGGCTCCCGGGGATGCGCCCGGCCGGCCGCTGCGGGGTCCCCGGGCGTCCCCGCGCTGCTGCTCCTGCCGCTGCTCGTGCCGCTGCTGGGGGCGCCGCGCGGCGTGGGCGCGGGGGCCGGGGCTGGCGCGCCGTCGGAGCTGCGGGTGCGGGTGAGGCTGCCTGACGGCCGGGTGACCGAGGAGAGCCTGCAGGCGGACAGCGACGCCGACAGCATCAGCCTGGAGCTGCGCAAGCCCGACGGCACTCTCATTTCCTTCACCGCCGACTTTAAGAAGGTGAGGCACCGTCGGTTGCCCGGCGGCGGGGCAGAGAGGGAAATCTGCGTGTCTGAGAGGGTCCCGTCTGCTGGTCGGAGAACTGGGCCAGGAGAGGGACAGGGACGCGACTTAGCCAAGGTCACGCGGGCTCTTCTCCACACCTCTTTGCCCTACTCCCAGCGCCCGTCATTCTCCCCCACGAACTGCTCTGCTGCCCTTCAGACTCTCCTTGCGGCCTTTCACCTTTTTACCCTGGGCGCCCAGGCCCCTGATCAGCTAGCTCCGCACTTCCTCTTCCAGGTCTCCCTGCGCCCTCCAGGTGCTGACCATACTAGAGTCAATGTTTATAACCCCGTCTCCCTTTCTGGAGTAATTCCCCCAGGCTCTATCAGGAAAAAGTCCTGGGCCAGGCATCAGAGGTCCTGGGTTCTCACTGTGACCTAGGGCAAGTCCCTCTCCTTCTCTAGGCCACCTTTCACAGCTCTGTACAGGAGCAAGAGGGTGACTGTAGGTCTCCCAGCCCTGACATCTTGGAGTCTATGTACCACCTCTCCTTGTTTCACTTCCCTGGGCTGGGGAACTACGTGTCCCCCAGGCCAGGAGAAGCCACCTCTTTCTTTGGAATGAAAGTCTGGGGAACTTGCAGTGGAAGACCTGGGGAGAGGCCCCGGGTGAGGTCCCCAGGCTCTGGGAAAGGTGCCACCTCTTACCCTGCTTGGCAGAAGGGCTGACCAACCCTCAGTTTTGGCTCAGATTCTGTGGAAGTGGGTAAAGACCAGCCTGTCCTGTGTGTGTGTGTGGTGAAGGGATCAAGTAGGTGGGAAGGGTGTGTGTGTGTGTGTGTGTGTGTGTGTGTACAAGTAGGTGGGAAGGGGGTAAAGACCAGCCTCTCTGTGTGTGTGTGTGTGTGTGTACAAGTAGGTGGGAAGGGGGTAAAGACCAGCCTCTCCTCTGTGTGTGTGTGTGTATGTGTGTTTGGTGAAGGGAACAAGTAGGTGGGCCTGGCCCCCTGGATTGCGAGGTGGGGTAGAGAACGGAGGTGCTCGGTGTTATCAGGAAGTGGGCCTGGAAGGGCAGCGACTAACGGTGACCCAGGGTGGGAACCCTGGCGGGAAAGAAGGTGGCTGAGGTGTGGTACTCAAGGGAGTCTCCTGATCAACTGAAGCGTGCTCCCCACCTCCCTCTCCTGTAGAAAGAGGCCCTGAGAGGCTCTAGGGAAGGGGAGAGGGGAGGCCGATGAGACAGCCAGCAGTGGAGAAAGCCCAGGGCTCTGGGGCAGCTATCTGAGCTGCCTCTCTCTCCTTCCTCTTGGAGACCAGAGCTTGAGAGGAGTCAGGGCAAAGTTTGCAGTCACCTAGGGACCCAGCCACATTGCCACAGATGATATACCAGGCTGGGGGCCAGTGATCCATAGACAGTGGAGGTGGGGCTTGACGGAGGATCTGTCCCTGGACTATTGGGCTGTCACTGACCAGGGATGCAGGGAGACCAGTTGAGGGGGGTGGGGTGGGGCGGGGGGTAGAGGTGCTTGAGTGTTGCGACTGGGAGGGCTGTGCGATCCCTTCCTTACTCAGCAGGCCTAAGCTGGGTTCTCAGTTCAGGCTGGGGCAGGTGAGTGTGTGTGTGGAGAGCGGGGAAGCCGACAGGGCAGGAACACCTCCTGCCTCCCTGCTTAAACTCCAGGGGAATTTTGTCAAGTCTGTTCTTTTCCTGGAAAACCCAAATAGGGGAAGCAGGAGTCTAAGCCTCCCCTCCAACCTGCCATTGAAACCCTTTGTCCTTGAGAGTGAGCCTCAGGCCAGCCCCAGGAGTCTCCCACCTTCCTGCCCCACTGCCCATTGTTCTGTGGCCATTCTGGAACCCTCGAGGAGACTTCCCCACCCCTGGGACCACTCCAGTAGCCAAGACTGTGGGTAGGACACCCCGTCAGAGAGTCAACGAGTAGGGTTCAGCTTTTATAGCCTCTAGCTGCAGCTTGGAAGGTTTTATTGCTCTATCCTGAGGGCAAGGGTAGGGAAGAGGCCCGTGGCAGTGGGGTGCAGGCCTGGGGATTGGGGCTGAGGGTAAAGTGAGGGGCCAACTGCCCAGTTAGAGAATCCATTTGGAACTGATTGTAAGAGCCTCATTTTAATCCCCGCAGCAGTTCAAACCTCCCTGCAGCTTTTCAGAGTAACCTCTGACCCAGAAGCTGGCATTTCACACCCGCCCTCTGGCATCTCCAGTTTCATCAGTAAGGGAGGGAATTGAGAATGAAAATCACCTAAGGGAACCAGCTTTCCAAGGTCCCTTCCTACTCTGGCTTTCTCAGCTGGCCTGGGGTGGGGGTGGAGTTGGGGAAGGCTGGGAGTGGAAGGAATAGCCTTTATCCCCACCCTAGTCCATGGTCTGCATCGGCCAGAGCAGCTTTTATAAGGGATCTTTTGGGGTGGGTCACCTCTCTTGTTGCTCTCCCAGTCCTCAAGGTCTCTGGCAGATTTCCAAGAGAAGCTTCTATCTAGAAGTAATGACTTTTCTTGTAGGAAAAAGTCCTGGATCTGGTGTTTCTTTTATTCCACGTACCAAATCCGTTTGGGAGTGGTTTGGGAACAGTCCCTAGTCCATTTGGGGATAGTAACATTGGCCGCTTTGTCACTTTTGGGAAACAGTCCAAACTGAAAGGAGACAGACATAGTTTAACCCTGGGCAAGCTACTTGATCTCTCCAGGCCTTCATTTTTTCATCTGTAAAATGGGGATGATAATGGTACTGTTCCCATAGCCATTGTGAGAGCTAAACTGAGCCATGTATATGAAATACTCACTGTGTATCATCTGCCATACCCAATACTCCAAAAATAGAAGCCACTGACTTTCATAATTATCACTGGCTCACATCACATCTCAGCAGGGACCCTCTGTGCTAAGCCTGGGTGAAACGATGTTGAACAACAGACCCAAAGTCACACGGAAAGACAACAGCGAGCCTGGAAGAGCCTTAGTCCCTCATCAGAACCTTCTCTCTGAAGCTCCGTGTATTAGAGTTCCCCGCAGAACAGAAATAATAGAGAAATACACCCAGGTGGCTCAGTGGTAAAGAATCTGCCTGCCGAGTGGGAGACAAGGGTTGGATCCCTGGGTGGGGAAGATCTCCCTGGGAGAAGGAAATGGCAACCCACTCCAGTTTATTCTTGCCTGGGGAATCCCCTGGACAGAGGAGCCTGGTGGGCCACAGTCCATTGGAGTTGCAAAAGAGTCGAACACAACTTAGTGACTACACCACCAGCACAGAGCTGTAGAAGAGATTTTATTTGAGGGGTTGTTGGCTCACATGATTATGAAGGCGGAGAAGTCTGTGGTCTGTCAGCTGGAGGTCCAGGAAGGCCTGTGTCGTTCCAGTGTGAGTGCAGAGGCCTGAGAACCAGGAGCATTGGGCCTGGAGAAGGGGCGGGAGAAGATGGATGTCCGGCTCACGCGAGAGAGCAAATTTTGCCCTTCTCCACCCTTTTGTTCTTGTCATGCCCTCAGTGGATTGGATGATGCCCACCCACTCTGGCGAGGGGCCATCTACTACTCAGGCTCCTGTTTCACATGCTAGTATCTTCCCGAGACACCCTCACGGACACACCCAGAAAAGATGTCTTATCAGCTCTGTGGGCATCTCTCAGCCCAGTGAAATGTACACGGGAAGTTAGCCGTCACACTCCAGAGTTGCTGTCCAGCCCCTCCGCAGGGAGCAGTCATTCCTGTAGTGTCCTGCTACTCAGGGCAGCAGCAAGGCCCCCTGTGCTGGATGCAATATAGCCCTCCTCCAGCTGGTTGCACCCCTGCCCCAGCACCCTGTCCACACCCCTCCAACCCTCTGCCTCCTCCAGCACCACCTGGTCCTCCTGCCCCACTGGACCTGAAGCCAGTAAAGCTGTCACAGTGATCCAGCCCCATTGTAGGACACAGAGCCCGGGCAAGGATCACACACTCCACAAGGCCCTCCAAGATACCAAATCACCATCGTGCGTGACTGTAAGCCCTGCTCACAGGCTGCTGACCATCAGTTCAGGGCACAGTTTTCAAAAACCACGCTGCAGCTAGGTGGTTCCCAAACTTCGATGCACATTTGAATCGCCTGGGGAGCTTTAGAAAACCCAGTGCCTCGGCTGCACTCCAGACCAATTAAGTCCAAATGTCTGAGGGTGGGAACCAGACAGCAGGGTTTTTAAAGAGCCCCTGGTGATTCCAATGAGTAGCAACGTTTGGGACGCCCTGGAAGAGTTGCTCCAGGGATGGAGGGACTTGGAGGAGGCACGAGGTTAGACTGTGAAATGAAGGTCAAGCCCCAACTCAGTCATTTAGTTGAAACCTGTCGTTCTATCCACAATAACCCTAATGTGTTTAAACGCAACCCGGGGCCCCGTTCTCCGGTGCCCTCAGCACAAGAACGCTGATTCATCATACGGTCTCCGTAGGCAATGCCCTTCTTTATAATCCAAAGCCTATGCATGTAATCATACCCAGATGTACAGACTCACTGGGCATGTCACCATCCCGACTCTCCAGCCTGGCTTTTGATCTGACAGTGGTCTTGGTCCCCTTCCCCCAGGTTGCTGTCCCCATCCAAGTTCTCTTTTCCTCTGAGTATCTCTTATCATCTGAGTGTCCAGAATCTGGGAGAGGAGGATGAGTCATGTTCAGGCGGTGTGGTTTGGTGCTGACGGGGCAGGGAGGGTGGGACTGAAAGATAAGAGAAATTCATATGCAGCTACAAAGGGCAGGTGAGGGTGGTGGTGAACCATGGCTGCAACAGGAGGAGGGAGAAAGGAGCCAGACTCCAAATGTGTGGAGGGTGGGGGCCAAGAGGGGCCACGGGCTGAAGCCAAGATGTATATATGTGTGTGTGTGTGTGTGTGTGTGTGTGTGTGTGTGTGTTGCTCAATCATGTCTGACTCTTTGTGACCCCATGAACTGTAGCCCACCAGGCTCCTCTGTCCGTGGAATTCCCCTGGCAAGAAAACTGGAGTGGGTTGCCATGCCCTTCTCCTGGGGATCTTCCAGACCCAAGGGCTGCACCTGGGTCTCCCTAATTGCAGACAGATTCTTCCTATTTGAGCCACCAAGGAAGCCCAGAGCCAAGATAAAGGGGTCCATATAACAGGGCAGGTCAGCTCGAGATCACTTCAAGGGACCCATGCCCTGGGGGGTGGCGGTCAGAGGAAGGAGCAGTCCAGATAGCACAGTCATCCGTGCCTTGGGGGCTCCCTGTCTGGGTAGGGGAGCAGCTGCAGGCTGTGAGAGAGTCAGCAAAGATAGGGAATGTGCAAATGGCCAGACTGATGCCTGCGGCTGTTTGTTCTAACAGGATATCACATCGCAGGGATGTCAGGACGGGACAGGCTCTGAGGGCGCAGTGTCTGCCTCCCCAGCTTATGTTGGGTCCCTGCAGTTTGGTGATCAGTAGTGGAGGCACGTGATGGAGAGGGTGTCTTTTGGGGAACAGATTACGGTAGAGGTGCTTTCAGCAGAGGCCCAGAGCTTTGGGGTGCCCAGGGCATCTCCCCACGGGAGTTTATGAGAAGTCAGCAGAGAGAACCACCCGGCTTGTGCCCGTGGGGCCCGGGTTCTAACAGCAGTCGCTCTGCCGTGTCTGAGGAAGCCCTGTGTTAGGGATCAGCAGCCCTGCCCCAGGGTGCAGCCTGGCCTGTGCCTACCACTCCCTGAATACCTACGTCCAGGTGGAGTCCTGGCAAAGGATCCCGGGTTGTCCAGTGAGGACTGCCACCTGGGACAAGTGAGTGACCTTCTGTTATTGATGAGGGAGAAACGAAGTGAGGGTCTTCCTGTGAGGCTTCCCAAGGGTCACAGAGGTGGTGCCAGTGAGACCAAGGCCAGCTTTGAGGTAAGAATCACAGCTGTCTGGGTCTCACACACTGAGTGGTCACTCAGATCACACACTGACAGTGGCATTCACACACCTGGCCTCATTTGATCCTCATCACTACATCAAATGGCGAGTATTGCATCCATTTCGCAGATGTGCAAACTGAGGCTCATGCCTATGTAGTGACTTGGACAAGATCAGTAGCGAACGATCCAGGATGGGGACCCAGGGATTCTTCCACTGTGTACTGACTGCCTGTGCTTGCTGTGACATATAAATGGGCTCCTTCCCGGAGGCTGAAGAAACCTCAGCAGGGGAGGGAAGAGGAAGAAGGAGGCTGAAAAGAGCCTTGGTGCAGAGGGACACATCTACAGAGAAACTCCTGCTTACAGACTTGGGCTGGATCCCTCCCTGCAAGCTCACCACGTGCCCCACCATGAATTTTGAGTTTTGACCTCTTCACTGAGCCTGGGATATTCCTCTTTGCCCTCCCACCGTGGCTCCTGGAGAGACCATGGGAGTGAGGGGACCATTTTTTAAATAGCTCATAGATATTTCTGAGTACTCGCTGTACATTTTTCTGCCCTTGACCAGCCATGTGGCTTGACAAGTCACTTAACCTGTCTGAGCCCCAGGCTCAGACACAACACAAATGCCATATGACGGCTTGGAGACATGTTGTGAGAAGTGAGTAAGAGGCCTCAGCAAAGCAGAGGCCAGCGGAGGCAGGTGAGAAGACAACTAGCAGTTCCAGCCAGGGCCCCAGCCCTCCTTCCTGACACAGCCAGCAGATTGTTCCTGTTCTGGGGGCCCAGGCATCATTAGGACTCCCATCCTTTCAGTTGGCAAGTGTTGAAGTGGCTGCCCCCCACCCTGGGGAGGGGGTGCAGGGGGAGATTCTGATGAAGGGCTGGGGGCAAGGGAGGGAGGCGCTGGGGCTGGGAATGCGAGTGAGCGGGAAGCGTGGAGCCCTGTCTCAGGAGCCCTGAGTCAGCGGGACATTGGGGGTGCATTTGATCCACATAAAGCCGCACATTGTTCCTGGAGCAGTCGGGACAGTGGTGACCTTTGGGATTTGGCTGACGGAGCACTGGGGGCCTGGGGGAGGGCAGGGGGCACTGCCCCCAGCAAGTGGTTGCATGGATGACCTGTAACAAGAAGTCTCTGTGTAGGCGTAGCCCCTGGGGTCTGCAGGCATCTCATAACGGGGCAGCCTGCCTCCCCAGGCACCAGCTGGGGAGTGTGCTTGGCTTGGCTTTGCGTGGATTCCATTTGCCTCTGTGCCTCTCCAGGAGTCCAGCCAGAGCAGCCCAGGTGCTCCTGTGCCTGTCCTGGGGCGCCCAGCACGAAGTGAGGCGGGCCCTGCTCCCTGGCTGCCCCTCCAGGCTGACCTCTCACCTCCCCAGCACAGGGAAGCCAGCCCCTCTCTAGCTATAAAGCGGCTCCAGCCAGGAGCCGAGCAGTAAATATTTGGGTTGGCTCAGGATGGGCCTCAAAACCTCATACTCTGGTGTGCCAGGAAGGAGAGTGAGATGGCCGAGAGCTCCCAGGAGACGGAGTGCACCGTCCAAGGGCCAGGGGAGAGAGGAGCAGGTGCTCCGCGGGGACCTAGAGCGTGGCCTCCAGCCTGGGCTGTGTAACCACAGTGGCACAGAGCTGGGCTGGGAGAGGGCTTTTGAGGGAAGGTCAGTTCCACCATGGGCTTTCCTGGTAGATTGGCTGGTAAAGAATCTACCTGCAATGCAGGAGTCCCCAGTTTGATTCCTGGGTGGGAAGTTTCCCTGGAGAAGGGATAGGCTACCCACTCCAGTATTCTTGGATTTCCTTGGTGGCTCAGATGATAAAGATTCTGCAATGCGGGAGGCCTGGGTTCGATCCCTGGTTGGGAAGATTCCTCTGGAGGAAGGCATGGAAACCCACTCCAGTATTCTTGCCTGGAAAATCCCCACGGACAGAGGAGCCTGGCGGGCTACAGTCCATGGGGTAGGTAGCAAAGAGCTGGACATGACTGAGCAGCCCAGCACTGCACAGGAGCTCCACCGTCTGGCCCTCTTTGTTTTCAGTTCCCTGTGGTCCAGGGCTGGGTGGCAGCGAGGTCTGAGATGGGAGAGCCTCCCCGCGCTTCCCCATAGTGGGCTTTCTGGAAAAGGGGCTGAGGAAGGGTGCTTGGAGTCGGGGGAGCTGGGAGCTGGCAGTGGGAAGGAGGGCAGGATGGTTGGGGGGTGGGGGTCGGCCAGGCTAGGCTGGGGAGGTGAACTGGGAGAGGCCGGTGTCAGTGCCTGGGGGTAGGTGAGTGTAACAGCCTGTGTGCGGTGAGTGCAGAGGCTGATGTGTGAGAACGCGTGGAAGACGCTGTGTGTGTGTGTGTGTGTGTGTGTGTGTGAGAGAGAGAGAGAGAGAGACTTTGGGGGAAGAAGAGAGGGTGGGAGAAGGGTGTGGAGAGACTGTGGGGAGAAATGGGCGTGTGTGACTACATGCGAGGGGTGCTGCAGTGATCAAGAGAAAGGGGGTGACATGGAGACTCCTGGGAGAGGCCATGAGGGTGGAAACGTGCTCCTAGGAGCAGGGGTGTGAGAGAGGAGGGGCCCACAGCCGAGCGGAAGTGTGGGCCCCAGCACAAGGGGCATAGGAGGCCTGGGTGCCGCTGGGTGAAGGGTGGGAGAGCATGGAAAAATCAGCACCTCTGGGTGAAAGCTTGTGGCCACGTGGCCCCTGAATGGGGGCAAGCAGGTGTCTGTCTGTGTGTACAGTTACAATTCGACTTGGCTGTAACATAAAACCCCACAGCAGTCAAAACAAGAGAGGCTTGTTTCCCCCTTGCATTCTGGAAGCTGGCAGTCAGGCTTGTGTGACAGCACCAGGGTCATCAGCCCTCCCATGGGCTCTGTCTTCGGGGTCGCCTCCTGTCCCCAACACCGAGCTCTCCCTGGAGCCTCTTCCCCGGAAGGCAGCAGCGGAGGCCTGGCACAGGCTGTCTGCTCTTGTAAGTGCAGAGGGCTACCCCCTGCTTTTCCCAGGACAGCCTTCTCTCTATGAGATACAGAGGGTCTAGGGCAGGGAGTGGATGCAGAGAAGAACAGAATATCTTGGAGAGGGCTCAGCGGGGAGCTGGGAAGAGCAGAAAGATCATGGGGTTGAGTTAAAAAATCTGGGCGCCTGGGGCTGGCCTTGCAGCTGGGTGACCTTGAAGGTCACGTCCCCTGCTGGAACCTCACTGGAGCATGAAAAGCTCCTCTGAACCTCCAGAAGCCAAAAGCGCAGCTGTAGCTGCCAGTATGCAGGAGCCCGGGTACAAGGAAGCCCAAGAAGAACCGTCTTCTTGTTGGGGGTAAGAGGTTTCGATCGAGGCGCCAGAGCATGGGAGCCTTCACTCAGCTTTGTGTCAGACTGAGGACACTGCGTAGATAAGGTGGAGCCGCTGTCCTGAGCCAGAGGCACAGCGTGGAGGGCCTGGGGGACTTGTTGCCCAGGCAGAAGACACTACACGAGGACTGGGGCCCTTCCGAGGTGTTTAGATAAGATGCACGCTGGCCTAGCACAGCTCAAGTTTCTGATTCAGCTCTAAGCCAGGGATTCGTGCATGTCACCTCCAGGCTGAAAATCCAGTGATGACTTCCAGTGGTCTGCTAGATGAAGCTCAGACTCTTTCACTGGGCTCTCAGACCCTGTCCCTGCCCTCCCACCAGCCTCTTCCTTCCACCACTGCCTTCCCCTCCCTCCTCCCCCTCCCTGGGACTCCCATCACTTTCCTTAGGACCCTGGCCTACTCTTGTTTGTTCAGTCCATCCTTCATTTATTCATTTCCAGATAGGTATTGAGCACCTGTTGTGTTCTAGTGGGTGGGGATACACTGCAAATAATATACTATCCCAGCCTCAAGGAGTTGAGTCTGGAAGGAAAGACAAGGAGAGATCCTTCCAGACACAGTGGGAGGAAGGTAGGGATTGGACCTGGCCACCTCTGCTGGAGAGTTGGTGGGGGTGATGGATGCATGTGAACTGAGTCCTGAAGGATGCTGGGCAGGATGGGACGGGGCATCCCCGACAGGCATCAACTCATAGAAAGGCACATGGCCTCGCTTACTCTGGAAACCGCTACCTCTTTGGTTCAATGCTCAGAACTGTCAGCAAAGATGTGGATGCCAGCCTCTGGGGGTACACTTTATGGTGAGGACAAAGAAGCCTTGGAAAGGCATTAGGCAGATCGTAAGACGGTAGTGTGAAGAGATGGATGGGTGGGGACATTAAGATGCCTTTGTACCTCCCCAGCTTCTGTAATTTATTCATTATTCATCTTCTGTAATTTATTCACCTGAGGCTTCCCAGGTGGCGCTCCTGCCCGCCAGTGCAGGAGGTGCAAGGGACGCGGGTTCAATCCCTGGGTCGAGACGAGCCCCTGGAGGAGGAAATGGCAACCCACTGCAGTATTCTTGCCTGGGAAATCCCATGGACAGAGGACCCTGGTGGGCTGCAGTCCACGGGGTCGCAAAGAGTCGGACACGAGTGAGCACACAGCGCACACACACTTTTTTCTGTAATTGCCTCTCTCTTGGCTAGAAAGCCCCCTATCCTCTCATTGTCCAGAACCAGTGAAGTATCCTTCAGTCTAGTGCAGGGGTTCCCAGCCTCCAGGATCTGGTGCCTGATGATCTGAGGCGAAGCTGATATAACAATAGAAATAAAGCATGCAACAAATGTAACGCGCTTGAATCATCCCCAAACCATCCGTCCATGCCTGCCTCCCACCCCCCTACCTGGTTCGTGGGGACATTGTCTTCCATGAAACCTGTCTCCGGTACCAAAAAGGTTGAGGTCCTCTGCTCTAGTAAGTCTTCCCTCCCTCCACCCCTCCCAGCCCCATGCCTAAAGGGGATGGAGCACTAGAGTCGGACACAACTGAGTGACTTTCACTTTCACCTTTACCCTGTAGCACTTTGCATAAGCCTCAATCCTCGGCTTCATCATAGGCGCTGACTTCAGTTGTAGGTCAGCTTGCCCATGAGTCCCTTGAAGACTGGGGCCCTGACCTTGGTGTTGCCCACTGCCCTGCCCTGCTGCCTGTGAAGGCCCTGCCCCAGGTGATGCTAGCCAGCACTCTCCCACTGATTTGCTGACTACCTGCAAGCTCCCGCAGGGTCACCTGACTTCTCTGGGGCTCTGGTGTGTCTCTGGAAGAAAGCTCTTTTTCCTTGCCTCTGCAGGTCTGGAGTTGATCACAGTTGGAGCTAGGCCAGGGATTGCAACGAGTCTAGAGAAAAACTGAAGGAGGCCAGCCCATGCTGTTCTGAGACCTTTCACTCATTTTTCCTCACAGGAATTCCTTGAGGTGTAGGATTTGTTGCTTGTACTCATTTTACACATGTGGAAACTAAGATACAGAGAGGTCAAGTGAATCCCCCAGGATGACATGGCTTGTATCAGCAAAGCCAGGATTTGAATGCAGGCAGCACTGGCTCCAGAGCCTTTGCTCTTAACTATCCTGCTCTCTGAGAACCTTTAAACCACCCACAAAGGACTTCAGCAAATCCTTACTACAGTAAGTTCCCTTCATACAAATGAGCTCCCTTCTGGGAGTACGTTCATAAGTCCAGTTTGTTCGTTAAGTCCATCAAGGTTAGCCCAGGTACCCAACTGACACAGTTGGCTATATAGTACCGTACTGTCATGGGTTTATACTCTTCACACAAATAATACATTTTAAAAAACACAAAAGCAAAACATTTTTAATCTTACAATACTGTACTTTGAAAAGTACAATAGTACTGTACAACAGCTGTCATACAGGGGCTGGCATTGAGTGAACAGGCAAGAGGAGTTACCGACTGGAGGAGGGAGAGGAGGTGGGAGATGGTGGAGCTGAAGGATCATCAGCAATAGGAGACAGAGGGCAAGCTGCAATTTCATTCATGCCTGATGTTGATGGCCCAGGTTCTGGTTCCTTGCTAGAACCAGATGCACATTGGCATCTTTGAATGTTCGCAACTTGAAAGTTCGTATAGGGGACTTGCTGTATCTCTGTGACCATCCCTTCTGTGTGGCCCAGTTTCAGCCCTGGTACCGTCCCCCTCCTCTTCTTCCTGGTGGCCTGCTCCTGGGGGGCTGGAGGTTCCTAGGAGCCCATGGAAGAAGGAGCCTTATAGAAACTGCCCATCTTGGACATCCTAGCCTGAGACCTGGGCCTGGAAAGCCTGCCATATGCTCTTCCCAGCTGTGTTGTCTGCCTCGGGCATTAGGCCACATCTGGGTGGATCATCCCAGGGGATTCTTGGGCAAGGAGGAAAGCTGGGAGCTTAGTATCTGGTCAGATGTTCCCTGAAGCAGGGGTCCCCTCTCCCCTGCCCTGTCCTCTGTGCCGGAGGGAAAGGGGGCCCTGGTAGTGAGTCTGAGGAGTGGGGAGTAGAAGGTAGGAGAGACATTGGTCATGATAATGGAGCCACAGAGATCCAGCTGCTTGGAATGCTGTCTCCCTCCAGGGCTCAGCACAGGGAACTTGGCTTCCTGGAGATACAGATTAAGAAGGTTGGAAAATTCAGAGTTTACAGAGGCCCTGGGCAGAGCAGGCAAAGGGATTAGAAAGGTGATCCTGTGTCATCTTACCCTGAGGTTTGCATCAGATGCAGTTGACTGTTAGTCACTCAGCCTTGAATGGGAGCCACCATTATCCCGGGGCAGGTCTGCAGAGGACACGCAGACCACACGGCAGGAAGAAAGCCCCGCATTCTCTCCTGTCACTCACTGGCTGTGTGGCTGCGGGCAGGCCACACTCTCTCTCTGGGCCTGAGATTTAGTTTCTTTAGAAAGTGAAAGTGGTAGTTGCTCAGTCGTGTCCGACTGTTTGAAGCCCCAAGGACTGTAGCCCACCAGGCTTCTCTGTCCATGAAACTCTCCAGCCAAGAATACTGAAGTGGGTTGCTGTCTCCTTCTCCAGGGAATCCTCTTGACCCAGGGATTGAACCTGAATCTCCTCCCCTGTAGGCAGACTCCTTAACATCTGGTCTATAACTGGGCATCAGAGACATTGGACTAGTTGACCTAGACGCAGTTGTGCATTATGGTTGTGATAGTTTGGGTTTTGGAGGCAGGCTGCCTGGGTTAAAAATCTTGGCTGCATTTCCTCTTGCTCTCATGACCTTGAGCAAGTTATCCATTCCAAACACAGTAATAATCATAGTTCCTACCTCCTGTTGTTGTGAAGATTTGAATGGGACAGTATATCCTTTTTGACTCATGGTAACAGTGACTTGTCCCTTCCAGTTATAAACTTCAATATATCTTTGTCCTGCAAAAATAAATGAGAGACATAGAGGAAATCTATCTCAACAAAAAATTCCCATCCCCTCGCTTCACCTGCAGTCAGATTACCATTTTGGTAGGATTTTGCTGTTGTCATGGACATTGTTATTTAATCTAGAAGCAGGGAAAATATTCTGACAGATTTTGTTCACCCTCTGGTCTGGTCTAGAATTTTAAATACTTTCTCTGGCTAGTGAAGATGGGTAGTGTCCAACCAGGAGGCCAGCTCAGGGCAGCCCACAGACTATGGCACGTGCCTGTGGTATTGGAGAAGATGCTGTGAATATCCCAGATGGCATTCTCTTCAAGGGTTATGGCTGAAAATGCGTGGACTTTGGATACTGCCTGGGGGTCCTGCCAGGGACATCCGCCTAATTCAGCCCCAGGAGGGGAAGTCTGGTATCAAGTCTCACCTGGCAAAAACTAAGCAGCAAATGCACCCATGTACCAACTCCAGTCTCCCCTCAGCTGACCTGAGGGTGTGGAAGACTGGATGACCGAGGCTTGGCAGGGCAAGGAGAGCCTGGCCTTATGGCCCGAGAGCGGATTTCCTGCTGAGAGGAAGCTGCGGTTATCCGAGCTGTGATTCACCTTCCCTCCAAGCCTGGGACCAGAAGGAACCTAACATAACCTTTCTCACCAGCTGGGCCTCAGTCTCCCTGTCTACAGTCTTGGTGGAAAATCTCCCTGGACACTCCCACCCCTCAATGTTCCAGAGACCATTTACAGTGAAGGGAAGTAGGGAAAGTCCTTGTAGAGTCAGAGGAATTCCAAAGGGCATGGAGGGTGGGTGGGGAGATACTTCCTGGTGGTCCAGTGGTTAAGACTTTGCTTGCCAACGCAGAGGGTACCAGTTTGATCCCTGGTCAGGGAGCTAATATAAGATCCCACATGCCTTGGAACCCAAAAACCAAAACGTAAGACTGAAGCAATATTGTAACAAAATCAATAAAGACTTTAAAAATGGTCTGCATCAAAAGACTCTAAAACAAACAAAGAAAAGGACAAAAAGGGCACAGGGATTTGTGGGATGATAGCACTGACCAGTCCCCTGCAGTGGGCCCGTGGCCCCAGCCAGCGCCGCTAGGCACTTGACTTAGGGCGGGCATTCTCTGTGTTTCCCTTCACACCAGCCTGTTCTGTCCTCACCACAGCCCTCCGGGTAAAAGTGGCATCATCCCCACTTTACAAACGGGGCTTAGAGAAACTGGGAGGTGAGCTGGATGCCACTAATATACTCCAGGCTTGGAGGGGAGCCCTGGGCCCCTCACGGCCTACACCGGAATCCAGGGGGCCCCCAGACCCTGTTCTCAGAGCATTTCACTTGGCAGGAGGCACTCAGTGAACTGGGCTGCTTGGTGAGTGAGCCCAGGGCGCGGTCGTTGAAGGATTCATATCTATATAGGTGCTGTGCCCTCTGTGTTGGTGCAGGACCAGTAGCGTTCCTGGAGGAACTATCAGTGTGACCGGGGTCCCTCCCAGTCAGGGGGTCTTCACACACTTAGACCACTGCTGACATCTCATCGGGAGCCATTAGCCAAGGCACAGAGTTGGGTGAGAGCAAGGGATACCTAGGGTGCCCAGGGTTTCAGCAGCCAGTTTGGAAAGGGAACCCCATCCCACAGCCCCTCTCCCTTCTTCCTCTGCCCCTCTCTGGCCTCCCTGATTCACACAGTGAGTCAGTGACAGGAAGGAGCCCTTGGCCTGCTGGTCAGGCCATTAGTAACCCCATGGGGAAAGGGGAAGTGGGGAGGGAAGGGGGGAAAGGTGAGCCATCGCAGCCCCCTTGGCACCAGCTGCTGCTGTGTCTGCCCTTAACCCCATCCTGACCCCACCACCTTCATCTGAGATGCTGGTGTCTAGGAGCCTGGATGGCTAGAGCACTGGGGGCATTCTCCCCAAACCTACTGAATGGGAAAGTCAGCGAGAGGAGCTCTGAAATCTGTGCTTGTAAAACGTGCAGCCTCTGCCTTGTGACACCCTGGTCAGGTGGTCGTAGGGTCCCTGGCTCACCCTGATCAGGGAACACAGAAGGTGTTCCCCCACCGGGGAGTGCCACAGAAGGAAGCATCAGCTATGGGTGAACCAGGTGCCAAAAGGGTGGTTTCCTTTAAGGTGAAGTTCTGCACTTTTAAACAGCCTTGTTTTTGGAAAGCTTTCTAGCGGTACACTATGTGAATTTTCCAGAAGGCTTTGGAACATCTGGGGTGTGTTCTTTTAAGTCACGAGTTTAAATGGGAAAGAAAAAAATTCCCAGGACAGCAGGAGGGAGGTATCCATTGCAGGACAGTGTCCAGGCCTGTGTCCTCTGAGGGGGGTGTAGTCTGAGCTGAGCACTGTGTGTTGGGGGGAATGGTGAGGAGACCTCACCCCCCTCCAACCAGCCCCCCGTCCTTCTGCCCTTCCCCATCAGGATGTGAAGATCTTCCGCGCCTTGATTCTGGGGGAGCTGGAAAAGGGGCAGAGTCAGTTCCAGGCTCTCTGCTTCGTCACCCGGCTGCACCACAATGAAATCATTCCCAGCGAGGCCATGGCCAAGCTCCGGCAGGTGAGTGCCCACCCCAGGCCTGCCCCAGAGCCCACACGCACCCCTGCAGCTGAGCCCTGGCCTGGACACCCCCCCAGCCTCAGTCTCCCACCCTGCCCCATCCACCTAATCCCTGGCCCCACACTCAGCCTCTAATCCTGAACCCCCTGATTATGCCCCAGGCCACACCTGATCCCATAACCCCCAGATCCCTAATCTGCACCAAACTCCCATCTCTCAAATTCTTCCTGCCCCCAACCTCAGCCCCTCCCCGTTTATGATGGAGGCAAGTCAGATCTGCCTTCAGCTGTGGCACCACCACTCCCCATCTGGGTGACTCAAAACGTATCACCTCCCTTCCAAGTCCCTATTTTCTTTGTTTTTGGCCACGGCACAGGGCATGTGGAATTTTAGTTTCTCAACCCAGGATGGAACCCATACCCCCTACATTTGAAGCTCGGTCTTAACCACTGGCCCTCCAGGAAAGTCCCTCAAAGCCCCTATTTTCTTACTGAGAGATGGGTTACAGTGAGAATTAAGTGGGATGGAGCATGTAAAGTGTTCAATGCAGCTTTGGAACCCCTCAGCCTGTTGCCTGCTCCCAGTCCCTTCCCCAACCCTGGGCCTCTTGCCAGCCTCCTGTAAGCCCCCTAAACTCTTCATCAGGACCTGTCCTAGGTCCCACCCTTCTGTCTGCTTTTCCCAGAGAGACTCAGTTATGGGGATGTTGGGAAGTACAGGACCCCAGGGGTCATTGACCCTGGGACAACTGGCCTGGCTTGCCCACCTCCAACACCACCCCCCACCCCCACGCAACATGTCAGAATTCTCCCTTAGGTCTCAGAGGTTAGCCCAGGGGCGGGCTGAAAAGGCTCGACGGTACCCTGGGTATCAATTTTTTCCACCATTTGGAGGGGGGCTGGTTCCCCCTCTCACCCTGCAGGTGGCCCCAAGGATCTCAAGGCAGCCAGCCTGGGCTTGTCTGACAGTCAGCAACCAGGGAAAGAGTGGGCAGGGGGCTGACTGAGGCCGAGTGGGAACAATTCTTCTCTTCCACCCAGAAAAACCCACGGGCAGTCCGGCAGGCTGAGGAGGTCCGGGGCCCAGAGCAAATGCACATGGACATCGCCGTCAACTTCAGCCAGGGGGCGCTGCTGAGCCCCCATCTCCGCAACGTGTGTGCTGAGGCCGTGGATGCCATCTACACCCGCCAGGAAGACGTCCGGTTCTGGCTGGAGCAAGGTCAGCTGGGTGCGGCCCACTGCTGTATCACCTCAAATATGATGGGGAGCAATGATGAGATACGGAAGTTCTCCACCCAGCTGGGACTGGTCAGGGAGGGCTTCCTGGAGGAAGTGATGCCTGCGTGGCTCTCTTTATTGAGGGGAGTCAATGAAAGGGATCCTTCCAGGTAGGAACACGCAGAACAGTGACTCTGCTAGGCCCTGGGGAGGGAATTTCCCAGGCAACTCCACTCTCTGCCCCATCTGTGCCCTGAGTGAGAACACAGGTGAAACCTGTCATGGACATGTGCAGGAACCAGGGTCTGGATGGGTCCCAAAGACACCTGTTCCCACCTGGCTACCTCTGCTGCTGCCTCTCAGAGTTCAGCTCCACTCCTTCACTTCACACCTTCTGGGGGCCGAGCGTTTCTCCCCCAGGACCCTTGAGAACACCTCCCATCCTGGCATGGTCCCTGCCTTCCTGGCCCGTGAGACCTCACTCCTGGCCCATTTCCTGCTCATCTTTCCCAGCCCTATCCTCAGCTCCTCTCTGTAGGGAGGGCAGAGAGAGGTCACCATTCCAATGCCAGGGCCCTGGTCCTTCTGCCTGGCTGGCTGAGCATAAGAGAAATGCCAGCTCCTCCCAGGGCACCGCTGGATTTAGAAATGCCTGACAGAGCCATGGCCGTGCCCCCAACAGCACCTGCTGCTCCCCTGTGGGCTGTACCCCAGACCAAGTGCAAGCCACATGCTGTCCCCCAGGGACCAGGGGCTGGCCCCTCCCGTGGTCACTGAGCTGAGCCTGGGCTAGGTCGCTGCTCTGTGCCCCCAGCACCCCGCCCGTGTGTGCCCTGTGTGCTGGCCACTCTGACTTCCCCAGCATGTTTGTGCTGGCCCTTCCCCTCCCTGGCCCTCCTCAGATACCACCTCCTTTAGAAGCTTCCCTTACTTTCCTGCTCCTTCTCCCCACGCCTCTGTGCCATCATGTCCAGCACAGTAACAGTTTTAAGTGTAGCGTGGCATGGCACTGGCAGGGGGCAAGTGGAGGCCTTGAAGTCAGACAGTCCTGAATCCCTGCTTACTGTGTGATGTCAGCCAGGCCAATAACCTTTCTGGGCCATTTTCTCATCTGTAAAACAAGGGTGATAACACTTAGCTCGTGGGGGCGCTGGGATGCCTGAAGGGGCCACGTGGGAGGCCCCCGCCCCGCCCTGACCCCCGCCTTCTCGCACAGGTGTGGATGGCTCCGTGTTCGAGGCTCTCCCCAAGGCCTGGGAGCAGGTGTTGCTGCCTGGCTGCGGGCAGGTGGGGGACCGCGGGAAGCCCTGCGTCTGCCGCTATGGTCTGAGCCTGGCCTGGTACCCCTGCATGCTCAAGTACTGCCACAGCCGCGACCGCCCAGCGCCCTACAAGTGTGGCATCCGCAGCTGCCAGAAAAACTACAGCTTCGACTTCTACGTGCCCCAGAAGCAGCTGTGCCTCTGGGATGAGGACCCCTAGCCAGGCTGGGACGAGGGGGTGGTCCCGAGGCAGCTGCCCGGGACCCACTGCCCCTCCCCCAAGCCACCAGAGGGGGTGCCCCCCGACACCTGAGGCCTTATCGCTCTTCCTTCAGTCACCTAATCCTGGAGCCTCTGGCCCCCTCACCTGTGACTGTGAAGGGGTGTGGTGTGGCAAGGGTTAACTCATGAAGGCAGCTCCCTCCCCTGCCCCGTGCCTTCCTTGGGGACCCAGGGAGAAGGGGGCTTCTCCAAGCTTGCCTCCCCTCCTCCATCTCCCCGAAGTGTTCACTTTCAAGCACCCAAAATGTGACTGCCTGTGACTCTCCTGTTTAACTCTTTGAAGGTTTAGACCCTGAAAGGTGTCTGTGCCTGTCGTGCCCACCTCCCCACACACAACCCCTGCTCCACCGTTGGGAAGGACCTGGCCCCTGTGCAGCAAGGAGGGGAAGAATCATTGCACCAGAGGGGCGCAGCCCCAAGCACGGATCTCAACGCCTTCCTCTTGCTCTGGCCTCTGAGGCCGCCGTCCTCCACCCTGACACAGACCGTTCGTGCCTTTCTGCAAACCTGGACTTTGCTGAGGGAGCAGGTGCCGGCTTGCTTCCTCTAAACAGAAATATTTTTGTAAGGTTCTGGGACAAGGAGGGAGCATGAAGTATGAGGAAAACTTGAATTCCAGATTTTTAATGCAAAATATTTATCATTTGTACCAGAAATAAAAGTTTAAATTTTTACTTGACCGACAGCTCTAGGCGCAGAGTTCTGAGAGAATTTTTGTCCAATGCTGCCACCTGGTGTCAGGAGACGTGTCCCTGTCTAGGGAACCTGTTTTGGGGACAGCCCGTCTAGGGACAACTTCTGAAGCACCTATTGTGTGCTCAGTCTTGGCGGGGGGAGAGAGGAGGATGTAGCTAGGGATGGGTATTACTAGGAAAAGCTATGACAAAACTTCTACACTTAAGAAAATGAGACAGACACAGATGGGTAAGCAGTAAAAGACACCGTGAGACTGATGAAAATTCTGAGCCAGACCTCCAGGGATCAAATCCTGGAAATAGGTTTGTTGTTGTTTTCTTTTCCCTAGTTTAGGGCTTCCCAGGTAGTGTTAATGGTAAAGAATAATGCAGGAGACATCAGAGACCGGGGTTCGATCCCTGGGTTGGGAAGATCCCCTGGAGGAGGGCGTGGCAACCCACTCCAGTATCCTTGCCTGGAGAATCCCATGGACAGAGGAGCCTGGCGGGCTACAGTCTCTGCTGTCACAAAGAGGCGGATGTGAATGCAGCGCACGCTCATTGAACTATAATTGATTTACAGTGTTGCGTTAGTTTCTGTTGTACAGCAAAGTGATTCAGTTGCACACACACATATATATATATTAGCTTGCATTTGTTAATCCCAAACTCCCAATCTGTTGTGGCAACCACAAGTCTGTTCTGTATGTCTGTGAGTCTGTTTCTGTTTTGTAGATAAGTTCATTTGTGTTATATTTTAGATTCTACGTGTAAGTGATATTATATGGTTTTTGTCTTTCTGATTTACTTAGTATGATTACCTCTGGGTTCATTCATGTTGCTGCAAATGGCATTTTAATTTTTTTTTCTGACTGAGTAGTATTCCACTGATACATGTACCACTTTTTTTTTTAATCCATTCACCTGTCAGTGGACATTTAGGCTCTTTCCATATCTTGGCTATTGTAAATAGTGCTCCTGTGAACATAGGGGTACATGTATCTTTTTAAATTAGAGTTTTGTCTGGATACATGGCCAGGAATGGGATTGCTGGATCATATGGCAATTATATTTTTTAGGAAACTCCATATTGTTTTCCATAATGGCTGTACCAGTTTACATTCCCACCAGCAGTGAAGGAGGATTCCTTTTTCTCCACACCCTCTCCAGCATGTTATTTGTAGACTTTTAAATGATGGCTATTTTGACTGGTATCTCTAATTTTCTTGAGATCTCTAGACTTTCCCATTCTCTTGATGAAAGTGAAAGAGGAGAGTGAAAAAGTTGGCTTAAAGCTCAACATTCAGAAATGTTGAGATGCCAGATCATGGCATCTGGCATTCAGATGCCAGATCATGGCATCTGGTCCCATCACTTCATGGGAAATAGATGGGGAAACAGTGGAAACAATTACAAACTTTATTTTTTTGAGCTCTAAAATCACTGCAGATGGTGATTGCAGCCATGAAATTAAAAGATGCTTGCTCCTTGGAAGAAAAGTTATGACCAACCTAGACAGCATATTAAAAACCAGAGACATTATTTTGCAAACAAAGGTCCATCTAGTCAAATCTATGGTTTTTTTCTCAGTAGTCTTGTATGGATGTGAGAGTTGGACTATAAAGCTGAGCACCAAAGAATTGATGCTTTTGAACTGTGGTGTTGGAGAAGAGACTCTTGAGAGTCCCTTGGACTGCAAGGAGATCCAACCAGTCTATCCTAAAGGAAATCAGTCCTGAATATTCATTGGAAGGACTGATGCTGTGCTGAAACTCCCATACTTTGGCCACCTGATGTGAAGAACTGACTCATTGGAAAAGACCCTGATGCTGGGAAAGATTGAAGGCAGGAGGAGAAGGGGACAACAGAGGAAGAGATGGCTGGATGGCATCACTGACTCAATGGACATGAGTTTGAGTGAACTCCGGGAGTTGGCGATGGACAGGAAGGCTTGGCATGCTGCAGTGCATGGGGTCGCAAAGAGTCGGACACGACTGAGCAACTGAATTGAACTGATTCTAACTGGAGTGAGGTGATACCTCATGGTAGTTTTGATTTGCAGTTCTCAAGCAATTAGCTAGGTTGAACATCTTTTCATGGGCCTACTGATGGCCATGATTCTTATTTGCTGTGCAGTCTTGATTTGTTACTTGACCTCTCTGTACCTCTCTCAGCTACAAAATGGGCTTAATTGTGAGACTCCAGTGGATTTATACATTAAGTGCCCTTCACAGAGAGAATGCTCACGGTGCTAGGTGCCATTAATATTGTTACTGTTCATGAGAAGAACAGCTATTTTTCCTCATTTATAAACCCAAGACAACTAAGCCAGGCATCTTTGTAAAAGTCATTTACTTTTTAAAAAAATTTACATATTTTGGCTGTGCTGGGTCTTAGTTGTGGTATGCAAGATTTTTTTTTTTTAGTTGCAGCATGTGAATTCTTAGTTGCAGCACGTGGGATCTAGTCCCTGATGAGGGATCAAAGCAGGGTCCCTTGCATTGGGAGGGTGAAGTCATAGCCACTGGACCAACAGGCAAGTCCCAGCCAAGGATCTCGAAGACCTCTTCACTTCCAGGGTATCTCATAGTATAAAGAGGCTGTAATATGAAATGCTGGGCAAGATACTAAGGACTTCCAAGGAGGAGGGACGTGCACGGCTGAGCTGATTAGGGAAGGTTTCCTGGGATGGGATGGGATGGGAAGAGGTTGAGACCACAGGCTGGTCAGGATTTGGCAAGGTAGAGGGGACCATGTGAGCACAGGGAAGAGACTGGAGCGTTTCAGGATTGGGCAAGTTCCAGGGGTCACAGCTCCTTAGGGGAGGCGCCTTCCCCACAGACCTTGCAGAGGAAAGGGGCTTGCCGGGCTGCCCCGTTCGTTATTCTGCTCCCCAGCACCCCCAGAACAGTGTGCTGCTGCCCCTTGGCGGTGCTGGTCAGAGAGTTGTGCAGGGAGCCAGGTGTGCTTGGCCATGGTCAAGTTAGGGGTTGAGGGGGTGGGGAGATATCCTTTTCAAGTGGACATGCCTCTTTCTGTACCTGTTTTCAAGGACCAGCTTAAGTCCTGCCAGGGGACAAGCAGGGGAGGTGTTCTTCCCGAAGCCTTTTCCTCTGCCCAGGGTCTTCAATGTACCTGGATAGGGTGGGTGGAGCCACAGAGGAATCTGGCCAAAAATGGGGCTGGGACTGCTCCCCAGAAGCAAAGCTTGAGGCTAACAATGCATATGAGGAATGTGGGTACCAGCCCAGTCCCATCTCTGGGTGGCTTCACCACCTTCCAAGACCCCAGTTCCATTGCTCACTAACAGAGAGCCTCTCTAGGGCATCTTCCCAAACGCTGGCATCCACCATGTAGTGGCTGCTGGGCAGCCTGCTGTAAATTGTTGGCCCTTCGACTTGTTCAGTCAGTTCAGTTCAGTCACTCAGTCGTGTCCGATTCTTTGCGACCCCATGAATCGCAGCACGCCAGGCCTCCCTGTCCATCACCATCTCCCAGAGTTCTTGTTACTGAGTTGCTAAATTGTGTCCCACTCTTCTGAGACCCCATGGACTGTAGCCCGCCAGGCTCTCCTGTCCACAGAATTTTCAGGAGGGATACTGGAATGGGCAGCTATACCCTTCTCCAGGGGACTTTCTTGACCTAGGGATCGAATTCGGGTCTCCTGCATTGCAAGGAGATTCCTTTTCCTCTGAGCCACCAGAGAATTGCTTCCTGTGACTGGTTCCTATGGCCAGTATTCGATAGATACCATACAATCACCTCCAGATGGCGCTGTTCCAGTTTATTCTACATTACCACTAGCAGTGTCTGAAAGGCCCCATTTCCCCACATTGCTGCTGTATCAGTCAGGGATCTTAAGAGAAACAGAACAGATTATATGTGTGTATACATGCAGACATGTATACATATATACGTAAATATATAAACACACATATATATATGCACACACATATATATATACAATTGATATATATATGTATGTGATACAGTTGATATATATGTGTGATATGTATGTGTACATATATCAACACACATACAGTTGATATATACACATATATATACAGTTGATACACACACACACAAAACTTAACTCATTTCACATGCTAGCCAGGTAATGCTTAAAATCCTTCAAGCTAGGCTTCAACAGTGGAGAAGGCAATGGCACCCCACTCCAGTACTCTCACCTGGAAAATCCCATGGATGGAGGAGCCTGGTAGGCTGCAGTCCATGGGGTTGCTAAGAGTCTGGTATGACTGAGCGACTGAGCAACTTCACTTTTCACTTTCATGCATTGGAGAAGGAAATGGCAACCCACTCCAGTATTCTTGCCTGGAGAATCCCAGGGATGGTGGAGCCTGGTGGGTTGCCATCTATGGGGTTGCACAGAGTCAGACACAACTGAAGCAACTTAGCAGCAGCAGCAGCAGCAACAGGCTTCAACAGTATGTGAACCAAGAACTTCCAGATGTACAAGCTGTATTGAGAAAGGCGGAGGAACCAGAGATCAAATTGCCAACATCCACTGGATCATAGAAAAAGCAAGAGAATTCCAGAAAAACATCTATTTCTGTTTCATTGACTACACTAAAGCCTTTGACTGTGTGGATCACAATAAACTGTGGAAAATTCTCAAAGAGATGGGAATACCAGGCCACCTAACCTGCCTCTTGAGAAATCTGTATGCAGGTCAGGAAGCAACAGTTAGAACTGGACATGGAAAAACAGACTGGTTCCAAATAGGAAAGGAGTACGTCAAGGCTGTATACTGTCACCCTGCTTATTTAACTTCTATGCAGAGTACATCATGAGAAACGCTGGACTGGAAGAAACACAAGCTGGAATCAAGATTGCCAGGAGAAATATCAATAACCTCAGATATGCAGATGATACCACCCTTATGGCAGAAAGTGAAGAGGAGCTAAAAGCCTCTTGATGAAAGTGAAAGAGGAGAGTGAAAAAGTTAGCTTAAAGCTCAACATTCAGAAAACGAAGATCATGGCATCCAGTCCCATCACGTCATGGGAACTAGATGGGGAAACAGTGGAAACAGTGTCAGACTTTATTTTGGGGGCTCCAAAATCACTGCAGATGGTGACTGCAGCCATGAAATTAGAAGACGCTTACTCCTTGGAAGAAAAGTTATGACCAACCTAGATAGTATATTCAAAAGCAGAGAGAGACATTACTTTGCCGACTAAGGTCCGTCTAGCAAAGGCTATGGTTTTTCCTGTGGTCATGTATGGATGTGAGTTGGACTGTGAAGAAGGCTGAGTGCCAAAGAATTGATGCTTTTGAAGTGTGGTGTTGGAGAAGACTCTTGAGAGTCCCTTGATCCTACCAGTCCATTCTGAAGGAGATCAACCCTGGAATTTCTTTGGAAGGAATGATGCTAAAGCTGAAACTCCAGTACTTTGGCCACCTCATGAGAAGAGTTGACTCATTGGAAAAGACTCTGATGCTGGGAGGGATTGGGGGCAGGAGGAGAAGGGGACGACCGAGGATGAGATGGCTGGATGGTATCACGGACTCGATGGATGTGAGTCTGAGTGAACTCCGAGAGATGGTAATGAACAGGGAGGCCTGGCGTGCTGCGATTCATGGGGTCGCAAAGAGTCGGACACGACTGAGCGACTTAACTGAACTAAACTGATATGGGGAAATAATGGAAACAGGGACAGACTTTATTTTCTTGGGCTCCAAAATCACTGTGGATGATGACTGCACCCATGAAATTAAAAGACATTTATTCCTTGGAAGAAAAGCTATGACACAGGTAGACAGCCTACTCAAAAGCAGAGACATCACTTTGCCAACAAGGTCCATATAGTCAAAGCTATGGTTTTTCCAGTAGTCGTGTATGGATGTGACAGCTGGACATTAAAAAAGGCTGAGCACCGAAGAACTGATGCCTTTGAACTGTGGTTTTGGAGAGGACTCTTGAGAGTGCTTTGGACAGCAAGAAAATCAAATCAGTCAATCCTAAAGGAAATCAGTCCTGAATATTCATTGGAAGGACTGATGCTGAAGCTCCAGTACTTTGGCCACCTGATGTGAAGAACTGACTCATTGGAAAAGACCCTGTTGCTGGGAAAGACTGAATGTGGGAGGAGAAAGCGACAACAGAGGATGAAATGATTGGTTGACATCACTGACTCAATGGACACAAGTTTGAGCAAACTCCTGGAGACAGTGATGGACAGGGAAGCCTGGTGTGCTGCAGTCCTTGGGGTTGCAGAGTCGCACATGACTGAGCACCTGAACAACAACAAATATACAGTTAAGCCTTGAACAAGGCAAGGGCTAGGAGGGTGACTCTTTACAGAATCAAAAATCTAAGTACGGGGGACTTCCATGGTGGTCCAGTTGTTACAAATCCACCTTGCAATGCAGGGAACACAGGTTCAATCCTTGGTCGGGGAGTAAGATCCCACATGCCACAGGGCATCTAAGCCTGCATGCTGCCACCAAAGACCCCGCACACTGAAACTAATACCTGATGCAGTCAAATAGATAGATAAATAAATATTTTAAAAAAATCTGAGTATGATTTATAGTTGGCCCTCCATACCCATGGTTCCTTAGTATCCGCAGCTCTGCATCCTCACATTCAACTGTGGGTCATGTGGTACTACAGTATTTACTGTTGAAAAAGTCCCCAGACAACTGTACTCAAGCTCTTCAAACCCATCTGTTCAAGGTTAAACACACACACACTAATTGGTTTTAGCTCATGAGACTGGGGATCTGGCCAGTCAAGTCCTGGCAGCTGGCAGATTAGGCAAAAGTTGATGTGGCAGCCTTGAGTCTGAAATCTGTAGGGCAGGTCAGCAGCTGAAAACTCACTCAATTTCCATGTTGAGTCTTGAGGCAGAATTCCTTCTCCAGGAAACCTGTCTTTGCTCTTAAGGCTTTCAACTGATTGGATGAGGCCCACCCACATTATCAAGGATCATCTCCTTTACTGAAAGGCAACTGACTGTACAATAGACATTAATCATTTCTACAAAATACCTTCACAGCAACACCTACTCTAATATTAGACCAAACAACTAGCAAGGTAGCCTAGCCAAGCTGACACAGAAAATTCACCACCACATCTGCTATCACTTTATATGATCACCAAGTGTTGGTATTTTGACTATGAGAAGCATCAGAGTATTCTACAAGTTTCTTCTCCTATATGAACAAGTGACCATAGAGAGGAGCCTGGCTGTGCTGGTTCCGTTTGTTCCTGGGCCCCTGCATCCTCCACCTCCCTCTGCCCTGCTTTGTGTCCCAGGACGCCAGCCTCTGGATCAGCCTGACCTAGGTTCCTTCACCTGTGGCTCAGCCAGGAGAAGCAGCAGACGTCCTAGGGCAGGATGAGAGATTTGAGACCTGGATTCTCTGCCCCTGGCTTCCTCGGTACCATAGCTCTGGCCCCTGGCTTTGTCCCTCCAAGGCTCCAGACCTCCTTGGGCTCCTAGACCACCATTCCTCCTCGCTCCTCTTCAGCCCTAGCTTCTCAGTGTCCCTTAACCCCACCGTTGTTGTTCAGTCGCCAAATCGAGTCCAACTCTTTGCAATCCCATAGACTAGAGTACACCAGGCCTCCCTGTCCCTCACTGTCCCCCAGGGTTTGCCCAAGTTCATGTCCACTGAATCAATGATGCCATCCAACCATCTCATCCTCTGTCACCCTCTCCTCCTTCTGCCCTCAATCTTTCCCAGCATTAGGTTTTTTTCCAGTGAGTCAGCTGTTCACATCAGGTGGCCAAAGTTTTGGAGCTTCAGCTTCAGCATCAGTCCTTCCAATGAATATTCAGGATTGAATTCCTTTAGGACTGACTGGTTTGATCCCCTTGCTGTCCAAGGGACTCTCAAGAGTCTTCTCCAGCACCACAGTTTGAAAGCAGCAATTCTTTGGCACTCAGCCTTCTTTATGGTCCAACTCTCACAACTGTAAATGACTACTGGAAAGAACATAGGCCACTGGTTACCTCTGTAAATAAGCACTCCTTCATCAAAGGACCTTTGAGTCAGGCTGATTGTTTTCCTGTAGAGATCCTGACGACAGCTGTCCCAGGTGGGGATCCAGAAAAAAATGGACAGTGGATGGGAAGAGGGCCAAAGTAACATGGATGGCACAGACCTATTTGATCCTTGGGAGGACGTCCAGATCTCAGGGGACTTCCAGTGAAACTAGGGAGAGAAGGCAGACCACCAGCTACCTTAGGGCCCAGAGCTTTTCTGGGGTGGCGTCTGCATGCCTAGAGATGGTGGTCTCACCGTCTGGGTCCTGGCTCCTGCCTCGTGTCTCCTGCTGGGAGAATGTGTGGACTCCCAGGGGTAGGGGTGGGGTGGAGGGACCCTGCACTCACAGCCCCGTCTTCTCCTGCAGTCCAGGAGCAGAAGCCTCTCTAGCCCCTGCCTCTACACTGACCTTTCAGGATTCCTGCCTGTCCTCCCCCTACTCCGTGGCTCTGAATCCCAGGCTCCCCCTTCTTCTCTGGAGAACTCCCCTCTCCTCCCCTTGCATCCCCCTCTTTCCCGCCTCCTGTCCATCTGCCCTGAGAAAGTTTTTAACTCTTTCCCATTTAAAAGAGAAATCAAAACCACCCCCAAGCCCCAGTCCCCGCTCCACCTCTGCCCTATTTCTCCTTGTGCCCTCACAGTCAACCTTCTTGCCAGTCTCCTCCTCCGCTCCCGCCCCGTGCTGTGGCATTCAGGCCTAGGCTGTGTTGCAATCAGCAGAAGTCACCTGCTCCCGAAACCAGTGGATTATTTCCACCTAAGTTAGGCCCGATTCAATGTTCTCCCTGTGCAAATACCATCATCTTCCCTTGCTTGTGGTTTTCCACCTCTTGTACTCTGTGATCCAGCCGGCTTGTACTGTGTGGGCTCCTCCAGGGTGCCACACATCCTCCTGGCATATGTTGTTCCTTTTGCTTGTACTGCTTACACTCCATTCCTCCTCCTTCCTCTTTGCTGGGGGTTTCTGCTTAGATGTCCGTGCCTCAGAGAAGACTTTCCTGATGCCTACCCTCAGATTTAAGTAAGGTGTGCCCCTCTGTGGGTCCCATGTGCGTGCTAAGTCGCTTCAGTCACGTCCAACTTTTTGCAGCCCTATGAACCGTAGCCTGCCAGGCTCCTCTGTCCATGGGATTCTCCAGGCCAAAACACTGGAGTGGATTGCCACGCCCACCTTCAGGGGATCTTCCTGACCCAGGGATCTAAGCCATGTCTCTTACATCTCCTGTCTTGGCTGGGGGTGGTTCTTTACTACTAGGACCACCTGGGAAGCCCTGTGGGCCCTATAGTCCCCTCTATTTCCCTGAGACACAGGTCCCAGGATGAGGGACTTGCCCCAGCATGGTCCGCAAACATCACCAAGCCATGAACTTCCTGAGGTCAGGGACACTGTCTGGTCTCTATTCCATTCCCAGCCCCTAGCCTAATGCCTAGCTCCAGGGGGTACTCAATTTTCAGCTCCAGATGGATGCGTAGACAAAGGGCTCTGACCTCTTATGTGCGTGGGTGGCATGGAGCTCAGAAGCTCCGGAGGGCAGTGTGGGAGGTGGGACATTTTAACCAGCAGAACTGTCCAGCAAAAGGACTGACACCCCAAGGCAGTGACTGGATGATTCCAACTGGGCTTTCCATGGTAAAGTCTGGCCTTTGATGGGAAGAATGGACTAGAAGACCCTACAGCGGCCTGAAACTAACACTAAATATCTCCACCTGGCATGGACCTGGGACCTTTGCCTGTGGTTCCCCCAGACATGGACAGGCACCACAGGAGACACTGGAGGGACCTCTCCAGAATCTTGGAAGAGCAGGTGGGGCGAGGGCTCAAGTCAGGATCACACTCCCATCACCACAAGAGGGCGCCTTGGGCTTAGACTTGCCCTGAGTCTACAGGGGGACTGGGAGGCTTACGTGGTCTGAGAGAGGCAGAGAGTCAGGCAAGGGCTCACTGAGGCATGGCTCTGCAGAAGATGTGATTAGAGTGGCCAGACCTTGGACCAATGCTGGCCCCAAGGTCAAAAAGAATTCATTGGAAATCAGAGTTGTTAGGCTGTTTTAAAATTAAATACATATATTATGATCTATTATTTGAGAACTTCAAGAGCAAAGCAGGCAACAAGTTTGTATGTACTCCCCCTAGACGGGGGTGGGGCTCAGCACTGGGGTTGGGGTTCAGCACTGCAGACATCAGGGGCAGGGAACAGCTATGTCTTGACCACCATGGCCTCTCCTGTCCACTTCCCAGGAAAGCTGCTTTGCTCTGGTTCCCAGAGCACCTCTCACTCTGTCACCCTGACACTAACCCCTTCCAGTCCCATTCTGCCAATACGCCTCCTGGCAATGGTGCCATCAGATGGACGCTAGGTCTGATTTTAAAAGAGGCCCAGGATTTCTACCTGGCCTCTGTCTTCCTTCCATCTGCTCTTGTGGGAAGCCTGAGATGAATCTCATTACCTGTGGTCACCCCAAGGCAGGGGGCTGACCCCACAACCCACACCCCTACACTCGGGGCCCCACAACCCATCTGGCAGACAGAAAGAACGAGATGAGACTTGTTACTTGGTGGCCTTCCCGGCTGCCTGGCTTCTCCACCCTTCTCCCAGTCCTGACAACTCAATCCAGCTGACATGACAGGAAATGAGAATGAGCCAGAGGGCCTGCAGCCAAGGAGTCCACTTTGCTGAGGTGGGGAACAGGGCTGTGGCCCCACCTCCCTTCCCGAGCACCTTCTCCAGGGGTAAAGCTTGTTTCCAGAAATGTGTCTGGAAGGGTAGACTTAATTCCCAGAGCCTTCTGTCCTTGAAGCAAAATAAGTTGACAGCTTGCTTAAGTAGAAATGGGGCTGGGGGGTCTAGTAACTTCCTAGAGGTGCAGCCGAAGGGATCAGATGTCACTCCAGGAGGACCAGAAGGACCCCAGGAGGGATCCAAGTTGATCACAGTTTGGGGACAACAGGATCTTGGAGCAAAGATTTGGCTGCTTTCTGAAAAAGCCCTCCAGCTGTTGAGAGGGTGGGGGTAGAGGAGGAAGCAGTTATTTGCATAAAATTTACATGTGATTTGCATGTGGTGCTTTTGATGTCCAAAGGCACTGAAATTTCCTGTCCTTGCTTCTTTTCCCTTTTCTTTCCTCTGTTTCTTTCCAACCTCGGAGGCGATTCTCTATCTCTCTCCTCTCCCCACAGCTTTTTCTCTGCCACACTAAACAGAGGATTGGAGTGAGTATTAGGCCCCAGGGGTTGGGACCTACCACTTGCCATCTGCCCAGAACTTGGAGAGCTGATTTCACGGAGACTCTTGAGTGTTCCATAGAAGCACTCACAGTCTCCACGCAAGAGGGCGAGACAAAGGGGTCTTTGCACGCCTGTTCCAGTTCATCTACTGGAAACGATCATCAAGCAAGTCAGAAAGGAAAGGAACAACAATTGTCCAACACTGCCCCTCGCCCTACCCAACTTTCAAAGGCCCTGGAAGAACACATGACGAAGGTACAGAGAGAATAGAGGGTCTCTGTTCCTCCTATACTTGCCGTGTGACCTTGGGCAAGTCCTGTGTGCGTGTGTGCGCAGTCGCACAGCTAAGTCCACCTCTTTGCGACCCTATAGAATGTAGCCTGTCAGGCTCCTCTGTCCATGGGATTTCCCAGGCAAGAGAATAGAGGGTAGCTGTTTCCCTCTCCAAGGGACCTTCCCAACCCAGGAATTGAATTTGAGTCTCCTGTGTCTCCTACATTGGCAGGTGGATTCTTTACCTCTGAGCCACCTGGAAAGCCTGGGCAAATCTTCCCTGCTTGTGGACTTCGGGGAGGTCCCTCAAGGTCCCTCGTATGATTGTTTCTAGATTCCTTCTACTTCAAGTGATACGATCATAGAAAGGAAAAGAAGAGAAGAGGAGACAGGCTCAGATGTTGGACAGCAGGATTAAAAGCACCAGCTTTGGAGTCAGGCAGACCCAGTCTAAATTTCAACTCTCCCATCTACTAGCTATATTAATCCCCCTGAACTGCAGTTTCCTCATCTATAAAAGGAACCTAAAAATTGTATGCTTCTCCTAAAGGTGTGCTGATGAAGTAAGAAGGCATATGCCCAGCATGGAGAACTTCCTTGACATATAGGAAGTGCTCAGTCAATATTTATTGAATGAATGAAGGTGAAGTCCTGTCTGCCACCTCTCTCCCCCACCCTCCCATCCTTCATCCAATCTCCCTTCCCACACACAATCTCCCCTCCTATGGTCTGGAACCCACAGCTGTCCTTCCAACTATGAACCTACAAGGCCCTATACAGCCCCATCTCTTCCTCTGTGGCCCCATCCCCAGGAGTTCCACCCCTCCCAACCCCAGGACCCGAGAATCCTATGCTGCTAGAGCTGGAAGTCCCTTAGAAGTCATTAGGTACATGCTTTTCTGGCTTCTGGAAAAGTAAAGCCCCGGAAAGAAATGTAACTTTGCACACTGAGAAGAGACACAGGTTCCAGATAATGGTGGTCAGAGAATCAGACCCATGGTGCACATGGCTATGCCAATAGTATGCAAATAGAGATATGGAAATTGCAAGCACACAGGGGTATATAAACTATGTGCAGGCGGATGGATGACAGTAGGTGAAGTGCAGTTATAGATAAGCAATGGCCTCAGGTTTGGGGCCAAACCTGAAGTGGAGGAGGGAAGGAAAAGGAGAGGAAAGAGAAGGGAATGAAGGGACAGCCTGGCAGTGTCCTGAGTCAGATTGGGGAGGGGACATCCCTGGGTTCACGAGGCCTCCAAAAACCTACTGGTCTCTTTCCTCTGCCAGAAGAAACAGGAAGAAAGTCTCCTGCCTTCTTGCCAAGGGTGGAGAGAGGAGCGCAAGGTGCGACAGGGGGTGAGTGGTTGTATGGACCCGAAGAAGTGCTTATTAAAGACTTTCTATCCCCGCAGGGCCACTGTGGCACCCACTGAGCCCTTGCTGACACCTGACATGTACCCTACATGGTATTTGGTGCAGTGGGGAAGACAATCAGTTAAAAACCAGAAGGAAGAATAAGAAAAGTCCCACAGAACTGGCCACAAGAGCTATTAGGAACATTGAAATGTTATGGTAACTTCTAACTTCAGATCAGGTAACTTCTAACTTCAGAAAGGAGGTGGCGCCTGAATTATGTACAGAGGGAATAGAGTGTAGAACTTTCAAATAGGAGCCCTGTTACTTACTGGCTGGGTAACTTTGGGCAAGCTAAACCCTCTAAACCTCATTTTCCCCATCTGTAAAATGGAAATATAACAGTCCAATGTGTAGTTGTTATGAGGACTAAACAAGATCAAGTGACTTTAAAGTCCTGGTTAGCACACTGCCTGACACACACTGAAAGCTCAGTAAATGCTGGATGTTATGACGGGGATTATGGGAGTGGATGGTGGGTGGATATACCAACTGGAAAAAATACTGCAAACAATGCATAGAGGCAGAAAAGTCCAAGATCTGTTCTGTAGGGAGACCAGCTTGATAGGGAGACCTGCCTGGAAAGTAAGGCGAGGGCTGCTTCTGCTGGGGGCACCCAGCTTCCTAGGCTTATAGGCAGGTCGTCTCTTGACTTGGCACCTCTTACTGGGACCTGAAGAGTGGAGCAGAAGAGTAGGGGAGCTCAGAGGATGAGTCTATGATGGGTGCTGGAGAGAGCGTGCAGTGGGAGGCCAGAGACCTACCCCTGGCCAAGATCCTTCCCCCAGCCAGGCTCCTTCCATCACTAGGGTATTGTGTTGCCTTTGGACAAGTCACTTCCAAGCTCTGTACACGAGGGAGGTGGCTGATCCCACAGCCCCTGTCACTCAATAAATAACTTTCACATCATTCTCTCAAAGAGCCTCACAGCAACCTGGAACCTGATAGAGCAGGCAAGAGACAGAATCTTCACCTAGAAAACGTGATAATTAGCTGGGTGGACCCCATCCAGGTCCCAGGAGGAGATGAAGATGCATGGGGACGTAGGTGAGCTTGACCACCTGCTAAGTTCCTACCATTAGATGCAGTTAAGATTAGCACCTGTCCCATTTTATGGATGAGTAAACTGAGTTCAGGGAGGTGATGAGCCCTCCTCTCCTGTTTCACAGCCGGCAAGCGGCTGAGAGGTAGAATTACAACTCTAGATTCTTTCCAGCACACTCTGGTGGTTTCTCCAGACACTCCAGAACACCTCGAAGAGCTGGGGCATCTATCCAGAGGAAAGCTCAGGCCCCCGCTGGTTTATCCTCCAGGGGTTCCTCAACAGGGCAAGCCAGACCGGGAGCCTGGGTCGCCGCGGGCCGGGCGCGGTGGGGAGAGGCCGCCGGCCGGTCTGGGGCGGACAGGTGTTCCGCAGGGTCGGGACCCGCCCCGGCAGCACAAACTGCCCCCTCCGCCGGCCCCCGGCTCCCCGAATGCAAATCGCTGCTTTGCCTGGGCCCGGGGCCAGGCGCGGGGGCCCTGCCGGGGGGCGTGGCCCGCGGCCCCCGCCCGCCGTGCGGCGTGCTCACCTGGGGAGTGTGGCAATCCTGCCGCGCCGAGTGCTGCCCGGGCGGCCGCGAGCGAGCAGCGGAGCGCGCGACGGCGGCGGCGACGGCTCCGGCGGCGGCTCCGCGGCGGTGGCGGCCGGGGGCGGGAGGCAGGAGACCCTGGCTTCCCCGGGGCCCGGCTGGGGCAGACGCGAGGGGCCTGGGGGGGCGCTGGCTTTGGCCCCTCCTGGGGCAGGATGGTGAATCTGGAACCCATGCACCCAGGTGAGGGGCGGAGGGCGCGAGCGACAGGTGTCCCTGCGTGCGGGAAGGCGCGAAGGACAGGGGCGCCGCTCTCGGGGATGTTGCTCCCCTGCGGCCAGGTGAGGGCGGTGTGGACAGCGGGTCACCCGGGGCGGGCGGGCGCCGGGAAGGTCTGGGGGACTTGGGGGAAGAATGCAGGTGGAGGCTGCAGCGTGGGGGTGGCAGGGCTTCTGAGGGCTCGCAGCACCCCAAGAGCCACAGCTATGTGGGACCTGGGCATGCTGGGCTGTCCTAGGCTCGGGGAAGTTGCCCTGTTCACTTACTGCAGAAGGGTGGCTCACTGGCTTAACCACGGGTGTGGACCTGGGAGTGCAGAAGTGAGGGAAGTACTTGTACCCACATGTTGGTGTTTGGTGTCCCCGGCATTCATAGGAAGTGGAGACCAAATGGACATTTGTGCCCGTCTAGGGGTGCCTAGGAGAAGCGGACAGAGCTGGGCATTTGCAGAGGCACAACCAAGGCAGCTGCTACGCCGCACGTATATTGATTAGGGCTTAGGGAAGTACCTCTGGTGAATATCAGAGGGAGTCTACCTGTCTTCAGCTATGTTGGGAGAGGAGGTGGGGCAGACCCCATGGATGAAGGTGTGCCTGCTCCCCAGCTCTGTGGATCTAGATGGCGTTACAGACTGGTGCACAGCAGGGTTGGGGAGTCCATGCGCAGGGGCTGGGCTGGAGCTCTGTGGGACCTCACTGGAGGAGTAGCCTGCTCAGGGGCCTGTGGGAAGTCCTTCCATCTCTCTGTCTGAGAGGGGATGTGAGAAATACATCAGCAGTGGGTGCATGGCGGCGGAGACCCAGGGGTACCCAGTTCCTGTGTTCTTTGTTCCATGTCCCATAGATTTAGATTCCAAGCTCTCCTCTCCCCAGGGGTGGGAACCTAGGCCATAGAAATACTCTTCTGGGAGTCAGTTTTCCCTGCATGAAAGGTCTGTGAGCATGGAGTGAACCAGGGCCCTCTCCATTCACCCCACTGATCTCTCCTTCCCCATGCAGGGAAGGACAGGGGCTCCCTAATACCAGAGGCTGGACTTGGTGTTGGAGTGGGCCTTCTGGAGGTCTGAGGGCCTGAGCAGAGAAGGACTCCAGGTGAAGAAAGCTGAGCCTGGTTTGGCCATTTCAAACCAGCGACTTGCCTCTCAAAGGGGGCAGCACCCAATGCATGGCCTTTATTAAGGACTTAAGGGCTGTTGGTGGAATTTTGTTACCTGTTCTTCTTTCTGGAGGAAGAGTGGAGGAAGGAATTCTCAAGACCCAACCCAAGGAGCAGGGCAGGCTGAAGAGTTTTGTTGGCCCTTCCTGGAGCGGCCAGTCCTGAAATCAAGCAGGAGTGGATGCATGGAGGAGACCCAGGGACCCCAGTTTCCCCAGACATAGTCCTGATGAGGCTGAGAGAAAGCCAGCTGACAGTGAGGTGTTAACTCTGAGTGGATCCCTGGGCGCCAGGATGTGCCAGGAAGGGCTCAGTGAGGCGGAAGGAGCCATCCAACTGGGTATCATCCAACGTCTGGGGAAAGTCCATTTCCAGATCCTGTACAGAGCTGGATGTGGCCAGGAGCCAATCCTAGGCTCTCGTTTCTCCACTTCCCACCGAGAGGGCCTCGGCACACATGGGAAGCAAGACCTCAGGAAGATCAGAGACTTCCTGGGGTTTTCCACCTCGTTGTCTTTTGGAGGCTCCTTCTCTGGGGGAAGTGGGAGGAGGGGGGACCCTGCAACCCAGCAGAGAGGCTTCCTGAGGGTGAAGAGGATCTTGCCGAGAGCTCTAGAGGGTGAGGCTGAGGTGAGGAGGCCGAGCCCTCCTTGCCTGGCCTGGGAGAAAGCTCCAGGCTGATGCTTATCAGAAGCCTGGCACCTCCCCCAGCCCTGTCCCCTGCATGCAGACACCTAGGGGTGATTAAGCTAAACCTGAGGGGCGCTGCCTCCTCAGGTGGGGTCTGCGTCTACCCGGTGTGGGCAACCTAGTCATCTCTCTACAACTGCTTGCTGCCACTCCCCAGCCCACTTCTTCAGCCTGTCTCCCCTGGCTGGGGGGCTGTGCAGCCTCCCTGTGAGGCTTCTTGGCCCCTCTGTGGTGTCCGGTTCCCCTTCGACAGCACCTCAAAGGGACCGCTCAGTTTGGGACTTTCTGTGAAGCCTCTCTGACTGGGTCTCTATTTGAGGGTTCCCTTTGCTGGGTCTTCTCAGTGGGCTTCTTACTTCAAGGTCATCTTTTAGGGTCTTTCACTGAGGTCCCTGCTGTGGGGTCTCTGAGGAAGGGTCCTTCTATGGAGTGTCTCCTTGTAGGCCCCTCTCTAGGGTCTCTCGGTTCAGGATCCTCTTTGCAGAAATTTGGTCTCTCTCTCTCTTGTTTTTAAAATTTTTATATTTATTTGGCTGTGTTGGGTCTTAGTTGTGGCACTCAGGGTTTTTCATTGCAGAACGTGAGCTCTCTAGTTGTGATGTGCAGGCTTAGTTGCTCCAAGGCATGTGGGATCTTAGTTCCCTGACCAGGGATCGAACCCGTGACCCTGCATTGCAAGGTAGATTCTTTTATATATATATATATAGAGAGAGAGAGAGAGAGAGAGAGACAGAGGAGTATAGACAATTAAAAATGTTTGATAGTTTCAGGTGGACAGCAGAGGTTCAGCCATACATACATGTATCCATTCCTCCCCTCCCATCCAGGCTGGCAAGACAGATTCTTAACCACTGGATCACCAGGAAAATCTTGAAATCTGGTCTCTTTTGAACCCTATTTTTCCCCTCCTAGTGATCCTGTATCCTGTGGATACTTTATAAACAGCACTTGCCCTTCGAATTCCCAGTCTGAGCCCTTGTGGATTCCTCCTCCATTGATTTGCTACAACAGTTTGGGGTGGGGTGTGGAGGGGGGTGGGAGTACACAAAGTAGGGTGTGGGCTACCCTGAAGTCCCCCACTCAGCAGCTCCGCGAGCATGTCAGCCCCCTGTGCCAGCCCATCTTTTCGCTCTGATCACCTGGGTGCCAGCCATGATCCAGGTCTGCCTGGGGCCTCAGCACTTTGTATTTTGTAGAGCGCCTCTCCTTCAACACAAACACCCGAGCATGCATGGGGTCACCAGACACAGGGGCACCCCAGCCAAAGAGGGGCTCCTCTCTCCCAGGCCCCAGACAGGTGGAGGGGTAGACAAGAGTCAGACAGAGGGCTTCCCTGGGGGTGCAGTTAAGAGCCTGCCTGCCAGTGCAGGGGACAAGGATTTGATACCTGGTCCACGAAGATCCCACAGGCCTCAGGGCAACTAAACTCGTGCACCCCAACCACTGAAGCCCACTCTCCTTAGAGCCTGTGCCCCTCGACAAGAGAAGCCACCACAACGAGAAGCCTGCACACCCGGCAACTAGAGAGCAGTACCCGCTTTCGAAACTAGAGAAATCTGATTTGCACCAACAAAGACCAGTGTAGCCAGAAAAAAAAAAAAAAAAAGAATCAAAAATCTCAGGCAGAAGAGACAGAGGAGACAGTGGAATTGAGCCTAAGGGTGACACTCGTTAGTCCCAGGGCACCTCTTGTTTTGCCCCTTTCCTCACTGTGAGCTGTTCCCCATCAGGGTTGGGAAAGAAGATTCAAGTCTCACAGACTGATACTAGTTATGGCTCAGGACCCCAGAGTTGGAAGGTCTCATGAGAGGATGTGCGTTTCTCTTGAAGTAGAGGCGAGAGTTGTCTCCTCCACAGAAGAGCTGGAAACATGGCTAGCTTAGAGGTAGGATGGGTGGACCCCCTGAATTGCCTCTGGGAGAAGTGCCCCTAGCAGTGGCTGTGAGAAGGAGAAGTCAGGAGGAGCTCCAGTCCCTTCCGAAGAGTTGAAGATGGAGAGCGGGCAGCGGACCTTTTGCTTTCCCAGAGTTGCCTGGTTCCGGGAGGTCCAGAACACTGCAGGCACTCAGCCTGCAGCCTGGGGAAGTGCTGCCCCTTGGACTCTGCTCCTACAGGTTCACAGACACATCCTGGTTCACCAGTGTGTCAGGAGGGGCTGCTCCTGCGTCATGCCAAGGCATCAGGAGGGCAAGGCCGGCAGCCAACACCTTGCCCCAGCTTCAGAGAATGACGGCGCCAGCGAGGCAGATGAGGGGCTGTCTGGTATCTGGGTTCTTACACAGAGCAGCTGAGCCTCCCCAGGGAAGGGAGTGATGGCAAGGAGCCTACTTAGTGCCAACTGAGATAAGAACAGCAGAGAAGCCTGGCCCCACCCCACACCTCCCCCACTCACCTCCGGCAAGTGTTGTCCGACAGGCAAAGGGTTACGGCCTCTCGGGGAGTTTCGGTGTTGGCCCATTTTTAGGCTGAGACCCAAGAGCTCATTCCACCCATCAGCCTCAACCTCCTACCTGACAGGAACAGGTTCTCAGGATCTTAGCATCCTATGGCATTTAAGAGCTTTTACAGATCATCTCAGCCTGCCCCTCCATGCAGACCCACAGCTCTGTCTGATCCCGAAATATCATAATGTTGACCCCATGATGGGTACGTTGAACAAGGAGATGTCCTGGTAGAGTGTGGAGCCTTTGACTCCTTCAGAAGTTTTTTTTTTTTTCTATATAATTAGGACTACCTTTTATGCTAATTTAAAAGTTCAGAGAGATGGCTTTTGGATAGATTTAAAGATGGTGCAAGGAATGGGTTTTGGAGGAGAGTCTGCGTTATAGGCATAAAATTACACTTGAGCTAAAAAGTTACCCTTCTTAAACATCAGAAGTTTGAAATAAGTTGACTCAGAATATTTGGTTATCATCCCAGCCTTACTACTACTTAAACTCTTCCTGTCCCCATGAGCATTTTTCTAATGAAGTCAGAATTTGGAGAATGCAGATGCCTTCCCAGGTAAAGGACAAATTACGACAGTGCTGAGACAGAAAACTAAAGCTGTTTATTGTAATGGGAGAAGGGAACCCCCATCGAAGCCTAAGTATCTGGTTAGTTCATTCATTTATCACATGCTTTCTTTGTGCCAAGTGCTATGCCAGGCTGTTTTCATTCAATATCTTACTTGCTCATCACAATAATTCTGGGAAGTATCATTCTTTTCTTTTTTAGCTGAGAAAACAGATTCACATGTGTGGCCAGGGTTCCCCCTGCTAGTTAGGATAACACTGAAATTAAATCCAGGTCTGTCTGTCTGCTGTCAAAATCTGTGCTCTGAATTCCCAGGACTGCTGAAGCAGGTTTAAAAGCCCAATGAGGGTGAGAACTCACCCCCCCCCTTCCTCGTCACTCTCTGGCTTTTTCTCAGCACTGTTGAGAATCCCTATGGGGGAGTGTGACTGAGCCTGTCTGTAGTAGGCAATGCCCAGCTCAAGGGTGGGACTTCATTGGTGGGACAAAGCAAAGCCTGTTTTCCCACTGGAGCAGAAAGTGAGGACTAGCAGAAGTCCTTTGCAGGTATGTCCAGGTGGCCCACCCTAGTTATGCTGATGCACGACAGACTGTACGGGAAGTTTCAAACTGCAGCAGGAAGGACTTTGGTTAGGCTCATGAAACGCTTTCTCAAGTGTCATGTGCTGAGAGGGGTGGCGGGTGTGGTTGCAGGGGTTCCCCTAGAGGTCTGTAACCACACAGGACAGCGTGGATGTCTGAGGCGGGCTATACGGAGCTCCACGTATTTATCTGGGAGTGGTCACTTAGGCTGATCTCAAAAATACTCCTCAAACTACAGCAGCTCCTAAGGTTGCTTACCCCCTCCCCTGCTGGTGGGGTGTTCCAAGGTCTAGAGAGCCTTGGGACTCCCCATCTCTGTCTTGCCTTTTGTGACAGTCACCCCTTCTGCATTGCAGTCACTGCTACCCCTGGGACCACAATTTAAATCTCTACCAGAGCCACACACGTCATTGCCTTAAAATAAATAAATAAATAAATGAGTTTCTTCCCGCTTTTCCCCAGGGGGAGGTCTACCCTTCTCCCTCATCCTGATCCTCTCCAGACCTCAGGCATCCAGACTGCCAACTGCCTGATTACCTGATGCAAATGAAGATGGCCTGCTTACCCGACATTGGCTGGGGAGCTGGGTATGCAAATTGGCTCACCCAGACTTTATCAGATTTGAAAGAGTTAAAATGCTGCCCCAGAGAAGAGGGTGGGGGTAAGGTGGGTGGGTGGGTGCATGGGGAGTCAACCCAATTTGAATAAAATATTCTGGTCTTTAAGGGCTTCAGTATTTGAGTGGTTTAATAAAGAGAGGAGTCTAGAGAAAGAGAGTTAATTCAAAGTTACATCTTTCCTTGTCTCTGTGCACCCTGGAGGAGACTTAGGTGCCTCTTAGGTAGTGGCAGCTGTCTGTTGTGGGTAAATGTGTAATTTATTGAAATAAAGCAGGGCAGACAGGCCAGACCAGCACACTTGGGGACTGAGACGGGGCCTTGTGTAGGTCTTCTCGCTGTGGGGCACTGACCCTCTCACCACCCTTCTCTTACTAAGAACTGAAAATGTTGAAGGAGTTGGAGAGACGGTAAGGATTCCCAAAGAGGGCCACACAGGTTCTAGGGTTTGATCCCTAGAGAGTGGGCTGACCTCTGAGAATCAGAGAACAGAGGCAGGACTGGGAGAGAAAGAGAAGGGCAGGCCTTGATTCAAGTGTACTCTTACCTCCCAGGTTAGAGTTATTATGGTAGGGGTTGGGGGCAGGATGGGGGATGGATTTCTTATGCTACTTTAAAAATTACTTACATTCTCCAGATCCCAAATGAAATGAGGATGAAGAATGGGAGGCATTCTCCCCCATGCTCCACCCACCCTCTGTTGTACCCTTCCCCTTGTTTAAATTTTTACCAGCTGAGCCTGGCAATGGAAAGTAGTGGCAACGAATGATCTAAAGTGGGAGAGACCCTATAGTAGCCCGGAAAAGTGGGGAAAGGAGGCTAGCCTGAGAGAAGAGTATATGTGCCCCCAAGCTTATGAATACTCTAATAGTTGTATGTTCAGGAATCAGGAATTTGAAAGTCTGATGATTGTTGTAATTACACATTCATCTTCACTGTTTAGTTACAGCCACATATGTCAGAACGAGAAAAATTGTGACCTGTTATTAAAATCGGTTGTGTTTTCCCTGCAGATATAAAGATGAGTGGGGACGTAGCAGATTCTACAGATGCTCAAAGTGCTCTCAGCCAGGTGGAGACAGGTAAGGGTCTTCTCTTCTGGGGACAGAAACAGAAAAGCAAGGGTGAGGGAGGGTTACTGAAATTCATGGAATAATGAATCTCTTATTCACTTCATGTATCCTTTCTGGCTTGGTCTTTCAGCCAATCAGACCCAAAGGCTGAGTCAAGAAGTGAAGAGGTTCCCTAGAGATGTGGGTATGACCCTGGAGCCTTTGAACAGTAGACATTGGTCTACAGTAGAACAAAGTCTCTGGATCTAGGCTAGGAAACGGCCTTAGATCCTTAGAAACAAACAAGTTAGGGAAGAGATTCACTTCTCCTTCTCCCCAACCCGCCCCCCCCTTTTTTTGTGGCTGCACCATGCAGCATATAGGATTATTAGTCCCCGTACCAGGGATCGAACCCACACTCTCTGCTGTGGAAGCTTGCTATCAAACCACTGGACCCCCAGGAAAGTTCTGAGATTCACTTCTTCATTTGCCATTCCAAGACCCCTAGAAACAGCAGGCTGTGTTCCCAGCTGCTACTGGCTGACGGAAGGCAGAACCTGTCTTTGGTAAATGGGAACTAAGGCCTTTTAACCCCAGATTTCTCAATAATCCTACTCAAGGATCTAACCAAAGAGGCCCATGTACAAGTGTTCGTCTTCCAAATTACATGCAGGTGGGTGGTAAATAGACCCAGAAAGGAAGGCTTAGTGCCTGGAGATGATTTTGCTTTGTGAATAAGAGAAAGAGAACAGAAAAGAATTGAGAAGAAAGTTTCATAGCTCCCTGCTTTTAACTCTGTCATCTTTACTTTGAAAGCTCCATATAATTAAAAAGAACTTAAAGAAAGATGAGTATAAATTGTAACACCACCAAATAACTTTAATAGCATCCCAACAAGACCTCAATTAGTCTTTCATCTAGATCATTAGAGGCGTAAAAATTAGAAGTGGAAGAGAATCGATGTCCCCCAGAGCTAAAATCTTTTCCCAAGTCTTCAGGTGCAGTCTCATTCCATTCTTTTTTTTCTTTAGTATTTATTTATTTGGCTGCACTGGATCTTAGTTGTGGTACATGGGATCCCATGGGTTCTGTAGGGTAGGCAGGCTGGCTTAGTTGCCTTGTGGTATATGGGATCTTAGTTCCCAGACCAGAGATGGAACCTACATCCCCTGCATTAGAAGGCAGATTCCTAACTACTAGACCACCAGGGAAGTCCCAGTCTAGTTCCATTCTTAAAGCTAAAAGGCTCCGGATCAGGGACAAAAAAACTAGGGGTCTTGTGAAGGCATCTGTAGGATATATTTACCATAAACTTTCCTGCCCGCTCCCCTCCCCAGTTTAGTATTGATACTGTATCTGCACAGGTGGTGGCACAGGTTTTATATTTTGCTTTGTGTCTAGGGACAGTTAAGTTAGGAGAGGGTGGGCCAGTTGCAACCATTTGCCAATTGATTTATTAGCTGAGAATGTGGGGGTCTATGGGGTCTATGGAGTGGGGCATCTGTTCTTCCTAGCTGTAAAGAAAATTGCCTTTTATCTCCAGAACTCAAGCAAGGCTTTCAAATCAGTTCTCCTGAAGAGTATCAGGCCTGTCTCTGTTCTGAACTCTTCCCTAGAAAAAGGAGAGTCCAGAAGCCTTGTAGCAGGCTGGCTGGAGCCAACTCTGTTCATCTGGGCCAAGTATATTGTCCCAGGTATGTGAGGATACAGTTAAGATAGTGTCCATATGGGTGGAAGAGTGCACTTAGCAGGCTAGCTCTGGTGCTCTGTTATTAGTTATGGGACCAAGTCAAGGTGCCTGTGTCGGGAGTGAGAAGGACCTATAATAAAACCCTGAAAAGTGAGCCAGGAGATGGAGGGAGTTCAGATCCTGAGTAGGGATTGGTTGTTTAGTTGCTCAGTCGTGTCCTACTCTTTGCAACTCCATGGACTGTAGCTCACCAGGGTTCTCTGTCCATGGGATTTCCCAGGCAAGAATACTGGAGTGGGTTGCCATTTCCTTTTCCAGGGGATCTTCCCAACCCAGAGATCGAAACCAAGTCTCCTGCATGGAAGGCAAAGTCTTTAGTGCTGAGCCACCAGGGAAGTAAAGAATCCACCTGCCAATGCAGGAGCTATAAGAGACACAGGTTCAATTCCTGGTCAGGAAGGTCCCCTGAGAAGGGAATGGCAACCCACTCCAGTATTCTTGCCAGGATAATTCCGTGGACAGAAGAGCCTGGTGGGCTACAGCCCATAGTGTCCCAAAGAGTCAGACATGACTGAGTGGGGTTCAGTTCAGTTCAGTGCAGTCGCTCAGTCATGTCCGACTCTTTGCAACCCCATGAATCGCAGCACACCAGGCCTCCCTGTCCATCACCATCTCCTGGAGTTCACTTAGACTCACGTCCATCAAGTCAGTGATGCCATCCAGCCATCTCATCCTCGGTCGTCCCCTTCTCCTCCTGCCCCCAATCCCTCCCAGCATCAGAGTCTTTTCCAATGAGTCAACTCTTCGCATGAGGTGGCCAGAGTACTGGAGTTTCAGCTTTAGGTTCATTCCTTCCAAAGAAATCCCAGGGTTGATCTCCTTCAGAATGGACTGGTTGGATCTCCTTGCAGTCCAAGGGACTCTCAAGAGTCTTCTCTAACACCACAGTTCAAAAGCATCAATTCTTCGGCGCTCAGCCTTCTTCACAGTCCAACTCTCACATCCATACATGACCACAGGAAAAACCATAGCCTTGACTAGACAGACCTTAGTCGGCAAAGTGATGTCTCTGCTTTTGAATATGCTATCTAGGTTGGTCATAACTTTTCTTCCAAGGAGTAAGTGTCTTTTAATTTCATGGCTGCAGTCACCATCTGCAGTGATTCTGGAGCCCAAAAAATAAAGTCTGAGTGAGGTTAGGAAGGTTTATTTTTTACAGGCCATCTCTACATTTCTGGCCTCCTGTCTGGGAGTGTAGGAGCTCATCAGACTAGGTTGTAGGTCCAAGAATCTGAACATAAACTGGATCTTTCAAATATAACTGTCATCCCAGTTACTGTCAGTTCAAAATGTGACCTTAAACCACTTTGCTTCCTCAAGAGGTAGAAACAGAAGACCTTTGAAGAGTATGGATTTAGAATCAAACAGATGTAGGGTAAAGAAAACAGCTTTGCTGCTTACTGGTTGTGTGATCTGATAAGTTAATTTAATTTCATCTTTTTCTATTTTTTTAAATTTATTTTTGTCTATTGATTTGGCTGCACTTAGTTGATTAGTTGATTATTGATTAGTTGCAGCATGTGGGATCTAGTTCCCTAACCAGGGATTGAACCCAGGCCCCCTGCATTGGGAACATGGAGTTTTAGCCACTGGATCACCAGGGAAGTCCCAGTTCATCTCTTTTAAAGGGGACAATTAATGTCCATCCTTAGAGAGTAAGTTGAGAGCTGGGATGTTTAAAGCCATTAGCACAGTTATGACAGCTGTGGCCATCATTTCCTCGAATGGCATCATTAAGGTTTTGTGGTTCTGGGGTCTTCCCTGGTAGTCAGTGGTTGGGACTCTGCAAGAGGCATGGGTTCAATCTTTGGTGGGGGAGCTAAGATCCCACATGCCATGAGCCTGGCCAAAAAAAAAAAAAAAAGATGCAATGTACATAAAGAACCTTTCTGCTAAGTGTTTTGGGGCTGCAGGTAGCTAGAGTGCCCTCACCCCTTCAATCGAGGCCTCGAGGGTCAACCCTAGATATTAATTTTGCTCCTTTCTTCCACCACTCAGGGAAGAATTCTGTATGGGTCCTACACTCCAAGGAGACCCTTTAGTCCATGTTGTCTGGAACACCTGTAACCCCAGATCCTTCACTTTTAGGGGCTCAGCTTGGTAGCTGGTAGCATCCATACTTGGATGACTGTCAAATTACAGCATGTTTTTAAGGGCAAGAAAAAAAGAGGTAGCTAATTAAAGTAACCAAACTTCCTGGAAAGTCGTTCTGACTCATTTTTTATGAAGGAAAGCTCCTGGTGAGTCACGGTGGTTACCAACCTGGTTTAATGGCTCCCTTTGGATTTTTGAAAGGCGGATTACCCTTTCAGGCAGTGCATGAATTAAGGGGTAGTTTGTCTCTGGGTTTTAAAGGAACTATAAACAAGGGTGACCTAGAAAGCCCCATCTGCCAGAGAACACCCTCGGTGTTGTGTGAAATCCCCAAGGGGCACACGGTGAGAGCTGAGAAAGGGAAGTGAATTTCCCGTTCATGCTGGCCAGACTGACAAAGGAGAGCGTTCTCGGGTCCAGACACAGACCTCCCCGGCTGGTAGAGACCTGGCAAGGCCACTCATCCTTCCCTTTCCTGCCGTCTGGGCAGACAGAGGTAAATTCAGAGTCTTTATGACAGCATGAAGGACCAGAGAAAGCTCCCGATCCCCTGTCCAGTGCTGTTTCCACGCCGCCCAGAAGCCTGGAACCGAGCTGTTTCTATTGTTGCTGTTTTGTCGCTCAGTCGTGTCTGACTCTTTGTGACCCTATGGACTATAGCCCACTAGACTCCTCTGTCCAGGGGATTTTCCTAGGCAAGAAATACTGGAGTGGGTTGCTGTTGCCTTCTCCAAAGCTGTTTCTAGACTTCTAAACTTTTCTGAATCCCTCCTTTGAATCCCTGTTTTTACTTTTCCTTCGTTCTTAAGTTGACATCATATACATATTTTTTTGTTGTTCTCACTTGAGTGGTTGATAAGAAAATAAGCTTACCCACACTTCAAAAGCCCCTGGCTCTGTAACTGACCAGCCCCAAGCACCCACGCAGTTGACCCTATGACTTTTGACCACACTGGTCATGATGTAGCTTCCAACACAGGGGAGGACAGATGAGGTGGTCTTGGGAAGAGGAAGATAAAGGCCAGTCACATCCACAGAGCTCCCTTCCCATACCCAGGCCCATGGAGCCAGCTGTAACTACATCACCTCATTTCATTCTTACAATCCACGTTTTTATCAGTGAGGAAATTGTGACTCAGAATGAGAAACTAACTAGCCCAGGATTGCACAGTTTTTAACCAGGAGTCAAACTCGGGCCTGCCTGACTCAAGCTATTAACTCCCTGCAGATTACTGGGCAAGTGTTCCCTACCTGGATGTTGATTTTCCACCCCATTAAGGAGGATTTGGGGGCTTCTCAGTGTAAAGAGTCAGGAGACAGGTGAGGAGAGTAGTTGATCCCTGGGATGGGAAGATCCCCTGGAGTAGGAAAAGACAACTCACTGCAGTATTCTCGCCTAGGAAATTCCATGGACAGCAGAGCCTAGCAGGGTGCAGTCCATGGGGTTGCAAAAGGTCAGACATGACTGAGCGGCTAAATAACAACAAAGGAGGGTTTGGGGCTGGATAATCTTTAAGGGCTGGACTTTTAAAGATCTGTACGCAGCTCTGCTTTTCAAAACTCTCATTCATCGGTTTGCACACCCACATGGTGCGTTTGTGTGTGGGCCTCCTCAGGCCCGAGCTGCCTGTCCACCCCATCACTTGCCTCAGACCCTACATCTGCTCTCGTCCCACTCTCCTCCGACTCCTCCAGCTGCCTTGCTGAGTTCAGGCTCCGATCTCTCCTCTGACCTTGCTGGCAGGTCCCCTTGTGTCAGAACCTGGGTTCAGAAAGATGAAGAAACAGTCCCTGTCTTCAGGGAGCTTTTCTCCAGGACTTCATGGTGGAGTGGATAACAGGGCCAACTTGTGTCTGCCAAGAGTGCTTTTGAACAAAGCATTTGGCCTTTACAACAGTTCTATGCAGCTAGATGGCACCGTCCCACTTTGCCAATGGGGAAATTGAGGCCAGTTAGCAAATTTCCCCAAGATTCTGAATTTAGCAAGTGACATAATTAAACTGGATCTTTCTAGTGACCTTTTTTGGAAAAAATAGTTGTATTTCCTTAGTTATTTTTGGCTGTGCTGAGTCTCCGTTGCTGCACAGGCATTTCCCTAGTTGTGGAGAGCGGGAGCTACTCGCTAGTGATGTGTGGGCTTCTCATCGTGATGGCTTCTCTTGCTGCAGAGCGCAGGCTCTAGGGCGTGCGGACTTCAGCAGTAGCTGCTCGTGGGCTCAGCGGCTGTGGCTCTCTTTCTAGTGACTTTTCACCTAAGGAAGGTGGTGGGAAGACTGGAGATCTTCACAGGGAGCAGGGAACAGATGACAGAAGAGAGTGGCAGCGTCAGAGATGCTAAAACGATGGCATGGCGGCGGCTCCAGCCAAAAGGGCCAGAGGGGAGCCAACCCGGGGCAGGGGCTGGGGGGCGGGCAGCAGTCTCTTCCAAGAGGCGGAAGCCTTGTCTGCTGCCAAAAGGCTCTTGCTGGGAAAGACAAAGAAAGAGCTGGAGTCCACTCAGTCCCTTTGGTGAAATGTGGAGGCTGAGGATCTGGCCTCAGAGAGAAGTGTCTCCTCTCTTCTCTCAACCAGCCTCACCAACGCACCGGCCCCAGCTACTCGAAGTCTGCAGGCTCAGCTGTCATCAGTGGGGTGAGGGGGTTGCAGACCCAGACGACAGTGGAGCAAATGCCCTGGCACTCTGTCCTGCTCAGAGATCTGGCAAGGAAGGACTCCGTGAGGGGAGCCCACGGGGAGCAGCCCACGGGGGAGGAGAAGGGGGTCAGGAAGTAAAGGGGGCAGGGACTGGACTTCATCAGTCATGCCTTCCTGTTGCCCTTCTCTGCATCAGTCACTTATCCGTGAGTTGAAACTGCTCACTGTGTTGCGTTCTCCAGAAGGACCAGCCAGGCAAGTTAGCTGTATGGGGTCCCTTTGCAGAAAATCTCTCCTCACTTAAATCTGGGAACTTTTTTTTAAAACAAGTAATTTGTATTGGAGTATAGTTGCTTTTCAATGTTGTGTTCATTTCTGCTGTTCAGCAAAGTGAGTCAGCTATAGACATACATATATCCCCTCTTTTTTTGGATTTCTCTCCCATTTAGGTCACCACAGAGCACTGAGTAAAGTTCCCTCTGCTACACAGTAGGTTCTCATTCAGTTCAGTTCAGTTCAGTCACTCAGTTGTGTCCAACTCTTTGCGACCCCATGGACTGCAGCACGCCAGGCTTCCCTGTCCAGCACCAACTCCTGGAGCTTACTCAAACTCATGTCCATTGAGTCCTCAAACTCATGTCCATCGAGTCGGTGATGCCATCCAATCAGCTCATCCTCTGTCATTCCCTTCTTCTCCCGCCTTCCATCTTTCCCAGCATCAGGGTCTTTATAGTGAGTCAGTTCTTCACATCAGGTAGCCAAATTATTGGCGTTCAGCTTCAGCATCAGTCCTTCCAATGAATATTCAGGATTGATTTCCTTTAGGATAGACTGGTTGGATCTTCTTGCAGTCCAAGAGACTCTCAAGAGTCTTCTCAAATACCACAGTTCAAAAGCATCAATTCTTTTGCTCTGAGCTTTCTTTATAGTCCAGCTCTCACATCCATATGTAACTACTAGAAAAACCATAGTTTTGACTAGATGGACCTTTGTTGGCAAAGTAATGTCTCTGCTTTTTAATATGCTATCTAGGTTGATTATAGCTTTCCTTCAAAGGAGCAAGCATCCTTTAATTTCATGGCTGCAGTTACCATCTGCAGTGATTTTGGAGCCCCCAAAATAAAGTTTTTCACTGTTTCCATTGTTTCCACATCCTATTTGCCATGAAGTGATGGGACCAGATGCCATGATCTTAGTTTTCTGAATGTTGAGTTTTAAGCCAACTTTTTCACTCTCCTCTTTCACTTTCATCAGGAGGCTCTTTAGTTCCTCTTCACTTTCTGCCATAAGGGTGGTGTCATCTGCATATTTGAGGTTATTGATATTTCTCCTGGCTGGAAGAGTTTTCCACAGTTGTTGTGATCCACACAGTCAAAGGCTTTGACATAGTCAATAAAGCAGAAGTAGATGTTTTTCTGGAACTCTCTTGTTTTTTCAGTGATCCAGCAGATGTTGGCAATTTGATCTCTAGTTCCTCTGCCTTTTCTAAATCTAGCTTGAACATCTGGGATTTCCTGGTTCACGTACTGCTGAAGCCTGGCTTGGAGAATTTTGAGCATTACTTTGCTAGTGTGTGAGATGAGTGCAACTGTGCAGTAGTTTGAACATCCTTTGGCATTGCCTTTCTTTGGGATTGGAATGAAAACGGACCTTTTCTAGTCCTGTGGCCACTGCTGGTTCTCATTAGTTATGTTAAATCTGACAGCTTTCTGCATGATTTTAAGAAGCAATGGACACAATTATATAGGTGAGCCTGGAGAGGTTAGTGATTCTCATAAAGGCCCAAAGAAAGAATGAGGAACTGATTCAGGACGAGAAACCCCATCTCAATTTGTTTATTCCTGGGACCTCACTGTCTCCACCCCACTGCATCCCCAAGAAAAAGTCTGAGGATAAAGAAACTACAGCTTATTGCAACGAAGAGGTACACTTCTAGGCAGAAACAGGCACAAGACTCTGGAGATGTGTATGGTTTTTAACCCAAATGTTTATGCAATAGAACTATTCTTTCAATGACACAGCGGACAGCTGGGGTCTAGGAAGTACCTGGGGTGAGGTGAGACTTGGGGGAAGGTGTGCAAGGGTCTCCTCCTGATAGCTCTTCCTAATGAGGCATGGGGGTAAATACACACACACTCACATGCACATCTTTTATGATTAAATGACAGAGTAGGTATGAAAGCACTTTGCAAATTGTCTGTCACCATACAAATATAATCCATCATTAGGTTGATAATTATCGGAAACATTCAGGAGACAAGATAAAGCTCTGTCACTTAGCAGTGTGGGACCAGTCTGCTGGTGCCCTAGACCTGAGTTTCCTTGCCACAATATGGGGAGGAGAGGGCTGACTGAAGGAATAAAGTGAAGGGAATGGGCCAGGTGGGCTCTAGGACTCAAGCCCAGAGTCCTATGCCTTAGTCCTGTGGTCCTGTGGTCCTGTGCCTTGGACCTGTGCCTTAGTCTGAACCTACTCTGTCCCTTACCTCTCTGGAGGAGAAAAAGGAAGTCACGGCCCCTGCAGATGTCCAGGGGGAACTGACAAATTCCTGGGGAGGCCAGGATTCTGAGAGGGAATCTCATTCATGCCTCACTCTTCCTTTGCAGACATTTCAAATCTGTCCCTGGAAAATGAAAGAATCTGTTGTTCCTAGAGCTGTTTTCCCATTTATCATCCATCCTTAAGAAAAGCTAACCCCACCATTTATCTTGGCCACCTATCCTTACTGGATGCAATTCTCAGTGTCTGAAAGTCCTTACCTCTTGCCTATGACACTCTTGATGCATGCAGTAAAAGCCCCTTGCCTTTTGTTCTGGCCTTCCTCAAGAGGCTTCCCTCTCACCGTGTCGCCAGTTTCTGTGGCCGGGAGATTAGGAGGTACTCATTCACCATCCAGGCTTCTGACTGTGTCCATCTGTGCTGGAGACCTCAGGAAAGCAGCCTGTGGTGTCGGGAGGTATCTGCCTCCAGCACACAGAGAACCTCAGCAAATAAAACAGCTACTCCAGCAGCTCACACCTGTGCTGCACAGCTCACAGACACTTTCTCACCGTCTAGTCCCAAATTCAACCCTACAGGGCAGAACCATGCCGCTCAGATGAGAGGTGGCTGGGCTGGTCCTGCCAGGTACCTGTCCCTCTTCCTTTCTGGGGTCCCTTGAAGGATGTGCCCCTCTCCCTGCCCAACTTCCCTCCCTGTCCAAGCAGCCCTGAAGCGCTTGGACCTCCTTTTCTCTTCAGTCTAAGAGGGAGTAAAGTGAGGTGGCCACATGGGGGGCCATCAGTACGTTGTCTTTTATCATCCTGGTTCCATCAGTGGTCATTCCTTAGGGCACTGCTTCTTAAATAATGTGGGTTGCAGGACCAGTCATTTTATTTCCTGTCAGTCACAGACCAGTCTGCAGTCCCACCATCCGTGACTGGTAATGAAGCTTATACCCACCGTACACATTTAATAGGACCCAAGCTGGCCCACACCACATCCACAGACAGTGCTCACTAATCATGTGCTCGGGGTGCTACGAGCATTTCTAAATTCTGACTCTCTGTGTTTGGATGCATCTGGTCTCAGACCTCAATGAACAAGTCAGACCAACCTGGTTGTGGGACCACATTTGGAGGTGCCCTGCCTTAGAGGATAAGGATGTGTCCAAGAATGCCCATTTCCTTTGGCCTCCCATGGGCAGTGGATATATCTTACGGGCTTCTGAGCATCCCTCCTGCTCCCACTGTGGGTGGCATGCGGGCAGTGATAGGGAGATCCAGAAGGAGAGGTAGGTCCAGGCAGTCCTTTGCTGTCAGGGGTAGAATGACACCACAGACACACAGACACACACACACTCCTGAGCAGTGTCCAGAGGCTCAACTCAACACTGTAGCTTCTGGGTTGGATCCCTGCATTAAGGCACCCAAACTGCAGCCTCACTTCTCAAGCTGTGAGTAGAATCTTTTGGTCTCTTGGGGCTACTTTGCTCCTCAAGAAACAATTAGGGCAGTGAACACCTGGTGTGCAAAACTGCTCAGCAAGTGGAAAAGGAATTTGCAGAGGAATGAGCAGCCAAATTAGAGTTGTCTTAGGGCTTGAGGACTTCCCTAGTGGCTCAAACGGTTAAGAATCTGCCTGCCAATGCAGGAGACCCAGGTTCCAGCCTTGCTTCGGGAAGATTCCCTGGAGGAGGGCATGGCAACGCACTCCAGTATTCTTGCTTGGAGAATCCTGTGGGCAGAGGAGCCTGGCGGGCTACAGTCCATGGGGTCACACAGAGTTGGACACAACTGAAGCAACTTAGCATGCACAACTGGGGTAGCAGCAGGGCCCTGGGAGACTCAGGGAGGGCAGGCCTTTGTGCCAAGCCAGGAACGTGGGAAACAGGGCTGCGGGCATCTCCCAAAAAAGCAGTAGTGCTGTTGACTCAAAAAATAATAGGTGTTAATTTGCATGGCATTTTACATATGCCCTGCTTTCCATCTCCTACCACTGGAGATGCGTGGCCGAAACCCTCCAGGTCTGTCCTCTCCTGTCACTCCCTCTAGGAGCATCACTATGTCCTACAGACTCCAGAACTTTCACTACCCAGCCCATCCTTAAATTAGGCCAACCTGGGGGAAAAAAACAGCAGTGGGACTTGCTTGGGTGTGCAGGGTCCAGATTTGCAGTAGAGAAGCAGGCAGGTGGCCTAGTAGGTCTGGGACCCTTTGGGCACCTCTGTGAGGGGCGCCCCACTTGCCTGCGGTGGCTGCAGTGAGGCCTACTTGGTAGGCAGGGGGCTTGTCCACCCCACCTACTTGGACTAGGGAGAGGAACAAAAAAAATCTAAGCCGGGGAGCCCAGAGAGGTGTCACCCAAAGGAGAGGAAACCCAATGGTTGCCATGACAATGGGGACTGGTGCCTGATTTGCATAGGGCAATGATTTCCATACTGCAGGGTGGATTTCCATATCCCTGCCTCAAAGCCTGTTGGAGCCAGGAGGGGAGAGGGGAGAGGTTATTTGAAATTCAAATGAGGGTGATTAAGGTTTTCTTGAGGAGGGAAGCGCGGACAAAAGGGGTTAAGCCAGCTGGGAAACGTCTGCTCAGGGCTCCAAGATACCAAAGGGAGGCGGCTGCTCTGGGCTGGCCTCTCCCACCCCTGTCTCCGTCCCCTCACCCCCTCATCACAAGCCCCTGGAGGCTGAGGGTGGTTGGCTGGGCAGGGTATTAGTGGCCTCGGCCTCCCAGGAGAAGGCTAGGTCTTTACCCCTCCTGTCCCAGATTCAGTTTACCTCCCAGGGTCCTAAAAGATGCTTGGATTCTTAAAAACCATTGAGTGAGTTAATGAGTTCTAGTTCTGGGCTCAGGCCTACCACCCTCTGCTGACAACAGACTGGTCATCTCAGTTTTTGTATCAGTGAAACTGGAGAAGCAGTCTGCACCTCCTTGTCCGGCTGAGGAGATGTGAGGAGACAGGCATTCTGGAGTCATCTCTGCCATGAACCTGTGCCAAAATATCACCTCCATCTCCAGGCCCTGAGTTTGTGCACTGGACGAAGGATCTGAACTTGAGGGTCTCTGAGATCACTTCCGGCTCTAAGATGCTGAAGTCTGTGAGCACATGCTGATCCTATGTGCCCACTGGTTATTATTTGTAAGGTGTGGGTTGCTGCACCCCTAGTTCCTCTAATGTGTTAGGAGCAGCAGCCCTGTCCCCCAGCTTACCAAGGTGCAGGCCATAAATGCAGTGACTTTGGAGCCAGAGTCTGTATTTGAATCTCAGCTTCTCTACTTACTAGTTACAGGACCTTGGGTTGGTTACTTAATGTCTCAGCTCAGTTTCCTAGACTGTAATAGTAGAGATGGGTCTCATAGGGTTCCAGTGAAGACTGAATAAGCCAACATCTGTAAAGCACTTAGAGTAGAGCCTGAGTGAAAGTTGCTCAGCCGTGTCTGACTCTTTGCAACCCCATGGACTATACAGTCCATGGAATTCTCTAGGCCAGAATACTGGAGTGGGTAGCCTTTCCCTTCTCCAGGGGATCGTCCCAACCCAGGGATCGAACCCAGGTCTTCCACATTGCAAACAGTTCTTTACCAGCTGAGCCACAAGGGAAACCCAAGAATACTGGAGTGAGTAGCTTGTCCCTTCTCCAGCAGATCTTCTTGACCCAGGAATTGAACTGGGGTCTCCTGCATTGCAGATGGATTCTTCACCACCTGAGCTAACAGGGAAGCCCCTGGAGCGGAGCCTGCCATACAGTAATGCAATACAGGAATGCTATTTGCCAGCGTTAGTATCAGAAAGACAGACTGTCCACATGATGGAGCAGTGATCCAATTGAGGGACCCTCTGTTAGGAATATGGGCTGTCTCCTGAATGGACCTACCTGTGAATTCATTCACTCATGGCCCACACACTGTCACAGCCACCTGTGCTTGGGAATGGGAAGCATGCGTCAACGAAGGGCCCTAAAACAAACTGACAAAAAGCAATCCAGAAATGGCTGGAAGGAGGGGGAAAAGCTAGTGCCAAGACCCCTCCTCCCCACACCCAGTGCTCAGAGATGCGACAGATTTCAAGGAGACTAGAAGATGTTTATAGTTCTGAGAATCTAAGGGTCTTTTTTCCTTCTCAGGTTTCTGCAACAATTCCATTATGTGTTTTCATTTGGAGATAGATAATATAAAAACTGTGGTGTAGTCATTCTTGGCTGGTGGACAGATGTGGGCTTGAGTTTCTACTTGACAAATTACTAACCGGTAACCTTGGGCCAGGTTGATTAGCCTCTCTGAGCCTCAGTTTTCCTCATCTGTGAAATGGGATAATAAGAGCACCTACTCATAGGGTGATGATGAGGATTAAATGCTGTCCTGTATATAAAATGTTTAATACAAAGCTTGGCGCATAGTAAATGCTCAATAAATGCCAACTATTAATTAATCCCTGTTATTTGAAAACAGTGTTCTCTTGCCAAAATGTTTGAAAATTCTCTGGTCTAGTCCTATTCTCGTATTTTATGGGGAAAGAGACTGGGGTCAGAAAAAGGGGAATGACTTTCCCAAGGTCACAGCAGAGGACTGAGATCCTTGTTTCTTTAGAAGCCTTTCCCTACCCTAGAGGTAGTCCTCTGTCCTTCATTTTTTATTGTTTCTTTGGATAAAGCCTCATCTCTCCCCATCGCCTGTCCCTCAGAAGTGGCTGCTCCAACACCTGGAACAGGGGCCCCAGAAGGGGAGGAAGAGGCATGACTCAGGGTGAGCGCAAGGCCGTGGTGTCTGGTTGCAGAGGACATTAACAGGCCTCGCTGTCTCTGAGCCTCAAGTTTCCTCACTGGTGAAGTAGGAGTTCTGGAATCCCTGGCCCTGTAGACCTCACAGGCAGGCGAGGCTCTCTTAAGGATGGGAAACGAAAGTGTACTGCCCAGAAAGGAACAAACTCAGCTCAAGTTTCCAAGACCCATGCTCGCTGGCCAGCCCATGGGCCCTGCCTCCAGAGCTGAGAGATCAGATTTCTATCCCTCCAGGTTGGGCTCTGTGACCCAGCCTCAGTTTCCTTATCTGTAAAACGAGCTGTGAAGTGGGAGTATATCTGTGGCAACTGAAGAAGTGTGAGTTGTTCTACAAATGTGAGATAGCCTCTTCTGTCTAAGCTTTCCCACCGCACACGTGCCCTTCTGAGCCACACAAAGGACATCTGTGTGCCTGTGTGAAGCCCAGGGCCCCAATGCGTCTATGCAGTGTCTCTTACCAACCTTAAACCTCTTCCCCTCTCAGGACTGGGGGAGGAGTGGGCTGGGGGCTGGTCTGGAGGAGACCTTTCAGGAACCCCTCGACTGTGGTCAGAAGGCAAGTTTGAGCATCGGAGCTGGGGTTCTGTTCCTGCTTTGCCGTGCATTACCTGCGTGGCCTTTAGCTCATCACTCATCCTGTCTGGGACTCAGTTTCCTCACCTGTCAGTGGTGAGTGCAGCACCGGGAGTCTGTGTGATCCCGTTCCGCACAAGAAACTGCTAATAGAAAAATAGCAGCCAAGGTTCTTCTCTGATCCGTGCCCAGACTCTGGATTTCCTTAACAGAGTTTTTCCTTTCAAGTTGGATTTTTATTGTTTTCCAGGGTCAAGGGATGATGAACAGAGACTGGGCTGGGGAACCTGGCCCTTTGACCCCATTCCAGGCCAGGGCCCGAGTCCCTAGTCTCTTTTATTGGAGCCTGACACATCTGCCCGCATGCTCCTTCAGCTCCTCTGATCACGCTGCCCACTTTGGGCCTCAGTGTGTGGCCAGCAGAAAGTGGGGGCCCCAGGAGTCTCCTCTATAGCTCAGACTGAGAGGAAATGAGGATTCTATTTCCTAAAAAATTAGGAGAACTTGGGGAGGAGCCTTTCATGTATCAAAGAGTGACAACAAATTATAAAGGGAAGCAAAGGTGGATGAGTGGGCAACCCCGTCCATGGTCACCCAGCCCCACGCCTCTGACATCTGTGACAAGGGCCTGGAGAGCGAGGCTTTGTACAATGGCCCAGGTGGAGAAAGTTGCTGGGACACTCACAGGCCCTGTCGCCCTTGTGACGTCAGTTGTTTTTACTCTGCCATTCTAGAGAAGACGCTTTAAATCACGAAAACCCACAGATAGTCAGAGCTGGAGGGACCCGGGAGGATCTTCCTGTCCTGGGGTAGCAAGTGGGTTTCTTTAGGAGAGCCACTTCTGATCATTGCTGGTGGGCGCTATGCACTGAGTTTAGGAGAAGGAAATGAGTAGAGCGGTTCATCAGCGATGTCTGCCCAGGGCATGTCTCCTCGCTGAGAACACTCAGCCAGTGGAGAACTGCAGCTCTGATCTCCCATACCGTAAGCCAGCATTCTTCCCCCAGCCCATCAAGGTCCTCCTGTGACTTGTTCTTCAGGTGCCTTCAGGGGCCAGCCTCAGTTTCCTTTGGAACTGAGAAATGCCAAGGCGTTTCTTTGCTCCCACGAAGAAAGTGGCATGAATACAGGCAGAATTTTCGGTTTTAGTATGTAAGGGAAATTGAAGGCTACGGAGATCAAGCAACTTGCCCAAAGTCCAGCAGAAAATAGACTTTGAAGTAACCCTCGGGCTCAGTTTACCATGTGTTCTCTGTATAAAATTCTGGCCATTAGGCCACAGTGCCCAGTCCCTTGGAGGAAGCTCAAGTAACAAAAAAGGTAGGCATGGTGTCTGTGGGGTCCTGGGAGAAACTGTTTTGACTGGTTGGAATGACCTCACTGGGAAGTCTCTTGGTTTCCTCTGGTGGCTGCCTGCCCAGGAGGGCCTCCAAAGGTGCTGGTTATTTTAATCATTGCTCTCCCAGGAAGTGCCAGTACATTGCCAAGTAGTCATAAAGTGACCGGGGAAGTCTTACTGGGTTTACCTGGGAGTGGAGCTGGTGAGAAGAGAAGCAGCCCAGAAATGGGAGCCTTTCAGCCTCATTGTAGAACGCTCCCTGTGTGTTTACCAGTCAAGAGTGAAAAATCCTGCTGGAACAGTTCTCCATTCCTGCGCTTCCACCTCCCTCACCCAGAGAATTGCTCCCCAGGCAAACTCACACCCCAGTGCTGCCAAAGCACGCAAATCAGTGGGCCTGCAAGACTGTGGCTCAGAGGTGGGAAAGCGGAGGGCTGGCCAGCTCCTCCTGTCTCTGGTCCCGGGCTCTGCAGGTGGCTGGAACTGCTGACCTGGTGCTCACCAGATGCCAGGGAGGAGAGACAGAGATGGAAGTTGCCTTGACCCTGTGTTCCTCCTATAGACAGATCCTTGACCTTTCTCACTGGGACTCTGTTGAGTATTACTCCATCCTGGTCTAAGGAAATTCTGTCCAGAACCCTGGTGTTCCCCACCAATTCGAGACGCCTTTTACCCTCTTTTAGTCATTGACTATGTGATCCCATGGATTGTAGCCCACCAGGCTCCTCTGTCCATGGAATTCTCCAGGCAAGAAGAGTAGAGTGGGTAGCCATTCCCTTCTCCAGAGGATCTTCCCGGCCCAAGGATAGAATCTGGTTCTCCCGCACAGCAGGCAGGTTCTTTACCATCTGAACCCCTCAATTCAAAAACCACTTCTATAACATCTCTGAAATAAGCAGTCTCTGCTTGAGCTCTGTTGACATGAAACCATGGGTTTCACTGCTGGACAATTCCACATTTGACACAATTCTTCCTTATCCTGAGGTGAGCCTGCTTCCTGGAGGCCTCCACCACTGACCCTTGTGGAGCTGGGTTTTAGGAGCTGCAGGTTAAGCCTGCTTCATATCCAAACCAATATTTGGGGAAGAAAGAAAAGTACTCTGACATTTACCTAAGAACATACTATGTACCAGGCATTGGGCCAGGTAGAGCTTTCAAATGTTCCCTCATTGAATTACTTTAAAAGTTTTATTTTGAGAAACTTCAAATATATAGAAAAGAGAAGAAACAGGTTAACGAACAACCATATACCTACCACCTGGATTTAATAACTTAGCATCTTGCCATATTTGTTCCATCCATTTGGGGAGGAGAATATTTTATTTTTAACTTTCATTTCAAACACACCTGAAGGTAGACACTAAAATGATGAGCCCCCATATACTCATTGCCTACTGTCAGCAACCATCAAGCTTCTGCCATTCCTGTCACTGAAGTATTTTCTTGCAAACTATAGACATTATAAACATTTCAGTCCTAAATATGGCAGTATGTGTCTCTAAGTATGTGTCTCTTATAAAGACATTTTCCTTCTTGACCACAGTACTGTTATCACACTTAACAAAATTAATCTCTCACATAATTCTTGTGGCCATCCTAGGAAGAAGGGGTTGATCTAAGGGCAAGTGTCCTCTTCTCTAGGCTAGATATCCTTTCCTCATTTGATGTGACTTCTAGGCCCCACTCTTGGTCCTCCTGCTCTACAGCCAGTTCATCAGGGTCCCTTTTAGAAAATGGTACTCTGAACTGGGCTTGATGCTCTCAGCGGAGATCTGCAAATCTGCACGTCTGCTAACACACAGGTTACCACACACGTGTAGCACACTCCAACCAATATGGGCTTCATGCGTGCATGCATGCTCAGTCATGTCTGACTCTTTGTGACCCCATGCACCATGGCCCACCAGGCTTCTCTGTCCATGGAATTTTCCTGGTGACAATACTGGAGTGGGTTGCCTTTTTCCTCCTCCAGGGGATATTCTCCACCCAGGGATTGAACTCACATCTCCAGCACTGGCTTTAGTCAACTGAAATGCTCCTTTTTCCAGTTTCTTTTTCACAGGAAGAACACCAGCCTCCTCTCTCTTCCCCTCCTGACAAGGAACTGCAGTTTGTTTATTTCCAAACATGTCTGCCAATAAACAGAAATGGGAATAATTTTTTTTTGTTTTGTTTTCATTGGGATGGGAGAGATATATTGAAGTGAAGTAAAGTGAAAGTCGTTCAGTCATGTCCAGCTCCTTTTGGGTTGGCCAAAAAAGTTCTTTGGGGTTTTCCATGTAATGAACTTTTGGGCCAATCCAGTATTATATTTCTTTAGGAGACTGAGTCTCTTTGAAAATATGAAATATGGAGTATAGATATTTTGATGGTTATTTATCTTTAAGTATGCACCCATGAATTTTTAATTACTGTAGTTATTTGCTGTGATTATTTCTATAATTTTAGTTTGAGATTGGTTATTGGTTTTGTTGGAAAAACTCTTTGAGGTTTCACATCATAACCCAGAGTCTTTTGTTTAAGCTTTATTGAAGTGTTACTGGTAAATAAAATTGTAAGATGTTTACAGTGTATATCATGTGATTTGGTACGTGTACACATGGTGAAAGGATTCCCACAGTCTAGTTAATTAACACATCCATCACCTCTATGTTTACCTTTTTATGTATGAGACAGAACATTTAAATTCTACTCTCTTAGCAAATTTTAATTGTTCAGTACAGTGTTATTAACTATAGCTACCATGTTATAGACTTTCCTGGTGGCTCAGCAGTAAAAACCTGCCTGCAAATGCAAGAGACACAGGTTCCATCCGTGGGGTCAGGAAGATCCCCTGGAGGAGGAAACGGCAACCCTCTCCAGTTTTCTTGCATGGGAAATCTCATGGCCAGAGGAGCCTGGTGGGCTACAGTGGGGTCACAAAGAGTCAAAGCACGACTGAGCAACTAAATAACAACACCACCATGTTATACAATAGATCCTCAGACTTGATTCCTCCAATAGCTGAAAGTTTTTACCCTTTTAGCAACTTTTCCCAATTTATCCCACCCCTCCAGTGTCTGGTAACCCACTTTCCACTCTCTGACTTTTTTTGAGTTTGAGTTTGAATTCTTTTTCTTTTGATTTCACATATAAGTGATCTTTGCAGTATTTACTTGACTTTCTCAGTCTGACTGATTTCACTTAGCATAATGCTCTCAAGGTTAATCGATGTAGCTGCAAATGGCAGAATTTCCTTCTTTCTTGGGGCTGAATAATATTCCACCATACCACATATATATATATATATATATATGCAGCATTTTCTTTACCCATTCATCCACTGATGGGCTATAACTGAAACTGTTTCCTTAACTTGGCTATAGTGAATAATCCTGCAGTGAACAAGGGAGTGAAGCTATCTCTTTGATATCCTGTTTTCATTTCCTGTGGATATATACCCAGAATTAGATTACTGGATCATATGTGCTGCTGCTGCTGCTAAGTCGCTTCAGTCGTGTCCAACTCTATGTGACCCCATAGATGGCAGCCCAGCAGGCTCCACCGTCCCTGGGATTCTCCAGGCGAGACCACTGGAGTGGGTTGCCATTTCCTTCTCCAATGCATGAAAGTGAAAAGTGAAAGTGAAGTCGCTCAGTCGTGTCTGACTCTTAACGACGCCATGGATGGCAGCCCACCAAGCTTCTCCATCCATGGGATTTTCCAGGCAAGAGTACTGAAGTGGGGTGCCATTGGCTTAAAGGCAGAAAAACATATAATATTAAATTTAAACATAACACTTACCACCTTAATCATTTCTTAATTCAGCCTCCTCTACCTTTTATGTTTACAGATGACTTTTTTAAACCTAAATATAAGGCTTATATTTATTCCTGTTACATATTATCTTGTTGGTTTTTGCCTTCTATTCAGTTCAGTTCAGTCACTCAGTCATGTCCGACTCTTTGCGACCCCATGAATCGCAGCACTCCAGGCCTCCCTGTCCATCACCAACTCCCAGAGTTAATTCAGACTCACGTTCATCAAGTCAGTGATGCCATCTAGCCATCTCATCCTCTGTCGTCCCCTTCTCCTCCTGCCCCCAATCCCTCCCAGCATCAGAGTCTTTTCCAACGAGTCAGCTCTTCACATGAGGTAGCCAAAGTATTGGAGTTTCGGCTTTAGCATCAGTCCTTCTAATGAACACCCAGGACTGATTTCCTTTAGGATGGACTGGTTGGATGTCCTTGCAGTCCAAGGGACTCTCAAGAGTCTTCTCCAACACCACAGTTCAAAAGCATTAATTCTTCAGTGATCAGCTTTCTTCACAGTCCAACTCTCACATCCATACATGACCACTGGAAAAACCATAGCCTTGACTTGATGGACCTTTGTTGGCAAAGTAATGTCTCTGCTTTTTTAACATGCTATCTAGGTTGGTCATTACTTTCCTTCCAAAGAGTAAGCATCTTTTAATTTCATGGCTGCAATCAGCATCTGCAGTGATTTTGGAGCCCCCAAAATAAAGTCTGACACTGTTTCCCCATCTATTTCCCATGAAGTGATGGGACTAGATGCTATGATCTTCATTTTCTGAATGTTGAGCTTTAAGCCAACTTTTTCACTCTCCTCTTTCACTTTCATCAAGAGGCTTTTCAGTTCCTCTTCACTTTCTGCCATAAGGGTGGTGTCATCTGCATATCTGAGGTTATTGATATTTCTCCTGGCAATCTTGATTCCAGCTCGTGCTTCTTCCAGCCCAGCGTTTCTCATGATGTACTCTGCATATAAGTTAAATAAGCAGGGTGACAATATACAGCCTTGACCTACTCCTTTTCTTATTTGGAACTGGTCTGTTGTTTCATGTCCAGTTCTATTAGAATCAACCAAAATCTTTTCTAATCTTGATTACATCATCCAGCTTTCTAAGTTAATTTTGCTTCCTGCTTTAAATCACCTGCAAATTTGATCAGCATCTATCCTGCTTACTTGTCTAAACTATTGATTATAGCCTAATACTTGGTTCCCTCTGTGTTGGACTCTGGGCACAGTGAGTTTATTGGGAAAACTGTATGAGTATAGGGGTTGAGAGATCCAAGCTTTAGTCCAAAAATCAGAGTCTCTGAGGCTGTGTGACCACCACAAGGTGCTTCCCTCTGAGGCTGGACTTCAGTATCCTTCCAAGTCTAAAAATAATGCACTGGTCCTTCTGGGTGTCTGTCCTGCTTTGTTTTTTCCTACAAGTGACTGCCATCTTCCAAAGCCGGAGCTTGTATAATAGAATGTGTGGGGAGGGACCCGTGGTTTCTTAGATCTGAATAGGAGATCCATTTCAGGTGCAGTTTCTTAGTTACTTGGATCAGTTAAACATGCATTTATTCAGCTCCCACTACGTGTTAAATGCTGTTAAAGGCTCTCAGAGTACAAAAATGAGTAAGAAGAAATAACCCTGGCCGCTAGAGAGCTCACAATTTCATGAGGAAAACAGACGCACAGAGCACTGACTCTAAAGTATGTGGCGGGGCTTTCCTGGCAATCCAGTGGCTTAGAATCTGCCCCAGAGCAACTAAGCCCATGGGCCACAACTGCTGAGCCCACGGGCCACAGCCAGAGCCTGTGCTCCACAGCAAGAGAAGCCGCCAGAGTGAAAAAGCCCACATATCACCAGTAGAACAGCCTCAGCTCGCCACGCTAGAGAGAGCCTGTGCACAGCAACAACCCAGCACAGCCAGAACTAAATATATTTTTAAAGTATCTAGTTGTGTCAGGTATCAATTCAAGATCCAAGTCCTTCTAACCACCTCCACGGCTGCCCTTCTGTCCTGTGCACTGCCCTCTCTCACCTGACCCATTGCATGGCCTCCCTTCCCCCTTGCTTATCCCTACAGCTGATTACCACCAGTTTATTTATTTTTGGCCATGCCACATGACATACAGGATCTTCCCCAACCAGGGATCGAACCCATGCCCACTGCATTTGGAGCATGGAATCTTAGTTACTGGACCACCAGGGAAGTCCCTGGTCACCGCAGGTTTAAGCACTGGAGTCAATTCATGTAACTCCTCTGCTCAAAACCCTCTGATCACTTCCCAGCGTCCTTGGCATGAAATCCAAAGTCTTCGGCCTGACCTGCCTTCCAGAGCCACGTCATCTTGCCCTGGGCCACACCCATCCCCTTCTCTCCAGCCCTACTGGTCTCATCACTGTTCCTCAACAGGCAAGCCTGTTCTTGCCTCACACAGGCCTCAATCCCTCTGTCTAGAATGATCTTTCCAGACCACCCTGATTATAAACAACCTCTGACACTCTTCTCCTGACCATCACTATTGCTTTCCATAGTAACTCTTTCTAAATGAAATTGTATATTTGTTTTCTTATTCCTTTTATGTCTCTTCAACTAGAAAAAAAGCTCTGTGTGGCCAGGGACTTCATCTGGTTTTCCAGCATGATATTTCAAGTGCCTAGAACAATCCTTGGTATATAGAGTGTATTTTGTGGAATGAATGAATTTGTTCTTTGGTCATATTTTAAAATTACCCCCTTACAAGGCTACATTTACAATGTCATAAAATAATTTTTTTTTTTAATACAAAAGCAATTTTATCTTTAAGTCTAATCTCTGCACACACACTATTTTCAGGCCTTGGGCCCTTCCCATTTAGCTCCCCTCTCAGATTAGCTTATTTAATCTCAAAATCAGACTGCTATTCAGAGATGACTTCCTGTCTCACTTTCTCGGAATCCCATAGCCCTTAACCTCTGCTGTCATCTTGCCAGCCCAGCTGCTCTCAGGGATGCTTCACAACCAATCATACAGGCAAGGGCCAAGCTTATCTATCATTTAGAGCAGAGCAGAGGGAAGGGGGCTTCAGTTAAAGCTCCAGAGGATTCTCCTGGACCCCATTCATTCATCTATCAGCTGCTTCTTGAACCTCTGACCAATGCTAGGAACTACAGTGGTCTTTGAGGACAAAAATGGTGTCATCATTCTGGTTTTCAAGGAATTCATAGACCAGAGGGAGAGAGAGACATGCAGACAAGAAAAGGAGTTCCATGACATGTACCATAGGGCTGGTAGAGAGGGGAGGGGGACCAACTTTGTAAAGGGAACAGTGCATGGAGGCATGGAAATGGGCGAGGTGTGGCGTGTTTGGACGTGTGGATCTTTCCATGTGACTGGAGCACAGGGTACCTGGAAGGGAGGCAGATGAGATCATGAGAGGTGGAAGACAGAGCAGGGAAGGTAGGCAGAAACCAGATCATAAGGGGAATTATTTGTTATACTAAGAAATTTGGACTTCATTCCAAAGCTATTGAGGAACCAATGGAAAGCAGAATTTTTTTTTAATTAAAAATAACTTTGTTAATACAAAGTGATAACCATCGTCTGAGCCTTCGGCGAGTTGTAGTATAACAGTAACATCAAAGATTGTTGATCACAGATCACCATGACAAATATAATAATAATGAAAAAGTTTCAAATATGTCGAGGATTACCAGAAAGTGATAAACCTGAATATACATTATTACATAATGTCATTGTGTTCAGGTTTTCTTTTTTCCTCTAGTAAGTTTTGTCATCCCAATGCCAAATGATTATCATTCTTACTTTCTGGAGAATTTCTTTTCTTATTTAAGTTGCATTCTGCCATTTTTTATTAAGGGGTGACCAAGCCAAAGTCAGATGTGAACCCTCTGCATTTGTGGCAAATCTGTTAAGGTCTGAATTCATTCACATGTTCATTTATTCATTCATTCAACAATACAATATTTTTAAATTTTTAAAAATTATTTATTTATTTATTATTGGCTGTATGTAGAATCTTTATTGTGGCTCAGGCTTAGTTATCTCATGCATGTGGGATCCCTGACCAGGGATTGAACCCACATCGCCTGCTTGGTAAGGCAGATTCTTGACCACTGGATGACCAGGGAAGTCCCAACCAATATAATTTGAACTCCTGTTACGTACTAAGCCCAGTGCTAGGCTCTGGGTGTATGGCATTTAGTATCATTTTCTTGCCATTAAAGAGCCAGTTATCCATGGGGCACAAAGGAAGATTGTTTGGCAGCTTCTGCCCTGAGAAGGTATATGAATAGGAAACTTAATTTTAGCAAAGAATGGAAGCATTTCTCTAATAGTAGGTATATATTTAAGCAAATTTTGGTATGTCCATAAATGGAATATTACATAGCCATTAAAAATTATCTTTGCAACCATAGGAGAAAGATTTATGATGTTCCTTAAAGGTGTAGGAGAAAGGTTTATGATACTCACTAGAAAAAGCAGAGTAAAAATCTGTACAGAGTGGTATATATCAATTAGGAAAAGCATGCATAAAAGGTCATGAAATATACAAAAATATTCATTGTAGCTCTTTGCAAATTGATTTTTCTGCTACTTTTTCTACATAAAAATTTTTTTTCTATTAAGCACACCTTTAGTTTTTCAACCGAACATTTACTGTAAAGAGAAAAAGATGAATAAAACAAAGAATGAAAGTTGGGGGACAGGTAGTAGAAACAGGGGTGACAGTCATCTACCTAACATGATTTAGATCCCATTAACCCTGGAGGGCTGGGGTAGTGGAGAGACTTCTTACCTGCGGGCAGTTCCTTTAGGGTCCATGGCTGGTCATCCCTTGCTTTTCCAGAAAGTCTGTGTCAGAACTTCTGTCTGAGGACGTCTGGCAGAAGCATTCTGGTATGGCAAGTTCTCATCCAGTTAGATTCTAGATGACTTTGGACAAGCCAGTCTCCCCTTTCCTTGTCTGGTTACTTCCTTCTTGAAGAAAATTTTTCAAAGACTGTCCCAGGAAACAGAATAAACAAAAGAGTCTAGCCACAGGGCAGGCAAGTGTATTTTTTTCAAAATAAAGAGAAGCTCATCCTGACATCCTGTTTCCCTTTAACTTTCAGTCTCTTCCAATCTTGCTAGCTATTAATATTTTCTTTTTTTTTTTTATCTTTTCAGGAAATGATCGAAATGGCTTAGATTTCAACAGGCAGGTAAGGACATTCAGAAGAAAAATTTATTCTATAAATTTTAGGGGTCATTCATACTATGCAAGTGTGGGGACACAAAGAAGATTAAGGGAAGCGTTCAAGGGTGTTTATTTATAGACTCATCACTCTCAGGATTGGTAGGGGTATTTCAAGAGCTTTTGCAGCCCCCATCTCCTGAATTGGCAGGAAAATACTTTACCACTAAGCCACCTGGGAAGAAGACAAAAGGGTAGGCTTCAGTTAAAGACACATCTAGGTAAACTACAAGGAAGGACTTGCAGCCACTGAGCTTTATCAAACACTGGAAGAGCTACCAAGGGAATGAGGCTGTAGAATAAGCTTCTCTCTCAACATCTTTAAAAATAAGACAAGGACTTCCCTGGTGCCTAAGATCCAGTGCCTAGGACTCTAAGTACCCAATGCAGGAGTCCCAGGTTCCATCCCTGGTCAGGGAACTAGATCCCACATGCTGCAACTAAAGATCTTCAACTAGGATCCTATGTGCCCCAGCTAAACCCCAGCTCAGCCAGATAAATAAGTATTTATTAAAAAAAAAAAAAAAGATGACAGATTCTCATCTAAGAGATAGTTTGGCCAGGTGTGTTTCCAGGGCAGGAGGATGGAGGATATGCCTGAGGATTCTGTGGCCCTGAAGGAGCCCTCCGTGGTTGGGGTGTGGCCCCTTGCCTGTTCTTTCTGAGCACTGCGGCCCAGGGCACGCCTCTCATGGTCCCTTGGATGAGATGTGCATGGAGTAGTCCAGCCACACCAAGACATGGCTGCACTAGCCCAGCCTGAAGGGGGCCTGCTCCACAGGCCTGGTGGGTTTGGCTGCCTGTGTGATCTTTCTGAAGCTAGGGAAAACGTTGCACTTAGGACAAGGCTGGGGGCAGCCCCTCTGGGCCCAGCAGCCTACCTAGAGGCCCTTGATCCTTTGAACTTCTTTACGGATAAGGTTTCCTCACCAGTTGGGAGAAAGTTCCTGGTTTCTGTCAGGGGAGGACCTCACTGGAGTTTGCTTCTCTTGGATAAGCCTCATCAGGGCGGAGAGGAGGGCAATCCCACCCTCCCCTGGGAAGGGTTTTGCATTTCTCACTAATGACAAGAACAAACACAAGAGATTTTTTTTTCCTTTTTTTTCTTTCAGTGCACAGGCTTCTCTATTTGTGTTACACAGGCTCCAGAGCGTGTGGGCTCAGTAGTTGCAGCATGAGGGTTAGTTGCTCCATGGCGTGTGGGATCTTAGTTCCCCGACCACGGTTCGAACCCACATCCCCTGCATTGCAACATGGATTCCTAATCACTAGACCACCAGAGAAGTCCCACAAGAGACCTTTTCTTTAGAGGGGTGGGAATTTTGGAGTCAGAGACGCTCTGCTGGTCACGCTCCTTTACACACTTAGACTGGCACTCACCTCTGTGCACAAACACACACATCCACGCCCTCCCTAAGAATCCACCTGGCTCCCTCTCATTCTGCCTTTCAGATGCCATCAGATACCAGCACCCACACCCTCACATTCACACCAGCTCACCTGTGGACCTGCAGGTGGGCACTAGAATTTCTCAGGGCTCTAAGTTGATAGTGATACCCTCAAGCTTCATGACAAGGGAAGTAAACCAACATTTGCAGACCCTCAGGCAGTAGGCAAGGTGCTTCTGGCACTTTGTCTCATTTGATCCTCACTATTCTCATTTTATATCGGTAAGGAAATCACTTCCCAGGCAGCCCCACCTGATTTGGGTAAGGGTTTGAGATGTTAAGTAATTTGCCAAAGGTCACACACATTGACTAACTGGCAGAGCCAGGGCTTGAACCCACATCTCTTTGACTCCCAAGCTCATTTTTCCCATGATGCCTTATAGCACCCTCCTCCCCAGTCCCTCAATTCCCCTCTCCCTGAAAATGCACACTGTCCTTAGGGAGAGGCCTGGGAGCCAGCAGCTGAGCGTGACCTCACCATGACTAACCTGGAGGAAGTGGGAGGTGGAGGGAGCAGGGAGGGAAGAAACAGTGTTGTGTAGGAGTCGTCTTTGTGTCTGATACCGAGAAGGGTTGGCGGACACGGGAAAGCAAAGGCTAAGCCACCACCTTTGGAGAAGCTCTGGTTGGAAGACCCCAAGCCAGTTGGTGCCATAGGGAATTGCAGCCAGGCTCTGGATACACTGCCTGCCATCTTGAGGTTGCATGAACAAGGGACGTTTACTCATCAGGAAGTTTCATGCTGAGCCTGTTAACTTCCTGATCCCAGGAAAGCAGCCTGAGCCTGTTTGGGAGATAATAGTGAGGTGACCCAGAAGCAGGGCCACCCCTAAGTCCCTCAGAAAGATTAATTCAGAGCCAGGAGGCAACAGGACAAGGCCAGATCCCTGGACAGGGAGTCCGAGGTCCTGAGGGCCAGTGCTGTTCCACCGTACACAATCCTCTTCTCCTTTCTGGGCTTCGGTGTCCTCGTGAATAAAAGAAAGATGTTTGCATGACATGGTTTGCCAAAGCCCCTGCAGTCTGTGTGTTACGGTCCCATCAATTTTCTCGTGCCATATTCTGTTTGGTGATGCTTCTGCATTCCTTTCATGTTTTTCTTTGAAGAGGAACAGGGAAGAGAGTGTCCATTTCTTTACCCCCGAGTTGTAGAGAGTGAGGAGAAAATGTCACATGAAATCTTTCTAGCCTTTATGATCTCGTGTGATCCAGAGAAAAGAATCTTTTTGAAATTTAAGGGTCAGAGACAGAAGGACCCAGCAAGCTGGATCTGGGGCTAACCATTCATTCTTTGAATACTTAATCATTCCTAAGGGCTAGATAGAGGGTGTAAGATGATAAATTGCCAACGAACTCTGTAGTGAATTCTGTTAAGACAGAAGAGAGCTGAGCTCTGAGATACTGCACAGGGATGTCACCATAGAGATGGTGTCCAAAGCAGGTGACAAGGGAAGAGTAAGGGATTTGACTGGCAGAGAGGAACAAAAGAATATTCTTGTTGCTGTGAAAGAAGTCTTACTACATAAAAGGAAACTATGAGAAGGTCAGCATGGGATGTGATGGTGGAAGATGAGGCTGGACAGATTGTGTAGAACTTTGAATGCCCAGCAAAGAAGTTTGGATCTATCCTGTGGATAGTAGGGAGCCACTAGGCTTTTTCAATCAAAACTAGTTTCACTTAATGGAAGAGTGTTAGAAGTGGGTATGGACGAGGAGGGAGGAAAGATGAACAGACTGATGTGAGAGAGGCCAATGGGATGCTGTTGAAGTAGGAGGAAGTGGGCAATGCTAAGGAGTGGAGACATAGAGCCAGATGGCCTGCATTTGAGTCCTGGGCTTTGCACTGCCTGACATTGTGACCTTGTACAAGTTCTTCAACTTCTGTATTTCTCTGGGGAGAATACTGGTACCTATCTCACAGGACTGTTGTGAGTGTGTGTATGTTAGTGTACCTCTTTGACAATGTCTAGAATATATATATACTGTATGCTGCTACTGCTAAGTCACTTCAATCATGTCCAACTCTGTGCGACCCCATAGACAGCAGCCCACCAGGCTCCCCGTCCCTGGGATTCTCCAGGCAAGAACACTGGAGTGGGTTGCCATTTCCTTCTCCAATGCATGAAAGTGAAAAGTGAAAGTGAAGTCGCTCAGTCTTGTCCGACTCTTTGAGACCCCATGGAATGCAGCCTACCAGGCTCTTCCATCCATGGGATTTTCCAGGCAAGAGTACTGGAGTGGGTTGCCATTTCCTTCTCCAGGGGATCTTCCCAACCCAGAGCAAAAGAGAGTCCAGTTCGGGAAATATTTCTGGTATACAATCAGGAGGATTTTGGCAACAAACTGGAGATGGGCAGCAAAGGAAGGGGAAAGGTCTGGCACAATTCTTGTGTTTCTGGCTTGGATGCTGAACATTAGTGGGGCTGTGATCAGAGATCAAGAGGATGGGAGGTCCAGCCAGTTTGTCCAGATGATAGGAGGAGGAAGAAGGGCAGATAATGGTCTATAGGTGCTCAATATATGATGAGAAACTCAGATCTAGAGCCAGCAGACAGGTCAGGATGCATACTGAGGAGTCACCACTGAATGGTGTTAATCCTAGTGATGGGAAGAAGTGAGGTCACCTTGGGAGGTGGTGCAGACTGGGATGAGAACCCAGAGAAGACCTGGAGAGAAGGAACATGTCAGGGACAGGCTGATGAACAGGTACCCATAGATGAGACTAAGAAGGAGTGGTGAAAGGGACGGATGGAGAACCACACCCACAAAGGAGAGATTTTCATGAAAGTGGGGACAACAGCGTCAGAGTGCACAGAGATGTTGTACAGCCCCAGCTGGGAAGTGGCCATGGTCTGGCAGTGAGGTGAACGGTGCTGGTCTCATCGTGGCATCGTGATGAGAACAGATGCCAGGTTGCTATGGGGTGCAGGGGAAGGGAGGAGGGGGTTAGGACATGATGGAGATGAGGACTACAGAATCCCCTTCCAAGGAGTGGGATGATGAAGAGATGGAGATGTTGGCTGAAGATGGAGACAGTGTGAAGAGAAGGTTTGGGGGATGGGGGAGGCTTTGGGGGGCTGTGGGCCTGGGGAGAGATGGGAAATGGAGTGGAGGTGACAGAGGAGGGAGAATATGGATGGAGGATTTAGCCTAGAAGAGGGGGTGGGAGGAGGGGGGGAGGGCTAAGTGCCCTGTCAGCAAGTTCAGGAGCCTGAGGGACAGCCTTCCAGTCCCGGAGTTTCTCCACTTCCACTTCCTGCTCTTTGGACCAGCAGCTAACTTCAGAAGAACTGTAGGAAGTATTAGTGACTCACAGGGCTTGGAGAGCCCACAGTGACACACGCACAGTGGGCAGCCTGGCGCCGCTCTATGCTGATGGCTTCTGGGCCCCTCATCAATCCAGGGCCATGGGTGTCCATCAGAACTATCAGCACGGTGTCGCCACCTGTGCTGTGGAATGCTGTCTGGCCAGAAGACTTCACAAAAGCTCTCTGAAGCCAGAAGAGAGTCTGAAGCAGGTTGGCGGGTATCTTTGTCTCTGAGCATCCTGCCCCCAAAGCTGAGAGCCAGCAACCTGGGGTTCTGTCTCAGCCCCAGGCCTGGCAGTATTCTCAACTCACCTGCTCCTACAACAGCAGGAGCTTCCCTTGCGGCTCAGCTGGTAAAGAATGCACCTGCAGTGTGGAAGACCTGGGTTTGATCCCTGGGTTGGGAAGATCCCCTGGAGAAGGGAAAGGCTACCTACTCCAGTATTCTGGCCTGGAGAATTCCATGGACTCTATAGTCCATGGGGTTGCAAAGAGTCGGACACGACTGAGCGTCTTTCACTTTCACTAAGCCACTTGAGTCGTAACTGGGCTTCCCTGGTGGCTCAGATGGTAAAGCGTCTGCCATGCGGGAGACCCGGGTTCGATCACTGGCTCAGGAATCCCCTGGAGAAGGAATTGGCAATGCACTCCAGTACTCTTGTCTGGAAAATCCCATGGACAGAGGAGCCTGGTAAGTTATGGTCCATGGGGTTGCAAAGAGTCAGACACGACTGAGCGACTTCACTTTCGCGACTTCACTTTCACTTTCCACAATGGAGGCAGGACTAGGCTCTCAAGCTAGGACGTGAAAGTCTGCAGTGAAGACATAGTGAGTCTTCCCCCAGGCACCCAAGGAGGGCTGGCCCCACTGTAGCTGAGCACCAGAGGGTGAGGGAGGGAATTAATTGACCACATTTGACCATTTAGTCCCACAAACCTGTGCCTAGCTTGGGTAGTGAGGAGAAGTCAGAGAAGGGTAGAACAAGGCCCCTGCCCACAAGAGCTCCCAGCTGGTGGGAAGAAAACATAATGAAAGATGCCACGGGTTGGAGGGAGGCAGGGGGAGGGAAGGAAGAGGGGGGGAGCCCTGCATTATACTAATGCCAGTGCGGCTGATTCAGGGAGTCTCAGAAAGGGCTAGAGCATAGGGATAGTGTTAAGGATAGAGCTAGGGATAGGGAGCCAAATAAGCTGGAGGGAGACTCTGAGACCTCCTTGTGAAAGACCTCGGAGGATGAGAATTAAGGATCGTGAAAATCTTGATCCTCTGAGGCTTGTTTCCATCTGTAGCAGAATCCAGCTTCCCGGTCCTGTACTTCCGTGTGGAGGCAGGACTGTTGATGGGCAGACTAAGGGAAGAGATCAAGGAGCCATCCAACTACATTTTGCTCAACCCTAACCAAAGACTCTGATGCTGGGAGGGACTGGGGGCAGGAGGAGAAGGGGACGACAGAGGATGAGGTGGCTGGATGGCATCACTGACTCGATGGACAGGAACTCTGGGAGTTGGTGATGGACAGGGAGACCTGGCGTGCTGTGATTCATGGGGTCACAAAGAGTCGGACATGACTGAGCAACTGAACTGAACTGAACTGAAGCAGTGAAGTTGGGTTTTAGTATGTTGACCTAGGACATCCTTCTTTTTCCTCCGCCCAAGTACCAAAGCAATTGAGAAACACAGATGCAGGAGTCAGACAGATGGAGCTGCAAGGGAGACATGACTGCTTGTTTTTAACTCAATGTGCTTTTATTGCCAAAAAGAAAGTGAAACTTTTACCCTAGGAAACATTGCTATAAAAATCATTTAACAACAAAATTATAAAGACAGAGTAATGACAAAAATAGTGGTTAATTCTATCAGAGAGCTTAGATGGACAAAATATATATAGTAAACATCAAAACATAGCTCTTATTTCTTCATCAAACAAGAGAAGAAGGACAACAATACAGTATTACTTTTAGGTGATATCCTTTATAAAGGTACAATTTATTTTAAAAGATTGCACTTGAACAATAGGCCAGAACTTATTTTCAATTAACTGGTTGGGGGACATGGTTTTGATGTGTTGCCATAATGGACTTGCAAAGACCTTACTCCAGAACTAAATATATCCGCCCAGCACACATAGAGTTGGTAGAGAACAGACTTTCAAGTACCCTCCTAGCCAAGAGGCAGGTCCCAAAAGGGACCAAGTCACACATATCCATTTCACTCTAAACCTGTGCTTCTCAGCCTTATCAGATTCAATATCCCTTGTAACAGGGTGCTATAAAATCCCCTTAATATCCTAGAATGAAACTTATAGAAAACATACCTAAAAATCAGTAGGATACTCTAATTTGAATAATAACTCAAAGGAGAATGAAAAAAATTAAATAATATATATTTCAACAAGTAAATCCTCGTGAAGGTTTGATGAGATAATATGATGTTTATATGAATGGGACAGACACAAGTACAGACTGATATTGGTATGCTATGCTGGCAGCTCAAAAGCCAGGATTTTCCAAAATGTTAAGCAAACTCTTGATAAACTTCCAAACAAAGTAAAATATAATCTTTCTTCAATTTATGCAGAAAATGGCATCCCAGAAAAAGGCAATGCATATTAAAAGTGTGCAAAAAGTACAGTGTGCCCACCTAAAAACTGGAATTGGGGACTTTCCTAGCAGTCCAGTGGTTAAAACTCACCCTTCCAATCTTCCAATGCAGGGGACGTGAGTTCAGTCACTGGTTGGGTTCATCCCTGACTGGGAAACTAAGATGCCACCTGCTGCATGGAGCAGTCAAACAGCAAAATAAAAAATCTGGAATTGGGTTCTAGGCTTGTGTGATTATAGGCAGGCTATTTACTGACACAAGTGTCTGGTGGGTATTTGAAAGCCAGATACAAGTTGTACAGAATACAAACAAGTGTTTCTTGGCTATTACCGTCTCCTGCATCACAGGATGTCTAGAATGTCTGTCCTCTGCCTGGTAAATGCAAATAGAACCTCCTAGTTATTAAGACAGAGAACCCACCACACAGATTTCAGAGAATGACTTTCAGGTTTCCTCTCACCCCCTCACCACACCCCCCACCGTGAGGAGAGCTGACCTAGACTCACCCGGGACACAGAGCCCTTCTACAGGAGGCGGAGGGCAAGGTGTTTCTGTGGCGATTATCCTTCCACACAGAAGGACAAGGCAGTGAAATATGGAGGCTCCCCAGCACTGGGGAAAGGTACCCCAAATAACACACAGACCTGCCCTCAGAGAACTCGCTTGCTATTCCACAGGGAGACAGGTTTGAAAAGTGCCTTAAAATGTCAGAACAAGGGGTATGTAAACCAGTGCGGCCTGAACAGGGACTAAGTGGGGCTTGTTGAGTCACAGGGTAGATGGAGGACAGAATTCTGAGGCAGGAGATGGTCGGTGAGACAAAATGACTCGTTTCTCCAAAGTGATTCCCCCATCATAGTCAAGACAATATAGCAATAGAAATATTTATTAGTAGGAAATATTTATTATTATTAAATGATAATAAATCCTGCCTGTGCACAGGTGCTGAGTGCAATGTGCTTCGTTTTTATTGTTCCTTTTATTACTTAGAACACTCCTGTGAGGTCTTTGGGATCATTCCAATTCCATAGATTAGAAAACTGAGGCACTGAAAGGTTAAGGAATTTTCCCAACATCACTTCATCCAGAAGTAGGGAAATCAAGGCTAGACCAGCCAGACTCCAGACTCCATGCTTCTTCTGCTCCATGGCGCCTCTTGTCTTGGAGGAGGTGGTCCCATGTAGTTGAGCCAATTGTCTGTATTGGTCCAACCTCCCTGTGTTTCACTGTCCTCACCTGAAGATGAGAACAGTCATCAGGCCTTCTTTCCAGGCATGTTGTAAGGGTTAATTACAGTTAAGACGCAGAATAGGCTCTGACATACAGTCATTGACCAATAAACATTAGCGGCTATTATTTCTGATGAATGAGAACCCATAATTTTCTCTTCCCCTTCTCTCCCTGGGTGGCCGCTCTGCCGAGCTTGCACCAGTTTAGATGGGCTGCCAGTGGTACTGGAAGGAAATTTTTTTCTGAGATGCACGATCTCTCCATCTAAGCTTCCCTCTATCCACCCCAAGCTTGGATGGGAAGCAGCTGATGCGTGTCTTCACTTTTGGAGAGGTGGGAATTTGTCCTCCTTTGCCAATCATCCACTGCTGTTTGGCCTGAGGCTCAGATGTCAGTGGTCTCCATTCATGGCCTGGGCAGCAGCCTCAGTATTTAGATGGATTGAGCCTTATTTAGAGCAGGACTGTGAGGAAGAGGTAGGAACAGGAGCAGCCAGGGTTCTCAGGAGGCCTGGTCCTGGGACACCCTGGTGGACCTCAGAGCCACCAACACCACCACGAAGCCCCTCTTGGGCACTGGGTTTGGGGCCAGCTCATTCCGGTTGCAGCAATGGCACAAGCCCACAGGTGCCTCTAGATGGGGAGTGGGAGACCGAACGCTCCTCTCCACTCATGTGTGGGCTGGAGAGCAGAGAGGACACAAGAGGAGAAAGAAAGTGTCAGACCTTCTCCCCGATTCTGCGGGGATCCAAAAGAGGGCTTTCTTTGGAGATTTGAATGAGTTGCCTTTGATGGGTCTAGATTCTGGTAAGGAAGGGCCAGTTCATCCCCCTCTCATGTAGGAGTCTTTTTGGAGCAGGAGTCTTGAAAAGAAGCTGGATTTGGCTTGAATGGGATAAGAAACTAATACCATCCTGAGTTGAAAGGCAGTAGGCCATGCCTTCCATAAGCAGTATCTCACTGGAACCTCACAGCAACCCAGAGCGATAGCTTTTAGAGTTCCCAATTTACAGATGAGAAAACAGAGTCCAGAAAGGTCAAGAGACTTTCCTGGATTCAAACTGTGGATGATGGAATGTGCCAGGCACTTTACCTAAAGTTCTGTCTTATTTGATATTACTTAATCCTTACGACAGCCAGGTGAGGTAAGCGTGATTATTCCCATTATACAGCTGGGGTAACTATAACTCAGAGCGGTTAAGTAATTTACCCAAGGTGGAGCTCAGATGTGCAGCAGGCCTGTCTGACCCTACCCTGTGGCAGGCTGTTTTTGAGACAGAGAGATCCTGCGAAGCAACGAGCCCTAACGTTGCCCAGAACCCCCTACTTGCAGTCTGCAGGGTACTTTTCCACAGGTCCCCAGCCCTTGTGCTCATGCCGCAGACCTCTCGCGGCCAGGGCTTGCCAGCCTGCATGACAGAGATGCTATCTGCAGGCTCGGGAAGGCTGCCAGGGGAGGGGTGGGGTGAAGCAGGGTTCCCACCCAGAGGGTTCCCCTGCCCTGAGAGGAGGAGTGCCTCCCTGGCCTGTGCGTGAGAAGGGTGCAGGGAGGAGATGACTGTTTGCCTGTGTGTGTGCCCACAGGGCAGGGGGCGGGACCTGGCTTCTCTGTGCCCCCAGTCAGAGGGCTGTCGAGGCAACTGTAGTATCCAGAAGAGTCTCCTTCTCCTAGAATCACTGCTGTGGCAGAAAATAAACTTTTCCACCTCAAACTTCCCTCTCCTAGTCTAGCCCTAGAGTGGCTTCGGAGGCTGGGCTCAGGGCTCAGGCGCTGTGGCCTTGTTCAGCTCCCTACCCCATTAAGCCAACAGTTTGACTCTCACAACAGCTATTAAACAAGAGTCACTATTCTCAATGAACAAGGGAACTTAGGCTCAAAATGGTAAAGTGACTTCAATTAAGTGGCAGAGCCAGGACTTATTCCATTTGCCTTTATTCAGTGTTTACTTGATCATATGCACCGTGTCCATTGCTGGCTGCCTGTCTCCAGTTCCAGCTTATTCTACTAACTGGCTGCCCCCACCACCCCCATCACCTCTCTGGCCTCTGCTGCTTGTTTCCAGATCCAATGTCAAGACTCCCTTCCCTCCCCCGCTGCGAGGCCACTAAAATCCCCCTGGCTTCCAGCTCCCAAGGATTCGCATCCTGTTTGGTTTCTCTGTCTTGGCAGCCCCTCCCCTGCACTGGCGTCTTGTAACATTTTCTCCCCAGACACTGCTGGCATGGACTACTGCAGGGTGTCTGGTTCTAGGCTTGCAAGTGACAGTGTAGTGGTCAGAGATCCAGCCCTGGGATCACACAGACCTGGATTTGAATCTTGGCTCTACCACTAGGAGCTGGGGTCACTCACCCTTCCCAAGCCTCAGTTTCTCCCTCTGTAAAATGTGGGGAAATAATAGCATCAACCTCACAGTATTGTTAGGATGAGGATTGGAAGAGATCTTGAGTGTAAGCTATCTGGGATATAGTAAGTGCTCAATAAACTGGCTGTTGTTGCTGTTGCCACAGTTGATTCTCGCTGCCCTGTGTCACATCAGCCTGCTCCAGCTCTGCTCTTGGGAGGCACTGAAGGCCCGAGGTTCACCATTTTCCAGATGATAGTTCCACTCAGATTCCCCCAACTGCGGGCCTTCTTCTGGGTGCCCTAACCTGTGCCCTTGTGCCTGACTCAGCCCGTTCCTAGAGGAATAATAAGAAAAATATGCCAGACTCAGTTGGTGCCAGGTAAACACAGGCATGCCTCTCCATACCTGAGAGGGTGGTTCCTAAAATATTGTATGTAAGTTAAAGTTTTATCAACTAAATTTAATTTTTTTCCACCAAGAGCCTTCTATTTAAAGCAATGTTATGCTCAGTCTTTTCAGAGTCTATAAAGAATGCCCTTTTACGATGAATTAAAGCAAACATCATCCACAGGATTTGCTTAAAGTAAGTTCTGTGTTAATTTGGCTTTTCCCTGATGACATCTTCTCAAAGAAAGTGTGTGATCCTAACCAGGAAATGTTTAAACTTGACCCCATCACAGTGGATGGGACTCATCTGAGAGCTTGGAAGTGGATTTTGCTGGCCAGTTGGAGAGCTGGTAAACTGAACCCCAGAAAGATTGGAACACCCAGTCCCTGGGGGTGAACGCTGATTCCTGCTGGGGCCAGTGGTGGAAGGCTTCTGTGCCTCCTCTCTGGGGCTAGGGTTCTCAGAGGTGTGGCTGTTAGGGTATGAGGCCCCAGGCCAGAGAGAAAGAGTTAACACCACTCTGGCCCGAGGGGAGCCATGCAGCTGCCCAAAGGCATGGAGTCCTTTCTCTCTGAAGTGAACCAGAACCAACTTCCTTTTTGAGAATTTGGTGCTTCCCCTTATGCTGGCTGGGCAGTGCAGAGAAGTACAGCTTCCTGGCTTCAGGGCACTCCCCAGCCTGGCCAGGCCCATGGCCTCGGAGAAACACACACTCTTCTCTCATAAAGCAGGGTGGGAGTGGAAGGATCTGAGGTTTGGGACTTGGCTCAGAATCTAGCCACTCAGCCAGGGTTCGTCTAACCTCACAGGAGACCTCCAAGCCCTCTTCTTCCCAGGTCCTAAGGGCTTCTAAGTACCACCCAGAAATGATCCTCTTTAAAATAAGGAAATGTCCTCAAGATAGGGAGGAACAGAGGAAAAGGCAGCATCTAGACTCTGTTGCTTTTTAATTTTTTTTTAATTTATTCTATTTTTGGCTACACTGAGTCTTTGTCTCTGCACTCGAGCTTTCTCTAGTTGCAGCGAGCGGGAGCTGCTCTTCCTCGTGGCGCTCAGGCTTCTCGTGGCGGTGGCTTCTCTTATTGCAGAGTGCGGGCTCTAGGGTGCGTGGGTTTCAGCATTTGTGGCGTGTGAGCTCAGTAGTCGTGGCTCCCAGGCTGTAGAGCACAGACAAGACTCAAATAGTTATAGAGCACTGGCTTCCCTCCGCGGCTTGTGTGATCTCACCAGCAGGGTTCAGACCCGTGTCCCCCTGCATTGGCAGGCCGATCCATAACCACTGGACCACCAGGGAGGTCCTCAGCTGTTCTGAATGAGCCCTACCTGCCCACCCCCTACCCCCTCACCGCCTCATCCTCACTTTCCATCACCCTGCCATTTAGCTTTCCAAACTCAGCTCAGATGTCTTCTTCTTCAGGTAGCCCTCCAGAAAATGGGAAATATTTGAGGAAAGAGTCTGTATTTTATTGATTACAGTAAAGCAGTGCCTAGCACAGAGCAGACATTCAGTACGTGTTTTTTAAATAAACGGACTGATGGATAGCTGTGATGAACCTATCCACCCGCCCCTCCATCCCAGTGCCAAGGATCTCACCTCTCTGCTTTTCAGGGCCTTCTGCTTTTCATGCTGCCCTGCTCTCTGTCGTCATTCTCTCTGCCAGCGATTCTCAGAAACATACCCCTCCTCCCAGGGAGGTGAGCTTGTTGGGTGTCTACATATAGCGTGTACAGTGGGCTCCCTCCAGTCCACTCTGGTAAATATTTCCCAACTCCACTGCTTTACTGGCTGGGTCCCAGGAGCTATTGGCTGAGGCATCGCAGCTGTTTGCTCAGCGGCTGCTGGGTGCCAGGGCCTACCCTCTAGGCATCCGGGGTCTGCATATAGGACTCTGGCCAACCTGGCTTTCTAAACTCTTTGAGGTTGAGAGTTCAGTCCCAAGCTACATATCCCAAGCCAGAGGAGGCCCCTTACAAATGCCCCTTAACAGAGGACAGGACTGAGCTTCTTCTCCTAGGACTGCCCTCTCCTGGACATTTCAATAGAAAGTGTGGTTGAGGGTAACCAGTGACCCCTGACAGTACTGTGACTATATTTTTCATCAGCTGTAGAGACAAATTTGGGTTGTGTTTCTAACTCTGGAGTGAGTCAGAAACAAATAGACCCTTAGGGCAAAAGGGTCCCTTAGGTCACTTGTCCCCTGTATCCAGAAGGGTTCCACAGATCTCTGCTGTCTGGCACCAAGGCTTTCTTCTTTTCTCCTATCCTGCCTGTGGATATACTTATTTATTCATAATACAACATTTTACAACTAAGTTTTCACCATCTGCATTAGCATTTAAAAAAATATTTACTTATTTATTTGGCTATACTGGGTCTTAGTTGCAGCATGTGAGATTTAGTTTCCTCATCAGGGATTGTAACCAGGCCCTCCACATGAGGAGTGCAGAGTCTTAGCCACTGGACCACCAGGGGAATTTCCTGCAGTGACATTTTAAAAAGAAGAAAACATAGCAAATTTTTATACAGTTAAATATGTTCAATTTTAACAGTCTGAGATTTTGCATTTGGGGGCATTAAAATATCAGTTGCATGTAATGAAGTGATGACCTGAGTAGGTGATACTGGTTACTTTAATGTTCTTATTTGACAAAATAAAAGAACACTCTCTGAACTCTGCCCAAAAAAATTAATTTACTTGTCAGAAGCCTCAAAACCAGCTTAAGCCTCAAAACCAGCTTAAGCTACCTCCTGGAGCAACGTTTTTCTGCCGACATCCCTGACAGAAGGCTCCTGGCCGAACGCTTCTGGCCAAAGCTCTCCCAGGAATTCGGGACTCACTTCCCAGAATGCAGTTCACTGCAGGGTTCAGCAGGTTGTGATGTTAGGACATTCTTTCCCCTGAGACCCCATCCACTCTCTTTGACAGTCACCCGTGGTCGTCACTCCACGTGCTTCAGGCCCTGAACAGCCCTTCAGTATTTGAGAAGAGCCCTCACCCCTCATCCTGACACCTACACCAAGGCCTCCCTTGTGGCTCAGATGGTAAAGAAGCTGCCTGCAATGTGGGAGACCTGGGTTTGATCCCTGGGTCAGGAAGATCGTCTGGAGAAGGGAATGGCAACCCACTCCAGCATTCTTGTCTGGAGAATTCCATGGACAGAGGAACCTGGCGGGCTACAGTCCAAGGAGTCATAAAGAGTGAGACGCAACTAACACAACACAACTCACCCCTAATCTTCCCCTTTCCATGTAAACATCCAGAATTCCTTCAGCAAAGTCATATATAGGTTTCTAATTGCCTCACTTAACGCTGCTGCTGCTGTCACACACAAAGCGCATGAATGCTTTCTTGTAGAAATATTTAATGACACAGATAAACAGAAAGACTTTTGTTCCTCGTTGAGCTTTGGCCCTCTTTCTAGAGAGAATTTCTCTTATCAATATGGTGTGTATGTGTCTAGAAGAACCTTTTCTCCACTCATACGTGGATATGGGAACAAATGGAAATTATAAATATTTGTGGAGTTTTAAAAATGCATGTATATGTACATATGTAGGTAGGTATAAATTACACAGTGTGTATTTCTTTGTGAATTTGTTTTGAAATTCAAAAATAAGATTTGTAGATTGCCCCTTGGTATTACACACAGGATCGATTATGATTATTGTTAATGACTGCATGCCATTCTATTGTTTCAATGTAATTGTACTGTTCTATTACCCTATCAATGCACATTAGGTTGCTTCAGCTATTTTTGTTCAATGCTGTGACAAACTCTTTGAATTTATTTCTGCCTTCATGCCTTTAGATGCATAGGTTTTGGCCTGCCAGTCACCCTCTTTAGGTATAGTATCCACAAGTGTATAACATTCAATACTCAGACGACATCTGGCTAGGCCAGAACACCTTGGATGATTTATTCATTTATCCATTTACTCATTCAACAAAATTTAATTGAGCAGGTGCTGTATCTTTGTTGTGTCTTGCTTCCAGCCGTTACAAGCCCAGATAAGGCAGTGGCAGGCCTGTCCAGGTGGAACTTGCATGGTTAAGTAGGGGATCCTCATTCCACACTCTATTGCATTAGAATAGTACAGCCTATCCTACAGATTTTTTATTTTTATTTTTTTCTTTAAATTTTACTGGACTGTAGTTGATTTACAATGTTGTGTTGGTTTCAAGTATACAACAAAGTGATTCAGTTACACACATACGTATACTCATTCTTTTTCAGATTCTTTTCTCATATATGTTGTCATGGCATATTGAGTTCCTTGTGCTATACGGTAGTCTACAGATTGTTTAAAAGATAATTATATCACACTTTCAATTTATATGGTCTTAAGTGTCAGTTAACACCTCTCAAGTCTTCTTGAAAAAATTACAAACTGCTGCCTCAACTTGTGCAGTTAATTTTCATATTCTAAGTAAAAGATTTTTATATTTCCTCTTATGCTTTATCTTATTACTTTGTTCCCTTCCTTGTACCTTTCCAAGATTTTTTTTTAACCATGATGTCTTTGTGCATAGTAGTAGTAGCCAATCCTGTTCCTCATACAGAGATGTCTGAAGTATGCAAGGTACATATCTCTTCATAGTCTAATGTACTGATGACATTCTTAGCAAGACTGGACCATGAGCAGAGTCCCATGGTATGCCATTGGAGACATCCCCCTTGGATGACATTGATTTGTTAATTAACACTCTCTCAGCCCTTATGCAGAGAAGACAATGGCACCCCACTCAAGTACTCTTGCCTGGAAAATCCCATGGACGGAGGAGCCTGGTAGGCTGCAGTCTATGGGGTCGCAAAGAGATGGACACGACTAAGCGACTTCACTTTCACTTTTCACTTTCATGCATTGGAGAAGGAAACAGCAACCCACTCCAGTATTCTTGCCTGGAGAATCCCAGGGACGGGGGAGCCTGGTGGGCTGCCGTCTATGGGGTGACACAGAGTCAGACATGACTGAAGCGACTTAGCAGCAGCAGCAGCAGCCCTTATGACCCCCATCTTGATCTCCAGGGACATGTATGTATATATATATACATATATATATACATACATATACATATATATGTACATATACATATATATATACATACACACATACATATAATAATTATAGCATTCATCTGATCCCCGTTTCTAAAAACCCTGTATAAAAGAAAATGAACCTAATTGGGCGTGACTTTTTAAGTCAGCATGATACCACGGAAAGGGAGTTGATTCTGGGTCTGCTCAGTCTCTCAGTCGTGTCTGACTCGTTGAGACTCCATGGACTGTAGCCTGCCAGGCTCCTCTCCCCATGGGATTATCCAGGCAAGAATACTAAAGTGGGTTACCATTTCTTCCTCCAGGGATCTTCCCCATCCAGGGACTGAACTCGCATCTCCTGAACTGCCTGCATTGGCAGGTGGATTCTTTACTGCTGAGTCACCTGAGAAGCCCAAATCTGCTTAGACTTAGATTCGAATTCCAGCTCTGCCACTTTCTAGCTGTATGGTTTGGGGAAATCCTTTGATTTCTCTGAGACCTAGTTTCCTAAATTCCAGGATTATTGAAAGTATTTATGCGTCAGTCCCCTATCTATTCAATAAGCACTTAGTGACAGGCAAGCAAGATAAGTATCCCAGGTAATACATGTGCAAAGTCATCATCTTCATATTGATTTGGTGACGAAAGCAGGACAGTCCTTCCTAGAACAGGTTTTATAGATGTGTGTGGGTGCTCAGGCAGGTAGTTGTGTCCGACTCTTTGCAACCCTATGGACTGTAGCCCACTAGCCTCCTCTGTCCACTGGAATGGGCTGCCATTTCCTTCTCTGGGGATCTTCACAACCCAGGAATCGAACCTGAGTCTCCTGCCTCTCCTGCATTGGCAGGCGGATTCTCTACCACTGCACCATCTGGGAAGCCCAGGTTTTATAGACCTTTATCCCTAAATCCTTGACACCTGGGCAGGAATCAAAGATGATTTTCATTTTACAAGTAGGGAAACAGATATACTGCCAGAAAGTCCCTTGGCTTAAGTTCACTGCCTTTTGGCAATAAATTTGGTAACTGCTCCTCAGCCTTAGAGAATTTAGCTTACACTGTCAATTGTGTGGGCTCAGCCAACCATTTTGCCTGGAGTCCTGTCCCAGGCTATTAAGGGTAACAGGATAGATATGTACTCAGTAAAATTTGAACCAAAAGGCAAACCCCATATCAAACAGCTACTCAGAGCCATTGCAGTGCCTCAGTTATCCAGAGAGCCCACAGCCTCACCTATTTAGAGTCCAACTGAGAGTAAGAAGGAAGCCAAGAAGACTTGGAGCCAGATGGTTTCTCAAGAGCCTTAAACTCTTATTTTAGAAACAGTTGTAACAAACTTAACTATCTGGTTTTTCTAGCCCTTAGCAAATAAAAGTTGCGAAGTTGAACTGGCATGGGGGGCTGCTAGAAGCAAGGATAACAACAGTAGGATAAAAACCTGATTGTGAGAAAGGAGGCAAAAAACATGGAAAAAGCAGAGCTGAAAAAAAAAGGAATTCAGAGCCATTTAGTGCTACAGCCAAGAGAGGCCAAACACTTCAGTGTCCCAGAGGGCATGATTGCTTTTAAACTGTGTTCACAATTGTGATTGTGTCATTGACTAAATTACCTTTCGGGTACCCTTTAAGCTAAAGAAGGGATGTGTATAATACTTTGCAGCCAGATCTCTATTCAAAAATGGAATCAGTCAGTATCTATTCAAAACAGAAAGACTTGGAGCTAAAAGGATAGATTTTAGTGATTGAAAATGCACTTATTTGGGGAGGCTTTCTCAGGAAATCTTAGGAATTTTGAAAGATGTATTGGTTTTTTTTTTAATTGAGGCATAATTAATTTATAATATATCAGTTTCAGGTAGACAACATAGTGACTCAAAATGTTTATATATTATACTTCACTTATTATTTATTATATAATAGTGGCTATAGTCTGGGTGCTGTACAATATATCCTTGTGGCTTGTTTATTTTATACATAGTAGTTTGTACTTCTTAATCTTCTACCCTTGCCTTGTTCCTCCCCACTGGTAATCACTAGTTTGTTCTCTTTATCTGTGAGTCTGTTTCTGTTTTGTTATATTCATTCATTTGTTTCATTTGGTTGGCCAAAAAGTTTGTTTGGGTTTTTGCAAAAAAGTTGTGATAAAACTGGAATAAACTTTTGGCCAACTCAGTATTTTTTAGATTTTAAATATAAAGTGGTAACATGCAGTATTTTTCTTTCTCTTTCTGACTTATTTCAGTACGTATAATACCCTCCAGGTCCATCCATGTTGTTGCAAACAGCAAAATTTCATTCTTTTAATGGCTGAGCGACAGTCCACTTGTATACACATTCCACTTCTTTATCCATTCATCGGTTGATGGACAGTTAGGTTAGGTTGCTTCCGTGTATTGGCAGTTGTAAGTAATTGCTGCTATGAACATTGGAGAGCATGTATCTTTTTGAATTAGCATTTTCATCTTCTTTGGATATATACCTAGTGCTGGAATTGCAGAATCATATACTAGTACTATTTTCCATTTCCTAAAGAACCTCCATACTGTTTTCCACAGTGGCTGCACCAATTTACAGTTACACCAACAGGGCACAAGGGTTCTCTTTTCTCTACATCCTCACCGACATTTTTTATTTATGATTTTTTTGATGATAGCCATTCTGACAGGCATGAAGTGATATCTCACTGCGGTTTTGATTTGCATTTCTCTAATGATTAGCAATGTCGAGCATACTTTTCATGTGTCTATTGGCCATCTGTGTGTTTTCTTTGGAAAAATGTCTATTCAGTTCTTCTTCCCAGATTTTAATCGAGTGGTTTGATTATTTTACATTAAGTTCTATGAGTTGTTTATATATTTTGGATAATGACTCCTTATTGGTCATATCATTTGCAAGTGTTTTCTCCCATTCAGTAGGTTGTCTTTATGTTTGCCAATGGTTTCCTTCTGCAAAAGCTCTTTAAGCTTAAATGGGTCTCATTTGTTTATTTAATTTTTAAAATTGTTTTGCATTAGGAGACAGATCCAAAAAAATATTGCTGCAATATGTGTTAAAGAGTGTTTGTACTGTGTTTTTTTCTAGGAGTTTAATGGGTTTTGGTCTTACATTTAGGTCTTTGACCCATTTTGGGTTTATTTTTGTATATGGTATGAAAAAAGTATTCTAATTTCATTCTTTTACATGTAGTTGCCCAGCTTTTCCAGTACCACTTATTGAAAGTATTAGTCACTCAATTGTGTCTGACTCTGTGATCCCATGGATTGTAGCCTGCCAAGCTTCTCTGTCCATGGAATTCTCCAGGCAAGAATACTGGAGTGGGTAGCAATTTCCTTGTCCAGGGGATCTGCCCAACCCAGGGATCAAACCTGGGTCTCCCACATTGCAGGCAGATTCTTCACGATCTGAGCCACCAGGGAAGTTCTTATCAAAGAGACCACCTTTTCCTCATTGTATATTTTTGCCTACAGTATTGTAGATTGACAGTAGATCCATGAGTTTATTTCTGAGTTCTCTATTCTGTTCCATTGATCTATGTGTCTGTTTCTGTGCCATTACAATGCCTTTTTTTTTTTTTTTTTTTTTTTGATTACTGTATTTTTGTAGTATAGTCTGAAGTCAGGGGGATCATGCTACCTTTAGCTCTTTATTTTCTCAACATTATTTTGGCTCTTCAAGGCCTTTTGTGCTTCCATACAGATTTTTAAATTACCTCTTCTAGTTCTGTGAATAAGGCCATTGGTGTTTTGATAAGGATTGCATTAAATCCATAGATTGCCTTGATCATTTTAACAATATTAATTATTTTAATCCATAACATCGTGTACCCTTCCATCTGTTTATGTTGTCTTCAGTTTCTTTCATCAGTTTTGAGTACATGTCTTTTACTTCCTTAATTGGATTTACTCCTAAGTATTTTATTCTTTTTGATGTGATTTTAAATGGGATTGTTTTAATATCTCTTGCTGATAGTTCATTGTTAGTGTTTAGAAATGCAAGAGATTTCTGTATATTAATTTTGTATCCTGCAACTTTACCAAATTCATTGATAAACTCTAGAAATTTTTTGGTGGTGTGTTTAGGATTCTCTATGTATAGTATCGTGTCATCTGCAAACAGTGACAGTTTTACTTCTTCCTTTCTGGTTTGGGTATCTTTTATTTCTTCATTTTCTAGTTGCTGTGGCTAGGACTTCCAAGACTATGTTAAAATAAAAGTGGGCATCCTCATCTTTTCCTAATCTTAGAGGAAATGCCTTCAGTTTCTCACCACCGAGTATGATGTTAGCTATGGCCTTTATTATGTTGAGGTATGTTCCCTCTCTACCCACTTTGTGGAGAGTTTTTGTCATAGATGCTGACTTTCATCACAAGCTTTTTCTGCATGTATTGAGATGATCATATGATTTTTTATTCTTTAATAAATTAAATGTGATATATCACATTTTTTGATTTGTGAATATTGAACCATCCTTGCCACTCTGGAATAAATTCCACTTGGTCACAGTGTATGATTCTGTTAATGTATTGTTGGATTCAGTTTGTTAATATTTTGTTGAAGATTTTTGCATCTATGTTCATCAGTAATACTGGCTTATAATTTTCTTTTTGTGAGTTCTTTGTCAGGTACTCTTTTGGGGAAAGTAGAGATGTATATGATACAAGATCTCTGTTCAAAAATGAAACCAATAGGAAAGAGGAAGAGAAGAAAATCGTATAGTAGGATTTATTCCAGGAAGGCAAAGTTGATTTCATAATAAAATGTCAGTTGTGTAAGTAATCACAAACAGAAGTCAAAAATTATGTGGTTATCTCAAAAAATGAAGAAAAAAAGCATTTGATAAAATTAAACACCCATTCATGGTTTTAAAACTAGAAATTGAAAAAAATTTTAATCTGACAAAGGATATCTTCAAAAAAATACCAACCTCTAACATTATTGAAAGGACTGATGCTAAAGCTGAAACTCCAATACTTTGGCCACCTCATGCAAAGAGTTGACTCATTGGAAAAGACTCTTATGCTGGGAGGGATTGGGGGCAGGAGGAGAAGGGGATGACAGAGGATGAGATGGCTGGATGGCATAATGGCTATGAGTCTGAGTAAACTCCAGGAGTTGGTGATAGACAGAGAGGCCTGGCGTGCTGCTATTCATGGGGTTACAAAGAGTCAGACACAACTGAGCGACTGAACTGAACTGAACTGAACTGAACTGAACTGAACATACTTAATGAGGAAATGTGACATTGAGAAAAAGACAAAAATATCCACTACCATTACTTTTATTCAATTATCTTGGAAGTCTAAGCCAGAGCAATAAAGTAAAGGTACAAAATTTTTTTTTAAAGTGTAAACTTTGGGGAAAAAAACTATATTCACAGAAAGCTATTGACCAAATTGTGTAAATAAACAATTCTAAAGATCTTACAAGGAAGTTGTTAGAATTAATAAGTGCATGTAATAAAGTTAATGAGTATCTGATCAGTACGTGAAAAGCAAATGTATGTCTATATTCCACAGCAAACAAGTTAAAAATGAAACTGTAAACACATTTACAACAGTATCAGAAAAATCAAATCCTAGAAGTGCAATAGTTCTATTCTAAAGACTATAAAACATTGCTGAGAAAAGTTAGAATATTCAAATAACAGGCTAAATTTATAACTTAGAAGGTCTACTATAATAAAAGTGTCTATTTCCCTCAAATTAATCTATAGATAATGCAATCCCCATTAAAATACTGGAAGGTGAAAAAAAAAGAAACCAATAAATAGTTATCCAAAACTGAAATAAAGTCTTTCAATCTGTAAGAAATAGATTTCAGGGACTGAAAATCCACTTATTTGGGAAGCTTCCTCAGAAAATCCTAGAAATTTGACAAATGTGTTGACTTTTAAATCAGATAACCTGAGTTCAAATCAGAGCTCTCCTGCTAACCAGCCATGTACCTTGGATACATCATTTACCTTTCATGAATGTGTTTTCCTTAACAGTAAAACAGGAGTAGCATCACTTGCCTTTTCAATCTCAGGGGAATATTCTGAAAATCAACCAAACTGATATGTTTGAAAGTGCTTTGTAAAGTATAGAACTTCATGGAAAGGTATAAGTGAGGGCTATAGGCCACATCCCGGAGAAGGCAATGACAGCCCACTCCAGTACTCTTGCCTGGAAAATCCCATGGACGGAGGAGCCTGGTGGGCTGCAGTCCATGGGGTCGCTAGGATTTGGACACGACTGAGCGACTTCACTTTCACTTTTCACTTTCATGGGAGATGGAAATGGAAACCCACTCCAGTGTTCTTGCCTGGAGAATCCCAGGGACGGGGGAGCCTGGTGGGCTGACGGGGGAGCCTGGTGGGCTGCCGTCTCTGGGGTCACACAGAGTCAGACACGACCGAAGCGACTTAGCAGCATAGGCCACATCCAGGTGTGGCCTCTTGATAGGCGATGACTAAGGTTATGGCAGGAGAAGGAGATGGATTCTCAGTTATTGATTTAAAAACACACACACACACATACAACAAACATATCTATCTGCATATATGTGTGTTTATTTAGAAAATGTGCCCCTAAATGTCTCAAAACATTTCTTTCACCAGGTAAAAAGGAAACTATCACTAACTTGAATACCTTAGGAACTGAAATCTTCCAAACTCAAGCACTGAAATTTGGAGTTCTTTCTCTTTTAATCTTATTAGTATTTTTTTTTCTAATTTAAAATGAATAATTACCTTTGAAAATTTGGACATTACAGAAATATTTGACTTAGTGAATACCTTCTGGAACCCCAGATACCCCCATGTATCTATTCTTAGCAATTGGATTGACTCTGGTCTTTCAGAGTTTTTTCTGTGTTGGTTCTTTGTGTCCTGCAGGCATTCAACAGAGAATTCCTGAAATAGTCCTTTATTATAGAGGATAAACCTTTAGGGGCAGAAATATATTTTCGATCCTAAAAACGTGCCATTCCATATCTGCCTCTCCGTTCTGTTTCGGCCTTAGGCGTGTCCTCAGCAGCTCTTTACCTAGACTATTGTGATAAACAGCTCTTTAATTAATTCCCCTGCTCACAGGTATCCTCTCTTCAAATCAGAACCTCACATGTCCCTGCCCTTTGCTCGAGTTACACTTTGCCCCCGAGTCCAGCCTCAGCTTCTTTGCGTGATCCAAAGGGCCTCTGTCATCAGGCGCTGGCTGCTTGCCCCGGCCTCTCCCACTCCTCGCTGTAGCAGCACTGAATTGCTCCTCGCTCTTGAACATGAAGTCGTTTCATTATCTGTGGCTGTGGACAAGCTGCTCCCACTTCCTGGCATGCCCTGCTTTCCCTTCTGCTGAACCCCTCTTCATTCTTCAAGGCTCCTCAGAGGCTCCCACTTCTCTTCTCTGGAGCCTTCCTATCTAACCCCTCTTTTTCTGGTTATCTGTCCTCTGCCCTGACAAAGCAACTCACAGCCTTCCCATGCGACCACGGCAGCACCGCCTTCCCATTGCCTCCAGTATTGCACTACAATGCTGTGATAGCTTCAGGTGGACTGCAAAGGTCTCAGCCATTCACATACATGTATCCCTTCTCCCCCAGATTCCCCTCCTAGCCAGGCTGTGTAGGTGACTGCAGTTTTACTTCCCATCTCCTAATTGACCTGGGAGCTCCCTGTTCACCTTTGTATCACAGTTACTCTTGGAATACAATAGGTGCATACTAAATGTTTACTGAACTAAACTGGGAAGGGGAACTTTATGGGGCAGAAAAAGCTATGTTTAAAGCCACTTGGAAAACCATATGCTCCACTGCTACTGGAGCAGACGCAGGATCGGGAGGGCCACAGAGGCACATCCCTTTATCCAGGGCACCAGAAGAATATAAGAGACAAGGACCTCAGCCTTACTTAGAAGACTATTCTCAGATATGAATGTTACCAGGGAAAGCCTTTTACTTGCACTTATTTATAGCCAACGCTCAGCCTTTCAGAGACAGGCTTCCAGGCCACAGGCAGTTCCCTGGGGATGTCAAAGAGAATCCCATTCAGACTTGTTGAAAGTTTACTTTTGATCACTATGTCAGCCCCACATCCATGCAAAAATCCCAGGCTCCACTTATGGAAACCTGTACACCAACTGTGTACCACATGTGAAAATAGCATGGCCCACTGAGGAGGCAGAGGTCAACAAGTTCATTTTTAGGTAGGAAATTCTGGGTGGAAACAGAATGGGATGCCTTACAGAGTGGTATGGGCAAAAGAAGGGAGGGTCTGGGAGCCAAAGACCCAAATAGAAAGTCAGGCTCTGCTCTTCCTGGCTGTGTGATGGGTCTATTAATTTCTCTAGTCTTGGTTCCTACATCTGTGAAAATGGTTTGATAAGATTATTTTCTTCGTTGAGTTATCATGAAGAATAAATGCTGATCCATTTGAAAGTACTTTTATTTTTATTATAATTTTATTTATTTATTTTGGGCTTTGCTGGGTCTCCATTGCTGCAGGGACTTTTCTCTAGTTGTGGTGAGCAGGAGCTAGTCTCTAGTTGCAGTGTGTGGGTTTGTTATTGCGGTGGCTTCTCTTGTTGTGGAGCACTTGCTCTAGGCACATGTGCCTCATTGGTTGTGGCACGTAGTTGTGGTTCGCAGGCTCCAGAACACAGGCTCAGTAGTCGTGGCACACAGACTTAGTTGCTCCGTGACTTGTGGGATCTTCCTGGTCCAAGGATCGAACCCGTGTCTCATGCACTGGCATGTGGTTCTTTACCACTGAGCCACCAGGGAAGCCCTAAAGTATTTTTAAAATATTACTTTTTCCCTTTCTTGAGATGATGCTTTTGGAACTATCTATGTAGCACTTCATGACTGCAAGTTGGTGCTGTGTGTGTGCACAGTCAGTCTCCTTTGGTCCCCAGAGAACAACATACAGTAGTGTGAGAATATCGTGGTGTGTCTGAGCTTTCTCTTTCCCTGTCCCACCTCTCTTCCTCATGATGAGGAAGGAAAAGAGCAAATGTCCACCCCTCTGGAGTTAATTTGTCCATGTGAAAGTCAAGGGAATACAAAAATGCTGGTTCCCAAACCGAGTGTATCAAGTTATGCATCAGGTAGATGTGTGCTTTATCTGCATCTAAACCTTACCCTGTGTAGTAATGGAGAACTCTGGAGCAGGACTGAGATTAAATCTTATTAGAGCAATGGGATTAGGGTTACTGCTGAGTTACTTCAGGAGCCAGAGTGGGCAACAACCCCAGTTGAAACAAGAGGCAGAGTCATGCCACTTTGTAGGGAGTGGACTGAACACTGGGTGGAATGATAGGAGACCTGTTCTTAGAGGCCCTGACTTGGTCTCCAGACTTGGCTTGACTGCATCTCTAGCTGGGTTGCCCTGATAGGTGATTTCTCCTCTGGAGAAATCGGAGTCAGAGCTGTAAAATGCAGCATTTGGACCAGGTTGTATCTACACTTCCTTTTGAGTTCTGATGGGAAAGGGAAGGAATCAACACTTGTTGCGTGTCTGCCATGCACTTGACAGCAGTCTGCACAAAGCTGCCTTGAAGCGTCTATGGTTTCATCACACATGGTAGTCAGGTTCATGTAGAACTATGCAATCAGACAGATGTGGATTGAAATCCCAGATTTACCAGCAGTAAGTAACTTTTAGCAAGTTTCTTAACTTTTCTAACCCTCAGTCTAGTAAAATGGGTCTGCTGCTGCTGCTGCTAAGTTGCTTCAGTCGTGTTCGACTCTGTGCGACCTCACAGACGGCAGCCCATCAGGCTCCCCCATCCCTGGGATTCTCCAGGCAAGAACACTGGAGTAGGTTGCCATTTCCTTCTCCAATGCATGAAAGTGAAAAGTGACAGTGAAGTTGCTCAGTCGTGTCTGACTCTTCGCGACCCCATGGACTGCAGCCTACCAGGCTCCTCTGGCCATGGGATTTTCCAGGCAAGAGTACTGGAGTAGGTTACCATTGCCTTCTCCGAAATGGGTCTAGTGACTCAATAAACGTACCTGTGTGCTCACAAGTCAACTCCAACTCTCTCTTTTATACATGAGAAATTTCTTAAGTAGATTCCATCTGGTGTATTTTTTTCCTTTCATGGATGCATAATCTAGGCCTAGAGAGATGAGTGAAATAACTAAATATAAGATCATTTAGGTCTTTAGAGGCAGACACGGAGCCCAAAGTCAGTTCTCCTGGTTGATTCTGAGCCTTGATGTGTTCTTTTTTTTCCCAACCCCTGCTCTGAAATGAATCACAAGGTCCTTCCATGATAGGCAGCCCAGTGTATGCAGAAGAACCCAGTGTGAGGACAACCAGCATTCACACATCAGATAGTTCCCAGAATAGCCACTAGCAAAAGGTTTTCAGAGTTTGAGTCCATGCTCAGCCTCTCTAGCCCCAGCCCTCCCCATCCCTTCTTCTGGCCATTTCACTTATTTGGGAGGCAGAACAGCCATCTATGGAGGTGAATCAACAGTTCTCTGTGGCACTCCTTCCCTGTCAAAGAATCAGAGAGGCACTCCACGCCTCTTGTCGACCAGGCAGGTGACCAGAATAACTAGAAGACTCTGATTCAAAAGACATCAGGGTTAGGAATTCCCTGGCTGTCCAGTGATTAGGACTCAGCACTTTCACTGCCGCTGCCCAGGTTTCAGTTTAGTTCAGTCGCTCAGTCATGTCCGACTCTCCGCAACCCCATGAATCGCAGCATGCCAGGCCTCCCTGTCCATCACCAACTCCCGGAGTTCACTCAGACTCACATCCATCGAGTCAGTGATGCCATCCAGCCATTTCATCTTCGGTCGTCCCCTTCTCCTCCTGCCCCCAATCCCTCCCAGCATCAAAGTCTTTTCCAATGAGTCAGCTCTTCGCATGAGGTGGCCAAAGTACTGGAGTTTCAGCTTCAGCATCATTCCTTCCAAAGAAATCCCAGGGTTGATCTCCTTCAGAATGGACTGGTTGGATCTCCTTGCAGTTCTCAAGAGTCTTCTCCAACACCACAGTTCAAAAGCATCAATTCTTCGGCGCTCAGCCTTCTTCACAGTCCAACTCTCACATCCATATGTGAGTACTGGAAAAACCATAGCCTTCACTAGATGGACCTTAGTCGGCAAAGTAATATCTCTGCTTTTGAATATGCTATCTAGGTTGGTCATAACTTTTCTTCCAAGGAGTAAGCGTCTTTTAATTAGTCCCTGGTTAGGGAACTAAGATCCTGCAAGTCAAGTGGAGAGGCCAAAAAAAAAAAAAAAATCAGGGTCTAAAAGAGAGCTAGCATTAAACCAGCTCTTCACTGGAAGCAGATGCTGCTGGTGTCTCCAGAGGACTAGAAAGCAGCACAGTGGTTAAAGTGGTTTAAGTCCTGGGCACCGAAAATAATCCATGAGGATGTGACCTCCCAGAAAGCACAGCCCCTTCCTAGCGTTTTTAAACTTGAATGCATGGGCCTGTATGCCAGAGGGAGAAGAAAACTTTTATGGGCTTAAAATGATGGGGTTTTTTCAGACATGTGTCAGTACTAGCAGCGCTATGTGCTAAGAACTGAAGCCAAAGCATTAAATAACAGGACTGATAAGCATGTTGCATTTCCAGAGGAGGCACAAGCAGGAAAAACAAGGAGGCCTCTTCGGAAAGCTTCTTTTCAGGAAGGAACAACTCCAAGTGGCCCCACCCTCCTAAGAAATTGTATGTTTATTAAAGGACTCCATGTCTCCTCACTTCATCACTCTTTGTCTAGAAGTTCAGTGCTGTCCAAGAGAAGATTCCAAAGTGTAGAGGCAAAGGTGCATCTAGGAACTTCTTCAGTGGTACTGTGGATAAGAATCCACCTGCCAATGCAGGGGACAGAGCTTCCGTCCCTGATCTGGGACGACTCCACATGCCTTGGAGAAACTAAGCTAGTGGGTCACAACTACTGAGCCCACGTGCTGCAGCTCCTGAAGCCTGAACGCCTAGAGCCTGTGCTCTACAACGAGATTTCTTACTATTTAGTTGCTAAGTCGTGTCCAACTCTTTGCGACACCATGGCCTGTAGCCCACCAGGCTTATCTGTCCGTGGGATTTCCCAAGCAAGAATACTGGAGTGGGTTGCTATTTCCTTCTCCCAGGGATCTTCACGACCCAGGGATCGAACCCGCATCTCCTGCACTGGAGGCAGATTCTTTACCACTAACGTACTTGGGAAACCCATTCTACAAGAGAAGCTACCACAATGGGAAGTCCATGCATTGCAACAAAGAGTAGCCCCCACTCACCACAGCAGAGAAAACCCTCACACTGCAATGAAGACCCAACACACCTAATTGAAAAGAAAACACCCACAAAACTGTTTTTAAAGAACGTGCATCTAGGCTAGTCTGTCATAGACCTGACTAGACCTCATCCAGTCCATCTCTTCTCCCCAGGCACTTCCCACAGGGACCCAAAAGGGCGGGAGCCTTGGACTCATGGGAAGCAATCAAGAGCCATGGAGAAAGGAGCGTCCTTTGGGCAAAAATACAGCCAGCATCTCTTAGGGGACTCTCAGCCTTGTTCATCTGAGTTACCTGCCTGCCCCATTCCACTTCTTGGAATGTATTTTTAGGATTATTCATTAGCAAAATGTTTGTCAACCCTTTTATAGATAAGTTACAAAACAGAAACTCTCCCTCACTGCTCTGGAGAAGTATAGAAGGGACGGGGGGAGGGATAAATAACAACAAAAAAAAAAAAAAAAAAAATCTTGCCTGTAATTGAAGGCAGGTTGGGAGATGTTCACGCTTTGAAATTCTCCTTCTTGTGAAATGTTTATGAAACACTTTCCACAAACGAGTTATGCAACTGGCACTACAGCTTTGATCATTTTCATCGCCAGTGATATATTCATTAGTGTTGGGCTGTTTTCCCCCCAGGAGAGGGCCATGTGAAATGTCACGGGGAGGGGGCTAAGGCTAAGTACTCCAGCCCCCCATGCCCCATCAGATGGTTAACAAGGAGGTTCAAGTGTATGTGTAGACCACAGCATCACCTATAATCTGTTCTCTCTCTCATCCCTGGAAAGGGTGTAGTACTGTTTTGTAGAAAGAGTGCCAGGGGAGGATCAGAGGACCATTCCCTTGTCAGGGTTTAGCCAGTGTCCTGTTGTATAACTTTACCCCCATCTCTGAAGCACTCCTGGTTTCTATGAGATAGTAAGATAAGCACTTGTCTTCAAACTTCCTGACTGGGAGGTGAAGCTAAGTAAGGAATGTTTGAAGGGTTTCCAGTTCATCATAAAGGGCTCTGTCTTCCCAGAACGAGACTATTTATTGCTTTCTGTAGCAGGTGATGTCAGGGAGTTTTCTGGGATTAGAAAAGATAATCACCCATGATGCCTCTTTACCCCTCTGGTCACTACCCAAGACTCAGTGTAACACCTTTGCACAGCACAATGGGTGGAGAAGATCCTAAACTAACTAACTGTGTCTAATAGATGGACCAAGTGATCCATGGCCTTGACTGGGCCTTGACCTGGCAGAGCCCTCTGTGGTGGCTCACGTCCCCTGGAATCGGTCCATCACAACAGGGCCTGGAGAATTAATCTACTGGCGTGAAAAGACGCTCCAAAGGGACCCTGCAGATGATCTGCACGGTTTCAGGGAGGCTGTGGGTTTGATGGGGTTTTCACAAGTATGCGGGAAATTGGGGTTTCGTCCAATTTGCCTCTGGTTCTCATGTTATAAGTCAGTGGGATCCAACAGAAGTCTCTCTATCTCATCGTCCCGATCCACAGCCAACACCCAGTTGCCTGGAAAGGCTCCAGTCTTTTCCATTTGACAGCCGTGAGAGGGAATTTTGGATTTGGAAGGGACTTGATTTCTTAGTTTCTTAGCCTCTGAACTCTCAGAGAGTAATCAGAGAAGTGTACAGGGGGCGAGAGGGGCACGGGAGGCAGACAGAGTTGCTGCTGTGTCCCTCCTCCTCCTAGTCCAGTTCAACTCTTTCTGAGACTCAGTGACCAAAGTGGAGATTTTAGAACTTGTCACAGGAAAAGTCTTCTGCTTTGCTGTCTTTCAAATTGGTTTGTTTAGGATTGCCTTCTTTGGGGTTCACCATCAGCAACTCATACCCTGCTGCTGCTGCTGCTGCTAAGTCGCTTCAGTCGTGTCTGACTCTGTGCGACCCCATAGACAGCAGCCCACCAGGCTCTGCCATCCCTGGGATTCTCCAGGCAAGAACACTGGAATGGGTTGCCATTTCTTTCTCCAATGCATGAAGGTGAAAAGTGAAAGTGAAGTCTTTCAGTCCTGTCCGACTCTGAGCGACCCCACAGACTACAGCCTACCAGGCTCCTCTGTCCATGGGATTTTCCAGGCAAGCGTACTGGAGTGGGGGTGCCATTGCCTTCTCCAAACTCATACCCAAGGGGTAGTAAATGATGAAAAATGGAAGAATAAGTGTCAATAAAGCAAAAACTCAGAAGAGTAACACATGGAGTTGTCAGAACACCCTCAGGCTAACACCAAGGGGGATGTTTTGCTATCAGGAACCTCATTTTCAGAAGTGGGAGGTCGGCAAGGGCCCTGAAAGAGCGTGGAGGGCAATTGATCCAGGAAGCAGATGAAAGGGTGCATTTTCTTTTATGATGGCGCTGGTTTCTGAAATTAAGTGTTGCAGGAAGACCTGGCACTGATTCTAACAGATAGCACTCAGGTTGGAGGCAAAGCACATGTTTTCAAGCTCTGTCATAGCTGCACCTTCTTATCTCCCCATTGCGCATAATGAGTCTATAAAGGAACCCTGCCACTTGCCTCCGAGCTGGAGCCCTGCCAAGCTGCCTGAGGCGGTTCCACCAGCGCACGCTGTGAGCTCCGATTTTCCATGTTCTCCCTCCATCTCCTTTCCTCCATCCTGTCTCACCTATCCCCACTGGGGATAAGGGATGCCCGGGGAGCCGAGGGGGCTGCAAAAGAGGCAGGCATGTGGGGAAGGGAGGCTTTGCTTAAGTAAAATCTCCTCTCTGAGCAAAGCTTGAGCTTGGTGGTGATCTGAAATAAGTAGTTTATCATCTATTTTGAGCTTTCAAAAATCTGCTAACGAATGTTTCCCCGGAATCTAGGATATGAAAACTCTAACTTCTGGGGGAAGATCTAGGTCACCAGAGCTTCTTAGATGGAGATGCCAAGTATGGTGGGTGGGGAGAGCTGAAGGGCATTGAGGGTGGGAGTGGAGGATGTTCTGGAGATCACTCCTGGGGGGCAGTGCCTTTGAAGTTTTCTGGATGTCTAACTCTCTGCCCCCACTAGGCTGTTTTCGGACACTCTGACTTCCTCCTCTTTGCTTCCAAGTTTCCAGAATAGTCTCCTGAGGTGAACAAAGAGAGGATAGATGTATAAAGACCATCGCTAAAAGGACCATCTTCCTATCACTTTTGGTACAAGCAGGGCTTCCCTGGTGCTGTTTAGATCTGCTTTACCTAAGAGCACTGTAGCAACCCGGAGGAGCGAAAGAAAAATCATGTAGAATGGGGAAACCAAGTCTCACAGAGATGAAATGATTGCTCAAGGTTATGTTGTAAACTAGGGTCAGAGTTAGGACTAGAAACAGGTTCTAGCTGCCTGTTCGATGTTTTCCTCACCGTATCCCCATGGAGGATGGGGAGAGAGACTCTGTGTCTTTGATTCAGTTAACACGCATTGGGTTCCCACTAGGTATGAAGTACCATACTTAGGACATGGGCTCCCCCCTTGGTCTGAGTCACTCAACAAGATCTTCCTAACTCTCCAACCATAGGGAGTTCTTTCTTTAGTGATCCAAAGCACCATTTCCCACAGCAGTTGAACACAAGTAGAGCTGTTAGTCTGAACCTTTGACTTATGTTAAACTAATGCAGACATGAAAGTTCCAGGATGACAGTGATATTCCCAGCATAGACCAAGAAAATGGTTTAAGCCAAGATTCCTATGGATAAGTGCTTCCAGCAGAGCCATACCTGCCCCCACTACCATGTCTTTTATGAGGTTCTGTCTGGATCCCAAGCTCCCTGCTGTATTATATGAATTCAGAGTCCCTTGCATACTCCCTACCCACCCTCCACCCCCACAATGGACTTTTTGAAAGGCTGCAAGAGGGTAGTTGTTCTCAGGGTGGGAGGAGGGGTGGGCACAGGTAGAACTTCCTGCCCTGCCCTTGGACACCTGGAAAACCCACAGGTGGGTGGTTGGTGCTGCCACTGAAGGGTGGTAGAGGCTGGAGAGAGTGTGGAAACCACCACCGTTCCCTCAGGCTGCAACTTCAGCAGTGACTGTGAGGGAGCATGTCCCCACCTGTAGGGAGACAGGCAAGGTCTGTCACCCAAGCCTCATGGCTAAGGAAGCTGACTGCCAGAGCAACTCAGCTCACAGAGGACAGGTTAGTGTAGCAAACATGGGGGAATGGAGGGAAGCTGGTTCCCAGACTTTGGGATTTTATGGACCAGGAAAATAAAAAACAGAATATGAGGGAGATTGGTAAAGAACTGCCTTTTCCCTTTTTTTTTTTTTTTAACTTTATCAAGTGGGGAGTTTTAAAAATACCATTTAGGGGCCTTCTCTGGTGGCTCAGTGGTAAAGAATCCACCTGCCAATGCAGGAGACATGGGTTTGATCCCTGATCTGGGAAGATCCCACATCTGTGAAGCTACTAAGCCCGCCACAACCACTGAGCCCTCAAGCTGCAGCTACTGAAGCCTGTGCGCTCTAAAGCCCATGCTCCACAACACGAGAGGCCTGTGCGCTGCGTCTGAAGAGCAGCCCCTGTTCACCACAACTAGAGAAAAAGCTGCACAGCAGTGAGGACCCAGCTCAGCCGTAAATAAATAAATAGATAAAATGGAATAAAAACACCATTGAGGAGCACTATCATTTCCAAAAAGAAATTCTAACATGCCACCCCCAAGAAAAAGAATAACAGTCTGAAAGAAATGTTTGAAGTCACTACAAAAATTCCTCATTTTTTTGAGTTAGTGAGGAAGAACGTATATTGCTGTACATAACCAGCACAGGCCATGGTGTTCAGGAGCAATCAATCCAGGTGGACTCCCCCACCTCCGTCTTGAGGACATTTACCCCTGAGAACCTCTCAACCTCTGTCCCTTACCAGCTGCCCTGACCTAAAGGACTCACACAGGCAGGAAAATCAAGTTGCAGCTCTCGGGGCCTGTTGAACATCTACCTCCTGCCTCCACCTTCTCCGAGTTTCCCCTTCCATCTGCCTGAGGGGTCCTGAACTGATGCTTTTCCTCCCTCTCTCCACTTACAGATTAAAACTGAGGACCTCAGCGACTCCCTGCAGCAGACTCTCTCTCATCGACCATGCCACCTGAGTCAAGGACCTACCATGATGCCCGGAAATCAAATGTCTGGGGTAAATGCCAGCTCAAGTTGGGGAGCCCTAATAGTCTCAGTGGGCCAGTGAGTTTCAGGCGAGCCTCCTGCAAAACGCTTCACCTCTGGACCTAGTTCTCAGTGCATCCAGATTGGGCCAAAGAATCCCCTGCAGGGAAACTTGGATGTCTGAGGTGGGGCTAGGGTTACCAGACAACCCTCAGAAAGATGAAGCCTGGCTACTTATGCAAAGAGGGAGGTCTCCACCCCTCTGGGAGAAAAAGCAGCCTGTCTTGCCAAAATGATAGAGCTCACAGCTATAAGGCTGGGGTCCGCCAGCCATATTCAGTGGAGCCCCATGATGACAGCTATGGTTACAGAGCACTTCTGTCCTCAATAAGCCCATTCTTTTTCCTCAAGAGTTTGTCATGCTAAAAGGAATAAAGGGGCTCCTGAAATAGTAATGACAAATATCTGAGAAGGCTGGATGTCCACAGGGTGAGTCCCTGATTTGATGTGGATTACCCCAGGGAAGAATGAGCCGCCCCTTCCCTGGAAATATTTAAGGATAGAACGTGCATTTATTCTTTCACTTCTTTTCAGCAGGGATTTACCAAGTCTTTTCTTTGTGCACAGACCTAAGCTCGGTCCTGTGGGGATCATAGACTCCGCGGGCCCAGATCACAGAGGACTCTCAGGTCCCTGGATATTGGGACTGGTATTTCTCTTTGTGGGGGCTAATGGGAGGAACCCCAAGGGGAAATGGACTTTCTGTTTCATCAAAGCGTTTTTATTAAGAGCAAGTAATGGGCTTCTTCCTCCAGAAATGGTTTAGACCCTGGAAACAGCCAAGATGAAAACGGCTTTTAGTATAATCAAATGGCATGAGATTAAAAAAAAAAAAAAATGTGTATTGTGTGTCATTTCTAGGGTAAACCTCTGAGAGATGGGTAATACCCACAGTCTGTGTCCTCGAGGCATTATCAGTCTAGCTGGGAGAGAGTTCTGACACACACGAAAGTTAAATAACAAGGCAAGGTTAAGTAACAACAGGCTGCAAGGCACGGCTTGACTGAGGGCAGGCGGTGTATCAATAGCAGCATTAATGGGGTAGCTGCTATGTGCCAAATACAGGGGCACACAGAGGCATAGGACAAGCTCCCGGTGGATACCTTGGGACAGACAGGCAGCGGGTGGGTGGAGCCCATGCTCCCAGCTTGTAAATTCTATGATGTCTGTGTCGCCCCGCATAGGACATGGCCTCTCTCCACCCACTCCAGCAGCTCGTGCTGGTTCCCGGACACCTACAATCTGTTTCCCAGTTCCTGCTATCTCAGAGCCAGCCTGGACAGCAAGGTGAGAACCCTGGGGGTTTTCTATATAGATAAGGGTGGTAAAGGGCTGCTCCTGCCTGCTGGGACCCAAGTGTGGGGTGTGGGTGACCAACTCGTGTGGGTGTGTGTGTGCTAAGTCACTTCAGTCGTGTCCAACTCTTGGCAACCCTACAGAGAATCCATGGGATTCTCCAGGCAAGAATACTGGAGTGGGATGCAGTTTCCTTCTCCAGGGGAATCTTCCCCACCCAGGGGTCAAACCTGAGTCTCTTATGTCTCCTGCACAGGCAAGTGGGTTCTCTACCACTAGTACTACATTGGGGTCGGTGGGTGATCGGCTTACCTTTGGTATTAAGAGCGGCTTATCCAGCTCAGGGCCTGAGGAAGGGACCTGGTTTTGCCCTTCAGGTTGAGAATCCTTCTCCTCTTCCTTCTCCCCTCTTCCTTAATTTCATGACCCGTTGAGACCGAAGGAAAAGGATGGCAGAGCCGGAGCAGAGCAAGGAAGGAGTTCTTTGGGAACCGCGGTCCCAGTTCCTTGGAAACCTCCCCAGTACTCAGGATGTGGAAACAGACGCGGGCCCTCGGGAAGCTGGAATTCCATTTGTGTGGGGCGGCAGCGCCACCCACAGGCTATGCAGAGCATTCTGGCGTTTCCTCCCACAGGGAAGTTCCTCGCAGAGAACTTCTCGTTGGCAAGAGCAAGCAGATTAGAATATTCACAGTAATAACCAACATTTCTTGAGCTTGACATGCCAGGAGTTCTGTGGAGGGATTTTTCTGATGTCTTTAAAAATAACCTCGAATGGTAGGTGGTCCTATGCGGTCACCAGTGACCTACTAGAAAGTTCCGTAACAGTCTGTCAGAAACCCATTTTTGGGCATTGCATGGTACTGCCTCGCCATCTCCCACCTCCACCAACTAGAGGAAAGTGGTGAAGTCTAAGCTTCTCTCCACTGTTCAAATCCCAAAGAGAGGCTTTGGCGATCCAGAACCCGACGAAAACGCAATCTTGCCTTCTGTCCTTAGCACCTGCCCCAGTGATAGGTATTCTTAGTTTCCAAGTCATCTCAGAGTGTTACGATGATGATGAATGCGCACATATGTGAATCTGCCAGTCTCTGCACTCACTAAACAGTATACATCCTATTCCTGGCATAGGAAAGGGAAGATAACAGTTAATTCTATTTCTTTTGAAAAATGGTACTGTGAAACTGGCTCAGGCATATAACCAATGAGGCTAGTGTGTGACACAGAGGGGGAATACAGTTTAGTATTTGGAATCAGAAAAACTCATTGGTTTAAAAAGTCACTTACTAGCTGGGTCTCCTTGAGAACCTTACCTGACCTCTCTGAGGTTCCTTTTTCTCCTCCCTAAAAATGGAATCATAGTAAAACTCTGCCTTACAAGGTTACTGAGAGTTATTTGAAATAATGCATGTGAGAGGGCTTTGTACATTTCAAAATGCAACGTAAATGTGAGATCACTGTTAGTACTCATGCCTCTGACTCTACAGGGTTCTTTATAGGAGCTTTCTTACTTATGTATTTTTAAACTTTATTATTATTAAAAAAAAAAAAAACATTTTATTTTGTGTTGGGATATAGTCAGTTAACAATGTTATGATAGTTTCCGGTGAACAGTGAAGGGATTCAGCCATACATACACAGGTATCCATTCTCCCCTGAACTCCCCTCCCATCCAGGCTGCCACAAAACACTGAGAAGAGTACTCTGTGCTACACAGTAGGTCCTTGTTACATATGCATTTTAAATACAGTGGTGTGTGCATGTCCACCCCCAAACTCCCTAGCTGCCCCTTCCCCCATTATTCCTCCAGCAATCATAAGTTTGTTCTCTAAGCCACTGAGTCTCTTTCTGTTTTGTAAATAAGTTCATTTGTCTCGGGTAAATCACTTCTCCTCCTATTCCATATATAAAGAATGTCATAGGATATTTCTTCTCTATCTGACCATCACTCAATATGAGCATCTCTAGGTCCATCCATGTTGCTGCAAATTTGCCTGTGTAGTTTATTTTTCTTGCCTATGTGTTTTAATAAGGAAAAATTAAGCCTTCAGGGTTTCTGTTGTCCCTAATCTGTTCTGGGTCACTGGTTACTCTTCATTCTGAAGAGTTCAGTGGTCAGCCTCAGTAGAGGCTACACATCAGTGACCCAGAACAGCTTAGGGGACAACAGAGACCCCACGGTTCTGCTCTGTGCTGAGTGCCTGGGGTGACCTGCCCCGTCACGTGCTTTGGTAGTCAGATGGCTCCATTCCCATAATGAGAGTGACCGTTCCTGGCTGTGGCTCTTCTTAGAGGGAGGCCATTGTCATGACCACCAACCAGGCAGAGCGCTTCGTGGACAGTTTTCCTGGAGCAAGAAGGAGGAAGCAGACCTCAGGCAGTGTGAACAAGCAGATGGAGTCCATACCACCAGAGAGAGTTGCCAGAAGCTCGGCCTGGGCGCTTCCTTCTCTCTCTTAGCCCTTCCTCCCAAGTGTACAATGTCTGGGTCCGGCCAAGAACCCCTGGCACTTGTCTGCTTCCCTTTAGAGCTGTATTGCTCTGTTCCTTTGACCTGGCATCTTTGCAGATGTGGCTAGGCCTCTCTAGCCATCCCAGCTACTTCTGCAGGCAAAATGAAAACCCTCAGCCCCAGCTTGAATTCTGAATAGTCACCCCCCTCATTTCCTTCCCACCTTGGGTTTCTTCAGGCCTGGTTATCAGATCCCAGAGCTGGTTTCCTTGACCCTCCTCAGCCTTTGTACCACTCCAGCCAGGCAGGCAAGCAGAAGGACTGGTTTGGGAACTGCTGTTTACATCTGTTTATCCCCATGTCTGATTCACCTCCACCTGTGTGTGGCAATCCTGACAGTGCCTGTGGGGGCCTCTCCTCAGGGCTCCATGGGGGTTGGGGGAATTAGGTAGCAGGAAGGTGGGGACAGTTATCAGGTAGAGCATGTCTTTCAGCTGGCCTGGATTTTATGCGTTTGTTGCTTTGTTCTTCCCCTTTCACCCAGGTCTGCAGCCAAATCTTCTCCCCTTTCCGCAGCAACAGAGCTCGCTCCTCCTCCCGCAGACAGGGCCTGGCCTTGCATCCCAGGTAAACATGCATGTTCCTCCTGTCCCCTCTAGGAACCTCTCAGCTCTTGATGGAGTTAAGCTCCTTGGTTTCTCCCTCTGGGGAGAGCGAATAGCAAGGGATTGTCCCCATTGACAAAGAGGAGGAAATTCAAGCCACAGTCAGAGGAAATGAGTGACCCAGTGTCACTTGTGGAGCCAGAATTAGAAGCCAGATATTCCAGCTCCTGGGCTAGCCTGCTCTGGATGCATGCATTCCACTCCATCCCCAATCAGGCCCCTGCATCAGTCCTCTGCAGGGCTCAGCTAACTTTCCAGGGACACTGAAGTTACTGCCAGCCCTCCTGGTACTCTCAAGTCCCAAGGGGGAGACCGGAGATCCACAGGCTTGATGTCAGGAGAACACCAAGACGGGAGTCCCTCATCTCTGGGCCTCTCTTAAGAACCACTCTTTGAGGGCCTTCCCTGGTGGTCCAGGGAACCACCACCAGGGAACTCTGTGCTTCCACTGCAGGGAGCACAGGTTTGATCCCTGGTCAGGAAACAGATTTCATGTGCCGCATGGCAGGGCCAAATATATATATAACTGCTTTTCTAGACTGGCTTCTGTAGTGGACAGGTGCCTGGGTTAGGAGGACTGAGGTCTGCAAGAGGGCCCTTTGCAGAGCTGCCCTGGCGCCCCACAGCACCTGTTTGTCAGTGAGAAAAAAGGCACCACTTCCTCTGGCCAGAGGCAGCCTCACACCAGGGAATGTGGCTTGGCCAGAGCAGCTGGAGTTACATCAGAGCTGCCACCCCTCCCCCTCATCTAGCTGCCCCTGTGCAGTTAACCCCTGCACCACTGCATGAGATGGCTCTGCAGAATCCGACGTGTAGAAGAGCTGGGAATGACTGCAGAGATCCTAATCCCTTCTCTGTGCTAAGATCCCCATGGATTGCCCCAAATGGCAACCCACTCCAGTACTCTTGCCTAGAAAATTCCATGGATGGAGGAGCCTGGTGGGCTACAGTCCATGGAGTCGCAAAGAGTCGGACACGACTGAGAGACTTCACAGTACGGGAGTCCACTGAACTTCTGGAAGAGCCGAGGGTGCCACCTAGTGGCTACAACAAGGACACCAGTGTCCTAAGTTCTCAGACCTCTTCCTTACTGCTAGCGGAATCTCATCACCACAGACTTAGATGTGGAATAAATCTTAGAGGGTTCTGAAGATCAAATCATGTGACACAAGAGCCAGGTGAGACCAGAAACAGAAAGACTGTTTGGAAGATTATTAAGATCATCCTGAGGCAGCAGTAAAGAGACCTGCTTTGAGTGGTAGCAGTAAGGCGAGGGGATGAGATGGTTAGACAGCATCACTGACCCAAGGGACATGAGTTTGAGCAAACACCAAGAGACAGTGAAGGACAGGGAAGCCTGGTGTGTTGCAGTCCGTGGGGCTGAAGAGTCAGACGTGACTTAGTAACTGAACAACAGCAACAAGTAAGGGCAGAAAGGAGGGGCTGACAGAGGATGGGGGGTTGCTGACAGAGGATGTGGGGGAAGCTGACTCAAACCAATTCTGCAGCTTATTGGATGTGAAGGGAGGGAGATAGGCTTTGTCCTGAGGGTCTGGTCTGCGCCACCCAATCTCCCACTGCAAAGGTTCAAAGCCTAACGGTTTCAAATCATTCTGTTCTAAAAGAGCCTCCCTCGAGGAAAAGAGCCCTTAACTTTTCTCTGGTTACCATAAGGTTGCCTGTCTGAAGGGGAGGCCTGAAGAAAAGACTAAAGTTAACCCCAGTCTTGGAAAGGAGTAAACTGGGAAGGAAGAGAAAAGAGTGGACTTAAGCCACTTCATCCACATGGGTAGCAGCCGCTGCCCTGGATACAAGCCCCTGAGGACCCCAAGCCTGGGCTCCATTCCTTTTCATGGACGAGTTGGATTTACTCCTGACCCCAATAGGCATAAATTGGTATAAGAGTCTGTTCTATGAAAATAAACTAAAGAAAGAACATCTCCTGGCAACCATGAATGTGATCAAGGGGCACTTGGATAGTAGTGGAAAACCTTTTATTAAAAAAAAAAAAGAAAAGCAGAAAGCAAAATATTCTCATAAAAGAAAATGATGGTTTAGAAACTAAAATGGTGGTCACGAGAGTTTGGAATTTTATGGAAATTCCATTAACATAATGAGTCTCAGATGCCCTCTGTTATCTTCAGTTAATGCCTGTTGAACACCTCAGTCAGTTTGCTTTGTGGAAAAGAACAGACGAGACAGACAACCTTTCCCTTATCCCATTTTGAGATTTGTTTTGGGGATCTTTGTAGACAACCCTGCTGGCCCCTTTTATGGTGGAAAACTAAAAGGAGGAAGTTACCTGCTCAGAGTCAAACTGTGAGTCATAGGCTAAAACCCAGAAAGGCCACCGCCCTGTCCCACACTCCTGCTGTTTCTGTGCCAGCTACTCCTGCTGGTCCCTTCACGTGGTTGTTGTTTAGTTGCTAAGTCATGGACTGTAGCCCACCAGGCTCCTCTGTCTGTAGGGTTTCCCAGGCAAGTATACTGGAGTGGGTTGCCATTTCCTTCTATAGGGGATCTTCCCAACCCAGGGATCAAACCCGCATCTCCTGCATTGGCAGGGATTCTTTACCACTGAGCCACCAGGGAAGCCCAGTCCCTTCACAGAAACTCCAATTTCCACTTCCACAACACTGAAATAATAGGAATCTAACCTGTTAGCCTCTAAGCGGGACTTTAGTGCAAAAGCTCAGAGAATGCCATTTCATCTGTTGACTATTTGTGGGTGAGCTTGGTGTGTGTCTCCTCTTAGGCAGCTGGGCGCCCTGGGCTACCAGGATCTTCTTTAGAACCCCATCTGGAAGCATCTCAGCATCTCCCGGTGCCCAAGCATCTCCCCAGCTGGAGGAGCTGATGAGCCCAGTGACCTCGAGGAGCTGGAGAAGTTTGCCAAGACCTTCAAGCAGGCGCATTAAGCTGGGCTTCACACAGGTTTAGTTTGGGACTGGGGAGGTGGAAGAACTTGGGCTGAATAGAGACTGGACTTCCTAAGTGTAGGTTTAAGAGCACCTCAAACTCATGGTGTTTGGGACAAACCCAGGCTGCCCCTGTGTCCCCTAACAATGGTGCACAGTTGCCATTGGTAGGGAAGCCGGGACCCTGCTGGTAGAGGGGGCGAGGAATGAGAGACAGGCCAGGGGCAAGGCACAGACCACTCAGAGTCTAATAAGAGAAGTAACCAGGTTTCCATCTTAGAGGAAGAAACCTGGAAGGGAGCCAGGGTGATGGGTGGGAGCGCGAAAGGTGTAGTGGAGGAGCTAGGATGGTGGGGTATGTGGACAAAGGGAGAAGGGACCTGTCAATCAAGTTCTTCCCTCTCCACCCCTATGTGCAGGGAGATGTGGGTCTGGCCATGGGAAAGCTGTATGGAAACGACTTCAGCCAGACAACTATCTCTCGATTTGAGGCCCTCAATCTGAGCTTCAAGAACATGTGCAAGCTCAAGCCACTGCTGGAGAAGTGGCTGAACGATGCAGGTAGGCCTTGGAGACATGATGATGGATGGTGCCTTAGAGCAGTGGTCCCCCAACCTTTTAGGCTCCAGGGACTGGTTTTCACGGAAGACAATTTTTTCACAGACCCAGGGTTGCAGAGTGGTTTCAGCTGATTCAAGCGCATTACATGTATTGTGCACTTTATGTCTATTATGATTACATCAGCTCCACCTCAGGTCGTCAGGCATTAGATCCCAGAGGTGGGGGACCCCTGCCTTCAAGGGTCTGCAGAAAGGGCCTGGTGACTGGTCTATGCTGGGGGCTTTCAGTGGTCAGTGCACAAGGCCCTTTCCTCTCCTCCTGAGTCTGGAACCAACAGAAAAATAGGACACCAGAGACAGGCTAATAGAAATGAAGATGTCAGCTTCGTTACGGAAAAAGCTGGGGAGGACATGGCTTTAGGTCTGCGGCCACAAAACTTGCCTCATTTTATTCCCTACTCCAGACCTGCCTGGCCTCACCATAGGACTGCTCACCAGAGACAAAGGTGGGGTCTGCAGAGCCAACACACCCAGACTACTGTCTGGACTGTGTCTAGAGCAGGGGGATAGGGAAAGGGGTTCTCCAGGGTCTCATGGCTGGGAGGAGGAGGCAAGAGGCACAACAAAAGATCTTCATCTGGCTAATTCTTGAGTAGGTCTTCAGAGGGCAGCAAGTTACTGAAAGCTAGACTGGTTGGGAAAGCATTCCAGCAGGAGTGGGGTTTGCAGGAGGATTCAGTCAGGCGTGGTGGCCATGGAGGCAATTCCAGGAGGCCCAGGGTATAAGCCAAGGGCAAAACATTTGGAATAATGAATGGAAGAGTTTGGTGTCAGGGAGCAGCATGGGACAGGGTTCTTAACCACAGCATTAGCAGTATCTTGGGACAGATAATACTTTTTCATGGAAGCTGTCCCATGAATTATAGGCTATTTAGCAGTATCCTTGGTCTCTACACACTAGATGCCCGCCGCCTGTTGTAACATCCAAAATGCCACGAGATAGTGCCAGATGTCCCTGGGGGAAGGATGGGGGTAGTACAAAGTCATCCCAGGGTGAGAACCACTGGTCTTGGTGGAGAGGGAGGAGCAGAGCCAGTGGTGGGGCTGGGCTCTGGTCTGTAGATAGTGTGGGTTAAGGGTTTCTATGGGGCTTCCCTGGTGGCTCAGATGGTAAAGATTCTGCCTACAATGCAGGAGACCCGGGTTTGATCCCTGAGTCATGAAGATACCCTGGAGAAGGGAATGGCAACCCACTCCAATATTCTTACCTGGAGAATCCCATGGACAGAGGAGCCTGGCAGGCTACAGTCCATGGTGTCACAAGGAGACAGACATGACTGAGTGTCTAACACTTCACTTCCCAGTGGTTACTATGGAGAAAGAGGAGAGTGGGAGATGGGCAGCCAAGGGTGGGACCCTCTCGAAGTCCTTCCACATGGAAACAAGGGAGGGGGTCAGGAAGCGTCCCCACCAGGCTGTCCCTTTGGCAGGTTTGACTGGAGCGCTGAACTGAGAGAGATGACCAGTAGTCTTAGGATCTCTGGGAAAGGATCTTGCAGATCTCTCTGGCATGACTCCCATCTGCGCCTGAATGCTTCCGGAGGGCCCTCCCAGTTGACCCCTCACACCACCTCCGCTGCAGCACTCGCGCTGCAAAGGAAGTGGCCTTGCACCAGCCTCCGGCCGCCAAGGGCCATTGCTTTTAGCTCAAAACCCCAGTTCCCATTTCCCTCAGGATTCACATCCAGGCCTCCTTGTAAAAGACAGACCTGTGAGTCCCACTTGGAGCCCTGCCCTCACCCACTCACACCCACACATGCCGCTGATGTCTGGGTGTCCCTGAACCATGACCGCAAACACTGGAGGCACCGAGGTGGGAGGCGTGGAAGAACTTTGCCCGGAGCAGTGAGGAGAAGCAGGATTCTCGGGCTGTTCCTGCTCCCCTGCGGGGAGAGGGGCCGCGGACCTGCTGGGAGAGGGTCATGGAACCTCACGTCCAGGGAGACAGAGCCTGCACCGGCTGCCTTCCCCTCTCTGAGCCTCCTCTCCTCTCCCGCTCCACACAGAATCCTCCCCGTCGGACCCCTCCATGAGCACTCCCAACTCTTACCCCGCCCTCAGCGAGGTGTTCGGGAGGAAGAGGAAGAAGCGGACCAGCATCGAGACCAACATCCGTCTGACTCTGGAGAAGAGATTTCAAGATGTGAGCAGATCCTTGGGGTGGGAGCAAGTGGGCTGACTTGCACAGGAGGGTGAGCATACACGCACAGGTCCTTCGGCACCACCTCCGAACCCCCAACACCTGCCCTGGGAAAGGGTCAGAAAACAGAGACCTGCTCCTTCTCCAGGTGTTTGACAGGCTGGGTTCCAGAAACTTCCTCCCCACAGACCCTGCTGGCTCTGACCTCTATTTGGTACCCATGATCCCTTGAGCCGAGAGATTTAGACTGAGATCTAGAATCCTAGTGGAGAGGATTGTATCTGTATCCAGTTGAGATAAAGGAAGCAAAGCCAGGACATTGTGTATATATTCTTTACCTTCCTCACATTGCTTTGTATTTTTAAATTATATACATAAAATAAATACTCATTGTAAAGAATTTGGAAAATGCAGGGAAGTAGGAAAAAATTCACCACAAATGTCATCTATGTATGTCCTTCTATTTCTTTCTTCTGCATACACTTGCTTCCCTGGTGGCTCAGATGGTAAAGAATCTGCCTGCAGTGCAGGAGACCTGGGTTCAGTCCCTGGAGTGGGAAGATCCCTGGAAAGGAAATGACAACCCATTCCAGTATTGTTGCCTGGAGAATTCCATGGACAGAGGAGCCTGACAGGCTACAGTCCAGGGAATTGTAAAGAATCGGACATGACTGAGCGACTAACACTTTCACTTCACATACACTTAAATATTTGTGATCATATTGCATACACACATTGTTTTGGACTTGCAGCAAAAGTGTATTCTGGAGTCAATATGTGGAAGCTAATAATACCAGTTAGGTGCCCCATGGGAGCCGGGGGAAGAGAAGAGGGATAAACATGTGTGGCCTAAAGAGCCTTTTTAATCAGGGTCCCTTAGGGACCGGCCTCCAGAGTTTCCATCCACACCGCTCAGGTCCTTCAAGAATGTGCCCGTGGCCTAGTTCTGCCTTGCAGGCCCCAGGCCTCTAGGACTGCTGCCTCCCCAGCAGATTCCCCCATGCATGTGACTGAGGACTTGATGGCTGCATCCTGCTGGCAGCATGATGAGAGTTGGCTTTTCCTTTTGCTGAAGTTCCTCAGAGCAGCAAGAGTAAGGCAGGCTGTAGGAAGGAGAGAAAGGGGGCTAAGATCAAAGACTGAGTTGGGGGTAGATGCGGTCAAAACAAAGGAGTGATGGATATATATATATTTGAGTGTGTATACAAACGTATGAGCTCCCTGATGGCTCAGTGGGAAAGAATCCACCTGCCGATGCAGGAGACACAGAGATTCAGGTTCAGTCCCTGGGTTGGGAAGATCCCATGGAGAAGGAAATAGTAACTCACTGCAGTACTCTTGCCTGGGAAATTCCATGGACAGAAGAGCCTGGCAGACTACAGTCCATGGAGCCGCAAAGAGTCAGACACGATTTATCAACTAACACACACACACATACACACATTCTTGTCTCCGCTATAGTCTTGATGGATCCACATGTTTTAACTATCATTTCCTATTCTGAGGTAGGCAGGAAGAAACAAGCTGAGAGTTTTCCTCAGATTATGAGGAAAGAGAGGGGAACATGGGTTCTGGGGATTCAGCCTGCCCCACCAACCTCATCAGCTTCTTTATTCAGAACTTCTCCTGGAGAAGAAGTGAGAGGAGAGCCTCCACCCTGTGTCAGGCCCTGCCCTTGGCAGTTGACACACATTTCCTCCTTAAGTCTCCACAGTAATCCTATACAGTAGTCATTATTACTCTCCTTTCATAGATGGTAAGACTGAGGCTCAGAGAAGTTCGGAAACTTTCCCGAGGCCACAGAGTAAGGGCTAAAACCACTATTCCATCTTAGGTCTGGTTCTAAAGCTTTTGCTCCATCCATTGTTCCATCCTGCTTCCTGGAACGTCTTTCCCCTACCTTCTATTCTTGGTCCTGTTCCCTTCTCCTCCTGCTGACTCTGTCTGTTTGGTTTCTGTAGAACCCCAAACCCAGCTCTGAGGAGATCTCCATGATTGCAGAGCAGTTGTCCATGGAGAAGGAGGTGGTGAGGGTCTGGTTCTGCAACCGACGACAAAAGGAGAAGCGAATCAACTGCCCTGTGGCCACACCCATCAAATCACCCATGTACAGTTCCCGGCTGGTGAGTGGCCAGGAGCCAAACTGTCTGCCAAGCATTGGGGAGATGAAGCCTGCAGGGCCAAGAATCTTCCCCATCCTAAGGAAGATGGGGGTGGGGAGTAGGGAGCAAATAAATAAGCAAAGAGATACTATATATCAACTATATATACTATAAAGTAGAGTAAAGAAGAATAAGGAAATAGAATGTGATTGTAAGGAGCTGATGTTTCAGTAGAGGGGTGAGAGAAGGCCTCTGATAAAGTGAGATTTTTGCAGGGATCTAAGTATTGAAAGGGAATGAAATATAAATATCTGGAGGAAAGAGTTGTTTCAGGTAGCGGGACCAGAAAATGAGAAGGCCTGGCATGTTTGAGGAACAGCACGGAAGCCAGTGTCACCAGGACAGAGCAAGGAAGGAGGTGAGGAGCGGGAGATGAAGGCAGAGCGGTAACAGGAAGCCACTCGCCAAGGAAAGGTCTCAGAGGCCATCAAAGGACCCTGGCCTTCATCTTAAGTGAAATAAGAGACCACTAGAGAGCTGCCACAGGCTGCCACTTGGAGATTAATCTGTGTGGAAGCAGGATACCACCTGAGAGAGGTACAACAATCAGGCTTCGAGGGGTGGAAGCTTGGGCTAGGGGTGGAGGGCATGGTGGGGGGAGATGTGGTTGGACTCTAAATGGATTTCCACCATGCAGCCAACAATGTGTGCTGTTAGCTCAGACAGGAAGTATGAAAAATGAGGCCAGGATGACCTCAACGGTTCTGACCTGAGCAACAGATTGGAAGGTGTTGCCGTTTTCTGAGATCATAAAGACTGTAGAGGAACAGGTTTGAAGGGTGGGGGGGATGAGCAGAGAATTTAGAGCTGGTTATATTAAGGCAGACTTAACATCCTAGGCATCCAAGAGAAAGTGTCAAGTAGATGGTTACATCTAGGAATCTAGAGTGCAAGGGGAGAAGTCAGGGCTGGGAGTAATTTGAAGTTCAGGCAGACTGGGAGACCTGGAGGGTAGAAAATATCTTCTCCATCCCTGGGATTGATGAAGATTGAAGATTAAGGGAGGTGGGGATAGTGAGGTTGTCCCCATGTTTCTAGCACTCAAGAGTGGCTGAAATCCAGCCTCGTCCTGGCATATTTCATAAAGGCATACTATTGTTTATTCTTTCACCAAACATCGATCAACCACCTACTATGTATTGTTCTTTGTACCAAGTGCTGGGGATACACAAATAAATAATATTTGTCCCCTGTCCCAGAGGACCTCACTGCCTAGCAGAGGAGACAGACAAACAAATGACAGACAACATGATGGTTTCTCTCAGAGAATTTAGGAGTACCAGCTAACAAAGCCTTGGGAGGTGGTGGTTAGGGAAATCTTCCCCAGGGAGATAATTAATACCTGAGCTGAGTCTAAAAAGATAAGAAGGAGTGAAGAGACAAATAAGTGTGTAGGGGGTAGAGTTCCGGAGGAGAAAGTAGGAGAACCATGGTGCAGTGGTGTGAAGCAGGGTGAAGAGGGCACGTGCACAGAACAGCAGGTGGGTCCATGTGGAGGACTGTTGACAGATAAGACTGCATAGATCAGCAAGGGCCAGATGGAAGGGATTGTGGGCAGGGCTAAGGGAGGTGAAGGCTTGCGGAATTGCTGACAGATTTGAAGCAGGGCACTGGCATGATCACATTTGCTTTTTAGAACCATCACTCTGACTGCAGTCATAGAGGGTGGCTTGAGAGGCGCCAGGTTTGGTTTCAGAGATGAGTTAGATGTGACTGCAGTTATCCGGTAAAGATATGATGAGGGCCGAAACAAAGCCATTTGGTAAGAATGAGGGGGATGGGAGAGATTCAGGAGGTAGTTAGAAGGTAGGATTATTAGGTCTTGCTTAATAACTTGAAAACTGGGTGGGGGCAGGGAGAACCATAAAGGGAAGAGAGTACTCTGGGATGCCTCTCTGCATTCAGGCCGGACTGACTGGGTAGAAGTTGGTGCCGATGACAGAACAATTATACATAGAGGAGGAGCTGGCTTAGGAGTAGGAAAAAATGATTTCAGTTCCTTTTGTTTTTTCCATCTGGCTGTGCTGAGTCTTAGTTGCAGCATGTGGACTCTCGTTCCCTAACTAGAGATCAAACCCTGGGCCCCTTGCATTGGGAGCACAAAGTCTTAGCTACCGCACCTCCAGAGAAGTCCCGATTTTAGTTCTTTACACCATTATGATATACAGTAAGGCCTATGGGTCACCAAGTAGGAAAGTCCCCAGACCCTTGGAATAATGGGTCTGGAATTCAGAAGGAAAAGCCAGGATAGAGAAGTGAGCTGGGGAGTCATAAGCACACAGGTGGTGGTTGGAATCCTGGGTCAGGAGGGTCTCACCTGTGTAACTTGTACAGAAGAAGCAAAGAAGAAAATCGAAATCCCAACCCTGGGAAACACCAGCATTTGAGGGCTGGGCAAAGGAAGAGGACCAAGGGGAGAAAATGGGAAGGTGGAGCCAGAAAAGGCAAGAAATTGCAATGAAGGGGGTGAAGCAGCTGTAAGGAGCCCTGAAGGATTGTCATGGGAACACCAATGAAAAACCCCCAAATCAGGATGGGATGCAGGAGGGCTGACTCCCTAACTTGTTTGAAGAACAGGTTGGGAATTCATAAAAAGAACAGCATAGCCAGCAGAAGGAATAGTCTGTGAGGCATCGAGTTCTAAAACCACATGATGCATCCAGGGAACCACACGCTTTTTGTTCTGGCTAGAGCTGAGGCTTCAGGCCTAAGACCGGAGGTTGATGAGAGCTGGATCATGGTGGGCCACGGATGCTAAATTACCCTTGAAGCTATGAGGAGCCATCGACAGTTTGGAGTTGGAGACAATATGATGTTCACTGACCATTCATTTCTTAAATATTTATCGAGCACACACCATCTGTTTGGCACTGAGATGTGGCAGTGCACGGGATCATTACTGGTGATCTCTGCTTGGAGTCTAGCAAGGAAAACAGACATTCAACAAAATGCGGTTTGTGATAGAGCCTCCAGAGAAGGCGTGTGGGTATTTGAGGGACCAAATCTAGTCCAGGTGTCGGGGACTTCTCTTTGGAATGATGGTCAAGTTGATGGCAGAAGAACGACTCAATGGGGTAAAGGTCTGAGTTGGAGGTGGGGAAGGAGAGCAGGATGGTGGGGCAGAGGGAGTGTTGGGAAGAACATTCTCTGCAGAGGAAACTGTGTGCAGAGGCCCTGCGGCACAGAAGGTTGGACTGGAACACAGGGAGGGAGACAGTGTGTGAATGAGAGGGGCTGGAGCTGTAGGCGCACTGTAGGGCACTGTAGGCCACATGAAGGAAACCAAACCATGCCATGAGAGATTTGGAATCTTTAAAGATGGGGCTTTGTCTAGAAGAGTTGGGAGGTAGCTATCACCTCCGTTCAATCCAAGCTGGGGACACCAATGTGGAGAAAAGAAGTGGGAGGCATGGAAGAGCCATAAAGGAGCATCATGCCTTCTCATCGTGCATTGGATACTGAGCGCCTGCCAAGTTCTGGGTGCTGCAGCAGACACTGAGGATCCAGCAGGGGATCACACAAGCATCACACCCCCTCATGAGGGCTCCAGCCTAGTCAGGGAGAAAGATGTTAAATAAATAGTCACATTAATACTTGCGGTCAATGTTAAAGGAAAACAACCCTGAATATTCACTGGAAGGACTGATGCTGAAGCTGCAATAATTTGACCACCTGATGCAAAGAGCAGACTCATTGGAAAAGACCCTGATGCTGGGAAAGGTTGAAGGCAGAAGGAGAAGCAGGTAGCTGAGGATGAGACGGTTGGATGGCATCACTGACTCAGTGGACATGAATTTGAGCAAACTCTAGGAGATAGTGAAGGACAGAGGAGCCTGGCATGCTACAGTCCATGGGGTCACAAAGAGTCAGATGCAACTGAGCGACTGAACAGCAACAACAATACTTGTGGCGTCCTGAAGGAAGAGTGTAGAGAAAATGCTCTAATCTGGTCTTCTCCTCGGGTCTCACTGGAACATTGTCCTTGGGACTAGGACATAGTTTCTTCTACTTCTGGTGTGAAATAATCTCCAAGATATACTGTTAAGCAAAAAAAAAAAAAAAAAAAAAGGAAAGCAAAAAAGGCAAAATTATTCAGAGCAGTGTGGGCAGAATGCTACTATTTATATAAAAAAAGGGAGAGCTATATCTCTGCTTGCATATGTATAGCCTGTCTCCAGATAGAAGAGAAGAAGCTGGTTGCAGTGACGAAATAATTATTTAAAAACAACAACAAATGGCTTGGGGTGTGGCAGCAAGGGGTGGTGGAGGAAAAGAGGGAGGGAGATTATTGATAGCATCTCTCACCATGCTGCCCCACACCTGTCTCCACCCTTTGTGGGCCCCCCAGCCTACTAAAGAGGCTCCTTGTGAAAGGGCAGGTCAATGGAAGTAGGAGAACCATTGCAGACTGGTTAGGAAATGAGTACATGCTGCATTCTGTCGGCATGGGATGTTCCAAACTAGGGGAGGGCAGGGGTGACCAGTCGCAGCTCCCTGAGCAGAACCTCCCTGCGAGGTCCTGGGTGGAGGCTGATCCGAGTGTCCCAGGACAGCATGAGAAGATGAAGGGGGAGGAAAAGTATGCCGAGTTCAGCTCCAATGAAGAGGTAAACAGCAGCTCAAGACACACAAGAGTTAACAACTTCTGCAGGAGGGCAGGGAACTAACATTTAACAAGCCGGGTACTCTTTGCCAGGCATTGAGTTAGAAGCTTAATGGACATTATCTCATTAAACCTTAATTAAAAGAAAATATGAGGGAGGTGTTACTGCTGTTTTACGGATGAGAAAACCAAATCTCAGCTTAAGTGAGGTGCCCCAGCTACACAGACAGTGGTGGAGCCAGGCCTCACTCCCAGATCTGTCGGGCCCCCATGTCTATTTAGGATAGTAATACTGAGGGTAGGGATTCCTGGACTGTGTGGGAAGCTTAAGCTACGTTATCTTAGGTCCCTTCCCAGCCCAGAGTTGATGATGCTGTGAGGTGTCCAGGGCAAGATGCAAAGCTTCAGAGACCTCACACCGTTCATCTCCTCCAGGGACCTCTGGAGAGTGGATGGTCCACTCATGCATCAAGATGCGAAGCCTGTGACAGGATGGCTAGGGCTGAGCTCTCCTGCCCAAGCAAGTGCAGGGGTCTTAAAAAAAAAAAAACAAGCATTTCCATTATTCTTTTTTAATGTTGATTTATTGGGCTGCATTAGATCTTGGTTACAGCATGCAGGATCTTCACTGATCATGTGGGATCTTTGAGGCAGTGTGAGGGCTCAGTAGGTGCAGCATGTGACCTTAGCTGCCCCATGGGATATCAGTTCCCCAACCAGGGATCAAACCTGCATCCCCTGCATTGGAAGGTGGATTCTTAACCACTGGACCCCCAGGGAAGTCCCCACAGGGGTCTTTTAAGAAGGAAGAAAAAGGGACTGGAAGTAAAGCAGCCACCCTGCAGCGTCGGCCATAGCAGCATCCTGGAGGCATGCTCCTCTCCTCACCAGAGCATCTGAGCAAGGCCTCTTTGGCTTGGCGGCCAAGCAGCCTTGCCAGGGGTCACACTGAAGAGTGGCCCTGGCCAGGGGTCCACAGGGAGTGGCAGGAGCAGGGCAGAGCTGGAGCTGGGTGGTGTACATGGTCCAGAGCCTTTCCTGGGACACAGAGCACAGGGCATCAGTTTGGGATTAGGAGACCATCCAGGAAGTGGAGCCCTAATCTCTGTGGAGTTTACGGCCCAGCATCCTGGGAGAAGCTCCAGAAGATGGAGACAGAAGCGGAAGAGAATGTTTACAAGCTTCTCTCACCTTTCAGGTGTCTCCCTCTGGATCTCTGGGCCCCCTTTCTGTCCCTCCTGTCCACAGCACCATGCCTGGAACAGGTGAGCTCTAAAAATAAGGTCTACTAGCATTCTTTTAGATAATGGGATAACAGAACTGCAAGATATTGACCTAAGTCAGTTCGGTTCAGTTGCTCAGCGACCCCATGGACTGCAGCATGCCAAGCTTCCCTGTCCATCACCAACTCCCGAAGCTTGCTCAAACTCATGTCCATCAAGTCAGTGATGCCATCTAACCATCTCATCCTCAGCATTCCCCAAATGTGTTTCAGAAGATGTTAACATTTTTGGTAGGAGGAAAAGTCTTCTGTGTTCAAGTAAGTTTGGGGAATGCTGAGTAGGCAAAGTTTGAACACGTGTTTTTGTTTTAATTGCTGCACTTCTCGGCCCACTTTACGTACAAATGCCTTATACATAAAAATGAGCTGAACAGAGGGCAGGGTTTTCTAAACCAATTTTCTACAGAACTCTGTTTTTCAAAAAGTATTTCAGAGTATTAGATAGGGTGACCATATGTCTGGATTTGTCCAGGACAGCCCCAGTATCTGATGGTCCCCTGTGCTGATGTCATTATCAATACTATTGCCTTTGGACCCTTCAAATCATCTTAGCTTGGAGGATGAAATCTATGTCACCTTATCCATGGAATGTTGTTTGGGAAACCCAAATACAGGAGTTCAGTTTTGTCCAGATTTGCCATATTATAGAGGTCACAAAGAGGTTTCAGGGAAGTGAAACAAGTTGCCACAGGCCACAGAGCTCTTTAGTGGATGGCCAGGATTCCTCCCATGCTCTTTCTGGAAGACCATGTACCATGTGGAGATGGGAACCCCAGAGAGGCTGGCCATCTTGACCTGTGCTCTCAGCTTCTCTTTTCCTCCCTGAGCATTCTTCTTCTTTCCTCCTCACTTCCTTCCCGAAGCTTCTGGTTCTCTTTCTCATCCTGCCCTTGGGTCCCAGGCTGGATATACCCAGCCCAGGGTGTGCCCTTGGAATGGGATGGTTTTGGCATCCATCCTTCCTGTGTTTGGCAAGTCTTGGACTTGTGGAACCAGCCATGCCACTCTGAGGGCCTGGGCCAAGGAGAAGTGTGTGCGATGAGAGCCCCTCTGGGGCTGGGTGTTGATGCTACGATGATAGGAGGTGGGCAGATGGGTGGAGGGGGGAGTGGAGTAGGGAGAGGGTGAGACCCCTTGGGGGATACGTGCCTGAAGGTCACGAGATCCCTTCAGCCAGCCTCATTAATTCCCCCTTGTTTCTGCCTCTCCTTGTGCTCAGTAACGTCATCCTGTTCCCCTGGGAACAACAGCAGGCCATCTTCTCCCGGCTCAGGACTCCAGGCCAGCAGCCCCACTGCATCTCAAAATAACTCCAAAGCGGCCGTGAACTCCTCCTCCAGTTTTAACTCTTCAGGGTAAGGTGGAGGGAAGAGCACCAAGACACCTTCTCCAGGGCCAAGGGACACGTGAGAAGCTGCGTCTGGGGGTCAACACCTTGGGGAAGAAGGCTTGTCAAGGGGGAGGCAGGGAGAGGGCGGGGTGCTGAGCCAGGCTGGACTCTATCCCTTGGGAGTGGGATTTAAAAGAGAAGCCTCAGCCAGTCCTGGCAAAGAGCTGATGTCAACAAAGCCAAAATTTCCATCTTCACTGGGAGGGTGGAAATTTCCAAACACTCCTGTCGAAAAAGGCCAGGTCCTTCACTGGGCTTCGGAGAACTCCCCTTCATGCCAGTTCCAGCTGCAATGGGGGCGTTCTGCCCCGAGCCTGAACTTCCCTGTGTAGCTGACACCCTGGGAGAGGGGGAGGGGTGCTCCATCCTAACCTTGTGCTCCCACTTGGGATGCAATGACAGAAGCAGCCTCCAGAGCCTTGATGCAAAGATTCTTCTCTAAAAAGTGTTCCCAGAGTGGATGCCTCAAGAGGTTTCTTCCCCAGTACAGAACAAAACAAGAGATTTGCAAGTCAGGCAATTAAAGACCTGAGCTTGTTTGAAGAAATAAACCCGTTTATCCAAACCCAAACTGTTCGGCAAGGCAGCCAGCTCTTAAGGGCCAACTGTGGCATACCCCCAAAGCTAGGAGCTCTTCAACCACCCCCCACCCAAAAAGAAGAGAGGAAAACATGTAACGGACATTAAAAAAAAAATTGTTCTGAGATATAATTCACATTCCATAAAATTTACCAATTTAAAGTGTACAAGTCAGTGCTTTTTGGTGTATTCACAGGATGGTGCAATTGTCGCTGTATCTGATTCTAGAACACTTTCAGCACTCCTAGAAAAAAACCCTATATGTACCTGCTAGTGCTCACTGCTCATTCCCCTTTCCTCATGGTTAGAAGCTGTCCGATTGACTCATTCCTTCCTTCCTTCTAGATCTTGGTATCGATGGAGTCATCCCACGTACCTCCACTGAGACCAGAAAGTTTCTCCTCTGCCACCTGGCCCTGTATTCCCCGCCAGAAGGAAGGGAATCATGCCTTCTCTGTATGGACAGATTACTTTCAGGAGAGAGCTGAAGAGGACGAACCCAAACTCTTGTCTTCTTCAAAGCAAGGGCCTCCAGAGATCCAAACTGTGATTGAACCGTGTGCTGACTCCTAGCGCTCTTGAAATGCACATCCCTCCTAGGAGTTGGTCATTTTACCTTCCTCGCCTGCACCCTTCTCTAAATATTTCAGACAGTTTCCTTGCTGCAGTGGCCTTTGAAAAAGGACTTTTTATTATTCTCCAGCTCGTCTCCAGTTCACTCTGGGCACAGCCATTCACCTGGTGCCAAACTACCAGAGGGGAGAGAACGGGTTTTGTCTCTGAACTTAACCACAGTCCAAGAACTGATTCTAGAATCTGCGAAAAAATTTGAATCTGATGTCTCCACCAAAGCTTTGATGTTTTTTCTGTTCAGCAAAATTTTCATTTCCCCCACTTTCTCTTTAGCCTCGTCCCCTTTTCTAGAACCAAATCCATTCATAATCGTGTTCTCCAAATTCCCTCCTCTTTACTCAGTCCCCTGGGCACATTTCTTGCCCACAGGTGCTCTTGTGTCTGCTTTGTCTGCTCCAGAGTTCAGGAACACTTGTTTCTTCTCTCCTTCCCTGTGCGTCTCCTTCTCTCCTTCTCTCCCCCTGTCTCCTGTTGCAGGAGGAGCACGAAAGAAAACACACAACAATTATGCTGGCAACATACCTGTATATAGCCCTTTCCTTTTTTGCATTATGTTCTTCTCTCCTTAATGTGGAATTTTCCAGCAAAATGTTTAACTCAGGTGTGAATTTTGAAGATGTCTCTGTAATATATTATCTTCTGTAACAAAAAGGAAAGAAAGAAAGAAAAATACCAAAGCGTGAACTACCGTGCTAGCTTCTACAGGAGTTCCCATGTGGGCTGGGAATCTTTGTTGATTTTTGCAGGAACATTCTTTCTCCAGTCTCTTTGTGGGCCAGTGTGTAGACCTGTAACATGAAGCCATTGTAGAAATGGTCACTCTTTTTTTTTTTTTTTAAATTGCATAGCCAAGAAAATGTTGAGATTCAAAGGAATCTCTCTGTTCCTAAATAAATTTGTATAATGATATATACAGTATTCCACTATTGGTAAGAAGCAACTACTACTAAGTCACTTGAGTCATGTCTGACTCTGTGCGACCCCATAGACGGCAGTCCACCAGGCTCCTCTGTCCCTGGGATTCTCCAGGCAAGAACACTGGAGTGGGTTACCATTTCTTTGCCCAAGGCATGCACGCATGCTAAGTCACTTCAGTCATGTCTGACTCTGTGCGATCCTATGGACAGCAGCCCACCAGGCTCCTCTGTCCATGGGGTTCTCTAGGCAAGGATGCTGGAGTGTGTTGCAATTTCCTTCTCCAGTTGGTAAGAAGAGGTTTAGATTATTCTGTGTCTTTTGTTGTGGGGGAATGTGAATGCATATAATGAAACGGGATGGATAAAGTGTTTCAAATTGGTGGATTAAGTTCATTACTCCCCCAACTGATGCTGAAGATGACATACATTAATACAGGGCTCTGGAGAGTTCAGAGATTCTACTCTTTTTGACTGAGCAACCTTGAGGAAAGTGTAGGAAAGAGACTGGCTTCCTCATTTTGTAAGTGGGAAAACGGTAAACATATAAGGTCAAGGTGTTTGGAGACTTATGAGTTGAAGTCTGGGGTTTATCCCTCATATCTCAGAAATCCTAAAGCTCATGAAAGTGATAGATATTTGAGACAAAGGATGATTCGAAAGTCAAGAATATTTGGCTTTTGAATGCACTGTGACTTTTGAAGAGGCAGTTGAGAGGCAAGGAAGCTATCCTTGTGGTCTTTCTTGGGTTAATAAAAATTTAAATACTTACCATTTTTGAAGCAAACATTGAGCTCCTTTTCCAGGAGACCCTTCAAAATGTAATGACTGAAGGGAAGAAATTAAAATTAGCATTAAACGTTTGTTGCAAATAGTAACATCCAAAGGGGGAAATCTATATCCAAATAACCACAAATTAACTGGGTTTTTTTTTTTGGATGGGGCTTATATAAAAAGTAATATTTCGTGTGGTGAAGTGGGAGAAAGCCTATTGGTAGTGGTTACTTTGTCAAGAAAAGATCTAGTTGAAAGGAGCTAGGTATGCACCAAAGAGACAAGAGGAGCCTGCAGCAATAATTTAATTGTATAAAGAAACTACTCTGCCACTCATAGGCCCATCTGTGCATACACACTTGTGTGTGCACTGTTCTTTTGTACACTTGTGGGTGCCAGAGGAGACACTTTCCTGCAACAGTATTGGCTACTTTGATACCTTGTTCAGGCGAGTGCTGAAAGTTATGTCCTGCACTGTCCATGAGTCTGGTGTTCACTCATTTGACCCTTTAACAAATATTTTATTTTTTCAGAGCAGTTTTAGGTTTACAGCAAAATTAAGAGGAAGCTACAGAGATTTCTTGTACACCTCTTGCCCCATACATTCATAGCTTTCCCCATGATCAACGTCATTCACGAGAAAGTAATTTTTTTTTTTAACCAAGAATGAATCTACACTGACACATCACAATCACCCAAAGTCCAGCATTAAACATTTGTTAGCTCACCTTGGAGTTCTCTCTAGATGTCGTATCTTCTCTAGGTTTGGAGAAAAGTACAATGACGCATATCCATCATTACAATGTCATACAGAGTATTTTTCACTGCCCTAACAACCCGCTGTGCTCTACCTATTCATCTCTCCCTACCACACCCTTACAGCCTTTTTACTGTCGCAGTAGTTTTGCCTTTTCCAGAATGTCACATGATTGGAATCATAGTATATAGCCTTCCCAGACAGGCTTATTTCAATTAGTAATATGCATTTAAGTTTCCTTTATGTCTTTTCATGAGCTTGCTAGCTCATTTCTTTTTAATTCTGAATAATATTCTAATGTCTGGATGTACCACAGTTTATTTATTCATTTACCTACCGAAGGACATCTTGGTTGCTTCCAAATTTTGGCAATTATGAATAAAGCTGCTATAAATATCTGTGAACAGGTTTTTGTGTAGTCATAAATTTTCAGTTCATTTAGGCAAATACCAAGGAGTGTGATTGCCAGATTGTGAGTACATTTAGTTTTGTAAGAAACCACCAAACTGTCTTCCCAAGTGGCTGTACCACTTTGTATTCTCACCAGCAATGTTATTAGAGTTCCTGTTGCTCTGCATCCTTGCTAGCCTTTGTTGTCAGTGTTTGGGATTTTGGTCATTTTACTAGGAATACAGTGGTATCTCGTTGTTCTAATTCACATATCCGGGATGGTATGATGTGGAACAACTTTTCACACACTTATTTATCATCTATGTATCTTCTCTGGTGAGATGTCTATTAAGATCTTTGGCCCATTTTAAAATCAAGTGGTCTGTTTTTTTACTGTTGAGTTTTAACAGTTCTTTGTATATTTTGGATAACAGTTCTTTATCAGATGTGTCTTTTGCAAATATTTTCTCCCAGTCTGTGATTTCTCTTCTTATTCTCTTGATATTGTCTTTTGCAGAACAGAAATCTTTCATTTTAGTGAAGTCCAGCTTGTTAATTATTTCTTTCATGGTCTGTCTCTGGTGTTGTATCTAAAAGGCAACACCATACCCAGCATCATTTAGGGTTCCTCCTATGTTATCTTCTAAAAGCGGTTCCCAACCTTTTCGGCACACCAGTTTCATGGAAGACAATTTTCCACAGACTGGGGGAGCAAATGGTATGATTACCATCATGGTATATCGGGATGATTCAAGCACATTATATTTATCGCACAGTTTAGTTCTATTATTATTATTACATCAGCTCCACCTCAGATCATCAGGCATTAGATCCTGGAGGTTGGGGACCTCTGTTCCAGGAGTGTTATAGCTTTGTGTTTTACATTTAGGCCTGTGATCATTTTGAGTTAACTTTTGTGATGGTGTAAGGTCTGAGTCTAGGTTCATTTTTTTCACATGTGGATGTACAGTTGCCCCAGCTCCATCTGTTGAAGACACTATCATTATCTTCTTGTATTGCCTTTGCTCCTCTGTCAAAAATCAGTTGACTATATTTATGGGGGTCTATTTCTGGGCTATTTGACCATGCTTTTATAAAAGAAATAAACAGAATTGTAGCCTACCTGCTCAGCCTCCAGTAGCTTCCATTAACTGTTGCCTTGGAATGTTGCTGAACAGACTCAAACCTAAAAGGGGGTACCAATTCACTTTTCATGTCTGCAAGATCCTGTAAAACTCATCATTCCAGTCAAGTTTAACTGAAGCCTGGTTAGCTTCTTCAGCATCTAATTAGGCACAAGAGAATCAAAGGGCAACAACCCGTCATTGTCTAGGAGGAAATAAAGGGAAAAAGAATCGTTGCTGCTACTTTTTGAACTTTCAAACTTTGATCTTTAGTAGACTCAAGACTGATGGGCTCAGCTGTGGGCTCCTAATACTAAGAGCTTTTGGTCCAACTGAGAGGTGAGAGGATGAGTTTAGTTGCAGATTCAAATTAAGAATCCTGTCCTGGAGCTCAACCCAATGTTCTGTGACAACCTAGAGTGGTGGGAAGGGGAGGGAGATGGGAGGGAGTTCAGGAGGGAGATGGGAGGGAGTTCACTGAGTCATGTTGATGTGTGGCAGAGGCTAACACAATATTGAAGAGCAACTGTCCTCCAATAATTGTACTTTGTTCTATACCTCTCAATATTGTACAATTATAATCTTTGATAATTAAAAAAATAATAATGGATAAGCTCAAAAAACCAAAGAATCCAGTCCTGGGCTGCCAGACTGCTGGCTCAGTGCCCCTTCCCACTGTGTACTCTGCTTCCTGGCCACACTCATGGACTGTGTTTGCTGACTCTTCTGTTTTCCTGATAGACTGTGGGGAGCTCCTTGTGGCTGTCTGTCTTTTTCTCTGCATCCTCATGACTAGTACTGTGACAAGGACGCAATAGGCAATTCAGGTTTTCAAAACTTGAATTCTTTCTTTTAACCTCTAAACAACTTCTAATGCTGCTGCTGCTGTTGCTAAGTCACTTCAGTCATGTCCGCCTCTGTGCAGCCCGCCAGGCTCCCCCGTCCTGGGATTCTCCAGACAAGAATACTGGAGTGGGTTGCCATTTCCTTCTAATAGGAGCTGTAATGAAGAACACAGAGTACCATCTTGGAGGAGACTCTAGGGAGTGGAGGCAGCCTACCTTTGTGGTTAAGAGTATGACATCCAGTGCCATATTGCCTGGGTTCATTACCCAAATCTGCCTCCTACTAATCATGTCACTTTGGGCAATTTCCTTCAGTGCTCTGTGACTCAGTTTCTCACCTGCAAAAATGGGGATAACAACAATATCCATCTCCAAGAGTTGTTGTGAGAATTAATGACTTAATATGTATATATATGTAAAGTGCCTGGAACAATGCTTGATTAATAAGTGTTATCTGTTATTATTGTGATTATTATGGTTATGATTGTTACTGTTAGTAAAAATAAATTGATGGAGAGCTTCCTGTTCCCTGAACAGGCTAGAACTTTCCTGGGGAACACCATGGTTGACAACCCTGTGATTTGGTGGAACAAGGATTGTGGCCAAAGATACATGAATTAATAAAATTTAATCGCAGGTAATAGAGTTTGAGCCTGGAATCCCAGCCACCCCAGGATAAAGGTCCAATGGAAGAACTAGCACTTTCCCTCATGCCCTCAGCCGTTAGACTCCTGAAGCCTTTAATTCATATTCTGTTCCTTCCTGAGAAATGGTGGTAGCAAGATGATTCCAGATTCAGATACTAGAAGAACTGTAACAAAAACAAAAGGGGAAAAGTTGAGATATGCATACCATCTATTCATTTAGTGAAATGGATCTTTCCTTGTTTTCTTTCTTCAAGCTGTTATTATTACTTATCCGGTCCATTCCAATCCACTTGTGACAGGCTGTCTTCTCCAATTCATTTTATATTGATTTTCATTGCATATCTATATAGCAGTGATTCTGAACTTTGCTTACACAGATAATGGAATTATCTGGGAAACTTTAATTGACACACAGATTCTGATTTACTTTGCCTGGGCTGTGGCCTGGGAAATGGGACTTTCAAAAACTCCTCAGGTGACTTTTGTTGTACTGTCCTGGTTGAGATCCGCTGCCTGAACGTGCATACAGATCGCTGGGGACTTTGTTAAAAATGCAGATTTGATTCAGTAGATCCAGGGTTAGGGTCTGAGAATTTGTGTTTTTAACAAACTCTCAGGTAATGCAGATTGGAGTAGCAAGGACTTGAGAACATGATAAAGTTATTCCCTTGCCAAAAATCATCATAGGCTTCCTGTTACTGCATAATGTAATGCCTCAGCCTGGCATCCTAGGCTAGCATCAGTAATGAAAGGTTCTCTAACATCAGTGCCTCCCAAATATGACTAATCATCTGAATGATCTATGAGCAGGTTTTAATAGACATAGATTCCTGAACCTCATGCTAAGCCTATTAAAGCACAACCTTTAAGGTGCAGCCTGGACAAAGGGTGTTTTGAAAACACTTCCCAAGTGATCTAGAGGGGCATTCAGATTTAGGAGTGCCAGTATGCTTCCAATATACATTTGCAGGCTCACTTCCCATCCATTCAAGCAGCAAACATTTATTGCACCTGCCTTTGTACCAGGTAGAGGTACCAGGGAAACAAAAATGAAAAAGAGTGTGATCCTGATTCTTAAGGGCCAGCAAAACAAATGACCCAAACTATTTACTATTCCCCAATCATGGCCTAAAGGCTCACCCTTCTGCTCAAGGTCTTCTCTTAAGAATATCTGGGCCCCTCAGCATCCTATCATTGCCTGTCTTGATCAACCACCCCAGATGCCCTCTTTTTAAAAATTAATGAATGAATTTGGCTGTGCTGGGTCTTAGTTGTAACATTCGTGATCTTTAGTTGTGGCATGTGGGATCTAGCTCCCTGACCGAGGATTGAACCAAGGCCCCTGCATTGACAGCATGGAGGCTTAACCACTGGACCAATAGGGAAGCCCCTTAGATGTCCTCTTTACCCCATTTGCATCTCCATACTTTCATTTAGCTATCTTTTCAAACTCACTTTCATTGGTATCAAAACAGATTCAGAGAGGAGAGAGGATTAACCCAAAGTGAGGTAACAACAACAATAATTAACATTTATATAACAATTTCCATGCACCAGCTATTCTATAAGCACTTTACACATGTCAAGTGTGTAAAATTCTTGCAGTAACCCAATAAGACAGCTATTATTATTACTATCCCCATTCTGTGGATGAGAAAACAGAGGCAAAGGAAAGTTAAGAAACTTGTTCAAAGATACACGGTCAGTAACCAAGCCAGATTTACTCTTAAAGCCTTATTCTCTACTGCCAAGGTAGTGAGAGGGCTGACCTGAGAAGGAATAGATAACTTCTGATTTTCAGGCCTGAGCACTTTCCTGGAAATTAGTTGTGTGCCTGTTTAACTTAAACGCAAAAGTGAAATCCCTCACAGAGCCTAGTAGGGAGGTAAGCACTTAGTAGGTGCTCTCCAACTGGTTATGGGCCGGCACATCGTGGGATGGATAAGAAAGACAGCAAACAAGTAAGCAAGGACAGCAGTCTGCAGGTCTCACGTCACTATTAGGTCACCATCACCCCTCACACCCCCCGCCCCTCGCCTCCCCAGGCCTGCGTGACGAAGAGGGGATCCTCCCGCCCGCTTTCTGAACAGTCCCGGGTCCAGCTCTGGCTGTGCGCTCCGTCCTCCCAGCCAGCAGGTGCCCCCAGACCCCCGGCTCCTCCTCTACCGCCGACAGAGCCTGGTCCTCCCTCCCTCTTTCCGCTGCTTCCTGCTCCCGGGGATCCCGGTCCTGAGCTCTGGGGCCGAGGCGCCCGAGGCTTTCCGGGGCGCTGGACCAGGTAACTGCGCGGCGCGAACCGCCCGGCTCCGGCGGCCAGCTTGGGCTCCGGTCGTGCGTGGCCTGGCATGCCTGGGCCGCTGAGGGGGGCGAGGGTGGGAGAAGGAAGCCGGCAGATGGCCTGGCCTGGCCTCTGAGGGGAGAGGGCCTCCCTCTGCCTTTGGGCGCCGACGGGATACCGGCATAACGGTTCGGCTCAGGTGCGCCGCAGCCGGGCGTGGCCGCAGCGCACGGGAGGCACGTCCAGGGAGATGCGCTCGCCGTGCCTGCCAGGCGCCGAGGTTGCCGCTGGCTCCAGCCACGCCTGCTCCGAGGCCCAGAGCCAGGTGGGCCCGCCCAGCGCTCCTCCTCCCGAATCTGGCCCTGGACAGGGAGGAGCGAGGACTGGAGCCTTGGAATTCTGAGCTGAAACGGCCATCGGCCATCTAAATACCCTGCCATCCTTTCCCCCAGGACTGGAAAGCCCAAACGCGGAGATGGAGTGACATTCTCAAGGTCACAGCGTTGTATCTGCCATTTACGAATGTCTATTCTTTTATTTGTTTGTAAATAGGCTGCTGTTCCCTCTGTTCTGCCAGGGAATTAGGATTCAGGGAAGAAGACTCTAAAAATACTAATCGGCATAACCAAAAGAGCTGATCCGTATTACTCTGGCTGGTGACCCTGGCCTTTAAAAGGAAGTGAGAGAGGACGGTTCTTTTCATTCTGGGTCCTTTGTACTTCTGGCTCTGGCTCGGAAAATTGGCCTGGAAGTTTTACGAAATTCTCTCAGAACTCCTTGTCAGAACTGGGCTGGATTATAGAGTTTTATCGGTTATTTTCCCCTCTGCTTTCTCTCTCTTTTTTAACTGAAGCTCCAGAGGTGAAAGTGATTGGTCCACACACTCATAGCTATTTAGGGGCAGAAACAAAATTGGAACTCAGGTCAGTGATTGACACCTGCTGTTTTCTTGGGTAGAAATCTGGTTTCAGATGAAAGCTGCACTGCACTTGACCTTCATAAAGCCCTCTTGGGATAGCATTCTTGGGAGTGGCTTGTGTACTGATGTGTATTGGTCCACAGATACTGTTTCACTTGTCAGAACAGGGTTAAGCAATGAGTGTAGCCATGCAGAAAATTCCTGCTGAGATGAGACAGATATCTGAAATGTTTTTTTTTAACTTTTTATTTGTACTTTCAGTAGAGGGGCTAATGAATATTAATAAGGACATCTTGGTTATTTTCAGATTTTTGTCCCGTCTGACTGACTCTATTGACTCCATTATTTTCATTCTTGTTCTGGTATATTTATCACTAGTAAGAATGTCAAAATGTAGCTTTCTGTCTTTGTTTCATTTTTAACTAATTTCCTTAAAGATAATTTTTATATATTAACAGAAACTCCCCACTTGTACCTCAAAATCCTGCTTCCCTCTTGGCCAGTTTTTGAGTTGAATTACAAAACTGAATAGAACTAGCTTCTTTTTTTCCCTTTCAATATATCTAGGTCTTTGTTTAGTTCTATCTTCTGGTTTACTTCATTTTGATTTTGACTGGTAAACCCATAATTCAAACCCAAACTTCAGCTTAGTATCAGTTTAAAACCACATTAAACTCTCATGTGTCATATGACTTCTAGCAGAGAACACAAGTGGTGTAGGTGTTTTTCCGTGACAGCTTCTTATTGGGATTTTTGAAGTATGAACACATCTAATACGTATATTATACTACTTGTGTCTCATAGTCCAAGGTCAGTCACCACTGGGAGATTATTGATATTTACTCATCATTACAACATGTTATATTAGACTGTCTGCTAACTCAGAATGCAGTTCCTGCTTTTCCGTTTACTGTTTTGACCAGTTATCTCTAAGGAACACGCAATCAGAATTACAGCCACACTTCAGTGGGAGATTCTTGGCAATGTAGATAAGGAAAAAGTATTTCTGTGAAGGTAATATTTTTGTACTGTCTTATAGTAGAAATGAAGACATATACTCAGTATGACCCGATGCTGCTTTTTTAGGGTGCATTCTTTGTTTCTCTGGTTTTGGTCTTTTTGTCATAGGATGGCCTTAGCTCTGTGTCTGCAGGCACTGTGCAGCCTGGGGGCTGGCTTTCGCTCTACGTTTCTTTCTGTCGCCTGAATAAGCACCGGAGCTATGAGTGGAACTGCCGGCTGGTTACGTTCGCCCACGGAACCCTCTCAATAGGTCTCTCAGCTTATGTTGGCTTCATTGACGGCCCCCTGGCCTTTTACCCACCCAGGTATGTGGGAGACATTAGAGAATTTTCCCTTAGGAATTTATGACTTGGAGGCAGTCTTAGAAGGATGGGAGTTTTCCACAGAATTTGTATAATACTGAAGAATATTGAAGAATAATTACTATTATAATGTGCTTTGGGAGTCTTCATCTTCTTGTTAATTCTGATATTGTATGCATCACCTTTTGTTCTACTTTTTATAACTCTACTTTTAAAACAATTTTAATTGCTTTTTACAATTTAATTGATCAAAATGTATAAATTATAAAAGCAATATCAACATTTTCTACCACCACCCCCAGACAGACAGACAATAATGGACTGTATAATACAAACTTTTGGTAACCTGCAACTTTTACTTGATTCTGTATTCAAAGGACATCATCTTTCCATGTCTATGTATGTAGATCTTCCTTATCCTTGTCAGTTATTATATAATATTGTGTTGTATGCATTTGCTATCCTTTATTTAACCAATACTTCATTATTTGGGGTAGCCTCGTTAATTTTTAAGCTGCCAGATGTGTTCCTAAGTGTTCCTTAGAATACAAAACCTATCTCCCCTTGAATTAGCTTGCTGGGGTTTATTACAGACTGGGAAGCTTAAATGACAAAGACTGATTTTCTTGCAATTCTGGAGGCTAGAAGTCCAGGATCAAGTTGGCGCGTTTGATTTCTTCTAAGGCTTCCCCCTCCTTTGTGTGCAGACAGCTGCCTTCTTGCTGTCTCACATGGTCTTTGTGCCTAGTGTCCTCGTTTTACAAGAACACCACCCTAATGACTCTATTTTAATTACCTCTTCAAAGGTCCTATCTCCAAATATAGTCATCTTTTGAGGTACTGGAGTTCAGCCCTTCAACATATGAATTTTGTGGGGATGTAGTTCGATCTGTAATTTCCTAGAATATGACTTTAAAAAAATTCCTTAGATTCTTTTTCTAATTTCTTTATATTCCCATATTGAGTTTCTGAATTTCCTCCTCAGACTATCAAACTGATAGGAAGCAATGCTTAGGCTTTATGTTTTACATGAAGGTTGTTAATGGATTCAAACATGTCAGGTCCTTGCACCCTATGTTCTTGCATATGGGAATATACTAACTTTGGGGGTTCTCTCCAGAGTCCACTTTCAAAACAAGTTAGGGCCACCAGTGTCCAATAATCTAACCCATTAAGCTAAGAAATTAATGTGACATTTGGGACAGAGTAACATTTCCATTATGGTTTATTATAGGATATTGAATATTTTCCCTTTGTTATATAGCAGGATCTTGTTTTTTGTCCATTCTCATATATGATAGTTTGCATTTGCTAGTGGGATAGAATAACTGAATCTGGAAGCAGACTTTAAGCTAGTTTAAAAAAAAAGGAAGAAAGAGACTGTGTAGGATTTTAATTGAAAGAACAAAATAACTCAATTTTATGCTGCTACACAGAGGACGCTGGATCACTGCTGGTGTTCGAATCACTACTGAGATCTGATGCATCAGAACAGCATGTCCTGGGGCCTGTAACATTGGTTTGATAGAGACCAGAGTTTTAGATTTTAGTCTTTTTTTTTTTTTTTTGTGGTTGTCTCTAAAAAGCATATGCCTGCCATTGCTTTTGTTTTCAGTGATTCCAAAAGGTTTGAGAAAGAGCAACACAGGATCCCTGTGTAAGCCAGCATAATTCCTAGCCACTCAATTTGCTTCTGTCTTGGTTTATTTCAGGCTCACCCAATACACCTCTCCAAGTGCACGTTCTGTGTCTCACCTTGGGCTACTTCATCTTCGACTTGGGCTGGTGCATCTACTTCCCGGTCTGAGGGTCCTCTGATGCTGGCTCACCACACACTGAGTATTTTGGGCATCATCGTGGCCCTGGTGCTTGGAGAGTCGGGCACAGAGGTCAATGCGGTCCTCTTTGGAGGCGAGATTACCAACCCCCTGCTACAGATGCGCTGGTTTCTTCGTGAAACAGGCCATTACCATAGTTTCACTGGAGACGTGGTGGACTTCCTTTTTTGTGGCCCTGTTCACTGGAGTGAGGATTGGTGTAGGAGCTTGCCTCCTCTTCTGTGAAATGGTCTCACCCACGCCCAAGTGGTTTGTGAAGGTCGGGGGAGTGGCGATGTATGTGGTGTCTTGGTGTTTCATGTTTAGCATCTGGCGCTTTGCATGGAGGAAAAGCATCAAGAAGTACCACACCTGGAGAAGCAGGTGGAGTGAGGAGCGGCAGCTCAGACTTAATGGACATCTCAAGACACACTAGCCAAGGCTTGCTCTGGACAATGGATTAGGTTCAGTCAGCCATGGGAACCAGGTTGGATATATGGCTGTTACAGAATCGTGCTTATTACAAACTTAGATCACAAAAAAGGGCTAAATTTATTGATTGGTTTGAAAGCCAGTCTTAGAGCAGAACACATTCCAGTATTAAAACGCTAACTTCTGCAGCAGCACAGCTGTGGAAAGTGCGACTACCAGCAGTAGTTGCGAGTAAGTCAGAGCTGTGAGATGAGTGTGCTGCATTCCTTCTAGGTTGTGGTGACCCTGGCTCTTCTGTCCCTGGGAGGCTTGATGACCAGACAGCTTAGAAAGGAACTCAAAAAACATTAGTGCAATTTCTTCCATATTCCTTTGAATAAACAAATGTTTCTTCCTGGTTTCTGTGTAGCAGCTTAAAGAAATGCACCCCATTTACTATAAAGTGAGGGACTTTGGGGAAGTAACTTGGATCAGGAAATTGAGAGCAGGATGGGGGGGATGAAACCATGACACAGTGGTAGGGGGCTACTTCCTGAGCCTCCCTATACCATATACTTGGACTCCCTGTACTTGGGGGTCCTCAAGTACATACCTTTAGGCATGATGCTTCACTAGGAAGACTCACAGGACACAGCACTTTGTTGTACTTAGAGCTTTGATTTATTACAGCAAAAGATACAATGAAAACTCAGCAAAAGGAAAAGGCACCCGGAGCAGAGTACAGGGAAACCAGCCCAAGCTTCCAGAGCCCTCTCCCAGTGGGATCATGCAGGATGTGCTAATTCCTCTAGCAATGATCTGTTCAAAGTATGTATGAAATGTCTAGAAGAAAGCTTGTTAGAGACTCGGTATCCAAGGTTTCAGTTGGGGCCTGGTACCATAGGCAGTCTTTCCATGGTGCGCAAAAGTCCGCCTTTCCTGACTCCCAGAAGGAAAGGTTTTCGTCATGAACCACATTGTTTGTGTAGTTTAGAGTCAGTGAGCCAGTCTCATCAGTTCATGTGGGAACCTTCCTGACGAAATCTAAGTCCCCGGATGCTGGCCAAGGGCCAACCTTGCAGACAGCCCTTTCCAGGCCTGCTCTATTAACTCTTTTCTGCACAAAAACATAGAGCTAGAGCTTCGGATGAGAGATGAATGAGGTGTGGGCAGATTTACCAAGTCCTGTTGTACGGGTTCTGCCCTACCAGGAAAAACTATGCCAGTTCTCAGGGCTTTTGTGCATTAATCTCCTAGGCATGAGAGGCTGTGACTGAATTCCGTAGGGATTTACCATGTAGATTCCACTGGGCTTGAGATGCCAGTTCAGGTTTCAGCTCTGCTATACATACTACAAACCAGAACCAAAGACCAAATGTCCTGGCCTCAGGGTGATGAGACTGTTGGTTTTTTTTTTTTCCATTTCAGATACATTCCCTGTTCATCTTGTTACTACTTTTTCTCTGGAAAAGGTGCCACTCTCTCTGGACAGTATATTATGAAAAAGCCAATGTTAGGAGGAAAAAATATTTCTTAGTCAATAGTCTCTCATCCTACCTAGGAAAAGCAAGAACACATGTGTAGTAAAAGGGCTTAGGAAGTGAGAATTCTTAGGGTCTTTGAATTAATTTGGCTACTCACCTGCCAGATCCTTTGGGGAGGTCACTTATTTACTCTTTGCCTCTGAACCCTGCTGTCAATAAACAAAATACTCCATTGCATATTTCATAGAGACATTAGGTGGCTTTTCATTAATGAAGGTCTTTAATGTAGGGCTTTTACTGGAAAAAAGGGAAGTTTTATTTATTTGTTTGTTTGTTATTTATTCAGTCAATTGTGATGTTGAGACCACATAGTGGCGACCACGTAGCTCAGCTGATGAGCAAGAGCCTGGGGCTGTTGAAGTCAGGGCAGGAGGTCGGTAGGAAGTGTCAGCCCAACCACTCGTAATCCTAGCCTAATGAGTGGTTCTTGAAAATGGACATCATTGTACAGGCATGAGTGGTTGGAACCGCATGAAGTCATCATCGCTCTGGGAAAAGACAGCTTTAAAGGCATGTTAACTACGGGTCTTTTAAAATGACTGTCATTTGGTTAAGGAGATTTGCTGGACATGAGAATAATCTGACAGTAGCATCCCCAACTCCTTTTTTCTATGACCCATATCCCTGAAATGCTAGTTAGCTTCTTTCCAATAAGATTGTGGTCAAAGTAGGATGCTAGGGAATGCTGATTTTAGCAAAAGCCTAGTTAAAAAGCATGGCTTGGCACCAAAAAAAAAAAAAAAAGGGGGGAAGAAAAAGCCGTCTCTTGAATTTTGGCACAGTGCAACCTGTCCCATACCAGATGAATGAATAGACTTAATCTGGTACCAATTCTTTTCTCCTTACGCCTCAGAAGTGAAGGGATTGTAGACCTTGCTCTTTTAGGGGAATGTACTTATATTTCTTGAATTTCAAGAAACCTAACTAATGATAAGAGAAGGAGAATCCCTCATTTCAGCTTTTTCTTGATGTTGTAGCTGATAACTCTGAAGGCAACTTGCTGAGACAAAACTATGAAATGAAGGTGACTCAGCAGTTAAGATGCTGAGTTTGTCCATGACAGGTACTGAAGGGCTAATTAACATGTGGTATGGTCAGACACATGAAGTACTCATTTGCATTCAGATTACTATGTAATAATTATTAACACTGCTCAAGAAGAATTTATATTTATATTTCAATAAGATTTATACTAAATTTTATAAAAATAAACAACTTTTATCAACCCAGGGTCTGCTTTATGTCTTTCTTGTGGTTCTGCCAAGAAGCTTTAAAAAAAAAAAAGGCTTTGGCCTGCAGAAAGGTTGAACCATATTTATACTTATCGGTAAAATACTTCTTAACTGCTCTTATCCACCATTCTTAATAGTGTTTATTTTTTGAGGCAACAATCTACATACAGAAAGCAGTTTGCCAAAAGGAGGAGGAAGAACTTAATTTCTTATTTTGCCACCTGTTTTAGTTGTTGTTCAGTCACTCAGTCGTGTCTGACTCTTTGCAACCTCATGAACTGCAGCATGCCAGGCTTCCTTGTCCTTTACCATTTCCTGGAGCTTGTTCAAACTCATGTCCATTGAGTCGGTGATGCCATCTAACCATCTCATCCTCTGTTGTCTCCTTTTCCTCCTACCTTCAATCTTCAAAAGTATCAGCATCTTTTCCAATGAGTCAGTTCTTGAAGCAGGGGCCCAGAGTATCAGAGCTTCAGCTTCAGCATCAGTCCTTCCAATGAATATTCAGAATTGATTTCCTTTATGATTGACTGGTTTGATCTCCTTGCAGTCCAAGGGACTCTCAAGAATCTTCTTGGACACCACAGTTCAAAAGCATCAAATCTTTGGTGCTCAGCCTTCTTTATGTTCAGCCTATTTGAGTAGTTGCCTTGAAAATGATGATGTCCAGTTGGGTCCCTGAAGACAGGGCCTTCTGCTTTCTTCAGACTCTGCTTCCAAAGACTGGACCAGTGTTAGACACACAGTAGGTGCTCATTGTGTGCTCAGTCATGTCCAACTCTTTGCAGCCCCAGGGATTGTAGGCCACCAGGCTCCTCTGTCCATGGGATTACCTAGGTAAGAATACTGTGGAGTGTCATTTCCTCCTTTAGGGGATCTTCCCAACCCAGGGATCAAACCCAAGTTTCTTACATCTCCTGCATTGGCAGGTGGTATGTTACCACTAGAGCCACTTGGGAAGCCAGGTGCTCAATAAGCAGCTTGAAAGAATGGATGAGGGCCTGGATAACCCCCCATCGGAAAACCTCAAAGAGCATGCACAGTGGATAGGTGTCATCGATGTCATTTTTTAGGTAAAGGACTAATGTCCCTGTGGAGTGTGTTCTGCCTAAATTGGTGTAGCTATTGTGAAGGTAAGCTATATACAGACTCTAGAACAGTCTAGAGGTACCAACAGCTGTAAAGAGGCTCTCGGGACTTTTTTTTTTTTTACCATGAGAGCTTTGTGTGTGAATATAGATTTTCATTATTAAAAAAATAGCCCTGGAGTGAATAATCACTAGCTTAATTAAACCTTTCCTTACCATCTTCGAAGCTTTCCCACAGCAAATGGCCTCTTTGCTCACAGCTAGAACTTTGGGTCTGTTTAAGTTTGGAAAGATCTTGAAAGCAGACTGCCAAGAGGTTTTGTATGCAAGGAAGAGAAGGTGAATTAGGAAACTTTCCCAGTTTGTGTTATTCCTGAAGCTCGTGGAGTGAGGCATTCTTGAAGGGAAGAAGGAAACTCATTTTCAAAATGCATGATTTGATGAGTCATTGGGTCCAATTAATTTGATACCTACGCTGTGAAATTGTTGGAATAGGGCAAAAAAGATACTTAGTACGTCTAAAAGTTTGCGGATAAGGTTTGAATTTTGGTCACTGTATACAGACTGATGAAGCTCTTTCCAGTTATCTATGGAAAATGTGCAGTTTAATGAAGTTTTCAGGACATAATTACCATGCTAGGGTACACCAGCAGGTGGCAATGTGTCCTGGTCTGATCATTAGGAAAGTGGCTTGGAACCCTATTCTGCTTCTATTCTTTCCCAAAATAAACATTACAAAATTAGTTGGCTGTGCCCTGGACTTAAAAAAAAAAAAATCGGGCAATAAAGAGTCATCTTTGGCCTCTGTTTATCTTTATCTTTTTTTTTTTAACCCAGTTCTAACGTCAGCCTTAGCTCATGCATCTATTCAGGGATAATGATCCTTTCACGTACTGTTGCGGACTGACTTTTACAAACAGCATTGTTAAGAGGTAATTGTTTCCTTTCTCCACATCCACTGTTTATTAGATTTGCTTTGCCACTTGATTTCCACAAAAAGGTTAAAGACCCTTACCCACCAATACAGGTTTGAACCCAAAAGTCTGATAATGGTTGAATGAAGAGACAGCCACTTCAGATGTTTGCAGGCGGAATGGAAGAAATGTATTGTACATGGAACTTGAATAGCTTGAATCCTGAGTTACGCAACCATAAAACTGGATGGGTGTCTAAACCTACTACCTAGTAGGAAAAAAAACATATATATTTGGGAACTCTTCAAAGAGAACTGTAATGTAACAGGATAAATAAACTGCCCCCTCCCCCGCTCCCATTTCTTTCCACAGCAAGCTTGTTAAGCCGCTGTGGAAAGCACCATGCTTTGCTCAATTTGGCAAATAACACATTTCATTTTGCCAAGGCAGAAGCAGCCTAAAAGCAACCGTATACGAAGAAATCCTGGCTCCAGTTCCCAAACTGTCTCCCCATTCCTATACACTTCCATCCTCCAACCCTCCGCCGTCAGCCAAGACTTTTTGCGCGGCAGCCCCTGCCCCTGGGCCGAGGCCAGCAGGTGCCCCAGGTGAGCAGCCAAGGCCAAAACCTCTCTCTGCTGGGGTCTGATTCACCAGAGAGCAGCGGGGTCCGGACAGCCGGACCTGAGTTTGCTTCCATTCGCTAAAAACAGTCTGTGCGTGTTATCAGAAAAGAACAAGTATGCTCCCTTAAGGAATACAAGTTTCTAGGACAAGGGGGTGAATAATTTCCAAAGAGCCTCCTCTCTCATCCTCAACTCCTCGGGACTGGGGGCGAGCTCTCTGGGGAAAGCTGAGTTAGGGCAAGCTAGACCCCAAAGTAGCAACCTCCGGCATTCGTGGGCTCCCTGGGACCACCTTAGGTTGGCGCGTGGGACTCTCAGTGTCGCACGGTGCCCACCTCCTTCGGCCCTCGCAGAACTACTTTTTCGCTCTCCCCCACGAGATTCCGGCGGAGGCGTCCGCGGGGGGCGGCGCGCGCCCGCGGCCGGTGAGCGGAGGCGGCCCACGGGGTGGCGAGAGCGGGGGGCTGGGGCCGCCCCGCGCGCCGCGGAGGGATCCTGGGTGAGGCGGCTTCCCGAAGTCAGAGGGGAGGAGGCCAAAAAAGTCGGCGGGGGAGGGGAAGGGCGAGCGCTCGCGCTGGATGAGGCAGGGGCCGGGAAGGCAGAACCGGAACCGGAACCCGCGCGCGCGCCTGCAGTTGTCGCGCGGCCCCCTCCACCGCCGGCGGCCTCCTCCGCCCGCCCAGCGCGCTCCGCGAGAGCCCCAGGACCCGGCCAGCCGACCCTGCGTTCGAGTCGCCGCGGTCGCTGCCGGCCTCCCGGGCCGGTGCTTCCAGGCCGGGTCAGACGGGAACCTCCCGCCCCTCGCGGGAACCGCCTCCTACCGGCGCGTCGGGGAGGAGCCACCGCCGCTGCCGCCGCCTTCGCCGACCGCGGAAGAGCCCGGGCCTCCGAGGGATGGGGAGCAGCCCGCGGGGCTGAGAGACCAGGTTCCTGTCACCTCCGGCTGCGGGACCTCCTCCCCCGGCGCTCGTGCTCGTCCCGGCGTCCGGAGATTGGTCGGGGGCGGCGAGGACGACGAGAGGGGTCCCCGGCCCGGGGCCATGGAGCCGCGCGCGGCTGACGCGGGGCGGCCCGAGACGCGGCCGAGACCGCGGCCACGAGCGGCCCGGCAGCCCCAGATAGAAAGCAGAAGCCAGCGGGCCCCGGCTCGGCGGCGGGGATTTGCAGGCCCCCGAGTCCCCGACGAGGCCCATCCTGCCCCGGACGGACTCCTGAGGTCCGTTCCCTGCGCGGCTCGCCGACTTCCCTCTGTGACGAAGTTTTCTCCGGCGCTTTCCCAAGGATCGCTCCCTAGCTTTACACCTCGCCTTCTGGCGGACTTGCTCGGTTTGTTTGGGGAGATAACTTGCTTCGCTCCCACCCGCATCCCCTCTCCTTGACCCCTGCCAGTCGGACGTTCTAGATGACTGAATGGAGTTTTGAGTTGGACTCTGGTGTCCCCTACGGAGTCGGGCCTGATCTCGGAGCGCTGGGGGTGGGGTGGAGGTGTTACTGTAAAATGCAAGTTGGATAAAGGAGGACCTCTCGCCAAGGGCCCCAATGAGTGGCACACAGTCTACTATCACCGACAGGTTGGTATGAAGCTACCCCCTGCGCTTAGCCTCCCTGGATGGGGCCCGACCTAACAGGAGAGTCAGGATTGCCGATTGCCTTTGCCCAGTGAAGTTGACAGGCATCCGACGGAGGGTTGTTTCCGAGCTCTGCAGTTAGTCTGGGGTTGCTGCCAAGTTACCCGGTTGATTGAATTTGGAATTTTTTTTTTTTTCTGGAGAGAAATTTTTCCAGAGTGTCAGAGGAGGGGTAGGTAAAGCCACGATTGTGTTTTTCTGCCCGTAGTGGGCATTAGGATTCATTACTGATCTTGGAAGCAGAGGAAGGTCATTTTGGGTGAAGGTCAGCGCCGGAGGTCGGCTGGGGTATTGGTCCCTCATAAGTTTAACTCCTGTCCTGTAGTTCCCTAGACCCTGTTCTGTTTGTGATCTTCATTCAGAGACTACCGCCTGATGATTTATGAAATTGATATCCTTGAAACATTGACTTGCACAGTGTTTATTGTCTAATAGTTTTCCAGAATGTTGGAATTACCAGTAAGTCCCAGTCTCCTGGTGGGGACAATATCAAGGAACTAAAAAAAAAGGGGGATCATCATGGGGCTTGATTTTAATTATTGCACTTTTAGGATTTTATTTTCCAGAAACGTTTGCATTTAAGGCGTGTAGGCCTAAGCGGATTATGTAGTAGAAGCTGGCAGGTGGATTTGTTGAGTTGGGTCAGTCTTTTACAGTACTTACCTATGTTGCTTTGTGAATTGAGGTAGACCATTTGTGGTTTAAGTGAGTTTCCTTACTCTTTAGAGTTATTCTTTGCAATATTTAAGTGATAAAAGCATATTCTTTACTACATTATATTTTTCAGTGTTACTATAACGTTGTATTCAAGTCCCAAGTTTCAGTTGTTGTTTTTTTTGGTCATTAAAAAGATCAAATAACTGAAGTTAGGGAGCAAAGAAAGCATTTTGAGAAGTGCTTCTGCAAAAAGTAGTTGAATTCCCTAATAAGAGAGTTTCACCCAATTGTAAGACTCATTTGTTGATTTTAAAAGGGCCAAATTCCATTATCTTACCCTAACAGCTACTCTAGAAACAGAATTTCCTGTTCCTGTTGATGCTTCCCAGTATCATGTGAATGTTCACCTAAAAGATTCTATTAAATATTTAAACTATTTATGCCTTGTGTATTTTTAAATGCATTTAATTTTCAACTTCTCTGAGAGTACACTTAACATTATTAACAATGCTTTTGATTTTTTCTGGTTATTCCCATTCCTTTTCTTTCAGGGTGTTTTGTCTCTGAGAAGCCACTTTCATGGGTAATTGTTCTCCTGGTTCTCTCAATTCTTGCCTTCTCTGTTGACCCTGGAGAGAAGTCTTATTAGGAACTAATATGTTGGTAGTTTTCATTGCAATAGTAAGGGTGTTTAATTCTGTAGAAAACAGAACCTTGGATCACCAGCTCATTCCACGTGAAAATCACCTAAAGGCCCCCAAGTAATGATCTTTCTTTATTCTTTGCTTCTCAGAGATTTTCTTCCTCTTTCCATTATGTTGGAAAGAAAACGTTGGGATTTGTGTTGCTTTTTATAACTTAGATGAGATACAAATGTATAATAAGCATGCAGTTAATGCCTGTTTTTTGCCAGGCACTGTGGTGGGCACAAAGGATTAAAAGATGAATATTCTAAGATGAATATGCAAATTGGTTTGGGTTTAATATCTACTTGAATTAGTTCAGGTACAGCCTAATTTCACATACTTTTTAAAAGACCAAAGACTTTAAAAGCCACTTAATTTAATGTGCCTTGGTAAGACAATTATGGATTCGTATTTCTTAGGAATTTACTACTAGTTTCTTTTTTTCCATCACAAGATTTATTCTTATGTGACTGTTACTTTTTCTTTGAACATATCTTGCCCCATAAATCTCAAGCATCCATTGACTCTTAGAGTTGTCCCTGATTTGAATATATGTTGGGGTGAAATCTGGAAGTACTGGTTTAGTGTTATTTCTGTGCCAGGCTGCCTTAATAAAGTTACTAGTATAGAATAGTTCCCATCTTCTTCTCAGCCTAACTTCCTCAGCCTCTTCTCATGGTCTAACTCTAGTGCACTCTAGGTACATTTTGCTGATTCTAGAGCTGTTGGCAAATTAACAGTGCCTTTTTAAAGATCCTTTCAAGTTTGAAGTACTGTATGTGGTATGGCTTTGTTTTGTAGAGTGTGCAGACCCACCAGGCCAGCTGTGTGAGTTAGAGTTCTTTCATTGTGATGCTTCTGACTACAGAGTCTGTCTGTCCTCAGTTGAAATCAGACTAGCTGGTTTTGGGCGTTGTTCTGTTTTGCAGTTTGTGGCAGGCGACACATGGCTGAACAAGATAAGAAGGGTTTTATTCTTGTGTTAGGGACGTGCTGGGGCTGGGATGGAATTCAGCTATGTTTGGGCTCTGAATGGTCACTTTGGAGACTCAGAATTCTGTTATATCCTGTTGTTATTTTGCAGTTAAATTAACACATTCATTTGCTCCCCTTTTCCCCTTTTAGTTTTCTACTCCTCAGGCACTCCAGCCCCCTTTTAAAAGTGTAGTTGTCAACTTAAAACTCAAACTATATGTTCATGGTAGCTATTGTTTTTATGTAGTATATTTGAATTGTTAAAATCTAAACAGCTTATGAATACCATCCTGTGTCTTGCTTTGTAACTTCTGTGAGACCTGAAGATTATATTTTTCAGCTTTTAGAAGCAGCACTTGAAAAGTGGTAGAAATATCTGATTGCTGTTCTCCAGTTTGCATTGATTGCTGCCCTTAGTCCCAAAATAATCCTAATTGTTTCTAATCCTCCTGGATGCTTGTCCTCTCCCTAAGAGTTTAGGGGTCCTGTGGCAGTTGGAATTTCTTTTGAGAGATAAGAGGATGCTTTTTCAGCGGACTGAGTAAATTGTTTCAGGCTGTATTCTAGAACAGTGAATTTTCAGGGACAATACAGGTAGGATTTTGCTATAAAGGTCTTTGTTGAAAAGAACCTATGTCCTGTCTAGGACTCATAGATTTTGTTGGTTTTGATTTATAGATAAAAGGTTTTTAATATATTGGCCTTTTTTTTTAAGCATTGTAAATTCAACTTTAAGCTTGTTTAACTGAAGCAAGTCTTTTTGTTCTTTTTTTTTTTTTAAAGAAGCAGCTTTTTAAGTGAGTCTGGAAGCCACAAGCTTTATATGCATTTGCCAGTAATTAACGTTTTCATTCATGATACTTTTTCTGCCAACAGTGCCGTATAATAATGCTTTTGATTAAAATACAGAACAAAAATTCTGTATGTGCACTGTTTTCAAGGCTGCCGGAGTCATCTGCAAGGTGAAATTATTTGTAGCATTCATTTGTAAAATCAGTCATTAGATAAATACTGAATTGAAAGTGGGGCCAGGATCACAGAGCTAGCCTTGTATTCACTTTAATGTTGTCCTTTCTTCTAGTTTTTCCGTTTAAAATCCTGATTCAGACAGGTATGCAGTAGTGCATCCACTTGTACAGTTTTACATGAGTCAACATGTACATTCCGAAGTAAAATTTTTTAAAAGTACAGAGCTATAGTCTTCTAGATTAACAGCACATTTATAAGATGTTCACGTATATTTAGTGAGACGATGAGAGAAGCTTTATTTGAATCATAATAAAAATATGTTAACCTGGTAATACCACTTAACACAGTGGTGGTTTCATGAATTGAGTATGAATTGCCTACCTGACTGATATGGGTTGTAAAAGCAGCAGGATATTTTAACGGTTTTCCAGCGGTAATTGGAGAAGTGCTTTTACATCATGGTTGTCTAACAAAGTTACTAGAAATGCTACTTATTTAACTGCTTATCTCCTAGGGATTGACCATGCCACATTTTCAGAAACAGGGAGCATAATTAACTTCATTGAAGTTTCATCCATTAAAACGTGGTGTTGATGATGTTTTAAAACTTCATGGGAAGGCATGGTCCTTTTCCTTTCAGTAGTTAAGAATCTTCAAAATAATGGCATTTGAACTGAAAATTTAAAATCAGCAAAATTATAAATGTTGTTGTTTCCTTTTGAAGAAAATACCCTGATATATGTAATGATATCCTATGGCAGTGTGGCTCTAACATTTACCGTGTCTTCAGTTCAATGTGAGGCAGATCATCATTTACACTTACAGCAACTCATAGCATTTAAGTTAAGATTATAAAACTGGAAAGGATAGATTCAAGGTATGACCTAGATTTTCTGGCTTTCAAGTCCTCCAGATGTCACTCTAAATTATTGTCTTTCCGTGTATATTTTTTTCTGTCCTGCTTCCCTTGTAACTTTCCAAGCTAAGTCAGGATTGGATTTTTCTCTTACCGGATGCTTTCTAGTACCTTATCCATTCTAATTTTAAGTATCTCTAGAGGATAAAGCTATCGTCACTTCCTCAGGAGACTGAACAACAATCTGATAGATCTTGTAGGCAGGAAGTTTTTCCTGATCTTTAGCACAGACTTTTCTTTTAAGTTGTCCTGTTACTTGTATACACTTGCTGTACTAGGCTAAATAATGATCTCCTCCCATTTTATGTTTATGTGACTGTAAATGGTTCAGACAGTTGTCCACCACCCTTTCCTTCCCCCCACCCTTATTCTTCGCTGAGCCAAGTTGTATATTCTGTTGGTTTGTGTCTAAAAGTCAGTCTCTTCCTCTTAATACTTTATTAGCTTTTCCTCAGTTGCTCATCTTGTGCAGAATGGTTTTTTCTTTCAGTGCTGTCCTACTACAAAATGATAGTCTATATTTTAACTTTATTCATATTCTAGAGCAAGTTCCAGTTTGGTTTTACCATAATACAGAGGTCTTCTGTTTTCTCCAGGCATAGCCCAAAGTTATAAGTAAAGGAATTCTCAAGACCATTTTGATTCAGTTTTATTTTAGATAGTTTTTAGAATGGATATGGGAGATGTCACCATCAAAAAGACAAACAGATATATACAAACAGCATAATTAGCAAATCAGCTAATTAAGCAATTGCTCATGTTACAAAAGCATTGTTTACAAAGTGATTCTTTCTAATATCTCGCCTAATGTAAGTTACAAGGATTATCAATTAGTGAAAAAAATGTAGCAAACAAATGATAAGCCATCCCTGTTGAAAATTAATCAGAAATGAGGATGAACTATCTCTGAATTTAATAAAGAGATGTGGTTGTAGCTTTAAAGTAAGATATCACTGTATGGTGAGATATATCTGTAAGTTGTTATTCTTTTTTCTTTTCTTTGTTTTTACAGTGATTTTTCAGTCTAACCTTAAAATTGTGTGTCATTTTTCCGTTTTGTTTTTGTGTGTGTGTGTGTGTGTGTGTGCTTGTGTTGTTTAACTTTGTTTTTTCCTGTTATTTCCACTTATTAGTGAAAATAAATAGATTTGCGATGATAAGCTGGTTTTTCCAATGAGACATACTGTTATTAATATTGAAATAATGTCTTACTTTCTTACCAGTGTATTTACAAGAATTGTTACTAATGATAAGTAACAGAAGGAAAACGTGGATATTTAAATTATATATATATAAGATAGAGCTCTTGAATGTTGTATTAGCAGACCTTTATTGTTGATACTTAAAGTTATTTTAAACAGATGTCTTTATTCTTCCCTGTTTTGCTAGTGATTTTGTTACCTCAAACGTCAGAATTTTGGAAACAGATGAGATTTAGGGTATTTTACTTTCTCTACTTAGAAGATCTAGAGTACCAAGATAGCTACAAAAGAAGGAAATTTGTAAAAGTTTTTAACACCAAGACAAACCTATGAAGCTAGTACCTAGAATAATTCTCAGCTTTTTCATTTTGCAAAGATAATATGTGATGGTGTCACAGGTCAGAGACTTTGCCTACATTTTATAAACATACGTTACTGACTTTCAGTGGGAGAAATATACTGTTTTCCTTATTAAATTAACATGCACCAATGCAGCTGACAGTTTAGATTCATAACAAAACAGGATCTCTTACTAATTCAAATGCTGAATCCTGGCTTTTTAGGTCATAGACACATGATAGACCTGGGTGGCTTCCCAGTGTTGAGAGATAAGCAAATCTAAAGGCCAGTAAAAATTAGGTTTCCTGTCATGAGACTGTGAGGGACAGTTCAGGAAGAAATTGGGAATATATAAGAAAATCTGGTTTAATTAATGTTTACTCTTATCCACTTGTCACACTTTTTTTTCTTTTGATGCCTATTATAGGCATTTAAAGATAACTGTTCTGAGACTACCGTTTTGGTTAAATATTACATTTAAATGCTGATGTTAGGTTCTACCTTAAGGAGGATTTCATGTGGATTCAGAAAAATCTAGATATTTCTGGTGGTGAAAAAAACCAGCATCTGAATAAATTACATGTGAAATTGATTATGTAATATAGAAGGTGACTATATCTCGTCCAGAAGAGTAACAAGTCCCCCAATACACTTATACACTGAAATACGTATAAGATACCTTGTGAAGGTGCTTGGACATAGCCTTCCATAGATTAGATGGGTTATCTGCCTCTGTTCTGACAGGAACTGATATGTTGTGGTTGCCCTGTACCGTCTTTGTGGTTTACTCGGAGGAAGTGGTTCTTGTGGGTGAAGGTCTGATCTTTTCAGAGATTGTTGGTGGCATATGCACTGTCAGCTTATTTCCTGTCTTATTGGCTGTTTTGGCAATACCTCCTCAGGGCAAGTACTGCTGAAGGGATATTTAAATGTTGTGTAGTGGCAGAATAGATAGTTATAATGTTGTATAATACCTACCTCCCAAGGCGATATGAGGGTTAAATTAATGTTTGTAAAGTGCTTTGAGATCCTAAGATGAAAAGAGCAGACATGTCCCTAATCATATTTGCAGGTATTGCTCAAGTTTAAGTAAAAATTTATTCACGTAGTGAAGTGTTACTTTATTGGCCTTGAGACTTCTGTAACCATTCAAGTTTTGTTTAATCACTTCAAGAGTTGTGGTTGGAGTGTTTTTCTTCTAATACTTAAAAATATATTTACCCTGTAAGGGTTAACTGAAAGGAGTAGATACCTTGTCTATAGTTAAGGCTTGTCTATGGTTAAGGCTTATTCACCAAGTTTAACACCTAGAGTGCGCTTCTTCACCAGTTTAATTAGCATACTAAAATAACGTAATTGAGAGAGTTTCCTTTGAGATCGGTAGGTGCACTACCCATGTACAAGACCCTATGTTTGCTTTACTGAAATCTTAAGATGAGCAAACTGATAGAGTTGCATGTACTTACACTCCTAATTTTATTAAATTTTGTTTTCACATATCACCTTTACCACTTTAAAGAATTAACAATGAATGTCTTATTGGAAGAAGCTTTCTTTAAAGCTAAATTGCAATCAATTTTCAGATTCCTTAAGGATAGGAGGGTAGTTCTTACTCATTTTTAATTAGTTACTATCTCCTTCATTATATTTTTATTCTATTTTAGTATTAAAAAGCATAAGGAAGAAAAAATAGCCCAAATTATCCAGTTATCCAAATGATGTTGTTAAACATACTCACAAAAATTCAAATGATATAATAATATATAAAGTCTCCTTCTGATCTTAACTATACCCTGCACACTCTCTGGTTCTCAGACTCTCTCCTCAGAGGTAACTATAGTTAAGTTTTTGTGTGTGTGTCTGCCTTCCTTTACAGTCTCATAAATATACCACTCATCATTTTAATATTCTTGGTACCTAACTAACTGGTAGTAAATATATCTATCAGCTTTTGCTGGGTTGTATTGCCGTAGCAACACCAACAAATATCTGTGGCTTACAACACTAGTTAATTTCTTGCTTACACTGCATCTTGTCAGCTGTGGATTGATTGCAGCATTTTTGGAACCCTGTCTGAAGGAGCATCCCCCAGCAGCCCCTGGAATATGCCATTTCTGTGGCAGAGGGGAAGAACAGGAAAACTGATGGAAACATACAGTGATTTCAAAAACTTCTGCTCCGTTGAGGTGTACATCACATCACTCACATGTCATTGGTCAAAGCAGTAATACGGTCACGCTCATTGTCACTGCGCCAGAGATGTGTACTCCTCCCACAGGTGGCATCACACGTTGGGTGATAATAGGTCTGTATAATCCTCTTAAGGAAAGAGAGGGCAGAGCACTAAGACAGTCTGTCATCGGAGGCTATCGATAAATGGTTAAATGGTTTGTTTTGAATTTGTGAAAATTTTTATTTTTATGGACTGTTTCAAACATACACAGAAGTACAGCGAATAATATGATAAACTTCCGTATTCCCATTGTTAGCGTCAAAAACTTTCTGTGCATGGACAGTCTTGGTTCATCTATTTTCTTTCCCTGCTTCTCCACTGGATTATTTTGAAGTAGTTGCTGGATATCATAATTTCAACCATAAATATTTCACTTGAGTATCTCTGAAAGATAAAATCTGAAGGTGTAACTTCTTTTAGTAAATTCTTACTGTCTGTTAGTAGTTGGAGATAATGATGCTATGGGCTGACCGGTGTTAAGCAGGAGAGGATGTTTATGGAGTTGTACCTAGAATTTGACAGCCAGAAAGTTCTTTTGATTTTGTTTTGAGTATTTCTGGAGGAGGCTTACAGCAGAATGTCATCTGTTTTTCCAGTACCTCCTTTCCTCCTGAGTGTGTGTGTGTTGTGTAAGTGTGAAGCAGGTAATTAACCTCTGGAAAAAAATAACATTGCAACAGATTTGATTTGCAGGAGGTTTCATTTCACACTGAGCCTCTGTTGGAATGACGCCAACTGAAAGGAATCCCAGCCCTTAATGGCTCTAAGTCTTGTGGGAGTTCCCAGTTGCTGATGTTATATATATATATTCTGGAGAAGAATATCAGAGTCATTTCTAAAATTCTGTATTCACCTATGCTGTATGCTGTGCAGAGAAAAGTTCTGTCAGATCTCTAAGGAAATAGTCCTAAAACAATATAAAAATAAGAAAGTGAATCTAATTTTAGTTTAGAGGTAATTTAACTCACTCTCAGCTGCTCAGGTTAGTTCATCTGAGGACCTTTTTAAAGCCTACATTTTGACTCACAACTTCATAGATTTTACTAGCATATAGTGTGGGACAGTAAGTTTACTTATCATTTCTATGGTTATGGGAGTAATAGACATTATATTATGGATCTAGAATAGTCAGTTTCACAGGACATACTTGGGAGAGGGGTATTATGTAACAGTGGGAAGCAAGCTAAACAGATACAATCCCTTCAATTTGTAGGTTGGCAGGTGACAGTGAGTTGATCAAAGAGGATTTATACAGGCTAGTGAATAAATTATTGTATATAACATGATGAAAATAGTTTATTTTAGGATAGTACTATCTGTGTTTATCTGAAGTTTTTCACTGTTCTTTGAAACTTGGTTAAAATGGTCTTTCTAGGTGTCCAAGTAGTTTTAGTTTTCTTTAATTAAGTTATATTGTTAACCTCATTTCAGAATCCATGTAGTGACTGAATCAGAAACTTGGTTATCATTGACTTGTACATAAAAATTTTATTTAATTTTTAATTTTTCTTGGCATTGGATTGATTCTGGCTTTGGTTGCTTGGGGCAGTACAGTCTGTTTTTAATAAATAAATAGTTTTTCCCCATGGAGAATTAACTCTTTGACCTGCTTTTTGTTCATGTTATATTTCTATTGTATCATGTTAGAAAACCATTCATTTTTAAAGATAATGATTTGGTCCCTTTGTCAGAATAATGTACTTCCACTTGGTGGCATTTTAGTTGCATTTGCCATTTGTGCAATTTGGGGAAAGGTTTGTGGTTTGTTACTTAAGTATTTGTGTTTCTTATGTATTTATCCAGAAGCCCTACAAGGTCAGAATTCTTGAGAGAGTGTTTGAAGGTAAATTGTGTGTATTAGTAAATAGATGTGAATAGTTTAAAAAGAGAGAAGGTTTTTACCATGCAGTTATTACATAACAGGATACAAGATATAATTTGTTTCCAAAAAGGAATTAAGTAAAATATGGATAAATATTACTAATTATGTTAATTTTGACTGCCCTGGCAGATTTTTTTGAGACTGTTTTCTTTTAGAGATTAAAAGTAGCCTTTAAAGGAAAGATATTTTAGCTCTTAATTATATATATAGTCTAATTTTAATTTTTTGCAGCCTTTGTAAGAAAGGAATAATAAGAGGGAACTAAATGAAGATAATGTAGAGAAAAGAGCCTGGGTTTTGGTGTCAAGACTTGTTTTGCTTACATGCTAGGAAACTTTAGGCAAATTTATGTCTCTGAGGAACAGTTTAGTTTTCTCATGTATAAAAATTGGAGTAATATCACTTACCTTTAATGTTGGCATGAAGATTAAATGAAAATGTATTTAAGTACATAAAGGAGGTCAGAAACTTAGAATAGGAATTTGTTATTGTTTAAACTTAAGAAATTGGGTTTTCCTACAACTTTGATCTACACATTTTAAATAATTTCAAATTCATATGTATATGCTGCTTCTACTGCTGTGACTGTTTTTTCCTTGCTGTGATAATATTCCCTTTCCATTAATTTCAAATTATAGGATGTTTTTAGAATTAAGGTGCATTTAGAGGTGAAGAATAGACCAAAGAGACAGTTATTTCAACTCAGACTGTGAAACGGTAACATCTCTAGGTATAGCGTCAATAAGATTTTTTTAGGATTGGCAGTCAACTTTTAAATCTGCCTTTGATCACTTAGATTTGTCCAGTTCTGTCTTGACAACATCAGTTCATTTGTTTCTTCATTTGTTCAATAAATATTGAATGCCAGCTCTGTGTAGGTCATTAGGTTGTCAAAGTTATTTTTGCATTCTTGTGTTAAGGGCAAAAATAAACTTTTGTACAAAGGGTAAAAAAAAAAAAAAAAAGAAGAAGAAATTTACCTGTGGTATTCATTGATTAGTACTGAGGATTAAGATGAGAAGTCATGTGTACTTTAGGGGTGGCTGCTGCTGCGTCGCTTCAGTCGTGTCCGACTCTTTGCGACCCTATGGACTGCAGCCTACCATGCTCCTCCATCCATGGGATTTTCCAGGCAAGAGTACTGGAGTGGGCTAGTGGTAAAGAAGCCCCCTGCCAATGCAGGAGATGTAAGAGATGCATGTTTGATCCCAGGATCAGGAAGATCCCCTGGAGGACGGCATAGTAACCTACTCCAGTATTCTTCCCTGAGAATCCCATGGACAGAGGAAGCTGGAGGTTTACAGTCCATCTAATACAACTTTTATGGGATTTGGTTTGTTGTGTATGTGTGTTATAGGCACACAAAACAGTAAGAAATTACTCAAAAAATTGTTATACTGAGTATGTAAGAGGAGGAAAAGGTAGCAAATGAATGAATAGTGATAGGGCCTTTGTGAAACATAAACGGTGTAAGCAAATTGAGTTTAAATTTATTCTTAGCAAGAATCTGTGTTTGGTTAAGTGGTAATGGAGATTATATTTTCTTTTTAAAGGTTTCTTCTTGTAGTAGTAATCTCTTCTATATCATTTAGTTTATAGTTTGTACCACTTAAAGAAATATCACCCCTTTTATCCTAGCTGTAGATTCATATTCTGTGCCATAAAACATTGTTAGTTTTTAGTCTTCATTTCCTCTCTGTAAATGATTTTTTTGTTACTGAAAATTCTGTGGCATGAATCCTTTTATTTAGCCTCCCTTTGTGCCATAACACTGGAAAAGAAAACTTGCCTAAGAGATAGTTCAGTGTGTTATTTTTAACCTCTTTTAAGCTATGAACTGTTTTCCTGCATTTTCTTAGTAACCCTGGAGAATCAAGAACAGATAGGCAGATAGCTGGTTTAAAAGAAGCCCACAAACCAAATCCTTTATTGAATATGGTTTCTATGTAGAGAAAGGATGGAAAATTCTAATTTGAGAGTTTTACTAGGTTTAAAGCTTACAGAGAGGCTGCCTGCAAAAAGCAATGCCCTTTGAAGCATTCGTATGGACATGGAGACCGCATAGCCCTTAGGGAGATCTGCAGACATCCGCTCTGCTGAGTGCTGGGAAGCGGCTTTTCCCATGCTTGCAGCATCCCTGTGGGGTGAAGTTCTGTTAATTTTGCATAAATATTTACCATATCTCATTTTAGCTAGCATTGCTTCCTTACACTGGTAGTAATAAGGAAATCTTTGCTTATCCAGCTTGAAAAGTTTGTTATAGATATGCCTTGTCTGGAGAATGTTGTTATCTTTGAGGGCTGATGTAATTAAAAGTCAGATTGGAAAAATAATGGGGTAAATTACAAATTCACAATCCATAAATAATCTATTTATTATAGAAATATTTGCCCATGTTTATTGTGCTATATTTAAAAATAAGGTTATTATCATACAATCAGCATGATTCACTTCAGCTTTGTCCCATCTAACAAGTCAGATCATTGTCGCTTTCATATATTTTGTCAGTGTGATACTTGAGTAATTTAGTCTCATTTACTACACTTTTACAGTTATTTCTTCATTTAGTTATAAAAGCTTCAATTTATTAAGTAGGTTTTTGTAGGCATTGTGTTTAATACATGTAACAGCACTATAAGGCAGATGTTATTCCTGTTTTACAGATGAGAAAAATCTTAGATTCAGAGACATTTGTTGATTAGCCTGTTATTTCCCAGCTTATACATACTTGGGACCAGGTTTAAAATCCAGGTCTTCTGACTCATGGTTCGTTGTGTTTGCTACTGCACATAATTATGGATAACTATTTTTTCTGTGAAGGCAGAGTCCAAACACAGCTACAGAGTATGGAATTCAAATGAGAAGGGTCAGTCAAAGAAGGTTATATATTTAGTCTCTTTATCTTTTACCGTGGACTTCCCTGGTGCAGGGGTAAAGAATCTGCCTGCCAATGCTGGAGACACAGGAGACTTGGATTTGATTCCTGGGTTGGGAAGATCCTCTGGAGAATCTAAGTGGAAAAACTGGAAATGGGCTCCCACTTCAGTATTCTTGTCTAGGAAATCCCGTGGACAGAGGCACCTGGTGGTCTACAGTCCATGGGGTCACAAAGAGTTGGCCACGACTTGAGCGACTAAACAGTGCCATCTTTTAATGTAAATTACAGTAGCAATTTTTAAATTGTGTTCCAGGGGACATCCAGAACACTTTATGATTTTCTTAGGAGCCCCACATTGTGTCAGGTACTCAAGGCAAAGGTAGAGTGTAAAATTAAATTAATTGAATTAATGTATAATCCCCCAAAATTTTATTATTTAAAAGAGTTCCAACTTATTAGTTTAAAAATGATCTAATCTGTTTTATTTTTTTAAGTCAAAAGTAGTTCAGTATTTGCAGTTTCATGTAATTTACCCTAGGAACTATCTATATGACTACATCGTAGCTCTTGTCATTGCTCGGAAAGATCCTGCTTCCAAATTTTCGTGTTTTTCTACTTCTTACCTTCTACTTCTCAGACTCCCCCATTCCTTTCTATATGCATTCTTTGCCTTCATTGTCATTACTGGGCTTTTGATCTCTCTCATCTGATCCCATCTACAACTTCTGCTCTTCTTCAACCTTTTAGTTTCCTCAGCCTTTTATTTATTTCTGGTTGACTACTTTTGCCATTCTCTGTCATTTTCTTACCACATAGTAGATACCGAAGGGGGTTCCTGGATTACTTAACATATTTTCTTTATAGAATAGCCTAGCAGAAGTGACTTCAAAGATGGTAGCTTTTATTTTGATCTATCTCACCTTTCCTTTACCCACCCAGGAGGTGGTAACTCATTAGTCTCTCCATCCAAAATACACTTATTGATTAAAAATCATATAGTAGGAACTGTAACATTTTATACACAATAGTTTACTTATTCTTTACTGTGAAGTATAATGGGTTTTATTATATAATCTTCATTTTGTAGATGAAGAAACAGGAGCTCAGAAAGTTTTAAGTAGCATACCTACTAAGTGGAAAAACTGGAATTTTAGTCTTAAGCTTGTCTAACTTCCCAGCCTACGCTGTTAATACTGTGCTGTCCTGTCAGATAGAATCAGCATTGAATCGGGTACTCGTTCTGCCCTTTAGAAGCTTCTAGTCTAGTAGAAGGAGATAGACATGTTGGCAGTGAGACTTGAGAAAAATCATTACTTTCTGGATAGATCAGAAACAGGAGATAAATGCTTCCATTGAATCCTTAAAGATGGGTTGTAGTTATCAGACAGGTGAGGAATAGAAGATCATTTCAGGTAGAAGCAGTGATTATGAACAAAGGGTAAAATAGCTCATCTTTTCTAAGAACTCCATGCGTGTAGTTCATTGTGACAGGAACATGGAGGTTGACTATGGGCACAACATTTGGTAAAGTTGCAGTGATAGGAGGTGTCAAATTATTTTTATACCATTCTGAGTTTGGCTTTTGTCCACTGGATTGTGGGAAGCCACTGAAGATCTTTAACTGCACGAGTAATATGATCAGTAGTTATGGTATAGAAAGATCATTTGGGTGGCATTGTAAAGATTTGATTAGTCTTGAGAAGTTTTAGGGGCAGAGATAACCAATAAGGAGACATTTTTCAATGATGAAGAAGAATGAAGTACTCAATTTGTAACAATACATTTAAAAGTGAAGAGACAAACAGAGCTATTAAGAAGATGTTAAGTGTAAGAAAGGTAGGTGGTGAAAGTGAGGGCCTTTCTGGCTTGGGTTTTAGTGGATGTTGGGTATTCCATTCACCAAGATAATGGAATATAAAAGGGAGAAGGCATGGTTGTGTGTGTGTGTGTGCGTGTGCATGTGTTTGGTTGACTGATAAGATGAAAGATGGAGAGAGAACTGAGGTAGTAAGGAACAGATTCAATTTAAGGTTAGATTAACCTAATGCTGCATAATAGATTATCCCAAAACAGTAAATAAACTTGCACTCTATCATGGTAGTCACAAGGCACTTGTGGCCATTTAAATTAGTTAAAATTAGATAAAATTTGTAATTTAGGTCTTCAGTCACACTAACCACTTTCAAGGATACAGTGGCCATGTGTAGCGAGTAGCTACTGTTGTGGACATTGGACATAGACCATTTTAATCATTGCAACAAGTTCCCTTGGATAGTGCTGCTAAACGTTTGTTATCTCAGTTTCCCATGATAAGGAACCTGGAAGCAACCTAGCTGGGTGATTCTGGTTCAGGCTCTCTAACGAGATTGTAGTTGAGATGTCTATTATGGAAGCAAAGCCTTGCTTGACTCCTCTGAGGGCTTGATTGGAGCTGGTGGATGGACTTCCAAGGTGATTCACTCACATGCTGGCTGTCAGTGCTGGTTGTTGGTAGGGAGGCCTCAGTTGCTCACCAGGAAGACCTCTCATGGGAATGTTTGAGGCAGCTGACTTTATCTAAATCAAGTGATCATAGAGAACAAGACAGAAGCCATAATGAGTTTTATGAGCTAAGCTCAGAAGTCACAATCTGTCTTTTTGAAATGTTCTCTCAGATCAGCTGAGAGATCAGCTCTATTCAATGTGGGAGGGAACTATAACAGGGCATGAATTCCAGGAGACAAAATAAACTGGGGTTTATTTTAGATGCTGCCCAACATAGGTACCTATGAAGCCTACAGGTGCAGACATCTAATAGGCGACTAGTTGCGGAGGCATGAGGGCATAGCTACTGCTATTGTGTTTGTGATGGTAGTTGAAGCACTTTGAGTAGGTGAGTTCAGTAAGAATGAGATTGTGCCAAAAGGATGGCCCAAATAGCATCTTGGGTCACATGTCTGGGGTAGTCCAGAAGGGCTCTCAAAGGCTATTGAGAATCAAAACTGCAGAGAATCAAAGGAATGGTTACAGAGGAGTAGGAGTACCAGGAGGGTGTTTTATAAAGGACCTTTCATGAAGGGATGAAAGTTGAAAGTCAAGTGTAATTAACATTGCTAAATGATACAAACTAGTCAAGTAATAGTCATTCTTTCAAAAATTATTTATTGAATATTCTGGGAACCAGAGAAAGATACATAGATGAAATAAGATAAAATCTCTAATGATGGAGTCTGAGGAAATATGGTTATGGAGAATTTTTGGAGGAAGATAAAACCTTAGTGTAGAACTTCTTTAAAAGGTGAGTTGAGTTGGGTGTTAGGTGTAGAGTGTGTGTGTGTGTGTGTGTGCGCGTGTGCATGCATGTGGTATGGTCTGTGAAGGTGGCAGTGGTGATAATATGGATAATAGAATAGACATTTTAGGCAGAAAGGATGGCTTGTTATGTGCAGGATATTCCTAGAACATGAAGTTTGTAATGAGGAAAAGAGGTGAGAAAAGAGACTACAAGGATAATTAGAATGGTCTTGAATGTGTGGAAAGGAGCTTGCCTTTATCTTGTAGGCTGTTGCTTCCCATACTTAAAACTATGACTTAGATAGTATCCAAATAATTTAATCCCTCATGTATCAGTTACTTAATCTTCTGTAACATTGCCTTTTAAATTGAAAATCCATTTCCAAAGGAAATTTTACTTCATTATTGTAAATAGAAAATCAGTATTTTTGCCACATAGAGAAGACACAACAGTAGAAAAATTGCAAGCTGTTATTAGATTTAAAAAATGAAAAATGAAATACAACAGTGTATCCTTTATTTACAGAAATGTCTGCCTGAAAAATCAGTTCTTCAGTGAGAGACTGTTTTTAGTTAGCAAGAAAGGGAGACTTCTTTGGAGATCACCTGGTATAATTCAGATGAGATTTAAGGTTATTGGAATGTTTTCATTTTTAAGTTTTGATGTTGACAAGCACCAAGAATCCTAACTCTAAAGTGTCTGTGGTTTAAAAGATCAGAAAATAGTTAATGGTCAACTTTGTTTTACATTTAAATACTAATAAAAATTAGGCCCTTTATTCAAAGAAAGTAATCTTCAGAATCTGTTCTTCCAAATGTGTCAAGCTATTAGTTGATGTTGATGAAGTAGGAAAGGAGTTCTTCATCTACTCTTTGCTGCCGTCCAGTTTGGGGAAGTTATTGTGAAAAATTATCAGATCTTCCATGCATCTTTGATGACATTCAGAATACTTTCAGTGGTTTTTCAGAGGAAGCCTTAAGTGGTCTTTTCAGAGAGGAGCAAGAATCCAACTCACTTATGTATCTCGTAGTTCTAGTTTTTCACTTAATCTTGTTCACTTTGTTTTGCACATGGGATGCTTACATTGTCAGGATAAATGTAAGTTGTTCACATGAACAGATACGTTTATCAAGAGGTGCCTATTTGTAAAACTTGTCTCATTCGTGCATGTTATCTCAAAAACTGAAGATTTCTTCCAGAAATATTTGAAATTCTTCCTACAACTCAAATGGATGTGCAAAGACTTTTCCATTATTTCTGCCAAACTCTGTAGTGTAGTTCCAGTTTTGAGGTTAAGATAGGGAATACTTTTATAAGATTTTTATTGAATATTTTTGAGCTGTAATGGCCGACAAAAAGCATGAAAATAATAGTGTTAGAGATGCTGCAAAAGTGCCAAGAAAGAGTAACATTCTTGATGTCACCATAAAAGTTGGAATGTCTCAAGGTGACCGATGACATTTAAGGAACTGTTGGAGGGAACATGTGGTAAAGATGAGTGGTCATTTAGGAATTCACAAAGTCCTATAATCAAAGGAAGCTAACATTATCCAATTTTGAATGATGCAACCAATATATTTAAGAAGAGAGGATAGAAGCAGTAGTTGAAATCTCTTAGTTAACCTCAATTTAATGGACGTACTCCATTTCCCCCATGGAGCATGACTTCTACCCACAGTCGGATTAAATTATTACATCTACAGGCTACTCTAGTATGTCTGAATACTTCCAGGTGAACTTTGTAATCCCAACCTGTTGTACTAGTATTGGAATTAGATAGCTAAATATTATGAAAACCGATGAAGTATGAGCATAAAAGGAAAGTTATTTCTATGAAAACTGAGTTGTGTGTACTTTGGAAATACAAGTAGAGACTTGTCACTAAGGAAATTTCTGTAAAATTAAAGATGAAAAACCACTATTAGCTATTTGGGAAAAAAAAAGAATCCAGGGATTATCCTTAGTTTCTTTGTCCACTGTAAAGAAACTGAAACAGGAAATGAACATAGCAGATCTATTATAGCATAATTTATAAAAGAATTATAAGGCAGCCCAACACATCCTTACTCAGAGAGAAAGTCTTGAGCCTACATTAAAAATTGGCAAATAAATATACACCTAAATATTTTAAATTGAGGTTTAAGGTGTATATGATTGGTTTGTTTCAACCGTTCTTTAACTGCTCTTTCCCGTTAAATGACTGATTGCTGGAACCAGTTAACTGAGTAGGACAGTTTTTCTGGCTAAAGGCATGTCATAACCTGAGACTTGAGGGAGAGGGAGACATGAAATGCTTTTTTTTTTCCCAAGGCTTCTGTAACGATCGTGTTGGTGGTGGTGGTTTAGTTGCTAAGTTGTGTCTGATTCTTAAGACTCCATGGACTGTAGCTCACCAGGCTCCTCTGTCGTGAGACTTCCCAGGCAGGAATGTGAGTTGCCATTGCCTTCTCCAGTAATGATCATGTTACTGGTATACTGATTGTTAGTGTTTCTATTTCCAAGAGTGCTTTACCTGCATTTAAAAATTATAAAAATTCAATAGCAGTTTGTATATTTTTTCTACTCTTGCTTTGTATTTTTCTCAGATAATTGCTGTTGTTGTTTAGTCATTAAGTCCTGTCCAACTCCTTGCAACCCCATGTACTGTAGCCTAGCAGGCTCCTTGTCCATTAGATTTCCCAGACAAGAAATCTCATTTCCTTCTCCAGGGGATCTTCTCCACCTAGGGATTGAACCTGTGTCTCCTGCATTGGCAGGTAGATTCTTTACCACCGAGCCACCTGTGAAGCCCCGTCAAATGATTCTGGCTTTTAAATTTATAGCAGTGAAATAAAGTTTCTTTTTTAAATGAAAATCATACTACTTAAAGAAAAACATTAATAACACTGAATTCAGGAGTTCTGTGACTATGGCAGGTCCTTAAGGCAGAGTTTAAGTATGGGAAACAGTAGACCCCAGATTAAAGGCAAGTTCTTCAACATTGATTTAAGACCACTCACTGCTTGGCCTTTGTCTGACTTCTCCAGTCTCATGTCTTAGCACTCTCTGTTACCACAGAAGTCATGTTGATCAGCATAGGGACTGCCTCTTCTCAAGGACTGAGCCCAAACCCGGCCAGAAGGTAGTTAGAAGAGAGGGAATTTGATAGCTCTGAGGGCCATGCTTGGGAAGAAGGAATCATGGAATTAATTTTTTTCAACTTTCCTGAGCTTGTCTGTCCTAACTCACTTTTGTATTCCCAGTACCTGCAAGATAGTGAAATAAATATTTGAATTGATAAATAAATGAACAGATAAACCCAAATAAGAGTTATAGTGTTATAGCATAAGGCATAATCTTGGATATTGAGCAAAAACCTTCTGAGACTATGCCTTGCTGTTTTGGGAACTTCATCTTTATTTAAAATTTTTTTCTTTTCCTTTTTAAATTGTAATTTAAGAGAATACTGAATGGAAGATTGTGATAAACAGTGTCTTTTGTACTCTTCAGTTGAGGCTATAAATAGGTTTAAACCTTAAAGAAAATAATTTTACAGTATAACTCAAAAGCCTAAGAAATATTTAAACCTTTTGATCTGGTAGTGGCAGTTTTGGCATATGTCTCAAGACATAAAGTAAAATTTAGTTATCAGTTTTTATACAAAGATGTCAACCACACTATTATTTGTAGTAGGGGCAGAGAGGAACCAGTCTAAGATTGGTGCCTCTGAAGAGTGATGGCAAGGAGCTCCCAGGAGACTGGTGTTACTAAATCACCTTAGGACATTTGTAGAGGTTTGCGCTGAAGAATTGATGCTTTTGAACTGTGGTGTTGGAGAAGACTCTTGAGAGTCCCTTGAACTGCAAGGAGATCCAACCAGTCCATTCTGAAGGAGATCAGCCCTGGGATTTCTTTGGAAGGAATGATGTTAAAGCTGAAACTCCAGTACTTTGGCCACCTCATGCGAAGAGTTGACTTACTGGAAAAGACTCTGATGCTGGGAGGGTTTGGGGGCAGGAGGAGAAGGGGACGACCGAGGATGAGATGGCTGGATAGTATCACTGACTCGATGGATGTGAGTCTGAGTGAACTCCGGGAGTTGGTGATGGATAAGGAGGCCTGGCGTGCTGCAATTCATGGGGTTGCAAAGAGTCGGACCCGACTGAGCGACTGAAGTGAACTGAACTGAATATAAGCACTAAAGACATTTACAAGTAAAACTTAATAGAAGAGTGTCCATGGCGTGTGAAAAATGGGAGATAAAACTGTAAATATAATGCTAGTTATTTTTTTTAAACATGCTTAAAAAAACTTCAAAGTCATGTGCTAATTTTTTAAACATTTCTGAGTTGTGAGATTGTACATGGTTGTTTAACTTTTACCTGTATTTTCCTGCCTTTCAACCGTGAATATATATTGCTGTGGTAATGAGAGATACTTTGTTTTTAAGTGAAAGCTTTACTTAGTTTCATTTATTTGATTGATTTTTATTTCAGTGAAAAACTGTGGTAGTAATTTGATAGAAGATCAGAGGTAATTCTTGAGACCAGGAGTGCAGGTGGGAGACTATAATGGAAGATGAGAGAAGCTCCTGCCCCAGGGGTAGGGTGATGGAGCTGGGGAGGATGGCAGTGACAATGAGTGAGATAGAGGAGCAGAGGAAAATGAGTCCAGGACGACTCCCAAATTGCTGGGTGTTTAATTGAAAGATTTTGAGTGGCAAGTTTGGCTCTAAAAAAAAAAAAAGGTATTCTTATTTAGGGAATATTTGAATTTAATGAGGTTATTAACAGCTTCAGGTTCCTTTCTCCATATGCTTCAGTTCTTTAAATTTTATATGTTGTTGAAGATCTTACTTCTGATTTGTTGTTAAGAAGAACAAATAGGTGACATGATTATGAAGATAATGTATTTCTGACATATGTCACCCCGTGGATTGCTAGCTAATGAACCTGGTTATCTTGAGAAGTATTAGCTGACTTGCTCACTGGCTTATATGCACCACTCCTGAAGTTATAATCTTAGTGGAAAATGGCATCTTCTAAATAGAGATGGATAATTTTTAGGTAAAATTGTAGATGGAAATTACATGTACCCTGGGTAGCACCGCCAACAGCAAAACAAAAACAAAAATATGCAGATCAGGAAGCAGCAGTTAGAACTGGACATGGAGCAACAGACTGGTTCCAAATAGGAAAAGGAGTACGTCAGGGCTGTGTATTGTCACCCTGCTTATTTAACTTCTATGCAGAGTACATCATGAGAAACGCTAGCCTGGAAGAAACACAAGCTGGAATCAAGACTGCCGGGAGAAATATCAATAACCTCAGATATGCAGATGATACCACCCTTATGGCAGAAAGTGAAGAGGAGCTAAAAGGCCTCTTGATGAAGGTGAAAGAGGAGAGTGAAAAAGTTAGCTTAAAGCTCAACATTCAGAAAATGAAGATCATGGCATCCGGTCCCATCGCTTCATGGGAAATAGATGGGGAAACAGTGGAAACAGTGTCAGACTTTATTTTTGGGGGCTCCAAAATCACTGCAGATGGTGACTGTAGCCATGAAATTAAAAGATGCTTACTCCTTGGAAGAAAAGTTATGACCAACCTAGATAGTATATTCAAAAGTAGAGACATTACTTTGCCGACTAAGGTCCATCTAGTCAAGGCTATGGTTTTTCCTGTGGTCATGTATGGATGTGAGAGTTGGACTGTGAAGAAGGCTGAGCGCCTAAGAATTGATGCTTTTGAACTGTGGTGCTGGAGAAGACTCTTGAGAGTCCCTTGGACTGCAAGGAGATCCAACCAGTCCATTCTGAAGGAGATCAACCCTGGGATTTCTTTGGAAGGAATGATGCTAAAGCTGAAACTCCAGTACTTTGGCCACCTCATGGGAAGAGCTGACTCATTGGAAAAGACTCTGATGCTGAGTGGGGTTGGGGGCAGGAGGAGAAGGGGACGACCGAGGATGAGATGGCTGGATGGCATCATGGACTTGAGTGGACATGAGTCTGAGTGAACTCTGAGAGATGGTGATGAACAGGGAGGCCTGGCGTGCTGCGATTCATGGGGTCGCAAAGGATCGGACATGACTGAGCGACTGAACTTGAACTTGGGTAGCACCGCCAACAGCAAACCCAAAAAAAAAAACGCAGGAAAAAAAAATCCTGCCGACTATTTCTCCATTGCAAGACTCTGCAGAAGGGTCAGTTGAAAACATGGAACCATAAATACTACCATGTCCATATGTAAAATAGATAAGCAATGGGAATTTGCTGTATGACTCAGGGAACTCAAACCAGGGCTCTGTAACAACCTCCAGGAATGGGAGGTGGAGGGAGGTTAAAGAGGGAGCGAATGCGGGTCTGCCTGTGGCTGACTCATGTTGATGTATGGCAGAGGCCAACCCAGTATTGTGAAGTTTTCCTTCAACTAAAAATAAATAAGTTTGGAGGGGGAAAAAAACCCCAAAATGATACCAAAGGTAGCTTTTTCTGGTGAACTGAAGTTAAATTTAAATTTAAATGTATCCACTTGGGGGCCTTATGTTAAAATTTTTGAAAAATTTTTTATGATGCCCTGGGTTATAAAACAATACAGTGAGTGCTCTGTTCCTGCATTTCAAATATAAGATTCCTTATTTCTCCGCAAAAGTGTTGGCTGATCTTTTCCTTTTTTTCTGGTTGGGAGCAGCAGGTAAATTAATGTGACCACAGTGTGCTCCCAACTTCCTGACTCCAGTTTCCTAATTCTGAATTTACCCATCTTTCCTTCTTCAAGGTCATATGGTATTGTTTATGCTATAGATGAATAGAAATCGGAAAGAAAAATTTTTGTCTAGACAACCCTGTGGCAAAGGAGAGTTGGAACACTTAATTGCTGTCCAGCAGTCTTACTGGATCGATTCTTTTGATGATTACACAGGTAGAGATCACACAGTATGGGAAGGAAAAAGTTAGTAACTGATTTTGTAATTCTGCTACTCACATCTCAGAACTGTTGTGATACGTGAATAATTTTGAACCGTTTTCTGTACTTTTGGGAAAAAAACATTAATGGGACTTCTCCCAAGGACTATAAAACAGCACACACACACAAAATTCATTAATTTCTGTCACTTAGATGCTTTTTAAAAAAGCAACTTTTTAAATCTTGGAATTTTTAAAATTTGGAGTTTTTAAATTAATAAGGTTTTTAATTTAAAAAGTTGTAATACCTTTTAATGATAAAATGATAAGACCCAAATATTTCATTGTGGAATAGAGAAGAAAACTTACATGGAATTTGAGGTAGTGTTCTTATATTTGAATAGCATTTAAAAATTTCTTAGATTTTTTTGGCCATACCATGTGGCTTGTAGGATCTTAGTTCCCCAACAAGGGATTGAACCCATGATCCCTGAAGTGGAAGCTGGGAGTCCTAACCACTGCACCACAAGGGAATTCCGCTTGAATAGCATTTTGTTTTTAATTAAAGGGAATCAGCATTTGTTTATTAGTTGGGTTATATACTTACCTCATTTAATCTTCACAACATTCCTGTAAAGCTAGTACTTAGTTTAATCATTTGTGAGGAAATTGAGGGTCAGTGAAGTTCAGTAAGCTTCTCAGGGTCACACAGAGCATGGAGTAGTTGTGCCAGATTTTGACTTCATTCTGAATAATCCCCAAACCCACGTTTTTCATGTATTTCCCCCTTTGAATACTTTAAATAAACTTACTTAGATATTTTAAATAAATATCATCTACTCCTTGTTATTTTTATTTGCCAGCCTGTATGATACAGATGATTGTTCCTTAGCTGCTGAAAAAGCAGAATTGTTTTATCCTTGGTGTCTAGCTGTCTTCATGATAGTAGCATGATCTTTTGTAGTGACTAGTGACTATTGTAGTGTACACACAAACCTTTTGTTTTTAATTAAAAACTGATAATAAATTTCAGAGATAAAGGAGAACTAATTCAGAATGAGAGTTTACTGATAAGTTTGAGAGTTGTCAGTCAGTAAATTGGTGGTAAAAACTATTTAAGCATTTATCATCTTATAGAGATTAATTGGAATTACTCGGTTTCTGCAAAAGCATTGTTCTGGAGATAAGAGAATGTTTTACTCTTTAAACGAATTCTAAATTAAAAAGAAAAAAGCTGTGGTTTCTCTGTTAATAAGTAAAAGTCTTAATTAACCACCACATCTAATTTAAACTTTTTCTTTTCCCTTCACTGTAAAATACTGCAAGCCTAAGACAAAGTAAAGAAGATAACATGGTGAACATCCAGGTGCCTACTGTGTAGCACCATCATTTTGGGAGGAAGAGGAAGGAATAAACAACCACATAAAGTTAAAACTCTGCTGCACACTTTTCCCTGATCTGCTCTTTTTCTCTCCACTAGCACTCTGATATATTTGGTGTTTACTGCTCTCATGCATGTTTTTATACTATTGCTACATATTTCCTCAAACATTACAGGGAGTGTTTAGGGAGGCAGATTTTTAACTTTATAAAAATTGAATTCATATTGTATATATTTTGCAACTGTGTTTGTGGTTTTTTTTTTTTAATGAAGTCCAATTTAATTTTTTCTTGTGTTGCATATACTTCTGGTGTTATATCTAAGAAGGCTTTGCCTAACCCAAATACCAAAATTTTATTCAAACTTAATTTCTTTAATGATATTTCCACTACTTAAAAATTATGTTTTAGTGTTTTTTTTCTAACTTTTTAATTAAAGGATAATTACTTTACAGAATTTTGTGGTTTTCTGTCATACATCAGCAAGAATCAGCCTCAGGGGTCAGCCATGGCCTCTCCCTCCCATCTCCCTCCCCATCCTACCCTTCACCCTGTCACAGAGCTCCTGTTTGAGTTCCCTGAGTCATACAGCAAATTCCCATTGGCTATCTACTTTACATATTATCTTGTAAATGTCTAGGCAACTGGTTTTTAATAACATATGAATATAGTATGAGGTAAAGAGTGAGTTTTGTTTTCCTGGGCGATTACCGGTGATCTTGCCATTTGTTGTACAGTTTATCTTTCACCATTGATTTGCAGTGCCATGTTTGCTGTATATCATGTTTCCATCTTTTGTGAGATTGTTTCTGATCTTTATGTTCTGTTTTGTCAGTTTAACTTTTTCTGTGCCAATACCAAACTGTTAAAATTCAGCTGTATAAGCAGAGTAAGTCTCTTTACTCAGTTTTTCTTTTCCAGAATTTTCATTGCTAGTCTCATCCTTTTCTTTTCTGTATGAATTTTGGGTTCAGCTTATTAGATTCTGTGAAAGCTCTACTGGATGTTTTATTATATACTTGCATCAAAGGTTTCATTAGTTTGGGGAAAATGGACATCCTTGTGATACTGTCTTATGTATGAACATGTTTCTTTAGAAATTTCAGGCCTTCTGTTCCTCAGTAATAATTAGAATTTTATCCATAGAAATCTTAAAGCATTTTCTGTTAATTTTATTTCTCGATATTTCATGATTTTCACTGCTGTTTTGAATATTGATCTCTCCTTTCCTCCTCTCTTTCCCTTTCCTCCCTCCCATTTTTTCTTCTTTTCCCTCCTCCATTTCTATCTCTGTATCTCTATAGTAGCTTCCCTACTGTATGATTTAATATTTTAATTTTACACTGTCTTGGCGAAAAGTTCTGTTTACGGTAGTGCAGTATAGAGGAAAGCATATGGAGGTCAGAATTGCTAGAAATGAATTGCTAGCCTTGTACCTCAAGGATAATATGATAATTAAGTCAACTTTTTTGGTTGTTTTTTGAGACCTAATTAATTTACAGAGAAGGCAATGGCACCCCACTCTAGTACTCTTGCCTGGAAAATCCCATGGATGAAGGAGCCTGGTAGACTGCAGTCCATGGGGTCGCTAAGAGTTGGACACGACCGAGCGACTTCACTTAAACTTTTCACTTTCACGCATTGGAGAAGGGAATGGCAACCCACTCCAGTGTTCTTGCCTGGAGAATCCCAAGGACAGGGTAGCCTGATGGGCTGCCGTCTGTGAGGTCTCACAGAGACACGGCTGAAGCAACTTAGCAGCAGCAGCAGCTCCTAATCTACATGGGGAGAATAATGCTTTCATATTTTGTATATCACAGGATCAAATTAGATTTGATTTTTTCTAACTAAAAATGCAAAAAATTGTTATTTTGAAGTAGAGGGAGATATATATATATTAAAATCAAAAATATTAAAGAAGAACGTATGAGTACAAATGCTTGTGCTTAGTTGCTCAGTCGTGTCCGACCCTTTGCGACCCCCTGAAGTGTAGCCCACCAGGCTCCTCTGTCCATGGGGGTTCTCCAGGGAAGAATATGGAGTGGGTTGCCATGCCTTCCTCATACATATACTTACATTGACTTAATTATTTATAATGTTTATACCCCACTTGCCCAAAAAGATGTGATTTGTAATAAAGAAAACACACACATATACATACATCCCAACTGAATACATTAAAATAAAAATTTTAGATCAAGTTATCACAATGAAGTAAATGCAAATATGATAATTATGATTGATACAACCATAGTGATTAATGCTGTATGCTTTTGGGATACTGTGGGGAAAAGATAAATATGATTTGACTATTAGTGAGTGTGTTTCCTTTTTGTAACAAAGAAGGCAGATTTTTATTCTTTGTCATTAAATTCATAAAAAATATTAGTCACATGTGTTTTGTGACAGTACTGCTTCTCCTATAAGTTAAAAGCAATTTTTAAAATGTCTTCTTTAGTCACCTTAAATAAAAAAATCAGGAGAGAACATAAAGGTTAATTCACTGAAACTGATTCTTTGAGTGGACTAAGCTACTGTCACTTAGATATTTTATAATCTAATTTATAAGGCACTAACTTGGATTATATAATCTAGAGAAGTGATTCTCTGTATAAACATTTTTAAGCGTTTCCTTCATACTTTTGAATATTGGAATTTTTGGTAACACCCTTAAAGCCTTTAAAATTTGTAAGAGAACATTAGATAATTAATAGTAACTACAAGGTAACCCCTACTACAGTAAAAATACCTTGTAAATTTCAAAAGAATCCACAGCTGTCCCATTATTTAGTCACCATTAGCACTGCAATCTAGGTTTCAGTAGAACTATTTATTGTTCTAATAATGTTTTCTTCTGTGTTCATGAAGCAAAGTTTTTATATGTTCTAACTGATATACTGTCTTTAACATTGACTTGCTATTATTTAATGCCCCTGAATTATAGTTATTTGTACTTTACTGCACTCTGTATCGTGTGTTGGGCTAGTCCAGAGTTCTTTCTAGCAAACCTTTCTCCCAGTGAGTTATTAATCAGTTTGCTTTGCAAGATTGAATCTGCTCTGAAACATATCTTGATTTTCTCTAGGCAAGTGCCATGGAGTTAACTCCTAGTATTTGACAGACTTACTTATAGAAAATTGAAGTTTGTTTTTAAGGATAAGACAGGTGCTCATTTTTCTGGGATTTTCCTACACAGTGTTTTCCAACTTTTTGTATTAATAGAAGCAAGCAGGATTTGCAGTCAGGTATGATTTCAAATTCTGTCTACCACTTGGTAGCTGAGTGACCTTGAGAAAATTACTTTTGTAATTTTGTAGCTTTTTTCTTTATCTGATATCTACCATAATATCTAATACTTTCAGGGATTTTTGAACAATAAGTTTTTCAACAATTTTAACTATAGTTTGATAATTTGTTGTTTAGAGACCGATTTAGCTGATATACCTACCTCTAGAATTAAAAACAAATGCAGACACACAAAAAAAGCTATTCAGGATGAATCTACTCTCAAACATAATTTTAGAAGTAGATTTTTAAAAAGTATATGTAAAATATATGCTTGTATAATTTTACTATGTAAAATATAAGGCATACATTAAAATTAGAATAGCACAGTGAACCTTCCTATACATGCTATCAGCTTCAATTAAGAAAGTATAATAAAGTAACAAGTTCCCTCCCTTCTCTCTTGCTTAATCTGATTTACCAAGGTAGCCACCAAGAAGTTTCCTCACACAATAAAATTACCTTATATGTACATTTTATTACTTGAAGATTTTACTTAGAAGTATACTTAAAATATGTTTTATTACCATGTAATTGCCTATGTCTGTAGCTGTACTACATTCTGTTGTATAGCTGTCTAATAATTTACTTAACTAGTAGGATAATGGTGTGTGGTATGATGTTAGATAAATTTTTTCCTTTGGTTTTTTTTTCCTCCATCTTTTTCTGTGAACAACTAGTTTTTGATGATGGAAAAAACTTACTTTGAAAGCAAAATTAAAATATGAGAAGTGTCTTTTGATGGCTACCCATAGTTGAATGTCTTCCCTTTGTTGTGCTTTCTTTAAATATAATAATCTAGTGACTCTCATTAATCAGCTCGTCTCTGCACAGTGCCTCCTGTGTCCTCCTATGATCATTTCAGAGTGTACCCATTGTTCAGTGCTTCTAATAGGTTTTCTCTCATAAAAATGAATTGCATAGTTAAAGCTCTTTTTCTTTTATGGCTCTGTAAGGGTGGCTCTGTAAGGGTTCAGCAAGTTAGGCATTGCTTGGATGGTTTATTTTCTGGAGGAAGAGAAACATTCACTCCTTTTGATTTAATTACCTTTTAAGAGTAGGGAGGTACTTCTGAAGATTAAGTTGGATTATTGTTATAGCTGAGTGTGTGTATGAAAATTATGATAGTTGATAAAAATAGCTTCACTGAGCTACTGAACCTCTCTAGCTGATTTTTCTGCTCAGCTCCATCCAGAAGTTTACAAAGCTAAAAATCAATTTCTTGAATTATTTCTTTTTAATTAGAATTGAAGTTGATTTATCGTTGATTTACAGTGTTATATTAGTTTCTGGTGTACAGAAAAGTGATTCAGTTATACACACAGACACACACGTGTGTGTATCTTCTTTTTCGTGTTCTTTTCTATTATGGTTTAGAGGATACTGAATATACTTTCTTGTGCTTTACAGTAAGACCTTGTTGTTTATTATATATTTAAGTTTGTATCTGCTAATCCTAAACGCCTCTGATTTATCCTTCTCCCATCCTCTTTCCCCATTGGTAACTATGTTTGTTTTCTATGTCTATGAGTCTGTTTCTGTAAATAAGTTTATTTGTATCACATTTTAAATTCCACATATAAGTGATAGCGTATAGTTTATAACTTTCTCCTGGTTTTACTTGGTATGATAATTTCTACAACCATCCATGTCATTGCGAATGGCATTATTTCGTTCTTTTTCATGGCTAAGTATTCTGTTGTGTGTATGTATATACCACTTATTCTTTATCCATTCATCTATTGACAGACTTTAAGTTGTTTCCAAGTCTGGCTATTGTGAATAGTGCTGCTGTGAACATAAGGGTGCATGTATCTTCTGAATTATAGTTTTCTTCAAATATGTGCCCAGGAGTGGGGTTGCTGGGGCATAAGGAAACTCCACTTTTTTTTTTTGAAGAATCTCCATACTGTTTACCATAGTGACTGCACCAATTTATATTCTTACCAACAGTGTAGGAGGGTTTCCTTTTCTCTACACCCTCTCCAGCATTTGTTATTTGTAGGCGTTTCAACAATGGTCATTCTGACTGGTGGGTTTCCCTGTTGGCTTAGTGGTAAGAATCCACCTGCCAGGGCAGGAGCTGTGAGTTTGATCGCTGGATCAGGAAGATGCTCTTGAGAAGGAAATGGCAGCCCATTCCAGTATTCTTGCCTGGGAAATCCCATGGACAGAGGAGCCTGGCAGGCTATAATCCACGGGGTGCAAAAGAATCAGATATGACTTAGTCACTAAACAACACAACAGTGATTCTGCCTCATGTGAGGTGGCACCTCATTGTAGTTTTGGTTTACATTTCTCTAATAACTAGCAGTGTTGAGTATCTTTTCATGTGCCTGTTGACCATCTGGGTGTCTTCTTTGGAGAAATGTCTTTTAAGTCTTCTGCCCATTTTTGATTGTTTTGTTATTGTTGTTATTGAGTTGCGTGAGCTGTTTATATATTTTGGAAACTAATTCCTTGTTGGTTGCATCATCTGCAGATATTTTCTTCCAGGCCCTAGGTTGTCTTTTTCACTTTGTTATGGGTTCCTTTGCTGTGCAAAAACTTGTTAAGTTTTATTAGCTCCAATTTGTTTTTGCTTATATTTCTATTGCCTTGTGAAACTGACCTAAATCTGTTTTATTTATTTAAATCTCTATTTTATTTATTTTCTCTCTGATCTTTAGTATTCCTTCTGTCTGCTGACTTTAGGTTTTGTTTTGTTCTTCTTTTTCTAATTCTTTTAGGGGATAGGTTAGATTGATTTTTTTTTTTTCTTTTTGAGGGAGGCCTGTATTACTATGAACTTCTATGAATTGCTTTTGGTGCATCCCATAGATTTTGTATAGTTGTGTTTTCATTGTCATTTGCCTTAGTATTTTTAAATTTCCTCTTTGATTTCATTGTTGATCTTTTGATTTTTTAGTAGCATGTAATCTTTTTCTTTTCCCCTTATTTCTCTTTCTGTTGTTGATTTCTAGTTTCATGCTATTGTCATCAGAAAAAAATGTTTGAAATAATTTCTGTCCTCTTAAATTTGTTGAAGCTTATTTTGTGTCCTATTATGTGGGCAATCCTAGAGAATGTTCATGTGTACTTGAAAGGAATGTGTATTCTGCTTTTCTTTTTCTTAGCTGTAATGCCCTGAAAATAGCAAGTAAGTCTAACTACTCTATTGTATTGTTTAGGATCTCTTGGTGCTTTGTTGACTTTCTGTCTAGAAGGAAGATCTATCTACTGATGTGAATGAGGTGGTAAAATTTCTTACTATAGTATTCGTGATCAGTTTCTCCCTTTATGTCTATTAGTACTTGTTTTATGTATTTAGGTACTCCCATATTGGGTACATATGATAAGTGTAGTGTTGTCTTCTTGTATTGATTCTTTTATCAGTATATAATGTCCTTTATCTAGAGAAGGCAATGGTAACCCACTCCAGCATTCTTGCCTAGAGAATCCCGTGGACAGAGGAGCCTGGTGGGCTGCTGTCCATAGGATCGCACAGAGTCAGACATGACTGAGGCGACTTAGCATGCATGCATGCATTGGAGAAGGAAATGGCAACCCACTCCAGTATACTTGCCTGGAGAATCCCAGGGACAGAGGAGCCAGATGGGCTGCCGTCTTTGGGGTCACACAGAGTCGGACATGACTGAAGCGACTTAGCAGCAGCAGCAGCAGTGTCCTTTATCTTTATGGCTTTTGTTTAAAGTCTATTTTGTCTGATATAAGTATTGCTTCTCCCATTTTCTTGTCATTTCCGCATGAAATACCTTTATCCATCTCCTCACTTTCAGTCTGTGTGTCCTTCACTCTAAAATTGGTCTCTTACAGATAGCATGTTGTAAGTAAGGCTCTTGTTTTCTGTTTAATCCAGTCTGCCAGTCTATGTCTTCTGATTGGAACATTTAGTCCATTGACATTTGAGGTAATTATTGATGAACGTAGTGAAAGTCGCTCAGTTGTGTCCGACTCTTTGTGACCCTATAGACTGTAGCCTGCCAAGCTCCTCTGTCCATGAAATTCTCTGGGCAAGAATACTGGAGTGGGTAGCCTTTCCCTTCTCCAGGGGATCCTCCCAACCCACAGAGCCAACCCAAGTCTCCCACATTGCAGGCGGATTCTTTACCAGCTGAGCTACCAGGGAAGCCCAGTTATCGGTAGATATGTGTTTGTTGCCATTTTAAACCTAATTTCCCAGTTGATTTTGTATTTATTCTTTGTTCCTTTATCTTTTGTTTTTCCTTTTGCGGTTTATTTTCTTTTGTACTGTGCTTTTGTTCTTTTGATTTTTGTGAGTGTATTGTGTGTTATTGATTTGTGGTCACCCTGTTTTTGAATTAAGTTTCTTAATTCAGTTGTGTAACATTACAACATTGCAGAAATTATCTTTAGATATGCAGAATTAACCTTGTGAATTTTGTCACAACAATCTCAGTCCTCATAGTTACAGACTTAGAAAAAGATTTTTTAACAAATTTCTTTTTGGATAATGAAGAATTTCTGTGATGGTTTTAGCAAAGAATATGTTTTGATGAATAACTAATTACATAGAATTACGTAGATTAGCAATTTAAAGCACCAGCATAGCTCTAATAAGTTAAATCTGTGATACTGAATACAGATATGTCAGACTTTGAAGCTTCAAAATGTTGGAATCCACCCTCAATTTTGAGTAGCACACTAAACCCAACCATATCTTTTTTCTGACTTGTAAAAGAAATGAAAGACATTGGTATTTCACTCTAGTTTGCAAATGAGGATTAAAAAGAAGTTAAATGACTAAGAGAAAAGACTTAATTTAAACTCAAACAAGCGTGCTCAGAATGACTCTCCATTTCTGTCCTTCTTCCTTCCATAGTTAGCCACTATATTTCTCAGATTTTAAGCAAAATTAGTCCTCTCATCATGGAAACTGTTAACATTCATTAACAAGTAGTTTTACTTTGAAATCTGATCAGCAAACACTAAAGAGTGAATTGTTGCTATACACCATGGGAGTCTTGAGATTGACGTCAAAACAGCAGTACAGCTGTATAAGCAGTGGGAAGAGTATTTTTAACATCCTTATTAGATCATCTTTTGACCTTTCTTTTTGTTCTTTCTCTTCTTCCATTGAATAGTTTTTAAAAAGAGGCTTTATAATGTTATTTTCTACCAAAGCTGTAGCGATGTTCTTTAAATTATTAGCACCTATACCATCCTCCTCTAGATTCCCTTCTGCTTTTATCTTTCCTTTCTTTTCGTGTAGAGTTCTAAGTTCTTCTGATGAGATGGACATTTTTATTTAATAATAGAGAAGTGGTGAAGGGAGAGTTTTTAAGAGTATTTTTTTAGAACAGGGTTAGATTTATAGAAAAATTGAAATCTAGTACAGAGAAGAATATGTACCCCATACTTGACCTCAGATTCCCGCTTTATTAACATATTACATTAGACACATTACAATGTTAGCATTGTACATTTGTTAAAATTAATCAGTTTTAATACATTGCTTGTGCTCAGCTGCATCTGACTTTTTTCGGCCATCTAAACCATAGCCCCCAGGCTCCTCTGTCCATTGGATTTTTCAGACAAAAGTACTGGAGTGGGTTGCCCTTTCCTCTTCCAGGGGATCTTCCTGACCTAGGGATTGAACCCACATCTCCAGTCCTGCATTGCAGGCAGTTTCTTTACCTGTTGAGCCATTTAATATATTGTAGTGTTAGTCACTCAGTCATGTTGGACTCTCTGCAACTACATGGACTGTAGCCCATCAAGCTCCTCTGTCCATGGGATTTCCCAAGCTAGAATACTGGAGTGGGTTGCCATTTCCTTCTCCAGGGCATCTTCCCAACCCAGAGATTGAACCCAGGTCTCCTGCACTGCAGGCAGATTTTTACTGCCTGATCCACCTGGGAAGCTGCATTTAATACATCATTATTATTAGCTAAAGTTGAAAGTTTATTTTGATTGCCCTAGTTTTTAAACTGTTCCCCCTTTTTGACCCGGGATCACACCCATATTACATTTAGTTTTCCTGTCTCCTTGGGCTCCTCTTGGCTGTGACAGTTTCTCAGATTGTGACAGCTTCTTAGGCTTATCTTGTTTTTGATGATCTTGATAGTTTTGAGGAATACTGGTCAAGTATTTTGTAATATGCCCCTACATTGGAATTTGGCTGTTAAGTTTTTGACACAGACTGTAGTTATGGGTTGTTGGAAGGAGGGATCACAGAGATACAGTGCCATTTTCAACACATCATATCAAGGGTATATACCATCAACATAATTGATGACTGTTGACAATGACCTTGATCACCAGGCTGAAGTAGTGTGTCAGGTTTCTCCATTATAGAGTGTTGGAGTGTTCTAGTAAGAATACCCTAGTTAGGGGAATTGCTCTGGTAATTACTTGGGCTTTAGGTATTAGAGTAAGTCATTATATTGATATGATGCTCATTGAAATGTTAAATATTTTTACAAATATGTTCTGAGTTAAAAAATTAAATGCTTTGAATGTTAAGTCTTCCAAGTTTTATTTTTTAAAATAAAAGATTTTTCTATGACATTCTTAAGATTTATGTTTATCTAAAGTAACAATTAAGGTTTCAATATTTCATGTAGGAAGTTAGAGAAGTAAGCATCTAGTTAAATTCTGGAATTTTTTTCTTTATAAAAATGAAATTACTTTGAAATGCAATTTAAACCTAATAAAGTTCACTTATTTTAAGCGTGTATTTAGATGAGCTTTGACAGGTGTGTATAATTTTTAACTAACACTAAGATACTGAACATTTCTGTCACCCTCAAAAGTTCTCTCTTGCATCTTTTCATTTATTCCTCTGAAACTGTTGGTCTGCTTCTGTCTCAAGAGTTTTGTCTTTTCTAGAATTTCGTGTAAATGAAGTCGTACAACGTGTACCCTTTTTGTGTCTGTCTTCTGTAATTTTTGATTCATTCAAGTTGTTATATATTGTAGTAGTTTGCTTCTTTTTCATGCTTATAGTATTCCATGTGTGAATAGTTTCTTTATCCATGTACTTGTCGATGGACATTTGGATCATTCCCAGTTCTGGCTATTTCAGATAATTGTGAACATTTGCATATGAGTTTTTATTTGCTACACATTTTCATTTCTTTATGGTGAAATCCGTGAATTAGGCTTACTAAATTGTTTGATAAGTGTATGTTTAACTTTACAAGAAACTGCTAAACTCTTTTCCAGACTGACTAGCATTTCACATTCTTATGAGCAAGGTAGGAGAGTTTCACATCTTCCATATTCTTATCAATATTTGGTATTGTCAGTGTTTCTGGTCATTTTTGTAGGTGTGAATGGCCATTTCATTGTATTTTTAGTTTACATTTCTCTTAAGATTAATGATGTTGAGAAGTTTACATGTGCTTTTTGCCGCAAAAAAATTTTTATCATTGATGAGTATTGGATTTTGTAAAGTGTAGTTTCTGTGTTTATTGAGATGATCAGATGGTTATTTATTTATTTAGTTTTTACTCTGGTGATATGGTGAATTACACTGAATTTTGGATGTTGGGTGGACCTTGCATTCCTGGAATAAACCCCATGTCATCATTCTGTATTATTTGTATATATGTATGGTTTGCTAATATTTTTTAAATTTATTTTTTAATTGAAGGATGATTGCTTTATAGAATTTTATTGTTTTCTGTCAACCTCAACATGAATCATCCATAGGTATATATATCTCCTCTCCTTTTTGAAACTCCCTCCCATCTCCCTCCCTATCCCACCCCTCTAGGTTGATACAGAGCCCGTGTTTGAGTTTTCTGAGACATACAACAAATCCTCGTTGGCTATCTATTTTACATATGGTAATGTAAGTTTCCGTGTTACATTCTCCATCCATCTCACCCTCTCCTCCCCTCTCCCCATGTCCGTAAGTCTGTTCTCTATGTCTGTTTCTCCATTGGTGCTCTGCAAGTAAATTCTTCAGTACCATTTTTTCTGAATTGTGTATATATGCATTAGTATATGATCTTTCTCATTCTGACTTACTTCAGTCTGTGTGATAGGCTCTAGGTTCATCCACCTCATTAGAACTGACTCAAATGCGTTCCTTTTATGGCTGAGTAATACTCCATTATGTATATGTACCATATACATATCATTTATCCGTTCATCTGTGGATGAACATCTAGACTGTTTCCATGTTTTGGCTATTGTTAATAGTGCTGCGATGAACAATGGGATACATGTGTCTTTTTCAGTTTTTGTTTCCTCAGGATATATGCTGGGTCATATGGTGGTTTTATTCCTAGCTTTTTAAGGAATCTCCATACCGTCTTCCATAGTGGCTGTTTCAACTTACATTCCCACCAGCAGTGCAAGAGTTCCCTTTTTTCCACACCCTCTCCAGCATTTATTGTTTGTAGACTTTTGGTGATGACCATTCTGACTGGCATGAGGTGATATCTCATTGTAGTTTTGATTTCCATTTCTCTAATAATGAGCGCTGTCAAACATCTTTTCATGTGTTTGTTAGCCATTTGCTAGTATTTTGATGAAGATTTTTACATCTTTGTTCATAAAGGATATTGATTTTTCATTTTCTTGTAATGTCATTGCCTTGTTTTGATGTCAGGGTAATGTTGGGCTTAGAAAATGAATTGGGAATTATCATCTGTTTTCAGAAAGAGTAGGTGTAGGATTTTATCTCTTTCTTTACATGGGTGTGATAATTCACCAGTGAGGTCATCTAAGCCTCAAAATATTATTTGTGGGAATATTTTAAACCAACAGTTGAAGTCACTACCTTAGAGTGCTTACTGTTCTGACTTCTAGCATCATAGACTAACTATTCAATAGCCTCCTTATTTTGGAATTAATTTAGATTTAAGGAAAAGTTTTGGATAGTATAAAGAGTTCCCATATACCTCATACCTAGTTTTCCTCATTGTTAACATCTGGTGAGATCAAATAAAGTCTGTAGTTACTTTAGTTAATATCAGTGTCAGTTTGTCAGAACAAAGAAACTGACACTGATATTAACTAAAGTAACTACAGACTTTATTTGGATCTCACCAGATTTTCCAGTAATGGTCTCAGGCTGTTCCAGGACACCACACTGCATTTAGTTTTCTTGTTTCCCCAGTCTCTTCTGGTTTGTGACAGCTCCTCAGGTTTACCTTGTTTTTCAGCCTTAACAGCCTTGAGGGATGCTGGCTAGGTATATTTTAGAATACTCTTCAGCCTGGGTATGCTGCTGCTGTGTCCCATTAGGGTTATGCATTTGTGGAAAGAATACCCAGAGGCAAAGTCCTCTTTTCACTTTATCTTACACAAGGGTATGTGATGTCTGCATGCCATTCATAGAGCATCACTGATGGGATTGATCTGGACCACTTGGCTAAGGTAGTGTTTGCCAGGTTTCTCCACTCTATAAAGTGGCTCTTTTCTCTTTCCATCTGCTATTTTGAAGCAAGTCACTTGTCTCAGTCCACACTTGAGAGAGAAGTATCTGTAGCTTTGATTTGGAATGCTTCTGTAAGGAAAATTGACTTAAATCCAGTACCACAGGGTTCACTCTATCTTTCCTTCCTGTCTGACAGTGAGACCTGGCTCTGACCATCCATTATCCATTTACCTATTTGTTCAACTCCAGTTTACATGAAAAGCTATTTCAGAACTGTTAATCCCACGAGAAACGAATGTTCCATTTAGAATGTTCCATTTAGAGTGCAGTGTTTCCAATCGAAACACTGTTTTCCACAGTTAGGTCAGCTCCACCCCGACCCTTTTGGTACAGGTATGTCATAATTTGTAATGCAGTTAGATTCATTTGTCACAGCTCACATTTCATCTTGGAATCTTCCAGCAGTGTGATTGATGGTTTTTGCTGTTGCATGGTCAGCATTAAGTGAAGTTCATTCTTCCTAAGGTGCAATTCTGTGGGTTTTGACAAAGCAGTTGAGTCATGTGTCCGCCACCCTAGCATTACGCAGAGCAGAGCCTGTGCTCTTGAAGTGTGCCCTTGTGTGTCCCCTTTGCAGTCAGCCACTCTCCCCTCCCCTGATCCATAGCAACTGTTAATCTGTTTTTTGGCGTATCTATTTTTAGTTTTTGCATTTTCCAGAGTTTCTTGTGAATGGAATGATATTAAAATCTTTAGACTTTTCGTCTAACTTCTTGAATAGTTCTTAGTTCCTCCCTGTAGCTCAGATGGTAAAGAATCTACCTGCAATGTGGGAGACGTGGGTTCGATCCCTGGGTTGGGAAGATCCCCTAGAGAAGGGAATGGCAACCCACTCCAGTATTCTTGCCTGCAAAATTCCATGGACAGAGGAGCCTGGTGGGCTATAGCCCATGGGATCACAGCGAGTTGGACACAACTGAATGACTAACACTTACTTACACTTCTTGAACATAGACCATTAAGATTTATTCATAGTTTTGTGAATTAATACTTCATTCTTTAAAAATTATTAATATTCCATTGTGTGGATGAATCATAAGTTTATTTAATCTTCCCCATGAAGATTATCCTGATTACTTCTACTTTTCAGCAATTATGAGTAAAGCTGCTATAAACATCCATGGACAAGTTTTTTTATGAACATAAATTTTCACATCATCTAGGTAAATACCTAAGAGTGTGATCTCTGGGTTATATGGTTATATGGTAAATCATATCACTACTTCACTATTAAGTACTTAGAAACAATAAGTTTAGTAAATCTGTTGTTTAATATTGTCCACAGAGAGTATTAAGATCAGTCTCTAGAAAGTCTGTAAAATCTACTCGTTTATCCAGCCTTTGGTTCTTCTTTATTTTTTAGAAGTTACATTTGCCAAAGTGTGCTTTCTTAGAAGATGATTCTTCATAGATCACTAATTATGGTTCTGAGGTTCTGTAAATTTGTCCATAAATTCACAGAACTCTGGTCTATAATTTATGTGAATGAACTGATTACTGGGTATTAGGAGGTCTGGCGTGCTGTGGTTCATGGGGTCACAAAGGGTTGGACACAACTGAGCGACTGAACTTGTAATTAGATATATCCAAATGTTTTACAGAATGTGTTTTATAAAACAAAGAGTGTGTTTTTTTATTCATTACTAATGTATTGATCCCAGAAACTATGTTTTCCAAATTATCAAATTAGGTTGATATTTCAGAAAATGAAGTGAAAGTCACTTAGTTGTGCCCGACTTTGCGACCCCATGGACTATACAGTCCATGGAATTCTCCAGGCCAGAATACTGGAGTGGGTAGCCTTTCCCTTCTCCAGGAATCTTCCCAACCCAGGGATCAAATTCAGGTCTCCTGTGTTGAAGGCGGATTCTTTACCAGCTGAGCCACAAGGGAAGCTCACAGAAAAGGAAATTAGAGGGTAATGAGTCGTCTTAGTGTGGCAATGTATTTGTTAGGGAGCAGTGTTTGGGAAAAATTAGTTACAGCAAAATTATACAGGTTCTAGGGATTAGATTGAATGAGTGTGTCTCGTCCCTCCCTGCTTCTAGTGTAAATGGCAGGGATGCTAGTTAAAGGAGTGCCAGAGATCACAGTGCCTGGGGCATATTTAGAGACCAGGGCAGGTTTACAGTAATCAAACACAAATAGACAAAGTAGCATGAAGAAATTTCAGTCCTTTCAGCCTTGTTCACAAACTTAATTAGGGCTTATTGGGTCAGAAAATATTTTTCCTCCCATTTTTATCTGTTCCTCTTTCACCCTTCCACCCCTACCCTCTACCTCCTGTTCCACATTACCTTTGAAGGGGATCACACTATCAACAAAAAGAGAGGTTTTTTTGTTTAATCCTAACTTACTTGGTTTAGTTAGCTTGCAGGAAAGGAGCAATGGCAAAAGAAAATTTTAAGATATACAAGGACCTCCATTTTTGATAGAGACACTAGATGTTCTTCTAAAAATCATATGTTATCGAGGAAATTCTGAAGAAAATTAATTTTTTTGTGGCTCTAGAATTGGATCTTTTGCAGGTATTTTTAATTTATGGGAGCTGCTTGGCCTACTCCCTTCACATATTGCCAACTACATCTTTGCTTTTTTATTTTAATCATTTATATAATTTTACAGTGTAATGTTTCAGAGCTGTATGTGGATGTGGATGCTGTTCTTTGCATTTCCATGAGCAGCACAGTACTGGGCTTCAGTTGATGGTGGATGATTGGGGGTGGAGAAGAGGTGGAGTTTCTTCATATCATCCCTCTTGTGGTCAATAAAATCATCTGACAAATGCCTTCCCAAGGATGTCGAGTGTGTATAAAGGAGAAGCCTAGGAATGCCAAGGGAGTGGTGTTTTACTGAGGATTTCTTTCTCCTCTGCTCCATGGAAACGAGCCTTTTGAGCTTTTACTTGTCTGCTGATTTGTCCGGTGATCCAGGTAATCTAGTGCGGTCTTTGTTTTCTCGGTGGTGTGTGAAATGTAGCAAAATGGTAGAAAACTAGCTTTAGTGAAAGGGATGTACTTATAACAAGAATAAAATTAGAAAGGAAAAGGACATGTTACATTGTTCATTACTCTTTAAATAGCTTTGAAGGTTTTTTTCATGTTTTAAAAGACTAATTTGACCTAAAGGAAGAAAATTCCTAGTTTTAAAAACCTGTACTTTAATTGCTTAGCTTGAGAACAAAGGTTTTAGCATCCAGCCTTGCAGGGATATTTTTATTCAGAAGGAGAGGAAGCAGCATCTTTCTGTTACCTTTTTAGAGCTGAATTGACAAAACTCTTCTTGAATCTTAGCTAGAGACTCTGATTTATTATTCTGTGAACTGTGATTTAATTATCTGAAGCTTCAGGTTGGTTGATTCCCTTCGATACCTAAGAGATCTTGGAAGGAGTATGAGAGGGGGCAGGGATTAAATCTATAGTGGGGGAGGGGAATGGTTTTACAGAGTAATCTTCATGATTGTTTTTCCATTTGAAGCTAAATTGAAATATACACTCATTTGGAAACGGTGATATCCATGACACCAAACACTCTTATCTGTTTGAATGATTTTATCCTTTGTTCAGTTTGTGGTATTTTTTGCTTTTGTCAGCTAAAATGTTGGTTATAAATATGAAGAAGCAGCCAGATTACTATGTGATGGCATTGGAATTGCAATTCTGATTTTTTTTTTTTGCATTTGTTTCTGTAAATACATGAGCATGGGCATGAATGTGAAAAGCAAAAGTGCTATAAAATGCTGCAGGCATGTTTGTTTTCTCCTGAAGGTATTTTTCATGGTGGAAGTTGTTTTGTTGTAAATAGAAAGACCCAATTTATGATACTAAGACGTGTTTAGTACTACAGACATCTCTATTTAGAAAAGAAAGACCAAAAACATTTTTAAGCATAGTCTGAAGCTTTCAGTTAATTTGATTATCTTCCTCATAGTGGTATGAGTTATCATACTATTTGCCACATTTTGAAAGTTGCTTGATTCCTCAGAATACTGAAAAATTAATAAATACTTACTGAATGTTTACATAATTTTCAGTACTTTAAATGTAAACACGATGTATAGCATAGTAGAGAGTACAAAAAACCTATGCATATGATGTACTATTTGTGTGTGTGTGCTAGAACATACCTATTGGTTATATATGTGTATGGGCTTTCTGGGTGACGCTAGTGGTAATGAATCCACTTGCCCATGAAGGAGACACAGAGATGTAGGTTCCATCCCTGGGTCAGGAAGATCCCCTGGAGGAGGGCATGCCAATCTGCTCCAGTATTCTTGCCTGGAGAATCCTATGGACAGAGGAGCCTGGCAAGCTAAAGTTCATAGGGTCACAAAGAGTTGGACACAACTGAAGCAACTTAACACATGTATACTTATATACTGACATGTGGGTATTTTACATAAGCTATTATATTTAAGGGATTCCCAGGTGGCTCAGTGGTAAAGAACCCACCTGCCAATGCAGGAGACGCAGGAGACTTGTTTTCCATCCCTAGGTGAGGAAGGTCCCCTGGAGGAGGAAATGGCAACCCACTCCAGTATTCTTTCTTGCCTGGAAAATCTTATGGTCAGAGGAGCCTGACAGGCTACAGTCCATAGAGTCACAAAAGAGTCTTAACATCATTGAGCAACCAAGCACTCATGAGCACTCACTGCATTTAATCTCAAAACAACCTTGACACAAAATTAGCACTATCCCTCTTTCATGGATGCTGCTGCTGCTGCTAAGTCACTTCAGTCGTGTCTGACTCTGTGCGACCCCATAGATGGTAGCCCACCAGGCTGCCCCGTCCCTGGGATTCTCCAGGCAAGAACACTGGAGTGGGTTGCCATTTCCTTCTCCAGTGCATGAAAGTGAAAGGTGAAAGTGAAGCCACTCAGTTGTGTCCGACTCTTAGCAACCCCATGGACTGCAGCCTACCAGGCTCCTCCGTCCATAGGATTTTCCAGGCAAGAGTACTGGAGTGGGGTGCCATTGCTTTCATGGATGAGGGAATTTATATTTTGAGAGGTTAAGTAATTCATCATAAGTAACAAACCATAAAGTGGTGAAGCCCAGGTCAAGCTCGAAAACTCTTCCATGGTTTTGATGTGAGTGTATTGAAACATTATATCACAAATATTTGACATCATGAAGAGTGATGCTGGTAGAGTGAGCAGAAGATAGGGATCCTAATCTCTCTCAGGAATTGAGTAATTGGATAAAAAGTTTAGTATCATATTTTATAAAGAGTGAAGGTTGGACTAGGTCACTTAAAGCCCACTTCTAACATTATATGATTGTATTCCGTGTAAGAGATTTTCATATGTGGCTTATGGAAACAGATAGCGTTACTTTCAAGTTTTTATTGTAAATATGTTTCCATTCCTGATCCTTTATAACCTGCTTTACTTTTTCTCCAGGAGATATTCGTAATGCATATCACCTTCTAATATATTAAGTGTACTTTTTTTCATTAAGTCATTGTTTATTGTCTCCCTTCTCTGTTTCTGCCAAATACAATGCAAGGACCTAGACCAGTGCCTGTCTATGGTAAATTCATTTATTGAATGAATGAATGATATACTTTTATAGTGTGTAGATAAGATATAGAAGTAACTAAATAGTTTTTAATATCAACAGATTCCCTTGGGGTTAATATTATTCATTTTACTATTGTAATGACCCTGTAAGGAGAATTTTGAAGAAGAAACCTATAGCAATTGAGTTTAGGAAGTAAATTTATATATGCTGGAATTTCCCCATGCAAAATTATTGATAGTATAGAACTTCACAATCGTAGTTTTACCCAGTATTCTATTTTAAAATGCTAAAGTATTGTTAGAAATTTTCATATACACAAAGAAAAACACAGTACCAAAGTTCCTTTTTGGTTTATTTGTAAACCTCTGTATACTTTCAAATGTTACTAATTTATAATGGGTAGAAAATATTCAGACCACTGAGTCTTTTACTTCAAAAATTTTTCCTGAAGTATGACATTATATTTACTGGTAGTTTTGGTTCATTTGAATGTTAGGCTTTCTGAGATTTCAGTAGCTTTATTGAGGTAAAATTGATGTATAATAGACTGTATATGATTAAAGTATAAAATTTGATAGGTTTTGTATATATATACAACTGGAAACTGTCTACCACAGTGATGGTAATATATATATATCTGTCATCTCATGTTTCTTTGTAGCTTTTGTAATTTTTCCCTCCTAGCCTTCCCCCACACATCAGGTATCCACTGATGGTATCATTATAGATTAGTTTGTATTTTCTTGCTTTTTGTCATTTAGATTAGCTTGCATTTTCCTGAATTTTATATAACTGAAATTTTACAGTGTGTGATTTTTTTTTCTTATTTTTCTTGCATTCTACATAATTTCTTTAAAATTTGACCATTGTATCAATAGTTCATACCATTTTATTCCTGAATAATATTCCAGTATATGGATATACCACAGTTTGTTTTTCCATTTATCTGTTGATGACATTTGGGTTATTTTCAAGTTTGGGACTAGTAAGAATAGATTTCCTTTGGACATATAAGTCTCTGTATGGACATATATTTTCATTTCACGTAGGAGTGGAATGGCTGAGTTATGAGGTAAGAGTGTAGTATTTAACTCAGAAACTGCTGAAATGTTTTCTAAAGTGATTTCATTGTATTACGTTCCTACCAGTAAAGTTCTAGTTGCTCCAAAGCCTCACCAATGCCTGGTACTGTTAGTCTTTTTAATTTCAGCCATGTTAGCGGTATGTAATGGTGTCATTGTGGTTTTTATTTGCATTTCGACTCATGACCAGTGATGTTGAGCATCTTTTATGTTATTTACTATCCATGTGTCTTCTTTCATGGATTATCCAGTCAAATCTTGTTTTTAATTATGTTCTCTTTTATTTTCTTTTTACATTTTATTTTATTATTATTCTTTTAATTTATTTTAATTGGAGGCTAATTACTTTACAGTATTGTATTGGTTTTGCCATACATCAACATGAATCCGCCATGGGTATACACGTATTCCCCATCCTGAACCCACCTCCCACCTCCCTCCCTGTACCATCCCTCTGGGTTATTCCAGTGCACCAGCCCCAAGCATCCTGTATCCTGCATCAAACCTGGAATGGCGATTCTTTTCTTATATTATACATGTTTCAGTGCCATTCTCCCCAAATCATTCCACCCTCTCCCTCTCCCATAGAGTCCAAAAGACTGTTCCTATACATCTGTGTCTCTTTTGCTGTCTCGCATACAGGGTTATCGTTACCATATTTCTAAATTCCATATATATGCATTAGTATACTGTATTGGTATTTTTCTTTCTGGCTTACTTCACTCTGTATAATAGGCTCCAATTTCATCCACTTCATTAGAACTGATTCAAATATATTCTTTTTAATGGCTGAGTAATACTCCATTGTGTATATGTACCACAGCTTTCTTATCCGTTCATCTGCTGATGGACATCTAGGTTGCTTCCATGTCTTGGCTATTATAAACAGTGCTGCGATGAACACTGGGGTACACATGTCTCTTTCAGTTCTGGTTTCCTCGGTGTGTATGCCCAGCAGTAGGATTGCTGGGTCAAAAGGTGGTTCTATTTCCAGTTTTTAAAGGAATCGCCACACTGTTCTCCACAGTGGCTGTACTAGTTTGCATTCCCACCAACAGTGTAAGAGGGTTCCCTTTTCTCAGTACCCTCTCCAGCATTTATTGCTTGTAGATTTTGGATCACAGCCATTCTGACTGGCGTGAAATGGTACCTCATTGTGGTTTTGATTTGCATTTCTCTGCTAATGAGTGATGTTGAGCATCTTTTCATGTGTTTGTTAGCCATCTGTATGTCTTCTTTGGAGAAATGTCTGTTTAGTTCCTTGGCCCGTTTTTTGATAGGGTTGTTTATTTTTCTGGAATTGAGCTTCAGGAGTTGCTTGTATATTTTTGAGATTAGTTGTTTATCAGTTGCTTCATTTGCTATTATTTTCTCCCCATTCTGAAGGCTGTCTTTTCACCTTGCTTATAGTTTCCTTTGTTGTGTAGAAGCTTTTAATTTTAATTAGGTCCCATTTGTTTATTTTTGCTTTTATTTCCAGTATTCTGGGAGGTAGGTCATAGAGGATCCTGCTGTGATTTATGTTGGAGAGTGTTTTGCCTATGTTCTCCTCTAGGAGTTTTATAGTTTCTGGTCTTACGTTTAGATCGTTAATCCATTTTGAGTTCATTTTTATGTATGGTGTTAGAAAGTGTTCTAGTTTCATTCTTTTACAAGTGTCTTTTAATACTGAGTTACAAGAGTCCCTTATTATATATGATTTGGAAACATTTTGTCCCAGTCTGTGACTTGTCTTCATTTGCTCAGTTTCTCTCTCTTTCTAAAAAGCTTAATTGAGATATAGTTCACATTTCAAAGATCAGAAGTTTTTTAACCTTGAATCTCAGTCGGTCAGTATTTTCTTTTATGGGTTTTGCTTTTGGTATAGCTAAGAAATATTTGTGGCTCAGCTGGTAAAGAATCTTCCTGCAGTGTGGGAGACCTGGGTTCTATCGCTGGGTTGGGAAGATCCCCTGAGAAGTACCCACTCCAGTATTCTGACCTGGAGAATGCCATGGACTGTATAGTCCATGGGGTCGCAAAGAGTCCCACATGACTAAGCGACCTTCACTTCACTTCGAAGGAGGTAAATCCCTCTGCCAAGAAATATTTCCCTAACCAGTATTTATCTGGAGTTTGATTTTAGAAGTTTTATAGTTTTAAGTTTAGTTTTAGGTCTGTGGTACATTTTGAATAATTTAAAAATATGGCTTGAGGTATAAATTAAAGTATATATTTTGGCATATGAATATCCAAATATTCCAGCACCATTTCTTTTAAAAAGTGCTTTTCCTCCACTGAATTCCCTTTGAACCTTTGTTGGAAATCAACTGTCTCCATATATATGTGGGCTAAGTCACTTCAGTCATGTCCGACTCCTTGCGGCCCCCAGCCTGCCCAGCTCCTCTGTCCATGGAATTCTCCAAGCAAGAATATTGGAGTGGCTTGCTATGCCCTCCTCCAGGGGATCTTCCCGACCCAGAGATCAAACCTGAGTCTGTTACCTCTCCTGCAGTGACTGGCGGGTTCTTTACTACTAGTGCCACCTGGGAGTCTCTTCTGTTCTGTCAATTTCTTTGTCTATCTTGACCCAGTTTCACGCTATCTTCACTACTGTAGCTTTATAATAAGTCTTGAAATCAAGTAGAGTTAATCCTTTAACTATGTTCTTCGTTATCAGAGTTGTTGGCCTGTTTAGGTTCTTTGCATTTTTGTATGAACATTAGAGTCAGTTTGTCGACTACTGAAAAAAAAAAGTGTGTTGGGAATTTAATTGGTATTATGTTGAATCTGTAGATTTTGTTGAATCAGTGTTGCTAAAATGACATCTTAACAACATTGAGTTTTCCAGTCCATTAATACAATATATCACTCTCTTTCGGTCTTACTTTTTCTCAGCCATATTTTTCTAGTTTTCCATTTGCAGGTCTTACGTATCTTTTGTCAGAGAGACAAAGGTGGTACTAGTGGTAAAGAAAATGCCTGCCAGTGAGGGAGGTGCAAGAGATGCGGCTTCAAGCCCTGGGTCAGGAAGACCCCTAGAGGGGGAAGTGGCAACCTCCTCCAGTATTCTTGCCTGGAAAATCTCATGGACAGGGGAGCTTGCTGGGTTATAGTCCATGGGGGTCACAAAGAGTTGGACATGATTAAGTGCACAGCACACACACTCTGTGTGTTTAATATTTTGATGTTATCGTAAATGGTATTGTCTTTTCAATATTAATTTCCATTGTTAGTACAATTTACAGTTATACAATTAATTATTGGTTTTGAATTCTACAGCCTTGCTAAGCTTATTAATTAGTTCTGGTAGCTTTTTTGTTGATTTCATAGAGTTTTTATATTGATCATCATGTAGTGTGAGTAAAGACAGCTTTACTTCTTGCTTTGCATCCTAGATACTTTTATTTATTCTTGCCGTACTGCACTGGCTAGAATAGTAGAGTGCTGAGTAAAGTGATTAGAGGAAGCATCCCTGTCCTGTTCCTAATCTTAGGGGAAAGCTTTCCTTTTTTACCTTAAGCATGATGTTAGTTGTAGGTTTTTTTTTTAAGAAATTAAGTCTTTATTGAATTTGTTACAATATTGCTTATGTTGTTTATGTCCTGGTTTCTTGGCCGTAGTGCATATGGGATCTTAGCTCCCTGACCAGGGATCGAACCTACACCCTCTGCATTGGAAGGTGAGGTGTTAACCACTGGACCAGCAGGGAAGTCCCTGTAGGATATTTTATAGATGCCATTTATCAGGTTAGACTTCCAATGAATGTGAGAAATGAAGTTGATACCACTTGCACAAACAGAACTTTTTTTTTTAAGTAGCAGAGGTCACATTTTTTAAGAAGAAAGGGTTTGGAGTATTTTTCAATACCATAGTCTTTTAAACAGGTGAATTCTGTCACTGCCAATAATCTGGCATTGCAAGGGACATCATAACTAGACAGTTTTGGTATTTTTTCTGCTATGTAATTGTGACATAGATTTGAATTTAAAAATATAAGAATGTGTCCTTTAAAATTATTTCTTCACAAGTTTATGGATTTTTGATTCCATAAAAATCAATAATAATGACTGAAATCATATTAATGTAGCAGTATATTTTGATTTAGATTTGTCTAACCACTTTTACATTTTATAGATGATAAGTTAATTTCTTGGGGAGTCTCATCCACTTCCATGATATCTGCTCTCATGCTGATGTCATCCTGATCTGGAATTGCCAGATCAGTCTCCTCTCTGAACTCCAGTCCTTTGTAGATACGTATTCCTACGGTATCCTGCAGGTGCCTTGACTAACACAAAACTGCTTACTTCCCAAACCTGCTCTTGCGTTTCTTTCCATTGTGAGTGGCACAATTAAATGTTCTGTGTAAGCCAGACTTCTTGGAGTTCCTTTCACTCCTTTTCCCCTAAATTTGCTGGAACTTCCATGCTTACTTACATAGTATTATTTTTGGTGTTTAGCCCCTGTTCTTCATTGGCTTTGTTATTGCACTCTTCATCATTTTTTAATCTAGAAATGCTGTTATTTTCTAATTAGTTTTCCAGCCCCCCAGTGTTATGTCTTTGCTGCCCATTCCTCATGTTATTTGCAAGGGAGTATTTCTAAAGTGCATAGTGGATCATACTACTGCCTGGCTTATAGTCTATTAGTGTACCTGCATTGTCTTCAGCAGTGGTTCTTTGGAGGAAGAATATTGCAGACCTCTTTTGAAACCCTCTCCAGAGAGTCTCATAGTATAAAATATTCAATACCTATAGAAGCTGAAATTGAAGTTTAAATTCCTTTGTATGATATATAGACACCTTTTGATCTGGCTACTGTTTATCTCCCCAGACATCTTTACTCTCTTCCCACCCAACCCCCATGTTCCAGCCATACTGAGCTACTTAAATTTTCTCCAAACAAATCAGCATATGCTTTTTCCCTTGCTTAGAATTTCTCTTCTTGATTCTTTGGTTATTAATTCATTCAGCAAATATTTACTGAACATTTTGAGGACCTAACCAGGAAGTGGATTTACTTTGTACTTACGGAGATGTCTAATTATATAGAATAACATTGAACACAAAATAAATGATTATAAAATGTGGTAAACTATTAAAAACGAGAGAACAAGGTTAATTGGGGAGACAGTATAACAGGAGGAGCTTAATTTAAATTGGAAACTGAGGTCAGGAAAGGCCTTTCTGTGGTAGCAACCTTTTAGCAGAGACCTGAAGTATACTCAGGAGTTGGGTGGGTAGGGAGAGTGGCTCAGAGCAGATTGCAAGATAATCCTTTTGGCAGGAAGCATGCATATGAAGCAATAAAGGTAGGCCACTGTGACTGGAGCATAGGGAATGGGCAGGAGAGGGTGGTATAAAGTTGAGATTAGAAAGGTAACAAGTTATGTTACCTTTAAAAGCTATGTTTTATATTTAGGCCTTGCATGTCATGTTTGGTGTTTGGATGTTCCCCCCCTCCCCCCCGCCCCAGATGCAATGGGGAAAGAATTTAAGCAAGGGAGGAACATGCTAAGATTTGTGATTTGAAATTATACGGCTGCTCTTTGGGAAAATGAAGGATGTGTGCAGGAGTAGAAGTGGCAAGGCCACTAGTGCAGTAGTCTAGGTTTGAGATGAGATGGCTAGCTTTGGTGAAGCTCAGAAATAGACAAATTGGAAATATGTATGGAAGGTCAGATCACTGGAATGTGATGATGAATGTTAACTCTTTGAAGATAGTGACATTTATTTTGTGTCTTCAGTCTCTAGAGCAGTGCCTGATATACAAGTAGTGCTCAATAAATATCATTGGATGGATGGAGAGGTGATGTGTTGGATATTAGGCCCCAGTGAAGAAGGTTGTCATTAATGACTTCTAGATCTGACTGACTGAGCTAGGTGGATGGTGGTCTATTTATTGAGATGGAGAAGCAGGTTTTGAGAGGCAGAGTAAGAATTCAGTTTTAGATATATTGAAGTTGAGGTGCCAGAGAGATATCTAAATAGACATGTCCAGATGGCAGTTGGTTAGGGCCCAGAAGGTACAGGAAGTCCATCTGACAGTGTCTACTGTCTTTCATTCAGTTTAGTTCAGTCGCTCAGTCGTTTCCGACTCTTTGCGACCACTTGAATTGCAGCATACCAGGCCTCCCTGTCCATCACCAACTCGCAGAGTTCACCCAAACTCATGTCCATCGAGTCGGTGATGCCATCCAGCCATCTCATCCTCTGTCGTCCCCCTTCTCCTCCTGCCCCCGATCCTCCCAGCATCAGAGTCTTCTCCAGTGAGTCAACTCTTCGCATGAGGTGGCCAAAGTATTGGAGTTTCACCTTTAGCATCAGTCCTTCCAAAGAACACCCAGGACTGATCTCCTTCAGAATAGACTGGTTGGATCTCCTTGCAGTCCAAGGGACTCTCAAGAGTCTTCTCCAACACCACAGTTCAAAAGCATCAATTCTTTGGCGCTCAGCCTTCTTCACAGTCCAACTCTCACATCCATGCATGACCACAGGAAAAACCATAGCCTTTACTAGACGGACCTTAGTCGGCAAAGTAATGTCCCTGCTTTTAATATGCTATCTAGGTTGGTCTTCTCTTGGAAGGAGTAACCGTCTTCTAATTTCATGGCTGCAGTCACCATCTGCAGTGATTCTGGAGCCCAGAAAAAAAGTCTGACACTGTTTCAGTTATTTATTGAGCACCTACTCTGTGCCTAGTACTGTCCTGAAATACAGGGGTGAACCGGAGATCCTTACATCACAGAATTTATATTCTTGCAAGTTAGGGGTGGGGTGGGTGATAGATCAACAAATAAATGCTTTAAAAACTGAGTACTGTGTTCTAGAGTACCTGAGAGCACGAGGTTAAGACAGTCTCCATTGAGACTTGTCTTCTGTTGGATAGCTGTGGGGTGGCTTTTGTTACAGGTATGTGTTAACTTCTGCATTTTAATTGATTGAGTGCTTACCCTCAATTCTTTTACCTTACCGTCTGCATTCCCGAGTTCTGTCTTTCTTTCTTTTTTATGGGATGGATTTTGGTTTTAATTAGTGTTTCTCCCCCTCTCCCAAGAAGAGATGATAGATGCTTTATTTCCTTATTTCTCTAAATATTTATTTCTATTTCCAGTGTGTATAATACCTTTTAAAGGAAGGTTAGACATTGTATGCTTTCTCTTCTCACAATGGAGTCATAGCTTCTAGCATAGGGAGTCTTATTGTGGAGAAATCTTGAGGCTAGTAACTTAATCTTATCCCTTTACACATAACTTAATTTTTCTTGTCTAGGTGCTAGTGTAGCTCTTTGTTTAAAAATCTTAAATTTTTGTAACTGCTGCCCGACACAGCACAGAGAACTCTGTGACTTGAAGAACTTGGCTGTGAGCCACACAGACCTTCTGAACACGAACAGAAAAAGAAGAATAGGTAACAGGAAGATGGAATAGTTAATAACAGCTAACATTTACTGTGCATGTAACATATGCCTGTAATTGCTCCAGCAAAAGAAGCTAAGTCACAGAAAGATTAAGGAACTTGCTTAAGATTAGATAGTAAGCAGAGAAGCTGAGTTGCAAACCAAGTTGCAGTATATGTGTTAGGGTCATTTATTTTAATTTATGTCTGTTTTTATAGTGTGCATTGTATCCTTCCATCTTCAGATTAGAATTCTGTATTTTTCAGAATTTTAAAAATGTATTTTTGAATATTCTCTTTATACCTGTAAAGCATAGTAGTTAAGAACAAGGCTCTAGAACAGCAAGGTCTGGGTTTGCAACTGTGATCCCTAGGTTTAGGGAGACCTGTTTCCTGTTCAGGTCTACTAAAGACTTTCTTGGTGTGGATCAAGAATTTAATAGATATGGCAAGTAGTTAGTGGTTTAAGGTTATACTCATGTACTCTTTCATGGAGAAGATGGATTTTTGTCCCCTCTTATTTTGCTTTTAGTGTTGAGGAAGCCTAGTACAGTGAAACTGCTTTTCTTTTCCATCTTTATGTGGAGTTTAATGAATGTTTATTGAAGGAATGAGAGATTTCTGAGAACATTGCACTTTTAGGTGGAAACAGATTTTTCTTCAGCTGAAACTCTGGCAAGTTGCCCTCTTGGCAAATAGATATTAACAAAATTCTCAACCAGACTTTGAGATTTGGGGACACAGATTCTGTATGAATGGGAATTCTTTTGTAACCAGTTTATATTGGCTTATCTTTGCCTAAAAGGAATAAATGGTATAAATACCTTTCTAACTAAATATTTTATAGTTACACCAGATCTAGTTTTCTGCTCCTCACTCATGTGAAAACTTTTAGTTAACTGTAAAAAGAAAAACTGCACAAAAGAAAGATAATGTTTTGTTGGAAGGTAGTAATCCAGAGATTGAGAGCAGCGGCTCTAGTGAGACTATGAGGGTTTTCAGTCAAAAGTCCTCCATCTACTAGTTATATAACTTGTATAAGTTATTTAGCTTCTTTGAATCTCACATTTTTCCACTATAAAATGAAGCTAAAAATAATATTTATCTCTTTGAATCTTTGTTAGAATACAGTTAACTAATATATATATGTAAAATAGTTAATGCAGAGATTGGCGTATGGTAAGTACTTAAGTAAAACTACTACTCAAGTAAGTTTTAGCTAATATTATCATGGTTTCCATTGTTAATGATTATTCTTATGGATAATGGAGGGCATATATTTGGAGCAGTCTGCCTAGCATAGTTTTTAACTACCAAGTAAACCTGGAGGTATTGAGTGTTCCTCAACTAATAAATATTCTTCCCAAATTAGGGAATCTGGCCTCAGGAAGTACAAACCAGCTTACTTTGTTGTTCTTTACCTCTTTAATTTATGCTTATTTCCAGCCAGTTTATCTCCTCTTTAACATACAACTTCAGCAAAACAATTTTTCTCATGCAGAAATATTTGTTTTGATGTTGAGCATGTTTAAATTTGGGTTTGAGCACTGATGTAAAACTAAACTGGATTCCCTCCATTCACTCTCCCTTCACCCTCCCAGGGTAGCATTTTTTTAGGAACTAAAATAGCTTTATCTAACAGGGTCTTCCTGCCATTAGCAGTGGAACAGTACAAAGGCCACATTGAGCATAACTGCTGGGGAAACCCTTTTTCCTTCTCTGGCCTGTAAATGCTGTTCTGTCTCTGTGAAAAGCCCTGACATCAGCTCTTGGAAAAATCCAAATACTTGTGTTAGAACAGGGCTGAAACACTTGCCTGAGCAAAGACTAAATGACTGAACTGTGGTTATAAGTTTACCAGATGCCTCTCAGTCATGTTATGCTTAAAAAAAAAATTAAATCTGTGAGTTTGAGATGTTATCTAGAGAATTTAGGATAGAAATGACAATGTAATAGATATCTGTTTCTTTACTAGTTACCTCATTTTATTCTTTTTCCTAAATAAAATCTAATTTCAAGATAATATGGAATTCATGCTTGGTGGGAGAGACTATATCAACATTATAAGCTTTGTGTAGTATTCTCCATCATTAAGTGCTTCCTAAGTATTGATATTTGGGGCAGAATACACTTTTATGTAAAATAGACTGAAGTTAACTTTCTTATGTGTGTTAATTGCTCAGTCATGACTGACTCTTTGTGATCCCACGGTCTGTGACCCAGGGATTGAACCTGGGTCTCTCCTGCATTGCAGGCAAATTCTTTACCATCTGTGCTACTAGGCAAGTAACTTTTTAGTATTCAAATATATGGAATATGAAAGTTCATTCATCAGAAGGGTGCTTTAAAACAAATCAGGTGATGACTCAAACACCTATAGTGGTTTTCCGTTGTACTTTTGAGTAAAATCTAAATTTGTTGATACGGCTCGCAATCTTACATTATCTGGTTCCTGTCTACACCTGTTGATCTCTCCTGGCCGTTCTCTGTGCTCAAGCAGCAGTGAACCTCATATTTCTTAAAACACTAAACTTCTTCTCCCTTGTGACCTTTGTACTGGCTATTCCCTTTTCCCATAACCCTCTGGCTCCAGATTTTCTCACAACTGGCTTCTTTACCTCATTTACATCTCAACTCAGATGCCTTAGATATCTTCTTTGAGTAAACTAACTTAACCCATTTAGTCCCAGTTACATCTGTTTTCTTTTGTCATAGCACTTAACTGAAATTATGTGGTGCACTTAACTGAAATTATGTGGTGCAGTTATCTGTTTGGACTGTTGTGTTCCTGTAGAATGGAAGCTTCTTGAGAGCAGAGGCCTTATCTGTTCAGTGATGTAGCCTCCCGTGTCTAGAGCAGTGTGTGGCACAGTTTGCTGTCCATGTAACTTGGTATGCATTTGGCTGCCCGTAGCAGGAAGCTAAGTCAAAGCAACTTAAGGTGTAAGGACGGCACAGACGCTTCCGGGAGCACACACAGCGTCTGTTGGTGGGCTGAGGGGTTTCTGGCTTAGTGGCATGACTCTGTGAGTGGCCCAGGTTCTGCAGTGTGTGGCACAGTTTGCTGTCCATGTAACTTGGTATGCATTTGGCTGCCCGTAGCAGGAAGCTAAGTCAAAGCGACTTAAGGTGTAAGGACGGCGCAGACGCTTCCGGGCACGCACACAGCGTCTGTTGGTGGGCTGAGGGGTTTCTGGCTTAGTGGCATGACTCTGTGAGTGGCCCAGGTTCTTTCCGTTTTCCCTCTTTGCTGCCATCGTCACCTGCATCTTAAACTAGTCGGTAAGATTGGACGCTGACTAGCGCCAGGCCTGCTTGCTTCCTCATACACCTCTAGTGGAAGAGAGAAAATTTCATGTGTTGCTCTCAGGAGGAAGAGATGCATCCAGCAAACTTTGTTTCTATTCTTCAGTCTCTTTCTGAATTAATTACATACCCAAGAATGGAATTACCATTAGACCAAAAGGCTCATCTCTTTTGCTGTAGATGGAGTCATTTTTCTCTGAGGAAAGTAATAGATAAAATAGTAGTAAAAAAAATGGTAGTTTCTAGATTGGGAATCACATATCCTCTATAATCCTAAATAAAAAAATTTTAATGAGTAAATACATTTAGTAAACATGTATTGTTAAGTATATGCTCAGCAATCTACTAGTGAATTGAAATACAAAATCAGATAGAACATGTTCTTTACCTTTAGATAATTTAAGGTTTAGTGAGTGAGTCAGACAAGTTAACAGAATATTTAAATTGTTTTAAAAATCAGTCAGCTGTAACATTATGACTATAGCTAACACTGCTGTATAACAAAGGAAAGTTGTTAAGAGTGTAAATTCTAAGTTCTCATCACAAGGAGAAATTTTTTTCCTCTTTTCTTCTTTTTATTGTATCTTTATGAGAAGATGTATGTTAGCTAAACCTATTGTGATAATTGTTTCACACTATGTGTAAATTAAGTCATCATACTGTGCACCTTAAACTTACACAGTGATGTGTATCTATTATTTTTCAGTGAAACTGGAAAAAAATCAGTCGATTAATTGATTAAAATAATCCAAAAGAAAGTGGAAAAAGTGAAAAGGGGAAACAAAGAACAAATGAGACAAGTGAAAAGCAAATAGCAATGATGATAGACTTAAACCTATCCATATCGGTAATCACATTAAAGGAAAATGGCCTAAACACCCCAATTAAAAGACCAAGATTATCAAAATAGATAAAACAGCAAAGCCCAACTATATGCTGCCTACCAAAAAAAACTTTAATAAATACACAAAATGTAAAAAGATGGGGAGAGGGGTTCATGATGGGGAACACATGTACACCCATGACTGATTCATGTCAGTGTATGGCAAAAACCACTACAATATTAATTAGCCTCCAATTGGAATAAATAAATTAATTTTTTTAAGTAAAAGGATAGGAAAAGATATACTGTGCTAACACCAATCAAAGTAAAGTTAGTGTGAATATGTTAATAGCAGATAAAGTAGACTTCAAGCAAAAATATTGTTAAGAATAAAGAAAGTCACTTCATAATGACAAAGTAGTCAATAAAAAAGCAAACAGCAGCTCTAAACTTTTGTGCATCTAATAACAGAGCTTTAAAATTCATGAAACAAAACTGACATATGTAAACGACAAGGAAACAAATCCACAGTCAATAACAGTGACGTCAGTCTCTCCCAATAATTGAGAGCAGCAGACGGAACGTCAGCAAGGGTATGAAGCACTTCACACTGCTGACCAGTCTGATCTGATTGCATTTTGAAGCACTTCACACTGCTGACCAGTCTGATCTGATTGCATTTATAGAGCATTCTAACCAACAGCATAATATACTTCTGTTTGCTGTAAGTGCACCAGGGAACATTCACCAAGATAGACCATATTCTGAACCACAAAGTAAGTTTGCGTAAATTAAAAAGATTTAAATTATATTAAAGTATGTTCTCTGACCACAGTGAAATTACTCAGTTTCAGTTCAGTTCAGTCGCTCAGTCGTGTCCGACTCTTTGCAACCCCATGAATTGCAGCACACCAGGCCTCCCTGTTCATCACCATCTCCCAGAGTTCACTCAGACTCATGTCCATCGAGTCCGTGATGCCATCCAGCCATTTCATCCTCGGTCATCCCCTTCTCCTCCTTCCCCCAATCCCTGCCAGCATCAGAGTCTTTTCCAATGAGTCAACTCTTCACATGAGGTGGCCAGAGTACTGGAGTTTCAGCTTTAGCATCATTCCTTCCAAAGAAATCCCAGGGCTGATCTCCTTCAGAATGGACTGGTTGGATCTCCTTGCAGTCCAAGGGATTCTCAAGAGTCTTCTCCAACACCACAGTTCAAAAGCATCAATTCTTCAGCGCTCAACCTTCTTCACAGTCCAACTCTCACATCCATACATGACTATGGAAAAACCATAGCCTTGACTAGACGGACCTTAGTCGGCAAAGTAATGTCTCTGCTTTTGAATATGCTATCTAGGTTGGTCATAACTTTTCTTCCAAGGAGTAAGCGTCTTTTAATTTCATGGCTGCAGTCACCATCTGCAGTGATTTTGGAGCCCCCAAAAATAAAGTCTGACACTGTTTCCACTGTTTCTCCGTCTGTTTCCCATGAAGTGATGGGACCGGATGCCATGATCTTTGTTTTCTGAATGTTGAGCTTTAAACCAACTTTTCCGCTTTCCTCTTTCACTTTCATCAAGAGGCTCTTTAGTTCTTCACTTTCTGCCATAAGGGTGGTATCATCTGCATATCTGAGGTTATTAATATTTCTCCCGGCAGTCTTGATTCCAGCTTGTGTTTCTTCTAGTCCAGCATTTCTCTTGATTTACTCTGCATATAAGTTAAATAAACAGGGTGACAGTATAGAGCCTTGACGTACCCCTTTTCCTATTTGGAACCAGTCTGTTGTTCCATGTCCAGTTCTAACTTGCTTCCTGACCTGCATACAGATTTCTCAAGAGGCAGGTTAGGTGGTCTGGTATTCCCATCTTTTTCAGAATTTTCCACAGTTTATTGTGATCCACACAGTCACAGGCTTTGGCATAGTCAATAAAGCAGAAGTAGATGTTTTTCTGGAACTCTCTTGCTTTTTCCATGACCCAGCGGATGTTGGCAATTTGATCTCTGGTTCCTCTGCCTTTTCTAAAACCAGCTTGAACATCAGGGATTTCATGGTTCACGTATTGCTGAAGCCTGGCTTGGAGAATTTTGAGCATTACTTTACTAGCATGTGAGATGAGTGCAATTGTGCAGTAGTTTGAGCATTCTTTGGCATTGCCTTTCTTTGGAATTGGAATGAAAAGTGACCTTTTCCAGTCCTGTGGCCACTGCTGAGTTTTCCAAATTTGCTGGCATATTGAGTGCAGCACTTTCACAGCATCATCTTTCAGGATTTGAAACAGCTCCACTGGAATTCCATCACCTTCACTAGCTTTGTTTGTAGTGATGCTTTCTAAGGCCCACTTGACTTCACATTCCAGGATGTCTGGCTCTAGGTGAGTGATCACACCATCGTCATTATCTGGGTCGTGAAGATCTTTTTTGTACAGTTCTTCTGTGTATTCTTGCCACCTCTTCTTAATATCTTCTGCTTCTGTTAGGTCCATACCATTTCTGTCCTTTATCGAGCCCATCTTTGCATGAAATGTTCCCTTGGTGTCTCTAATTTTCTTGAATAGATCTCTAGTCTTTCCCATTCTGTTGTTTTCCTCTATTGCTTTGCATTGATTGCTGAAGAAGGCTTTCTTATTTCTTCTTGCTATTCTTTGGAACTCTGCATTCAGATGCTTATATCTTTCCTTTTCTCCTTTGCTTCTCATCTCTCTTCTTTTCACAGCTATTTGTAAGTCCTCCCCAGACAGCCATTTTGCTTTTTTTGCATTTCCTTTCCATGGGAATGGTCTTGATTCCTGTCTCCTGTACAGTGTCACAAACCTCCGTCCATAGTTCATCAGGCACTCTATCTATCAGATCTAGGCCCTTAAATCTATTTCTCAGTTCCACTGTATAATCATAAGGGATTTGATTTAGGTCATACCTGAATGGTCTAGCGGCTTCCCCTACTTTCTTCAATTTGAATCTGAATTTGGTAATAAGGAGTTCATGATCTGAGCCACAGTCAACTCCTGGTCTTGTTTTCGACGACTCTATAGAGCTTCTCCATCTTTGGCTGCAAAGAATACAGTCAGTCTGATTTCGGTGTTGACCATCTGGTGATGTCCGTGTGTAGAGTCTTCTTTTGTATTGTTGGAAGAGGGTGTTTGCTATGACTAGTGCATTTTCTTGGCAAAACTCTATTAGTCTTTGCCCTGCTTCATTCCGCATTCCAAGGCCAAATTTGCCTGTTATTCCAGGTGTTTCTTGACTTCCTACTTTAGCATTCCAGTCCCCTATAATGAAAAGGACATCTTTTCTGGGTGTTAGTTCTAAAAGATTTTGTAAGTCTTCATAAAACTGTTCAACTTCAGCTTCTTCAGCGTTACTGGAAGACTCCTTAGAGAAATGATTGATTCTAGGTCTGGAGTAGGCAAGATATAAGATGAACCTAGAGCACTTTATAGTGCCAGAAGCAAGGAAGTGCTAAAAAAAAATGTAAAACAGTGGAAACACAGATGCCAACCTGAAAAAAACTCTCAGTGGCTTAAGCTGGAATCCCTTTTTTGAGCAATAAGATAATGTATTGATTAGAACTCAAAAGTATAAAATAAATATACATGAATTCATGCTGATAGAAATGATTATGTAAATTAAGTATAGGAGAAGATACAAATTTTCTGTATGGGAGGAGTTCCAAATGGTATTATGTGAATTCTGCCTCCTTCAGGAGATGGAGCTTAATCTTCCCAACCCCTAATATGGGATTGGAGTTAGTGATTTGCTTCTAAAAAATAGAATAATAAAGGGAGGGGGAACTACAGGGCAAAATCTGGCAAATGCTGTCTTAGCCAAATGATCAAGGGTTAATATTACTAGTGAAGTCAAGGTGATATAATATATCCTTCGATATGGGCTTCCCTGGTGGCTTAGACAGTAAAGAGCCTGTCTGCAATGTAGAAGACCCAGGTCCAATCCCTGGATCAGAAGATCACCTGGAAAAAGGGAACAGCTACCTATTTCAGTGTTATTGTGTGAAGAAACCCATGGACGGAGGAACCTGGCAGGCTACAGTCCATGGGGTTGCAAAGAGTCTGACACGACTGAGCAGCTAACACTTTGACTTTGCATCCTCTGATACATGCCAAGAAAGGCATTTCACCTCTGTGGTATTTCAGAAACAGGCCCACATATGTACATACAACTGACTTTCAACAAAAGTGTAAAGGCAATTCAATAGAAAAAGGATGGTTTTTCCAACAAATGATGCTGTAACAACAGGATGTCACTATACAAAGAAATAAATTCCTGCCCATAGTCATGCCCTGTTCAAAAATTATTGTAAAATATGTCATAGACCTAAAAGTAAAATTGAGTATCATTAAACTTTCGGGAAGAAAATCTAGGAGAAAAATGTAGGACTTTTTTATGTTAAGGAAAGCTTTCTTAGATATGACACCAAAAATGTGTGATCACATTCACAAGCACTAGGAGTTAGAACATCAATATATCTTTGTGAAGGACACAATTTAACCCACAACAACTGTGGTGGTTCCCAGTTTAAAGATTGTTTTCATGTTTAATGCAGGGGAACTGAGAATTTTTCTGTGTACTAAGTACAATTCCCATACTGTGTATGTAAGTAAAGCATCTTCCATATCTTTGCTTGCTTTTCTTTCAAATGTAATGATGGTATTATAATTATTAAATACAGAATTATTTGAAAATATGAGTTTAGTGTAGCTTTTTGGCATTTATTCACTTTGTGGATAATACACCTGTAACTTCTGTTATGTATATCTCTGCTTTATCCATTTTTACTTTTAACAGTTTTTTAATGGTAGGCTGCAGTCCATGGGGTCGCTAAGAGTTGGACATGACTGAGCGACTTCACTTTGACTTTTCACTTTCATGCATTGGAGAAGGAAATGACAACTCACTCCAGTATTCTTGCCTAGAGAATCCAAGGAGGGAGGAGCCTAGTGGGCTGCCGTCTATGGGGTTGCACAGAGTTGGACACGACTGAAGTGACTTAGCAGCAGCAGCAGCACCTGTTTTATGCCACACTTTGGTACTTGGGCTGCAAAGTAATGTTACTTTGGACCTTTGTCTTACAAAGTCTGTTCCTAAAACAGCTCCTTCAGCTTCTTGCTTCTGTGTGTTTCTGGGGGTTCAGGATTGGGAATTCATGTACACCCGTGGCGGATTCATGTCAGTGTATGGCAAAACCAATAGAGTATTGTAAAGCAAAATAAAGTAAAAAAAAAAATTAAAAAAAAAAAAATGATTTCACAGGATTGAGCTAGGAGACTGCTGTGTCTTCTTACGTTCTGATTACCTTGTACACACAGAAACTCCTCTTGACTTCCAGCCAAACTCCCGTGTGGATTCCTTACTATAGATAACTTCATCTTAAGGAAGAAATCAACAGGGAGTGCATACCTTGAGTTACAAGGATATTTTGTTACAACATTGTTTATTATACTGTAAAACTGGAGCTAGCCTAAATATTTACAAAAGGGAATTGCTTAGGTTAATTAAATAGCGGTATCACAAAGCACATTGCAGTTATCAAGAATGATCTGGAGCCCTGTTTTTCAGATCTTTATCTCACTTGTAAGTTCAATATATAAAATAAAAGTTAAATAGCTCTGATGTATGGGAAACCCAGAGTCTCCATCTACCCATTTTTGTCCCCTGATGGTCCTAGAATTTTATGCAGCACAGTTTAAAACCATTGCTTTGGTTAAAAAAAAAAAAAAAGTAATGATGTAAATCATGTTGATGTTTTATTAAGTTAAAAAATTGCCAAATAATATGTCTGTTATGCTTTAAGTTTTATAAAAGAATTTTTATATACTGTGTTTATGCTATATACAAATACAGTAGTCTATACCTTGAGAAAAGATAGGGCACATACTCATAAAAATTCTAGGTATTGAGATTATGGAAGAATTTTTGGTTTCTATTTTGTCTTTTAAATTGTGTACATGTGTTTCTTTGAGAGTAAAGATATTTTTTCCATATTAAGAAATAGAGAATCATTGCTTAATAGGAAACTTTACATTTTGGGAAAATAATTCCTCAGTTTTTGTGAGAGAGGAGTTATCTTGAGAATGCTATAAAATACTCTTAGTAGCATAGATTTCTTTAGAAATTGTTAACATCAGTAGTCTTAGGTGTTAAGTTTGTTAAAATAAGTCACATTTTTATCATCCAAGGGAGAAAGCAGAACTGAAAATGAACTGAACTTTATAAAGCACTGATTCTCAGTTCTGAGATAACGTAAGAAGGTCAAAACAATTGAAATACTCCTTCCCTCCATCTTTTCAGATTAAGTATTGTTGTGAGCCATTGTTAATGAGTATACCTCCGCTCTAGTTCCTTGGCTTTAAGGTCAAGAAGAACTTTTGTAGAAGAAAGGATAAAAGGGCATGCATATATCTGATTTTCTCAACTTTGCTCCACAAAATTGGAGGGTTGTTTTTTTTTTGGCAGTAGTTTGAAAGTTTGGAGTTTTCAAGTTTGGCAGCAGAAAGTGTGGTTTTACAATAAACTTAAGTGGATAGCTAAGAGAAGTTGAGTTGTTATTATTTGATTGCAAAACCAAAGCATTTATGAAGAGAAATCACCATAGTTTTAAAACCAAAATTTTCATCAGAGCATTCATTATATACATATCAAGTAAAGGTATTTTCAGTGAAAATTAATTTCCTCAGAAGAAAATAAAACATTTTTATGGATGTGGAAGGTGTGTTATATAGAAAATCTAATTGTAATGAAACTGGCTGTCCATCAGTTTGTTTTGTAGTCTTATCTTTACCTATATTTTATATTCATATAGCCTCAAAATTTTCATTATTTATGGAAATATCTCACCAGCTAAGGAATATGACTTAAATATAAGGATAGGTAATCAAAATCCTTACCCATAATGCATTATTTACATAAATTTTTAAAATTGTAAGTGGAAAACATGGAGTATGTTCAACCCTTATTCCTTTAAAGTTCTTCCCAGAAAGTGTATAACATTTTAATTTCCTCAAAAGAAATAGACCTGTGTTGGTTTAGATCAAGGAAATTGTGAACGTTTTTATTGTTATGTGGGGACTAAATATATACTTTTCTTATTCGGTATATTTTCTTGTCCTGTGATTTTGGGGCATTACTTGGTTAAATATAGCTATGGCAGTGATTAGGCTTCTTGTAGTCAAGGAATGAGTACACACTGTGTGCCAACACCTGAAGGTAAGCAGAGATCAAGAATAATAATATTCTGTGATTTGGGAGTTAATGTAGCTTTGATGGTTTTTCCTCTCCCAAGATTTTAGAAATGAAATCCTATTGCTGTTGTGTTGACATTTGATAAGTATTTAAGAGCACTTAAGAGAAATCATTATAATTTGTTTTCTTGTTTAATTGATAGTCCTTGCTATATACAGTGCTATTTTTAAGTGATATATAATAATTTAAATTTTTATATAATAGAAAATAATTTTTATATAATAGAAAAAATGTTGACATGCTTTTTTATATTTTATTAAATTGTCTAAGTGTATCAGTGGCACCTTAGTGCAAAAGGTAAAAAGCTAACAACTGAGGATTTCTACTTTTTCAGAAGCACAATTATATCTTTTGCTAAATTTGAAGAAAGAAGTTTATTCCTACAAATTTTGCATAATTGTTACTGCAGCTTACAAAATTTGAGCATTTAATATTAGTATATGTTACTGTAAATTCTCGTTGGGAAACATCCCCATCCCAGGTTAGGAGACCTCTCTCTCTCTCTCATTTTTATTGTCACAAACAAATCCTGAAAGAGGGAATTGTGAAACAAGGTTAAGATTTAAATTTCTATCTATAATATAAGGGGAAATATTGGAAGCAGTGACAGATTTTATTTTCTTGGGCTTCAAAAATCACTGCAGATGGTGATTGCAGCCATGAAATGAAAAGATGCTTGCTCCTTGGGAGGAAAGCTATGACAAACCTAGACAGCATATTAAAAAGCAGAGACATCACTTTGCTGACAAAAGTCCATATAGTCAAAGCTATGGCTTTTCCAGTAGTCATGTGTGGATGTGAGAACTGGACAGAAAGAAGGCTGAGTGCCAAAGAATTGATGCTTTTGAGTTGTGGTGCTGGAAAAGACTCTTGAGAGTCCCTTGGATAGCAAGGAGATCAAACCAGTCAATCCTAAAGGAAATCAGCCCTGAATATTTGTTGGAAGAACTGATGCTGAGGCTGAAGCTCTAATACTTTGGCCACTTGATGCAAAGAGCCAATTCATTGGAAAAGACCCTGATGCTGGGAAAGACTGAAGGCAGGAGAAGGGGACGACAGAGGATGAGATGATTAGATAGCATCACCCAACTCAATGGACGTGAGTTTGGGCAAACTTTAGGAGATAGTGAAGGACAGAGTAGCTTGGCATGCTGCAGTCCATGGGGTTGCAAAAGTCAGGCATGACGACTTTGCAATTGACCACCAACAACCCTGTCTAAAGAAAATCATGCATTGACTCTGTAAGTCCTGAGATTATTCTGTAGAGTCCAGTTTCTTGCTGATTTTTGTTTTATGTGTATGATGTTTTGATTGGTGTTGAATGGTATGAGAATACTTAAGTAGTTTGAAGGTCTCAGACTTTTTCAGATTTTTTTAAACTTTTTTTTTTTTTTTTTAGTAATTTGAAGTGTTAAAAAGACACTGTAAGTTAATAGTGATACTCATGACCTCAAAGGAAAGTTAGTTAGAAACCTTACAGGAACTACTCAGAAAAGTGATAATGTTCCAGATTTTCAGTAAAGAGATGAAGGTTTAATAAGCTGTTATTTTCTCTTATGACTTACTTTTCCCAGTCTAGAAGCAACCAATATGAAATGTATAATATCACTGACAGAATTAAAATAATTTAGAATTAACTATTTGATTTGTCAAAGTATGTCCACAAAAACAAGAGACATTTACTTAGCATCTGTCTTATGTTTGAAATTCTTCAGTAAAAGTGGCAGTATACTAAGCTATGTTTAAAAAGTTAATTTGAGATCTTACATTACATTCTAGTGAATCATTTTTGGATCTACACCGAGCTGAGCTTCTTGTTCCTTGTCATTCTGTGGTTTGTATTGAAAGGTCCAGAAATTTAAAACTAATAACACCATGAAAAATTCTCCATGACTCATCCTGTCAGCTGTAGCTTCTGCTTTAGAGTCTTTCTGATAGAACTAATTATTGTTTTATTGCCAGCTCTGCTAAACTTTTCATGCTTTAGATCTGTATGCTAACAAAAAAGCACAGTGGTGGATAATGTTCAGAAACTTTTTGTCTAGAACCAAAATTTTTAGTTCTTTTAGCAACTCTGAGCTTGACCAGTTATAAATTATAGGTGGCAAAAAGATTTATGACTGGTATTCTGGTTTTTTTTTTTTTTGGTGAGAGGGAAATGGTGGTGGTTGTTTACTGCTTTTGGTTCTGTGTGTCTTGCTGTCCAGAGACATAAAGATTCAGTTGATAGTCGGCTGAAGTTGGTACTGTGCTTTGAATCACATGCTTTTTGGTACTGTGTATTGTAGGCAAATGTCCTTATAGCTGTCTTCGTTTATTATTTTGTGAAAAATGAGATAATAACTTGAGCTAACTTGTTCATATTCATGTTAGAGTACTTTCAAAATTAAGTGCTTTGCTTCAGGTTATTTAAATTAGTTTTTAGAAATAGATAAATGAAAAATGCAGTTTACATCTAGGACACAGACTACCTTAATCATTCTTGGTATTTTAAAGGAGATGATGAAATGCTGGACTCTTTACTAAATGGCAAGTAAAGTCAACGTAATTTCACTTTGTTTAAAAATCACTGATCTTACGTGCCAGAATTAAAAGTTTTGGTTATAATCTGATTTTTTTTCTTACCCTGTAGCAACTAGGAAATTTGGTAACTTGAGTATTGACATTAATTTTATATAATATGACATGGCAAGTTAAGTTTATAGTTTCATCATAGGCTTTGAGCTATGTATTTCTATGGATTTTACTGAGCTAAAAAGCTATTTGAATAATGTTAGTCTTTATTTTTCTTTTCTGTTGAATTTGAAGTCATGCCACTAAAATTCAGAATTTATATTTGTTCTTCCTGATTATTGTTGCTCAGTCACTCAGTCGTGTCCAACTCTTTGCGACCTCATGGACTGCAGCACACAAGGCTTTCCTGTTCTTCACCATCTCATGTTCAAGCTCATGTGCATTGAGTCTGTGATGCCAGCCAACCGTCTCATCCTCTGTCATCCCGTTCTCCTCCTGCCTTCAGTCATTCCCAGAATCCAATGGGTCTAATCCAAAGAGTCTTTTCCAATGAGTTGGCTCTTTGCATCAGTGGCTAAAGTATTGGAGTTTCAGCTTCAACATCAGTCCTTCCAATGCATATTCAGGATTGATTTCCTTTAGAATTGACTGATTTGATCTCCTTGCTGTCCAAAGGACTCTCAGAAGTCTTCTTCAGCACCACAGTTTGAAGGCATCAGTTTTGCAGTGCTCAGCCATTTTTACTGTCCAGCTCTCATATCTGTACATGACTATTGGAAAAACAATAGCTTTGTCTATACGGATGTTTGTAGACAAAGTAATGTCTATTTTAAATATGCTGTCTAGGTTTGTCATTGCTTTTCTTCCAAGGAGCAAGTGTCTTTTAATTTCATGGCTGCAGTCACCATCCACAGTGACTTTGGAGCCCAAGAAAATAAAGTCTGTCACTGTTTCCAGTGTTTCCCCATCTATTTGCCATGAAATGATGGGACCAGATGCCATGATCTTAGTTTTGTCTATATTGAATTTTAAGCCAACTTTTTCATTCTCATCTGTCACCTTCATCAAGAGGCTCTTTAGTTCCTTTTTGCTTTCTGTCATTAGGATGGTATCATCTGCATATCTGAGGTCATTGATATTTCTCACCACAGTCTCGATTCCAGGTTGTGATTCATCCACCCCAGCATTTCAGGTGGTGTACTCTGTATGTTCCCCAGTGGCTCAGACAGTAAAGGATTTGCCTGCAATTCAGGAGACCTGAGTTTGATCCCTGGGTCAGGAAGATTCCCTGGAGAAAGAAATGGTAACCCACTCCAGTATTCTTGCCTGGAACAATCCCATGGATGGAGGAGCTTAGCAGGCTACAGTTCGTGGGGTTACAAAGAGTTGAGCATGACTGAGTGACTAATATACTTCTGCATATAAGTTAAATGAGGTTGACAGTATATAGCTTTGACATACTCCTTGCCCAATTTTGAACCAGTCCATTGTTCCATGTCCAGATCTAATTGTTGCTTCTTGACCTGAATACAGGTTTTGCAGGAGGCAGATAAGATGGTCTGGTATTCTCATCTCTTTAAGAATTTTCTATAGTTTGCTGTGATCTACACAGTCAAAGGCTTTAACATAGTCAATGAAGCAGAAGTAGATGTTTTTCTAGAATACTCAGGCTTTTTCGGTGATCTAATGGATGTTGGCAATTTGATATCTGGTTCCTCTGCCTTCTAAATTCAGCTTTTACTTTTGCGAGTTCTTGATTCACAGACTGTTGAAGTCTAGCTTGAAGGGTTTTGCGCATTACTTTGCTGGCATTTGAAATGAGTGCAATTGTGTGGTAGTTTGAGCATTCTTTGGCATTGCCCTTCTTGGGATTGGAATGAAAACTGACATTTTTGCAGTACCGTGGCCACTGCTGAAGTTTTCCTAATTTTCTGGCATATTGAGGGCAGCACTTTCACAGCATCATCTTTTAGGATTTGAATTAGCTCAGCTGGAATTCCATCCCCTCCACTAGCTTTGTTCATAGTGATGCTTCCTAAAGCCCACTTGACTTCACATTCCAGGATGTCTGGTTCTAGGTGAGTGATCACACCATCATGGTTATCCGAGTCATTAAGATCTTGTTTGTATAATTCTTCTGTGTATTATTGCCACCTCTTCTTAATATCTTCTGCTTCTGTCAGGTCCATACCATTCCTGTCCTTTTTGTGCCTATCTTTGCATGAAATGTTCCCTAGGTATCTCTAACTTTCTATAAGAGATCCCTAGTCTTTGCCATTCTCTTGTTTTCCTCTGTTTCATTGCATTGTTCACTCAAAAAGACTTTCTCATCTCTCCTTGCTCTTCTCTGAAACTCTGCATTCAGATGGTATATCTTTCCTTTTCTCCTTTGCCTTTGTCTTCTCTTTTCTTCTCAGCTATTTGTAAGGCCTCCTCAGACCACCATGCTGCCTTTTTGCATTTCATTTTTTTTTCAGAGTAGGCAAAAATTTTTTTAAACCATACTTTATTTTATTTTATTTTTTTAAAATAATAGTATATTTTATTTAATCCAAATAGAAAATATTATGATTTCAACAAATTTCTTTCTTTTTGTTTATGTGTGTGTGTGTGTGTTTTTAATACTTTATTCTATGTTACAATACTGTATTGGTTTTGCCATACATTGACATGAATCAGCCACAAGTATACACGATCTCCCAATGCTGAAGCCCCCTCCCACCTCCCACCCCATATCATCTCCCTGGATCATCCCGTGCACCAGCCCCATGCATCCTGTATCCTGTATTGAACATAGACTGGCGCTTTGTTTCTTATATGATAGTATACATGTTTCTCAGTGTCATTCTCCCAAATCATCCCACCCTCTCCCTCTCCCTCAGAGGCCAAAAGTCTGTTCTATACCTCTGTGTCTTTTTTGTTGTCTCACATACAGGGTCATCATTACTATCTTTCTAAATTCCATATATATGTGTCAGTATACTGTATTGGTGTTTTTCTTTCTGCCTTACTTCACTCTGTATAATCGGCTCCAGTTTCATCCATCTCATTAGAACTGATTCAAATTTATTCTTTTTAAGGGCTGAGTAATACTCCGTTGTGTATATGTACCACAGCTTTCTATCACTGCCTCCTGTACAGTGTTACAAACATCTGTCCATATTTCTTCAGGCACTCTATCAGATCTAATCCCTTGAATCTATTTGTCACCACCACTGTATAATCATAAGGGATTTGATTTTGGTCATACCTGAATGACAGTAATGTCACTGCTGCTGCTGCTAAGTCACTCCAGTCATGTCCAACTCTGTGCGACTCCATAGATGGCAGACCACCAGGCTCCGCCGTCCCTGGGATTCTCCAGGCAAGAACACTGGAGTGGGTTGCTATTTCCTTCTCCAATGCATGAAAGTGAAAAGTGAAAGTGAAATCACTGAGTCGTGTCCAACTGTCAGCGACCCCATGGACTGCAGCCCACCAGGATCCTCCATCCATAGGATTTTCCAGGCAAGAGTACTGGAGTGGGGTGCCATCGCCTTTTCCAGTAATGTTACTAGTTCTTCATAATAGCTACTAGTAATTAAATGCTTAATATGCTCAAGGCAGTGCTTCTTACTTAATGCTTCTCATTTTATGATTTACTCCTCAAAATGAAGTGGTGAGTTCGGTATTAGTATTATCATTGTTCTACAAATGATTCTTAGCGAGGTTAAGCAACTTGCCCAAGTTCAAATACGTTTTCATTGTAAAACCAAAATATGAACTTTGTGTTTTTTTCTGAGGAGTCCTTGAACCTAAGGTGTTGAGATCACATGTTAATTCTCATTGACTGTACTGTAACAATACTTTGGCCATCTGATATGAAGAGCCGTCTCATACCCTGATGCTGGGAAAGATTGAGGGCAGGAGGAGAAGGGGGCAACCAACGTTAGATAGCATCACCGACTCAATGGACATGAGTTTGAGCAGCTCCAGGAGGTAGTGAACGACTGGGAAACCTGGTGTGCTGTGGTCCATGGGGTCGCCAAGAGTTGGAGATGACTGAACGGTGACAGTACTGTAACAATACTGGAATCGTCTATTTTTTGCACGGATGTTTATTATCATTTTATGAGGAGTTGAGCCTAAGATTTATCTTAATTGTTAACCCGTTTTGCAGAATTCTTTGTCTAGTAACTTTACTCACTGAAGTGATTTTTCTCTTGCATTTTAATATTACTAAAATCAGGATGTATGTTACAATGGAATTTTTGAGAATTCTAAATTTAGTAGCTAACATTGTTTGAATGTTAATAAAAGCTTGACCACTCTCCAATGTAGGTGAAATTTCCTTAACTTCCTCCCCTTCATTTTAGTCATCCATTATTAAGAACCATCCAGATCTCAAATTCCTCATCATAACTAAACCCAGGGGAGAAAAATCTAATATCATGGAGGAAACAGAATAGGAATTAAGGTTTGCCTGTGATATCCCCATTTCTTCTTTCAGAATGCTTCTCATTGGAGTGGTATCCAAAGGCTAGCTTTTGTCTCACCAAAATCAATAAAAGGAAAATCTGATTTCCAGTAGGCTATTTATTAGAAGCAAATATGTCGTAATATCACTTCAGCACTTCTTTGCAGTTTTTTTAATCCAGAGGAAATTCTCTGTAATGGTCTTAAAGCTTTCAGGTTTTAAGATCTCTCCTTTTAAAAAAAAATTATTTATTTTTGTCTGCACTGGGTCTTCGTTGATGTGTGCTTTTTCTCTAGTTGCGGAGAGCAGGGACTACTCTTTGTTGAGGTGCACGGACTTCTCATCACTGTGACTTCTCTGGTTGCAGAGGATAGGCTCAATACTTGTGGCACATGGGCTTAGGTGGCACATGGGCTTAGTTGCTCCACAGCATGTGGGATCTTCTCAGACCAGCAATCAAACCCATGTCCTCTGCAACTGGCAGGCAGATTCTTTACCACTCAGCTACCAGGGAAGGCTTGAGTTTTTAAATCTTAAAAACAGTTATGACATCATGTGTATGTATATATGTATCATAGAATCATTAAACCTGGCTAAGAAATGAAAGTCTTAGTCCTATATATATATTAATTGCAGGTTAGGGTTGTTTAATTACTAAATAACATTTCCCTCTACACTATTTAACATATTGGGAGGTGTGAAAATAAAAATTGGGGGAGGCCTCTGTATTGTAACCTAATGATTTAATACTAGAGCTCAGAACTAACAAAGAAAAGGGATCCTGAGTCAAGTGAGTCAATGTGTTGTGACATTTAAGGCCCTTGGTTAGGATATTTGGCATGCAAGTATGCTTAGTATGCTTAGAAGACAAGAGGATGAGATAGTTAGATGGCATCACCAACTCAATGGACACGAGTTTGAGCAAGCTCCGGGAGATGATGAAGGACAAGGGAAGCCTGGTGTGCTGCAGTCCATGGGTGCATGCATGCTAAACCACTTCAGTTGTATCCAGCTCTTTGGCACTCCATGGACTGTAACCCTCCAGATTCTCTGTCCATGGGATTATTCAGGCAAGAAACTGGAGCGAATTGCCATGCCCTTCTTCAGGGGATCTTCCCGACCTGGAAATCAAACTCATGTCTTCTTGTATCTCCTGCATTGCAGGTGAATTCTTTTCCCACTAAGTCACCTGGGAAGCTGCAGTCCATGGGATTGCAAAAGATACAACTTAGGGACTGAACAACAACCAAGGCACCTTATCCCAGTGGCTCAAACTCCTGGGAACCCTTTTGTTTATCTGTTATGATTCTTCATATTGGCACTTTGACTTTGGCATATATCTAGCCAAATACATATAGACATATATAAATAAACACAAACATTCATTGTTGGCTAAATGTCCAAGTCATCAACAGGATATTTTCAAAATCCAGACACATTTGATTAACTAGCCACATCTAATGTTGTGTCAGCATTCACACACAGCTGTTTCTACTTAAATATCTAACCAGATGAGATTTTAACAATCTTATGATTGGACTACACAATGGACAGGGACTTGGAAATACGGAATTTTTGTACACCAGAATTTTTTTATCAGCCTAGTGTCGGGCTACTATGTTGCTTAGAATATGGCCACTTCTCAGCCTTTAGCCTACCTTTCTGTAGCATTTAGTAGTAGTATCTCTTCTTTGTTGGTCCCTAGGACAGCCCTTTCTCTATTGTGATTTATCTTCTTTATCTCCTTCATCAGCTCTCACATCCTTTCTCAGTTGTTCAGAAACTAGGTTTCTTTTCCCTAGGATTTGATCCTTGGTGTTTTCTCTTTATGTGCTGTTTTAAATTCAGTGACCATCGGTAGGTTGGTGACACAAATCTACAACTCTAGCCCCAAATTTTTCTTTGGGGTTCTAGCTTTCTGCTTCTAGCTATCTCATTACATCTCCACGTCAATATCCAGGAGGCGGTAGTGATTTTACAAAACCATGGGCTTCTGTTGGTGATGTTCTTAGCTAGAGCTGATGGAAGAAGGCCCTTGACTTTGTTACTTACATGCATATACAATGTCACATGCATATGTACATGTATATTTGTTTGTTTTACCACATATTTTAAAGTGGAATTTGGTGATTAGAGAAAAAGTATTGTGATGTAAAGATTTTCTTGAGAAATTTCTTTGTACTTGGGGACTGTGGTAAGTGAAGTGCAATAAGGAAGTTGTACTGTGAGGTAGCCCTTCTTATTTCATTTTTGTCCTCTTTCCTTTCCTTTCCATTCCCTTGTAAGAGAAAATAGCTCAGGAAACTGGTTTACAATCAGTAGTCTGGGAACTTCCGGTTTCTTTACCAGAATCTCCCTGGATGATGCAGTTTCTGACGCAGGCGGCATTGTTCTGGGATAGGAGTTTTTAATATAATGGTTGTCAGGCCAAGTGGCTAAGGTTGCTAACTGCAGGTATTATCCTTTGCAGAAATTCAGTTGGGAATTTTTTACTGCCAATTTTTATGTTCATCTTTTTTTAAAATTTATTTTAATTGGAGGATAATTACTTTACAATATTGTGATGGCTTTTGCAATTCTTTCAGTCTAAATCCCTTTCCCTCCCACCTCCTCCAGCAAGTAAGGATGGACTACTTAGGAACTCTTATTTCTGAAGATTTTATAATCTTTTGTAATCAATATATTTTTTAGAGCAGTGTCCTCTCTCTTAGTCCAGAACCTCTATTTCTTGTCATGCCTACCAGGGTTGTAAGTTAATATTCTGTAACTTATTAGGGAAGTTTTTAGAGTCTCTTTTTCTTTAGATCAATTTTAATTTATATGGGAATTAAAGGGAATTATAATTAAAGTTATATTTAGACTAAGTTTTCTTTTAAGCTAAACTACCTCCATGCCAAATAAAATAGTCAAGTATCATTGTTTTATGTTTATTTCTTCCTACCCTTAATAATGTGCTTCCCTGGTGGCTCAGTGGTACAGAATCTGCCTGCAGTGCAGGAGACACGGGTTCTATCCCTGGGTGAGGAAGATCCCCTGGAGAAGGAAATGGCAATCCATTCCAGTATTCTTGCCTGGGAAATTCCATGAACAGAAGAGCCTGGTGTGGGCTACAGTACATGGAGTCATAAAAAGAGTTGGACACAACTTAGCAACTAAACAACAACCCTTACTAATAGTCTTTTTAAAAAATTACTGATATTCTTAATAAACCCTGTTCTTACTACCTAGACTAAAGAACCTTTACATGAAATAGTATAGGTTGAGATAATTATAGAAACGACAGAAAGGAGAAGAAGAATGGAAGTTTGAGAACATTCCCTTTAGATTTAGGTTAGTGTTTATGTATAGCGTCAAATTCTTATCAGGAAGCCTCCAGAAATATTCTTTTAAAAAGACAACCAGGAGGAAAGGCTGTAGTTCTTTTTGCTTACAGAACTGAAAAAGTGTTAAAGTACCCTTTGTTTTGTACTTTTGGAACTTGTTTGTACTAACTGGTAGTACTTCAATGGTAGTTTTTTTTCCCTAGATTTCTGTTATTACAGAAATAACTGAATGGGGAATATTTATGTTAAACATAAATAATTAAAGATCTTGGTTTGATTATGACCAGAGGTTAGACACAGACCAATAGTAATCAGGACCCAGATATTTTGGATGGGGAAAGGTGAAGAAGGAACTTTCTTTCTAGGAAAAGTAAATATAGTATTTATATTATAATATTTATAATGGTAACATTTTTCTAGCTTCCATTTTCTACGTCTGTAAAATAGAAATAATATCTTCATAGATATTTTTAGAATTAAAAATATTATATGTGAACAGTTTAAAATAGTGCTTAGCATCTACTAAGCCCGCAATAAATGCAGCTATTGCTCTTATTATTTGGATTTTTAAAAAGAGAACCCATACTGAGGGACAGCTGATGGTAAATACACCTGCAATTTAAGATTTAACAAAGTAGTTAAGACATTAAAAAATGTATCCAGCTCCACTTGTTTGTTGAATCTTGCCTTGGAAAAGTTAGTACAAGGTTTAAATCCCATATTTTGGTTTTATAGAATTAATAAACTTAACCTTACAAGTGAAATAACTACATCTAATCTTTTTGCTTTTTCTTTGTTTCAGGTTTCCCCTCAAAAACCTATAAGGTAAGTTGTTCAGTTGCACTTCATATGTTTAGGTTCAGTGTTACTTAGAAGTGTTCCTTTGAAATTATGGTGTATTTTTGTGGTTTTAGAAAATGTGGATTTAAGTAGTTTAAAATTTCAAAATGTTTTACAAGTTTGAAATATAACAGGTGTTGTATATTTTTTCTGGAAGATGGCATTATTTTGATAACATTTCTAATGTTTTTAATATAAGCATTTTAAAGGTTTGTTCAAATTGATACTTAAGGTCACTCCCAATGAAGAGATTTAATTTCAAAATCTTTTGTGACTGTTTTAAGTTGTGAGTAGCTTGGGGAGTGTAAATGGATTGCCAGTTTTGATGTGTTTTATAACTTGGGTAACTGTAACTGTAACTGCCTTTAGTTAATGAACTTTGGCAAACTGAATTAGTTAGTTACCCTAAGAAAGTAAAGGAAAAACTCCAAAATGTCCAGATATTTCTGTGTCTGTATCTATATCTTCATATTTATTCATTTCATGGGATTAAGTGCCTCTTCCTGAGTACTTGTTCTTCAGCATCTCTTTTCTCTCTGATCTTGTCATAAATATTATTTAAAATGTAGATAGTGTTTCATTCCTAATTATTATGATACTTTAATCATTTTTTAGTGATGGCATAGTCCAAGGTACCAATGCTCATCTTGGCATTTCAGTTAATTAATAATGTATGTGTTACAGTAGTGGCCTTATTTGCTGCCCAGTCATTATCTGATCAAGTGTAATATGGTAGGACATAGGAAAAACAATCATTCTAATGTCATCTGGGGCTTGCAAAAAATATGTCTGTGGCACGAACTGTAGGCAGGCTTTAAAAGAGCCTTGCCTAAGATTTTTTTTTTTTTTTTAACTGTTCTCATCTATGCTGTATTTACACAGTGTTTTTGAACCTGACCATAGTAGACACAGGGTTGGGGACTGTGTTTAATTACTTTTAATTACTGTTTTTTTAAATCTGTTAAATTTGAATAATAGTGATCAACCCTTGAAAACCACTATTACTAAATGCTGTGCTGTGCTTAGTCCCACAGTCTTGTCCACCTCTTTGTGACCCCATGACTGTTGCCTGCCAGGCTCCTCTGTCCATGGGATTCTCCAGGCAAGACTACTGTAGTAGTCTTCCTCCAGGGGATCTTCCCAACCCAGGGATTGAACCTAGGTCTCTCACATTGCAGGCAGATTCTTTACTGATTGAGCCACCAGGGAAGCTTAAAAATAATGGAATGGGTAGCCTATCCCTTCTCCAGGGAGTCTTCCCCTACCCAGGAGTCAAACTGGGATCTCCTGCATTGCAGGCAGATTCTTCACCAGCTGAGCTACCAGGGAAGCCCTTATTGGTAAATACTGCTCATTATTTTAAAGCACTTTTTGTAACCAGTTAAATAGACTCTGTATTAAACATAGCACAGACTGAATTTTAAAACATTTTGAAAAATATGAAATAGGTTTATGAGACTTAAGGTAAACTCATTTATTGGTTTCTCTTAAGACGCACTTGGGATTTTTAAATTGTTTTTGTTACACTGATTTCTTTTTGTAGTAAATATTTAATTGCTTTTATTTAACTTAGGCATGGAAGTATTTTGAACCGAGAGTCACCAACAGATAAGAAGCAGAAAATTGAGCGCAGTACATCACATGATTTTGACCCCACAGGTAACACACTTTGTTCTGCCAAAGAATACTGAGACTGGTGAAGTTTCGAATAATACACCTTCAGCTACATGACTGCCTGAAACACCCAGGAGTAGCTGTTTGATCTATTTCAGACTCTCCTTCCTCTTCAGTTACATAATATGAAACCTTTGCACTCAGAAGGAATACAGGCGTTTTTAACTTTCAACACTATGGATTCTACTATGGAAGTATCATGCAGACTGTGTTATGTTTTTAAATAATAATGATAATAGAAATAGTTATATCATAATTGGAAATTTTGGTCAGACTAAGGACTTAGTAGCAAGGTAAATCCTAGGAATGAACAGTAGTATGTTTATGAAACCGACATTGTAATCAAGGCTATAACAACTACATATTCTGTAGTCAGTTAAAAATTCAGATGTGATCACAGTAAATTAGAGAATTAGATAAAATAATTCAAAATTAATGATTGTCTCATTTAGAGTAAGTAGATGAATAAAAATCCCTTTTTCTTCAAAAAGTATTCTAAACTCAGAGCTCTTTCAACTTCAGTAGTGTTGATATTTCCTAGAATTTTCATGCTAGTGTACTTTTGACTATTCTTAATTTTGTATATAGGTTGAACCCTTCTTGTATAAGCTTTGGTTTTCCCTTGTAAACTCACTCAGTATTTAATTTATAAAAATTATTTGATCATTTGAAATTTATTCTCTGTGCATATACTGTTTTATTCACTTAGACATTCCCATGACAAAAGATAAAGTAAGTAGATACTAAGGTCTCAGATGCATAAATATAATATATCTATTTTTAGGTATTTTCACTTAGAAATAACACTTTTAATAGAGTGTTTTTGTATCCAACATGTTTCATAGTTGAGTATAAACTGCTAGTTGCACTTTGAAAAACATATTAAAAAAATACTACCTGGTAAGGGAAGAATGGGAAGTGAACAGCTACTGAACCTTGAGTGGTAGGTTAAAAATGAAATCCCGGTCATCAATTTAGGAGGCTTTGGCGGTGGGAGTATGTAATATGTAACTTCTGGATCTCTATTAAGAAATAATTCTTCGTTTTTGACACCTCATTTTGATGTCATAGGACTCCAAGGCTTTCATTTATTGATTAGTTTTGTCTTAATAACTAGGATCACAAAGTTTCTGTCTTACACTCATCAAAGCCATTAAAGTCTTATTAGATTGACTTACTCTGTATTGTTCATCTGTGATGTGCCCATCTCCAAAGACAGATTAGCAAAGTGGAACCCAGTGTTTCACAATGAGATTACTACAGCTTTTAGTGCTTTTGTCATCTCTACAATTGTCAGATAATACATTTTGTAGAATTCTCATGTGTTGTTTTGTTTGAACATATTTTTATTGCACTGTCTTTTCTTCAACAAATCTAAAATGTCGTTACCTGTGCTGTTCGTGACTATTCTAAGGGCTGTCACCTGTGATGTTCATACTTTGTGTTTGGCACGATTTAACTTGATCATGATTCATTCTTTTTTTTTTTTTCCCCCATGAATTTTCCCCCTTACATTTGGTCTCCATATTTTCTATATCTCTCTCCTTTTCTCCCACTCTTGTGCAGACAGCTCCTCCAAGAAGACAAAGTCTAGTTCAGAGGAGAGTAGATCCGAGATATATGGTAAGCTAATGTAGCCAATTCAGCCTTGCACCTTTGGAGCTTGCTTCGTGCTGTTTCATTTTTCTTTTTTAACTGCAGTCTTGTGTCTGCTCTGCATGGCATGATCTCCTGCAGGGAAGGGAGCCTGGGGTTCTAATGTGGCTGTGATGTGGAAGCTTAAGATGGCTAGAAACTAACATTATGGAGGAAGAACAGGTACACTGCCCATCTTCCCTTTCATCTTGTTTATGTTAGGAAGGTGATCTCTAAGATGTTTGGGTCTAGTTTCTCCAAATAACATGAATGAGCTTTGAATTCTTGGCGTTTTCTTCCCATGTCCCATTGGCAGAGTTTGGATCATGTGGAATTTCATCATTCCTACCAGTCTTCTCCTCTCAGTCTAGTCCCAGTGTAGTTTAGATGTGTTAGCAACTCTTCAGAATTTTTATTTTATTTTTTATTGTTTCTTTCTTTTTAATTGCCTCATCATCTGGAAGTGCTGTTCTTGTATAATTTATCTATAACTGCAAAAATAACTTAAGTGTTATATTTTTGTAGATGAAGAATGTTTCTGCCTTTCATAAGTCTCCCTAAAGCTTATTCTGAATGGGAAAATTTCAAAATGGCACCTCTAAAAATAATCTCCACAAAGAGCAGGTTTAACCTGAATGATCAAGTCTTGCAGCAGATGCTTGAAACAGTAATATTTCCAGGCTGTGTTCTGTCTTCCAAAGATAACATAAACCCTGTTTGTATAGTTTAGAGATATTTTTCTTTTTCCTTTGCATAATTTTACCTGCCCTCTTTTCTTGTTTTGGCATCTAATTAGTGTTTTGAGAAAAGTGAATAAGAGAAGCACTGCCTGGAACCTAGACTTTTAAAAATAATCTTTGAAAGACTAGTAAGTTTTTCTTTTTAAGAAGATTCGAAATTTGGCCTCAAAGAAAAACCAGGTCGTCTTCAATAGAGCCAAAATCTATCAAGCAGAAGTTTCTCCAGGTGCAGCTGTTTCCTAGCTTGATTAATACATGAAAGGAAAAAATATGTAAAAATGCCCCTTTCTCTTTTAAGACACTTGAACACATACTATCAGATACTGTTTAGTATTATGAGGCCTGTGTTTGTTAAAAATCAGTTAATGTTTCTGTGTTAGGTACATACCCATAGTTCTTTGCTTGGGTTTATGTGACTAGTACTTTTTCTGTGCAGTTTAAACCTTTTACATTAGTTCAGCAGGAAATGTGTACCATGCCATATGGCATGTCAGATTCATGTTTTTTCTTCCTTCCAAAGTATTTGGCTCCTCATAATTTCTTGAGACTCTGTCTTTCTGTTCTATATAAAGAGCTTCCTATGGTTTATTCTCTCCTTAGGAATGTGAATACTCTCTTTATAGCACCATTCTTTTCCAGTAACCTTTGCAATGTTGTAATTTCATCTCCCCCTCATTTTCCTAGATCTGTGGTATGTATGCTGTTTGCTTTGGATGAGACTAACAATTTAGGAATCCATGGCTAGAAATAGTATACTAATATTTTTCTTACCAGCGATAGGAATACTAACACTAGTTCAGACATGCCATTGGCTTGGTAGTAATAGAAACATTTTAAGTGGTAATGGGGAAGTAAGGTGTGGCTTCTCTGTGCTTGTTTCTTGAGAACCCTTGAAATACCTTTTTGGAAGGAACTAAGCCATAGGTTCTCAAAAAGCACTTTCAAGAGGGATGACTTGATCAGAACAGAGTTAGCATGCTAACTTAAATCTCATTGACATTACAAATATTTTTATCACCAGTGTGAATAGACTTCTTCAGACTGTGCAATTAGCATGGGTGAAAAGGAGTATCTGGAGAGTTTTGGAAAGTTTAGAAATACTGGAGTATGACTTGAGTAGAATCATAGCAACTGATGACATTGCTTTAGTGTAGGGTCTCTTAAGCAAGGAGTTCCAACCAGTCCATCCTAAAGGAAATCAGTCCTGAATATTCATTGGAAGGACTGATGCTGAAGCTGAAACTTCAATACTTTGGCCACCTGATGCAAAGAACTGACTCATTTGAAAAGACCTAGATGCTGGGAAAGATTGAAGGTGGGAGGAGAAGGGGACGACAGAGGATGGGATGGTTGGATGGCATCACTGACACAATGGACATGAATTTGAATAAACCCTGGGAGTTGGTGATGGACAGGGAGCCCTGGCGTGCTGCACTCCATGAGGTTGCAAAGAGTCGGACGTGACTGAGCGACTGAACTGAGGATCTCTTAACAAGCCTACTTTTAACTTTTGAGATTATCTTCTCTTGGGGTAAAATTTGTTAGCTGGATACTTCACACAGATACTCGTCATTCACTTACAAATTATTTATTTTAAATTTTCCTAGCCATTTTTAGAGCTATTTTGTGAGATGGATTTACTTTGCTCATTTTAAGAGGAAATCAAATGTTTGTTTTGTATTCACTTCTTTGTTAAGCTTCTGCCCAGTGCAATAGGTCAATATTTGTTCCTTTTCCCTTTATTTTCCTCTCAGAACATTTTGGAGTCTTTTGACCATATACAGATACATTTTCTGATCTGCAATTTTAATGTTATTTAATTTTATGTTTTCCTTACTGTAATGGAGAAATTTTGTGTTGTTTGAGGAATGTGAGAAATTTAGCAAGGGAATTTTGAGTTAGACTACAGCTTCTCCCTAATTTCTCCCTAATTTCTGTCTTGGTGTCCTGAAAAGATCTCAGCTGATGATATTATGTATAAGAAAATAAGCTATGTCTTTTTGAATCTGTGTTAGTTTGCTGGGACTTCTGTAGCAAAATACTAGAGACTTGACTTAAACAAGAGTTTTATTTTCTCAGCTTGGAGACTAAAAATGTGAGATCAGGCTGCCAGCAGCTGCCAGCATTAGCTGGGTTCTGGTGAGAGCTCTTCTCCTGGTTTAAAGATGGTCACCATTTTGCTTCGTGCTTGTGTGGTGTTTTCCTTGGTGCAAGCGTGTGTAGAGGGGGAAAAAGAGAAGAAGCTCTTTGGTATCTCGTAAGGATATTAATCCCAGCATGAGAGCCTCACTTTTAATGATCTTGAAAGTGAAAGTGAAGTTGCTTAGTCGTGTCCAACTCTATTCTACCCTGTGGACTGTAGCCCACCAGGCTCCTCCGTCCATGGGAGTCTCCAGGCAAGAATACTGGAGTGGGTTGCTATTTCCTTCTCCAGGGGATCTTCTCGACCCAGGGATCAAACTTAGGTCTCCTGCATTGCAGGCAGATGCTTTAACCTCTGAGCCACCAGAGAACTTAGCCCTAATTCCTCCTCAAAGGACTCATTCATCTCCAAATCCTGTCATGTTGAGGGTTAGGACTCAGCATATGAATTTTGTGGGGTGACACAGACATTCAGTCCATAACAGAAGCAAATTGTTACTACTTGAAATATCCTGATTTAGATATTTAGAGTGTAATTTTTAAAATTCATATTTTTTTCCTGACTTCTCATATCTGTAAAATGAGAAGTTCTTGGTTTGATTTTTACCCCACCAAGTTATCATTCTCTCTGTTTTTTCTTCAACTTTGCAAAGAACATTCTACACCATGAACGTCTGTGTCCTCATAAGTCACTCATTTCTTAACTTCTTAAAATCTGACTGCTGGACACATACTCTCTGGGAGGTGAATCAAAACAATCTAACTTGAAATTTTATAAACTTTTTCTCAGTTCTGACCTTCCCCTTGAGACATTAGGCAGTGATGATACCCTATCTTTGGTGTATATAATATTACGTCTACCCTTTCCTTTTCTCTTTATGTTGATTTTGTCTTTTCTGTATTTATTTTTCCTTCTTCTAAATTTAGACATAACCCAAGTTTGTCCCTGATCTTTTTCTGTTTCCAGTCTCATATTTATAACAATACACTGCATACTTCCACTCTGTCCTTCAAATCCAAATGACCAATCTGGGATTTATCAGTGTTAACTATGGCTGGAAATGGATTTCCCTGTTTCTTTTAGAAGCACAGTCATTTTTCTGTTCACTTAGTCTTATTTTCTTAAATTTACCTTGATTTCTCCCTTTCTCTTGTCCTCTGTTGTCAACTGTTTGCCACGTTTCTACCATCACATTATTTTTCACCTCTTACTGCATGGTTTCATCTTTGCAGCTTTGTTCAGTTTTTCATTATGTCATTAGACTTATTTAAAAATAGACTAGACTCATAAGTTTTCTTTCATGTTGATTTCACATTGATTCACTTCCTTTTCATTTTTCTGCATTCAATCAGATTGGTATCGCTGAAGTAAGGATTTAGTCATTCACTTTTTAGGAAAGTACAAATAGTTATTACGATATGCCATGATTTGTTTCCAACTCATCATTCTCCATTAATCTACTACTTTTCACCTAAAGGAACCAGACTGTCCCTCAAATTTTCATTTCTTCATATATGACTTGGGTACTTTTTCTTTGCTCATGCCATCTCCATTGTTTTGAACGGTTTATCTCCTATAACTCTTTGTTAGAGTCCTCCCCACCCTTCAAGACCTGTGTTCAAATACTACCTCTTCCATATGGCTTTCTTAAGTTTGCTAAGTTTTTAAACAATTGCTTTTGTTGTCTGACATCCTGTTAACATCCTGCTTTATGTCAAGCTGTTCATATTTATATTCATCTTTGCATCTTCCGTAATGCCTGACACACTGGAGTCACTCATTGAGTGAATGGTTGTTGAGATTGGTATGCTTTGTTTTAGTAAAGAGGATTAATGGAATAAAATTGTTGATTCATTTAAATTGGATTCTTCTTTCTCTGAAAAATTTTAAGGTAGAAGAAAATGTAACTTTGAAAAGAGACTGTTGATTATAATCTAAAAGAAAGAAATTGATATATTTGGAACTTAAGGCCCTTCTTGCTGGCAGCATTGTGCATTTAGAATCAAGAAACTTCTTAATCAAAGGATTATCTAAGGTCTAACTCATAAAACATGTATGTCTGGCAGCAGTTTAAAAATGAGCTGTTTTTATGGGGTTGCACATGGTCTTTCTCCACACCCTTCCCTGAAGCTAATTCTTAGGAGGTGAGACTTAGAGAAGTTTGGTCATGTAAAAAAATCAAAGATGAAGAAAAACTAATATGCTTTCCCTGAAGTAAATGCAGTTTGAAAGGTTTAGCATGTTGCTTTGCATATTTAACACTACATTTTCATTATTTTCTATTTGGCAATATAGTTGCCAAATTTTTCAAGGAATATATTGTAGTGAAACCTCAGAGTACTTTTTTACCTTTTTAGAATACCTGAAAGACTTCTTCCCTCCCTACGGTAAACCATTATAAAGACTTTTTTTTTTTTTTCACTTTCAATCCTTGGTATTTAACTTTTGAGTATGAAACAGTTTTTTTATGTTGGTTTCAAATGTTGAATTGGAAAGGGGGATTAAAGAGGTGGAGTAAAAGGATGTGAAGTTCACCTACTCCTAAAAGCACATGAAAAATACATTTACATGTAGAAAAATTCTCACTGAAAACAAACTGGAAACTGGCAGAACAAATATACAACCAAGGCTGCAAGAAAGATTCTCACGTAATTGGGTAGGATGGGAAGAAACACTGAGCTGAGACCTCTGCCCCTAGAAAGGACCTAAGAGGAAGAGGGAAGGAGTGTGGACACCCACGCTGGGAAGGAAGCAGGTGGCTCCACAGCCTGGGAATCATAGTTCTGGGGTCCTCTGTAGAGGAGGCAGCCCCCGCTTGGCTGCTTGGTGAACCAGTGGGACAGAGAGAAAGGCTGCAAAAGCCTGGACTCCACTGTGAGGAGTACCTGGGTGCTGGCTTGCCAACAAGAAGCACACTTAAAAAGGAACAGAGCCATTTCAAGCCTGACTACCAGGTATTCTGCTCTAGCAACCTGGGAATGAACCCCCACCCCTGACAAGGCAACAGTGTCTACCACTGAGCAGAGAGGAAATCCCACCTTAAGTCCTGTGCAGGCCAGGACCAACACCAACCACCAGCACCAGTGTGTGCAGCCCCTATCAAGGTGATCATGGCTAGCACATCCTTAGGAAAAATGTGTCTGGCATCTACATCAAGTTCAGCCCTTGCACCAGAGACAGTAGGCATAAACAATCTATATGGGAATGCTGCTATGTAAAAACATCCCTCAAGACCACAGTGGATAACTTAACACCTAAATTCAGAGACGGAGTTAAGTAAAATGGTAAGGCAGAGGAACTACCCTCAAAAGAGCAAGAAACTACCTTGAAATAATAAATAATAAAACAGAGGTAATCAGTCTACCAGTTAATGAATTCAAAAATTTTATAATAAAAATGTTAACTAAGAAAGAGAATTGATCTAAGCACAGATAATTTCTAGAACCAATAAAGATCCAATAAAAAATAGGTAATTCAGATTTTCACTTGGAACTCTGGTCTGAAGTGTCTAGTGCAAGGCCTCCACATGTGATTCCCTATGAGCAAGTGAAACTAGACAAAGCACGAAGGAAAAAGAACACAGGCACAAGTCATCCCTGAAAAGAAATCAACACAAACCACTCAACCACCCTTTCCCTCCAAGGACAAAAATCAAAAGGAAGAAGGAATACAACTCTAAAGCCTGACCTCAAGTGGAGCAAGTTAGAAAAAATGATGAAAAGACAGAAATACAGTACAAATGAAAGAACAAGGTAGAAACTCAAAGACCAAATAAAGGAAGAGGAAATAAGCAATCTACCTGAAAGAGAATTCAGAATAATGATAGTAAAGATGCTCTGGAGACTTGAAAATAAAATGGGGAAAATGCAAGAAATTTTTGGAACCATTAATATACTCATCAAGGACATAGAAAAAATAAGAAGCAAACAGAGATGAATAACACAGTTACTGAAATGAAAAATACTCTAGAAGGAACCAATAGCAGAGTAACTGAGGCAGAGGAATGGATAAGTGAGCTGGAAGGTGGAATGGTAAAAATAACTGCTGAGGAGCAGAATAGAGGGAAAAGAATGAAAAGAATTGAGGATAGCCTCAGAGACCATTGGGACAGTATTAAACTCACCGGCATTCAAGTTATAGGGGTCACGACTTAGCAGCAGCAGCAGAGGAAGAAGAAAAACAGAAAGGCACTGAGAACATTTTTGAAGAAATTAGATCAAGACCAAGAAGCACAGAGAGTCCCTTACAGGAGAAACATATTGAGACACACATTAATCAAGCTGACAGAGATTAAGCACAAAGAAAGAATATTAAAAGCAGCAAAGGAAAAGCAACAAGTAACATACAAAGGAAAGCTTACATGTTTAACAGCAGATCTTTTAGCAGAAACCCTGCATACCAGAAGGGAATGGCAAGATATATTTTAAGTTCTGAAAGAGAAAAATCTACAACCAAGATTACTATACTTGGCAAAGATCTCATCCAAAATTGATGGAGAAATCAAAAGTTTTACAGACAAGCAGAGGTTAAGAGAATTGAGTACCACCAAACTAATCTTGTAACAAATACTGAAGGGACTTATATAGCCAGTAAACACACAAGAAAGGAAAGACCTACAAAAACAAACCCAAAACAATCAAGAAAATGCCAGTAGGAACATACATATCACTTATCACCTTAAATATAAACGGATTAATGCACCAACCGAAAGATACAGACTGACTGAATGGATACAAAAATAAGACCCTACAAGAGACCCACTGCTGCCTACATGAGACCCACTTCAGACCTAGAGACACATACAGACTGAAAGCAAAAGGATGGGAAAAGATATTCCATGTGAATGGAAACCAAAAGAAATTCAAGTGGCAATCCTTATTTCAGACAAAATAGACTTTAAAGAATATTATAAGAGACAGAGAAGGATACTACATAATGATCAAGGGATTACTCCAAGAAGACATAACAGTTATAAATATTTATGCACCCAACATAGGAGCACCTTGATACATAAGGCAAACACTAACAGGCATAAGAGGGGAAATCGACAGTAATACTATAATAGTAGGGGACTTTGACACCCCATTTACACCAATGGACAGATCATCAAGATAGAGAATCAGTGAGGAAATACAAACCTTAAGTGAAACATTAGACCAAATGGACCTAATTGATATCTTCAGGACTTTCCATCCAAATGCAGAAGAATACCCTTTCTTCTCAAGTGCACATGGGACATTCTCCAGGATAGACCACATCTTCAGTCACAAATCAAGCCTCAGTAAATTTAAGAAAATTGAAATCATATCAGGTATCTTCTCTGACCACAACACTATGAGGCTAGATATTAACTAGGGGAAAAAAAAAAAACAGCAAAAATCAGAAATTCGTGGAGATTAAATGATACATTACTAAGTAACAAAGAGGTTACTGAAGAAATAAGGGAAATCAAAAGATTCCTAGAAACAAATGACAATGAAAACACAATGAATGACCTAAAACCTATGGGCTCAGCAAAAGCAGTTCTAAAAGGGCAGTTCATAGCAACACAACCACACCTTAGGAAACAAGAAAAGCATTGAAGAGACAACCTAATTCTACACCTAAAGAAGCTAAAAAAAGAAAACAGAGAAAAGCCCCAAAGTCAGCAGAAGGGAAGAAATCCTAAATATCAGAGCAGAAATAAATGAAAAAGAAATGAAATGTTACCAAAGATTAATAAAACTAAAACCTGGTTCTTTGAGAAGATAAACAAAATTGACAAACCATTAGCCAGACACATCAAGAAAAAAAGGGAAGAAAAGTCAGATCAACAGAATTAGAAATGAAAAAGAAGTTACAACAGACAACACAGAAACACAAAGGATCATAAGAGAATATTGTGAGCAACTATATGCTAATAAAATGGACAACCTAGAGGAAATGGACAGATTCTTAGAAAAGTTCAATCTCCCAAGACTGAACCAGGAAGAACTAGAAGTTATGAACAGCTCAGTTAAAACACTGAAATTGAAACTGTGATTTAAAAAAATTCCCCCAAAACAAAACCCCAGGGCCAGATGGCTTCACAGGCGAATTCTATCAAACATTTAGAGAAGACCTAATGCCTGTTTTTCTGAAACTCTTTCAAAAATTGCAGATGAAAGAACACTTCCAAACTCATTCTGTGAGGCTGCAATCACCCTGATACCAAAACCAGGCAAAGTAAAAGATGCTCAGTCAGTTCCGACTCTTTGTGATCCCATGGACAGTCCACGGAATTCTCCAGGCCAGAACACTGGAGTGGCCAGTCGTTTCCTTCTCCAGGGGATCTTCCCAACCCAGGGATCGAACCCAAGTCTCACACATTACAGGTGGATTCTTTATCAGCTAAACCACCAGAGAAGCCCCCAAACCAGACAAAGACAACACACAAAAGTAAATTACAGGCCAGTATCACTGATGAACATAGATGCAAAAGTCCTCAACAAAATTCTAGCAAACAGAATTCAACAACACATTAAAAAGTTCATACACCATGATCAAGTCAGATTTATTCCAGGGAGGCAAGGATTCTTCAGTATGTGCAAATCAATCAGTGTGATACACCATATTAACAAATTGAAAGATAAAAACCATATGATCATCTCAATAGATGCAGAAAACAAAAGCCTTTGACAAAATTCAGCACCTGTTTATGATAAAAATGCTTCAAAAAAGGGGCATGGAAGAAACCTGCCTCAACATAGAAAAGACCATATATGATAGGCCTACAGCAAACATTATTTTCAGTGGTGAGAAACTAAAAGCATTCAGGAACACAACAGTGGTGTCCATTTTCACCACTATTATTCAATAGAGTTTTGGAAGTCCCAGCTACCACAATTAGAGAAGAAAAAGAAAAAGTAATCCAGATTGGAAATAAAGAAGTAAAACTTTCATTGTTTGCAGATGACATGATACTATACATAGAAAACCCTAAAGAAACTACCAAAAATTACTAGAGCTAATCATTGAATTCAGCAAATTCACAGAATACAAGGTCAGTACACAGAAATCACTTGCATTCCTATATGCTGACAGTGAAAAATCAGAAAGAGAAATTAAGGAATCAATCCCATTCACCATTGCAACAAAAATAATAAAATACCTGGGAATAAACCTACCTAAGGAGACAAAAGACCTGTATATGGAAAATTATAAGACACCGATTAAAGGAATCAAAAACGATGTTAACAGATAGAGAGATATTCCATGTTCCTGGGTAGGAAGAATCAATATTGTGAAAATGACTGTATTACCTGATGCAATCTACAGATTGAATGCAATCCCTATCAAACTATCAGTGGCATTTTTCACAGAATTTGAACAAAAAGTTTCACAATTCATATGGAAACACAAAAGACCCCAAATAGCCAAAGCAGTCTTGAGACAGAAGAATGGAGCTGGAGGAACCAACCTTCCTGGCTTCAGACTATACTACAAAGCTACAGTCATCAAGACAGTATGGTACTGGAACAAAAGCAGAAACATAGGCCAGTGGAACAAGATAGAGAGTTAAACCCATGCACCTATGGGTACCTTATTTTTGACAAAGGAGGCTAGAATATACAACGGGGCAAAGATAGCCTCTTCAATAGGTGGTGTTGGGAAAACTGGACAGTTCAGTTCAGTTCGGTCACTCAGTCATGCCTAACTTTTTGTGACCCTATGAATGGCAGCACCCCAGGCCTCCCTGTCCATCACTAACTCCTGGAGTTTACCCAAACTCATGTCCATTGAGGCAGTGATGCCATCCAACCATCTCATTCTCTGTCATCCCCTTCTCCTCCTGCCCTCAGTCTTTCCCAGCATCAGGGTCTTTTCAGATGAGTCAGCTGTTTGCATCAGGTGGCCAAAGTATTGGAGTTTCAGCTTCGACATCAGTCCTTCCAGGGAAAACCCAGGACTGATCTCCTTTAGAATGGACTGGTTGAATCTCCTTATAGTCCAAGGGACTCTCAAGAGTCTTCTCCAACACCACAGTTCAAAACTATCAATTCTTCAGTGCTCAGCTTTCTTTATAGTCCAACACTCACATCCATACATGACTACTGGAAAAACCATTGCCTTGACTAGATGGACCTTTGTTAACGAAGTAATGTCTCTGCTTTTTACTGTGCTGTCTTGGCTGGTCATAAATTTCCTTCCAAGGAGTAAGTGTGTTTTGATTTCATGGCTGCAGTCACCGTCTGCAGTGATTTTGGAGACCTGAAAAATAAAGTCAGTCACTGTTTCCCCATCTATTTTCCATGAAGCGATGGGACCAGATTCCATGATCTTAGTTTTCTGAATGTTGAGCTTTAAGCCAACTTTTCCACTCTCCTCTTTCACTTTCATCAAGAGGCTCTTTAGTTCTTCTTCACTTTCTGCCATAACTACATGTTAAAGAGTGAAATTAGAACACTTCCTAACACCATACACAAAGATAAAATGGATTAAAGACCTATATCTATATGGATTAAAGACCAGAATCTATAAAACTCTTTGGAGGAAAACATAGGCAGAACACTTGATGACTTAAAGCAAGATCTTCTGTGATGCACCTCCTAGAGTAATGGAAATAAAATAAACGAGTTTGACCTAATTAAAAGCTTTTGCACAACAAAAGAAACTACGAACAAGGTGAAAAGACAGCCTCAAAATGGGAGAAAATAATAACAAATAAAACTGAGAAATAATTAATTTCTAAAATATATAAGCAGTTCATACAACTCAAAACCAGAAAAACAAACAGCCCAATCAAAAAATGGGGAAAGGACCTAAAAGACATTTCTCCAAAGAAGATATACAGGTAGCTAACAGTCATGTGAAATTATGCTTGGCATCACTCATTATTAGAGAAATGCAATCAGAACCACAATGCGATATCACCTCACACCAGTCAGAATGGTCATCATCAAACAATAAATGCTGGGGAGGGTGTTAGAGAAAAGGGAACCCTCTTGCTTTGCTGGTGGGAATGTAAACTGATACCATGGAAGATGGTATGGAGATTCCTTTAAAAAGCTAGGAGTAAAATCGCCATATGACCCAGCAATCCCATCCCTAGACGTATACCCCGAGGAAACCAAATTTGAAAAAGACATTTGTACCCCAGTGTTCATTGCTGCACTGTTAACAATAGCGAGGACATAGAAGCAACCTAGATGTCCATCAACAGATGAATGGATAAAGTAGCTGTGGTATATATACACATGATGGAATACTACTCAGCCATAAAAAGAATACATTTGAGTCAGTTCTAATGAGGTAGATGAACCTAGAATCTATTATATGGAGTGAAGTACGTCAGAAAGAGAAATATAGATATCATATACTGATTGCATATATATGAAATCTAAAAAGATGGTACTGATGAATTTAATTTCGAGGCAGCGATGAAGAAACAACAGAATAGAGAACAGGCCTATGGACACGGAGAGGAGAGAGGGTGAAATGTATGGAGAGAGTAACGTGGAAATTTACAATACCATATGTAAAATAGATAGCCAATGGGAATTTGCTGTATGATTCAGGGAACTCAAACAGGAGCTCTGTGACAATCTAGAAGGGTGGTATAGGGAGGGAGGTTCGAGGGAGGGGACGTGGGTGTACCTGTGGCTGGTTCTTGTTAATGAATGACAGAAAACCACAAACTTCTGTAAAGCAAACATCCTTCAATTTAAAAAGTAGATAATTCAGTTCTAAAAGTAGATAATTCCAAAATAAAAAAGCACTTTAGAAGCAATGAGAAGACTAAATGACATAGAATAATGCACAAGTGATCCAGAAGGTAGAATAATGGAAATCACCCAATAAAACAGCAGACAGAAAAACAAATGGGAAAAAAAAAAAACAGGATGAAAACTTCGGGATGATATAAAATGTGCCAACGTTTATATTATAAGGGTTCCAGAAAGAGGGGGGGAAATCAAACATGTATTTGAAGAAATTATGACTGAAAATTTTTCAACCTAAAAGAAGGAAAAAGATACCCAGATACAGGAAGTACTGTGGGTCCTAAACAGGATGAACTCTAACAGACCTATAAACAAGACATATCATAATTAAAATGGCAAAATGTAAAGAGAGAAGTCTAAAGGCAGCAGTAGAAAAATAATAATGCCACATTTGCAGCAATGTGGTTGTAACTAGAGATTATACAAAGTGAAGTAAGTCAGAACAACAAATACCATATGAGATCACTTATATGTGTAATTTGAAACATATACAAATTAACCTATCTGTGAAACAGAAACAGAATCACAGATACAGAGAATAGACTGGTCGTTGCAAAGGAGGAGGGAGGGAGGAGGGAAAGGGATAGATTGGGAGTTTAGAATTAGCCAATACAAGCTGGTATATATAGAATGGATAAGGTCCTAGTTTGTTACACAGGGAACTATATTCAATATCCTGTGATAAACTGTAATGAAAAAGAGTATGTATATATGTATAACTGAGTCCCTTTGCTATACAGAAGCAATTAGTAAACATTGTAAATCAACTACAGTTCTTTAAAAATACCATAAAACAGAAAAAAAAATGAAAGGAGAAATAGCAACTTATACCTCAGAAATACAAAAGTTTGTAAGAAAATATCATGAACAATATGTCATATTATGAACAATGTGTCAACAAATTGGACAGTTTAGAAGAAATAGACACGTTTCTGGGAACATACAGCCTATACCAGGACTGAGTCAAGAAGAAACAGAAAATTTGAACAGAGCAATCACTAGAAGTGAAATTGAGTCTTTAACTTAAAAATAAATACTTCCAGCAAACAAAAGTCTAAGACCAGATGGCTTCGCAGGGTAATCCTTTAAAGAACATATACCTATCCTTCTTAAGCTATTCCAAAATATTGAGAAGGGAACACTCCCAGATTCACAATATGAAGTCATCGTTCAGTTCAGTTCAGTCGCTCAGTCGTGTCCAACTCTTTGTGACCCCATGAACCACAGCACTTCAGGCCTCCCTGTCCATCACCAACTCCTGGAGCCTACCCAAACCCATGTCCACTGAGTCAGTGATACCATCCAGCCATCTCATCCTCTGTTGTCTCCTTCTCCTCCTGCCCTCAATCTTTCCCAGCATCACTTTTCAAATGAGTCAGCTCTTCACATCAGGTGGCCAAAGTATTGGGAGTTTCAGCTTCGACATCATTCCTTCCAAAGAACACCCAGGACTGATCTCCTTTAGGATGGACTGGTTGGATCTCCTTGCAGTCCAAGGGACTCTCAAGAGTCTTCTCCAACACCACAGTTCAAAAGCATCAATTCTTCAGCACTCAGTTTTCTTTATAGTCCAGCTCTCACATCCATACATGACTACTGGAAAAACCATAGCCTTGACTAGACAGACCTTTGTTGACAAAGTAATGTCTCTGCTTTTTACTATGCTGTCTTGGCTGGTCATAACTTTCTTTCCAAGGAGTAAGTGTGTTTTAATTTCATGGCTGCAGTCACCATCTGCAGTGATTTTGGAGCCCCAAAGTAAAGTCAGTCACTGTTTCCACTGTTTGCCCATCTATTTTCCATGAAGTGATGGGACCAGATTCCATGATCTTAGTTTTCTGAATGTTGAGCTTTAAGCCAACTTTCCCACTCTCTTCTTTCACTTTCATCAAGAGGCTCTTTAGTTCTTCTTCATTTTCTGCCATAAGGGTGGTGTCATCTGCATATCTGAGGTTATTGATATTTCTCCCGGCAATCTTGATTTCATCTTGTTCTTCCTCCAGCCCAGCGTTTCTCATGGTGTACTCTGCATATAAGTTAGATAAGCAGGGTGACAATATACAGCCATGACACACTCCTTTTCCTATTTAGAACCAGTCTGTTGTTCCATGTCCAGTTCTACTGTTGCTTCCTGACCTGCATACAGGTTTCTCAAGAGGCAGCTCAGGTGGTCTGGTATTCCCATCTCCTTCATTACCCTTATACAAAAACCAAAGACACTAGAAAAAATTACAGGCCAACATCTTTGATTAATATAGATATAAATGAATGTAAATACAAAATATTAACAAATTAAGCTTAAACAATACACAAACAGAATCATATATTATGATCAAGGTGTATTTATTCTAAAGTCACAAGAATGGTTCAGTGTACATAAATCCATGTGATACACCACAATAACAAAAGGAGAGACAAAAATCACACTATAATCTCAATAGATGCAGAGTAAGCATTTGCCCAAATCAAGATTCATTCATGATAAAAACTCCTATCAAAGTGAGTATAGTGGGAATATGTCTCAACATAGTTAAGGCCACTTAAGAGAAATACACAATAATACTCAATGATGAGAAATTGAAAGCCTTCCTGCTAAATTCAAAATCAAGGCAAGGATGCTCACTCTCACTGCTTCTGTTTAACTTGCTATTGGAAGTCCCAGCCACAGCAATCTGACAAAAAATTTTTTTAAAAAGAAAAGATAGACAAAATAGTAGGGAAGAGGGGAAACTGTCACTGTTTGCATATGACATGATACTTTATATAAAGAACCCTAAATTCTGCACTAAAATACTGCTAGAACCAATCAACAAATTGAGGAAGATTGCAGGATATAAGATTAATATACTGAAATCTGTTGCATTTCTACTATACACTGATAATGAAATATCAGAGAAAGTAAAAAGACAGTTCCATTTAAGATCACTTCAAAATAATAAAATAACTAGGAATAAACCTAAGCAAGGAAGTGAAAGACCTATATTCCAAAAACTGTAAAACAGTGATCAAGAAAATTAAAGATGATTCAAAAAAGTAGAAAGATATTCCAGACTCTTAGATTGAAAGAATTAATATTATTAAAATAGCCATATTACTCAAAGCAATCTAGAGATTTAATTGCAATCAGAATACACAAGACATTTTCTTCAGAACTAGAACAAATAATCCTAAAGTTTATATGGAATAACCAGTGACCTCAAATTGCCAAACCAATCTGAGACAAAAGAACAAACTGGAGGTATAATCCTCTCAAACTTCAAACTATACTCCAAAGCTGTAGTAGTCAGGACAGCATGGTATTGGCACAAAAACAAATGCATAGATCAATGGCAAAGAATAGAGAGCCCAGAAATAAATCTACACATCTACAGTCAATTAATCTATAACAAAGTGGGCAAGACAAACAATGGAGAAAAGATAATCTCTTCAAGTGATGCTGGGAAAGCTGGATGACCATATGTAAAACAATGAAACTGTAACATTCCTTCATACCATATACAAAAATAAACTCAAAATGGTTTAAAGACCTAAATCTAAGACCTAAAACCATAAAATTGCTAGAAGAGAGCATTAAATACTCTTTGACATAAATTGTAGCAAAATTTTCTTGGATAAGTCTCCTAAGGCAAAAGAAATAAAAGCAGAAATAAACAAATGAGACCTAAATAAACTCAAAAGCTTTTGCACAGCGAAGGAAAACATCAACAAAACAAAAAGACAACCTGTGGAATGGGAAAAAATATTTGCAAATGATATGACAACAAGGGGTTAATATCCAAAATATACAAAGAACTCATTACAATTTAATATCAAGGAGAAAACAATCCAGTCAGAAAATGTACAGAAGACTTGAATAGCCATTTTTCAAAGAAAATATGTAGATGGCTAACAGGCATGTGAAACAGTGCTCATCACTGCTGGTTATTAAGAAATGCTAATCAAAACCACAATGAGGTATTACCTCATACCTGTCAGAATGACGACTATTAAAAAGTCTACAAATAACAGGTGTTAGAGAAGCTGTGGAGAAAAGGGAACCGTTGTACACCATTGGAGGAAATGTAAATTGGTACAGGCACTGTGGAAGACAGTTTGAGTTCCTTAAAAGACTAAAAATAGAACTACCATATGATTCAGCAGTTCCACTCCTGGGTATATAGCTGGAAAAACAGAAATGCTAATTGGAAAAAAACAATGCACCACAGTGTTCATAGCAGCACTATTTATAATAGCCAAGATGTGGAACCAGCTTGAGTGCTTGCCAACAAATGATTGGATTAAGAAGATGCACCAATACAGGAACTACATTCAATATGTTGTAATAACCTATAATGGAAAATAATATGAAGAATAAATATGTATATAACTGAATCACTTAGTTGTACACCTGAAACTTACATAATATTTTGAACCAACTTTTAGAAATCATGCTCATGCTCAGTTGCTAAGCCATGTCTGACTCTTTGGGACCCCCATGGAGCCCATGGGACCCCTATAGCCCACCAGGCCCTGTCCATAGGGTTTCTCAGGCAAGAATACTGGAGTCAGTTGCCATTTCCTTCTCCAGGGAGTCTTCCCGACCCAGGGAACCTGCATTGTCAGGCGGGTTCTTTACCACTGAGCCATCAACTATACTTCAGTTTTTAAAAAAGAATATCTTATGTATGTATACAGAGAGGGATATCATAACACATCAAGGAATATTACTCAGCCATGAAAAATGAAATAATGCCATTTGCAGCCACATGGATAGACCTAGAGAGCATTATGCATAGTGAAATAAGTCAGAGAAGGACAAAGACTATATGATATAACTTACATGTGAAATCTAAAAACAATACAGATGAATGTATATACAGAACAGAGTCAAAGAAAACAAACTTTTGGTTACCAAAGGAAAGAGAGAAGGGAGGAAGTACAGATTTGAGGTATGGAATTAATAGATACAAACTACTGTATATAAAATAGATAAACAAGAATATATTGTATAGCATAGGAAGTATACTGAGAATCTTATAATAACCTGTAATGGAATATAATCTGCAAAAACACTGTTTAACTATGCTGTATGCCTGAAATTAACAAAATTTGTAAATTAATGGTACTTCAGTAAAAAAGCGTTGAAAAAAAAAGCCACGATATTTTAACAGGAAAACATGTCCTTTGTTTATAAAGGGGAAAAAATTAGGAAAGGATAATATTTACATAAATTTGATAGACTGTCTACTTTTACTTCACTGATAACATGAAGCATGACATTTATTAATCAGCTTCCAGGTGGAATACCATATTCCTTAAAAGACCAGAAATAAAAACTTATTTGTAACTGGAGTTATTTTAGGGTAGACAGAGAATCAAATTAGTTAGAATTTAGGGCAGAAGGTTAGTGTCTGTATAGAAGTACTTCCTCACTTTGCATAGTTTTCAGGAATATGATTTTACTTTTTTTGAAGAATGACTTGAGTATGATATATTTATGAAATAGGTTCAAATTAGTAAATATTCATTGAGCACTGATTATATGCCAGGTACTATGGTAAGGGATAGATTAAAAGGTAATAGGAGACTGTACCTGCTTTCTAGAAGTTCAGAGTCTGGTACAGAAGAAATCCTTTTTGTAAGTATGATAATAGAAATGTGCACTTGATTACCAGTGCATATGCAGTTATTAATAGTCGTGAGAAAAAAAAATCTTCATATGGTACTAAGGACAGTAAGAGTGAAGAAATATTCCTGTGACTGAATCTCAGATTTAGGTTATCATTACCTGTCTTCATACAAAGAACTTGGTTACAGTTCATGTTAAAGTCATTTTGTGACCTTATAAAAACTTGTATTCAGAGATAAACACATTTGTATGGTGATTACAGTTAATAATCTTTATACCAGAGAATAAGGGAATTAGAAAAATAAACCAGCAAACAGCAAACAAACCATGGACAATATGTGTTGTAAGAACCAGAAAAAGTTAACATGGTCAAAGGTTTTTTGTTTGTTTGTTTGTTTTTTTTTAGTTAATAAAATTTGGAAATAGACATTCTATAATTAGGAGTTCATTTTTAAAATCTCATCCTTTAATAACATATTGGGCCTGTTTTATCATATTCTTGAGAAGACAATGGCAACCTACTCCATTACTCTTGCCTGGAGGATTCCATGGGCAGAGGAGCCCAGTAGGCTGCAGTCCATGGGGTCGCAAAGGGTCAGATATGACTGAGCGACTTCACTTTCACTTTTCACTTTGATGCATTGGAGAAGAAAATGGCAACCCACTCCAGTGTTCTTGCCTAGAGAATCCCAGGGACGGGGGAGCCTGGTGGGCTGCCGTCTATGGGCCTATCTGTTTATTATCCTTCCCCAGCAAGATTTTAAGTTCTTTGAGAGCAAAGACTTCTTGTAGTTTTGTATTGCTCATAGCACCTACAGATTACAGTGTTAAATTACTAGTAGATGCTTAATACAAATTTGCCCCCAAAAGTAAATGCTTTTGTCGAAAAGGACATTTCAAAAATATGACTAGTTAGTACCGGTGATGTCAGTACTATGGCTTCCTATTTTGTAAGAGTGGTGAATTTGTGAATTCAGATACTGTTTAGTACTTAGTGGAATTTATCCTCTGTGGTAGGTTAAAGCACCTTCTGGTCTACAATAAGTAGAACATTTTAATAATTTGAATTCCGTAGATCCTGAATTGGCTATGTATGTATGTTTTCTTTTGTATTGGTGGCCTAGTAATTCTTAGATATTCAAGTATGTCAGACTCTCAGACTGGTAGATGGACTTAATAATAATTGGACAGTATAATGGTGTTAAGGAGAAGAAAGAGATGGATATAATGTGCATATTGCTTTTTCTTCTTTGCTCTTTATCTTTTCCTTTCAATGTAGAATCAAAGGGGAAAGTTATCACATGGAATAAATTTGAATTTGAGAATACAGGTGTTCAGTATTCTGAAGTAACCTAATATATTTTTTCAATACTTAGCAGTCTATTAGGACCCTAAGCATATTTGCTAAAATTAACTGTGTGTTGGTTTTTTTTTTTAATCTTTGATCACCTCCCTTTCTAAGTTTCCACTCATCTCTAGACTCCTGTTGGAGAAGGAAATGGCAGCCCACTTCAGTATTCTTGCCTGGAGAATCCTGTGGACAGAGGAGCCTGGTGGGCTGCTGATCATAGGGTCGCACAGAGTCAGACACAATTGAAATGACTTAGCAGCAGCAGCAGCCAGACTCCTGTGCATTTCTGATATTCATTAATTCATTAGCAATTTTAAAAATTTCCTTTTATTCCAGAACATTTACCAGGTCCTGAGATAAGTTGGTAAACAAGACAGTGCCCCTGAATTCTTAAAAGTATGTAATCTAATAAGACGATAAATACAAATCACTTGTGACTGGTAAAGATGATCTGAGAGTAAACAGAGGGTGCAGTGGTAGTTAGAATGGGACACCTAACCCAGTCTTGATATTTAGGAAAAATTTTATAAGAGAAGATGATTTGTTTCGTGAGGCCTTCTTACTGTCTCTCATCTTCTAAAGGTATTACAAGAAGCTCTGTAAAATGTCCATATTCCCTAACCAATCTCAAAGTAATTTGCTGGTCTATTAAAACAAAATTCAGACAAAGACATAAATGAGGATTGACTTTACTAAGGATTATTTACATTAATGATATGAGTTCGTTGACACAAAAGTATTTTTAAATGATTTTTAATTAATAGCATAAATAAATATATTTCTGAGCAGGAAAATCCAAGGGCAACTCACCCCTAATCATAATAAAGTAATAACTCACATTTATTAGCCCTTAGTATTTGTCAGACATTAAGCTAGAGACTTTAGATTCATTATATTCAAGTGAAATACACAAATAGAGCAAACTCTTAACCTCCATTACTCCACTCATTGTCTGCAAGCACTCGATTTTCTACAGGAACCTGAAAAGAGTCTGCTTAAGATCAGTGGCTTAGCAAGCAAACATCAATATTAGAATCTTCTAACTCACTGATTTTCAGCCCTTTGGAACTGAGGGGGATGGTTATAGCATGAAAAATATATATTCAGTGTTGCAGCTCTCTTGACTTCTGATATTCAGAAATTCAAAATATCTAATTTATTTTGATATTTCAAATGACTGTGAAGAAGCTCATTAGATATTTTACGTTTCTAAGCTAGGGTTTGCATTTTTAAAACTTCCTGTATAACATTATTTTCTGATACTTACATTTATTGTATTATGTACTAGAAATTATAATAAAGAATGTTTTTTTCCATGATTTTACGCATTCATACTCATTCTATTTAGAATTTTTCTAATTACTTGAAGGAAGCAACATTAAACAAGAATGGTTAAATTCTGATCTTTCCTCTGCCCACATTACAGTTTCCTGTTTTGTAAGAGTGGTGAATTTGTGAATTCAAATACTGTTTAGTACTTGGTTGGAGAAGGAAATGGCAACCCACTCCAGTATTCTTGCCTGGAGAATCCCATGGACGGAGGGAGCCAGGTGGGCTGCAGTCCACGGGTTGCAAAGAGTCAGACACAAGTGAGTGACTTCACTTTCACTTTCACTTTAGTACTTGGTAGACTCTAGAATTGAGGTCTCATTTTTTTAAGTTGAAAGTTAACTTTTTTGAGATCCAATTTACATAAAATATGATGCACTCATACTAAGTATACAATTCAAGTAGTCTTGACAGATACATATTCATACAACTATTACCTTAATTAAGATACAGAACATTTCCATCAACCCAAAAAGTTGTGTCATATATCTCATTACAGTCATTCTTACCTCTCCATCTGTCTTGTCCCTAGGCAACCATTAATCTGCTTTTTGTTACTTTAGTTGACTTTTTTGCTTGTTCTACATTGCAATCATGTAATGTTTATAGTCTTTTGTATCTTCCTTCTTTTGCTTAATGTGATGTTTTTGTGATCCATATTTGTTGCATGTATGAGTAGTTCCTTCCTTTTTTTTATTGCTAAGTAGTATTTTATTATAATGGATATACAACTTTTTTTTTTTTTAATCTATTTGTCTGTTATGGACAGTTGACAGAATGTGGTCCACTGGAGAAGGGAATAGCAAACCACTTCAGTATTCTTGCCTTGAGAACCCCATGAATAGTATGAAAAGGCAAAAGATAGGACAGTGAAAGATGATCTTCCCAGGTCGGTAGGTGCCCAGTATGCTACTGGAGATGAATGGAGAAATAACTCCAGAAAGAATGAAGGGATGGAGCCAAAGCAAAAACAACACCCAGTTGTGGCTGTGACTGGTGATAGAAGCAAGGTCTGATGCTGTAAAGAGCAGTATTGCATAGGAACCTGGAATGTTAGGTCCATGAATCAAGGCAAAGTGGAAGTGATCAAACAGCAGATGGCAATAGTGAACATCAACATTCTAGAAATCAGCGAACTAAGATGGACTGGAATGGGTGAATTTAATTCAGATGACCATTATATCTACTACTGTGGGCAGGAATTCCTTTGAAGAAATGGAGTAGCCATCATAGTCAACAAAAGAGTCCGAAATGCAGTACTTGGATGCAATCTCAAAAACGACAGAATGATCTCTGTTTGTTTCCAAGGCAAACCATTCAGTATCACAGTAATCCAAGCCTATGCCCCAACCAGTAATGCCGAAGAAGCTGAAGTTGAACAGTTCTATGAAGACATAAAAGACCTTCTAGAACTAACACCCAAAACTGATGTCCTTTTCATTATAGGGGACTGGAATGCAAAAGTAGGAAGTCAAGAAACACCTGGAGTAACAGGCAAATTTGGCTTTGGAATGCGGAATGAAGCAGGGCAAAGGCTAATAGAGTTCTGCCAAGAGAATGCACTGGTCATAGCAAACACCCTCTTCCAACAACACAACAGAAGACTCTACACATGGACATCACTAGATGATCAACACCAAAATCAGATTGATTCTATTCTTTGCAGCCAAAAATGGAGAAGCTCTATACAGTCAACAAAAACAAGACTGGGAGCTGACTGGCTCAGATCATGAACTCTTCATTGCTAAATTCAGATTTAAATTGAAGAAAGTAGGGAAAACAGCTAGACCATTCAGGTATGACCTCAATCAAATCCCTTATGACTAACAGTGGAAGTGAGAAATAGATTTAAGGGACTAGATCTGATAGACAGAGTGCCTGATGAACTATGGATGGAGGTTTGTGACATTGTACAGCAGTCAGGAATCAAGACCATCCCGAAGAAAAAGCAATGCAAAAAAGCAAAATGGCTGTCTGAAGAGGCCTTACAAATAGCTGTGAAAGAAGAGAAGTGAAAAGCAAAGGAGAAAAAGGAAAGATATACCCATTTGAATGCAGAGTTCCAAAGAATAGCAAGGGGAGATAAGAAAGCCTTCCTCAGCGATCAGTGTAGAGAAATAGAGGAAAACAATAGAATGGGAAAGACAAGAGATCTCTTCAAGAAAATTAGAGATACCAAGGGAACATTTCAAGCAAAGATGGGCTCAATAAAGGACAGAAATGGTATGGACCTAACAGAAGCAGAAGATATTAAGAAGAGGTGGCAAGAATACACAGAAGAACTGTACAGAAAAGATCTTCACGACCCAGATAATGACGATGGTGTGATCACTCACCTAGAGCCAGACATCCTGGAATGTGAAGTCAAGTGGGCCTTAGGAAGCAACATTATGAATAAAGCTAGTGGAGGTGATGGAATTCCAGTGGAGCTATTTCAAATCGTGAAAGATGATGCTGTGAAAGTGCTGCACTCAATATGCCAGCAAATTTGGAAAACTCAGCAGTGGCCACAGGACTGGAAAAGGTCACTTTTCATTCCAATCCCAAAGAAAGGCAATGCCAAAGAATGCTCAAACTACCGCACAGTTGCACTCATCTCACATGCTAGTAAAGTAATGCTCAAAATTCTCCAAGCCAGGCTTCAGCAATACATGAACCGTGAACTCCTGATATTCAAGCTGGTTTTAGAAAAGGCAGAGGAACCAGAGATCAGATTGCCAACATCCGCTGGATCATTGAAAAAGCAAGAGAGTTCTAGGAAAATATCTATTTCTGCTTTATTGACTATGCCAAAGCCATTGACTGTGTGGATCCCAATAAACTGTGGAAAATTCTGAAAGAAATGAGAATATCAGACCACCTGACTTGCAGCTTGAGAAACCTGTAACCAAGTCGGGAGGCTACAGTTAGAACTGGACATGGAACAACAGACTGTTGCAAATAGGAAAGGAGATGTCAAGGCTGTATATTGTCACCCTGCTTATTTAACTTATATGCAGAGTACATCATGAGAAACACTGGGCTGGAGGAAGCACAAGCTGGAATCAAGATTACTGGGAGAAATAGCCATAACCTCAGATATGCACATGACACTTCCCTTATGGCAGACAGTGAAGAAGAACTAAAGAGCCTCTTGATGAAAGTGAAAGAGGAGAGTGGAAAAGTTGCCTTGAAGCTCAATTCAGAAAACTAAGATCATGGCATCTGGTCCCATCACTTCATGGAAAATAGATGGGGAAACAGTGGAAACAGTGACTGACTTTATTTTGGGGCTCCAAAATCACTGCAGATGGTGATTGCAGCCATGAAATTAAAAGACGCTTATTCCTTGGAAGAAAAGTTATGACCAACCTAGATAGCATATTGAAAAGCAGAGACATTACTTTGTCAACAAAGGTCCATCTAGTCAAGGTTATAGTTTTTCCAGTAGTCATGTATGGATGTGAGAGTTGGACTATAGAGAAAGCTGAGTACCGAAGAATTGATGCTTTTGAATTGTGGTATTGGAGAAGACTCCTGAGAGTCCCTTGGACTGTAGGGAGATCCAACCAGTCCATTCTGAAGGAGATCAGCCCTGGGATTTCTTTGGAAGGAATGATGCTAAAGCTGAAACTCCAGTACTTTGGCCACCTGATGCAAAGAAACTGACTCATTGGAAAAGACCTTGACGCTGGGAAAGACTGAGGGCAGAAGGAGAAGGGAACGACAGAGGATGAGATGGTTGGATGACATCACTGACTCAGTGGACATGGGTTTGGGTAGACTGTGGGAGTTGGAGATGGACAGGGAGGCCTGGGGTGCTGTGCGGTTCATGGGGCTGCAGAGTCGGACATGACTGAGCAACTGAACTGAACTGAACTGAGTTGTTTCTAGTTTTTCACTCTTAATGAGGAAAATTGCTGAGAACATTTTTTTTTTTTTTTAACGAGCCTTTATGTGGACATGAGCTTTCATTCCTCTTAAGAGTGAAGATGTTGGGGCATATGTAATTATATGCTTTAAGAACTTTCTACCATCTAACATTCCCACCAGCACTGTATGAGAGTTCCAGTTGTTCCACACCCTTTCTGGTACTTGATGTTATCTGTCTTTTCATTTTTAGCCATTGGTTAGTATATAGTGGTGTCTTATTGTGTTTTAACTTGCATTTTCCTGAAGACAGCAGATGTAGAGTACCTTTGATTGTGCTTATTGGTCACTGGTGCATCTTTGTGTGTGATGTGTTTTTTTCAAATCTTTTGTCCCTTTAAAATATGTCTTCCATTATTGGACTGTAGAGTTGGTTTTTTTTTTTTTAAATAAGAATGTGGATACAAATGCTTTATCAGTAATTTGTATTACAAATGTATTCTCCCAGTCTGTGGCTTGCTTTTTCATTTTCTTATTACTGTCTTTAGGAAAGCAATTATTTAAAATTTTGAATCCAATTTGCTGGGTTTTTCTTGTATGATTTTGCATCCTAAAAGATCTCTACCTATCCTAAGGTCTTGAAGATTTGTTCCTGTGTGTTCTTAATGAAAAGTTTTAGCTTTTATCTTAAGATTCATGGTTTGTTGTAAGTTAATAAATTAAGGTTTAAGATTCCTCTTTTCCGTTTAGGGATCCAGTTATTCTAGTTTGACATCTGTAGTAGGCTCATGTATGCTGTGCTTAGTCACTCAGTCGTGTCCGACTCTGCAACCCCATGGACTGTAGCCCGCCAGGCTTCTCTGTCCAAGGGGATTCTCCAGGCAAGAACACTGCAGTGGGTTGCCATACCCTCCTCCAGGGGATCTTCCCAACCCAGGGATGGAACCCAGGTCTCCCTCATCACAGGCGGTTTCTTTACCGTGCGAGCCACCAAGAAAGCTCATACTTGTGTCATTTCATTAATAGCAAGAAATATGCATGTATATTCATTAATGTGCAGTCTTTAGCACTTCCTTTGTTTTGTACATCAAACTTATTTAAAAGATCATGCCTCTGTATAAAAATATTAATTTTGAAGTAGTTTTTATTTGCTAATCATCATTATACTTGTGTTATTTTTGTATATTGTTTTTATATATTCATTTTTGGTGAAGCATTTAGATTCTGTAAAGCTGGAAGTATATATTAAACCTTTGGCTAACACAGAGTTCAGGATCTCCCGATCTTGCTCTATGATAAAAACAGCCCTGGGCACTAATCAGGGTTCTGTTTTATCCCTGTTCCTTTGGTTGTGGTCTTCTTTCTCTCATCTTACCTTGCCAATTTTTGTTTGCTGTTTAACTGGAAGGAAAACAAATTCTCTGTAGCAATCAGGTAAGTATATGAAAGAAATCAAAGAGCTCGTTAAGCTCACAAGTTCTTTTATCTTTTCTACTGTATTTTCTTTTATTATTTCTGTAAGCTAAAGTGTTTCTTTCCTTTGACTTTTCAGAAGAGCCACAGGTGCTCTCTAAGCATTCCTTTCTTTTTAATAGTCTGTTTTTCTGAATATGTGTTTTTGAGAGTAATACTGAACTTCTCTAGAGTTTACCATGGGCTGTTCCTAGCCTAAGGTCCCAGAATGTTTGATAGTTTGGGTTTAAATACCATTTAGAGCACTTAAAAACACAATGAAGTGGGGTAGAATTTTATATTACAAATAAATCGCATAGACTTGAATGGGCTTCCGTCTGTCTCCTCTCTAATACTTTACCTTTTCTAGTTTGCCTTAGCTATTTTTAATCCTGGAGCAATTCTACTCTACTTTTCCTTTGAGAAACCGATATATATATGACTCTCTGTGATATTCTTATGTTTGTTTTGCTTATGGGGTTAGTGCTCTTTATTTTTTACATGGGTTTCATGTGCTACCTTGTGTTTCTCCAGGTTCATTACTAATAATATGATTATTGACTTTTTTTCCTCTGTTTTCTCTCTCCTTCTCTCGTTATCCTGTGGTTCTTGTGCAGGTCTTGTTCAGCGTTGTGTGATCATCCAGAAGGATGACAATGGATTTGGGCTGACGGTCAGTGGAGACAATCCAGTGTTCGTACAGTCTGTCAAAGAAGGCAAGGCATTTTTAAAAAGTCTTGTCACTGGGAGCAAGCAGAGTAAGAATAGAAAAGCTTAAATAATGTCTATTGCTTAGAATAAAATAATCGCATAATTATAGGTCATATGGCCTTACTGTACTAGCTTTGTTTTTAGTGTTACAGGCATGAATTTATCCCAGTTTGACTTCCTTTTGTATTTTATGGAAAGAAAAAAGTTCTTGTATGTTTTAGAAAAATCACATGACTCTTTAGTCATGATACTTTAAGCATCATCACTTATAGAAGTTTGTATAATTTTTTTTTCTTCATGGCACCAGAGATATTTAGGTAGTGACAGATTAAAGGAATGGTCGTAGGCTCAAAAAATATCTGTCTTTTCCCCTCAAATGACTGTAATATCTTATACTACTGCAATATTACCATATATTAACTACTTTCTTTATGTTAGTTGCTGTAATTTGAGTGAGATACTTTGGTACTTTTTAATCTCCATTTTACAGGAGATTTTGAGTCTTAGAATGAAAAAAAAAAAAACCCCATAAAATCTGACCATGGTCACCTAGCTAGTGAGTGGCAGAAGCAGGATTGGGACTTTGTTTGTCTGACTTCACAATCCATGTTTTTAACTATTTTGTTACATGCTTCTTTTTGAGAAGATTGTCAGTGAATGTAAATGAATTACATTTTAAGAATTAATTTCTATTACAGATGGAGCAGCCATGCGGGCTGGAGTACAGACAGGTGATCGAATCATCAAGGTAAGGAAAAGACTGTTACGAAATTCATGATAGAAATGTGAAGCAGCATATATTAGCCATATTTTAATTTTTTAGCTTGAATTTTTATTAAAAGCTGCACATTATAGATGATGGATTTATTGACTATAAAAATTATTTCATTTATCTTAATATTAATGTTACCCTTTACTATAAAGCATAGTAAAAGTTTTGAATAAATAGAGTCATGTGTGTTCTTGGGCAGGAGAGTAGCTCACTGTTATAAAGATCTTATTTCTCCAAGTTAATCTCTTAGCAAGAAATTCTCATTATAATATATTAATAAATTTGGGAGGTGTGCCATTCCTTGTCAGACTTCCAAATGATTATTTCGCCTAAACAAATTTTGCAAAGGTATTATGGGAAGAGGTAAGTGGAGGTGAGATGGTGTAGATTAATTCGAAGCAAGTGACTGTAGTATAAATATGGATCTATCTGTGGAACACAATAGAGGGTCCAGAAACAGTCCTACAGTTTTGATCAGTAGAGTAAGTATGGATTAGTCACTAATTATTAGGCAACTGACTAATGTGATTACTTAAAAATCAAATTACTGTATAGGAAAATATATATTTACAAAGAACTATCTGGAAATAAATATTTGAAACATATTATAGAATGTAATATACTATAAAGAACACTTTTAGATTACTAACAAAAGAATAGTCTAATAGAAAGATAGACAAAAGGCAATTCCCAGAGTAATTGAAGTAATATATCAATGAGGATATGCCCAATCTCACTGATAGCAAAGAAGTAGAAATATATTTGGTAAAATAGGTAAAAATATATTTGCTTGTCAGGAATTTTAAAGACTGCCAATTACTCCTTGGAAGAAAAGTTATGACCAACCTAGATAGCATATTCAAAAGCAGAGACGTTACTTTGCCAACAAAGGTCCATCTAGTAAAGGCTGTGGTTTTTCCAGTGGTCATGTATGGATGTGAGAGTTGGACTGTGAAGAAAATTGAGCGCCAAAGAATTGACGCTTTTGAACTGTGGTGTTGGAGAAGACTCTTGAGAGTCCCTTGGACTGCAAGGAGATCCAACCAGTCTATTCTAAAGGAGATCAGCCCTGGCTGTTCTTTGAAGGACTGATGCTAAAGCTGAAACTCCAGTACTTCGACCTCATGCGAAGAGTTGACTCATTGGAAAAGACTGATGCTGGGAGGGATTGGGGGCAGGAGGAGGAGGGGACGACAGAGGATGAGATGGCTGGATGGCATCACTGACTCGATGGATGTGAGTTTGAGTGAACTCTGGGAGATGGTGATGGACAGGGGAGGCCTGGCATGCTGCACTTCATGGGGTCGCAGAGAGTCGGACAGGACTGAACAACTGAACTGAACTGAATACACATTTGATATAGTTTGGGAATGGTACCATGGCTACTCTTATAAACTTGTGAATATAAATTAGGTAAAACCTATTTGGATGGAAATTTGTGAATATATATCAAAAGTTATATATTTTTAGAAAGTATATAAACTTTGACCACAGTTTTGCTTTAGGAACTTGTCTAAGGAAATGGTGTTCAAATGTGAAGTGATATGTGTATAGGAAAATTTACATAAGCTTTATCACTTTGAAAACTTGTAAGCGATCTAAATATGCATAAACTGAGGGCTAGAGAAATAAATTGAAGAAGAAGATGGCAACCTACTCCAGTATTCTTGCCTGGAGAGTCCCAGGGACGGTGGAGCCTGGTGGGCTGCCATCTGTGGGGTTGCACAGGGTCGGACATGACTGAAGCAACTTAGCAGCAGCAGAGAAATAAATTACATCTCCCGCTCTTAAAAAGAGTAGATTAGGTCTGTTTGTACCTATATTGAAAGGCATCCATAATATAATAAAACTGTTTTTTTTATTTGCAGAAAAAGACAGTTATAATGTGTGTGTATGCTTGTCTATGTGTCTGGTGTGTGTATATTAGAATAGCATCTCAAATATTAAACATCATGCTTAATAGTGATTGTCTCTGGTGGGCATGACAAGTGTACTTTTGCTTCGATTTTATACCCTGATAAATTTGAACTTGTAAAAATTAGTATTACTTGCCTCAGAAAAAATAATGTTAATATTAGATCCATGTTTGATATTTTTACTTTAATTTCTCTGGCTTAGTGGAAATTCTGGAGAACACTTCCTACATTTAGCCTGTCTGAAAATTTAATTTTCTCTGTAAAGATTAGGATATGATCAGAAAACAAAAAGTAAATTGAATATTATTGTAGAATATTGGTTATTCATCTTTTGAAAAATGTATTATGCTTTTGGAATGCAATGATTTTGCAATTAAAAGCATAGAGAGCTTTTCTATTTGTAAGGGTTCTTCACTGTGAAGGATTTGTGAATCTGTTGCATAGTATAGTTTATAATTTTTCATGGTGAATAAGTTATAATGTCCTTTAAATCAAGGCCTTTTTGGTGCTCAAGTTCATTTTGTTGCTGAGTATACCTTATAGAGGGCTTCGCTGGTGGTGCTAGTGGTAAAGATACTGCCTGCCAATGCAGGAGATGTAAGAGACAGGGATTTGATCCCTGGGTTGGGAAGATCCCCTGGAGGAGGACATGGCAACCCACTCCGGTCTTGTTGCTTGAAGGATCCCGTGGACAGAGTAGTCTGGCGGGCTGCAGTCCATAGGGTCACACAGAGTCAGATATGACTGAAGTGACTTTGCATGCATGCACACACATATACCTTGTAGAATAGTGGTAAAAGTGAATATTGAACCAGATATATACATGTTTTAACATAGGCCTGTTGCAGTTCTGTTCAGTCACTTACTCGTGTCCGACCCTTTGCGACCCCATGAATTGCAGCACGCCAGGCCTTGCTGTCCATCACCAACTCCCGGAGTTCATCAAAACCCATGTCCATCAAGTCGGTGATGCCATCCACCCATCTCATCCTCTGTCATCCCCTTTTCCTCCTGCCCCGAATCCCTCCCAGCATCAGAGTCTTTTCCAATGAGTCAACTCTTCGCTGAGGTGGCCAAAGTATTGGAGTTTCAGCTTCAGCATCAGTCCTTCCAGTGAACACTCAAGACTGATTTCCTTTAGAATGGACTGCTTGGATCTACTTGCAGTCCAAGGGACTCTCAAGAGTCTTCTCCAACACCACAGTTCAAAAGCATCAATTTTTCGGCACTCGGCTTTCTTCACAGTCCAACTCTCACATCCATACATGACCACAGGAAAACCATAGCCTTGACTAGACAGACCTTTGTTGGCCTGTTTACTATATTATAATTGGTTGTATTGTGTTTAACAATTCCTAAAGTCAGTTTATCCATTGTCTCAATTAGAATGTATCTGACACACACTATTTTCATTTTTTTATAGGTGAATGGAACGCTGGTGACTCATTCAAACCATTTGGAAGTGGTGAAGCTAATCAAATGTAGGTGAATGTTATTCTCAGTTTTGTGTTCTGAAACCCTTAAAGCAAAGATCAGCAAACATTTCTGAAACAGGCCAGATAGTAATTTTTTTAGGCTTGGTGGGCCAGATAGTTTGCCACTTGAGTCTCACTATAGTGTAAAAGCAGGCATAGACAATACATCAGTGAATGGACATGGCTGTGTTTCAGTGAAACTTTATTTGCCAGAATAATCTGTGGGTTGAATTTAGTCCTTTGGCTGGAGTTTACTGACCCCTATGTTAAAGTCTGAAGTGAAAATTCTTAACTTACTAATAACTATCTTTAGTCCCTGGTGGCTCAGACAGAAAAGAATCCACTTGCAATACAGGAGACCCAGGTTTGATCCCTCAGTTGGAAAGCTGTCCTGGAGAAGGAAATAGCTACCCGTTCCAGTCTTCTTGCCTGGAGAATTGCTGTGGACAGAGGAGACTGGTGGGCTGCAGTCCATGGGGTCACAAGGAGTTGGACACAACTGAGTGACTAACACTTCGGCTTTTTTTCACTTATCTTTAGTGCACTTCATATATACAGTTGATTATAATGTCCCTGTCATTCTTGGTTATATTGAAAACATTAGAAAGAAATGGATGAGTTGATCTGAAAGAGAATAGGTTAAAAATCAGACACAATGGCTGGATAAACTGGAATTGAACTTCAAGTAACATAATTATATTCTCTCAGATAAGTAAATGATTAAATAATCCAGAGGAGTGATCTTCTCTTGGAAACCCCCAGGGTTAAGAATTTATAATCTTCTGTATCAGACTATTCCACAGGATGGTAGGCTACAGTTAAGAGACAGGTGTTTGTGGCCAAGCAGAAACACTACTTCTTTATTTAATATTACTTCTTTTCAGTAAGTGGACATCTTTAAAATAAATTTAATACAGTGGAATCTTTCTTGGCCTTATTATTGCTTAAAGTAACCCATGAATTTCTTTACCTTTTCATCAGAGTACTAGTGCTCTAAATCTGTCACTTTGTTCTTAGTGATTAACTTTAGTACATTTTAAAAAGAAATGGGAAGATCAGAATTAGATCCTCATACCTGAATAAATTTGGTTACTTAATGAGACTGTGACTTTTCTTATGTACAATATAAATATGCACTAAATAAATATATTTATGTATAAATAAACATTTATGTACTATTTTGCACATATTTATGTACTAAACAATATATATAAATATAAATTTACTGTATAGTAAATTTTTATGTACTATATAAATATGGTTTATGGTAATAAATATATGCCGGTAACTGTGTTCCAATATCAGTTTTACTTAAATCCTTGGACCTTAGCAGTAGATTACTTATCCAATAACAAGAGCCTAGCTGAAAACTCAAAATAAGAATGAAATAGTCAGTATTGAATGCAGATATAAATTTGAAATGCCTAAACCCTGTGTACTATACTTGTAGCAGAGTTCCCTCATGTCCTGCTTTTCAGTGCAGACCCTGGACATGATAAAAGTAATTTCAAATCAAACCTGTTTAAAAATATCTAAAGAAGGAAGAACCAGGAAGCTTTGAGAGACAAACATGGATAAGTCAACAAGATACATCAGATGACTTTGTGACAATCACAAAGTGTTTTTGATTGAAAAACTTTAAAAGTGTATATACTTAAAGTCTCCTCAGTATCTCAGCATTAATGACTAAGTGTAAAAAAATTTTTTTAGAATCTGAAACACTGAAATATTGCCATGAGTTTCATGGAAGAGTAAGTGGAAAGAAACACTATGAAATACAATTTAAAGTATAAGAGAAAGGTTTTGTCATTAAAGATCAGTTATCTGGAAAAGTTATTTATTTGGAACGTGTTATTTTTGGTTCTAGATAAATAATGAATATCTGTGGTTGAGTCTCTGGTTATGGGTAACTTTGCTTTCTATAGTTTTTTCCCATGTAAAATACCTACTCAATTTGTCTTTTCCTCCAAATTTTTAAAATTAAAACTTACTACTTACATTTTGCGGCTTTTTTTTTCTCTTTTTTTGTCACACTCATTTTTTAAAGTTAATTTAAAATTGCATCATTACAGAGTTAGTTAAGCCTGGCCTAATTAGTATCATCTTAATATGGTGATTTTTTTAAATTTCCATTTGAAAAATTGAACATAGCCATTAGTAGATGGTTGATAACTCATTCATATCTAAATTTAAAAATTTATTGAGGTTATAAATCTTACTTCCTTTTAAGTAATATCCAATCTTACGAGTAATAATTTGTTATCTGAAAATCGCATTGTTCTTTTAGATTTGTAGGGGAGTCATAAAAGAGATATGACAGATTGGATTCTTTTTCTGTCGAGAAATGATTAGCCAGCAGATGATGAAACTTTCTCACATAACTAGATCTTTTAGAACTATCAAAGATTAAGTAGTAAAATGCTGTAAAATTTTTTTTCCTCCCCTTTCTACGTTCTCTCTCCCCGAAGCTGGTTCCTATGTAGCTCTCACTGTTCAGGGACGCCCACCTGGGTCGCCCCAGATTCCACTTGCTGATTCTGAAGTAGAGCCATCAGTCACTGGACATATGTCTCCCATCATGACATCCCCTCATTCACCTGGAGCATCTGGGAATATGGAGAGAATTACTAGTCCTGTGCTCATGGGGGTAAGAGTGGGAAAATGTCTCTGTAAATGTCCAGTTATATAATGAATGACGCCTTTGCTTTATGTTAAGAGTTTCAAAGTGTTGAATTGCCAAACAAAGTTTAAGATTCCAGAAAATAATTTGCTGATGATAAAAAATTACATAATGATTGGAAAATTGCTGAATATTGGGATGGCAGATTTAATTCAAGTATTTAACACTTACCATCTACAACACAGTGTACCTCCCACAAAAACATAATTAAGATATCTGTGGGCAAGGTCCTTTGTCTTCTTAGAATATATATTCTAAGAGGAAAGGGTTTTTTTGTTTATTGTGTTTCCCAGAGTCTGCAATATTGCTTGGCATATAGTGCTAGGTATATGTTTGAGATTGAATCAAGGGTATGCAGGTAATGATACTACAAAGGCAGAATGTTGACATTATTAGAAGGAAAATATTAAATTCTGTGAGGTTTCAAAGAAGGGAGAAAGCACATCCAGTTGTGATAAGGAAGGACTTTATGAAAAGCTGTTATTTGAAATGAGCTTTGAAGAGCAGTTAACATTCAAGTGGTGGCAGTGGAGGTCAGGAGGAGGAAGGCAACCCAGGCAGAGAGAGTAGGGTAAACAAAGGAAAAGAGCCAAGAAAGCATCAGGTATTGGGGAGAAATAGCCAGGATTTTTGTTTGGCTGGTGCATGTTATAGATTTATGTGGTAGGAGATGAGCTTGGAAAAGTAAGACTATTTATTTTGAAGAGTCTCAATAGTGAAGCTAATTTACATGTAACTGGATCATTAAGGATATAGTACATATTTTTTTGACTGATGTGATTATAGCAAGATTTTAGGAAGACTAATTTGACAAAATATTATAGGGTTATAAAACTGGGAGAAATGGCAGGAGATGAATTAGAGAGTGATCTTAATACTTCAGGTAGGAAATACTGGGAATTTGAGCCATGCAAGGAATTTGATAGTAAATATCCAAAGGAGGGCAAAGTATAAGATACTATTCTTATATTTAAGTCAACTTCATTTCTCCAACTGATATTAACATTTAGTGTTTTTGAACCTGATATTAACATTTTAGTGTGTTTTTATCAAAAGTGAGATAGAAAGGTTGAAATTTCCCTGTGACCTTTTATCTTCAGTGTCATGTCTGAAAGCTTGGTGTCATAACCACTGGAAATAAAGAAAATCCTGATAGATATTGAAAATTGGAGCTGAAATGTAACATTGTATGACTCATTTTCAATACATATTTTAGCTTCACTTTCCTTGTATTGGTTCTTGGTTTTTTGTTTGTTTGTTTTTTCTTTTCTAGGAAGAAAACAATGTGGTTCATAACCAGAAAGTAGAAATTCTGAGAAAAATGTTACAGAAAGAACAGGAGCGACTTCAGGTACTAAGTTAGAAATGGGGCTGTTTACAGGCCAGTAAAAACATGGGTGGGCATAGTTGAGTTGGTGCTTATCATAATCAGACACTATTGATAATCAGTGCCACCAGCTATTTTATTGATTGAGAATGGACTTTTAGATATTTTCTTGACGTAAGTAGTTAATTCTTGAAATATTTTTATAACTTTTCAGCTATTGCAGGAAGACTACAACCGAACACCTGCTCAGAGATTGCTAAAAGAGATCCAGGAGGCCAAGAAACACATTCCTCAGCTGCAAGAGCAGTTATCCAAAGCCACGGGCTCTGCTCAGGTAACATCACTGCTAAAAGTGCTGTGCGCTGTTTTGCAGGAGAATTTTCTTCTGGGAATGAGTCAGACGGTGTTACAGTTGCCCTTTTAAAAGTTATTTTTTCTAGTATAGGCCAACAGGATGTCCTGTGTAGGATGTTACAGAAATAATGGTCAACTAAAAAAACTGTGAAAGAAAAGAAAAGAAATGTGGGCCTCTGATTGTTTGGTCATGATATCATGCTTCTTTGTTCCACAGTAATTTTAGAATGAATTGAGTGTTTTTGCTTTGATATGACAAATTACTGAGTATTTAGATACATGTATTTCCATTTTGAGGTTTATTCTGCCATTTGGAAACAGACCAGCAATTAAATTTGAAGTGGAGATATATAATTTTTCTTACTTAATCTGCAAAACAACCCTCTGAGATTAGATATTACTGTTGTTTCCCCTCATTTTACATAAACACTTAAAGAAACTTGGATAAGTTAAATAACTTGTCTGTGGTCATGTAGCTAAATGGAACATGGAACTGGAATTTAAACTCAGTCTGATGAATTTAAAGCACATTCATGTTCTTAATGACTATATTTTTATTTTAATTTAAAAATAGATTTGCTATATAGGTGTAAGTTATGAAGACGATAGTCTCATTAGAAGAATAACTCAGCATTATATGTCAACCAGATTTATATTCTGTAATGTTTAGATTTGGTATATGGAGAAATGAGCTGCTTATTTGTTATTCTTCATGAGTTAGATCTGTAGATTCACACAGAAATCATCTATGCTAATCTGCTCTTTTTAAAGTTAAAAAAAAATCATGCCATGGTTGAGAAAACTAGGGCCTAAATTGGTTAAATGACTCATACAAGATCACACATTTTT